>CM027839.1:52683526-53985401 GCA_016097545.1 Eucalyptus victrix | reverse complement strand
TGCATTGTCATCCATAAATTTTTAATTTATTTAATGTTTAATCTAATCCCTAAGATATATTAAAATGTTCAATATCCTCATTCCATTAATTCAAATTTAATGAAATTTGCTTATGTGGTTTCCAATCCGTTATGATTTTTGATCAATTTAATAATGGGAGCACAATTTGATAACGAATGCATAAGAAAAGTGGCCACTATGGTTGCAAGTAAACCCAATACTTTGGTAACCTAGCCCATTTCGAAATCACATAATTTTTTCATGATGAACGAGCCTGGACAACAAGTTCCATCCGGCATATGACATAATCTGGCTCGGCTTGGCCCGCCTATCAATCAAATGAGTCCGCCTTCACTCCTGTAATCATGTCTCTATTTCTTATTTTCTCTCGCTTTTTCCTCTTCTGCAATTTTCTCCACATGGTTTCGGACTCCAATGGATTTTCTTACTCTTTCGCTCTTCAGCTTTATCCTTTCCTAACTAGCCTCAGGCCTTTCTCTGGGTTTTTCGAACTCTATCCTTTACAAGCTCTTTTTCAGCTCGCATTTCCCATCGACGCTTCTATACACATCTTGCGATTTCTTCTAGCCCCCACGGAGCTTTTTAGCTATGGAGGTTGATGAAGAACTAAAGCGTGTGCTTCCATTTCAGCTTCTGTTTAACAAACCAATGGTTTCTCAAGTTCGGCTCCTGGTCAGCATTTTTTTGCGAGCTATTGGATAGTCAACTTGGTTGTTCCAACTCGGTTTTGTGAAGTTTGTTTGCTTTGCTCAATTTCAAAGTTTGAGGAAAAATTCCAAATAAGGACCTAAAGTGAATCTATTTTCTCAAATAAGAACCCAAAATGAACTTTATGTCTAATAGGGACCCAAAGTGAATTCATTATTTTAAATAAGGACCCGAAGTGAATTTTGTGTCAAATAAGAACCCGAAGTGATCAAGTTAATCTCTTTTGAGGACCTTAGCTCGTCGGTAGACATTTTCCTGTGATTAAAATAAGGGCAATTTTGTCAGAAATTTGTTATTGGAAAAAAAGGAAAAAATTTAAATTAATTAAGTTTAGGTTATTCATTTAGATGTTTATGTTTTCTTCTTTCTTCTCCTCCGTTGCTCCTCAACCAAATCGTTGTTTGGTCATCGTTGTGACTCGATTCTCGTCGCTCCTCACCTTGCTCGATTCGCGAAGAATTTGGGTCTCTGCAAACAAACAAAGAAGCATATGGTTTTTTTTCTTGTTTTTGAGTTCGTGCCTCAACCAGTAGAGAATCTGGGTCTTCGACTTTACGAAGGATGGGTACAAGGAATGGGGAGAACTTTGGTCTTTGACTTTGCAGGAGATGGGTACAAGGAATTGGGAGACTGTAAAAAAACCTAGGGTTTTTTTTTTTCTATTTTAAGATTTGTTAATTTTCCCTAGATTTTTTTTGGACAAAATTTCCCAAACTCCGGTCGTCGGAAATGTTGCATGCTTGATAGCTGGCGAATATTTAGCTGACTAGCAAGCTCAAGTCCCTATTTGAAATTGATTCAACAATTTCGGGTCTTTATTTGAGACAATAGGTCCACTTTTAGGTCTTTATGTGACACAAAGTTCATTTCGGATCCTTATTTGAGAAAATTGATCTACTTCGGGTTCTTATTTGGAATTTTCCCAAGGTTTGATGTCAGCAATACAATCTTCTTTTCGAAAGATATACACTGAGCATCCGAAGATGCTCAGGTAAAGTCACCTTCAAGTTTCTTCAAAGTTCATCATAAGTCAAAATATAACTTTCATTTTGGTAAAAAATTTCAAATGGTGCTCGTTTTGACTCGCTTCTCTTGGTGGATGATAGTTGCGGCACTAATTCTCATGACATTTAGGGTGCGAATGGTAACGTTTGTTCTTTTTTTGTTCCGGAGAACGAAAAAAAAAAAGTGTTTTGTTCGGGAACAATTTTTGAATAAAAGAATGCATTTGGTAACGTTTGTTCCGGGAATAAAAAATGAATAGAAACACGTTTGGTAAATTTTAATTCTTTTTTTGTTTCTTTTAATTTTTTAAACATTTTTATTTTATTTTTCATTTTTTCATTTCTTTTCTATTTTTTCTTTTTTGCCGGTCCCCGGCCTCGGCGACCGGCCAACGGGCCGGCAGCCTCGCCCAGCCATGGCGAGGCTCGGCGGCCCTCGGCAAGGCCGAGCCTCGCCGTGGTTGGGCGAGGCTTGACCTCGCCGGATCTGGGCCAGCCCAAGCTCACCCAGCCAAGGCAAGGCTCGGCGTCGCCGGCGCTGGCGAGATCAAGCCTCACCGGGGGCCGGCGACGCTCCGGCGAGGTCGCCGACCCTCGAGGGCGTCGCCGGCCCTCAACGGCCGGTCGCCGGCCATGGTCGAGGCCGGCGACCGGCCAAAGAAAAAAGAAGAAAAAAAGAAGAAGAAAAGAAAAGAAAAGAGAAGAGAGAGAAGAGAGAAGCGTTTCCAAAGAAGTGTTTCTTTTCTCCAGAAACAACTTTTTTGTGTTTCTTGTTTTTACTCCAATTTTGTTCCGGGAACAAAAAAAAAAAAAGAACAGAAACGTAACCAAATGCGTTTCTGTTCTTTTTTTGTTCCTGGGAACAAAATCCGTACATAAGTGTTCCAGAAACGTTTCTTTGGAGCGTTTCCATGCACGCCCTTATTGTAATCCTCTTTAGTTTTCAGTTTCCATGAGAGCGCTGCCATTTCAACTCATAAGAATCACTACAAGGCTTCCACTATTCTCAACTTCTTATTAGGGAAAACACCATGTTACTCGCAATGATGACAGATTGTTAGCTTCAACTAACTAACATCCTCAATCTCAAGCTCTTTTAAGTTTCTCAATTAAATGTAAAATACTTAAGAACAAGGTCACCCATCAAAATCTTCTTGATCACGTCATCACTCACCTCGACCTATCAGATGGATAAAGACTTGAGCGAAGTTTAGTCAATCCATGACCGTCTATCTTTGATACCACTTGTCAAGGGCAAAAAGTGCAAAAAAAATAAAATAAAATCCTAAACATGTTGTATCAATACCAATTCTTTTTTTTTTGGTTAAAATAGTGATATTAATTCAATTATAAAATTTTTACTTAAACTATTTTAATTCTGAATATTTTTATATTGATACCAATTTAATTCATCCATCAATTTAGATTGAAAATTGCTACATCAACGTTAATCGGTCAATTGACGCGGAGGTACACATTGTTAATAATATTTTTGACCTCGCCCTAGCCTAGGCCGGCTTCCTCGACGCCGGCTCCAGTGCACTTCCTTACTCCCTCGCTCTTCTCTTCCGTCTCGCTCTTCAGGCTTTCTTCTAGGGTTTTTCGGGCTCCACCCTCCACTAGCTCTCCCCCTCTTAGTTCGCGTTTGCCACCGCTGCTTCTGTACGCTCCCGCGTGGCTTGCTCCAGCAGACGGTGGCTGCGTTTTCGGCTCTTCCGGAGCTTCTTCAGCCATGGAGACCGACGAAGAGTCGCGGCACGTGCTTCCTTTTCAGCTTTAGTTCGACAAACCGCTGGCTTCTCAGGTTCGGCTCCTGCTCGGCCCTCCTTTGCGACCTAATAATGGGCGGGTCGATTCGATTGTTTTCCCATTCGGTTTTGTGAGCGTTTTCGCTCGATTTCTTCTGATTGGCAGGCGAAGATGGCAGAGTGGAATCTGGAGAAGGATTTGCTGGCCATGGTCACAGAGCACTCGAAGGTGGTGCTTCATCGCTTCAATTGCTTCGACTGGAGAAAGTTCTCCTTTTTTTTTTCTTTTTTTTTTTAATTCAGTGTGTTCGTTTCTTCAATGATGGCTTGGTTAAAATGTCAAACGGCCGGACACAGTAAATGTCAAGCAGCTTGGACACCGTAAATGTCAACGATGGCTTCGCTTCTTCAAATGTACCTGCTCTAAGATTATCCCTATGATTGGATTCTTCCAAATATCATGTTAGATGTTCTACTAGAGCAAGCTAACTGGCATGTAATTGTTGTCATTAGGTGGCTTCAACCAAGGATGTTTGTCATTTGATGGTTGCATGCTCAGGAGAACTTGTTGAAGACATTGTTGAATCAAAGGTTGGAGATAGTAATGCATGGCTTCCACTGCTTAGTATGCATGGCTTCCATTGCTTAGAGCTTGATACTTCAATATTCCAATAGAGGTAAAATTGCACTAGGATTTTGTGTTATTCAAATTTTAGGTGAAACTTCTGTTCTGATGTTTTTTTTTTTTTTAGTTTATGTAGTAGTGATTGTAGTTGATATTATGATTATATTAGGATTGTTTATATGCACTGATATTTGTTTCAAAGGTGTCAACTTTGTTTGGTACTACAGAAAGTAAAACTCACATTCGCTAAGGATATGATCATCATCCTTAAACGAAACTGATGGTTAACATAGAGCAATTTTGAGGCAATTTTCTTGGAATTAACTCTAAACTTTGCTAGATAGAAGAACTTTCCTTCTGATAATTTTAAATGCCCAAGTTGACTTTCAAGAGTCACCTTAAGCTGAACAACACGGTGGCTCATACTTTGAAGCCTGCATAATTTTGTTCATGCTTAATAAGGTTTTCACCTGAGCTACAAGTATCATATTATCTTTCAGTGGAAACCTCTAGAAATCGATAAAGTTTAGATGTTGAAAGTGGTGGGACAAAAATGCAGGAGTTACTATAGCAAAATTTTGAACATTGTCCCATGATTCACATGTCATTTTTGAACACAACCATTAGAGGCCTGCTAAGTTTCCGATTACATTCTTTGTTTCCATTTTTATAGAAACTGTTTTCGATGTTTTTTCACCGAAAATTTGTCGTGAAAATGATGTATGTTGTAAGGGATGAAAGTTGTGAGAATATGCTCGTCACAGTAAGAAAATAGGCTTACTTCTTCGGAATCTCCATGGTTGCATGTGGAATGTGAACACTAAAAAGTCGTCTTTAATTTTTTATTCTGATTTTAAGAATAGTTTTCCTTTCATCAATTGCTTTTGAAGTGTTACCAAACACATTTTGTGGACTGTTAAAATTCTCAAATAGAATGAGATCAGATTTGTGAGTATCCTTATCAGCAGAATGCATCCTTAAATTCTCAATCTCTTCCTGTCTGCAGTAAAAATGAACTTCATCAAGTTGCTCAACAGGCTTCCAACATCAAAGATTTACTTCTTGTCGTCCGGACATCATTATTGGTCATGCACAAGCAGTGTGCTGATGCCATGAACATATTTCATGAGAAGTTCGATTTGTTATCAAGCCTTATCAATGACCATGGTTAGTGGTCCTGTTAATACAGAGCAGTAGATGGTTTTCCATTGTTCTTCATTTAACTGTTTATGTTTGCTTATCTAGGTCTTGACTTTTCTCCTCAGAAGGAATTTTTGAGTCTTCTAGGTGGTGCTAGGACCAGTCCTGCAGTCCATCAATTTCTTGTTAATTCTCTGGATGAAGTGGTACGGCTGGTTTTTTAAAGTTCCGGTGTCACTATAGGACTTCTGTTCTATTAGGTAAGTTTTTATAATCTTAGTCTGCTAGTTTGTTCAATGATAGCGTATAAAGTGTGTATCAAAGTTGTCCGTGGTGCTGGGAAAGAACTTCAGCTGGTTGTCCTCAATCATATGCAGTTGCATGTTATTACCTTTGCATTTGGCCTTTCTCTTTGATAAATTATTGAGTTTTAAGCGTCGCATAGAACAGTCTTGGAGGGTGATCATATAGATGTAGGAATTTGTTGTAGTAAGTTCTGCTTCACATTCTGAGACATGCCATATCTTTCAGAACATCCTGATGTTGAATTCTTATACGAACCTATCATATGCAATGAGGTGATCAGATAGACGTAGGAATTTGTTATGGTAAGTTATGCTTCACTCATTCTGAGACGCCATATCTTTCAGAACATCCTGATGTAGAATTCTTATACGAACCTATCATGTGCAATGAGGTGATCAGATAGATGTAGGACTTTGTTATAGTAAGTTATGCTTCACACATTCTGAGACACGCCATATCTTTCAGAACATCCTGATGTTGAATTCTTATATGAACCTATCATATGCAATGATATAGATTACTAACATTAAGTGGCTGGAAAGCGTGAGGTAAAATTTGATTTGATTCTGATTTAACAAGTTGCAAGTTGGCAATCTCTACTATAAGCGTATAATAGAAATTATAGGTCATAATCATTGGTTTGAATTTGAACTTGATCTAAGTTTGGGCTTTCCAAATACTGTACATGGAAGTATAAAAATATGGAACTTTTTATGCATTTACTTTATAATTAACAGGTATAGAGATATGTTCTCAGTTTCAAAAGGAATAACTGCATTGCCTGCTTCAATCTTAATATATATCCCTCATAACTGCAAGAGTCAATCTTTGTATCAATGAATCGTGTTCAATGATTTTTACCTACTAATAGCACTATTTGAGCCTAGGAGAAGTTGAGACTTATTTATACTACCAATTCCACTCCTTGGACTCGATGTAGTAAGTGAAACTCTGCTTTCCTATGGTATTCTTACTGTCGACAAGCTAAAATTGAGACTGAAAACTCAGTTATCCAAAGAAAGTCAGCAGAAAAAATGACTGGCTGGTGCTTGGAAGATAGTGAATTGAGCCAACGTTGATCTCATCTGTAATGCTTAGCCTTGGTTATGAGAGCCTCTGTCCACAACAATTTGTTCATGTACTTAGATGTGGGAATTAATTAATTTATACTTTTTTTTTACCAACTATTTTTCCAATTAGGTCGCCATTTTTTTAAGCTAAGCACCACTTTTTGACAGAGTAATGCTAAAGATGTTAAGTCCTTTTAAATGAAAATGGTTTACTAACACATGCAAAATGGATTTGTATTAGGTGTCTGTAATATACTTGCCTAAATACTTGGATTTTACCACTTTAAACGAGTTTTGTATACTAGTCTTTGTATCCACAGTATTGTTCTATTTTGGGTGTGTGTTGGTATCTCTTTGGATGCAAAGTTTCTCTTGAACATTTTAGATCTTGACTTTAGGTTGTAGAGGCACACTTTTGTCACGATAATCTCACTCATAAAAGGAACCGCAACTGTGAGTTAATGGAGTGTTTTTGCGCTCAACAAAAACATGCTATGTGGATGATGGCTATGCTGATTAGCACAAAATCATATGTGAGATGTTACTGTCTGTGCTTGAAACTACATGATTAGATACAATGTTGTGATAAAGGGTAATTGGAATAACTTAAAAATCCTCAGAAAAATGTAAGTTTCTTTTAATAGATCAAATAAAAATCCTCAGAAAAGTGTGAGTTTCTTTTAATAGATCAAAAGTTCAACTATAGGGCACCAAGGGGGTGCAAACCCATATAAGAAAAGAGCCCAAAAATTAAAGCCATTTACAGAACAACTCTCAAAACCAAAAGCGAGCTCAATTACAAGATAAATCATCGACTTTATTAACCAAGGCATTTACATCCATATGCAGTCTCCACTATACTAGAAGTGTATTGACTTTAAGCCAAATTTCAACAAACGGAAGATTTCTTTCCATCAAAAGCTCTCTTGTTCAGCCCTTCCAAATGAGCCTAAAAACAGAGAGGAATTGAGTTGTTCCTTCTTTTCTTGGGGCACTGCAAAAATGCCCTGCCAAGCTCTCTTATTCCTTCTTGCGGGTGAAACACCTGTTAACCAGTATTTTGCCTCTTTGTTTTAGGTTATCTGAAGGGAGTATTCGTTCCCAAGTTGTTCCCCAAGCAAAAAGAGAAACTCTAAGCAGAACCCTCACTTTCTAAATCGCTTCTCATGAAAAATCCGTTTTACCACCGACAGCCTCCCTGTTGAGCAGCTTGTAGTGAGACTTTACTGGAAAGATTGCATCTAGCGTAGACCAACCGTGGCAAAGACTCGAGAGATTTTGATTGGTGTCTTCCACTGCTCTTGACATTAATGACCGTCTTCTCCAGCAGGAGTGTCTATTGGTAAAAGCAGCATTGGCAAGGCAAGCTTACATCCTGTTGCCATCAAAAGAACGAGTTGCGAACCTGACAATCTCCATGCTCTTCAAATGCCGAACCAAGCACCTGAAGTTTTGCAACGGGCAAAATTCCTCTGGCTCGCAGATATGAGGAATGGCCAGATCAAACATGGCCAGCACCTTTATTGGAAACAAGACTTAGTGATCCATCCAAAGTGTGGATGAGGATCAGCATAGACATGAATGATGTTTCCGCTTGACTAGAGAATGATTATGTACTTTCAAGTTCGATATCCCATTAGAAAATTAAAAAAAATGGCATGTGGAAAGGGGTTGGATTTCGGGCAGTGATGGCAAACGACACGATCAGAGTATTTCTAATCAGCTGAGTGTTTGGAGCTAGGGTGGTGATGGCAAATGGCTTGGTTGAGTTCGAGCTTGGCCCGTCGTCTTGACATATTAAGCATGCGTGAACATTCTCTGTTGTGAGATGCCAATTTGAATAATTCATTAACCTTTTTTTTTTTTAATTCAAAAGTGAATGAGGATGATCACATTGCTTTTTCCAAATTACAATTTCAACAACTAATTCACCACCACATCCGCATCAATGTGCTGTCCCATGAGTCTGACGGGCCGGGACCCTTCAGCCTCCATGACCCGTAAGGGGCGTTTTCAGGCGTTCATTGACAAGGCTATGTAATTATAAAGTCCAGCCCGGCTCATTTGATCCCGTGGCGGCCCTTTACGTGAATTAAGGTTGCTTTTGTTCCACGAAAAATGGACCCGAATTAAATGATATTGACAAACCTGAACATCATGCCATGTATGACATTATTTGTAGATTGACGTGAATTAAGGCCTCCTTTTGGTCCGCGAAAAAATAAATTATTTGGAAAATGCCTTTCTAAAAGTAATCACTTGTATAGTTTGAAATAATCGATCAATGAAATACATCTCAATTATTCAAACATTTTCGCGCACGACAATAATTCCTCGTGTTCGTTCTTTTTGAAATCATACAAGCAATTATTTTTTGAAAATTATTTTGAAAATTGTTTGTTTTCCACAAAGGATTTTGTCTGGCAATTCAATACATATCACTATTCTGATATTAATTTTGACTTTATCTTTTTGGTCGGAAATCAAGAGCAACGGACATGTGTCACAACTGTTGATGTATAAAAGCATAGCAATTTGTATGTCTCAGACCACGTATGGTCTCAATACATAAGTGTAGATGCGGGCTATATGCAGTTTGAAAATCAAAACATGAATGGGTGGACCACTCAATCCGTGCTTAACTTATAAACTTCCCTCATGTCTTTTTAATTAGCAACAACGCACATTAGCGTGCAAGAGGACATTGTTTTTGTCTATAGCAGCAGAATTCACTTGATCAAAATTCTTGTTCGCAACCAAGAGAAAAAAAAAAAAAAGAGTTTGTAAGAAGCAATGGGATTTCCTAAAAGAAATGCCTAAACACTTATCAAGCGACTATACCAAGAAAATTTACAATTTTTTTCAATTGGCTGCTATTCTTTTTCATTTTTTTCATTTTCTTCATTTTCTTTCTTTTTTTTTTCCGTGTTGCTGCGCTGTTCTGTTTGGAGTTTTTTTTTTTTTTTTTGTCCTTTTGTTCATTTTGAGAATTTTTGGGATTTTATTTCTGGATAATTTGTAGAGCAATTATCAAAAGTTCACGTCAGGTATAAGCAATGCAAAAAATGAATGAACATAAGATATATGATGACGTTTGTCCAAAAAAAAAAGGGAAAAGTACCAAAAAAGTCCTAAACCTATTGCATTGGTACCAATTCAGTCCTAAACTTTTCAATTGGACCAATTTAGTCCTAAACCTTTTTCAATTGGTACCAATTCAGTCCATCCGGCCAATTTTGGCCGGCCGGCGCTGACGTGGACGTCGGCCGGTGACCGGATTTGACGTGGCAATTTTCTGATTTTTTTATGATTTTTTCGATTTTTTTATTATTTTTTATTAATTTTTTTTTTTTTTCCTTTTGCCTTTTCTTTTCCGGCGGTCGGCAAGCCTCCGGTGAGGCTCGCCGGCCAGCCCCGGGCGAGGGCCGCGAAGCCCTCGCTGCTGCGCCGGCGAGGGTCGCGGCCCTCGTCCGGCCTCTCCCGGGCCGCCGGCGGGCATGGCGGCCATCGCCGGGCGGAGGCGAGGGCCGCGAAGCCCTCGCAAGCCGGCGGCGAGGGCCGCGAAGCCCTCGCAAGCCGGCGGCGAGGGTCGCGGCCCTCGCCTCGCCTGCGGCGATGGCCGCCATGGCCTCGCCCCGCGGCGAGGCCGCTTCGCCCGCGGCAAGGCCGGGCGGGCGGGCCTCGCCCGGATCCGGCTGGCGAGGGCTTTGCGGCCTCGCCGGCGGGCGGCGGCGCCGCCTTCGCCCGCGGCAAGGCCGGGCGGGCGGCCTCGCCCGGATCCGGCGAGCGAGGGCCGCGAAGCCCTCGCCCGGCCCGCCGGCGAGGGTCGCGGCCCTCGCTCGCCCGGATCCGGGCGAGGCCGGCCCGCCCGGCCTTGCCGGGCGGCGAGCGGCCTCGCCCGCCGGGCGAGGCCATGGCGGCCATCGCCGGGCGGGGCGAGGGCCGCGGGCCCTCGCCCGGCCGCCGACGAGGGTCGCGGCCCTCGCTCGGCCTCGCCCGGGGCCGCGGGCGAGGTCTAGCGAGGGCCGCGACCCTCGCCGGCGGCGGCGAGGGCCGCGGCCCTCGCCTCCGCCCGGCGATGGCCGCCATGGCCTCGCCGGCGGCCCCGGGAGAGGCCGGACGAGGGCCGCGCGACCCGCCGCGCGGCAGCGAGGGCGCGGCCCTCGCCCGGTGGCCGGGCGAGCCTCACCGGAGGCTTGCCGGCCACCGCCGGAAAAGAAGAGGAAAAAGGAAAAAAGAAAAAAATTAATAAAAAATAATAAAAAAATCGAAAAAATCATAAAAAAATCAGAAAAATTGCCACGTCGGCGTCCGGTCACCGGCCGACGTCCACGCCGACGGCCGGCCAAAATTGGCCGGATGGACTGAATTGGTACCAATTGAAAAAGGTTTAGGACTAAATTGGTCCAATTGAAAAGTTTAGGACTGAATTGGTACCAATGCAATAGGTTTAGGACTTTTTTGATACTTTTCCCAAAAAAAAAAGATATATGATGACGTATTCGTAGCATAAGGTTCAGTCTCATCAATCTGCACTTGCTTAGCAAAAAGGAGACAAGGCAAAAAGAAACTCCTTGAATTCCACCATTCTCGTAACGAATTTTAAAGAACAAACCATGAAGTACTCCCTAAAAATTACCGACAATTGCCAATCTTTACCGTATTAAGCGTTGCGAACTTTCTTCCATTAGAAAAACAAAGATTATAACAAAATTCTGTATTTTTCAGAACTGGTCAAGAGACGATCATGCACATTCCGAAAGAATTCATGACTCATTTGATACGAAATATGAAAGGTGCGAAATAGGAACAGGATGGAAAAATGAAATGAAACGGAAAGAGGAATTGAGCCAAATGAGGGTTTCCCTTTTCCACTCTTTTCCGCATCTGGTCATGATTGTGAAAATTAACCTACCGCTTCAAAAGATTCATATTCTAAAACTCCGTTCGTTTCACGGAAAATGACTTCCAGGAAAACGTTTTCCGAATTTTTCAGCATTCGTTTCATGGAAATTGAACTAGTCAAGGAAAATGTTTTCCATTAATGATAAAAACAACATTTAAAAGTGAGGAAAGTGTCTTCCACTTTTCAAAAGTGGAAATCATTTTCCATAACTTCTTCCACCTTGCTTCTTTTTACCAAACACATTTTTGTTTTATTTTTATGCTTTCTTTTTATTTTTTCTTTTTATTTTAAAGAATCGAGTTTTTAATTTTTTTCCTTTTCTTTTTTTCTTTGCTTTTCTTTCTTTCCTTTTCACCTTCTTCCTTGGCCTTGGCCAACCATCACCAGCCGCCGGCCACGGCGGCGGCTGGCAACTGGCCGTGAGCCAGCTCGAGCCTCGCCCCGGACCGGCAATGTCAAGTTATTAATCAAATCAGTACTACTGTTTAGTTAGATAGATTAGTCATGTTTGTCAATGTTAAGTTAACAATGGATTTCTAGATAGGTCAATTTGAGCAGGATAAGATTAACAAAAAAGTTTGTTAGAAAACTCTATTCGAACAGGACCCCTTTGTTAAATAGGTCAACAAATTTCAAGAGATGAATAACCATTTAACTAATGACATTGAATTGAATGGGTCATTCCAATCCTAATGTGACCGACACGGCATAGGTAAGGTCAGCTTGTCAATCAAGTTGGCTCTATTGTTTAGTTAGATAGATAAAATGAGTCAAATTGTGTTTCGCAATTTGAACTTTGAACCCAGAACAATATTCTTTTATTAATCATGTTAACTGTTAAGTAGGTAGCCACAATTTTGATATGACATGATAACCACTAAAGGTCATGTTGTCACATCGAAATATGAGTCATGAATCAGTGGATTGTGGATCGTGAGTTTCATCTAATGGAATCATAAAATCTGATATAATGTTTGAGATTGTTATTGCATATGTAAATTAATTGTAAAGTCTGGTGTTATTTTTACTGCTAGGTAATAACTAATGATAAAGATACTTCAAAGTCAACTAATGTTATTATTTTCAGACATGAGATATTGCTACAAATAAGTTTTCTTTTTGTCAAATATGTACCCATTTGACTGCAATGACACAAAGATCGTGTACATAGTATTGTAATTGGATTCCCATTCATAGAATCAGTATAAGACAATCAAACCATCCACTAAGCCTGTCTGACAAAATCATGCAATGTGACTGCCAAGTTTTTGGTGTAGATTGACTTTGAAACTCAAACAAATATCAGGATTCTTCTTGAAGTTCAATCACTAAAATTATCAACCAGGATTTGAGTATTATTAGGATTTCACGAAGTTTCCTTCTTCTTTTTTTCTTTAAAAAAAAAAAAGAGAGAAAAAAAAAAGCTTGAGTTGTGGGGTCTTATATATACTCCAATTATATTTCTTATTTCCACTAGGAGTAGAACTTTTAGAGAGTCTACAAATATAGTTGTAAGTTTTGCTTTTCAATAGAGTCAATAATTTATTGAACTTGTGTTTGCTTTGTAGATTGTGGGCCTCATAGTCCTACATCAAAGCCATGAAATGTTTTTGACGTTACATTGTTTGATGCATGAGTTAAATTATGAATCAAAGAAATTGATTGACTCATATCTAATTGGCAAAATCAGCAATGAATTACTTCATTAACCTATCATATAGAATTGATAAATTTGTTCAATAGATTTATATACTTTAGGACTTGAATCTGAATGATGTGCTCAATTGCAATCTTGTGTAGGACAAAATTTCACCTCGCTGCTAATGTTGTCATCAATGATTGAAACTTTTTAATTGTCAATGACAAATTACAGCATAGTGTTTACTGGGATCCAGCCCGTTGTGAGAATCTATGGTCTAAGTGGATGGTGTCATATAGAAGCATTCATCTGTGACATGCTCATTTTCATCAAAATTAATAGCTTCTTTCAATTATTAGCAACATATGTTCAGTTCAGTCAAATTAGGAAGGTAATTATTTAGGTGACTCTTAAATGATTTGTATGTGCCTTAATCATGCTTGTGGGTGGAAAAGTTTGTAAACAACTGTTTATGTTTCTATTAAGCTATAGCTGCTTGGTCGTGAGTAGAATGGCTGAGAACTTGGTTGAGGCTGCTGCAATTTTGTTTCTTTGAGATTTCCACCAGTTTATTATTAATCGTCCACTTCATGGATTACATTTTTGTTGAGAAGAGAGTTCGTTTGTACATAATGAATGTTACCTTACCAAAGTAGCTAACTATGGATATGCAGTGTGCTGCTTTTGATATGCAAGTGCTTGCAGAGTTATGCACACTGTGGTATAATCATTCCAACAGGGTACAAATATCAAGCAAAATTGAAAACTGCTAAAAAGCTTGTAAGTCCCATATGGCAGCTGTGGTGTGTCTCAATTGAGAGGAGGATCCCCAAGTGAATAGAGTATGGCATCTTTCAACTTAAAAGTTGGTACAACTTCGTGATCTTTATTACCAACAGCTGATATCTTATGGCTTACACCTTTCATAATGCTTCGTTTGCTGTAAAGTAGTTATTTTAGTGTGGCGTTCTTTTTTTTTTTTTTTTTGGTAAAGGGTAATGATTAGTGTGGTGTTCTCAAATACTTCTTTTGCAAGCATAAAATCTCATTTCATAGTCCAACAGTGTTAGTAAGAGTTTATGGAAGATTTTTTGAAAGCACATGTTTGGTATCATCTATAACTTGTTGATTTGTTTGACTCCTTATCTTTAATCTCATATTTTTTTGTCTTTTTATTTTCCAACTGGAAAGTCATTTTTCATTTGTTTTATATAATGCTTTGGGTTACTATTTGGCATTTGAAGATTGCACTAATCAATTCTTCCCTCGAGCTCCAAGAGTTCCTCAAATGCCTGGACACATGGAGATGCTGGTTTAACTACCAATGTTCAAGAGTCATTTGTAGAGCTCTCAAATTCTTCAAAGCAATGTTTGCATATCCTTTGCAATGGAGATAAAGATGGGGTTTTGTGCTTTAGTATATTTAGCATCTTTCCAATCGGAAACATTATAAGTGTCCTGTCTGTTTAAATCAAATATTTAGCATTATGGTCTATCAAGTTCAGTCAATGAGTCCTTTCCTTGTTCTTACTTCTCATATAGCCGTTTTTCTTAAAAGAGGGATTTGATGGTAGGCAAGGTTATGTAAACAACTATCCTAGGCGAGGTTATGCTTGTAAAAGTTCTAGATGTTTATGCCATTTCCTTGGCTAGATTTCACTTCCGTTGGTCACTTCATAGATAACACCTGCAATTGCGATACTAAACAATTATCTGAAGCTTTTTGTTGTTTGGCTTGAGGTTGGCTTGCCTTGCATACTTTCTGCTCCCCTGTTGGGTTTCTACTTTGTTCTAGGAAGATTGAGAGTGCCTATGACGACCTTCCCCTTTCCAGCAAGATTTAATCCAGGCCAAGGACATTGTAGAAGCCTTAATCTAGACTTCATAAGAAAATTTACTATAAGGACTTGTTGGGCCTAGCTATGAGGAGTGGGGTAGAAATAAAATTATCATATGCTATCTAATTACAAAAATGCCCCCGGATGATAAAAACAAGTGAAGCTCCTCAACTTTCTCTTCCCTCTTTTTCTACAATCATAATTCCCAAAAAAAAAACCCTCAAATTTTAGGTTCAGTTTTAATTTTATAAAAAAAAAAAATTTCTTTTAGAAAAATCATCAACTTTATATCCAATGCTACATCATCCCCCAATTTTTTCAAGTCAAAAAATTTTGGAACTTCCTATCTAGTCTCAAATGAACCTCGAATTAAGACAAGTATCTTGAGGATGAGGTCAAGAGAGCAATTTCCATCTTGACAAGGGGGCAATGATTACCATTTTGTTTTAGAAATCAATTTCGATTAGAGATTGATTTATTTTATTTTTATTTTCCGGACGAGTTTTTGAGCAAAAATATGTGTTATACAAAATTTTTGTTCCTACAATAAAAAATTTATTTGATAATGACACAAAATTTCACTCTCCCAAGTAGTGGTAGGAGGCGGCCGACACGCAGGTAGGCTAGTGGTGGGCGATTGGGGTCTGGCTTTCGACTTTTAATGATCAGCAGTTGGTCGCCGATGTTCGTGCGGGCTTCCGGCAATGGGTAGGCAGCATCTTGCATCCAATGGGCGGCGATGAGTGGTGAGTGGGCACCTAGCAATGACAAGAGTGAATGATGAGAAGAAATAGAAAAGTTAAAAATTTTAACTTCTTATTTTTATTCCAATGAATTTGTTTCCAAAATAAAAAAATAAAAAAAATGAAATTGCGTTACCAAATAGATTTCTATTCCAAACCTATTTCCCATTTTCGAAAACAGAAAAATAGGAAGATAAAGAAATAAAATGGTTATTATGTACACTCCCGGAATATATGATCAAAGAAGTCAAGAAAATATAGGCTAAAAAAAAGCAGAGGATTCTCGCCCAAGTGGGATGGGCGATTTTTCAGCTTGTAGAGAGCTCGAAAAAGAAAAAAGACAGCTTTTCTTCCCGGCCAAGAAAAGGAGATAGAGAGAGGTGTGCATGATGTGCGCCGGCTGCTTATGTGTGATTGATCCTTCTTTATCTAACTTTTAAAGCCCACCGCTTCCCCTGAAGCTCTCTCTAGTTTTTGACCGAATCTCCTTGGACGTTCTGACTAGGCCGCTAAGAAAATCACCGCCTGGACTCCTTTTACCCTTGAAGCTACAGCAGTTTTCCCCTTTCCAACCCTCAAGACCACGATCGGCCTTCACCCAAAAAATCCAATATCCACTGCTTCCCTTGCATTTCCTTTTTTTTTCAGAGCCCCCGAACGAATTTGTGCATCCGTGTATATGCGTGTTGATGATGCGGGCGCATGGATGAAGACGTGAGGGTGTTGTCACGAGGGAAAGTCTAGGATGGTGAAAACGTAGAATGTGAAAGAATGAGATCTCCCTTGACGGATGATGGAACCGAGTATATGTTGTATATCAGAGTGAGAGAGGAGGCTACGAGACTAAGATAAGGACTCGGAGAAGTAAATCCAATCCAATTCCGGCCAGGTTTCCCAAATTTGATGCTTATCTTGAATCTTAATTTAATCTTAACGGTGGATCTTGCATCAAAATTGATCCAATGACTCCTCTAATCCTCCTCTATCTTTGACCAAAGCGATGTCAACTTGGACGGTTTAATTTTGACCATGAATCTCGCTACTTACCCTTAACACTTCGATCCCAACTCCCTAATCTCGCCTAAGAATTGTGCCTCCTGCTCGACAGATATGTTAATTCTAATACCTAAATGCAGAAAAATGCCAAAAAAGATGATGATGATGCATTATTTTGCCATACATAAACATATCCGTTTAGGGATTTCGGATCCAAATTTTTCTGATGAAATAAAAAGATACTAAAGCAAAAACTTAGTTGCCAACATTAATCATGTCCCAGTGCTTGAACCTCTAGTTCGTGGAAAAAAAAAAAAAAAAAAAAAAAAAACCCCTTGCATTTTTATTTGGCCTCTAATCTGCCCATAATAGATTAGAGCCGACTCCTAAAGTGAAAGAACACTGTCATAATTGAAATGAGAAAATCAGGTTGCAATCAATAAAGCTTGATAGCCCATGCCAAGATCAAGTGCCGCCTCACAAGTGAAACCATTCGCAGCTACTTGGCAATCCATCCAAACCCCACGAGAATTTCATTTACCCTCAAGTGGTTCACGACACATGACAACTGAGCTTATCAAATCAGAAACCTAAACGACAACGTTCAAAGGTTATATCATCACCCTAATAAACCGATAGATATTGAGGAGATTGTCAGCATGCATTATTGTATACTGGCAATGCATATAGTACGAGCAGACAGGTTACTCTTTCATGGTTATAGAACAACTGGCAATGCATACCTCCCCTGCAGAACGTCGTCGTTCATTAGAATGTAACCGCATCAAACAACTCTACGTCCGGACAACGTGTAGAAAAAAATCAGCAAGTACCTATTTGATTAATAGAGAGTTGGAACCTAATGAGCACACAAAAAGCAGATTCAATTGAAAAATTCTACATTCACAATCATTCAAATATGTGCTGTTGAGACCAGATCAGGTGTCTGGATCTTCACAAGCATCAAAACTTCCTTAGGACACTCCAATTGGCCCACGAGCTTGTTTAAAATTTGCACACAAGATGGCCCTCACCTGTTGCTGATGCTTCCAATGCAAAATCCTTCTTCATTTTGATCACTCTTCGGTATAGAATTTGAAGTTCCTCAGCCAACTTAGCCACACTAAGATCAATCATGTGATGCAATGATTCCATGACAAGGATCAAAAGGGATGCAAACTAATTAGCAAATTCTTAAGCTCCTCGGCCCAGCTTATTTCACAAAACGGCATCCAAATTATGCAAAAGGTCATCGATACAGTCGGTGAATTGCAATCCAAAAGTGAGCCTTGATCGTTACATAGACCAACCAGACCTCCACAAAAGCACCACCCTTTTACCTTACCTGATGATCTTTCAAAATAAGAGTCTAACTACTGGTTTTAGAAAGCTGGTCTCCAAATGTATGACAGACTAGCCAAAACCACTTTCCATTTTTTTAGTCACCTACTAGAAAAACTTGATTTTCATTTTAGCTCAGTTCTCATGCTTACTGGGAATTCAGCTCAAGGGAACAATAAGAAACTTGACAGGGTTTACAATCATCACGGAGAATCATAAAGGCGTTTGCTCTAGTCGGGATATCTGTCATTAGTCAAATTTGACACGTAAAAGAGTTCATAAAAGAAGAATCCTAAATTTTCAGATGTTGCAACTTCTATAAATCCCCAATTGAGTTAGGGATTTCTCTCGATCACCAACAAAACAGAGCACTCAGTTTCTCCAGTTTCCTCAGAGAACTGATTGTAGCCTATACAAAGGAGAATAAGCTGTCAACAAATGAGTTGATCGACAAATACCTTATAATTGCCGCTTCGCTGCATATACAAATGAGTTGAGGCAACACAAAGTTTCAAGGGTCATGACGGAAGCTTGCGAATGTATTTAAGTAGACCATGATCGCGTCCATGAAACATAAAGTGTTTCTAGGTGGACTGGGCAAAAACCCTGTGGCAGCCTAGGACTCTGACTAGAGATCCTCAGAAATTTTAAGCCAGAAGGAAGGTCTGGCACTGACCTGAGCTTGTGACAGCCCTCTAGGCTAAGGTGTTGGAGAGAAGAAAGATTCTGGATGCTTTTTGGCAGGTCAGATATCAATGTTCCACTGAGTTGGAGAATCTCGAGCGAGGACAAGTTACCTATTTCCCATGGAATTTCCCCTTTAAGACTACAGCAGGACTCAAGACTTAGCCTCCGTAGTTTTTTCAACCTTCCAATAGCGTTGGGTAACTTTTCAATCGCAGAATCACTAATGTCCAGATGTTGCAAATTCTGTAAAGTCCCAATTGAGTCAGGGATTTCTCTCAATAACCGACAAGCTCGGGCACTCAGTTTCTCCAGCTTACTCAGAGAATTGATTGACATAGGAATCTCTGTGATACCAGTAGAATCTAAAATGAGTTCTTTTAGTTCTTCTAATTCGCCCACTTCTCCTGGTAGCTTTTTGAGACTACCACAGCCACTCAGGTCCAAGGAAACAAGGCTCTTGATTTTGCCAATAGAAGGGTCAACTTGCTCTAGTTTGTAACAGTCTTTCAAGATGATCTCCAACCCCGTGAAAGCCGTGAAATCAGGTTTTTTCAACCTTCTATTAACACTGGGTAACTTTTCAATTGCAGATTCGCTAACATCCAAATATCGCAAATTCTGTAAATACCAAATTGAGCTATCAATTTCTCTCAATGACCGACATGCCTTCGCACTCAGTTTCTCCAGCTTACTCAGAGAACCGATTGACTTAGAAATCTGTGTGATACCAGTAGAATCTAAAATAAGTTCCTTTAGTTCTTCTAATTCATCCACTTCTGTTGGTAGCTCTTCGAGATTGCCACAGCCACTCAGGTCCAAAGAAACGAGGCTCTTGACTTTGCCAATAGAAGGGTCGACTTCCTCTAGTCTGTAACAGTCTTTCAAGATGAGCTCTACCTCTGCGAAAGCCGTGGGACCAGGTTTTTCTTTTTCAATACCAGGTAACTTTTCAATCACAGATTCACTAATATCTAGATAATGCAACTTCTGTAGATCCCAAATTGAGCTAGGGATTTCTCCCAATGACAGACAAGCCCTCGCACTCAATTTCTCCAGCTTACTCAGAAAACCAATTGACTTAGGAATCTCTGTAATACCAGTAGAATCTATAATAAGTTCTTTTAGTTCTTCTAATTTGCAAACTTCTCCTGATAGCTCCTTGAGACTGCCACAGCCACTTAGGTCCAAGGAAACGAGGCTCTTGACTTCGCCAATAGAAGGGTGGACTTGCTCCAGCCTTTGACATCCTTTCAAGATGAGAATCTCCAACTCCATCAAAACTGAGAGATTAGGAGTACATTTAAGATATTCGCAACATGCAAGGTCGAGAACTTTCAGCTGCCTCGCCGCCTATTCAAAGGAGAATAACTGTCAAAAAATGAGTTGATCAATAAAACAAAACGAACCAAAAATCATAGAGGATGTCTTTTTCACATCTTACATTGATTAAAGTCCATCCTGTCCAATCCTCTTTGATCCGGTTGTATGACAACTGCAGCACCACCAATCTTGGCAAAGGCAAATTGGTTGTCGAAAAAGACAGATTGGGATCAATGTCAAGCAGCCGAAGCCATCTTATTTCAGAAAAGTCTCCACTTGAAGGTGCCTCTCTCGATTGAAGGAACCTTGGGCTCTGTAAGTTTATAAATTGTTCACCTGTGTCCTGGTCAAGACAAATTAGCTGCATCCTTTCAGTTCCCTGGATATCAAATTAATCAACTAGGCGTCTGGATTGACTTTTACCCTTTAGTTTTTGCTTTTTTTAAATCTCAAACTCGCACAATTGTCATCTTTCTACCCTTGCCGTATATAAATGTCCACGCAAGCTTACATTTAATTTTTTGATAATCTTTTGAAGTTTGAACCATATAATAAGTTTTGGCATGAAAATTAAAAGAAGAGTACTTCTTGCTTTAAAAAAAAGAAAAATCTAGAAGATATGCACCTCAATGTTTTACCTTTTGCATTTAAAAGAATTTGTTAAACAATGCCCATGGGTCACTTGTTAAGTGGTTAAAGAAGCACTTGGTTTTCAATTCATTTGTGAAGCGTTTAATCATTGCTTTGAAAACTGAAAATTTTCTGGTAAATTATCCACTTCAATTGAGGCAATATCAAACATTCAAGTACTCAAGAGCCAAATGACAAAAATAACCCATAAATTGATTTGAAATTAGGGAAATTTACACTAATAGTCCCACGCTTTGGCTTAATGTGCAATATCATCCTTGGATTTTAATAAATTTAATGTTGCTCTTGAACTATTCTTAAATATTCAACCTAGTCCGTAAACTTTTAATTTATTTAATTTAGACCCTCGACTTCCAAAACAAATTCAAATAAGTCCTTTAATACTATTTACAAGTTCTCATAATTACACTATTACCCGGATTTTATAATATCTTTGCATTTCAATCTATTGCTATTTTTTTTTTTATTGTCTTTTAACTTTTGGCTTTTATAAATAATCCAATAGTTCCATTTAAGTACTATAGCTTATGGTCTCTATAATAGTAAAAGTAGAACCTTATTTTGGGTTGTATCAGAGTTGTTATTCTTGCTCTTTTGATTTTCAATTTATCGATTTAATTAGGAAAACACAAAACACAAAAGCTCGAAAATTTTATTTATCTAAAATATTAGGAACGAGACTTAGATTAATATAAGTGCCACTATTTATAGATGAACTAATATCGTTTTTAGTTATCCTTATGAGAACACTTATTCCTATAATAAAAGGAATATCAAAACGATATAACTCCAAATGAACTTCTACTTTTATTATTATAGACATTATAAGCTAGACTTCATATAAATTGAACTATCCCAATTTTTTTAATGCCAAAAAATTTTAAAAAAAAGTAATAAAAAATAGCATTTTTTCTGTTGATTTAGGATACGGATTTTGAAATGAAAATCTAATCTAAAATCTGGGCAACGGTGTAACTAGATTAAGTAGCAAATACCATCAAAGGACTAATTTGACTTTATTATGGCAGCCAAGGGCCTAAGTCAAACCAATTGAAAGTTTAGAGACTAAATTGAACAGCTAAGATTAGTTTAAGGACCACATTGATCTAATTAAGAATTCAAGAATAACATTGCATAATGGACCAAAGTTTAGGAATTATTAGCATTACTTTCCCTTAAAATTAATTCATTTTATTATTAACTTGATTTTGATGTGATTTAGATTAAAGAATTAAAGCAAAATCTCCCTTAAAGAATGATATAGACAAGTGTCAGAGGATAGACGTGGCAAATAACGCAGGATACAATTGATGCTGGTGACAAATGATGCATGTGGAAGTTACATGCAGATGGTTTTGAAACGTGTCAAAGTGGAGCTGCTTATAGCCAACAAACTAGGATTTCAGAAAGTGGAGCAAGCCTTGTCCATGGGAAGTTTTACAAGAAACCCGATATGTCCACAGGAGAGGCATTAATATAAAAGGGATGTTGGCAAAATCAGACACGTACAACACACCAAAGTCTATCTTTCACTTTACTTGTAAGTTTCCATGTCGTTTCAATTTCGTTTCATGTCTTTTCAATTCCTTATATTTCAATTCCAATGCATTAAACTTTTTCCCGCACTTAGATTCATAGAATTTGCACTCCATCTGAGCCCCGGTCGTGGACATTGCACTCCAGTGAGGGAGCCGTGGAACGATTTGGATCGCTCTCTCCAATCACCTTAAAGTTCAGCACAATCGATTGACCCAGTTTTCATTCAATAAGTTTTCTCGTTATTTAAAAAGATTAGGAGAATCAAGTGAGGGCCACTATATAAAACTGATGAGTGTAATTGAAGGTTAGAAAACACGACACTGTTTATGGTGAAATGGTTCGCCCAATTCTCCATTTTTGTCTAATTAACGTGATTACCTATTGCAAAGGAAAGAGTGTCATATGATATTATTTCAGCTCCACCTGGTTTGTTTTCATCGAAGGGCATTAAATAATCCTAACCTGATAACTCTTAAGCAAGGAGATCTCTTGAATGCAGTAACGAAGTTTAATGCCATGAGTATTGTGTAGTTCAACGATTGTTCGAGGAACTTACGACTCCTTTTTAATTTCAGTTATTTGAAAGAAATAAGAATACTGTTTTCTTTCTAAATTAATTATGTCCGAGTATCATCATTCACTAAGTAATTTGTTCAACAGCAATTTTCTCATTTACAATATCCTCTATCATCTCTCTTGCTTACTCGATCAATTTTCGCTTTTTGGTCTAAATGGTTGTGGTGTGGGAATCCACAAATCAGTTTCGTGTGGATACATGCCTTCGGGTTTTTAGTAAAAGTTGTAAGCAACTCAAATTTACTGCAAGTGAAATATGTGCCAAGAGTTGAACAAGAAAAAAGAGAGTGCCAAGAGAAAAATGTCCATTGTTATGCAAAAAATACGAATGTCTTTCAAATGCGGTTTATTATCTGAATCTTTTCTGTAATAAAAGATTAAGAAGTGTCGATTTATAAATTATAACTATCTTTTTAAATAACGTCATAAGTTAATCTATATGTGCATAACAAAGATAGATTGGGATACTACAATAACATCTTTATGCTTAATTTACTCATTTTTAGTTTTTGTGTTTACGCATGGCATGAGTTCACGACTAGTTGATCCATATTTGACAACACGTTTAACTCTTTCTTTCTTACACATGAACTTTTGTTAGAACAGTATATCTTCCAAATTGAAAGAATTATCTTCTTTTTTTTTTTTTTTTTCTGTTTCCCATTCTTGGAATGCTTTTTATCGGCCGAATACAATGGGCAGGTAAAAGTGGATTTTTTTCGTTAGTTTCTTCGAAATATTGAGAATAAAAAGAACCACCAAAACACAAGTTTTTTTTTTTCTTTTTGGTGAAATATGAACTTTACAAAAACTGAAATCAAAGATGGATTTTTTTTTTTCTTTTGGTTCGATCTTGTGGTTTGACTCGTTTGTCATTATCTGCACTTTAAATGTTAATTAGTGAAAAAACCTACGACGGATATAATTTCTCTCAAGTTTGTTTGTAGGAGAAGTCACTAAATCTTTCTGTAATCATCATCTAACGGTGCCTTTCATTATTTTCCCTTGCCTCAAACTTTCGTCAAAAATTTCCACACAATGCGCATATAATTTACCAAAATGAAATGTAGAAATAAGATATAGCAGAATACACAAAATCATAATTTAAAAAGTCAAGATAATTGGAGATCAGTCCCATAAATTTTTTTATTTTCCAAAATTAAATTGAAATCTCTCACGTCTTACAATCATTTAAATTTTTTCCTAAACTAATTAGCATCTTCCAACATTCATCTTTGGTCAAACAGATTTGAATTTTTTTCATATTTCAAACACCCATATGTGTGCTCTTTTTGCTAATGTTAATGATAGTTACTGAATCAACAAAAGAGTGATATTAAATCTTTGATAATGAACTATTTCAAAAAAATCAAGAATATAAAGCTTTTTCCTTTCCCCCAACATCTCTTGATTAATTGCTAGGTTAATACCTCTCCATTGATTAGTCATGAACAAATGAGGTTTGCCCAAATGGACTTATACATAATAATGAAATGACATGAACATTGACAATTTAAGTAAGAGATAAATTTAGTTAAAAAATTGGTTTCATGCACAAAATTATATATAATATGATAATAAGCTCGTAATTTCCTATAAATAACAAGTTTGTCTAATGGCTTTTGGCACAAAAAGGCATTGCCCCAAAATATAAAAATACTATAAAACAACTTGGAGAGGAAAGAAATGTTTATTAAGAAACGTGAAAAGGAAAAGACAGCGGCAATGAAAGAAACAAAGAAAGAAAAATAAGAAAATCTATTCTTTTACCATACACCTAACTTAATCCATGAGATTTGAACATTAACAAAAAAAAAAAAAAAAAAAAAAAAACTGAATCCACGAGATGAGCGAGGTCAACATGATAGAATCTTAAAACAAATAGTAAATATATCGAAAATAATTTTCAAGGGGGTTTATCCAATCACATTTATTAGCAGAAAGACTAATGAAAAGAGAGATATAATTATGGTAGACTAGAAGTACCGGTATATTTAAAATCAAAGTGGAAAAAAAACCATATCAAACTTTGGTTTCCTAAAACACAGGAGCACCACAATACATTTGGCCGTACTAGAAAGCCATCACATTTAATAAGTGTGAATTTTTTTTTCAATGTAACTGTTTTGCTTAATTATTACTTATTATAAAAAGCACCTCTAGTTTTTAACCAAGAAATCTTCATTTGTCTAATCTACGATGTTCACATTCATCTTTTTTTTTTTTTTTTTTTTTTTCCTTTCCTGTCGTTTTAACAAAATTTTTAGTGTAGAATCATATTTAAAAGAACTTAAACTGATTGTGAATTAAATTTTTGACAGATATATATTATTAAAGAGCTTCAATTAAATAGTACAACATTTTCATCCTTGGAATATTTAGAATCCAATTAGCTGTCACAATTAATCTAAGATGGTCAAGAATGGATGTTTAAATAGATTTTTTCCTGAAAAGTAGGAGCATCTGTTCATAAGATAAATGATTAAAATAGATCAGATGAAATCTATGAAAATATGAGGAAAAGAAAAAGAGCGACATATGTTACCTTTTTTTCTATTGGTACTTTGGAGGCTTCCTTTTCTTTCCATATGCTCCTTCCAAGATCTCTGAGTTGATCATGCATCCTTAAAATACCACCATCTCCAATTTTTATTAAGCACCTCAATTCCAGCTCTTCAATTGCTTGATTTGCATAAACTTGACGGTCTTCCCACATGTAAGTGGTGAATTTTTTCTCATTGCCAATAAAGAAACAAGCAATATCAAGAAAAATCTCCTTCTGATTATCATCTAATGCATCATAACTTATCTTCAATACCTTTTGGACATCCCTATATGCCCTATATGGTTGTTCTCTATTAATTTGCTCCAATATATCATCCCATACACTTCGATTTTTTCGATACAAGTATGAACCTATGACTTCAAGAGCCAAGGGAAGTCCACCCAAAGTGGATACGATCTCATTAGAGATACCCTTAAAGCCCGTCAAAGGAGGGTCCTCACGAAATGCATGTCTCTTAAATAAAATCAAAGAATTTTCCATATCTATTTCATTCAACTCGTGCATGTAGCCCACCTTGAATCGAGATTGATCAAGAACAGCTTTATATCTAGTTGTCACAATGATAATACTTCCTGAAGTGAACCAATTGCATTGTCCAGCCAAAGCATTTAGGTGAGCCTCGACATCTACATCATCCAAAAGAATGAGAACCTTTTTTCCTTTGAAACTAGCTTTGATCAAATTTTTTCCATCATCAATTGTTAACACTTCATCTTCGATTGACTGTATTTTCTTAATTAGCTGCTTTTGTAGATAAGGGATCTTCTTTTCATGAGCTGTTTCTCGAATATCTAGAAGGAAACTACAATACCGAAAGTCATTTGACAGCTTATTGTAGATGATCTTGGCAAGAGTGGTTTTACCAATCCCTCCCATACCATAGATTCCAATCATTCGAGCATCACCAGCAGAAGTGTCTATCCAGTTCCTAATTTTTTTCACGTGATCACCAAATCCAACTAAATGCTCAGTAAGATCAAGATGAAAATCAGGTCGCAACTTGCTCAGAACCATTTTGACAACTTTTTCCACTAATTCTCCTTCACGCCTGTCAAACAACAAAACTAATGATAACCTTGTGATTATACTTAATCTCATCAACTGACACCCACCTAAATGTGAAGGATGGTTAAGGCCAATAACATGCAAGATACTTTGGTTTTACAAATAAGAATGGAGGATGATGGTGTAGCAATCATTTCAACAGCTCCCCCCCCAAAAAAAAAAAAAAAAAAAAAAAAAAACACTCTTCTGCCCTTAGATAGATCTTGTAGAAAGAAAGTAAGGTGCTGCACTTGGCTCTTTAAGAGTCATTGCAAGTATAACATTTATTATAAGGCTTAAGGTTGCTGCTAGTCGAAGGATAGGATTTTTGTTGGGGATCCCACAAGCTTATACTGGGACTTATAGTTTGACTTACGTAAGCCTACCATTGGAGAGTTATTGGCAGCAAGTTATTGGCAGCAAGAATCGAACCTAGACATGGTCACTGCAAAATGTCTGATCCATATCATCTGAGCCAACACCCGCTGGCAATAGGAGGTCGATTTATTTGGTGATGATCAAGCTTTGGAAGACTAAGCATGGGAGAGGCATATCGTTCGTGATTGATACTATTGGCAGGAGGGGTTGTCATTTCTTTGCTTTTTGTTCTTGAGAAAATTGTAAAATTATCTGGCACTATTGGATAGTCGCAGGGACATCTTGGGGAGTGTTTGTTGTCTTTGGGGCATTATGGTTGCTCATTGGTTTGGGGATTCACAAGCTTGTTGTGGAAGTAATTCATCCACATTTGATCGGTTTTGCATGAATAAGAAAACAAACTTATAAAAAGAAAGTCGAGTAGAAGAAAAGTACCCGTTAGCAATTTTCTCAGATTCCCATCCCATTAACTCACTCACTTCTCTAAGTGCTCGTTGCCCTTCCTGAATATCATTCTCATCAAAACGCTTCTTACGCAAATCAAAAGCTCTTCCAAAATTTCCTTTTAAATACCGCACATCCGATGGATCCACTTTGTAAAAAATGGGCAACACTATGTGTGAAGTGCTCTTCTTGCACTCCATGATACGAACGAGTTCACGGAGGCACCATTTGCTAGAAGCATAATTTTCGGAGATGATGGGGATCAAAATCTTAGACTGTGTGATGGCATCAAGAAGCCGTGGACCAAATTCCTCACCAATCAGTAGGCTGTCATCGTCCCTAAACACACAAATCGGCATAGTTCCCACATTGCGCAGGCTGCAGCAGAGGTAATCAGTGAATCCCTTGCGGGTATCTGAGCCTCTGAAGCTCAAGAATACGTCGTATGGACCCACACCCTCAGTGCTGAAAAAAGGAGTAGAAGCTCCCTCAGTCGTCTCTTTTTCTGCAATCTTTTTCTTCTTCTTGAGATGATTGAATACAAGCACAGACAGAAGAATCGGCGCAAAAAGCACTGCAAAGGAACGACCTGAAACAAAACGATGCATTCCTTTGTTTACCTTGCTCTGACTTTGCCCTTCCTCCATGGAAGTCTAATAGGCAAAAATGAAAAGAGAATGCCTTCCTGCTGCACAAAAAGATGTAGATAAACAAATGAAAAGGCTCAGTGGAGGGCACATGCTTTCTGAATGATTCTGAAAACAAAATGTTTAATGAAGAGAAGATGCCTCCTAAGGATGATTAGTTCGAGGGCAGGTAAACTCCATACTTGGAATCCGGAACCAGGAACCTATCCTATCAGGACCTATTTCCAATTTTTGGAACCTAGAACCTACCTTGTAGACCCTAGATTTGATTATGTTGGTCCCATCTAGTTCAAGGGTCTCTTTGGGAACCAGCTGACTCCTTTTTTTTTTCTTGTTTTTTTTCAATTACTTAAAGGACAAACATTTCCCGTTAGTTTATTAAAAGGAGAGAAGTAACACAACCCCCTTATTTACAACTGACGCAGATAGCAATTTCAGTAAAATAGTAAAGCAACAAACATCCAATTCTTCCATAACATACCAACCTACATATTTTCATCACTGCAGATTCAGATCTCTAAAGACACAGCTGAAATCCACATTTTTTTTTCTCTCCAGTTAGTTTAAGGGAATCTTCCTACAAGGGAGTATTTCAAATGAATGATGTTCGAATGTTACTGGGCAAGGAAGCATTTTGCAACTTTTTGAACATGAGCAAGTATTTCATCAACTTGTTCCTCCTCCTCTGGAAGGAATCTACTATTCAGCATTGGACTTGCCAGAGCAGGGAAAGTGTTAAAGATCTCCAAAGAAGAAGAAGCAGAAAAAAGCTGGGGAATTCCACAACTTAACAGAGAAAAAAGCATCGCCAGAAAGCATAATTTGTTTAACTAAAATCACAATAAACATATGCCAATATTCAAGGCCAATAACTTGAGTTGCAATGAACTTCTAAAGGCAGAAAGGAGCAAAGAAATTAAATGGTCTAAGCCATAGCTTCGTGATTACATTATCTGTCACTGTTCTCCACGAAATGGATTCAGAGAGGCCAGAAACTTTAAAGCGAGAATACAAACCCGCAATAATCATAACTTGAAATGCTCTGACGCTACTATACAACACCGGCACACTGCTAGGCAGTACAAAAGCCAGTAAAGCAAACTTCCACTAGGTAGCATGACCTGAGAGTCAATTCATCCCATAATCAAACTGCTCTCGCTTTTAAGTCAACGTTTTGAATTTTGCTTTCAGCCTTTCACAGAGCAGCTGCTGTCTAAACTGGATCGAGGTCATTTCCACATAAATCCCCCAGGAACGATAATTAAAAAGCCTAGAAAAACCCTTTAAAATTGAAAGAGAGAGAGAAAGCAGAGCTCCGCCTCGACAAACAAACAAACGAGAGAGTCCCCGCTGAGCTTACACGCTGAAGTTGAAAAGCTTTCTGACGATGCAGAAATTGCGATTTGCCAGTCAATCGAACATAGTAGAAGCAGAACTCAGCCTCGACCCAAAAATACTTGAGCTTACCTCTCGGAGTGAGTCCCTGTCGCCGGAGAGGAGGAGATCGGGGGGATCGAGAAACGCACGAGAGAGAGAGAGAGAGTCGTTGCTCTATTGAAGACCGGATAGAATGAAGTTAAAGAGAGACGAAGGAAATGGGCGACAGGCGGCAGGGTACGAGAGAGACTAGGGTTTTCCTGTTCGGTCCGGTTCTGCGGCCTGAACTGAGAACCGAACCGGTTACCGCGTTGACCTGGATCGGACCGGGGCTCGCCTCTAATTTATAAATGAAAAGGTAGGATGGAAAGCACATGCTTTCCGGATGAAGGACGCATCTTTCTGAGAGATTTCTGAATACAAATTGTTTCATGAAGGTGTTCCCCGAAAGTTATTGACTTCATCATATCATCAAGCCGCATCCAGGTACCAACAAGAAGAAAGTGGCTATTCTTTGTCTGTAGATGCATGCACTTTCCTAATTGGACATCAACCGCGTATTTAATTAGCGGATTACAAGCTATAAATATCGTTTACACGGAAAATTAATTGAAATTGAAATGTTGTGAGACATTCTTTTGTGCATAGAAGTGCAATGTACTCCAATCCTTTATTTGTATAGGTTTCACGTGAGATCTATTAATATTAATGGCTTAGCTATATTAAGATCATATGCATCCATATTATCTAAAATATATTTACATATTTGCTCCAATCATTCCTTTGATTGATGGTTCAATGTAAGTATTTATTTGAAAGCACAAGCAACTACCTTATCATTACTAATACTCATAAAATCTAGTACCAAATATTCATAATCAATAAAACGGAAAAAAAAAATCAATAGAAACGATAGTTAAATTTGAAATTCATCAAATAAAAAACTTTTATTTTAGAATGTAAAAGCATAAAGAGATGAAAAAGTAAACTCTCTCTCTCTCTCTCTCTCTCTCTCTCTCTCTAAGTGATTCATTAGTTCGATCTCTTTTTGTGTAAAATATCCCATATGAGAGCCACAAGAGGACTATGCTACTTTGCCAAACATAGTCCAGATACGGTGATATTGTTTATGATATCAAATTGCGACACAATCTAACTGTGACAAAGTCAAAAATGCATATTACACTCTCTCCATTGTTTGCAATAGTAGCGTGGTTTTGTGTCATTCAGCATCTAATGCATGGTATAAGGTTCATCAGCAATACTATGGATGCTTCCGATTTAACTTATTTTTTCAATAATATATCAAGGTGATTGGGAGTCCGCTCTACCCGGAGAAGAATGGACAAAACACATCAGCTTCCCATGTGATTAACCTATCAAAATTAGGACAGGCACATGCCCACATTGTGAGGCATCTTAGAAATATAGATGTCCACGTGGAACGATTTTTAAAAACGTATTAGCACTAGCCTCCAAGCTCATAGACTACGATTAGGACAAAAAAATGACTCCTCTGATGTCTAAGGGCGTTAAGTGGCTTCTTCCGATGTGGGTTCCAGAGACGTGCCCTCCACTTTATAATGCAATGGGCATCCACTTCATAATAGAATAGCTTCGTTGGCTTTTAAGAAAATGATTCCCGGTAAAATACTTCCATCATCTTCTTTTGTTTGTTTGGGGGGATATAAGTTCATCTAGGAAAAAGACACCGCTGGCCAGAAAACCTTCGTTCAGCTACAATGAAAACGACTTCTTCAAATGAAAACTGCAAATCAATTTTCCCTAAACACACAAAAGAATTGTGTCCCTGAAATTCCTCTAGCTCCAACCTCAGAAGTGCGTCTTTTCTTCCACTCTCTCTCTCTCTCTCTCTGGGTGACTTCAGGTGTGTGCATTTCTCTCTCTCATTACCATTTTTGTTTGAGCCCCATGACTTCCTCTGCTCTTATCCGTTTTTGACTTATGATAAGATATATCGGTTTCATTTATTTATTTGGTTTCTACTATTGGTTCTACGAATATATTTGGAATTGAAGGATCAAATTGTATTTGTCATGCTTGTTATACCAAGCCCTCCAACTGCTTGTGAAAATTTTTCAAGGAATTATGACTTACAATCAATGTGACCTTGCTAAGATAGTTATCCGTAGGGGTGTGCAATTGGATTGGGTATACTTGGAAACCAAACCGGTCCACTCGAAAAACAGGGTCGGGAACCGGTTCTCATTGAAACCAGTCCGGGAACTAGTTCCCAAAATTCGGAACCGGTTTAAACCGGTCCGATAACCGGGTCCAATTAATTACCTACCTAGAAACCGGTTCCCAGACCAGTTTTGGAACCGGTTTTGTAAGTATAAGTCCAAAACCTTATTTTTTCCCCTTATTTCTATTTTTACTCTTGTAATCACACGGCATTTTTCCTCTTGGCTCTCTCAAACATGCACAACACTCCTTCTTCTTTATTCCTCTTCCTCACTTGCTTCCCTCCCTCATCGGCTCCCTCTCACACCGTTTGACGGACGGCTAGTGTTCGTCGCCACCAAATTCTTGTGTATCATGTGGATTAACTCGTCTAATTTATCTTTTGTAAGATGAGTTATACTTGCATAAATGAGTGGCTTCATATAGTAGCTGTGGAAATAAGATTAATATTAGACACGTGTTTGTTGCTAATTCTTTACCTTATGATTTTATTTATTATAATTAGCCCCGTGGATCCTTAATTTTTCGTTTAGTCAAAACGTTCACGTATTTATTTATTACAAGTGCTTGAAGGATTACGTTATTTTATCACATATTAATATAAAATTTGAAGTAGTATAGGATATTGAGAGATTGCAAAATAGGTTCTAGTGAAAAGAGGGTTGACTCTGGAACCGGACCGAAAAAACAGAGTAGATCGAGTATAAGATCCAATACAAACAGGGTCAGGTATAGGGTTCAAAAAAGGGAAATCGGTTATAACAAGGTCGGGTACAGGGTTCAGGTCTAGACCCTACCTATTCTGGACCCGATCACCCCTAGTTATTTGTATGAATTGGAGGCGCATCATTTCAACACACAACTACCAAAAGAAGCCTAGAAATCAAGCAACGCAACCGAGTGCTTCAGACCGGATAGTTTCTTGGGCTTGGGTTTGGGTTTAAGCCAATGTCGCAGCCCATGTTCAGACCGGGCCCCATGGCTCGGCCCGTATCAAATTCACTCTGCTTCCTCAATTTTCTCTCTCCCGCCTGTTTTTCCTCGTCCGGAATCTTCTCTGCAATATTCTCAGGCTCCGGTGCACTTCGTTGCTCGCTCTTCTCTTCCATCAGGCTTTCTTCTAGGGTTTTTGGGCTCTAACCTTCGCTTGCTCTCCCTCATCTGCCGCCAGACGCTTCTGTGCGCTCCCTCTCGGCTTGCTCCGGCAGCTAGTGGCTGCTCCTGGAGCTTTTTTAGCTACGGAGACCCACGAAGGGTCGCGGCACGTGCTTCCATTTCGGCTTCAATTCGACAAGCTGCTGGCTTCTCAGGTTCGGCTCCAGTGGGCCGTCTTTTCGTGATCTAATAATGGGCGGGTCGATTCAATTTGTTTCCGATTCGGTTTTGTGAGGTTTTGGCTCGATTTCTTCCGATTGGCAGGTGAAGATGGCGGAGTGGAATCCAGAGAAGGATTTGCTGGCGATGGTCACGGAGGACTCGAAGGTGGTGGAGCTTCATTGCTTCAGTCGGTAGAGGCTGTGGACAATCTCTCCTGGTAATTGCTTCGACTCGTGAAAATTCTCCCTTTTTTTAATTCAATATGTTTGTTTCTTTAACGATGGCTTGGTTAAAATGTCAAACAACCTAGATAATATTTTGACAGACGTAAGATGCTGACTGTTTGCTAAACTTCAAACGTACCTGCTATAAGTTTATTCCTATGATTGGATTATTCCAGGTACCATGCTAGATGTTTCACCAGAGCAAGCTAACTCGCATGTAATTGTTATCATTAGGTGGCTTTATCCAAGGATCTTTGTCATTTGATGGTTGCATGCTCTGAAGAACTTTTTGAAGACATTGTTGGATCAAGAGGGGGTCAAACGGTTGGAGATAGCATGCATGGCTTCCATTGCTTAGTGCTTGATACTTCAATATTCCAAAAGAGGTAAAATTGCGCTAGTGTTATATATATATATATATATATATATATATATAGTTTATGTAGTAGTGATTGTATTTGATATTATGATTATATTAGGATTGTTTATATGCACTGATATTTGTTTGAAAGGTTTCGACTTTGTTTGGTTTACAGAAAGTAAAGCTCATATAACTCAGGATATGATCATCATCCTTAAAATGAAACTGATGGTTAACAATGGAGCAATTTTGAGGCATTTTTCCTGGAATTAACTCTACACTTTGCTTGATAGAAGAACTTTCCTTCTGATAATCTAAATGCCCAAGTTGACTTTCAAGAGTCACCATAAGCTGAACAACATGATGCCTTATACTTCATAGCCTGAATGATTTTGTTCATGCTTAATAAAATTTTCACCCGACCTTTAAGTATCATACTATCTTTCCACAGAAACCTCTGGAAGTTAATGTAGTTTAGATGTTGAAAGTAGTGGGACAAAGATGCAGGAGTTACTCTTGCAAATTTTAAACATTGTCGAATGATTCATGTGTTATTTTTGTTCTCTACCATTAGAGGCCTGCTAAGTTTTCGATTACATTTTTGCTTCCATTTTTATAGAAACTGTTTACAATGTTTTTTAACAAAAAAATTGTTGAGTGAACATGATGTATGTTGTAAGGGATGAAAGTTGTGAGAATATGCTCATCACAACAGGAAAATAGGCTTACTTATTCGAAATCTCCATGTTTCATGCAGAATGTGAACACTAAAAAGTCGTCTTTAGTTTATAATTCTGATTTTAAGAACAGTTTTCCTTTCAACAACTGCTTTTGAAGTGTTATCAAACACATTTTCTGGACTATTAACATTCTCAAATAGAACGAGAACAGATTTCTGAGAATCTTTATCAGCCCAATGCCTCCTTAGATTTTCAATCTCTTCCTGTCTGCAGTAAAAATGAATTTCATCAAGTTGCTTAACAGGCTTCTGGCATCAAAGTTTTGCTTAATGTCGTCTGGACATCATTATCAGTCATGCACAAGCTGTGCGCTGATGCCATGAACATATCTCATGAGAAGTTTGATTTGTTGTGAAGCCTTATTAATGACCATGGTTAGTGGTCCTGTTAATACAGAGCAGTAGATGGCTTTCAATTGTTCTTCATTTGACTGTTTCTGTTTGCTTATCTAGTTCTTGACTCTTCTCCTCCAGAGGAATGTTTGAGTCTTCCGGGTGTGCTAGGACCAGTCCTGCAGTCCATCAGTTTCTTGTTAATTCTCTGGGTGAAGTGGTACGGCTGGTTTTTCAAAGTTCCGGTGTCACTATAGGACTTCTGTTCTTCTTGGTTGGTTTTTATGATCTTAGTCTGCTACTTTGTTCAATGATAGGGTATGAAGCGTGTATCAAAAGTTGTCTGTGGTGCGGGAAAACAACTTCAGCTGGTTGTCCTCAATCATCTACAGGTGCACGTTATTACCTTTGCATTTGGCCTTTCTATCTGATAAATTATTGACTTTTAAGCATCACATAGAAAATTCTAGGAGGGTGATCAGATAGATGTAGGAATTTGTTATAGCAAGTTATGCTTCACACATTTTGTGACACGCTATTTCTTTCAGAACATCCTGATGTTAAATTCTTATATGAACCTATCGTATGCAATGATAGGGATTACTAATATTATATGGCTGGAAAGGGTGAGTAAAATCTGATTTGATTCTGATTTAACAAGTTGGCAATCTCTACTTTAAGCGTATAATTGAAATTATAGGTCATAATCATTGGTTTGAATTTAAACTTGATCCAAGTTTGGGCTTTCAGAATACTATAAATGGAGGTATGGATATATCTCGTGTGGTGGATGGTCACCAGATATCAAATAAGATGGAATTGTGTTGAGTTTTATATGTACGAGCAACCAAATGATGGGCATGAAACTTGCGAAACATATTTTGATAGGCCTCGACAAGATTTGGGTTCTGAATTTTGAAACGAATACCCCTTAACAGGTATTATCCACCCGGGGAATTGAGTTAAATCCTTATTTTCTTGCGGCACCGTAAACGAATGCCCTGCCAAGCGAGTTCTTGCTCCATAAAAGCTCCAATTACCCAAAGATCATTCGGTGCAAGCATCGTAAATTGTCCAAACCATTCTTGTCCATAAACGGTGGAGGAGATGCCGCACTGATTCTGCCTCCTCCTTGCTGAGGAAACGTCTTTTTACCGGTATTTTGCCTTTGTTTTAGGTTATCTGAAGTGAAGATGATCACATTGTTTTTTTCCAAATTACAATTTCAACAACTAATTCACCGCCACATTCGCATCAGTGTGATGTCCCATGAGCCCTCCGACGCTTCCGTACCAGCTCTGCTGGAACGGAGCCAAGCGTCCTCCTGTCAGGCCACTTTGTTTCGTTGCGGGTGTGCAACGTGATTAGAGTTGAACGTATGGACCCGAACTAAAAGATATGGTTTCTGCAAAGGATTTCGGCTGGCAATTCAATACGGGTCATTATTCCGGAATTGACATTGGCTTTATCTTTTCGATTGGAAACCGAGAGTGATGGACATGTATCACCCTCACCAGTAGATAAAAGCACAGCATTTGATCTGTCGCAAACCTTGTATGATCTCAACATGCACGCGTACATGTGGGCCATGGGCAATATGGTGATCGAAACATGAATGGGCAGACCACTCGATTCGCACTTTATCTTATAGATTTTCCTCTTTTCTTCTTAATCAGCGACAACGTATATTTTTTTTTTTAAACTGAAGTGACAACGTATGTTAGTTTGCAAAAAATGCATCGTTTTTGTCGACAACAACAGAACCAAAAAAAAGAAAAAATGTAGAAAGCAGTAGGATTTCCAAGAAATGCCTGGATACTTACTAAGCGACTATACAAAGGAAATTTACTTTCATTTCATTTTTTCATTACCTTTTCTTTTTGTGTTGCTGTGCTGTTCTGGTTGGAGTTTTGTTTTTTTTTTTTTTTTTTTTTTTTTTTTTGGGTTAATTTTGAAATTTTGCAAATTTATTTCTGGATAATTTGTAGAGCAATTAACGAAACAGGACTTGATGCTAGGGTTCGCGGATCTTCATGCCCCTGAAGAAGTAGCAGCTGCAGAATCTGCAGTGGCAAGTTGTTAACCTCCGAGTCCGTTAGCTTCTAGCACTGGCGAAACAGACTCAGAAGATACTAGCAGCGACGATGATGACGATGAGCACGGTATTTGCCAAGCGGGAGTTCCCACAGAGCACGTGGTGTCCGATCTGGCGAAGAGGATTCGTTTGGAGGGATCAGAAACAAACAGTCGAAAAAGAAACCGAGAAAGCATACCGAGATTATTGAGTTATGATGATTTGTGTTTTGTCGTGTGACTTTCTATATGATAACGAGAGAGATGCAAAAGTAGGAACTTATTGGTGGGAAATGTCAGGAACTTATTGGTGGGAAATGTCGTCCGGTGACAGCAGGCTTACGACATGTATGTCTCAAATAGAGAGTGGTGTGATTTTGTAGAATCGTCTGAATCATAAGAGTTTATTCAGAACTTATATAGACTGTTCAATACGACCGCTCGCCGTCCATAATTGCCGAGAGGATCTTAGACCACCGCCCGTTATCGCACTTCACTCTAGCGCAACCTAGACGAACCGAGTTGCGCCACACGACTTGAGTGTAGTGCAGGCACTCGCCTCCCACGCATGAGTTCGAGCAGTAGTCGTAGTTGTCCTTCTCTCCCACCCACATCTTCACCGAGTCTCTGCTGCTCAGGACGCCATAGCCCTTGACTAGGTTCTTGCCGTAGGGCTCTCCGGAGTGCTTGAGGTCGCAGTCACCTCTAGGCTCGTCCGCGTACTTCTGAGCGTAAGCCGCGACCGTACGACTCCAGGTCATCGGGCCGACCCCTACTTCAGCACGAGCGGCGGCTTGCTCGTCGATGAAGTCTCGGCAAGAGTCTTGCGCTGCCAAGACACCGGCGAGGGTACAGATTAGGCCAATGATGGTTAGAAAAATCAATACCATATGAAGAAAATTTACGATTTTTTTTCAATGCACTGCTCTTTTCTTACAATTTTTCGTCTTCCTTTTCTTTTTTTTTTTTTTTTTTCCCTTTTTTGTGTTGCTGAGCTATTCCGTTTGGACTTTTTTTTCTTTTGTTCATTTTAAGAATTTTTGCGATTTTATTTCTAGATAATTTGTATAGCAATTAACAAAAGTTGATATCAAGTATAAGCAACGCAAAAACTGAACGAACGAAAGGTAGACGATGACGTGTTCGTAGCATATGGTTTAGTCTCATCAGTCTTCATTTGCTTGGCAAAAAGGAGACAAAGGTAAAAACAAATTCCTCATTCCATCGTTTTCGTAACAAATTTCAAAGAAGAAACCATTGGATACTCTTTAGAGATTATCGATTATCGATTCGACCAATCTTTGCCGTATCAAATATTACAAACTTTCTTCCACCAGAACAACGAAGATTATAACAAAATCCGATACTTTTGGGAACTAGTCGGTAAACGATCATACGCATTCTAAATGATCCATTTGATACAATAAAATTGAAGGTACGAAATAGAGAAATTGAACGGAAAAATAAAATGAAATCGATAGGAAAATAGAGTCGAACGAGAGTTTATTTATTTCGCATATGGTTGTGATTGTGAAAATTAACCTATTAATTAAGAAGATTCTTTGCCACTAAATAAATAAAAAATCAAAATCAAAAGATTCATATTCCAATGTGAAACACATCCTTAAAATAAGCAAAAGAGATGGAAAAGGAAAAGGATATTTCAATTTTCAATTTTCAAAAACAAAAGAAAAAGAAAAAGATCTGCCCCTGCCCCTTTCCACCAGCTCTGTTCCAACAGCGCGCACTTCCGTTTTAGCTTCAAGTTCCGACAGTCCGCTTTGGTTTCTCAGGTTCGGCTCCCTTTCGGGCCTTCTTTCTGCGACCTCCCAATGGGCGGCGGCAATTCGATTGTTTTCTGATTCGGTTTTGTGAGGTTGTTGCTCAATTTCCTCCGATTGGCAGGTGAGGATGGCGGAGTGGAATTTGGAGGAGGATTTGTTCTCGACTGTTTAAGGTTGCTTAGGGGGTGCATGATAACCAAAATTTTTGTTCCAGAAATAATTTTTCTATTCCAAACCTGTTTCTGAAATAGAAACCTATTTGATAAACCTACTCAGTTTTTCTATTTCTGGAATAGATTTCTATTCCAAAAATTGATTTGGAAGATAAATCAGAAATAGAAATTTTCTACTTCTGATTTCTGTAAGAGAAATCAGAAATAATTTCTCCCACTAAACCCTAATTTTGTTGAGTCCTCCCTCATCTCCTCTACATCTTTACCTCCTCCTCCTCCTCCTCATCTGCCTCTCCTCATTTAATTAAAAATAAAAATAAATAAATTCATTTAATTCATTTAAAAATTAAATTAAATTAATTAAAAATTAATTAAAAATAATTTATTTATGATAAAAAAATAAATTATTTTTATTAGAAATAAATTTAATAAATTTATTTTTATTTGCATGGAGTGTTTTGCCAAATAAATTTATTTTTATTTTTTATTTTTATTCATTTTAAAATAAATTTATTCGTAAAATAAAATAAAATATAATAAATAAAATAAATTTATTTTTAAGGATATTTTATTTTAAAATAAAATGATATTTTTATTTTATTTTTTAATGATTTATTTTATTTTATTCTTTATTTTTTGTTACTAAATCATTTTTATTTTTTATATTAAAGGTTGTCAATCGTTGCCACCATCTTTCGAAAGGAAGAAATTTTTTATCGTTATCAAACGAATTTCTATATTTAGAATAGAAATTTTGTATTGTTATCAAATGGTTATTTTTGCTTAGAAATTTTTCTAGAAATAGAAATAGAAAAATCTATTTGTTCTTAAACTATTTCTAGAACAGAATGGTTTTCGTCTTCATAGAAATTGCTTTTGATGTTTTTTTTTTTTTTTTGACAAACTATTTGTTAAGTGAAAATGATATATGTCATTAGGGATGAAAATTGTGAGAATATGCTCGGGTTACATCACATTCCTAGAACAGGCTTAATTATTTCAAATCTCCATGTTTGCATTTGGAATGAGAATACTAGAAAGTCATCTTCAGTTTGTGATTTTGATTCTGAGAATAGTTTTCCTTTTTATTCATCAGCTGCTTCCAGAGTGTTACCAAACGCATTTTCTGGCCTGCTTTAATTCTCAAATTGAAATCAGAACAAACTTTTAAGAATCTTTATCAGCTGAATGCCTCCCTAGATTATCAATCTCTTCATGTCTACATAAAAAATGAACTTCATCAAGTTGCTTAACAGGCTTTGGACATTGAAGATTTACTTCATGTCATTTACACATCATTATCAGTCATGTGTAAGCAATGGACTGATGCCATTAACATATTTTATGAGGAAGTTTGATGTTGCCAAACCTTGTTAGTGACCATGGCAAGTGGTATTGTTAATACAGAGCGGTAGATGGCGTTCCATTGTTCTCCATTTAACTATTTTTGTTTGCTTATCTAAGTCTTGACTCTTCTTCTCAGGAGGAATTTTTTAGTCTTCTTGATGGTGCTAGTACTAGTCTCGCAGTCCATCAGTTTTCTCTGAGTGAAGTGGTATGGTTGATTTTTTTAGCTCTGATGATGCTATAGGACTCTGGCTTTTTTGGTTGGCTTTTATAATTTTTATTCTACTAGATTGTTCAGTGATAGGGTATGAAGCGTGTACCAAAAGTTGTTTGTGGTGCTGGAAAAGAACTTCAGCACAATCATCTGTAGGTGCACATTATTATCTTTGCATTTGGCCTTTTTCCCAAATAATTAAGCTTCAAGCATCTTAGAGAACAGTCTTAGTACTAATAATAATTAAAAAAAAAAAAAAACAAAGCATCTAGACGTCATACTAACTCCTGTTCCAAGTTTCCATATCTTTTATCAATCCTAACACCTATTAAGCCACAGCTATGAGTAAAGGTCAAATTACTGATTGTACAGATGACATGGGACAAATTATATTAATTCAGCATGATGGCGTGTAGAGCATGAACTGTCTGGACAAAACACAGTAGGAACTCCTTAGTTACTTACCTTCTCTTGGTGAGAAAGTCGATGAGTAGCCAAACATGCACCGTCTTTGATTAGGTCTTTGATTAGGGCGATCAGTTGACAATTAGTGTTGAATATAGCACCATGCTTCCTCATGCCATCGGGACAGTACAGTTTCCTTTTTTTTTTTTTTTTTTTTTTTTTGCCAGTCTTTGCATGATCTGAGAGGATATTCCAGTTCTTCGGTATTATGCTCTTTCCAATTTCTATGAAGAGTGAAGACACAAGCCTTACATTCTTGGTTGTCAATCAATCCCTAATTGAGAATCATTAAATAAGTGCCTACCTCTCGCAGTTTCTTGGAGTCCATAAAGAGCTACAATAGAAAGTCCTTCACCTTATGTATTCCGGCTTCACTCAGTTTTTGGTGAGATTTCCCATCTTCGGCAATCTTCTCCAACCTCCAGACCTCATCGTTAGATACAGGTGGACGATGCTTCATATATGTAGTAAATGAAGAGAACATGCATATAAGGTCTCGGTCACTATTAGATTAATGACTAGAAGCTAACTTCTAATAGGCATCCAAACTCTCTCCTGAAAGTGATCAAAGCGTCAACAATAGTTAATAACAAAGATGCTCAATGTTTATTATTTATCAAAAATTTTGTTCAAGAGGTTAACGTTTGTATAAGATGACGCTCTCAATTAAAAGATTGACGGCTGTGGACATCCAAAACCATGTTATGGTCAGTCATCAAGGACAGGTTTATATACTGTAAAAAGACTGGAATGACATATATTTTCCTCTATGTTCCTTGTCATAAAAGACATCTGTTTTTTCTTCCGGGATTTGTGTACTCCCACAATAACTCGATGCCAACTTAAGCCCTTTATGGAAACTTTTACTCCTATTCCAGCTTGAATTGTCAGTAAATGTTAGTTCTTCCAGCTGCCCAACACCTTTCTCGAGTGTCACTTGGAGATTTCCTATGAAAAGCGGTTTCTTTCCTTGACGTTCTTTAACCACGTAGTTCTCAAACTCTTCTTGGGTCTGGTTATCTTTATCTGCTTTATTGAAGCCACCTTCAAGAACAACGACGTCCAAATTAATGGAGGATTCCAGGCCAGATATAATGACACCCCCTGTTTTCGCATCGATCAAGGCAACTTCAATGAAAGACTCTCTGTAGTTTAGTTTCTTCCCAGTAAATAAAGGAAGTGACAGTTAGGTTCGAAAGTGAAGCTGTAAGTTTCTCGCATCATTCTTTGCCATAGATGTAGCATTAGCCCTGCATTCTCTCCGGAAAACAACCATTAGAAATAGGTAAAATTGGAAGAGTATTGATAAAGAGAGACAAACTGCCAAATATCTCACTAGGACAAGTCATACTGTCGGGGAAACTACAAGGATTAATAGATCCGTCGTCCAAGAGTTTAGTAAAGAAAATTTTTGAAAAAAAAAAAAAAGCTATATGCTATCAAGCTACAAAAATTATTATCTAAACTGGAGCATTGACATTTTGGCATACTACCGAGTCATTGTGGCCCAACACTCACTGGGCTCTGACTCTGCTTGCTGTAGGTTGGCAGCGGTAGGTTGGACCATTCTTCCGCCAAAACATCAACAATGCATAACCAGTCGATACCACAAAGAAAGCCTTTCTCAATGGCATCATGGGGAAAGTGCATTCATTCCTTGTGAGGTGGGTAGAGTGAATGTTTGCAAGCTCCACTGCTACCCTATGTTCAATAACGCCAACAGCAGCATTGTCAAACTTGGAGACATGAGAAAAATATGAAGCAGAGGGGACACAAAACCAATTCATTCCATCAAAAGAAGTTGAACAACCTATTTTATTCTTCCTTCTTAAAAACAACTTATCAAACACCTTATTGAGCTAAGTTCTTTAGACACATTTGAAATCACAGTGTTTAGCAACAGCAATTGCATGTACAGCTCTTACAAACAATCCTAAGGATTTTCATTTTCCCCTTTCATGCCACGTCCATGCAAAAGTTTACATACGCTTTATATTTCAGCTTTAGGTAATATAGCAACAGTTGCAAATGTTATCGAGGCAAATGGATGGAGATGGCCTCCAACAAGGTCTGATGATCTACTTGAAACTCAAATGGCTTTATGCGGCTTGATTTTTCCAAACTCTGGCTCTTTAGACAAAGTAGTATTTATTGGATCATGTAGGGGCTCTTTCTCTGTAAAGGAGGTTTGGAAGCTGGTGAGGAAATGTGGGAATGATAGACTTGGCTTGGGCTTGTATGGTTTAAGCCTAATGTGTGAAAATATGGCTTTATAACTTGTCTGGTGATTCATAATTGGTTGCGCACTTACGAACAAGATAAAAAGTAGGTGTGACATTGATAGCCCCTATGTGCTAGTTTGACAACATGAAGAATATTGAATGCACTTTTTCTCTTAGTGTATTCTCAAAGCTGATTTTGGCAACAAGTTTTACAGCTACTCTTATGTACGAGATCTGCAAGTGACCCGAAGGGTGACTTTACTTGGGCCCGGTAGCACATCAAGGGGAACAATTTGAAGGCATTAGTGAGGAAGTTAGCCTGAAAGGGCCATCGAGCAGGGATGAAGTCAGCCTTAGTGATCATATGGTGCCGAGTTGAAGGACCATTGTACAACAAATACGAGTTGAAGGACCATTGTACAACAAATAAAAGTTACTCTAGGGATAACAAGCTAATCTTCTCCAGGGAGGTTTGGCACCTCGACGTGGGCTGTATATGTGGGACATTATGCTGTAATGGACTTGCACGGAAATGTAGTCTCCCATGTTTTTCTTTCCACAAGTTGATCAATAAAATGACTATTTTCTTCTAAAAAGAAAAGGAAATTGTGCAAAGCTTGTGTTAAATGATTGCTGTTCAAACAGTCGGCATAAATCCATTTGCTAGTAACGGATTTGTTGGTCAATAAGTTCATTCGATCACTTCACGACATGCAGATAAACGACTCATAACTTAAATACTGATAAAGACATGTTTGAGGCGAAGTGAAAATTTGATAAAATCTATTTATCTTACCAATTCCTGTAAAGAAATCTCCATTGATTGCATCTGCTTCACTATGTCTTTGAGAGCATTCCCAGCGCAACTGCACCATGAAAATTTACGCTCTGAACAAGTGCTGTCTTGTGGACTTATTCGTACAAATAAACAAACATCCATAAACAACATTTTATTACTAGTACGAATGAATATCAGACGTAATTGCTGTATAAAAAGATACAAACTAGACTCCTCAATTGCATTCCCTTAATCTAAGGTGCCACAGAAAATTCCACGTAAAGCTGGAGTACGTATACATCTTCATTTTAACACTGATCGTTGTTTGTACCCTACAAATATGGGATTCGCTGAGGTGGCTCGGAGGAGCTAAACGGACGCCATTGTCATTTCAGTTGGGGTCGCGCTATTCATCGCCCAGCATGTGTGACTTTGGAGTCCAGATCTGGCTTATTTGAGGTCAAATGACTTCAACGTCACCTCACCTGGGGTTGTACAATCTCAGCAGCTCGCACCTAGGGTCATGCGACCTTAGTGATCCATCAACTAGTTGTGTGACATTAAAGGCCCTTTAATTTGGCTCACTTGGGGTCGCATAATCTAGGCAACACTTGTAACTAAAGTTTCCAGCTTCGCTTGAGTTATCGAGGGGGGTCACTATTATAATTTTTTATTTAAAAAAAAAGAGCAAATTCCTTGATGCAAATAATGTTTACCAAATATTATTCGCATTTGGTGAAAAACTCTTTGCCCTAAAATCAATGCAAAGACTTTGGTCAAATGCACTCCAAGCGCATACTTAGAGGCCTGCAAAATCTTTTACTAGCCTCGTGGAGATATTAAATCTATCTTTTTATCTATGCTGATTACTTTAATTCAAAGCATTTTAGATTCAGTTTATGGGATTTGTACAAACAACCTTTGGATTCTGATCCGACGAAATCTCCTGGCGCCCCCATTAATGGAGCTAGGGCCTTTAGCCAACGAAGACGACAAAAGAAAGAATTATTTTTTATAACACAAAAATCGCATCACTGATTGATTGTAAAAAGCGAGATTTTTATTGCAATTCTTGCACATGACAAGAAACTCAAACGTAAGGACTGAACACAAGAACCCATTGAAAAAAAGAGACATTCATCTGAAAAATCGAACCTTTTTACTTTCGATCAGCTGGGCAATTGAGATATTGAGGTGTTGGTCGAAGCAACCAGAAAGGGAGAGAGAGCGAGAGAGAGAGAGAGTTCCAGCTTCTAGCTGCTGTAAATTATGTCAGCTCGCGTCTGGTGAAAAAATTAAAAAGAGAAAAAGGCACACGTGCCCGAAAGAGGAGAAAAAGGAGAGAGTGGAAGAGAAAGAGGGAACCGTGTCCCAACCCATTTGTGCGGTTCGGGCCTGCCCGAATTGGTGTTCTTAAGCAAAAAAGTTATCTTTTGACTTTCTTGTCATCTATATAGTGTGGGTGAAGTGGTTGCCTCTAGCTTGATTTCATTAGCCTTCTGTACATGTTCTTTTCTCTTTTCTTCATTTTCTTGTGACGATTTGAGAAGCATGCAATGATTATGGACTAATCTCTGTCGCAACTATCGTTAGTCTGATTGTTCGTTGCCTTTCCCCGTAATTCTACAGTTAGCTGCTTTGGACTTTATAGTCTGCAGCCCAGCGGATGCCTTTGCCATGACGGACTCAGGGAGTCAGCCATCATCCTCGGTCTCTGATTACCGAATATATTACGGTGGAGGAAAGACACCGACAATAAGGCCGAACAAGAGAAGACTCGCGAATACCTTGACGAAGAACAACCCAATAGAATGGCGCGTGTTTAAACGGAGGGTGAGAAAAGCGGCGAGGCAAATTATGGGTGCGTTTGGTTGGACTTTTGGGGAAAGCCTTTGAAAAATGTAAAGTCAAAGGGTTTTCCAAAATGCAAATTATGTTTGTTATATTGTAGTTTGAAAGTTCATTGTGAAATATCTTTGAGTAAAATAGTATTTGGAGATATTATATTTACAAAAGATTTTGGTGATTAATAAAAGAAAGAAAAAAATATCAAAAATAAAAATAAAAGAGTTGGTCGATGAGGTAGGCGGCCACCACCGGCCTTAGGTAGCCCCCGGAGATGATTGACGAGGGCCACCTGGGGTCACCCGACCTAGATTTGGGTCTACCGGAGGTCGCGCAACCTCACAACCAGAGGTCACGCGACCCTCGCCGGGGATCGCGCGGCTTAGATACCCGCTGGAGGTCGCGTGACCCATCGACGACGGTCGCCTTAGTTGCCGTGACCGTCGCCGGCCTCTCTTTAGTCCATCGCCCGCCCTCCGTAGCCTTACACAATCCAAACGTCCGCCTCAACGAAGAAGATGAACAATAGAATCAAGGGCAAAAACAAGGGCAAAGCCAAAGCTGAAAGCCCAAGGCACCCCGAGAGATGCCTTGGGCTTTCAACCTTCATAAGGCCAGCTTTCCCTTAACGGAGTTTCTAATATTTTTCCCAAACAACTTATATTTGGCCAAAAGACTTTTAGGTGTCCAAAGCCTTTTAAAACCAAGAGTGGCTAGCATAAGCACCGCTTCTTCAGGTGTCAAAGGGCACAGGCCTTCTTCCCTTAGGGCAACAGGAGAAGGCAACCTGTCTTAGACAAACAGTTTAGTTAGTCAATAAGAATGGCCATTCTAATCAGAAGGAAAACGCTAGACTATTTCCCCCAGCAGAAAACCAGCCATCTTAAAAGTAAAATAAAATAAATAAAAATCTATAGCAAGATGCAAAATAACTCATACTTCGAGGTCTTCTTTAAAGTTGGACATCAATTTCAATCACTATGTCTACACATCACTTACAGAAGCAAAGTTAAATAGCAGCTACCTCTAGATGCAATGTCCTTTCAGTGATTAACAAAAAATAATAATAATAATGTATTCACGGGTATTACACTTTGCTGAACATAATGGTGGATTAATGGCATACGATTATCTTTGGCGAGGCAATAGAAATGGGAATTCTACCAAAGTTGATGTGGATAATATACTGCCAACAAACCAAATGGAATATATTCACCACTGACAACAGTCGGCCCAGTGAGATTCTACTGACTCCAGCTTTTCTCCGCACAATCCGGCAAAGAGACAGAGCGAAGAATTACATTGCAAGAATCATTCCTCGTGTATTAGTCGCATTCAATTATCACATCGCAGGTATCTTTGTTGTCCTCCTCCTACATGCAAACTGAAATTGTCATTGACCACATTTTCCAAGATTCAAGGAAACAATAATATCCAAAGCATTTCATTGAAAATCTGTCTGTTTGTGATGTGATCCATTCTGTTTGAAACAACATGAAAAGCCTAAATCATATTCTTAACGGAAATTGCTTCACAGGCAAAGTCTACAACAGTTAGCAGGTCTTTTTAAGCAATAGTCAAGCATACAAGTATTGAGGTTTCTAAAGGAAGCTATGTATGAAAAAGCTGATGCGGGAAATTATAAGTAGGTTGAGGATTCATACCATTTGAAGCTCATTATAATTGTATTTTAATGACCCTTTTTTTTCTTCAGTTACATTTTTCAACTCTCACATCTTAATCTTACGTCACATTGCTGTTACTTCCCACTATGCTCATCATTCAACGCTCTTCTCTAATATCCATTAATTCGTTTTTATTTACTAATTAAGAGTGCAATGCATCCTTTACCGAGGGACAAAATCGATAGCACGTTGATCCATGGGACAATGTTTCGATGAGAAGTTTGTTTGAGAAGTCGGATAGAGTTTTACAGGAAAATAGCACAGATAATCCATAAACTTTAATTTAACATAAAATATCATTCTTATATTTTTAATTTATGAAATATGATCGGAAACTTTAGTTTAATATGATCCATTGGTAAATGTCGAATGTAGTTCTCAAGCCACTTGAAAATATTTAAAATTTTATAATAATGAATATTGAATCAAAGTACGGAAGCAATATTGCAAATTGAGTCAAAATTCCGGAGGCTACTTGTAAAGAATGAGCAATTATGCCCCGCCTTCGGTTTCCACCTCCATGGGCCCCTCCCTTCCCACGCGCGTGAACGCAATCCCGAAATGCCCGCACACGTGGGGGTTTCTGACTGGAACACCAACCCGCCCCTCCCCCCCCCCGGGGCCGGGTACGTCACGAGTGACGCACACGATCTGAACTCTTGCCAAATCCTCGTCATTAATTAATTTAATTATTTATTATCTATGTTTTGTTTTTCGCAGAAATTTATTTTTTCATGTTTATCTTTTTGTTACTTCCTGCCTTTTCTTCTTAGTCAAAAACAACGTAATGCGGATGCAAGTACAAGCCGCCACCGACCACCGGTGGCTTGTTTGCTAGTAATTACTCACCAAACGAGGGATAGATAAAAATGAAAATCCCAACTTTAGCCCCGTCTTTGAAATGCCCTCATAGAAAACGACCGCCATTCTAAAACCCCCCTCTCCACCCACCTTCATTGACCCTTCTTTCTTCCTTGATTTCACTTCGGCATCCGCAGTGAAGGAGATCGGATTGTCGTTTCTGCCCACGCCTCGGCCTCGCCCCTCATCAAGATCATCTTTCCACGAGGAGGAGGAGAAGAGGCAAAGCAAGCTCTTTGTGCAGTTTCCATCAGTCTGCTGTGACAATCCAATTGGCATTTTCTTTATCGGTTCAAAGTTCAAAATTTAGTCTTTTTCCTTTTATTGCTGTTAGTTTCTTAGGATTCTTTATTTTTTTTTTCTTTTCGCCAAATTTGAGTACTTATTTTGATTGTCTTGATAGTGAATTGTTCTTGAATTGGGTCCTTCTAGGATGTGGGTTTTTTAGTTTTTCCTTTTTCTTTTTTCCTCTCTTGCACGCTTGTTGATTTTGGATATGATACAGCAAGTATAACAACAATTTGAAATGAAATCAACCCTGTTTTGTGGTTGGTGATGGTCAGCCCTTACCTCATGTGACTGGACTGTTCCTAATTGGGAAAATTCAAGACAATTTGGATGAGAGTTTGCTTATTTTATTAGCAATTGTTGTCTTAGAGCTATATGTCTGGACCATTACTCTGTGTGTGCATAGGGGTGCACGTGTGGGTGTCAATTGTGATTTGTTACCTGTCAGTGTGCTTGTGATTGTGGGAATGAATTCAAGAAAGATCACCTCCTAGATGGGCTTCTCGAATGTTGATTTTAAAGAATTCACATCGATTGAAACAATTGCTTATGTAGTGTCCTGATGTGCATGATATTACGTTTCCGCAATTCTCTAAATTCTGTTGTGTTTCTGTTGTGTATGTTGCTCTGTTCGTTCAAAGACTTTATGTTAACGTATGACTTTTGCGTCAAGCCTACTTGGCAATCCTAATGTTAATGCCACACTTCAATCTTAGCGGATCAGTTGAATGAGAATTTCAGTTTTCTGTAGTTAGCTGCATACATTATCTCAAAATTCAGTAGTGTACACTTGGTCAAATTGATAGAAGTGGCTGTATTTTCTCAGTTGCATGGACCATTGAAGCATTCTTTGGTACCTATGGAATAAATTACGAGAGGATTGCAGATAATATCCCTTCACTAAATCATATTCTCTATACATCTCACAGCAATTTCTAATGTAGATTTCGAAAACTTACTAGAAGGTTAGAAATGCATTCAGCCGCTTCTAATCGAAGAGATTAGCAATTGAAATGCAATAAACATTGTAATTTATGTCCAAGCTACTTGACTCATCTTACCACTCTCCAAACATCCTCCTCCATAAGATAGCTCCTCAGCTAGAGTTTCCTCTAGGACAGGTTTCATTCTTGACTGCGTGAAATTCATCACAAAAATACAAGCAAGATAGGATAATCAAGCAAATAGGAGAGCAAAGTAACCCGATAATGATTGTAGCTCACTTGCTAGGTAAAAAATTATAATGGAGTTCAATTTGAACAAGGAGACCACAACGTTTAAGGTCTTTAATACTTGACATTGAAGCCACAGCACCAACCCACAAACAAAAAACCGAACGAAAGCAATTTAGAATAGTCATGACTCATGAGTCAAAAGCCAATCAATCTAATACTTACAATGCAGGCTTCTGTCATATTTCTCATCTAAAGAATGTTGAACACAAGAACTCTTCATTGAATACTTCCCTCGAGTAAAGCTAAAACCACGATCATCAAGCAATTAACCAAAAAGTTACTACTTGATTGGAGCGAAGCAAGGCCTCTTGGGTTAACTTCATTTACCTGAAGAAGAGGAAGCTGGAGCTCTCTTTTGCATTTTCTTTTCTTTTAAACTAAGTGTCTGAATATGGGAGTATTTGGTTGCAGAAATACTACATCATAGGAAAGAATGACAACTTTTTGCAGTGTTTGTTATCACTCGGGTGTACTCCCTTTTATAGTGCATGAAGGAGTAGGCTTGCAATGACTGAAAGTGTAGGCACGAAATGTTCGTAGAAATGCAACTTCGTGTACATTTCAAGGAAACAATAAAAGGTTTAAATTTCTTTTCTTTTCTTTTTTCACATTTTTCTACCTCTTGCCTATCAAATAATCGAGATATTTTTATCTTCAACGCGGGTTTGGTAAATCTTTTCAATCCAATCTCTTGTCAACACGCAATATGCTCAAATAATATCAGTTATTGTGATTTACCCCTTGAAAAGTTGATAAATTACCCAAATCAAGAGTGGTAATATCCTATAAGAGCTAGTAACTTAACAAATAAATGAGACTAACTCAAGGCACAATCTATAATATCGAAACAATCCAATAAATGCCATAAGTGAACCCAAATAGGAGCCTATAATTTTGTATTAAAATTAGTGATGAGTACGTGCGCCCCTCCAAACCCAACTCAATCGCACCCCCGCATGTCATTAAAAAAATACGACAGGATTGAAGGAAAAAGAAAAAAGGTAGCTCTAAAGTAGATACAGTGGGGCCCAATCCCCACTGCAACAATTAGCAATTAGCAAAAGAGGGGTCGGATCGTCACCTTGTCCCTGTGTGGGGCCCTCACCACCACCCCCATCGGACACTTCAACATCGTTCATTCGTTCTGGATAATATATATGGAGAAACCCTCAACTTTGACGCCTAGCTCCCTATTCACAGAGCTCCCACCTTTAATGACTTCTGTAATGAATTTTCATGCCTACGGATCAATATCTAAAGCTTCACTGAACCAAAAACGTTTAAGGGTGCGTTTGGTTCGGCATTTAGAAAGCTAATTGGGAAAATGCAAAGCAGGTTGGCCTAAAGGGCTTTGAATGAAATGTAAAGACTGTTTGGTAAATTCTGCTTTGAAAAGCAACTTTGAGCGAAATGCTGTTTGGTAGAAAACACATTTGAAAAGCCCATGTGGTGAATAATCTAAATATTTTAATTTTTATTTGTTTAAAATTAAAAAAAAGAGAATGTTTACGACTTTTTTTTATGGTTGATTAATTACTATTGAACATAAAAAAGATCATTATTGAAAATTATACAGTGCCTCTATTTTTTAGGTACGAAAAATATCGTGGTCTCCTCTACGGTGAATGTGCAAGTGGGAAAAATTACTTAATCAGTTTTAAACTTTTCAATTTTACTATTTTAGTCTTAAACCTTTGCGCAACATTCTAGTATAGTTCATCCAACAAATTTTCATGGAAATTGATGACAAGATAGTCTAGTCATCATCAGCCTTGCTATACAGCATGATATTACCACATTAGTAATTTCAAGTGAAAATTGATCAAAACAACTACATTCCAATTTCGCACAAAAGTTCAAGACTAAATTGACAAAAATGAAAAGCTTAAAACTAAATTGGAATCTTTAAGATTGATTGATTGGATAATTTTTCTTTTCGGGAGAAAGACCTGACAACGGCCTCGATGCTTGCTGCATGAAGCATGACGCTTGGGTCCAAGCCAAAGCAACGAGTTTCGACATCAATATATCCAGTTTGTTCTTCATCAAATCACTTGATGACTAGTCGTTGGCCCCCCACATCCGCATGGACATTTTATGAGGATGAATGCGGGATAGCTTTTCACCGGTGAACGGTAGCTTTACACGTCTATAGGTGAAGTAAAAATGGCGTTAAGGGACCAACAGGTCAAAAGAAAGAATAGACACCAAATGTGGTGAAAACATCTGAGTAAAATTATTGTGCCTGCAAAGGCTATAGTGTTTCTCAATTTCACTACACCATCTCTTCATTCACAAGCCAACTGTAATTTCTGCTCTGAGGTTTATGGGGAGGAGATTGTGCGGGATCAAATGACTCATGTTAGCTATAATATCAGCATTTGCTTTTATAACAGAAAGTGCATATCTAGATTATCTCTCTCATTGACCGTTCTAGGACAATAACATTACAAATATTTTGGCTTGTCAAATGTAACAATCGACATCAATGATGAAGAAATCATATTGTTGGATGGTTTAATTTGAACTTTCATTTATAGAAAAGGTCATATCGCCCACATAAACATATGGGAGCTGTAACATTGAGTCCTGAGGGGTTCGTGCAGACAACTCTCTTAAGTCAGGAGTGCAGCCAAAACTTACTGAGCTGCATGGCCAACTTCAAGAACTCCGGAGGGCGAATGTTTGAAGGAAGTAAGCGCTAAGTTGAGTCTCTCTTGTCACGGAAGCTGCTTTGCTTGCCGGAATATACCTCCACAAGCCCTGAATCTCTTTCCTCGTTCAATGGACATATCAACTCGGATCCCTCCACCTCACTTCGCGATCACCCCTCTCTTTCAACTTTTGTGCTCTGTCTTTGTCTATTCTTGTTCTGTTGCAACAAATGGGAAAAAGAGTAGAGAGTATTGAAGGTGCCTTTGTTTTCCTTTCCTGTAGAATTGGAAGATTAATGGAAACTGACAAGGGACTTCAATTATAACTGCAGAAACAAGAACATGAAGTGGCCAGAGAGTTCAAAACACAAGATCCACGTACAAATATAGAACGCCAAATATTGTGAATTGAACATATTACCCTATACTTCCATACTTAAATTAATTAATGTTAACATTATCATGATGAGGGGGAACGGACTTGATTTTACCATAAGGGCGACCAAGAAAGACATTTGAATCGTTGACAAACAACTGTGACCTTTAGTGAGCATCCGTAGTAGCTATTAAAAGAATTATGGTTGAGACTCGCATATGTGTCCTCTGTTTCTAATGTTAGGATGTTCAATCTTCAGCATTAGGAATCACGTAATTATGGTTGATATTTTCCTCAAGTTCATAAAAACCCAACTGAAGAGACATGGAACATGTGATGTGTAATTTGCCTACATTAGCCGTTACTTAAGTGGGCCTAGATCCCAACTCCCATCTCTCTCTCGTGCAAAGGAGAAGAAGATGATGACGATGATGCAATCAATTGGGGTAGGGGCAATAAGAACAGAAACTGAAACAAACGCTTTTTCTTGTTGCGACTCATGAAGTTGTTATGTCAAAGGTTTGGCGGTTTCACAGTTCCTTGCCCCCAACAACCCCTCCTTTCCCTCGACGGTTAACAACCTTTTCCTTAAATCCTTCCCCCCACCGCATCCCTCTCCCCATCCTTGCCATCCATATATGCTAACTTGGTTCGGTCATTTCAACGAACACATGATAAGCAGCAAGTTGGGATTAGTAACAGCGCATCAACAGTCCAGAGGTGCCCAAACTCTCAAAATAGGACATTGCACACCGTCATCCACGGTTAGGCTCTGTGCTCAAGCATGCGATCCAAGTCGAAAAGACGTAAAAAAAAACAAACAACCGAAAACGGGAAAAAAATCATCAACGCAAGCCGACGCACGCAACAAAGCATCAGATTGGAACTAACGACTAAGCGCAAATCAGCAATTCCAGCCACTGTGAACGTCACGACAGACGGCAAAAGACAGAAAAACGCAAACCCGAAGCGCGGCATCTCTAGTCCCTAGCCACCGGAGCCGGGCAAAAAAATGCACTCAACGACAGGGGAGGGGAGAAAAACCACGAGAAATGAAGGAGAAACTGTACGAACCGTGAGAAACGCTGGACCCACTCAGCGATTTGCGGTACCCGCAGGAGCTCCTCCGCCGGCCGCAGTCCAAGACCTCCCTCCTTCCTCACCGGGAACACCGGGCTTCGGGAGCGAGGGGGAGAGAGGAGAGACGAATTGCAGAGGATGAGCAAAAGAAAAGCGCAGTCGAGCAAGAAGAGGTTGTCGCGAGGGAGAGAGCGACGGAAGGGTCAGAGCAATCGAGCAAGAAGAGGTTTCGCTAGGGAGGAGTGCGAATTAGATCTAGGGTTTTCTTGTTTTCAAAATGGGCAACGTTGGGTTTTCAAGAAAATTTTGAGGGTAAAATAAGCAACGTAATATTTTCATTAAATGAAGCCTCAGCATTCCGAAAATGCTGAAAGCTCAAGGCTGGTCTCCACTAGCCTTGAGCTTTCAGCATTCTCAAGGGCTTGCTTTCAAATGAAAGCCCTTTCAGATTGGTTGCCAAACGCCTATAGGGCTGAAGGAGCTTTGGAGGCTGAATGGGCTTTCTGAATGCCCATCCAAACGCACCCTAAAACCTTACGCTCAAAAGTACTTGTATACCACCATCACTCATTCTCGCTCTTCACCGAACCACCGTCTCCGACCATCATCTAACTGTTGTGCTGGCCGTTGCATCCACAAGACGTAGGGAACAATAATAGGGTGGCAATCAAATAAACCAACCGGAATACTAAAGCTTAAAAACCCCCAGATCATCGGGTTTTTAGTGGCTTCGCATCGATGACTATCGTTGAAGGCAGCAGGAAGGCTTGGTTTATCAGTGGTGTAACTAGGCTATGACGGGCACTTGCAACTGGCGACTGGAACCTTTACGACTGTCGACTAACAAAACAACGACCGACAAGGGAGTCTTCGGACGAGATCTGGGCTCTTCGATTTCATGGTGGGAAGGCACGGGCCAATAGAGTAGGAAAGGATGGCTCGGGAACAGTGAGGACGAGCGGCTATGGCGACTGATGGCGTCGAGGGGAGTGATGGAGAGGGCTCATCGAAGTGATGGCGTGGGTTTCAATTGCCGGAATGGGCAGCGGCGACTACTATTCCGACTCCTCAAGAGAATGAAATCCAAAAACAATGGATGCAACTTGTGGTGGTGAGGATGAAGTCCAATGACGATGGGGCGATGGTGAAGGAGTCGGCATGAAGAATCGTTACTCCTTATTTTTCTTTTTCCCCCTCTTCTTTTAATTGTGGCACCTCCCCGCTAAACGTAAAAAGAAGCAAAAAAAAAAACAAAAACAAAAATGACCCCTTTCCAAGATGGAATTTTTTTTTTTTTTATTCTCCCAAGGGGTTTTTGTATGATTGCGCTGGATGGCGCGACTTTTAGAAGTATAAGCTCAAATCCTACGATAATAAATATGGTATTCTAAATGGCCTATCGATTCTTGAAATTGGAATTTCTTTAATTGGATTCGAGGTACTTAAATTTTGCGGTTTTCCTAAATCAGATGTCTAAAAAAGATTAAAACGAGTGAAAAAACAATTTTTTTTTTCTTGTCAAAGGTCAATTCTTTGGTTTGACCAAAAAAGCCATCTTCGGCCAAATTTATGGAAACTCGAAACCTGAAGTCTATTTATGCACGCGGATGTTGAGTTAACCCCTATATGCAATTAAGGTACTAATCATACTGATCTAATTCTTTTAAGTGAAGAAATGAGTCTTGTCACGATCAATGATCTTGAATCTTTATTATTTTTTTTTTTTAACTTTAACGTCGCGAAAATTCAAATGGCAATAGTAATATAAAAAAAAAAAAAAAATTTCGATAATTGTTGGTATTTTCTTTAAAGTTTTGGTAAGTTACCCAAACTTTACCGACTAAATAAGTTATCAAACAAACAGACCAAAAAAAAAAAAAGGTTATCAAACAACATTTTGTTGTTAATCGGTTTTGATATTTACCAACGCTTGTCGATTTTTGCTTGCACAAAACAATGTTCGGATGTTTGCCTAGTCGGATCTTCCTTTATGCTATGGACCTCTTTCCGTGGCATCTTCTAAAGCCAAATTGATACCACTTTTTAGTTTGGTTCGATTTGATTTCCCCTTTCAAAATGTTATGAACACCCCATTTTTTTTTTCCAATAGAGAGGATGAAGCAACCTATATCACCCAAATTAAGAAAATTCAATCTTCAAGAAGATCAAATTTCCAAGTTTTGCAATGGAGGACATATTCGATTAGCATTTTTTATTTCTAGTGACTACACAAGTTATTCAAGCATCGGGAGAGACTTTCCGGGAGCTCGGCTAGTACCCAGTGACTATCATATGGCCGGCAAGCGATAGGGCCTGAGCGCCTAGTCCTCTTCACATTGCCTCGCCACAGCACCTCCTAACATGTCTCTCACTTATTTTAATCTTCGAGCTCCAATACAAATTCGATTTGGCTAGAATTTGAGCCATAAGCTTGACAACCTTTGAACAGTAGAACCATGGAGTCACCATCTAGATGGAGACACACAACGTGCGTTCGAGTAATCTTGCATTTGGCATGGTGGTGAGGCGAGGAAAGTCTTCTCCGACCACATACTTGTCAGCCAATTTGAAAATAAAAGAACAAGCCTATCTAGGACCACATACTTGTCAGGCAATTTGAAAATAAAAGAACAAGCCTATCTAGGCTAGCGAACCTCATGAATTTCTTGGGCTACCATTTCTCGCGTTCGGGCCGATGTAATTTAAGATGTGATGAAAGCAATCGTCTGTTAAATTTAAGCTCATGAGGTGCCATACTTGATCGTGAATATAGTTTTCGCTGAAGAATTATATTAGAGAAGTTACTTACATAAAAATTTAAAAAAAAAAAATCTGGTAGACACTAGGGTGAGCGGTTCCCGGTTCCTTACAGGTTTCGTCTGGAACCTAGAACCTACCCTCGGGTACAGGTTCCTAATTTTTTGGAACTTGGAACCTACCCGTTAAAACCAAAAACCTAGAACCTACCCTGTCACAGGTTTCAGGGTCAGTTCCAGGTTCCAACAGGTTCTTTTTTCTTTTTGTTTCAATAATGAACATGGTACGCATTTACATAATTGATTGGCAAAATTAGGATCCCTTGGTTAGGAAAATTGTCTAAATAATATACAAAATTGACTAGTTGAAGCATACCATGCAGCAACAAGGAGAAGTTGCCACCTGTTATATAGTCATGTATAAGGAGCTTCTCATCTTTTGAGTAGTAATATGCACGAAGTGGAATGACATTCGGATGTTGTCCTACCCTCTGCACGTTCTCCATCTGCTGCTCAAACTATCGTTTCTCTACCACCACTTCCTTTAGCCTTTTCACCACCGACAGCTGATAGTGAGGGCTGCACTTGAAAAGCTCCCAACAGGCATTCTTGCCGAAGAAGATGGCAGGATAACAGAGGTTAATATCGGGAGTCTTAGGTTGACAGAGAGGAGCAACTTGTTGGAGAGGTTGCTGAAGACTGCTGAGGAAGACAATGATAAGTTCTTCTTGAAGCTTAAGCAAGGGATTGAGATGATTAGGAATTTGAATACCCCAATCAACTGATGCGCGAGACATGGAAAAATATTTTAACACACTTCTAATCCAACTTTGCACCTACAGAGAAGTTCAAATAAATGAGGTTCAATGGATTAACATTAAAGGAAAAAGTAGTAGCTAATTGTAAAACTATCAAAAAACAATTGTTCTTTTTATTGGCACTCAAAAGGAGATACTTTTGAGTTCCTAGAATGGTTATAGTTGATGTTGATAGACTCTTGGCCCTGAAAAAAAAAAAAGCTCAATTATGTTTTCACCTTTATTAGTAGAAAAAGAAGGCTCTACAGATAATATGAACTGAACCACCTTATTCATGTCAATTGAACAAGCAAGCTGCTCAGCTTCATTCTATCCTAAGTGAGGTGGCGTGAAAACATGCCTTACCAAACCTCTTCCACTGATTGCGATACATATGAAAGCCAACAACATCACCAAATAATAGATATTGTGCAACTCATCACTGAACGGCCACTTCAATTGATTTGAGTTATGCTATAGCAAAACCTTCAGCTTTTATGACTGATTTCATCGTAAGACCCCAAGTTTGCTCATTATCTCCTCTCCTAAATAGTAACTTGAGAATTCTAAAAGCAGTAGCAGTAACCCCTTGTGTTTGAAAAGTTTCAAAACATGGTCCAATACAGATTATGGCACTGTCTAGTAAGATGATCTTTGTTTTAAAGCCTTTTCATGTCAATGAAAATATTCTCCTAATTATCCAACACACTCCTCAAATAGCAATAATCTATTATGGAAGAAACAAAATAGCAATCACCCACGGTTAAGGAGGAGGCCAGATGTGCTTCATTTCCTTTATTTTCCACAAAACTTTACTCTTTCCAGTCAATTGAAAAACTCAACATATCAAGCTTGCCTACAAATTTGTATAATCAAAAATTGCAGAAGACATTTGTCTGAAGATGCTACCACAGTTATCCAACTTTTATTAAAGTGTTGCTCACTATTCTAAAAGTGATGCCCAACTCACATCAAGTGCATATAAAAAGATTAATTCAGCTGAAAAAAGACAACAATGGAACATTGCCTTTCTTAAATAGAGAGGTTAGACATTGTCTCACCTCATTTAAACGAAATGGTGTCTTTATGAATTCTGGTAAAGGGAGGATGATGTTGGTGCATGTTTCAGAGAAAAGAAGAGAGATGATGAACTCGTCTGTGACGGTGAAAGTGAAAAATGATCTGCAGGATTTTAAAATCTGAAGTCATCTTCCTCATTTTTGGGTGCGGCTTTTCCTCTTGATGAAAAGTTTTTCACTCAGACCAACTATTTTTCCAACATCAAACGCCATAATAAGATGAACACGTTTTTTTAACAACCATTTTCAATGAAAGAAGCAAAGCCGACAAAAAACCAAGAGAATTTTCACGTTGTGCTGATAGATAGCTGCCAATGCGATCAATATCAAACCGCATGAAGAAACTATACTATCCCATGCAGTACAGTTGAACCCTCATTCAAAAGTCCCCCCAAATATCAGCACAAGAGATTCTCTCCACAGGCCCAACATCAGCCACAATAGAGAGAACGCGCCCAACAATCCGTCAACACTTGCCCAACACTCCCCATAATTCAACCATAACTCTCACTAAGCAGCACGAACAATATCAATCTCCACGCAACGTAACCAATCTAGACCCTAAAGCGGATTCCACATAAATCCCAATTCCCAAGGAGAAGCCAGAAGAACATAAAACTCACCCGTCGTGCGAACATTAACCTTCCGCTTATTGGGCTGAGGCTGAGCAGGCGCATCCTTCGCCTCGCGAGCCGCTCTCTTCGCCAAGTTGGTCTGATGCCTCTTCTCCTGCGTGTGCGCCAAGTAGTTCCCCTCGTTGTTGTGCAGCGTCAAGCAAAGCTTACACTCGTAACTGCAACCACCGAAACAAGCCAGTGTCGCCGTCAGCCCCGTAAAAACATCAAATTGACGCGAAAGCCCAGTTCTGGGGGATCGATTACTGAGGGGGGAAAGGAAGGGGGGAGTCTGAACCTACCGAGGTGGTTGCGCATGAAGTAGGGGTCCTTGGCGAGATCGATGGTCTCGAGGGCGAGGCGGCGGAGGCGCTCGCGGCGGTCGATGGCTTCGTTCTGGGCGGAGGCGGCGCCCCTGCTCCCGGGCTTCGAACCCCACTCCCGATCCATTCTCTCGCCATCGTCGAGCCTGAGTCGGGGTCGAGGGAGTCGAGACGCTGGAGTGGACAGGGAGAAGACAGTGAACGAACTCTGAAACTGAAACTGAGGGAAGTCGCGAGAAGAGAGGGGGCAGAACAGAAGTGAAAACCAATTAGGGTTTTTCAGTTCCGGTTCTAGTTCCTGTCCAGGAACCGGCAGAACCGGAACTGGGAACCGCCGGTTCCCAAAAAAATAGAACCGGAACCCCCTCCTTGGAACGTGGAACCGAACCGGACCCTGCGGTACGGTTCTCCGGTTCCGGTTCTATCCGGAACCACGCTCACCCTTAGACCCTTGATGAGTTCTTTAATGGACAGAAGTGAGATAAGCGCCATGATTACATGATCTGGCAAGTTGCACGGAGGCGGAGGAGTAGGAGGAAGTTGATGGCTGGAGGGTGGTCAGTCGATCCTTCGAACCCTCCGGCGCTTGGAGGGTTTCGCCATGGGAATTGAAATTCTAGGGCTTCTTCTCTCGGTGAGTGGTGCGGCCCCTTTACTTTATATCGTTTTATTTAAAAATATCCTATATGGTCAATACTCAACAAAACTATGTAGTTTTATTTTAAATTATTATCAGCCGAGGACTTGTGAGTTGAGCAAGACAAAGGCAAAGAACAATGAACGTCACTTGACCCTTTTTATTTATATAGTTCTATTTTAAATTATTATCTTTTTTTTTTTTTTTTTCTTTTTTTTAAAAAATTCATCATAACAACGTTTTATGACCCATCTAAGTGTAGATGATCCCAATTGTTAAAATAAATTGGGAGGATCAAAATTAAACTTAAGTAATTGACAAAGTTTATGCTATACAATAAGTAACCCGCTCAACATTTCTTTCTCTCAGAGTAAAATATAGATGCAAGTTCAACATGGTAAGATAAAAAGATCCCTAATTTCATATGTTCCCAATTCTCTTTCCACCATTGACTCTATCACGCATATCTCCGCACTTGCCACGGAGCCCTCTCAACCTCTAACCATACTTTGTAGTCGCATCACTCCAACTGAAGCCGGTAGTTTTTGACATGATGATGCATTTACATGGCATCAAAGTAAGCGTGCTTGGTTGAAACTTAATCAATATTGTGTCATGAAGGGGAAGGGGAACATGTTTTAACACACAAAGTACACAGGTGGTCGGACCTGGACAGGTTCTTAAACTGTCTCGTTTATCGGAGTCAACCCCATACGTAAAATGAGGTAATGATAAACCTCCGAGAGAACCTAACGGTTTAAAACCAAAAAATTCCCCGGACTTAACCGAGCTCTACTTCCCCATCGTCTGGGTGGGCATGCATCTCGGGATGACAGTAGCTGGTTTGGACCTGGACAGATCCTTAAACTATCCCGTTTATTGGAGTCAACCCCAAATATAAAATGGGGTAATGATAAACCTCCGGGGAATCTAACGGTTTAATCAATATTGTGTCATGAAGGGGAAGGGGAACGTGTTTAAGCACACAAAGTACACAGGTGGTCACAGATTGAGCCTTTCAATGCTTTATCACAATCGTAGACTGATTTATTTAAACAACTTAATATTTATGCGGGTGGATATCACATGCTTAGATACATTTTAGACATGTAAATAAAATGTTTAGTCATATTTTTGCGCATGTAAAAGGAATTAATATCTTAAACTTGTTAAGCATGCCGTCATGTACGTAAGACGTCTAATAAACTCATCGCATTTGGACTTCGATGATATGTCACTAAAGATAAACATCTCATATTGAGGTCAAACTAAATTCGATATGACAAGGAAGAACAGAAAAGACAGGAAAGGAGAAAAAGCAAATGATAAATTTCATACTTCTCCACTCTCCTAGCTCGCGCATTAAACACCTTCATAGAGTACCTTTTCTCTACGACAACTGAAAAGTGGCAATAAAATTGCTCCATTAAAGGAACCAAATGACCAATTCGGCTATGCAAATTCTGTGGTACGGAGGCAAAACTTTCTTCCTGATTCTCGAATCCCATTTACTCTCCACTAAAGGCTCTGAGAAAGAAACCAGTGTTGCAGTTCAGAGGCTATCTGCCAAAGAGAGCAAGTTGACAATTCCTCAACAAAGACCATTTCTATTGGTTATGTTGTCACAAGGAAACATCTGTTAAGCCAGAAAGCGTATTACTTGCTGCGATTATGTCTTTGTGCAATTACATAACGAAAGCTTTCACACTGTTAGCTGCGGAATCAAAAGCGAAGCTCCAGATGGAGAGATAGTTCTCATCACCTGCAAAAGATGATAATACAACGTAAACCAATGGCATGCATAGATGGCTCACGAGAGATATCTACTCTAATCTGTGTAACCGAACATGCAACAATTTGATCCAAGTGCATCATCAAAGGAACGCAGAATAGACTCTGGCTGTTGAAACTCGCAACAAAAACTTCAAGATGGCCTAATCTTAGCTTGCCGAAGAACTTGGGGAACAAAAGGATGTCCTTCTGCCATGAAAGTTGCAAAGATTGGTCCCCAGAAGACCCTCCAGTAGCACTTTGGAAAAGAACCGAACAAGAAAAAAACCCTATGCAGGATCTCCTAGGGCCCAATATTTCGATTGAATTAGCACAAGCACCAACTCATTCAACAAGGCAAAGTGAAATATGCTGTAAAGCTTTAACAGCAAAAGAGGAACGTCTATGAAACCACTTAAGTGACAAACTGCATCATTGTCCTCAGGAACTTCAAATCTTTGGTGCCACGGAGAAGCAGCCACTGGCAAAATCGGGTGAAGAGAGAAACCATTTACTGTATCGGCATCATCATGGAACACAAGGAAATGTTCATTATCAGGCAAATCTAATACGACTAAACACAAAACACATAAGTGAACGTGAAACCCTTGAATTACAGTATCAGACCTGATGCAGCCTGAAAGCCTGAAATCCAGTGGGCAGTTTGAAGATCATATATATGAACTAGACCATCCCGAACGAAAAGACTGTTAGAGTGGACAATTGACAAAATAGATCACCATAAATGTAAAATCCCGCTTTATACCTGACCGCCTGGACCAAGATGTCAACCTAGAGGTTCAACATCAAAGTATATCCGCTGGTTGGTATCTTCAGATGATCAGTACATCCTATACAAACAATAGAGGAACAAAAAAAGTCACTTCAATGGTTTGAAAAACAAATAATGATAGCAAAAGCGACTACTCGAGAGAAACAAACTACGCCTAGGAAAGGCATATTCGCAGTAGGAAGTATTCTACTTTCTCATCTAATGACCCATCAATTCAGGAAAATATGTTTTTAAGTTGGATGGAAAGAGGAGCTTGGCTATCTCTTGAAAACATTACTCACTTGTAGACAACATCAACAGCGTTGCAAACATCCCAGCACATAATAAAAGTGTCCTACATAGAAATTTAAGAAGACACATTGTCGGAGACATGCCTAAAATAATGCATGTTCACCATGATTCCTGATTGCTAAGTCCATCCCAAAACACAGTGGTTTACGCAGAAATTGAGAACATAGACTGTGTTTGATCATAGAATAAAGACAGAATTGATATGAAAATATTCGAGCATTCTATTTGGAGAGAGACTGGATATAACAATTAGATATGTTCCCCTATCTTATCCGGCTTCACCAATTAACACATATCCCATGTTAGTGAGTGCCTTGTTACTTGTTAGGTCACAGTGTCTGCATAGAAGAGGGCTGGATCATGCTCCCCCTCCCCCTCTCCCCCCCTCTCTCTCTCCCTCTCTCCTCTTCTTTCTCTCTCATCCTTTTCTGCCACAATCGCCGCCCGCAATTTAAACCCAAAGCCATGCCCTTCCACCGAAGAGAAAAGCTTTCCACGTGTATCTCGTCTTTTCTTTTTGTATTTTATATCTGGCTCTATATTCGGGTGTATCCAATCTCATAGACTTTGCATATGCCAAAGAGGACGCCTGAACTCCTACTACCCTGCATAAAAACCGAAGAACATTCAAAAGTAAGTCTAAGATATGAAAAAAGCATATCTTCCCATAATAATCACTATCAGTAGCAGATGGAACAAATTTGCATATTTTAGAGGCTACAACAAATTCAATCACTCATAATCACAAGGTAATTGTTCCAGCTTTTATCTGATTAATTAATAACAAAAACCTTGGAAATGTCCAGATAAAACATTTACATTGCATGGCATTGCATGTGAGAGAGAGAGAGACAGAGAGAGAGAGAGAGAGAAAGAGAATGGTAGAGAGTCATTACACATATTGCCGAGAAAAGGAAAAGAGAAGATTTATAGAGCATTCTTCCTTTCCTCCTCCAGTATACAAGTAGTTTCCATCTTTCAAAAATAACATCCGGAATTGCAATTTCATTATGGGTAACCCCATCTTGCTGACCACGTAAGATGTGTAAGAGTTCCAAGTTATCATCTTTGTAGATTGCAATAGTCTGGCTGTAGGAACCAGTTGCCAGCATTCTGGTATGAGCTGGAGAGAAAGCGAGGGCAGATATGATACCTGCACAAAAGCAATAGAGAGTGGGAAACTCAATTCTCCCCGCTTATCTTGTGATCTAAATATTATCTAAAATCATTATGCAATAAACAAGGAAATCCAGGGCATTTTGGAGATCTGCTATTTCCCTTTACAGGCATAGTACATCAGCCCCGTGGCAAAAATAAATAGAACAAGACAGCCTTTCAATCCAAAGTAATCCTTTGAAGTTGAAATACTCAATTCTTCTCCATTCTAGTTTTTGAAATCCTCTTTTATTTAAGTTGATAGACAAATATCCAGAAATAGCTAAAACAGGACAAGCACAACAACGCACCTATTTGACCTTCTTTGTTTCCTTCAAGGGTTGAGTGCTTCTCAAAATCCCTACCAGGGTGATGTACGTGAAACGCTCTTATGGATCTGTTATATCAAGCAAAAATCCTAAACATAAGCAGAGGATGTAGGTTGAAACTTTAATAGACTTAAAATGCTATAAACCCTATGTAAAGAGAATAGCTCCAACAAACTAAATCATTCATGATAACTGCAAAAACCACTAAGCAACCAAACACTGACGTTCTGAAATTCAGGTAGCATAGCATAAGCGACATCACCGAATGCCGACTTCTTTTAAAAATAGAAGGTAAAATAATGTAAGGATTCTAGCAGAAAAGTTTGAGGGGAATCAGAGTGGACCATTGACATGAGGGAATTTAAGAGTCTTCAAAACTGAATGTTAACACTTACTTGTTCCCCGCAGGATTAAATGCAATTGAAAATGCAGCTCTAATTTCATCCACAGCATCATAAGCCCTGTATGTGCAACGTAGCCGTAATGCCAAGTGGACGAGTCAATAAAATTTCCTATTTTTTTCAACACAATTCAAAATGGGTTTGCACGAAGAAGATTTTAAAAGAGAAGCAAAGAGGTTTGCAGATAACAGATTTGCTACAAAGCATGTCTAAGATGTGTGATAAGTTCGGGGTCCACAACTTCAATGTACCCCTAAACGATTATGTGGCTTTCGTAGAGTCTCCCTAGAGTACATGAAACCTCTAAGCTCAACTTCACAATTCAGACCTATCCAGTAGTAGCATCCCAGACATGAATTGGATGATCACAAGTAGTTGATGCAAATACACAGCTAACCGGGTCTGAAATTTGAAAAGCTCCCATTTTCAATTTTAGCTGTGGCTAGTAACCTTAAGAGAAATAACTACAGCTCAAAATATAACCATGATAAAGTGGAAAAAGAGAAAATTTAACGAGACAACCTGTAGCAGACATGTATGGTTATCAACAGAATTCATAAACTGATTCCTCTTCCGTCACAACAAGATTCGCTGTAAAGGAATCTGCAACCAAAGAGAACTACATGAGACATAAACACCCCATTATCTCAATTTGCAAATGTTTGGTTATAGATATTTCTAAGCAAATAGTCTCAGCAGTCCTAAGGCTAACATCTTTTCAAGCTACTGAAATACACTGAAATGAATACACATTCTACATGACTAAAAAATGCCATGAGGACCTGTACCTTGATCAACATCAAACAAACATGCATTTGCACTGTCGTCACCCCCGTACTCTAGTCTGACCATGATACAAAGCAATTAAAGTACCACCAACAGCACAACATCTCGCTAACGAATAAACATAAGAAGGAACAGAAAAATCAGCAAGCACCGCCATTGTCCCAAAAAAGACTTACTATGCAAACGCAAGAAGGGTATTGTCCTCTGAACAGAGTAATGGAAAGACCGAAGAGAAAATCAAGCATATACTTGACCACCCAAGCTTATAATAAGCTTCCAAAAGAAAAGCCATTTTGTGCTGGGATTGCTGATCTAAGAGGGCCTGGCCCTACAGAAGATAAATTTTAAAGCAACCAACATGACTAGATTGCCCAAGAGTTCAGAGAAGAAAAGGGGGAGGAGAAGAAAATAAAAGCAGAGCAAGATTGTGAAAGTTGACCGTGACCAACCTCTAGAAATCAGCACAGCATTTATACAGATTTAGCTTCAGCATCTTCCTGTTATATGTGTCTCACCTGAACATTTGCACTTGAGGAAAAATGGGGAGGACAGGCAAAAGATTGCCAGGATCAACAGCATCAAGCCTTATGTAAGAGTCCGGTTGTCTCCCATACAATCAAAGCTGGAACCGAATGCCGTCAAACCTGATCTACAAACGGAAAATCTGGGTGTTGGCAGTGTGGAGGAAGAGAAGCCCGGGAATGGGGAGAAACCTGGGCACCGGATTACGATCGTGGAGGGTTCGATCATCGAAGCTAAGGGAGCTTTCCAGTGGGCATTGCCTCACACAGTTCAGACCCAGGACATCATGATATTTTTGCACGTGACGAAACTGACTCAACAAGGTTTGAATTCTTCATGCATAAGTTCTTTTGGGATTTGTCTCTGGCTGAGCATATGTCTTGATGGTGGTTTATGAAGCAAACGAGTGGTTGTGGTGATTTGATTGATTGCAGGAACCTGTGAAGAGTGTAACGAAGAGACGGCCCCAAGGGCTTATCAGCTTGTTCAGTCTCTGAAGAATATGTGCCATTTAAAGAGAACTGAGGCGGGTATATTATTGTAACTCACTAGAGATCAAGAACTCTGCTTAGAATCCATTAAACCAAGATTTGCTCTCTCCCATTCTAAATGATCTCGTGCATGCCGTGTCTTTTCTTTTAAGTGCTTTCTACTTCACTAATTTCCATGTTCCAGACGGCGTCATGAGTTCTTTTTCTCTCCAATGGACCCTGCATTTTCAAATTCATTTTTCATTTTTAGTTTCACAAGCTTTCGATTCTTCCTTCGGGTGGATGATTAGGGGAAAAAAGAAAGCAAAAGCCTAGACAAAGGGGCAAAATTCTCACTGTTCATGGGTTTCAATTTCTTTTCTCTTTAAGTGAATTGAAAGTAGTAGTTTTTCTCATTTTTGTGCATTCCTTGTTTAGTTGTTGGCAGCATCTGTTGAACACTGAATTTCCAATTTGTAGTTATATTTTATTAAGATTAACATCCTTCCTTGAGAGGTTCATATTTACAGCTAACTTGAAACAAGTGCAGAATAGATTCACGTTAAAAATCTTATATTGTCAAACTTCATATAATTTTGCCGTTAAGAGAGCGCGAACAAGAATGAGCAGCGTAGTGCCCCGGACAACATACCCTCACCATGAGATCAACAAGAAACCCGGATTTTCTTATGCTTTTATGACGACACCTATTCAAAAAAAATAATCGAAGATAACCTCAGCATTTATGGAAGCTCTTCGACAGCTGAGCACATTTCGGCTCATAGCATGTAGTTTTGACAGACCGGTGGGTTGAAGACATATTTGTCCATATCGTAGGAACAAATCGACCTTGTTAATCAACTTCTTCAGCACAAGTGCATCCCCAGGAAGAAACTTAATCAGGGTGAGCAGATGTTTTGACTCCAAATCATCTTCAAAGCCGGTGATCTCAACTCTCTTGAGATGTTTCTCCAAATATTCAAAGTTCCCCTTCCGTGTGAGCACAAAAAATTTTCTTCATCGGAGTTAAAACGTTATTCAGATTCTTCATCAAACTCAAACTGCATGTGGATACCCCATTTAAGAAACTAATTTCACATTAGACATGGATTGTAGGAAATAAGAAAATCATTGGCTCACTAAAATTTCAAACAAACAACTTCCATTTGTCCATTGCGAATGCTAGTTAGTTTTAACGAGTCTCCATCAATTTAAGCTCTTAAACTCGTCTACACATCTTCTCTAAACATGTTCTCTTTCTAAGTGCTCATCGCTAAACTCTTATCACAACATCTTAACTCTACATGGCAGCAAAAGAACCTCCAGTACAACACTGCACTTACTTTAAGACAGGAACTCAAACAGCTTAATATTGTCCTGCACAAATGTTGAGTAGACTGACAGCCATGAGCAAATTTCGATTGCTGGACCAAATAAGAGTTCGAGAATGATCATCTTTATGAGCTTCCAAAGTTTTAACAAACTGTTCAACAGTCATGCATAGAATAAGTCAGCAAAAGAAGCGAACTGAAAATATCATAGCAGAGGCACAAACCTTCAATGGGGGGAGGGAGGTGAGGTATATGACTAATCTTTCCAGGCATTGCGAAAGCATGTATGTTATCCTAGGAAGGTCCCATTGACTAACAGGTGCATGTAGTATCAGATTCCGACATTTTTACAATGGGGATGGCATTTTTTCCATCTCCAAAAGGGGCAGAATCTAAGAACATTGAACAAGCAACATAGAAAATCTGATTAATACTAGTTTTCATGTTTAACATGAATATATAATAACAAAACTATAGTCCATCCAAATACAATATCCTTTGACCCTATATCCCACCATGAGAAGACCGATAAGGATACTACAAGTAAAAATTAACAAGTAAATCTCTTTAATAATTGAGACTATTTACATATGCTTCTCATGTAGAACTTGTGATATTTGAAGGCTCCGAAAATTCCAATAGTTGATCACATGAGATAGAGAACCTCATTGTTGACTGGAGCTTCCAAGTTAATCCATCCTTTGCCATCTTAAAATATTGTGAGAATACTTGGTAAGATGATAATTGAAAACAACCTAATGTGATGAGAAAGCATGAACCAGTTCTGTCTACCTACGATGACTAGTTCCATTACTCATTTTTATATTTGCAGATAATTACATTTTCTCTATAAATTGAAAGAATGAAATTTCAAGAAACCTTTCCAATAATCTCTTCATGCATTCTACTTATGAAAACCGAGGCATCTAGGAATGTTGTGGTGAGTAGCATCCACAATAAATAGCAATACCTAGTGGCATTCATTGGCAGAAATTGAGCAATCCATTTATCAAAAATTAAACAGAGGGAAGAAGCTCCAAGGTTCACAGTAATCTCTTATGTAGAAACTTGGAATGCAAAGTTACGAATCACCCTAGCCAATAACTAACTACACATGAGTTCACAACGATTCCCCTTGATGGAAGGCTAGAATGCCACAGAGAACTGAGGTCACTCAACCGGGCCAACAAACAGCATTAAATGGTGCTACTCACGGACACCATTCAACACGAGCACGTCTTATGAAGGGCAAAAATATACTGAGCTCATACCTGCAAACACCGACTGCCGATGGTGATAATAGGAACTCCGAGCAGCTGCTCAAAAAGTTCCTTTAACAAGTTGCAGCACATCCTCTTGCCACCAGACAAAAATCCAACATGGCTTCTACCAAAGAAGATACGTCTCAAGTCTGAACACAGAATCATGAGGCCAATACCCTGATACCCGCAGCAACAGCAAATACGGGGTTCAAAGTTTCTGCGTGTTAAAGAACCCGGGGTGGAAGACTACCAACTCTTTCATACTCGTCGAATCTATCTTAATGTTCTACACGCCCTTGCAGAAATCTAACACAAGGGACTCTAAAACAGGGCTTCCCCTGACAATTCCACATCGTTGATTCACAAGAACTCAAGACAAGGCCACCTAATAGTATTGCCTGACGAAAAAGGGCACAATCTGACTTCCGGGCATACCAACCAACTCAAGCAATACATGAACTGCGGCAGTGTATACAAGAATGGCGACTCGAGAGGCAGACACATGCGGCGCCCCTCCGCCATCAGATTTGATCTCACAGTTACCCAAAAAGATTATTATCTGATCATCCTTCATCATACATTAGTTACAGCCAATTAAACTGTGACCGAGACAAACTCAAACTCTACTTTGTGCATCCGCCCAAAGTTATGCACAAGTCGGCATAGCTTGTTACAAAAAGCGTGAGTTCAACATTGCTAGATCACTGCAGCTAATGGATTTGCCTGGTCATCAATCATCGAACATTTTCGATCCATGAAAATTATAATATAGTTTTTAAGAATTCACATAGTTTTTAAGAATTCACAAGAATACTGTTGCCATTTTTCATGGGGCACGGCCTCAAGATCAGCACCACCATTTTCATCATCCATGCTACTAGCTGCAGAATCAAAAGCCAAGCTCCAGATTCAGAGGCTGTTCTAATCACCTGCAAAAAGACGAGAATATAATGTAAACCAATGGCAATAGTAAATTGTTGAGTTGATCATCAAAGAAAAGCAGAACAGACTATGGCTGCTCAAACTAGCAACAAAAAATTCAAGATGGCAAAATCTTAGCTGGCTGAAGAACTTGGAAAACAGGGGATATCTTTTCGCCACGAAAATGGGAAAGCTGCTTGGGCCCTAGAAGATCCTCCAGTGGGACTTCGAAAAAAAAATTAAAGAACGAGAACTAGAAAAAACCTGATGGAGGATCTTCTAGAACCCAATACTTTGATTGAAATGGCACAATCAGCAAGTCATTCAACAAGGCGAAGTGAAATATGCTGTAAAGCTTTAACAGCAAAAGGTGGACGTCCATGATACCCCTCAAATGAAATACTCCATCATCGCCCTCAGCAACTTCAAGTCTTCAGTGCCGCGAAGAAGAAGCAGCCAGTGGTAGAAACGGGTGAAAAGAGAAACCATTTACTGTATCTGCATTATCACGGAAGACAAGGAAATATTCATCTTCAGGCAAATTAAAAACAAAAAAACACAATGCCCATAAGGGGACCGGAAACCCTTGAATTACAAAGTATCAGACCTGATGCAGCCTGAAAGCCTGAAATCCACTGGCCAGTTTGAAGATCATATATATGAACAAGACCATCCTGAGGGCAAAGACTGTCAGAAAGAGTAGACAATTGATGAAATAGTTCACTGTAAATATAAAACCAGCACGATACCTTACCGCCTGTACCAAGATGTCGACCTAGAGGCCCAACATCAAAGTATATCTCCCGGTTGGTGTCTTCACATGATCGATACAACCTATACAAACGATTGAGGGACAAAAAAAGTCACTTGAGAGAAAAAACTTTGCCTTAGGAAAGGCGTATCACCAGGAAATATTCCACTTTCTCATCTAATGACCCTAAATTTCAGCAAAAATATGTTTTTCGGTTAGATGGAAAGAGGTGCTTTGCTAGCACTAGAAAACAACACTCACTTGTAGACAACATCAACAGCATTGCGAACATCCCAGCACATAATAAAAGGGTCCTACAAGAAATTTAAGAGGAGAGATTGTCAGAGACAGACATGCTTACCCACGATTCCCGAATGTTAAGTCCATCCCAAAACACTACAGTCGTTTTCGCACAAATTAAGAACTTAAGACTGTGTTTGATCACAGGATAAAGGCAAAATTGATTCGAAAATATTTGTGCATTCTAATTGGAGAGTGACTAGATATAAGAATTAGATATGTTCTCCTATCTTATCCGGCTTCATCAATTAACCCACATCCCATATTAGCAAGTGCCTTGTTGCTTCTTAGGTCACTCTGCCTGGAAGAACAGGGCAGAATCATGCACTCTCTCTCACTCTGTCTCCCTGCACCCCCTCCCCTGCGCTCTCTCTCTCTTGTCCTTTCTTATTGTATTTTATATCTGGCTCTATACTATCCAATCTGATAGACTTTGCATATGCCAAAGAGGACAACTTAAATCCTATTACCCTGTATAAAAACCAAAGAACATTCAAGCAAGTCTAAGACATGAAAAAGGGATGCCTTTCCATGATGATCACTAACAGTAGCAGATGGAACAAATTTGCACATCTTAGAGGCAACAAAGAAGTCAATCACTCAACGTCACAAGGTAATTGTTCCAGCTATTCCTCTGATCAATCAATCACAAAAACTCTGGAAATGTCCAGATAAAATGTTTACATCACATGCCATTGGGAGAGAGAGGGAGAGGGAGATTGGTAAAGTGTCATTAAACATATTGCCAAGAAAAGAAAAAGAGAAGGTTTAGAGCATTCTACCTTTCGCCCTCCAGTATAAGGAGTAGTTTCCATCTTTCAGAAACAAAACACCTGGAATTGCAATATGATTACCTAAAATTTCTTGACAAATAACCATCACATAAGGAAATCCAATCATCTGGCACTTACATGGATGACCCCACCTTGCTGGCCACGTAAGATGGATAAGAGTTCCACGTTATCTTCCCAGTAGATTGCAATCCTCTGGCTGTACGAACCTGTTGCCAGCAGCTGGAGAAAAAGCAATGGCAGATGTAATACCTGCACAAAAGCAAAGAGGGTGAGATACTCAATTCTTCCCTTTTATCTTGTGATTTCTTCCCTTTTATCTTGTGATCTCTATATTATCTTGAATCATTGTACAATAAACATGGAAATCCAGGGCATTTAGGAGATCTGCTAGCTCCCTTTACAAGCATAGGACATAAGCCCCATGGCAAAATAAATAGAACAAATCAGCGTTACGATCAAATGTAATCCTTTCAAGATGCAATGCTCAGTTCTTCTCAGCTTTAGTTTTTGAGATCCTCTTCTATTTAACTTGTTAAACAATTCTCAAGTAATAGCTAAACTGGGACAAACTTAATAATGCACCTGTTTGACCTTCTTTGTTTCATTGAAGTGCTGAGTGCATCTCAAAATCTCTACCAGGGCGATGTACATCAAACACTTATGGTTTTGTTAAATCCAGCAAAGATCCTACACATGAACAGAGGATAACCGCAAATTAAATCATTTAGGATAACCGCAACCACTAAGCAACCAAACACCAACATACCAAAATTTGGGTATCAGTGCACAATCTATATCACCGAATACTGATTTCTTTCGACACTAGTAGGTAAAGTAATGTAAGGATTCTAAAAGAAAATTTCTAGAGGAATTAGAGTGGACTATTGACATGAGGGAATTTAAGAGTCTTGAATGAATGTTAACCTTACTTGCTTCCCGCAGGATTTGATGCAATTGAAAATGCAGCTGTAATTTCATCCACGGCATCATAAACCATGTATGTGCAACATAGCTGCAATGCCAAGTGTATCAGTCAATGAAATTTCCCAGTTTTTTTTCAAAGGCAATTAGAAACGAAGCTGCACGTAGAAGATTGTAAGGAGAAGCTAGGGGTTATGCAGACGGCAGAGTTGCTGCAAAGCATGTCTAAGATGTGTGATAAGCTCGAGGACTACAACTTCACTGTATCCCGAAACAATATATGGCTCCCATAAAGTCTCCCCAGAGTTCTTGAAAGCTCTAATCTAAACTTAACAAATCTGACCTGTCCAGTAGTAGCATCCCAGACATGAATCGGATGATCACGAGTAGTTGACGCAAATACAAAGCTAACTGGGTCTGAAATTTGAAAAAATTCCAAATTCAATTCTAGCTGCGGCTAATTACCAGAAGAGAAATAACTATAGCTGAAAATATAACCATGGTACGGAAAAGGAGTAAAATTTATCGAGACAACCTGTAGCAGACATGTATGTGTACCAACAGAAATCATAAACCAATTCCCCTTCTGTCACAACAAGATTTGCTGTAAAGGAGTCTGCAACCAAAGAGAACTACATGAGACATAGACTACCCATTATTTGGATTTGCGAATATTCTGTTGTAGATATTACTCGCAAATAGCCTCAGCAGTCCTAATGCAAGCATGTTTTCAAGCTACTTATACACACAGAAACATGACCAAAAAATTCCTCGAGACCCCGTACCTGGATCAACATCAGACGAACTTGCATTTACACTGTTTTCACCCCCGTAGTCTGGTCTGACCATGACACAGAGCAATCATAGTACCACCAACATCGCCACATCTCATGAAAGAATGAAACGTAAGAGGAACAGAAAGAACAGTAAGCACCACCATTGTCCCCAAGCAAACTTACAATGCGAACACACCAACTGTTTTGTCCTTTGAACTACTGAGAAAGCAAGTTCCATCAGGCAACCTAATGAAAGCCCAGAAGCCGCGCCACTACTCAGAAAAAGAACAACCAAACACCCATCAAGGGAAAACGAAAAATTACACACCATTTGACGCCTTCAAGAAAGTTGTTCGGCCTCTGGTCAGTTCTTAACGGTTTGTGGAAACGATAGGCTCTTTGAAAAGGAACATCGAACCGACTCGCAGACCATGAGTGGCCCCTGCGGATTCCCGTGAGAGATGAGAGTGTTTGGCGAGCTTCGAGCACGAGCTGTGAGACTTTTCTTGAGTTGTCACCCGGCGAGTTTTGGCTCCGTCGACCCTCTTTTGAGTTCTGCAAAGGGATGGAGGGAAGCCCCTCACCTTTGTCTTGCGAAATGAAATGACACGGGAATATGTGGTAATTTCATGAATATAAACTAAACTCGGAATTAGTCCTGAAAAATGTCTTATTTGATAAGAGGATAATCTAAGAATTGCATGATTGAATTTCTTTTCATGTTATGTTAAAGTTTATATATAATAGCCATCTCGATGATTGTGGAACAAAAATTCATAGCTACAGGCCACGAACTATTATTAACAGTTTTTGAAATGAATTATAATTATCAATTATGATAAAATTGCTTTAACTAATTATGATAGTTAATATCTTGATTATTTAAGTTTGAAAATTGAGTTATCTTATGACTTGAATTTCATTTAATTCAATAGTTTAATATTTAAGAACTTAATTGTAGTATGGTTGACTATATACTGAGCATCGCACTTTATTTAAAATAAAACACATATTTGTGAAGCATGGACAAATTATTGACCAAAGGATCAGCACAGAAAAATGACTTACTAATTCTGCTTATGATTTTGCTTTATAATATGAAACTAAAAAAATGAAAAAAAAAAAGATATGATTCGACGTTACTTTATTTAAATTTTCATATGTTTCTAGTATATCACACTAAATAATAATTCAAATCACGAGTGCTGCAAAATTTACAAAACATCAAAAATTGAAAGTAGAAAAATATATAAGAGTTCTTTTGGTTAGAAAAAAAAAATGTATATATAAAAGTTGAAGCAGTTGAAATCTGCTTCTTCAACAAGTGATAAGCTAGTGATGGGCCATAAGGAAGGGGATATGATAAACTGCTTTAATGCCGATAGGTCATATTAAATTTCATATTCATCTGTGTAAATTAAAATAGGTCTTAAAAACATATTTCCTGCATAAAGATAATTAGTTTACCTTAAAAGATTAGCCAAGCTCAAAATCTTATGTACGATACCTTTTATCAAATAATTACAAGACAAGTCCTAAAACTTATTACGATAATTTGCTTGGGTCTACAAAACTTACATTTCGTGCATGTAAGTCCTTAAACATGCAAGTTTGATGCACTTGAATTTTTTCATTAGCTCTATTAATTTAGTGGACGAAAAATGTCATGTGACTTTTTTCATTATGTTAGTATCTCATGACTGTCAACAATAATAAAAAATGACATGTTAACGTCCAATAAAACATGATGGAGCTAACAAAAAGACTAACGATTTCACCATTTATTTTGGTTCTCCAAAAGATGAACCAAATCAAACCTTATAATACAGTTTACTTACAAATACAAACTTTTTTGTTGGGAAAAAATCCACTAGAACCAAAACATTAATACTAACATCTTTCCCCGAGTGGTTCATAGTTACAACTCGAATAAAAAAACTTGAAAAAAGAGCAAATTAGATAAATGTTTAAAACCTAATATGTCACACTTCATGTAACTTCACTATCAAAAGTGCATGAATACAAAACGAGCAGTGCAGTGGCCAGGGCAATGTACCCTTGCCATGAGACCAACGAGAAACCCAAACTTTCATATGCTTCTATGCGAACAGCAATTCGAAAGGATGATCGAACATATAATTCTTGGAAGCTCTTCGACAGCTGAGCACCATTTTTCTCACACCAAGTAGTTTCGACAAATTAGCAGCTTCAAGGTGTTTTTGTCCACGTTCTGTGGGAAATCTAGCCTTGATAATGAACTTCTCCAACACAAGTGCATTCCCAAGAAGAAGCTCGATCAGGGCAAGCAAATTTTTCGATTCAAATATATTAGCTCATAGCCAATGATCTCAACTCTCTTGAGATGTTTCGCCAAACATTCATAGTTCCCCTTCTGTGAACATAGAAAATCTTCTTCATCACAGTTAAAAACGTTCTTCATATTCTTCATCAAGCTCAAACTGCATGTAGATATCCCATTTAAGAAGCTTATTTCACATTAGATGTGGATCCACGGGAAAAAAAATAAATTCATTGGCTCACTAAAATTTCAAACAAACAACTTTCATGTGTCCATTGCAGATGCTAGTTGGTTTTACTTTATAATGAGTTTTAATCAGTTTAAGCTCTTAAACTCGTCTTCACATATAAAACCTGCTCTCTTTCTAAGTGCTCATCACTAAACTCTTATTTCAAGATTCTAACGCTACATGGCAGCAAAAGAACCTCCAATGCATCATTGCAGTTACTTTAAGACATGAACTAAAACAACTTAATAATGCCTTGCACAAATGTTCAATAGACTGACAGAGAATTTCAATTGCTGGAACAAATAAGAGTTCAAGATTGATCGCGTTTATGTGCTCCCAAAGTATTAACTCATTGTTTCGACATTCGTGCAAAGAGGAAGTCAAACCAAAGAAGCGAACTGAAAAAATCATAGCGAAGGAACAAACCTTCAATAGAGGGGGAGGGCAGGTCTATGAATTATCTTTTCAAGCCGATGGCCAAGTAAGCTTACCCAACCATTGGTGAGGCTGAGCCTTGCCCAAATCTAGTGAGTTAAGCATCATCCTATATTTGCCGAATTAATTATGCATGCACCGTCAATGATCAGCCATAGCCGATGATCCTCCACGCGGCGCCCTAGTGCGAAGTGGAGCCAAAGATCGAGCTTGGGGCAGTAGCGGTGGCGGTACTTGAAGTTGGTGACGTGCAACTTCTTCAGCATGGGCAAGGTGCACTGGCTCAGGACGCTACCGTTGAGGGAGCGAGCGTCGCAATTGCGAGGCCGGAATCCATCGAATACGAGGTGGTTGGTGGAGTTTTAGGTGGACCGCCAGCGCTTGGAGAGGACGCTCATCCTAACGGCGTCTTCGATGGGCAGAAAGGAGAAGATGTTGTGGATTGTGTCATCTGGCAACAAAGGAAGAGGAGGCCGGTTTCCCCCGGCGCAATTCGGACGGTTGCCGGAGGAGGATTTGCGGTGGGCAGCGCCGTGGACGTAGGGCGCTGCCATGTATTGAAATTCTAGGGTTTCTGCCGATGTTCCCCAGGTTTCCAAGGATTTTTCCAATTTCTTTTTCCTTTACTTTCTATTAGATCTGATTTCCTTCTTTTTTTTATCAAAAGAAATATTTTTATTCAAAACAAAACCAATCCTAAAAAGTCACAATTCTTTATCGAACTTTTTTCTCTTCCGGGTTCTTTATCAAGCATTTTGATTTGCAAAAGGATATAACAGGGGATTAAATAATAATCTCATGAAAATAAACTAAATTAGAATAAGCACGGAAAAGATTCTTTTTATTCAATTAATAGGATAATCTAAAAATAACATCCGCAAGCTTGAAACTCTTTTTAATCAGTTTTAATTACATAATAATTAAATCTTAATATCATATTATCATTTATTTCATTATAAATTTGATATGTAAATTACAGTTTACTCACACCTAATGATAATCATAAACAGTAATTAATAGAACTATATAATTATTTCGGGTGATTATAAGTTAGTCAAGCTATCAAAAAAAAATAATAATAATGTGCAACCATACAAATCATGAATTGTTAATAGTCTGTGCAATAAATTTATTATTGATCAAGTATAATAAAATCACATTAATTAATTTTGGTAATTAACATCTAGATTATTTAAGTTTAATAATTGATTTATCTTATAATATAACTTTCGTTTAATTGGGTAATTTAATATTTGATAACTTAATCCAAGTATGGTTGTTTATGTACCTAGCATGCACTTCATTAAATTATGGAAAAACTAATCATAATATTGGCATGAAACTAAATTAAAGGCTTCAAGGGTTACATAAGGACTAGTAGGGGATGTTAGGTTCTTACCCTTGAATCTACCCATTGACATGCATGCTTGCTTTGACCCAAATTTTACTAAAGTGAAAGCAAGTTATGTTTCGAATTGAGCCGAAACTTATTGGTAAAATCTTCATTTCTTTTTATGCACTCTTCATTGCTGATGACGAACCTACAAGTTCACCAAAGATGGCCTTTGCTCGAACAAAAAGTCAGCATTCTCATTAAAAAAAAAAAAAAAAAAAAAGATCCTCATAGACACATAATTATTGAAAATTAATAATTAAAATCCAGCTACTTTGGATTTAAAAATCTAAGCCATTTCAAATCTTAATGACATATAATAAAAACTGAAAAAAGTAGCATGTCCTGTCGTTGGATTTCCCAGTTTGTTTTGGTTTTCAAAAAATTAAACTAAATCGAATCGTGAAATGTGGTCTAGTTCTATCCGCAAACCTTTTTGTTGGGAAAAAAGTCACCTCAAACCCAATTAGACCACAAAAAAAAAAAAAAGGTTATGTTAAAATTTGAGTTTTAATTTAATTTAGACAGAAAAGTACTTGAAGTTTGTGTTATTTGAATCAAACACGAGTGAAGGAGCTCATAAGTTTTTGAATAGTGCAAGGAGTCGCTTCACTTGGAAACAAGGGGTCGTGCTGAAACTAAAATCAAACTCTAATGCTGTCTATGCAGTAACAAGTAGATACGCGAAGATTTCAAAATGCAGATCATTATAGTCAGGATTTGCTTAATCTTTCAAAGTTGCAGAAATACGATACCTCTAAGTTTTCTATTTTGCCTGTAGAAGAAGAGAAGGCTGAGCAATATCGTAACCAAAACAACCTTTCATATGTCGATAATTCAAGACACTACCATTAACCTCTTTCCTTAAGAGGTTCATATTTATAGCTAAACTAATATTGTCATAGCTCATGTAATTTTACTATCAAAAGAGTGTGAACAAGAATGAGCAATGTAGTGCCTAGAGCAACGTAGCATTGACATGTGATTAACAAGAATCCACCAAGGACGCCAATTAGAAAGGATAATCGAAGATAACTTCAGCATTTTTGGAAGCTCTTTGATAGCTGGGCGCATTTCGGCTGACACCAAATAGTTTCGAAAGAACAGCAGCTTGATGATTTTTCTGTCCCTTTCGTGAGTGCAAATCAGCCTTGATAATCATCTTCTCCAGCACAAGTGTTTCCCCAAGAAGAAACTTAATAAGGGCGTGCAGATGTTTCGATCCAAAATTATTAGCTTTGAAACCGATGATCTCAATGCTCTTGAGATGTTTCTCCAAACATTGAAAATTCCCCTTCCGTGAACATAAAAAATCTTCTTCATCATAGTTAAAATGGTCTTTCCATTCTTTGTCAAGCATATACTACACAATTATACCCCATTTAAGAAACTTACTGCCTCACTGAAGTTTCAAAAAAAAAAACTTTCGTTTGTCCACCACAGATGCTAGTTAGTTTTACTTTATTTTGAGCGTTAATGAATTTGAACTCTTAAACACGCCCACACAATAAAATATCTCTCGTTCTAGATGCTCATCATTCAAGTATAAGTTCAAGATCCCAACGCTGCATGGCAGCAAAATAACCTCCAGTATAATGCTACAATTATTTTAGGACATGAACTAAAACATCTTAAATTGGCCATGCACAGATGTTGAGTAGACTGACCAAGTTACAAGCAAATTTCAATTACGGTAACAAATAAGAGTTTGAGATTGATAATCTTTATGTACTTCTAAAATTTTTACTCACCATTCAAACATTCATTGAAAATGGAAGCCAACACAAGAAGCGAACTGAAGATAGTATAGCAAAGGAACAAACCTTGAATACGTGTAAGCCATTCAGGTGTACGGTTAATTTTTCCAGGAACTCTGAACTTCCCAGCATGTATGCTATCCCAGGAAGGTCCCTTTGAGTAACTGGTGTGTGTAGTGTTAGATTCTGACATTTTGACAATGGAGATGGCACTCCTTTCATCTCGAAAAGGGACAAAATCTAAGCACATTGAGCAAGCAACAAAGAAAATTTCATTAGTATTTTTTCCTGTCTAAAATTAATAAAGAATAACAAAACTACATTCCATCCAAATATGTTATCCATTGACCTTGTCTCCCAATTAAGAAAAAACCAATAAGGATACTACAGGCAGAAATGAAAAAGATAATTTGTTTAAGACTATTTACATATGCTTCTTGTATAAGAAATTAATAAAGAATAACAAAACTACATTCCATCAAAATATGTTATCCATTGACCTTGTCTCCCAATTAAGAAAAAACCAATAAGGATACTACAAGCAGAAATGAAAAAGATAATTTGTTTAAGACTATTTACATATGCTTCTTGTATAAACTTGTGATCTTTGAAGGATTTGAAAATTCTAGTAGTTGGTCACATGAGAAAACAACCTCAAGTGACTCTATCCATCAATCCATTGCCATTATATGAGATGATTATGGAACAACAGCCTATAGTGATGAGATAGTATGACCGGTCCTGTGAACCTATGGTGACTAGGTTCCTTATTCCTATAATCTCTTAATGTATTTTTCTTGTGAAAATCATGCGTCTAAGATCGTTGCATTGATATCCTATCTAGTGAACATTCATTGTCCCAAAATTTGAGTCATCCTAGATCCATTTATTGGAAATTAATAGGAGGGAACGAGCTCCCAGGTCAACAATAGACATCATCCTATATTTGTCTATGATTCCCGTGATGAAATACTAGAATGCCACAAAAAGCCGAGGTTACTTGGCCCGGGCAACAAACATTGCCAAACACTACAGACACCATTCAACCCAACCCGAGGATGTGGTAAAATCATTGAACTTGTACCTTCAAACACCAGCCACCAATGGTGATAATAGGAACTCTGTGCACCTTCTCAAAAAGTTCTTTCATGACGTCATAACACATGCTCTTATCACCCGGCGAAAAAGTTCGAATGGAAAAAACTAAGTCAGCTTTAACCAAAGGAGATACATCATCAAGTGTGAATATACGGCGCTTCCACATCCCTGATACACGCAATGACAGCAAATGCGGGGCCCAAATTTTCTCCAGCAGAAAGTTATCGGCACCAATGAGTAGCAAGTCTTTCACACTTGTTGAATCTATTATAACGTTCTTTATGCGCCAACACTGCCGCAGCTCGAGGGACTCTAAAACAGGACTTCCCCTCAAGATTCGCCGGAGGAAATCATCACTCAACTCCGCATATTCCATAGACAAGACCTTAAGACAAGGCCAGCTGACAGTCAGGTCCCACGAGAAACGGCACAAACTGACTTCGAGGCGCACCAACCAGCTCCAGCAATACAAGGACGGTGGCAGAATATACCTAGACCACCTCTCGGTGATGAGAAACAGGCAAAGATCCTCCACCCGGCGCCCCGCTGCAAAGTGGAGCCAGCGGTCAACCTTGGGGCGGTCGTCCTCATGGTACTGTAAGTCGGTGACGTGGAATTTCTTCACCGTGGGCGAGGTGCACTGCCTCAGGACGCTGTCGACGAGGGACGGGAAGTCGAAGGAGGAGGCGTCGTGATTGCGAGGCCGGACTCCATTGAATGCGAGGTGGGTGGTGGACGTCCAAGTGCACCGCCAGCGCTTGGAGAGGACGCTGGTCTTGACGACATCTTTGAGGGGCAGAAACGAGAAGATGTGGTGGATCACGGCGTCCGGCAAGGCGCTGATTAGATCCCCAGGGCTCAAAGGAGGAGGAGGTCGGTTTCCTTTGGTGCGAATAGGACGGTCGCCGGAGGATTTCTGGTGGACGGAGTGCGTCGCCATGGATTTGAAATTCTAGGGTTTCTGCCGATGTTCCCTTGAGGTTTCCAAGGACATTTCGTTTTCATTTTGTTCTACACGAGCAATCAATTAGTTATCGATACAATTTGGAATCTTATCTTTTTTTTATTCGATCCGATTTCCTATCCTTTTTTAAACACACTGCCTTATCCTTCAATTTTTTTTTTTAATATATTTTTCCTATTTGTCGCTGAATTTTTTTTTATCGAAACTTTTCTCTTTCCGGTTCTTTGTCATGCATGACTAAATAAAGAATTTGATTGCAAAAACAAATTAGAAGATTTCGATGTGAGAAAAGAGGTGGAGGACTACAATTAAAATTTATGCTTAGAGAAAAAAAGGTAAATTAAGTAATTGACTTACGTGTTATGCTAACTTGCTCGGTATTTTCTTTTATTTTTTTCCTTAACAAATGCATGTTCATCAAACATTTAGGATAATAAAATTCTAATTTTGGTTGTGTCGGCTCTTCCCTATTTTTCAATTAGGGAGAGAGCGAACCCTGAGCCTTTGATTTGCAAAATGAAATAGCAGGAATAGACTAAAATAAACTAAAATAATAAATACAAAAAAGATTCTTTATAATCGATTCACCGAACAATTTAAGAATAACCATCCGCAAGTTTGGAACTCTTTTTAATCAATTTTAATTTTATGATGATTAAATCCTAATATCATAATATCTATTCTTCATATTATAAAGATATGTCACTTACTATTTACTTGCAATCATAAACAATATTTAGTAGAACCATAATCATAACTTCTAGTGATTATAAATTAGTTAAGAATTATTATGACCTTTATTATAATATCTAGGGCAATTTTCAAATAAAGGCATGAAATATTATCATTTTCTTAAATAAATGCCTGAAGTGAATTCTTTTTTTTTTTTTTTTTCAGATAAGGACTTGAACTACTCTCATTTTTTCAAATAAGGATATGTAATTGATCTTATTTCAAATAAGGGCTTGGAATGACCATGTCAGTCTAAAAAAATGGTTCAAACTCATCGACTGATCAAGAACACTTCCATCATTTTAATTATTTTTATTTTCTTTCCCCTTTTCTTTCTTTTTTCTTCTGTTTTTCTATAATAAAAAAAACACAAACTCAAAAAAGAAAAAAGGATAAAACTTAAAATAAATAAATAAATAAACCGAGTACGAAGGCTAGGCTAGCTCTCTTGCCTTATGGACACTGCCCCATCACCAGTGAGGCGTTGGCCATGGTTGGTGGGGTCTTCGACGTGTGACAACCCTCGCCAATCAGAGGCAAATGCCATCAGGTTCTCACCAGAATTCTGCATAATCATCTCATATATCAGGAAATAATAAAATATATCCAAGTTGCTTGCTAAATTTTTATATATTGGATAAGATAAACGGTATTGAAAGAGCGTTAGAATAATCTAATATAACCAAGTCTTCATATCCAAATTTTACTGTTCGCAAGAGTAAAGTAAATCACCGATTATTTTACTTGATTTTCTAATCGACCCACCATAAACTAATTAATGGTGACCTTATTATAAATAATTTGTATATTAAAAACTTGAACCTGAATTGCAAATTACTATGATTTTAGGAGAGTCCAAATTAAGTTTAGGCTTAAAAATCTATTAACTGAACCCTAAGTGATGCACCTCAAGGGAAGGTCCCGACAAAGGCAAACCAAAAACAAATGAAAATTACCGAGAAAGGGGAAAAGCATGAGCTCAAGGCATAGCTAGAGGTCATCAGACATTGCTCAGGTGTAGTCCAGTCGCCAAAAGACTCTCTAACCCTTTGCCACCGCCAGCTACTTTGCCGGCCTAGTCTCGACGACTAACTTCAATTGGGCTGCCCGCTTTGCCTTGCTCTGGCACCGACCTCCGTTCCGTGCTGTTGTAGCAAATCCCGAAGGACAGGGAGGAAAGGGGAAGGAAAACAAGAGGGCTGTCCCGGGGAAGGGAAAAAGATAAAAAAAGAAAGGGGCTGGCCCATGCGGGGGAAGAGGGAAAAATGGATTGGCCCAGGCGGGGGAAGGGGAAAAGGAAAAGGAGGCCGGGTTGGCCTTGCGCCAGTCTGATTTCAGGTGTGCAAGGCGAGCGGACATAGCCCGATCTATTATGCTCGTCCGCCGTCCACTGCCATCGAGCTTGGTAGGGACCCCTTTTAGTACCCCATTGGTCCTTGTCTCGGCCAACCGAGGCCGCGACTCATTGGTGCACACCTGTGCTCGATTTCGAGCATCAGTGAGCCTCCCCTGGTCTCCATGACGTGTCCATTTACCGTCCGTGCCGAACGTCGTTGCAAACTTGGGCCTTAGTCGGCTCGGTTTTTGCTTCCCGGACGGTGCCTACCACATGTTTGACGAAATGCCTAAATGAACTTCGTCCGATTGCTTTTGGTTTTCAGTCCTTCGTCGGTGCCGTCGCTCGTCAGATGCGTATTGATGGATCCCTACAGCTATCTTCCACTTCGTGCGCCTTTATTTTATCGCTTTGTTTGCCGATATTCTGGTTTGGCGAGCTTCGGCCTTGCAAAGTCCATTTTTCTGTTCTTCCTGGTGATGCAGACCGGGCGTAGGAAGAGAGAACAAAAACGGAGAATTAGGTTTTTTGGGCGGGCTTTGGTGACTTTGGGCTTATTGTAATTGTGGTGGACTTGAGGCTATATTTAAATAAGCTTGGGCTTGATATGTGAAGCTGGGCTAAAGTACTAGGAAGGGTAAACCATTAGAAAGAAAAAAGGTAACGATAGTATTCAGCCGTTGCAACAAAGAGATTATAAAAAAATTAAAAAGGATAAACTAGCTCTAATAAATAAAAATAAATTGAAAACATTACAAAGAGAAATTAAGCAAAATGAAAAGGGTAGAGATAGTTACCCTCTTTGCACAATCGTCATAAAATACAAATTTTTTTGACCAACTATGTCGACGAGTCACATTTTTTCATGATTTGTTAAAAATTACTCTTTCTTAGCATTTAAACAAATCTTAATAATTCTTCAAATTTTTATACTCTAATTATAATTTATCACATTTGATTCAGACATTTATACTGTTAGGTTAAATCTATAGATAGAAGTTGCTATATTAAAATGCTTCCATAATCTGTAATTTCACAACTTATTTTTGAAAAAAAATCTTCAATATCCCTCTTATTCTGGAAGATAACATGTTTTAAAATTTTTTGATTTGGAAAATATTGATATGACAACAAAGTTAAGGGGACTAACATGCGGTGTTCATGTCACAGCCACAATAGCTTGAAAAATAAAATAAATTTACCGAAAAGTACTAAAGAGGGAAAAAGTAAAAGAAACAAAAGAGCGGAACAATTGCCTTCGGTGGCTTGCAAAAGTTGAAGTCCGCTATGAAGAAGGTTGAGTGAATTTTTTTAGAACTTTTTGCCAAAAAAAAAAATCAAGTGATTTGAATATATTTCATTTATTATATATATTTGATAGCTTATTTTAGCTCTAAGTTTATGTTGATAGAATCAGCTGCATTAAAATACTTGAATAATTAACAAATATACGACTTATTTGTGAAAACATTATTTCCACGACTCTCTTATTTTTGAAAAAACATTATGATACTTTCTTTTGGAGTATTTTAAATTTTAAGAATAATAGGTGTGGCAGGTACATTAACATGGCCCTCGTGTGGGCTCATGCCACGGCCACAATAATCCAAAACAAGAAAAGGAATAAGTACAAATATAGTGAAAAAGGAAAATTACCAAAAAGAGAAGGATATGATAGTTGCTCTCTGTAAGTAATAATTTTCATAGGCTCTTGAGAATTATTATCTGAAACTATCTAAATTTATTTCCATTTTTATCCAAAGTTTAGATATCTTTCTTTTTTGAATTTTGAAGATAAATAAGAAGAGTTTGTGGGTCTAGTCTCTGTTCTGATTAAAGCTTTGGGGAAAATGCGAATAAGGCCTAATTTTTGGCTCCATCGCCGTCGGGGGCCACAGGCAAAAGGCTTAAAGAATCCTCCATACAAGGCCTGGATTGAATTGTCTGCAAATCCAACTGGAAAACGTCCCCGTCCACAATCACCTCGTCCTTCCGGTCGGGATGAAACCCGAAGCTCAGTGGATTACATTAGTCAATTGTCCGGTGCCATCATCCTTCATATCTTCTCCTTCTTGGCCACAAAAGTCGCGGTCAAAACCATTGTCTTGTCTAAACGATGGCGTTCCACTCGGACCTCTAGTCCACATATATTGTTCTCTTTGCCTACCAACGGTATTCAAATGTTCAAAAGTTTCATTGCATTCATGGACATGGCACGATTTCTCTGCATCGCAATTAAGGTGAAAAGCTATTGTTCAAGCTATTTTTATTACCCTAATTGTAATATGGATAGTTAAATTTTCAGTGACTAAATAATTATCTAAATGTATGTCGATAGAGTTGGCAATATTTAAAGCTTCGATTTTTTTGTAAGAACATTTCCCAATCTGTATGAAATTATTTCAATATCCCTCCTATTTTCTAAAAGCCACTTTAATAGTTCATTTAGGTGTATTTTCATTTTAAGTACATTTATATGGAGAAAAAAAAGTTAATAGCCACCCCATGGTGCTTATGCCATGCGATAATAACTCGACATTCCAAAAAACCAAATCAATAGGTAGTCCTAGAAAAGGGGAAACTAAATGGCATGGAATGTATTAGTTGGCAGCCGGGGCTGAGCGATCAGTCCTCTCCACGTAGCTCCCCCACAATGCTTGCTAACATGTCTCCTACTCATTTTGGCTTCCGACCTTCGATACAATTCCAATTTGGATAGAATTTGATGCACAAACTCGGCAACCTTTTTTTAGTAGAACAGTGGAGTCGGCATCAAAATAGAGACGTGCGACATGCATCGCAGTCTATACTTGGCATGATTGGGAGGCGAGAACAATCTTCTCTGGTGCCACGTTTGTCAGCCAGTTTGAAAAAGAAAAGAAAAGGGAACGCGTATGTAGTTTAAGATGTGATTATGCTATTCCTAAGCTCATGAGATGCCAAACTTGATCATGAATGTGGTTTTTGCTAAGGAATTATCTCTGAGAAGTCATTTATGCTTAACTTTTTGGGTAGAATTTTGCAAGTTTCACCACCTATTTATGTCTATGTTTAGTAAATAGAGCGTTTGGATGTGGTATCACATATTAGGCTGACTCGGGTAATTAATTTTTTTTTTTCTGGAGCTTAAGCTCATTTATACGTAAGCCCACCCCTCTTGAGCCTACCCAGACCCGATTATAATAGAGTTCATTTATTACGCAAGAAATAAGCAATTTAAAAAAATAAAACTTAAAAAACTCAAAATGAAGCCGTGTCAAAGCATTTGTTAGACCTGACTTATGGTGTCAGCATCCTTGGTTTTCACGCACCATCTAAAGTGGCATAGAAAGAGAAAACAAATTTTATTTCCATTTGGTGTAATTTACGTTTTCTTATTTCATATACGCACACTTTTAGATGACATTGTGCATTAAAGAATTTCTTCTATTTAGCTATTGTTACTAGCAAAAGTTGCACATATTGTGTGTATATTCAAAATATACACAAATGAACAAAGCACTGAGTACAACTGAAAAAGATTGACCAAGTCTCCTAGAGTTTCTAGAGACTTCTAGAATATTCCCAAGGACAGATGACACGACAAACGTAGCATGTTCTAGAAAATTCCTATCATAAATGTCGGTAGTTTATAAACGGGAAAATTACTAAAAAAGTCAGAAATTTACTGTAATTGTGCCATTTTTTTTTTATTTACTAATTGAGTTAGAAATCTTTTGCAATCATGCCACCTCAGTCCTTCCAATCAAAATTGGCCAGCCGATGCTGATGTGGCCTCCGGCTGACACCAATGCCAATTTTTTTAATAATGTTTTTTGATTTTTTTTGGATTTTTTTCTTATCTTTTTTTACTTTTTTTCTCTTTTTTTTTCCCCTCCTCCCTTCTTCTTCCTTTGTCAGGCCGGTCGCTAGATTGAGCTGGCTGTCGCTGGACAAGCCACCGCCGAATCGAGCGAGGGCTCACCTCGTCGTCGCTGGGAGAGGGCAAGTTGGCCCGGCCACCACTGGCAAGGCAAGCCCCCGCTGGATCTAGCAAGGGCTCACGTCACTAGTGTCTAGGTGAATAACTTGCCCAACGATGATGAGGCAAGCCCCCGTTGGATTTGGCAAGCACTCACCTCACCAGACCTAGTGACGATGAGGCCCCCCTCATCGAATCTAGCGAGGGAGCTCGCCTAGTCACGGCAAGGTGAGCCCTCACAGATCCGATGGGGGCTTGGCCCATCATGCAAGGAGAGGGAGGGAGGGAGGGAGAGGGAGAGGGAGAGGGAGAGGGAGAGGGAGAGAGAGAGAGAGAGAGAGAGAGAGAGAGAGAGAGAGAGAGAGAGAGAGAGAGAGAGAGAGAGAGAGAGAGAGAGAGAGAGAGAGAGAGAGAGAGAGAGAGAGAGAGAGAGAAAAACAATTAAATAAAATATTATTTAAAAAAATTGTCGTTGACACCGATCGACGATCACGTCGTGCCGGCTAACCAATTTTGGCTAGAATGATTGAACTAGCACGATTATAAAAGGTTTAGAACTCAATTGGCCAAAAATATAAGTTTATGACTAAATTGACATAATTGCAATAGGTTTATGACTTTTTTGGTAATTTTCCTGTTAATAGACTCTTATATAAATCTCCATCATTAGATCGCTAACCAATCAATGAATGTTACATGAGGGACTCTTGTCTAAATAGGAATGTCAGCCTCTCATTTGTATTCATCTAATTCTCGAGTAGTAGAATGCATTATCTTATAGAGCTTTTCTCTTAAAAATATGTTCCAAAACTTGAAAAATTTCCTGTCACCCCTTGTTGGATTCAATTATTAATAGTTGTGTTGAGTTTGCAAGCCCCTTGTTGGATTCAAGTATTAATAGCTGGGTTGAGTGTTGAGTTTGTAATCGGGCATGGCATCGAAGAGTTGTCGTTAAACTTGCATCCTGGCATTTCAGGTTCATGTGTTGCCGGCTTCCTTCTTCCACCTCACTACATTGGTAAGTTTGCACTTGTCTCAAGGCGATTTTTGGTTAATAGATGCTGTGAATTGGTCTTCGCTGAAGACACTGCGCATTCGATATGCCAAGTTGATGGATCGAAGACTTTTGAGGAGGTGCCTTGTTTTGTAGTTTCCTGAGTTGAAAGACTGCATAAGCTTTAAGCACATGAGAATTGAATCAAGAGCTGTGAGAGAGTTGGTGATTAACTCTAATAAGTTATATGCCCGTGATGGTTTGCTCTTGGATATATCGGCTACTCATCTACTGATATTATGCCTATTGGGAAGTGATACAAGAATAAAATTTGGACTAGATCAAGTAACTTCTTTGGTTGATTAGTCAAAGACAAAAAGAGAGGAGAAAAATCGCTTGAAATGGATCCCGACTCCAATCAAGTACGGGTTGCTCGATTTGCATCACATATAATTTGGTCAAAACAGGTTAAATTGATCAATTTGGATAAAACTATTTTCGATCTAATCCAAACTCAACCTGATCCAATCCATCTGTTTAACGGGCTTACTCATGTCACTATGATGAGGTGGCAAATAAACAATGCCCACATGTCTCCATCACATGCAACAAACCATCAACCATGGATTTCTATCTCATTCCATATGGACAGATCTTGTCCATTAACCGTCATAGCCTTTTCACCATATAAACATGTGAAGTTTAGTTTAGACCATTGAATTTATATGCATTGTCTCGATGACTTCTTTGTTTCACACCTCAAATCATTTTTCATTTCTTGAAGCTTGAGACACCACATGTTGGATGAAATTGTTATTGCTCTAATGATAAAAAATTGCGTAAAGCTAAACTAAATAACTAAATGAAGTAGAATTGGAATAATTATTATGCGTTGCCACAGATGTTGTTCCGGGCACTACATTGGTGAATTTGCTCGTCCCGATGCTTTTTTTCAACATTGGGTACCATAAATTGGTGTTCACTGAAGACATTACGAATTGAAGATGCACTGAAGGATGATGCGATGATTGGAGTTTCGAGTGACAACCCTGTTCTAGAATTCCTAGAGTTGAAATATTGCAAAATTTTCAATAATATCATAATTGAGTCAAGAGGTTTGAGAGAGTTGGTGATTGATTCTCATCGTCAAGGTTCAATCTTGAAAACTTTGGAAGCTCATCTTCTCAAATTGTGCCCGTTAGGCGATTCTTTTAAGGGAGAGTTCATACCAAATTAAATATCTTCTTTGGTTGAGGCCGAAGTAAATTTCAAGATGACTGCTTACATGCTCATCAAGTTAAGGGCTCGTGGCGATCTTGTTAAGCATCACGTCACGAAATTGGTGATGGGGAGCTACTACCATCAAGTTCCAAATAAAAAAACTTAGGTTTGCTATCAATTTGCAAATCAAGAATGAGTCGGTGTTTGGAAATGTTATTGCAGAGGACTATTGCCGTTAGAAGTTGTTTGTGGGTATGGCTCAACAGCTAAAGAGGGTTGAGATTGATGGGTTAGATGCTGATTGTCTAGAGCTAAATTCTGTGCTTTATGCAGTAATGTATTTGCTGTGCGATGTTAAAAAGGTTGGTCCTCAAAGCTAAAAGACATGAAAGGAGAAAAAGGCTAATTAATCCTGGCAAATTGCTTGAATTCTACGAGCAACTTGTATGCCTCCCAAGAGATTCTAAGAATGCTTAATTGATTTCAAAATGCATTTAGCATAACGAGCATAAGTAAAAACAAGGAGTTATTAGAAGTAGCACCCAGGATCTGAAGTTTTTTTATTGGTGCTACAGTCGTCGTTTTGGAAGGTATTATGTGTCTTTTAAAGATCCTTAGAAGCCAGATGTAAGCAATACTAATGGTATTATTTTTTAGAGGTACTCTCTGACTATTAGTGTACAATTGCTCGTGCTGTTTTGGTGACATGGTGATTACACGTTGAACAAAGAAAAAAGTGCTTTATAAGTGCGATTCGTTATGCTGCTGCAAAATGTCTTACTTGGTTGTAGTGAAGATTTTTAATTTTTAACACGAAGCTCCAAATGATGGAAACAAATTGGTAGATACTTGAATGATCTCTTGCGTCTTGTTGGAATTCACCTCATTGGACAAACCAATGACACTGCAATCGATCCATATTGAGGATCTAAATAAGTTCATGTTCTCATTCGAAAACATCACCATTGGTTCTACTGCTCACATTATGATAGAATTAGTCTTGGATTTTCTTTTCTTTGTCTTGTATATGCATAGCACAAATTGCACTGGCAAAGAAGATTTCTTATTTTACTTCTTGCATTTTTGGTTATTGATCCAAGTCAATTGCACCTAGAAAGGTGATTTTTTCTTCACCGATTTCAGGATGTCTAGAGGGAAATAGAAGTGAAAGTCAATTGATTTGATAATTGACTGAGATTGCTCCCAGACAAAATTCACTAGTTATATTATATCTAATATCTTAAAAGTTCTAAAATCCCCAATTTGCAGATATATGTAATTATCGGAAGGATTTTAGCAGGGACAAAGCTAAAAGTCTAATGGGAAGTTTTAGAATCCTTTTATTTGGTTCCAAACAGATTTTATCATGCACATTTGGCTATACTTTTGTATTTTCATTTTCCCTTTAACTTGAAAGTCAAGTTTGAATGTTTATAAAAGTTATAAAATCTCATATTTTTGAAACATCAAGGTGAGGAGGCAATCCTTAGAGAAGGAAAGGAAGGCAGTGATGTTGGATGCAATTTACTCAAACTACAAAAATGAAAACGACAAAATATAAACATGTCATCCTAATTATCAAAACAGCTTGGTAATTAAACACACCGAAGTACCTTCGTGACCCAAGAGAGCCTCACTGCAGGTCTTCTTAGGTTGTTTCACTTTGTGCCACTTCTCACAATGCCTCTCTTTTAACAATATTAAAGATAAACTCAGCTTTTTCAGAAGCGATGTGGAAGGGTTTAGCCTACTAGATAGATAAGTTAAGGCACGAACCAAAATTAAAGGAGTGGCCCGTATACGTTGGAGCATAAGCATATCACAAGCTTTCGTTGAGACATATGCAATGCAACCACATGTGTTCAGGCTTTAATTCGAGTGGTCATGGCGGATCAATCTGTGTAGCGCGAGCTGTCCCATCATCTTGACATCTGTGTAAGCTGTGAATTATTGCATTTGTGGGATGCCAATTTCATTAACTCATATGAGTAATGATCACATTACTTTTGCGATGTATTGATGATACAAAAAATTTTACATCACATTCACTCTAACATCAATAACTCATATTTCTTTTATGTTTCTAAAAATCTTGAATCAAGTCGTTACGAAATCAATACTGAATTTATTTATTTTAGTCACCGAGCCAATAAAAAATATGCTTACAATGACGATAGTGGCCTAAATTTTCGTAATGTTGATTTAAGTCTATTGTATTGATGACACAATTCTTTTTTTTTAATGTATTGGTGTCATATCGAATAAAGTTTAGGATTTCTACAGGGAGATGGAGGGTATATTAGGCACGCTATTATGAGTTTGAGTTGAGGGCTTTTCGCGATGCAGAAAAAAGAAAAGGTTTGTTAAATTATAGCATAGTGAGTATAATTTAGGGTTTTAGCAGTATTTCCTTTTGTCAAATTACAATGAAATAATTAATCCACCACTTTTGAGCCCATGGCGTCGTGAAGCCTGAAGTACCTATTATGTTTGTAATATAGTCTGATCCAACCTAGCTTGGCCCGCCCGTTAATTCAAATAAGTCCGCCTTGACTAATTTAATCAAATCTCTCTCTCTCTCTCTCTCTCTCTCTCTCTCTCTCTCTCTCTCTCTGCTCTTTCTCTTCTGCAATTTTCTCCACATATGGTCGGGAACGAACTCTGCATCGGTCGCCGACGAACATCCATGACCACCTTCTCCTTCCCACATAGCTTCATTAATTAAGGCCATCAAAAATTCGACACAGCATCATGTGTGGATAACGCCATGTCAGATTAACATAGCCATTAGTCTTAGGGTATGGATTTGCTTCTAGATCTTTGAAGGGCCACGATCAATCACTAAGAGTTCAAAATAGGGGTGAGCATGGTTCGAATTGGATCGGTCCGCCCCTTAACCCTAGGACTAACCCGCACAATGCTGGTCCTCAATTTTTGGGACCGAGGACCGAACCGACCCAATCCGGTCCGGTTCCAGGGTCAACCCGAGACCAATCGATAATTTTTTATTTCATTTTATACTCCTTAAAAAAACGATTGAGGACCAAATTAATCTAATGGGTTCGGTCCGGTTTCAAGGTCAACTCAAAAGCAACCAATAATTTTTTATTTCAATTTTTGTACTCCTTAAAAAAGTGATTGAGGACCGAACTAACCCAATGGGTTCGATCCGGTTTCAAGGTCAACCCAAGACTAACCAATTAATTTTTATTTCATTTTTTGTACTCCTTTAAAGGGCAATCGAGGACTATACCGACCAAATCGGTTCGATGATGAGCGAGGTCAGCTAAGAAAGGCAAGCGGTGAGAGTCAAGTGGGGTGAGCATCGAATAGAATAAGTATCGAATATCGAGCGGGAAGCAACAAGTCAAGCAACCATCGAGCGATGGGTGGCACGAGTGACCCAAAGCGAGTGAGGCAAGTGTTAAGTGGTGAGCGGAGAAGTTGTTTCTCTCAATTTTGGCAAATTAAAGACTAAGAGTACAAATAAGATTAAAAAAAAAAAAAAAAAAAAACGAATACTAAAGGATGATGCTATAAGGAGTTGTTTATGCCTTTTTGGATGCCGTGAGGACTCTTCACAAAAACATTTTCCTCCTTCGTAAATTATGACTATTGACGCCATAAAAGACATGAAAAATCTAATATATTAAAGAAAAAATATAAAATTACTTGAACTCCTCACTAAAGAGCTATTTAATATTGTTGACGTCGTTTATTTTAAGGTTTTCTCTATATAAAAAAATTATGAGTAATATATTATATATATAGTCAGGGTTGGTCCGAGTTGGACCAACCCGAAACTCTCAGGATCAATTCACACAGTACTGGTCTAGGAATTCTAGGACCGAGAACCGACCCAATCTCCCTAAGAACCGAACTAGGACCGGCAGGGTTGGGCCAGTTCAGGGTCATTCTAGGATTGACCCTGGACCGATACTCACCCCTAGTTCAAACGTGTTAAATCATGATTCATCGGAAATCTTGGAACATGGGTTGGTGTCGAAAAACAACTCAAGGAAGTATCCGAGTGCCAGGCACGGTTTTCACCATCGGAGCTGGTCTCAAGGATGAGGATCTTTCAAGTTTGGATCAAAATTAGTTTTTTATATGGAGGGATCAAAATCATAGGCAGACCGATAGGCTGGATTTGTCGTGGGGCTTATGGAATTTCATCTCAACATAGGAACCTGCACTAACTAAGATTGATTAAACACCGAGACAGCAAGGAAAGGCATTCTCTCTTGTGTATCTGGTGAGGAGGAAAATTAGAGTGTATGGAAACTAAAGATGACAGCAGAACGACTTTGAATTCTCCAGCCCTAGAAAACCCCTGCGCAGGATAGATGGATTACCGCTATGATGCTAGAATCCTTAGGGTTCATCGAGGAACTTGTTAATCTTTTTGATCTTGTCAATGGTCAAGGAGTTGACATCATGCTCTGCTCCCGCTTTATCCACCGATGTCATGCACGCCACACTTTGCTCCAGTCTTAATTTTACGCACACATCTTAGGATTTTACTTCTCATTAGTATTGAGATTATAATGCACCAACAACATTTCATGGTATTAAATGGTAAAAGTATGAGATTACAAAACTCATTTGCATTTGTTTTTTTATCACAGAGAGATATTTGAATATGCCTTTCGTGGCAAGGTAGGTCCCGCCATTGACATGTCAATTTTCATGTTACACCAATACAAGCGCTTGGGCATATGCTAGGGAAATAATTAACTAGCTTTGGTCAACCGACCAAAAAAAAAAACTAGCTTTGGTCTATTTAGATTGAGACCATCATAGCTATTGATTAGATGGATTGCTTCAGGGACTCTTTATGATGGTGCTAGTCCAGATAGATTCTCTAATATTTTTCATGTATACACTGCTAAGGCACAACTCTAATAAGAGAATTCACTGTAAACTAAGGGGACCAATGCTTTATCCTTGCCAAAAAGGAGTCTCACGTTGATGTAGCTATCTTGGGGCTCAAAAGGAGCTCATGATACAACATACGATGAGAGGAAAAATTGCTCATGAAAGTTGGAAAAGCTTGATCCAAACGAAACGTCAAGCTTGAAAAACTGAAAATGAAGCAACATCATATCATTTGTTAAACCCAACTTATTGTCCACGTACTCTGTTTTCGCACACTGTCACAAGTGGCACAAAAAGAGAAGTAATTCTATTTTCAAGGGTGTACCGTCTACCTGTGATTTGCTTATGCTTTCATGGCTCGTAATGGAGTCCACTGAAACGAAATTGGCTATTACTTTCGCATTTTGTGAAGCTTTTCGATGGCCTTCTTGCATTAGAATCACTTCAAGAAAATCCCAAAGATCATGAGGCTCAACAGGCACCCCATGACGCGACATCCTTAATTCAGTGTCAATTATTATCTTCTCCAATCCAACTACCTCCTCGAGAGTAGCTAGGGCAAACATAGGTTATGATTTAACAGAGTCGAATTGGAACCCGACAATTTCAACCCATTTGTGATTATTTGCCCCACAATGGAACTCCTTTCCTCCACGCCAAAATTGTTTTTTTATCAAAGTTGCAGAGGTCTTGAAATTCCTAGTAAGGCTTGCACTGAAAACACACATTTGATAGTAAGTTTTTCAAAGCCAATTGACAGATGCTATGACGTAGCCATGACATTGAGTGGAAACAAATATAAAACAAACAAGCTCATCGAATGAATGAAGGATCATATCCTTTGTGAAAGAACAATCATCTTTCCATGCAACTCCCAAGCATCCCAGCTTTTTTTATACACAAACCCAATTATATTATGAAATTCAAATTAAAAACCAAGATAAAAGTCAACCTTTTTTGTTACTGGGGCCATGAAGTCCAACAAGATTCGTCGCGCACCAAGCCCTCATTTTTCCCTTTTCCCATGCCTTTAGTCTCCATTGAGTGAGAGAGGTGACATTGAGTAAGCGAGAGAGAGTAAAGAAGACAGAGGACGTGCCCAAGAGAGGAAGCTTTTTCTTCTATGGGCTCTACGACTTTCATAGAGGAAGCTTTCGGGAGAGAGAAATGTCATCATTTGACAAAGCATTTAGAGAGAGACATTATCGTTTCAGTAGAGGAAGTATTTAGAGAGAAGGAGAGAGATACATACATTTTTTAAACTCGCCATGTTGGACAAAACGCTGGACTTAGAAAACCACGTTGGATATAAAATTAAGTAAAAAAGCCACTTATGATAGATTGTCAAAATAGTTACTCAAATGAATAATTTTACACCAATGTGATACTCAAATAAATGTTGTATGACAATTATGGCACCCTTAGTGTTCTTATCCCTAGGTAGTTCATATGGAATTTCATAGAATGTAGTTATTAGTATATATATAGTAAAAAAATACAAGTATATTGGTATTTTCTCCAATAAGCTTTCATTACCCTCTATCCGTTGATTAAGTTGACCTTTTACATATTAGTTAAATATATATATATACCATGAGCCAAATAGCCAAGGGTGTGATGACCCTCACCTAGTAGGGGTGTAAAAAATACCAAAACCAATATGACTTGAACCGAATATTTTTTATCTTTTCAAGTCGGGGATTTTATCGGTTCATGTAATAGCTTAAAACATGGGGCCTTATGGTGGTTCGGTTCAAGTCAAAAGAAGCTTTTGGTTTTTCACTTGCATCAACGTGATAATCGGCATTCAAGCAAATGAAGATGATCACAATCCTGATTCCAAATCACATTTCAATAATTAATTCACCCCATTCGCATCGATGTGATGCCTCATGAGTCTGACCCTCCTTATAGTCGTAAAGCCCGGCCTGGCTCTGCCCGGCCCAGTTGGACCACCTTCCCCCCTTTGCTTTTCCATTCTTCGTCTTGCACATCTACTGCCCATGTCACTTCTGTACACTGCACTTTCGAGCTACTTGCGGAGCTTTCTAGCAATTGAGACCGACGAAGGAGGGTCGCTGGCGCTTGCTTCCGTTTCAGCTTCGAGTTCCGACGACCCGCTTTGGCTTCTCAAGTTCGGCTCTCATTCGAGCGTTCTTTTTGCAACCTCCTAACGGGCGGGTCAATTCAATTGTTTTCCGACTCGGTTTGGTAAGGTTTTGGCTCGATTTCTTCCGATTGGCATGTGAAAATGGTGGAGTAGAATCCGAAGAAGGATTTGGTGGCGATGGTCACGAATGACACGATGGTGTGGGTGCTTCATCGCTCCAATTGGCAGAGGCTGTGACAATCTCTCCTGGGTATTGCTTCGACTTGAGAAAGTTCCTTATATATATTCAGTGTTCGTTTCTTCAACAATGGCTTGGTGTGTGTGCCCTTTGAGTCATTGGCGTTATCTCGTTATACTTCTTTAGCTTTTCCTAAATGTGCTATGCTTCCTTTTTCGCCATAAGAACCACTGTAAGTACCAATCTAGCTTGAATTGCGTTCAATAGAGAATTGGACGAATATACAGGTTTAAAGTTCTTGGAAGTCTGAATGAGAATGTGATGTCGAGCCAAGGAGTGGGTCTTTCACACAGGAACAAAGAGTAAATGATGGTGATGCGAGTGGAAATCTAGAGATAACTTAGTCGCGAGTAAAAAATTCCAAGCTAGTATCAGTTGAATGAATGGATTTTATTCATAGGCACGATGGATTCCTATCGACTTCTCAACTAGGTTGTTGCCCTTCTTTGTACGCTAGTTAGAGTGTCCAGTAAAATAATTAACATGAACTGGTGGGATGCCATTTATGCTAGATAGATTAGATATGTCAGATGCAGAAATGCTTGATGCCCACTTGGAGTTCGCAGGTTTAGCCCCTGTAGAATACCATCTAAATGTCATCAGGCATCTAAGAAGATCTTAAATTTCTGATGGTGACTCTCGCAATGTAATTTTATTGCTAGCTCCCCTTCTTTTACTGGTTGAGCATTCTTTCACTGATTGGACATGCCATACAAGGAGAGGTTTAGTGTATATTAAAATATAGACTATAGGCGGAAAGTTTCTCACATTTTGTATTACTTGAAGTTTTATTTATCTTCTTCTCATTAAAGAAGGACATTTCGTCACATCATTTTGATTAATCAAGTTTGCTGGTGGGAGTTTTTACTTTTGAATTGGATATATCCCAAGCTATGCTACGTACTTGTATGACAATCTGGTCGAGAGGGACGGAGGGAGAAATTGGAGAAAGCAAAGAGACTAGGAGGGTAAGGGGAGCTGCATCTAAGTATGTTAAGATCCTATATGACAATCTTTTGGTAATTCAAATTCATAAGAGCCTAGGATTGGATGCCTAACTTCGTAGTTCTTACTGTCTATTGTCTTCTGGATATGGAGAACATTTTGAGTGCAATATAGTACTTGAGCCAGTACTTGAATGGTTTCCGTTAAGATCCTAAGTGTAAATACTAGTACACTTGTAATCTTCACCTGGAGAAAGCTTTCGAGCATCTACTCCACCTTGAGGTTCCATAGTTGAGCAATAAGATTTGTCTTTTAATTCAAATATTGGATTGGAGCCGGCCAACAAGATATAGATTCTCTTGCTTTAGATGACCTACTAGCCCAAAGAAATCTTGTATAAAGTGACCACCTCTTAGTTATTTTGTGCAGTTATGATGTTTTGCCTCACTTCACTAATTTTGATTAACATTTCGTCGCTTAATGTGTGTGCTCTATCTTTCCTCTTCTTCTGCTAATTTTGTTGGGAACAATTCCCCCCCCCCCCCCATTCCCTCCTTTTTTGTTTATAATGAATGACTTTCTTTGCACATTGCAATGTGTCATCAATATTGGCTTCTCTTAATCATTCCAATCTACTCCAGGTAAATGTATAGCATCATATGTTGGTGTCCTGATGGCAAGGTTGTTGTCTTGGACTTGAAGATGATACAGTTTGACTGCACGATCTCGAAGTGAGTCTTCTTTATTGTCATTTGAATGTTACCCTCATTGCTTCTCAACTAGAAATTCCTTCTGCAACAATCCTTTGTCATCAGAATGTGTTCTTCCCTAATCTTTGGGGAAAGATTCTGAATTGCTCAAAATCTGCATGATGCAATGCAAATAGCAAACTTGCTCGGCAAAAATTGAGCTGCTAATAGAGATAGCAATCCACTTTTAATGGTCATGTCTGTCAATCTCAAGTTAACAATGGATTGCTAGATAGTTCAATCTGAGCAAGATATGATTAACAAAAAAAATTATTGGAAAACTCTATTCAAACATGACACTTTTGTTAAATGGGTGAACAAATTACAAGAGATGAATAAGCTGTTTAACTAGTTAGATTGAATTGAATGGGTCATTCCAATCCTCACATGACCAACACGGCATATGTACAATATGCATACCGTCATCAATGTCAATTAAGTTTGAAAAGAAACAAAATTCATGTATGATCATTATTAAAGATTTTAATAAACTAAATATAAACAGATCATGATTAGTCAGGTTGTTAATCAAGTTGGCACTATTGTTTAGTTAGATAGATTACATGACTCAATTTCTGTTTCACAGTTTGAACTTTGAATTCGGAACAATATTCATTTATTTATTGTGTTAACTGTTAAGTAGGGAGCCACAATTTTGATATGACATGATAACCCCTTAGGGTCACCCTTAGATGTCACGTGGAAATTTGAGTCATGAATCAAAAAATCAAATCTATGGATTGTGGATCACGAATTTCGTCCAATGGAATCATAAACAATGATATAATGTTTGAGATTGTTCTTCCATGACAGACGTAATTACTAGATACTGATTGTAAAGTATGGTGTTATTTTTATTGTTAGGTAATTACTAATGATAAAGATACTTCAAATTCGACTAATGTTATTATTTCTAGACATGAGATATTACTACATTTTATTTTTCTTTTATTAAATAAGTAACCATTTGACAAGGACGCTAAGATCGTGTACATAGTATTGTAATTGGATTCCCATTCATAGAATTTAGTATAAGACAATCAAATCATCCACTAAGCCTGATGCAGCCAACAAGTCATGCAAGGTGACTACGAGTCTCTGATGAAGATTGACTTTGAAATTCAAGCAAGGATCATGATTCTTCTTGAAGTTTAATCACTGAATTTATCAACTAGGATTTGAGTATTATTAGGATTTTACGATGTTTCCTTCTTCCTTGTTAAGTTTGAGTAGGAGGATCTTACGTATACTCCAATAATGTTTCTTGTTTAGAGATTTCCTATTTCAACTAGGAGTAGAACTTTTAGAGAGTCTACAAATATAGTTATAATTTTCACTTTTTAACAAAGTTGATAATTTATTGAACTTGGCAAGTGTTCGCTTTGCAGATTGTGTGATGCAATTCCTCTTTGGTGTCTTGCTTAAAAAACCCTAGGTGTCATGCTTAGGCAGTTTTGTGTATGATGCCTAAATTTTTATTCTTTATTGTGGGACTCATCATCCTACACCAAAGCCTTGAAATGTTTTTCACACTACAGTGTTTGATGCATGAGTTAAATTATGAATCACGAAAATTGATCGACTCATATCTAATCGGTGAAATCAGCAATGAATTACTTTAATCACCAGTCATACATAACTTATATACTATTCAATAGATTTATATACTTTAAGACTTGAATATGATTGATGTGCTCAATTGCATTCTTGTGTAGGAAAAAAACATTTCACCTCACTGCTAATGCCGTCATCAATGATATAAACTATTTCAATTGTCAACGACAAATCAAAGCATAATGTTTGCTGGGGCCAACCTCGTTGTGAGAATATATGGTCTAAGTGGATGGTGTCATATAGAAGCATTCATCTGCGACATGCTTATTTTCATCAAAATTAATAGCTTCTTTCAATTATGTGTAATATATGTTCAATTCAGTCAAATTAAGAAGGTGATTATTTAGATGACTCTTAAACGATATGATCTGTATGCGCTTCAATTATGCTTGTGGTGGAAAAGTTTGTGAGTAATTGGTTATGTTTCTGTTAAGCTATAACTGCTTGGTCATGAGTAGAATGGCTCAGAACTTGGCTGAACTTGCTACAATTATGTTTCTTTGAGATTTCTACCCGTTTATTACTAATCGTCAGCTTCATGGATTACATTTTGCTGAGAAATGAGTTTGTTTGTATATAACAAATGTTATCTTACCAAAGTAGCTGTCTTTATGAAACAATGGATATGCAGTGTGCTGCTGTGACATGCATATGCTTGCAGCAGCAGTTTGGCATGTTGCGGTGTAATCATTTCTAACATTTACAAATATTAAGCGGAATGGAAAACTGTTAAGAAGCTTGAAGTCCCATATGGCAGTTGTGGTGTGTCTCAACTAGGAGGAGGATCCCAAGTGAATGGAGTATGTGGCATCTTTCAACTTAAAAGTTGATACAACTTTGTGATCTTTAGCACCAATAACAGATATCTTATGGCTCACACACTTCGTTTGTAGTTTAAGTAGTTATTTTAGTCGGGTTTTCTTAAATACTTCTGTTTTAAACTTAGAATCTTATTTGATAGTCCAACAGCTTTAGTATGGGTCTCATGGAAGATTTTTTTAAAGCAGATGTTTGTTGTCATCTTTAAGTTGATGATTTGTTTGGCTCCTTAGCTTTAATCTCTTTTTTTTTTTTTCCAACTGAAAAATAATTATTCATTTGTTTTACAGAACACTTCTAGTAACTCTGGCATTTGATGATTGCACTACTCGATTTTTCCCTCCAGCTCCAAGAGTTCTTCGCATGCCTGGACTAGTACCTAGAGATGCTAGTTTAACTGACAATGGTCGAGATTCATCTGTAAAGCTCTAAGATTTTGCAAAGCAATACTTCAATATCCTTGGCGGTGGAGGTAGAGATGGGCTTTTGTGCTTCCGTGGGTTTGGTGTCTTTCCAATCACAAATATTTGTAAACATCCTGTCTACCCAAATATTTATGAATGATCTATCCGATTCAGTTTACGATTCCTCTTTCCTTGTTTCTTGCTTTTCATACAGCAGTCTTTCTTAATAAATGGATTTGATGGTAGACCGGCAGTAAATCAGTATTGCCTGGAAAGTAATGAGCTGGTTAAGTAAGCAACTATACTAGGTGAAGTTACGCTTGTGTCCGACCAAAAAAGATAAAAAGAAGTTGTGCTTGTGAAAGTTTCAAATGTTTATGCCATTTCCTAGGCTAGATTTCACTTTTGCTAGTGACTCCAGAGATGACACCTGCCACTTCAATACGACACACCTATCCAAAGCTTTTTGTTGTTGGGCCTGAGGATAGCCTGCCTCACATACTGTCCTCTCTACTCGGACTATTGGGTTTCTACCTTGTCCTATGAAGATCTTCTCCCTTTCCAGCAAATTTAGTCCAGGCCTGGGACATTGCAGAAGCCTTGGTCTAGACTTCATAAGACAATTTGCTTGGAGGACCAAGATGTTTGTCAAATATTCCCGCAATATAATGTCATAAAAAGAAGTGTGAACAAATGTACAATGTAGATACAAATTTAAATCAACATTTATAGAACTAAATAGCATGCATATAATGAATTATCAATATGACAAATTTAAAAACATGAAGTCATGGCATTGCTTTTTGGTTACCAAACAATATTGTGTTGGGTTCAATATAATTGTGCTTTTTTGTCATTGGATGTCAACTTTTGTTGCATCAAACCAATGATCGGCAATTGTAAATATTGATAGGCTGAATATGTTGATGTCTCAATAGTTAATGTTGTAAATATACCTAGTACTCTCCTATTAGAGTGTTAAATATGTATAGGCTAACATAGTACATTCATCTTCAATGCCTATTAGGTTAGATGCATTTTAGGCAAAGTACTCTTAAGTTACGAGCTGAATTGATTAGCTTTACAAAATAATGCACTTAAGCTCTTGAAATTAATGTGATAATTGAGCACTTACAAAATATTATAAACTAATACTATAAAAAAGAGTGCTCGTGAAGATGCATGAGAACTCTTTTTTCTTTTTAACACTCCACAATTTCAAGTATTGGAATTTTAGTTTGGATCTTTGGTATATAACTAGCATTGATAATTCTTGCTTGCATTGTCACTGGTGGATATCCAAATAAAGCTTCTTTCTATTGTCAAAGGAGGTAATTAATGCATTGGATTTTTAACATTTTACTCAATTATTCATAAATCTTTAGACAAGAGTCAATTCAATGTTTGAAGCCCTCATTAAAAAAAAAAACGCATTAAATGTTAGCTAAATGGATGGACTCACTATTGAACATACAAATTGCTTCACATATTGCACCAACCAAGTTGAATGACAATATTAATATGGTTAGATATAATTTGAGTGGTAAGTAAAACCTATTTAACATGTTTATAAGAAATAGCTACATCTCGTTATTTAATAGGAATAGATCTATATAAAATAAACTGTTGGATGAGAATAATATGCCTATGTGTATTTTGGGTGGTAAAACCTATAACACATTTTCATTAACATTGCTACCCCTCATTATTTAAGGAACCACATACATTTATGAATAATATAATTTAATCTAAATGAACTAACACATCACGTATTAGTTCCATTCAATAATATAAATATTTGAATTAACACGCATTATAAATTGTAGGTGTTGAAGGAAGATTGCAATCACTGAACTAAAATTTTGAAAAACATTGGAAATTTTAATTTATTAATTTTTCTTTGGGTAAATTACGCAATTGTGACATTAATAAATTTAATTAAATGATTAATTGGTAACTTATTAATTAAGTAGAGAGGAGTGGTGGACCTAGCCACTCTTTTGCAATAGGAAATGGACAAAAACTTAGTGGAGGAGAGTAGTTGCCTTAAGTAAAGGAAGGACTTGTAGAAATAAAATTATTGTATGCTATCTAATTATAAATATGCCCTCGGATGATAAAAACAGATTAAGCTCCTCAACTTTCTCTTTCCTCTTTTTTATATGATCGTGATTCCTTAAAAGCTCTCAAATTTTAGGTTCAAGCTTAATTTTATCTCAACTTATTTTTTTTTCCATAAAACCCTCAACTTTAAACCCCCAATTCTCTTGTCTAAAAAACTTTCTCATCTAAATATTTTTCTCAAAACTTATATCCAGTCAGTAGAGCAATTTCCATATTGACAAGGGGCAATCTCACCATTCAGATACCGGAATTCATGGCCAAAGAAATCAATAAAATATTTTTTTCCCAAAAAAAATATTTTTTTGGTCGAAGTGTCGGTCAGGAGAGGACTCTCACCCAAGTTGGGTGGGCGATTTTTCAACATACAATAATTGCCGAGAGAGAGAGAGAGAGAAAGAAAGAGAGTTATGGTCGGCAAAAGAAAGGGGTCCACAAAAGAAAAGAAAGAAAAAGAAGAATAGAGGTGGTGAAAAGAAAAAATGAAGAGAGAGAGAGAGAATCGTCTGGGCGCACGTGAGGAAAGGACAGAAAGCAAAAAGTTACAATTTCACCGAAAGTTTGTTTACTCTACTTTCGTAGCATATGCGTTTCCAGCGAGTTCACTTTTCCTTTTGCACTCTAATTTCCAAGAGTTTTACTCTTCACGGTTAAATTTCTTCATCGTTTCAGTTCAAACCTAAAACGAAATCAAGTTCAGCACTGTTTTGAAGTTGAACGACTTTTTGTTCAAAGAACCATTTTATTTTTAAAGAAAAAGACGTGCAAAGTTGGAGACTATACAAAATTCACGATTGATAGTGACGGATTATTTTCATAGGTCATCCTCTCCAAACTTACTTTTCAACAAAATGGCTTTCACGCGTCAATGAATTACTTCAAAGCCAACTGCAACGTTAGAGTGATCAATTCTCGATCTAGTTCCCAATTTCATATGAGACTAAAGATCAGACCGAACGGTCTTGGGATTAGGAACCGGACCAACCGACTGGTATGATCTGATAGAACTGATCACTTCACAAAAAATTCAAAAATTTAAAAAATTCAAAAAAATACTAGATTGTTACTATTTTAGAGTTGAAAAAAATATTATTTTTGTGAAATCGTAAAACTTGATAAAAAATCACCGGTTCCATTTTTATGGAACTAGGAACCGGACCAAATTGGCTGGTTCGATCCGAACGGTTCCTAATTTTGGATTATTGGCATATAAATAGCAATGATAATTAAGGGTGTGCAAAAGAACCGAGATCCGCCCAAACCGCCCGGAACCGGTGATTCTTGAGGGAACCGGTTCGGTTCTCGGTTCCATGAGCGGATCCACCCACCTAAACCGAACGATTATATTACAATAATATATTGATTTTTAATATTAAAATAAATTTCGAAATTACTAATTAGCAAATCTAAATTTTAGGGTTCCATCTCCTTTCATGGTTTCCATGTTTTAATAAGAATTTAGTAAAGTGTGTAAGATACCTTTCAGCAACTCAACAAATGGCTCATTCAAATGGACTCACATATGACATTGTGTTCAAGAATATGTGGAATATCGATGGAATTATTTCTACAAAAAAAATTCAGTAAAGTAAATGTTGTAAGAGATTGAGCATTGTTAGGGAATAAAGGAAAATACAATCTACATATGACAATCATCTAGAATCTTGAACTTAAAGAATATTTCAAATTTCAACTGAAATGATTCAAAAATAGGAAAAAAAACTTATTTCTCTTCTTTGATAGTGTTTTCTAGTAAGATAAAGGAAAATGGTACCCTTAATTAAGCTAGTTCAATTTAAAGAAAAATATTATTCAATATGTAAAGTACTCACAGTGAGATTTAGAAAACGATATTATTATTGGTAAGACTGGTTCTATGGATTCACCTAGAAACCGGACTGGACCGGCAATCTAGTTCTTGGGTGGATCCATGCAATAATGGGTGGTTCCCGATTTCAATTTTTTGGAACCAGTCCTTAGCAGACGGTTCCCAGTTCTAGGCCAGGAACCGCCCACCCGGACCATGCACACCCCTAGTGATAATCCTTTTAGCTTGCATTGTTACCACCACATATCATAATAAGCTTCTTTTTATTGTAAAATGAATTAATTAATGCATTGGCTTTTTTGCATTTTACTCTATTCTTGATGCAAATCTTTTAAGTGGAGCAGATTTAATGTCTAAAGAGCTTTGTTTTATTGAGTAACTACAATAAATAATAATGCATGAAATGTTATCTAAATGGATGGACTCACTATTAAACATACAAATTGCTTCACATCTTGCACCAACCAAGTTGAATAACAATATTAACATTCTTAGATATATTTTGAGTGGCTGATAAAACCTATTTAACACATTTATAAAAGATAGCCACACCTTGTTACCTAAGAGTAATAAATTATTGTTAAATAAGAATAATATGCTTTTGGATGGCAAGTAAAACCTATTTAATTCCTAGCTACCCATTGTTATTCAAGAGGAACCGCATGCATTTATGTTTAAGTATTGTATAAAGTTATGTTTGATCAAAAATGAACTAAGGTTGAATGTTTCAACTCCATCCAACGATATAAATATTAATACGACAGTTTGTAGGTGTTTAAGGACAATTGCAATCGCTAAGCGAAACCACGCAAAAACATTGGCCGGAAAAAATTTGAAAATTCTGATTTGTCTATTTGTCTTTGGGATAATCAAAAAATCATGAAATCAATAAATTTGATTAAATGATTAATCGGTAACTTCAAAAGTAACTAGGGAGAAGAGCAGTGGGCCCGGCGACTCGTATGAAATAAGAAATGGACAAAAGGCAACAACTGGTGGGACCCAGCCATCAACAAAGGGAGGAAAGAAAATTATCACAAGCTATCTAATTACAAATCTGCCCATGGATTCTAAAACCCCAAGAAGCCCCTCGACTTTCGCTCCCCCCTTTTTTCTATAGTCCTAGTTATCTAAAGATGCGCAAATTTTAAATCTAATTTTAATTTTATTCTGAAATTTTTTCTCAAGAAACCCTCAATTTTAAACCCAATGCTACATTAGCCCCCAATTTTTTGTTTAAAAAGAATTTCCCAATTTTATGTCCAGTTCCAAATGGATCTCGAATAACGAGAGGATGAAGTCAAGAGAGAGTAATTTCCATCTTGACAATGTGGAAATCTCGGCATTCAGGGCCGGAATTCACGGCCCAAGAGGATTGGAAAATATTGGCATAGAAAAAGTAGAGGATTCTCGGCCCGGTGGGGTGGGCGAGTTTTCAGCGTGCAATAATTGCCAAAAGAACTCGAAAAAGTAAAAGGATGGAGGCTTTGTTCACGGTCAAGGAAAGGAGATACAGAGTAACAGAGAGGCTTATGGTCGGCAAAAGAGAGAAAAACTTTCATAAAAAAAAAAAAAAAACTGAGAAATTGGTCCGCAAAAGAAAGAAAAGGAAAAAGAACGTAGGAGGCGAAAAGAAAAAAAAATGAAGAGAGAGAGAGAGAGAGAGAGAGAGAGAGAATTGTCGGGGGCACGAGTGGAGAACGGACAAAGAGTAAAAAGGTACAATTTCACCAAAAGATTGTTAATCTACTTTTATAGCATCTGCGTTTGCTTAAAGTTCACTTTTCCTGTGCGTTAAAAGTTCCACATAAATGCCTTTTTAGTGGTTCCGGCCAAGGGGCCAATGAATTACTAATTTATATCTAGTTGGGCAAGTTTGAATTGTCAATTGATTTTATTAGATGAATCAAATCAATAAATATATATAGTAAAGTAAAAGCAAAAGGGCATTTTGATTTATTTACAAGATTTGAAGAAGAAATTAAGAAAGGACCTAAGCAAAAAAGAAATTCTTCTCGTCAAGTCGATACACGCGTTGGTAACATAAGTTTTTAGAATAAATTATCATTAATACGACATTTTAGTGTTAAAATGAAATTTATTGATTTGACTGTACAATATTTAACGGACTTAAAGCAAGAGGGGTAAATTCCTAAATGAGAATAGGAGCTTAAATATATTTAACAAAAAATACTTTTTTCCGATGGAAAATAAAATAGACAAAGAAAGAGGAAAGTTCAACCATGCAAGCAGTTGACTAAGCGTGCCCTCTTCTTGTACTGACGCCTTGCATGTTTTTATCATTTACTGAGCACTTGTCTGGAAATTATTGAAACGGATGAATCTCTCTGTCTCTCTTTCATTTTCTCTCGCAAGTCCATGTCAAGTCTCATCCCAAGTCTCTATCCACTTTTCCTCTTCCCAACAAAATGTACCGTTCTATGCTTATCATCTTTGGATTCTACTCAGCGTGCCCTCTTCACTGTACCGATACTTTGCGCGTTTTTATCATTCACTGAGCACTTGTCTAGAAATTATTGAAACGAAAGAATCTCTCTGTATCTCTCTCATTCACTTTTCATTTTCTCTCGCAAGTCCATGTCAAGTCTCATCCCAAGTCTCTATCCACTTTTCCTCTTCCCAACAAATGCGCCGTTCTATGCTTATCATCTTTGGATTCTCTTGCGCACTGAGATTTCAGCCGCGCGAAGGCAACAACTCTACTGTCCAAAAAAAAAAAAAAAAGGCAACAACTCTAAGCACGTGGTTGACAAAGCTTTGACTTATTGGTGCGAGTTCTGATTGCCAACTGATTCCATTGCATAAATCAAACCACAAGAAAATGGGCAACAAAAAGGCATTTTCTATTTCTCGAGACGCATTCTGGCTTTTTTCTCCGTCGGGCTTGAAGGGGAAAATCAAGGACAGAGCCAAAGCAAAGCTGAAATGCATCGTCCCAATTCAGGCGTTCTCTTGCTATGCTCGTGGCATCAGTCCTTCTCTCCATGCTCGCGTTCAGTTGTCTCAATAAGAAGAAAACTAATGTGATAATTTAGCATTTGTAAAGTATTGTAAATAAAAAAAAAAGTATTGTAAATCAATACTATAAATAACACTTCACGATTTCAAGTATCGACAGTTTAGTTTGGAATATTCGTATATAAATAATACTGACAATTCTTTTAGCTTGCATTGTCACAAGCGAATATCAAAATTCAGCTTTTTCTATTGAACATACAAATTGCTTCACATCTTGCACCAACTAAGTTGAATAACAATGTTAATATGCTTAGATATGTTTTGAGTGATCAGTAAAATATATTTAACATATTTATAAAGATAGTATCCTACAAATAGATCTATATAAAATGTTGGATGAGAATAATATGCCTATGTGTATTTCGGGTGGTAAAACCTATATTACATTTTCATTAACATTGCCACCCCTCATTAATTAAGAGGAACCATATACATTTATAAATAATATAGTTTGATCCAAATGAACTAACACTGCATGTATTAGTTCTATTCAATAATATAAATATTTGAATTAACACACATTACAAATTATAGGTGTTGAAGGAAGATTGCAACCGCTAAACTAAACCAACAAAAAAAATTGGAAAAAAATTATGAATTTGGCTTTGGGTTGATTGGGAAATTGTGACATCAATAAATTTGATTAAATGATTAATTGGTAACTTCATAATTAAGTAGAGAAGAGAGTAGTGGGCTTGGCCACTCCTTTGCAATAAGAAATGGACAAAAACTTGGTAGGGAAGAGCGATAGTCTCAAGTTAAGGAAGGACTCATGGAGCCAGCCATCAGGAGCAGCGCTAGAAATAAAATTATGATATGCTATCTAATTATGCCCCTGGATGATGAGAACAGGTGAACTCCTCCACTTTCTCTTCCTCCTTTTACATGGTCCTAATTCCTTAAAAACCCTCAAATTTTAGGTTCAATTTTAATTTTATCTTGAATTTTTTTGTTTCAAAAAACCCTCAACCTTAAACCAAATGCTGCGTCAACCCTCAACATTTTCACCTAAATTTTTTTTCCAAATTTTATATCCAATCCCAAATATGTTCCAAATAACAACAAAAATTCTTGACTATTAGGTCAAGAGAAAGCAATTTTCATCTTGACAAGGAGGTAATCTCGGCATTCAAGATCGAAATTCACAGCCAAATAGACAAGAAAATTTGGGCATGAAAAAGCAAAGGATTCTCGGTCGGGTGGGTGGGGCATGGCCGAGAGAGAAATTGTCAGGGCACGTGCAAGGAAACGACAGAGAGCAAAAAGCTACAATTTCACCGAAGTTTGTTTAATCTACTTTTGTACCATCTACGTTTCTTAAAAGTCCACTTTTCCTTGTGCATTGAAACTTTCACCAGTTGAAGGCGATGACCATAAATGCTTGTTTAGTAGTCCCGATTGATGAATTACTAATTTATATTTAGTTAGGTAAGTTTGAATTATTAACGTGTGCCAACTGATTGGATTATATAAATCAAACCAGTAAAATATGTATATATGATAAAGCAAAAGCGAAAAATCATTTTCTCTTATTTATGAGATTTGAGGGAGAAATTAAGACAATACTAAGCAAAAATTAAATTCTTCTACGATACTGAATGAATACACACACACACACACACACACACATTTATGCATGTTGGTAATTTTTTTATGATCCTCGATATGCCTTGATAACATAATTTTTTAGAAAAAATTATCAATAATAATACAACATTTTAGTACTAAAATGAAGTTGATCAGTTTGACTATATAATATATATTGGGCTCAAAGTAAAAGGGGTAAATTTCTAAGTGTGATATAGAGCTTAAACATATTTAACGTAAAACACCTTTTTTGATGGAAAATAAATTAACAAAAGAAAGAGGAAAGTCCGATGTTGCAGTCGGTGGACAAAGCATGCCCTCTTCATTGTCCCAACGCTTTGTATGTTTATATCTATTCTGAGAACTTGTGTGGAAAATATTGGACTGGACAAATCTCTCTCTCTCTCCACCTTTCATTTTCTCCCGCAAAACCATGTCACAGGCACGTGAGGGAAGCAGTGACAACAAGGGAAATATCAAAAAATTGGAGCGAGGAAGAAAGAAATGTGTTGAGGAACTCAAAAGAGTTGTCATGGAGTCGAAAAGTCTGCCCGGAAAAGAAATTAGATGAGAGGAAAGACAAAGTATACGAAGCATTTATGTGTTCAGAGTGATTTCCACCTTAAAAGATATGTAGTAAGGGTTATAGAAATATCTATCCTCATATTGATTCTTATTCAACATGGCTGCTCTTTGGTTAGTCCAAGAAATAATAAAATTTTTCAGCCATCGATGCATCTGCACATTTCTTGTCCATATGGATTGCAAGTCTCTGTCCATGTCCTATCTTATATTTAGAAAATCTTCCCTCTATATCTGCCATCATATTCAATTACTAATTAAGGTAGATGTGTGTAAAAAACCGTGTCATTGAAAGTCGTCCATTCTTCATTATAGACTATATTTATTATGTGTCTAATTCAATGCTATCGACTATCCTTTGGTTTGTCCAAGACACAATAAAAAGGGAGAAATGCACGAAAGTCCTAAAAGTGCAACCTCCGCCTACTTCTGCCAAGGAGGAGTGAGAATGTCAAGTCACTAAAATTTTCCTCTTTACTTTCTTTGGGTTTATAATCATCCAAAGTCTTTATATATATTGTAGATTTAGTGTGATAGTTGATAATGTAAGTGATAGTTGATAAGTCAACATTTCAATAGCGAAATGAAATTCATCAATTTGATATAATTATACTTAACAGGTTCAAGGTAAATTTTTAATTGGGATCAAGAGTTTAATTATACTCGCCAAAAGTAGCTTTTCTGATGGAATAAATTTAAAAAGAAAAGGAAAGTTCAATGGTACAACAATTGTCATGACGCTTTGTACGTATTCAACAATTATGACCACCTTACATGGATATTAATAAAGCAGTTGTATTTTATTTTTGGTTTTATTTTTTTTTATTGCTTTTGCATGGAAACTTTCTCACATGTTATTTTCTTCCTGGGCAGGATCGCCTTGGATTCTCCTGTCCATCGAAACTTCCCCCACATGAAGGCAACGACCGTAAATGCAAAGTTGGTGGTTTTGGTCAACGAATTACTAATTTATATCTAACTCAGCAAATTTGAATTATCGGTGCCTACCAACTGGTTGGATTACATAAATCAAACTAATAAAGAAATATATATAATAAAGTAAAAGCAAAAACAAAAAGGTATTTTGATTAATTTATGAGATTTAAAGGAGAAATTAAGACGGAACTAGAGCAAAAAAGAAATACGACTCACCGTGCTTGGATAAAAGACAATATATATATATATATATATATATATATATTTATTTGATATTTTTTATGATCCTCAGAAGTATTGAAATGAAGTTTATCAGTTTAGTATTATAATATTTAACAGGCTTAAAGTTAGAGGAATTAAATTTTAAAGTGGGATCAAGAGCTTAAATATATTCAATAAAAAATATCATTTCCGGTGGAAAATAACTCAGCAAAAGGAAAAGGAAAGTTCAACGGTGCAATCAGTGGACTAAGTTCAACGAGGATTTGCCCCAAGTCTCTCTTCACTTTTCATCTTCCCAACAAGTCCATGGTATTATGGATATTGAAATTTTATTAAACCTCGTCTATTAAAATGTTACTTCGAATAAACTCTCGTTTAACACCACAGTTTCACGAGGCCCTTATTTTCACAACTTAACAGCTTCAAAATCGAATTTTGCAATATAAATTTCATATTATTTTTGAATTTATACTCTAATTCTGAAAACCACCCCAATAAGATGGACAATGGCTTAAATCCTTACGAGGCACTGCAAATGGAAGTAAATTCAGGGGAGATCTACAGGTAAAACTCACTCTCTTTTTTCTTCTCCTTTTTTTCCCATTCTTTTCATTTCTCTTATGCATGCTCTCCCTTCTCCCTTTGGATCTCTTAAAAACCGTCAAATTTTAGATTCTGTCTTAATTTTATCTTTAACTTTTTTTATCTAAGAAAACCTTTAATTTTAGGCTCGATGCTAAATCAGTCCTAATTTCAAACTTTATATTTAGCTTCAAATCCGCCTTGAACGACGGGCAAGAAACTCGAGGACGATGTGTAGGGAGAGCAGTTTCCATCTTGACAGGGGAGCAATTTGGGCATAGAGGGACCGGAATTCACTCACGGCCAAAGAAGATAAGAAAATCTGGGCAAGAAAAAAGGCAGAGGATTCTGAGCAAGTGGGCCGGGGCTTTTTCTCCACGGCAAAGAGAAATACTTTTACTAAAAGTAAAAAAAAAAAAAAAGGAAAGAGAAATACAGAGAGCGGGATATGGTCGGCAAAAGAGAGAAAACTTTAATAAAAAAAACTGAGAAAGTAGTCGGCAAAAGTAAAGAAAGAGAAAGAAGGACAGAGGAGGCAAATTCTCGTGGAGGAGGCGAAATGAAAAGAATGAAAAGACAGAGAAAGAGAGAGAATTGTCGGGGCACGCGTGAGGAAGCCCACGTCCTTTCTTTTCGTTTCTGTCGTTGGTGCGTACTCTCTCTTTTGCTTTTTACATCTTTCTTTTTTCCTTTTATATCTCTTTTTTTTTCTTTTTTAAAGCCCACTTTTTGATCAACTCAAGAAGAAGGGCACAATATTAAAGCAATCGTTAAACTAAACCAAGAAAAAAACATTTGCCCATAAAAATTGCAAATTTTGATTTATTAATTTGGCTTCGGGTTAATTAAGAAATTGTGAAATAAATAAACTTGACTAAATGAAATCAATAAGTTGATATTTAAAAAGAATTGGTAAATTGACAATTGATTGGAGAGAAGAATGGTGGGTCCAGCCACTCATTCGATATAGGAAATTGCCAAAAACTTAGTAGAGAAGAGTGGCACACATGAGAAATAATAGTGAACAAAAAGTTGCAATTTCACCGAAAGTTTGTTTAATCTACTTATGTAGCATCTTTTTTATTTTATTTTTCAAAACTTCTGTAGCATCTACTTTTCCTACACATTGAAACTTCCACCACACGAATGCAACGATCATAAAATGCATGCTTAGTGGTCCTAGTCAATGAATTACTAATTTATATCTAATTTGGCAAGTTTGAATTATTGACACGTGCCAACTCGCTGGATTAGATAAATCAACTCAGTAAATAAATATGTATATAATAAAGTAAAATGAAAAAGAGAAAGGCATTTTGATTTATTTATGAGATTTGAAGGAGAAATTAAGGCGAAAACAGAGAAAAAGAAATTCTTCTTGTTATGCTCGAGCACAAAATAAATAAATATATATAGCATGTTGATAATTTTTTATGATCCTCAACACGCATTAATAACATAACTTTTTAGCATAAACAATCATTGAACACTTCAGTCTTGAAATGAAGTTTATTAATTTGACAGTGTAATATATAAAAGGCTCAAAGTGAGGGGGGGGGGTTAAATTCTTAAATGGGATCGAGAGCTTAAATATATTAAAAAAAAACAACGTTTCTGGTGGAAAATAAACAAAAGAAGAGGAAAGTCCAACGGTACAAGCATTGGACTGGGCGTGCCCAACATCACAGTCTTAATGCTTTGCCTGTATTTATGTATTCGGAGCACTTGTAAGGGAAGTAGCGGACCGGACGAATGTCTGCCTTCTCTCTCTCTCTCTCTCTCTCTCTCTCTCCACTTTTCATCTTCCCAACAAATCCACGCTTTTATTTATGTGTATTGAAATTTGAAGAGCCCTGTTTGCTATTTAGTATTCGGATTCCCTGGAGCCTTGAGACTTGAGCCACGTGAAGGCAACGACTCCAAGCACGTGGTTGCGGTTCCCAGTGAATGAATTACTAATTTACATGTGGCTTGACAAGCTTGACTTATTGGTGCGATTCTGGCTGTCCACTGGTTTCATTATATAAATCGGACCACAAGAGAATGGACAACAAGAACGCCTTTCCTGTTTCCTGAGAGGCATTCTGGCTTTTTTTCTCCATCAGACTTGAAGGCGAAAATCAAGGGCAGAGTCAAAGCAAGGCCGAAATGCATCATCCCATTTTTGGGCGTTCCTTCGCCGTGCTCGTGGCACCGGTCCTTCTCTCCGTGCTCGCGTTCAATTTTCTCAACAAGAAGAAAACTAGTGCACGTAGAAATGCAGAAGATGTTGATATTGGCACATCCACTTCGATGACTGCATCGACTAGAAATTGTTACGAGGTGTTCTTGAGTTTCAGAGGTACAGATACTCGAAAAGGCTTCACCGATCACCTCTACAATGGGCTCATTGATGCTGGAATTGATGCTTTTAGAGACAATGAAGAGCTCCGCCAAGGCGAGAACATCAGACCGGAGCTTTTGGCAGCTATCACGAACAGTAAAATCTTGATCCCCATTCTTTCCGTGAATTATGGTACGAGCAGTTGGTGTCTAAATGAACTAGTTCAAATAATGGAGTGCAAGGATAAAAACAGGCGGATCGTGTTGCCTATATTCTATAACGTGAAACCAGCTGAAGTGGGACATCAAATTGGGAGTTTTGGAGACGAATTTCATAAGCGTGAGAGGCGTTTGCGTAAGAGGCGTTTTGACCCAACAATTTTGGAGAAATGGAAGAAAGCACTCCTTGAAGTCAGCACCTTGAAAGGATACGAAGCCGATGGGTAAAATTTTTCACTAAGACATTCTCTACTTTCTTTTCATTTGTGTGAGTGTTTATTGGTTGTTCTCATTCTCACCTGCTTCATTTTCGTTATATATAAATAAAAAGAAGGTAAGGTCTTGCTGGCATTAAGATTTTGTAACGCATGAGTTCTCCAAGTGATGTTTTTTTAGTTTCTTGCATTAATGATATTGACCAGTCTAATTGTAGATTTTAAGGCTATGATTCCATACTCTTGAATCATAAGATTTTTTTTTAAAAGAAATTTTAATCTTATATCAAAAGATTTTGTAACATTGTGACATTTTTTCATGTGTATAATGTACGCTACATTAATCTTCATCCCATACTTATTAATATTTATTTGAGATTAATAGTACAACTTATTGATGATTTTTATATAAAGCTCATAACATTATACACCGTGCATGGTGATTGTCAAAGCCATTATTCATTATCTTCCCAAGTTACATTTATTAAATCATTAATATCATTGATTAGTCGCTATTTATTTTACAAACGAAATGTTTCATTGGTTATATATGATAATTGTAGATATAAAAAAAGGAAAAAAGATCTATTTTTATTATACGTTTGTTTAAATGATTTTCAGTGCATTTCCTATCTTCAACAAGTAATTTCTATCTCATACACCTGCATATATTGAAGCAATGCTCTTATTTTGGGTAAAAGGTATTCTCTTACTTCCCTATAAAATTGATATGAGATCAATTGAAATCATATAACATAGATACTCAAAAGGAAAATGAAGTACAACCTGTTGTCATCCCTAGAGGCAATGAAAACAGATAAGAACACCAACGTAATATGATCCTAAATTCACAACACTAATAGAAACTTGCAAGCGTGTAGAATTATGCAAACAAGGACAAATCCCCTTAATTGCATTCAAGCTGTTCACAATACTACATGCGTCACCACTTTTCGAATTCATATTACAACGTTGGAAATCCTCTTGGATCAAAAGTTATGACCTGTTTATTGATTGATGGTTTGACTTTCATACTAGGCCGACTTATTAGATTTTTTTTTTCTTATCCAAACATTCTAGAAGATTTTCAAAGTGGCGTCCACGTTATCCCTGGTAACAAACAGCAAGTTTAAAATTTGGTTCAAATCCATAATTTATACAACATTCAAGATTCATAAGCTATACCCTCAAGTTTCTTTTGACTTAATAAATTATGTTGGAGAAATAGTGGAATGGGGTACACCATTCGAAGCAACCGCCAACATTTCCCACTTTAGCCTTAGCATACAAGATAATATATAGAGGTGTGACAAAAACAATTCTTAAAGTTTTTCAATTTATATCCATATTTATTTATTATTGTGTTCTCAATAGATAAACAATATAAAGTTATTGTTGCTACATATTTGAACTCTTGTCGCATTTGATAGGTATGAAGCAGAGTTGGTGAAATCGATTGTCCGAAAAGTATTGAGTGAATTGAAGAAAAAGTTTGAGCTAAATATATCTGAGCATTTGGTCGGAATTGATGGTCATGTGAAGGAGGTTATGGAATTTATGAATAATAAATCTCATGCCACCCTGTTTGTTGGCATCCATGGAATGGGAGGCATTGGTAAGACTACTCTTGCTAAAGCCATCTACAACAAGCTCTCCAGTCAATTTGAGCATCGTAGCTTCATTGCTGATATAAGGGAATCGTGGAAGCGTAATGGTGTGCTTTATTTACAGAATCGGGTAATCAAAGATATGTTGAATAGAGAAATTGAAGTTTCCACTGTGGACGAAGGGATTGAGTTCATCTCCTCTAGGTTTAAAGGTAAAAAGGTCCTTGTTCTTCTTGATGACGTGGACAGCGTCATTCAGTTGAAGTGTTTGGTTGGTAATCGTGATTGGTTTGCTTCGGGAAGTAGGATCATTACTACCACTAGAAACAAGAGGATTCTTGAAGAAGTTGGGGTGGACTATCCTTATGACCATAAGGAAATGGACAAGGATCAATCTTTGATTCTATTCAGCAAACATGCGTTTCGAAGGGACTCTCCTTCGAGGGAATTTAACGACCTCACTCATGAAGTTGTATCCATCGCTGGAGGGCTTCCCTTATCCCTTGAGATTTTTGGTTCATTATTGTGTGGAAAAGAGTCAAAACAGTGGAGAGATACAATAAAGAAGTTAAAAAAAGTCCCAAATAGGGAAGTGCGAGAAAAGTTAAGAATAAGTTACGAAGCATTAGACCATGGACAAAAACAAATTTTTTTGGATATCGCCTGCTTTTTCATTGGCAAAGAAAAGACAATCCCAATCTACATGTGGGATGCTTGTGATTTTTTCCCAGGGGAGGGAATTGAAGTATTGATATCCATGTCATTAATAAAAGTTGGAAGTGATGATAGGCTTAGAATGCATGACCAATTGAGAGATCTTGGGAGGGAAATAGTTCGTGAGGAAAACCAACTGAAGCCTTGGTGCCGTAGCAGGTTATGGGACTATGAGGAAGTTGAAAAAGTGCTGAAGGAAAGTAAGGTAACCATTTTATTTCTTTTTCTCGTTTAGTCCATGTTCTACAATTGATAGGAATATTGGTCCACTACTTAGTGCTTGCTCTAGTGGACTATGAACCTTCACTATTATTGCCCCCAAATGTTTTATTGACATGATTAGAAAGTAGAGAGGTTGCTCCTTTTTAGAAAGTATTTCCTTTTATGGGTTTTCTCTCATATATTAATATTCCATATCACATGAAAGTAAGTGTACGTTGCAAATGTATTTATATGGGGAGAATTACAAAAAAAGTTCTAAACCTATTGTAATTGTGCCAATTCAATCCTAAACTTTTTTTTTTTTGCCAATTTAGTCCTAAACCTTTTATAATTGTGCCAATTCAGTCCATCCGGCCAAAATTGGCCGGCCAGTGCTGACGTGGACGCCGGCAGGGGACAATCGGCCGGCAAACGCTGACGTGGCAATTTTAAAATTTTTTAAAAGTTTTTTTTTCGAATTTTTTAATTTTTTAAATATATTTTAAAATATATATATATATATATATATATATATATATTTTTTTTTTTTCACACCTTCTCTTTTCTCTAGTCGGCCGGAGGCAAGGGCCGACGAGGTCAACCTCGCCGGCTGCTGGTGAGGGCAAGGCCTTGCCAGATCCGGCGAGCTCGGCCCTCGCCAAGGCTGGTGCGGAGGCGGGGAGGCGGTCGACCGGGTGGGGAGGCGAAGCCGAGCTGAGGAGAAGACCGGACGCCCGATCTGAGGGCCGATCTGAGGGATGTCGAAGCTCGTTGCATCGCTCGGTTGCAAGCGGACGCCGCCATTGACGCCGAGGTTCGGCTGATGGAATCTAAGAGCTTCGCGGAGGTCGGAATTAAGCCGAGCCGTTCGTTCCGGTGGGGCGAATCAGGGGAATTTGGCGGAGGGACTCGTCTTCTTCGTCGCAGCACGCGAGGGCGTTCGGTCATCTCCTCAGCTTGGCTCCGCCTCCCCCCGATTCCCTCTCCCTGCCTGGTCGACCGCCTCCCCGCTCCACCGCTTCTTCTCTTCCAGGTCTCTCTCTCCCTCCCTGTCTCCGCCCCAGCATTGGCGAGGGCCGAGCTCATCGGATCTGGCGAGGCTGACCTCGCCAGATCTGGTGGGGCCTCGCCCTCGCCAGCAGCCGGCGAGGCTGACCTCGTCGGCCAGAGGAAAGAGAAGGTGTGAAAAAAAAAAAAGAAAAAATATATTTAAAATATATTTAAAAAATTAAAAAATTCGAAAAAAAATTTAAATTTTTTTTAAAAGTGCCACGTCAGCGTTTGCCAGCTGGTTGTCCCCTACTGGCGTCCATGTCAGTGCCAGCCGGTCAATTTTGGCCGGATGGACTGAATTGACACAATTATAAAAGGTCTAGGACTAAATTGGCCAAAAAAAAAAGTTTAGGATTGAATTAGTACAATTGCAATATGTTTAGGACTTTTTTTGGTAATTCTCCCTATTTATATGTGTGTGTATATATATACATATTAAATCTCTTGTTTAATTTATTCGTTAGTAAAATATCATATTTCACGTATCACTTTTCACTTGATAAATGGCTATTCGTTGAGAATCTTTGTTTTTCTTTTAAGATGATTATCGTGATTTTCACGTTCTCGTATTATGTTAAATCAATACTTTTAATAAAAACCACTTCATATAGAGTTTAGTTATTTTTTTTTTTTTCAGCTAGGTTACTTAACACGCGTTTTTCACATTGTCATAATATGTTAAATCAATACTTTTAATAAAAATCACATCTTATAATCTATTTTTTCCGCCAGGTTACTTAACAAGTACTCCCAAGATACCTTTAGACAAAATCCAATTGTCCTTCTTTGTCATTGGCAAGAAATAGACAGGCTGAAGCAGAGGGCGAGATAGATTGCTCACCGCAACTAACTAAAAAAACCAAAAGTAAATATCTTGCTCTTCCGTCAAAAGAGAAACATCGCTCGAATTCCCGAAAACTATGAAAAAACTCATGTACGATTGGGCGTGTCAACAAGTTTCAGGGTATACCACTAAAAAAATAGCCAAAGTACATGCTCTTGAGAAAAAAAAAACAAAAGATGAAGAATAAAAGTTACTCCAAACAAGTCTTTTTTATGGTTATTTCAATTATTTGAGTCGATGGCGAGAAATTAATTTTTTTCATCAAAAAGAGTTTGGCCGGGATCTCATGGCCTCTTCATTTTCCCCCTTCCGTTCTGACTTTTGGAGTAGTCGGAACGGTTATTTCCATTTTGAAGCGTCATGAATGCGTTGAAATAAGGAGTTTTATTTCCAACTTTTTAACCCTTTTTTTTTCTTTTTTCCTAGAAGTCTTCGTAATAACACCTAATCTGTGGTGGGGTAAGTTTTACTCGCCGACTCGCTGCTTCCGAGGTTTTTCTCGCTTTTATTTATCCTTTCATCCATGCCAATTTCGCTTGTTCTCCAATGAAGATACCTTTTTCCAGGTGTGTAAAATGCATTTTGGGCTGTGGCGACGGTGAATTTGTCGTCGGAACATCTGTTTTTTTTGCCCCCTTTTATCCGGTGGTGCATTGTGCAATTCTGATGTTATGATATATAAATCATAACTACTTAGGATATATTAATCATAGAATTATATTCTCTAGATGTTAAAATTAAGATAATAGGACTAACGATACCTGCATTTCTCATGAAATTTTAGTCATTATTCCATAGCGGATAATGAAAGGGACACTAATTTTATGTAATATTACGTTAGGAATTCCATTTACCAATATTCATAGGACAAGGACTGATTTAAAACTTACCAAATAAGATAGGAACAGAAATTCCTTAAATACAATATATATGCATGTGTATACATGTATATGTATATCATCAAGTGTACTTCACGCAATGACTATTAAAAAGAGAAATGTTTTACTTTTTCTTCATAAAAAGTCCGGGAGATAATTACTTAAATTCTATTTTGTATAATTTAGTATGTGATTGTAATTGCATTTGTGAAAGTTCAAGAGAAAAACTATAAATCTATTAAAATTGACAAGCCAAATTTTGATTTTGCACTTTGCAATTTGATTAAATGCACGCATGTCTTAACTATTATGATAATGAAGCTACAGTACCATAAAGAAGAAGATTACAAGTTGTAAAGTTTTTACTCTATACAAGCCATTACATCATAATTCCTTTTAAGATCTGATTACGTATGGCCAAATTTCGAAATGGAAGTTGACATCCTTCACTTTATTAGCCTTTATGAATACTGTTTATTGGGCATAAAAAGAAAAATCATATCTACATATTGCTAGTCTCTTGAATGCATTAATGCACATCAATCACAAAATGAACAAATGATATTTGATTACTTTAGTTGGATATAGTACTAATTACTCTTGATTCTTGTTTATAGGGAACAGGCAAGATTGAGGGGATTAATCTTAGTGAATGCAACTCAGAACTCCCCTACATGATAGCTACGCGAGATATCAGAATTTACACAGAAAAACAATTCAAGAATTTGACGAGTCTAAGATTCCTTCAATTAGATGGGGCACATTTAAGTGGAGATTTTAAGGACTTAATGAAGGAGTTAAAATGGCTTCAATGGCGACAATGTCCAGCGAATTTCGAAGTAAACAATTTTTGCGTAAAGGAATTAGCTGTACTCGAATTGCGAGGAATCGGGATAAATGAGAAATGGGGAGGATGGAGTTTTTTCAAGGTAAGAATTAAAGTCTTTTTTTTCCTCTCCTTTTATGCTTTCTTTTGAATCATAATGACTAACCACTCACCCATCGACATTCATTATTGTTTTTTTTTTTTTTTTTTCCGTAGATGGCAAAGAAGCTTAAATATCTAGACCTTTCGTATTGTCGATCCTTGGAAAATACTGACTTCCTCTCAGCTTTTGAGAAGTTAGAGGTTCTCATCCTCAGCTGGTGTGATAGACTGAAGCGAATCGACGCTTCCATTGAAGACACGGAGGGCCTCCTTCGCTTGGAGCTGTGCTCGTCCTACGCGCTTCATCTCGTGGTAGGCGCCGACGCAGGTGCCGAGCGCTCTGTTCCTCGTTTCTGCCTCAGGGAGCTTCCAACAGTAATAGGTAAATTAAAAGCACTGCAGCAACTCGATCTACGTACTACTACATCCCTTTCTGCATTACCAAATAGCATAGGGTCTTTGGAGAATCTAGAGATTCTAGATATTTCTTTCAGTGGTATAGAAGAATTACCCAATGGTATTGGGAGTCTGAGAAAGCTCCGAAAGTTACATGCTTCCGATTGCACAGATCTGAAATGGATACTAGTAGAAAGCATGGCTAATCTTTCTTCCCTACGACGCCTTGATTTTCTTTGCTGCTTCAAGCTCCAATCGCTGCCGGAGCTTCCTTCCGGCTTAACATATTTGGGTGTCACTTGTCAAAGTCGCAAATTGCCTTCGCTTTCCCACCTAGCCCATCTCAAGGAACTAAAATTTTACGATTGCCCTAATCTCCAGTGCATCTCAACGCAATTAAAGAGTTCAAAATGCTCCCAACCGACGGACATTGAAGAATCGGAATCACCACAATCCCTAAACACGCCCTTCAAGTTCGAATACTTGCATGTCTCTAGGTGTAGATCTATCGAAATGCTGGACGTTTCACAGTTTGTCCATCTAAGGACATTATATGTCTGCGATAGTCCGAAGCTACTTGAAGTTCGAGGTCTTGACAAATTGATGTATTTGGAAAGCTTGACTATGGAATCCCGGAATTCAATCAAACGGTTGGATCTTCCAAAATTCGGGTGTCTGAAGAAATTGCATGTTGACGGGTATGACGAATTAGCCGAAATTCAAGGCCTTGATCGATCGGAGTTTTTGGAAAGGCTAGATATCAAATATTGTGCTTCAATTGGAAGGCTAGATCTTCCAAAGTCCGGGAGGCTGAAGGAATTAGAAGCTACATATTGTGACAACTTAGCGGAAATTGAAGGCCTTGATAGGTCGGAGTATTTGGAAAGTTTAGAAATCTACTGGTGCACTTCAATTGGAAGGCTAGACCTTCCAAAATTCGGGATGCTGAAGAAATTAGTGGCTCAGGATTGCAAAAACTTAGCCGAAATTCAAGGGCTCGATAGTTTGGAGTATTTGGAAAGTCTAGATATCTTTAGGTGCACTTCGATTGGAAGGCTAGACCTTCCAAAATCCGGAAGTATGAAGAGAGTAAACGTTGGCTGGTGCAAGAAATTAGCTGAAATTCATGGCCTCGATAGGTTGGAGTCCTTGGAAATACTAGAAATCTCTTGGTGCACTTCAATCGAAAGGCTACTCCTTCCAAAGTCCAGGAGTCTGAAGAGATTAGAAGCTAGAGACTGCAAAAACTTGGTTGAAATTCAGGGCCTCAATAGGTTGGAGTTTTTGGAAGAACTGAATATCATTGGATGCAAGTCGCTCAAAACAATTCCAAAATTATTTAGAACGCGGATTTTTCGACATTATCAGATTACAGATGGCAGATGGAGCGAACCATGTCCATACTGGACGGATGACTCGGATGAGGAATAGACTGGAAGGATCCACATTTTCTATTGAAGGTATATAAAGCAGGTAATCAACCTATGCTTTTTTGAAATCTACTGCCCAATTTTCATTTGTATTTCCTGCTTGCAATATCTTTCAAGATTTATGATCTTGTCATTATTATTTCCTGGTTGATAGTGTCGCCATTGTTTTCTTACTTGAACTCAAGGAATCCAAGGGAGATGTTCATGGAAGTTAATATGTGCTTTGACAAAATGGTTCTGCTTGTTATGCCAGTAGCGGAAATAGATGAAAAGGCTTTCAAAGCGCATCATTTGACATTAGTTTTCAAGTAAGATCCTTCATCCTATGCAGAAAAATAGAGATTCTTGACATTTGATTGATTTTGGAATACTGGAAGTACTGAAAAACTGACGTGTACAGGTTTTTGATAGCATGCCAAAGGTCATTGTATAGGTTGAAGAAAATGCTCGATGAAGGACCCTATATGGTGATCCTTCTAATGTGAGGTTTTAGTTTGCTCTACGCTCATCATGCATTTCATGACTGCATATTTCTAAGGTACACTTAAGAGTGAATTTCCATGCAAAAGGAATATGTTGATAGGGCATCCCTTACTCTGCATATGCTACTGACTTGTGATAAAATTTGTCCAATCATTGAGTTTCATGCATTTTGTCTCACAGAACTGTCTACATTTGTAGATTTAGATAATCGTCTCAATCTAGAAATGCCAAATGCAAGCACAAGCTCTTCTCCTAGTGGTGTGGCTGTGATGAACTAGCAAACAGGGCAGAAGCAAAAGCATCATGAATTATTTGGATCGATTGAGAAAATTGCAATTCGAATTTTTCTGACTATGGATCCATGTTCATTTGGTTTGAGTCCAGGGTATACCTACTCCAAGGCTTCCAAAGAAGGCCTCTTGATGTTTGTAGAGTTGGTAAAGCCATCTGTCGTATACCTAAACTATTGAGCCAGGCAAGACATTAACTAGAATGTCTTTTGACATAATCAGGTGTACTGTGAAATAATTACTTATATTGTGCATAAGCTTTTGTTAGTTCATTTACTTGCTGAAAAGAAAAACACAGGAATCATTTCCATAAGTTTCTTGAGGAAAATTTTCAGTATCCTATATTCCATTTGAAAACTGTCTTGCATTAATTCTAATGCATGAATAGCACATAATGATAAGGAAAAAGAATCATACTGTGTCCCATAAAGCAACCATCTTGAGTTAAATACACTATACTAATTTGATCAAAGCTTCTATGGTTGATGATGTTAGAAGCCCCATTAGTTGGTACCAAAGAGTTCAAAAAGAAGATCGAGTTTGACTAAGTGGGTTCCCATAAACTTTGGAGCATTATTAGTAGTTTGTTGATGTTAGTTGCTGGATTGATTTCATCTTACTCACTGGTAGGATTCAGTTATTATTCCATTGCTTGATGTAAATGCTGAAATATCTAAGAGAGCTTTCACAAGGCACTTCTAAAACGAATGAAATCATAGAAGGATCAGGAACTCAATGTTTCTTGAGCTTCTCCAAACACTGACAATGCATCCTTGGAATGGTAAAAGGTTGTTTGCATGTGGTCATCCCATGATTCTTCTGGTTTTTATAAGCTCTATCCTTCACAGGCCCTCTTTCAGCTGGCATCCTTGCGATTTGTTCTAGCACTGGTGCTGCATTTTCGGCTACTCATGGAGCTTTAGCTATGGAGACCAGCAAAGGACCACTGTGGGTCATGCGTCCATTTCAGCTCTAGTTTGAAAAACCTCCAGCTTCTTAGGTTCAGCTCCTAGCATTCTTTTGCGACCTAATGGCTGGTTGACTCAATTGTTCCGACTTGGTTTTGTGAAGTTTGCTCGATTTCTGACTGGCAAGTGAAGATGATGGAGGGAAATCCGGAGAAGTGTTGGCTGGTGATGGTCACAGAGGACTCAAAGTTGGTGCTTCATCGCTTCAATTGGCAGAGGCTGTGGAGAATCTCTTCTTGTAATTGCTTTGAAGTGAGAAAGTTGGTTAGCTTAATATTCCTTGGATACTGCGGAGTATGGTCAGCTTAGTTTTGCCTTCATGTACTCCCATTTTGCTATTTTGGTAGGCCTTCACTGGGTTGTGCTATCCATTTGTGTGCTAGAGAATTCTAATACCATGGTGTAATGGAAGGTCATGCGTTAAAGGTCGGAATAATATGCTGTCAAGCCTAGTATTGTTTTCATGTGCTCTAGCAGTTGAATCATTCTTTAATCCAACATGACCAAATTACTTGCTAAACCGATGATATGCAACGTAAATGACTCCTGGTTTTTGGGTTAGTTCTTCATTTCATGTCATCTTGCTACAGTCTCCATAAATACTTAGAGCACTTCAACTGGATAAGGTTGAATCAAGTTTGGGTGATTTGCTGGTTGTCAACTGTGGCTTCTGTTGGTCCAGCGCTATTTTAATTATCCACATGGTAACGAGTGTTAAATTGACGGGTTGATTGTTGTTTCTCATTGGATTGGAAGGTTCTCACTTTTTGAAAGATCAATTGTAATTTCTTGCTCTTTTTTGCCTGTGATGAATTATGCCAGGTTAGGTCAGCAAGATGTCTTACATGCATTATTATGACAGAGAATTACTGCAACTTGGAGGATTTAGGGACAATGGATATCTGCAAATGACACTTTTGAGGAATTTCAATAGATGGAACATAGGTATTGGCAAAAGAATTAGAAATGCCAAATGCAATATAATCTTGTTGGTGCATAGAAGTTGTTACCTGAATGTGTCGTTAATTGTTCTTTCATTGTAGATTCTTCTTATTAATGCTATATCTAGTTTTCAATGCATAGGTGTTCTTACAGATGCCACCTCTATGGGAGAAATATGAATTATGGGACAAAACATCGTTGTTATCTCGTTGTTTGAAATAATTGCTTTTTCCCCCTTTCAAGTCTGGTCCTCATGCTGATATGTGTACCAAATGTGAAATTCTTGATCTCTTTGTATGCATAACAGGAGATTGAATATGATTACCTGGGTTCAAAATTGGTTTATGTGAACATCGCAATCTTTCACTTAAGAGCTTGTGCTTTTGTGTTACCCAACTCATCGTTATTTGAGTTTGTTCGAAGATCTTTCTATCCATTTTCCTATTACCATGAAATTGTACAAATAATTTTCATTTCCTTGGCTGAGTAGCTTGAACTTTGAGACTGTCGAGAAGGAGAAAAAGAAAAGGAATTCTTTGGGGGTGGGGTGTTGTCTTTTGGATTTTGTAGTCAACAATGGTTTTTCACTTACCCTCTTCCTAATATTCTATGTTTCGTATTTGATCCCAAGTTGATTACTTGACCGTGTAATTGGAACTTAGGTGATTTTGTCGAGTTGGGCTTTCTGTCTAGCTTATGATAATTGTGTTTGGAAAAACAGTATCTCATTTTTCCAGATTAGTAGGAAATAATATTTCCACAGTTCCCTCCTACATCTGTTTTAGCATCCACTAGATACATTCCCATATGAGGTATATACCTTTAGTCTGAAACTACGATTTTCTCCGGAGATCTACACGTGCAGAGTGCAACTGCTTTTTCTTGCTAATCATTTCTCTATATGACTCTGCAGGATGCCTGTTACTTTGCTTCATCTAATCGAACTTGTGAAATTGGTTTTACAGATTATATCTCCTTCCAAATAGTCTTTTTTAGATGTTACAAACGGTATAGTAGTGGTGAGGTGATTTATAAATGATTCAAGCAATGTGAAGTAGGGAAGGCCTTTGGAATCGATCTTGTTGTACATCCCTTCTGGTTACTATTGTGTGGATTTGGCTCTATAAAAGGTGAAAGCTAGGTATTTCATACGTTGAATCCCTTATTTGCAGATGTGGCTAATAAATTATGTTGGAAATAGCAACTTCAAATTGTTGTGTTGCTAAATAAGATAGATGACGCTTGTGAAAACTTGGGAGATGCCTAGATGATGATCTTGTAGACCAGTGACCTTCCATTTATGCATATTTCAGGAACCTCTTGTGCAATTAACTGAGAGTTGGACCAATTGAAGGTAACTTGTGGATCCAGAGCTTGCATAATGATTCCTTACTTGTGAGAAGCATAGGATGCTCTTGAGTTCTATTTGTTCCTATACTTGTCAATTCCCTATTTAAGACATTGATGGAAAAAAGAAAAAAACTTGGGCATTGTGCTTTTCTTTCGAGTCTAGTTTCATAGTATAAGAAGTAGTGGTCAACAACCGGTGGTATTGACCCGTTGAACCAAGTAACCATGTGTACTTATCAATTGGTAACCCAGCAAGCCTGTCAACTAGTCTAGACCAGTTCTAGGTCTTTCAAAAACTTTAAGGAAGAGTATTGAAGTTGGGTTGGGGTTTGGAACTCTAACCTCTTGTAACTAAAAAGCATGCCAACCATCCGCTCCGGTGTCTTCTTGCTTCATTTTGTGGTGGATTGCTTATTTATTGACCGTATTGGCTTAGTCTATTAAAAATTTGAACAATTCTATTGAGAACGGGAATCCTGTCTTTTGTGCTTAAGCAACTTTGCCGAGTGACTGGGGCTTCTTTTGTTCTGGACAGGTGTATTCTACTTGACAACTTTACATGCAATTGGCTCAACTGGTCGAACTGTTAGAACATGGTTCTACCAGTTTGACTGGTTCAAGCACTAGTCCGATTTTAAAAACGTTTATTCTTTTGTTCTTCCTATTATGTATCTGCTCTCCTCATCAACACGAGGAGTGGCAGATTAGTTTCTCCACATAAATGCATATACATCCTATTTCATGCCTGCAATTTTAAAGGATGTTATACTTTCTGCCTTAACATAACTGCAAAAGTTTTGTTGACAGTTGGAGCCTTGTACTTGAATGTATGTCAAGGAATGTGCATTTTATGACCCTAATGGGCTAATAGTGCCACTTTTGCTTCTATTTTGTGAGAACACTTTTGCTTGGTTGTCTCATTCTCACTTCCAGAACACTAACCCAGTGAAATTACCCATCTTGGACTCTTACACCTAGAGATGGAGAATGAGAAGATTTGCTGCATTCCCCATACTGTAGTTCCTCGTTGTTTGTGGTAAAAAAAATTTACACCGCCGTACAATTGAGCTGAGGATCAAATTATTGCGATGCCATCAATTGTATACTCTGAAAACCATTTTCCTTGAGCTTCTTACCATGTCCATTTGCAGTTTGGATTTTTGGAAACTTATTGTTGCTCATAGTCTTTTCCTTTCTGTATCATTGTTTGAAACTTGCTAGTATCAATAACAAATTTATTTCATTGACTAGGTGGTGGAGCTGAATTATCCTGTCCATGCTCCTTACTAAATTCCCACTTTTACAACCTACTCTTAAGTTTAAATATGACTGGCGTAGGTACATTGTGCCTCTCTAATGGATAATTTCGTGTTTGTTCTGACGGTTGAAAACCTGCAAATTTATGCTCCAAATAATGTTTTTTTTTTCCTCTGAAGAAGTAAAATACTAAAGTATTAGGTCTTCCTGTAAATTTTAGATCAATTGGGAGGTCAAAGTGCGAAAAAGATGAATATTTAGTGGCCAGACAAATAAAGAAAGAATAATTATCTTCTTATGGTAGGTTCATTGCGTCCGAGTTTGACTGGGAACTAGTAGGTACATGTTCATGATGATAGATACTATTAGGGTCTTTAGTATAGAAAGATCGTAGAGCATTCATGGTTCACATGCATACGATAGCCTCTTCGGGTACATAAGTTTTGCTCCCGCCTATGTTTTAGTGCGATGCAAGTATTGTACTTATTAATTTTACCCAGCAAAGGTATCAAAACATCGCATTAGTTATGGCCATATTATAGGACCATCGGAGTGAAATCAAGTTGAATTATTTATTCTTGGCTACAGCTAGTAGAGGTGTGGCTTGTGTTTTGGCTGCAAGAAAGCTAGCCCTGGTCTACATACTTAGACGAGATGAAGATGAAATCTCAGATTCAGAACAAACATCTATTGTGGGTGGACCTCTGGGGACGGTCTCTCCTGGCAATTGCTTCAAATTGAGAAATCTCTCTCTTTTTTCTATTCAGTGTGTGAAGCGCTTGAATGTCTTCATTGAGAACATGATGTTGAACTGAGGAGTTGGCATTTGACAGAAAAAAACCTACTGTGAATGAAGGTGATCCGAGTGCAAATCTAGATTCTGTTCTAGTTTATGTGGTAGTGATTGTACTTGATGTTACGATTATATTATGGTTGTTTATGTGCACTAATATTTTTTTCATTGGTATCTAACTTAGTTTGGTCATAAGGGATATTACCATCATCCTTAAAAAGAAATGGATGGTTAAGGTGGAGCAATTTTGAGGCAGTTTTCCTAGAAATGACTTTAAACTTTACATTGTGAAAGAACTTTCCTGCTGATAATTTTTAATGCTTGAGTTGACTTTCGAGAGTCGCCATTAGCTGAACAACATGATGCCTCATACTTGGAAGTCTGAATTATCTTGTTTATGCTTCAGATTTCTACTCAACCTGTAAGTATCATCCTATCTTTCAGTAAAAAGTCTCCAAAAATCTGTGTAGTTCAGATGTTGAATGTTGTGAGGCAAATTCGTTGCAAAATTGTAAACACGTCGCATGATTCACACGTCATTTTTGTTCTCGATCGCTTAAGGCCTGCTTAATTTTAGAAAATGCCTTTAGTTTCCATTTTCATAGAAACTTTTTTCAATGTTTTGCTAACAAAATATTTGTTCAGTGAAAATAATATCATTAGGGATAAAAATTGTTAGAATATGCTTGGGTTACATCACTTTCAAAAAATATGCTTATTATTTTTTTCCAAATCTCCATGTTTGCTTTTGGAATGAGAATACTAAAAAGTCATCTTCAACTTGTAATTTTGATTCGAGAATAGTTTTCCTTTTATTCGTCGATCGCTTTCGGAGTGTTACCAAACTCATTTTCTGGTCTGTTTTAATTCTCAAATTGAAATCAGAACGGTCTTTTGAGAATCTTTATCAGCCGAATGCCTCCTTAGATTATCAATCTCTTTCCGTCGGCAGAAAAAATGGACTTCAAGTTGCTCAACAGGCTTTGAACATTGAAGATTTACTTCATTCATCCAGCCATCATTATCACTAATGCATAAGCAGTAATGACGCCATAAATATATTTCATGAGGAAGTTTGATTTGCTGCAAAGCTTGTTAGTGACCATGGCAAGTAGTACTATTAATACAGAGCGGTAGATGGCGTTTCATTTTTCTTCATTGAACTGTTTTCGTTTGCTTATCTAGGTCTTGACTCTTTCCCTCGGGAGGAATTTTTCAGTCTATCTCGTTTCGTGTTAATTCTCCGGGTGAAGTGGTATGGCTAATTTTTTAAGCTTTGGTACTGCTATAGGACTTTGGCTTTTTTGGTTGGTTTTTATAATCATAGTTTGCTAGTTGGTTCAGTGATAGGGTATGAAGCGTGTATCAAAAGTTGTTTGCGATGCTGGAAAAGAACTTCTGCTGGTTGTCCTCAATCATCTACAGGTGCGCATTATTGTCTTTGCATTTGGCCTTTTTCCCAAATAATTAAATTTCACGCATCTCAATGAACAGTCTTGGAGGTGATCAGATAGAGATAGGAATTTGTTACAGGAAGTTATGCTATGCACATATTGAGACACGCCATAATTTTCAGAACATCCCGATGTTGATTCTTCATACGAACATATCATATGCAATGATCTCGAATTAAAATCTGATTTGAGTCGATTCAACAAGTTGGCAATATCTCCTATAAGCGTATAATGGAAATTTTAGGTCATTAATCATTGCTTTGAACTTGAACTTGATCTAAGTTTGAGCTTTGAGTGTACTGTACATGGAGATATGGATATATAATGTTTATACGTTCACATTATAATTAGCAGGTGTAGAGATATGTTCTCAATTTAAAAGGAAAGAGTTTATTGCCTTAGATCTTAGCATATATATCCTCACAATTGCAAGTCAATTTTTGTACTGAAAGAAACAGGGGAATTGAGTTAATCCCACTTGTTGTGCTGTAAAGGAATGCCCTGCCATGCCCAAAGTTCTTGCGCAATAAAACTCTGATAACCCAAGATAACATAGCACAAGGATAGGAAACTGTCCAAATTCTTGTCGAAGAACAATGAAGGAGGAGATGCTGTGCAGACTCTGCCTCTTTTTGCTGAGGAAACGCCTGTTAACCAGTATTTTGCCTCATTTCTAAAGTAAGGATTTGTTCTCAGGTTGCTTCCCAAGCAAAAAGAGAAACTCTAATTGGAATTCTCACTTTCCAAATCGATTTATGAGGAAAATCTGTTTTGCCACGAATCTCCCTATCGAGCAGCTTGTAGTAACTTTACAGAAAAGATTCCATCTCTTCCGTTAAGCAACAGAAATCTTTGAATTATGCAACACATAAAAGAAGGCAGGCAATTCTTACCTTTCACCAAAAAAAAAAAAAAAAAAAAAAGAAGGCAGGCAAAAGCTTCAAAGTCCTAATCTTGGGCTTGGCTCACGAACTCAATGTTCCAAATGATCATTTCGTTGTCTAAATGATAACAATCTGCTACCAAAGCTTCCTTGTTCCTTGACATTTCACCCAAATGCTTACACATACGACTCTAATATGTGAGAATCAAACTCCATTACTTGGGAGTGTATGTTTTGTAGTAAATGCACACCAAATTGGAATAAGGTTCTTATGATTGAGAATCTCGGTAAACAGAATTTGATTTTTCAGAGAATGGTGTTGTGTGTGAAAGCATTTGTGGGAAAATGTCGATCATCTCTTTCTTCTTTCTGACTTCACTTGCAAGCTTTTACATCAAATCTTCAGCTTGTCTAAGGTGGTTTGGTTCTTGCAAAACATGCCATCCACTTTTTTGATTGTTGGAATACCTAATTAGGAGGATCAATTTCTAAGAAGTTCTGAAGCACTGCACCTTTGTCTCATGGGGTGCCTTAGGAAAGAAAGAAACAAAATGTAGGGTCTGGAATCTTCGGTTGCTTCTGCATTGTACCTTTTGACCAGCTTTGAGCATCATGTGCTGTTTCTGTATACTCTTCTAATGCTTCACTTTTGTTTGTTTTTCTTTTTTTTGTTCTCATATATACTTTGATGTCTTTGGAACTTTTTCTTTCAACAAAATCCTTTATTATCTATAGAAAATATATTGCCAGTTTATTCCCTTGCCAGATCTCTCTCCATTTATGTGGGCATTTTTGTGTGTTGTGAACATGTGCTTGGGTGTGCACATGCATGCGATCATGTGCTTGCACAGGTGTGCACACATGTACACGCAGGTTATAGGGCTGTTGTTAATTAGATCAGATTTTGTGCTTCTCGTGGGTACAGTGACTCTCATGTACATGCTACATATTCTTCTTGATTACTAGTATAGTGAGAAATGACGTTTCCAGTTACATTCTTTAAGGTTATAGACTCCTGTTTCCTTTTTTTGGATAAGTCTATTAAAGAGCACCAAGAGCACCAAGGGGATGCCTCCTATTTACAAATTTCCACCTAAAAGCTCATATTTACCTTAAAAATAAAAAAAAAAAAAAAGACTTGGTGTCCAAAGCACTGCCACCACAATGTGAAAAAAAATAAGGTAGAAAGCCAAATATCTTTTACAGCACCTACAGAACTTTCCTCATTTTTAAAAGCCTGCCTATTTCTTTCTTACCAAGGCTTATGAACTCTTTTTAACTCCATAGTACTGCCGATCAATGCTTTTGGGCTCCTTTCTCCTTTTGTCTAATCAAAATGTGCATTCATGATGGTGTAGAATTTTGTGGAAAAATTGCCAAGCGATAAAAAGGTTAAGCTAAGAAATAAAGATGTGGTTTACTATTTAAATGTTATAGAACTCCGCCCCTCTTGTAAGCCGGGACTTCACCTTACATTGAAGTGTAAACATTTGATAATTGGGGAGTTAAATAGGTAATAGGACTCTAGAGATGTGGTTTGATATTTAAATGTTGTAAAGAAGTTATCCTTCCCCAAGGTGTTGAATAGAAATGCGGTTTGATAGTTGATTGTTGTAAAGAAGTTACCCTTCCCCAAGCTAACATCAAAAGGGCTAGGGCTTTTGTCTCCTTGAAAACAGTAGCATTTCCTATCAATATTGTGCTTATAGCCCACAACCATCACATAAATGGCCTCTCTCTCTCTCTCTCTCTCTCTCTCTCTCTTAAAGCAACTTTGGGGTAGGACTTGATAATTTCACATGAACATTCCAAACTTCTAATCTGCTTGCATGAATTGGCTAGCAGACTAGGCTCCATTTCTTTATTGAATTTTCCAGTATATCTTTTATTTGGTGGAGACTCTAGAGTATGTTGTTTAGTTCAAACATAGTTTGCAGAAGATGAACATGGCTTGTAATGACCATTTACTGTGTAAAACATTTTCTTTTGTGAACTTTTAACTTCAATGGTTCCAGCAAGTAATGTATGTGGTCAATGCTATTTTTATCCCTCATCAGTGTGTCAGTTTTCTTAAGAGATGATATTTGACGTACATGGTTAATTAATTGAAGTATTGTTATTTACTTAGCAGCCTGCTGTAGAAATCATTGGCTTTAGAATGGGTGAACTCAGGGGTCTTTCAAGATGACGTTCTTGTTATCTAGGTATTGGTTCGGATGAGACACCGGCGGATAATGCAGTGGAAAAGGCTGGAATGTTGCTTGTACTGGTTGAGTGAGGGTGCTCTCATCTGTTGTGAAGCCGGTACGCCTGTTACAATCTTTCTTGTGATTTCTCTACCTTTCTTGATATCTTCTATTTGCAACTATTGTAATATCTTACCCATCCACGCATGGCTGAGATGGTTGAGGGCTTGCCTTTCCTCTTTGGAGGTTCTGAGTTCGAACTCCCTGATCGGCTCCGTGATTGGAGTGGGGGTTCATAGCAGTGGGTTGCTGTGCTAGTCTCCCCGGAGGTATAGTCGCAAATACCGAATCGGCGTAAGCTGACAAGGGAAAGTGGATCCAGAGTCACCCAAAAAAAAAAAAAAACTATTGTAATATCTTGCCTGTCTCTCATCATGTATGGTATCATGTCTTTAGTGACACTAAATTACTAAATTTTAAACATAAAATTGAACTATTTGTGGATAAGATATGATATGGGTTGCTTAGAATGACATATTGATGTAAGTTAAATAGCCTTTAATTATTTGAAAAATGAGCTTGTTATATATATTGTAAAGGAGTCATCGTTAGACGATGGGCTTTACACGTGACTTGAACCTGTTCAACAAAGGTCCATTTAGTAACTGTTAAGGTTGTTACGGAATACTGACAATAGCACATTGTTGTTTTGTTGATATCGTCATGTTTTTGAAGCAGCAAAAAAGAGAAATTGACAACTTTTCTGTATCTTTGCTTCCCATGCCTCACACAACTTGGGGTTTGTACCTTCTCAATTCTCGCATGCTACCCTGAAGAAATGCAATTTTACTTGTTTCAAAATGAAAAAATCATAGTGTGACCACTAGAGCAAGGTCAAAATATTGGTAGGATCCTATGGAGTTCTTGAGCCTGTGGCATGCTTGTAGTATTTGCCTTAGGGATCGAAAGCATATTGCATTGGTTAATAATATGCATGTTGCTGAAGCTTTTGCTTTCGTCTCTCTTTCAGTTTGCAAATTTCTTCAGCTGGCTTTTGAAATGTATAAAACAATCGATGTCAGAGCCAAGTGATCAAATTTTAACATACAATAGGTTTGTCTAACTTTTGTCAAGCAGGGTCCTTCCTCATGGTGAATTCCTATATACTCTTTTGAGTTTGATGGTGAACCTTTTGTAGTGTTCTTGAAGTTTCTATATGATCAAGATGCTGCTATGCATCTCCTGGATCTTTCTGAGGCTGATGAAGAAACTACCATTGATCCGTGAGTGATTTTCTCTACTTTTGGTCATGCTTTAAATATCAGAATGATATGCTGTCAGGCCTAGTATTATTTTCATGTGCTTTAGCGGCTAACTCATGCTTTGAGGCAATGTGACCAAATTAGTTGGCAAAGTTGTGAATATGAAATTGGAAATGACTCCTGGTTTGGGGGCTAGTTCTTCATTTCAGGTCATCTTGCTATCATCTTCACCTATATTCATTTTTTAATTAACGGGTACCCACCAATGCATGAAAGCTAGGATCATTCCCGCAATAATACCTACAGGTTCTCCCAATTCTGTTCCATAACTGGAACAGGAAATACTTGAGTGCACTTCCACTAGATGAGGTTGACTTAAGCTAGGGTGGTTTGCTGGGCTGCAACTGTGGTTATTGTTGGTCCACCACTACTTTAAGTAACCACATGGTAACAAGGGTCGAAATTGACCGGTTGATCATCGTTTCTCATTGGATTGGAAGGTCTCATATTCCGAAATATCAAATGCATTTCCTTGCGCTTTTCTGCCTTGATATATCTTGTCAGATCAGTGAGATGTCTTGCCCTCATTTTTATCTCAGACAAACAATGCAGGGAGTCGGAGAATTACTGCAGTTTGGAGGATTTGGGGGACACAGAATATTTGCGAAGGACACTTGTGAAAGAATTTCAATAGATGGAACCCAGGTATTAGCAAAAGAATTAAAAAGCTAAAATGTAATGGAATCTTGTTCATGAATAGGAGTTCTTGCTTGAATGTATTGTTTATTGCTCTTTCATTGTAAATTCTTCACATTAATCCTATATCTACTTTTTCCATTTATTATTGTTCTCACACATGCTACCTCAGTGGGAAAAATATGAACTACGGGATAAATCATTGCCGTTATTTGTTGTTTGAAGTGATTGCTTTTCTCCCTTTTGAGTCTGGTCCTCGTTGCTGATATATGCACCAAATGTGAAATTGTGGATCAACAAGAGTTTGAGTATATTACCTGGGCTCGAAATTTGTTTATGTAAACATTGCAATCCTTTAATTAAAAGTTTGTGCTTTTGGTTTTACTTGACTCATCAATTATTTGAGCTCAGATATTCATTTTTCGTTTGGCTAATTCAGGACTTCTGTTAATGGGTTTGTCTGTGGATATTTCTATCCAAATGCTTATTAGCATAAAGTTGTCCTATATTTTTCATTTCCTTGTCTGAGTGGCCAGAACCTTTAGACTATAATGAGAGAAGGAGAGAAAGAAAAGGAAACCTTTGGGGGTTTGGGGTTGTCTTCTGGAGGTTGTCCTCAACAATGGCTTTTCACTTACCCTCTATCTAATAATCTAGTTTTTCATATAATCTCAGGTTTGATTACTTGACAGTGTATATGGAAGCTTTAGTTGGGTGATCTTATGGGATTGGGCTGTGTGTTTAGGTTATGATCCTTGTGTGTGGAAATACTGTATTCCATGTTTCCTTATTAGAAACTAATTTGATAATCACATTTTCAAGGAAGCTGCCCAGATGCCTTTCTCTTCTATTTTGAAATAGATACTTTGTGAGAATTTATTGCTACAATTCCCTCTTACGTCAGTTTCAACATCCACCAGATATGTTCGCAATTCATGGTCCTTGTATAGGGTATATACCTTTAATTTGAAACTACAAAAATTATCCAGAGATCCACATGTGCAGAGTCCAACTGCTTTTTCATGCTAATCATTACTCTGTATGTTATTGCAGGATGATTTTGAATTTGCTTCAGATTATATTTCCTTCCAAATAACTGAGGAGTCTTTTTTAGATGTAACAAATCGTATAGCGGTAGTGAGTGGACTTAAGAATGTTTCAAGCAATGTGAAGAAGGGAAGATCTTTGGAAGGATATTGTTGTGCATCTCTCTTGGTCACTGTTGTGTGGATTAGGCTCTATTTGAGGTAAAAGCTTTGTATATCATATTTTGTAGCCAAAATTTGCAAATGTGGCTAATATATTCTGTTGGAAGCAGGAACATCAAATTATCATGTTGCTAAATAAGATGAATGATACTCATGAAAACTTGGTAGATGCCGGGATGATGATCCTGCAGGCTAGTGACCTTCCATTTGTGCATATTGCAGAACCACATATGCAAATAACCGGGATTTGTACCAACTGAAGGTAACTCTTGGATCCGGAGCTTGGATCCGGAGCTTGCATATTGTTTTCTTACTTTGTGATATCTAGAGTTCTATTCTGATCATGACAATTCACTATTTAAGACATTGATGGCAAAAGGAAAAAAGTAGCATATTGTGCTTTTCTGTTGACTCCTGTTCATGTCGGAGTTTTAAGAAGTGGCTCTGGTTGGACGGGGAACTAGACCTATCCGGTCTGGTTTCCCAACAGAAATAGTATTGATCAAGAACCGGTGGTATTGATCCTCTTCAACCGATAACCAGGTGTACCTATCAACTGATACCCAGCAAACCTATCAACTAGTCTAGACCAGATCTGGGCCGTAAAAAAACTAAAAGGAGTAGTGCTGGAATTGGGTTGGGGTTTGGCACTCCAACCTCTTGTAACTAACAAGCATGCCAATCATTTGCTCCGGTGTTTTCTTGCTACAATTCGTGGTGGATAATTTATTTATTGACCATATTGGCCTAATCTAAAATTGAACAGGATGCTATAAGATGACATCAAGCGTGTGTAATCTATTAAGATGCTATGGTGTGTGCCGACTCACTGGGCTTCTTTTGTTCTGAAAGTGTGTAATCTAATATACGCAGAGCATTCTATCAGATGACATCACATGCAATCGGTTCAGTCGGTCGAACTGGAAGAGCACGATTCTACCAGTTTGACTGATTGAACCACTTGTCTGGTTTTAAAATGTTTGTTTTTTTATCGTTCCTATTTATTATTTATCTGCTCTTCTCATCAGCACGATTAGCAGCAGCTTAGTTTTTCCTCCTATGTGCATAATGCATACAAATGTCATTACGTCCTTGCAATTTCAAAGGGTGTTTTATTTTCTGCCTTGCCATAACTGCAAAAAGTTCCAACATACCTTGACAGCTGGAGCCTTGTATGTAGGTTAAGAAATGTGCCTTTGATGGCCCTAATGGGTTAGCAGTGCCCTTTTTACTTCTATTTTGTTAGGATATTTTTGCTTGGTTGTATTGTTCTCACTTTTGAAACACTAATCCAGTGAAACTGCACATCTAGGACCATATCTTACGCCTGGAGATGGAGAATGAGAAGCTTCGCAGCATTCCCCATACTGTAGTTCCTCTCTTGTCAGTTGGTGGTAAGAACATTTTTAAACTGTCATGCCATCGAGCTAAGGATCAATTCATTGCTATGCCAATTGTATAGTTCCGAAGGTTTTTTCTTTGAACTTCTTGCCTTGTCCATTTGCAGTTTTGGATGTCTGGAAACTTATTGTTGCCCATGCTCTTTCCTTAGGGATCAGTGTTTGATAAACTTGCCAGTGTTAGTAACAAATTTATCTCGTTGGCTGGGTGATGGAATTGAATTAATCCTGTTCATGCTCCTTGCTACATTTTCACTTAGAACCTTCCATTAAGTTCAAATGTGACTGGCATAGGGACATTGTGCCTCTTTAATGGACCACTTCATGTTTGTTCCTATAGATTGAAGAAGTGCGAAAGTGTGCTCCAAAGAAGAATATTTTTTAGTCAAAAGAAGTAAAAAAAAGAAAAAAGAAAAAATTGTGGTATCGGGTTTTCCCCTAAATTTTAAATCAATTGAGAGGACAAAGCGCAAAATGATTTTATAGTCGCTAAACAAATACCAAAAGAATTATCATTCTCTTATGGTAGCTGCATAGCGGTCTGAGTTGCTGACTGAGAAGCACTATTTACAAGTTCATGACCATAGATGCTACCGTGGTATCTAGTGTAGCAAGATACTGTAGAGCATTCGTAGTTACATGCATGCTGTAGTCTCTTTAGGCACACAAGGTTTGCTTCCTGCCTGTGTCTTATCATAATGCATGTGTTGTACTTATACTTTTACCCAACAAAGGTATCTAAACATCATGTTGGTTATGGCCATACATTCAAGGAACACCAGACTGAAATCAAGTTGATTTTTTTTTTTTTTTTGGGCAATGGCAAGTAGAGAAGTGGCTTGTGTTTTAGCTGCAAGAAAGTGGGCCCTGATCTACATACTGGACGAGTATGAAGAAGAAATCTCTGATTCAGAATGACTATCTGTTCAAGAGTTTGTGGTGGTTATGCTCATGTCGCTGCTGTGGGTGGACCTCTAATACTTGAAGCTGCAGACATCAGTGTAAGAAGCAATGCATGTGGGCTTTCTGACTGAAGCTCTTCGACTTCACCCTTTCTGGAGAAGTCTTAATCTATACCTGCCATGTGCCTTTTCTGCTAGGCGGTATTTGTCGATAGAAAAAGTGGAGTGAAAGGTAGCGATTATCTATTGAGTTGGATAGAATTGACCGAAAGATGCTGAATCATGGCTTCTATCTAGTGGTAACTGTCGTCATGGTATTGCTGTAAGCTCTGAGACCTGCTCGATAGTGCCAAGCTTTTGCTTCATCTGTATATGCTTACTATTCGCATGTGTATGAGAACCAAATGTTTGGTTTTGATTATCTACGCTTTAGGTTGAATGGTTCAGGTAGTGTACTTGACTAACGAGCTCTGCTTTTGTATGTTGAAATCTCTCACCCGAAAATGACTCGCTTCTCCACGTGTCATTGTCATTGACTCACTTTGGATTGAATGGTTCAGGCAGTGTACTCAACTAAAGAACATACGCTATATTCCGATCTCAGATATTTGGAGCCCTCAAGTAGATGGCAGGTTTAAGATCATGAGATTCTGTCTACAATATCGTGAATGGACTTTGTATCCTCAATAAAGAGCATCAAGGAGTCTTTTAATTCAATGATGTACATTCAGGAATCAATAATTCTTTAATTGTAGTATTCTTTCTCTGGGAATTATTGCCAGTCTCCAGGAGAAAGTATGCATGAATGTAACATGTGCATTTGTGATACTTCTTTTCTTATGTTTATTATTTGCCGTGATGATAGCTCTTTTGGAACTTAAGATGAATTTACTCTGAAATTAAATCCTCCTTTATTTATAGCCCTTCCAAATCTTTTACGTCTTCAATGTATTCTTCCGAATGCAAGTGCAGAAATAGTGACATTTAACATTAATTATTATATGGGACAATAACATTATCAACAAAATAAATGATTGTTAACAGGTTCGTTGCCAGTGCAAATCGCATGTAAACTTTAAATTCCATGACCCGTTAAACACAAGCTCGTTTTGGAGAAATTGGCGTTAAAATTTTCGAGGACCAAGAATAGAAGGCTAGGAAAAGAAGTACGGCTAAGGAAGAAGCTTTGCTATTAATAGGAAATGTCTAAGAAGATGACTTGTGTCTATTGCACCAGATACCATTGGCTAAACCTTCTATTAATAGCCATTGTAGAGCCTCATAAAATCTACTTCTGCCACTATTCTCAGTAATAATAGAACAAATGATTATTTGTAACTCAACATCATTAGCAAACTAACTGCCCAAATGATTGGAGAATATCGAGGTAACTTAGCATCATGTCTTAACAACTAAGCATCATGTCTTAACAGTGAGTGTTCCGAAAAATAGCTTTATTGCCTGTGGATGGCAGCAAACTGGCAAGACTTAATACATGAGACTGATAAGAAAATTAGTCACTTAAGAAGGCAACAAAGCTGATCTATACACAAGCGAATAACCTTATTAATGATGACGGGTCAAATACAGATAAGTACCTAATATGCTCTCATATTAGTTTAACCAAACCAATCTTCTTTTCTAATGTGATCTTCCAGTCACCTATTGATAAAAATGCATACAAAAACATGTTGCCGCCTGCTTATTACGTCTTTTCATATCTACTTAGTGGTAAAATTATCTTGTCAATATCCACTTGGCATCACCTAAGTGAAAGTGAGTTTTAGCTATTCAAAATGAGGAAACACTTGACATCCTTTCAAGCCAAATGAGTATTGGATGCTCGGCACACAATGTTAGGGGAAATTACCAAGAAAGTCTTAAGCCTATTGCGGTTGCATCAATTCAGTCATAAACTTTTAAATTTGGCTAATTGAGTTCTAGACCTTTTGAGGATATGCCACTGTAATCCATTTAGTCAAATTTTGAGCAAAAATTGCCAATGTGGATAATGTTTACAATTTTTTATTAATTTTTCTGACTTTTTTCTTTTCTTTCTATTTTTTTTTCCTTCTTCTTTTTGCCAATGGATGGCCATGGCTGGCGAGGGTGAGTCACTATGGCAAATTCCGTGGTCTATGCCCATTGTAATACCCCATGGTATTGACAACCGTATATACTCTAATCTTATAATGTGTTTCATCTCAAACTTAGAATAGTTCCACAAGCATAATGTGCCTATGAGAGAGGGGAGGGGAAAATTGTTTAAAAAGTCATAAACTTATTACATTTTGTCAATTGAGTCATAAATATTTTTACATTTTGCCAATTGAGTCTATCCGGGAAATTTTGTCTAAAATTTGCTGATGTGGACGGTTGGCACTAACGTCACTTTTTAAATAATATTTTAATAATATTGAATTGGTTATGATTTTTTCTTTTCTTTTCTTTTCTTTTTTACTTTTTTGGGGGGGGTTTGGAGTTAGGCCGGCGAGGACCACGATGCCCTCGCCGGCCAAAGAGAGGGCGCGTGTGCCCTCAACCTAGGTCAGCTGGCCACCCTTGCCAAACTAACTCCAAAACCCAAAAATAAAAGCAAAAAAAGTAAAAAATGAAAAGAAAAGAAATGAAAAAAATCATAAAAAATTCAAAATATTATTTAAAAAGTGCCATGTCAGTGCCAACCGTGCACATTAGCAAATTCCTGTCAAAATTGATTGGATGAACTCAATTGGTAAAAAAATGAAAATGATTAAAATTCAATTGGTAAAATTGAAAAGTTTTTCATTAAATTGACAAAATTGCAATAAGTTTAGTGCTTTTTGGACAATTTTCTTGAGAGGGAGTAGCAATGGAAGTCTTGATTTTAATTTGGTTAAACACATATATGCAACTCTTGTATGTTGAACTCCCTCGGTTTGGGTTATCGTGCTTGTAAGTTTGACAATCTCGACCAATATCTCCGATTTGTTCGATATCTTCCTATCCATCACCTTGGCGTGCTTTGTAGAATATGAAGTACATTTGGTGACTGCTATTCGATATACTCCCGTGGCACACCACATGGGGAATCAACTCTAAAAGCATCTTCAACTCTTCAACTCTTCATCTTGTGTCACAATGGCTACTATTTTCACAATTTGTCCTTCGAAATCAATTCTTTAAAATCATTAGAAGAGATCTAGCAATTTCCTTTAAGTACAAAAAGAACCATGACACGTATATATTGTATTCTCCATATCATTAGAAAGAACATGGATATCTTTCTTGAAAGTAATTCCTTTAGATGAGTTGTAGATATCTCTCTGGAGAAAATGGGTTGGGGTTTGGAACTTCGACCTCTCGTAACTAACAGGCATGCCAATCATTTGCTCCGCGTGTCTTCTTGCTCCTTTTTGTGGTGGATATTTTATTTATTGACTATATTGGCTTATTAGTCTATAAGAAATTAAAACAATGCTTTTGAGAACCGGAATCCAGTCTTTTGTGGGCAAGCGGCTCTACCGAGTGACTGGGGCTCCTTTTGTTTTGAACATGCCTATTCTATCAAATAACGCCACATGTAATCGGTTCAACTGGTTGAATTGGCAAAGTACGGTTCTCAAGTTTGACTAGTTGAACCACTAGTCTGGTTTTATAGACTTTTGTTCTTTTGTTCTTCCTATTTATTATGTATCTGCTCTCCTCATCAGCACAAGCGGCAGCAGCTTAGTTTTTCCTCCTATGTGCATATGCATGCCATTATATGCGTCCAATTTTAAACGATGTTTCACTTTCTCACTTACCATAACTTCAAAAGCTCCAGCATATCTCGACAGTTGGAGCCTTGTATGTATGTCAAGAAATGTGCATTTGATGACCCTAATGCATTAGTAGTGCCACTTTTGCTTCTATTTTATGAGAACACTATTGCTTGGTTGTCTCATTCTCACTATCGAAACACTAACCCAGGGAAATTACACATCTAGGACTTTATTTTACACCTAGAGATGGAGAATGAGAAGTTGGCAGCATTCCCATACTGCAATCCCCCCTTGTCAATTAGTGGTAAGAATTTTTCACAGTGCCCACACAATCGAGCTAAGGATCAATTCATTGCCATGCCATCAATCGTATACTCAAAAAACTACTTTCCTTGAGTTTCTTAGCATGTCCATTTGCAGTTTGGATGTTTGGTAACTTATCGTTGCCCATAGTCTTTCCTATTTGTATCATCTTTTGATAAACTTGCTAGTGTCAATATCAAGTATATCTCTTGGCTGAGTGGTGGAACTGAATTAATCTTATGCATGCACCATATTAAGTTTCCACTTTACTAGCTATTCTTAAGTTTAAATATGATTGGCACAGGATCATTGTGCCTCTCTAATGGACCATTTCATCTTTGTTCCAACGGTTGGAAATGTCCAAATTTATGCTCCAAAGAAGAATATTTTTTTCATTTGAAGAAGTAAAATACTAAAGTATTAGGTTTTCCTATAAATTTTAGATCAATTAAAAGGTCAAAGTGCGAAAACGATGAATTATTAGTGGCCAGACAAACACAAAAAGAATAATTATTTTCTTATGTTAGGGTTCATTGCAGTTTGATTTACTGACTAAGAACTGTTATGTACATGTTAATAATGATAGATACTATCAGCATTCATGGTTCATGGTTCACATGCGTACCATGGCCTCTTCAGGTACACCTGTATTGCTTCCGCCTGTGTTTTAGCGTGATGTAAGTATTGTACTTATTACTTTTACCCAAAAGAGGTATCAAAGCATTGCATTAGTTATGGCCAAATAATAGAAACGTCGGAGTGAAATCAAGTTGATTCCTTTTTTGCGACAACAAGTAGAGGCGCCGCTTGTGTTTTGGCTGCAAGAAAACAGGCCCTGGTCTACATATTCGACGACGATGAAGGTGAAATCTCTGATTCAGAATGAACGTTTGTTTGTGAATGTGCGGTGGTAATGCTCATGTTGCTCGTGGGTGGACCTCTAATACTCGAAGCTGCAGGAGACATTAGTGTGAGAAGCAATGCATGTGGACTTTCCGGCTAAAGCTCTTCGGCTCCACCCTTCCTGGAGAGTTTCAATTTATGCCTGCCATGAGCCTTTTCTGCTAGGCAGGCATTTATTGAAGAGAAAAGTAGAGTGAAAGCTAACTACTTATCTATAGAGCTCGATGGAATCGACAGAGAAATACTGACCCATGGCTTCTATCTGGGGGGAAGTAACTGTTTGCATTGTATTTCTGCAAGCTTTGACAACTATTCAATAGTGCCCAACTTTTGCTTCATGCGTATATGTTTATTATTTCCGCATATAAGAGCACCAATTGTCAGGTTTGGATTGTTCGTACTTTCGGGTTGAATGGATTACATGGTGTAATCAACTGACGAACTTTGCATTTGAATGTTGAAATCTCTCACTTAAAATTGACTCACTTCTCCAAGCATCATTATTAAGTGATGCATCCAATCCAATGTACAAAATACACTCGTGTGAAAGAGTCAATCTCCAGGATTACTAGAATCAATATGGCTAGTTAGATATATAGTGCCAAGGTGGCATTAAAGAACAAATACTATCTTCCAATAATAGAGATTCAAAATCTACAATTAAATGGTAGGTTTAAAATTATGAGATTATATTTTGTACTCTTGACAAGAGTATCATGTAGCCAAAAAACTTAATGATATATAGATATACATGAATCTAAAATTGCTTAATTTTATCATTCATTCTCTAGGATTTATTGCCTCTAGAGGAAAATTTTTTATAGATGTAATAGCTTCGTGTTCAATCATATGCACCAAGATGGTAATCGTATATATGATTGTATGCATGTAAACAACGACAATTGATAATATGACGAAATGATAAATATTACCAACAGAATAAATTATTGGTATTTGGTCACTACGAGTGCAAACCACGTATTAAATCAAACTATGCATGAGCAGTCTTAGACGAGCTCATTTTGAAGAGACTACAGTTAAAATTTTCAAGGACTGAGAAAACAAGAAGAGAAGTTTGGGATCACGAGTATTACTAGAGTATGGAGAGACGCTATACTATTGATAGGAAACTAATAGAAGGTGATTTGTGTCTATCACTCATAACACCTTTGGCAAAACCCTCTATCATAGCTGTCGTGTAGCCTTATAAAATTTGCTTCTGCTACTGTTTAAGTAATTATAGAACTATGTTTGTAACTCAACATCATTATTAAACTAACAATCTAAACGAATGGAGGATATTGAGGGAACTTAGCATCATAATTTAATAGTGTATGCGTTCCAAAAAGCAACTGTATTGCCTATGGACATCAGCAAATAGGCAAGACTCAATACATAGCACTCGATCAACGTGGTTGTAATGCCGATGCAGAACAAGTGCATTATCTTCGCACACTCTTTGAATGATACACCTTGTGTTCCTTACATGTGAAAAATCATAGGACCTTTTGAAGAAAGATGTTGAAAGAACTAGAATAGAGAGATACCATCCGAAGAAAAATTAGTAAACAAAGCTATTCTGTCCTTATATCAAATGCTAATTTGTGCAAGAAATTAGCCGAAATTCAAGGCCTTGATAGGTTAGAGTATTTGTAATGGCTAAATATCAAAGAGTGCACTTCAATGTAAAGGCTATAGCTTCCAAAATCCAGAGTCTAATGATATCATTTGTTAATTAGTGCAAGAAATTAGCCAAAATTCAAGGCCTCGGTAGGTTGGAGTTCTTGGAAAGACCGGATATCTCTAGGCGCACTTCAATTGAAAGGCTCCTCCTTCCAAATTCCAAGAGTCTGAAGATATTGAATGCTAATGAATGTGAAAAATTGATCGAAATTCAAGGTCTCGATAGGTTGGAGTTTTTGGAATATCTAAATATCATTGGATGCCAGCCACTCAAAACCATTCCAAAATTATCTAGATATGCTAATACAATTTGTATCATTTTTCTATCTTCAATCTCATATTATTGATAAATCCGAGTTCCACAAAGAGATGGCCACAACTTGCGCTGGGATTTTTTTGTTTTTGTTTTTGTTTTTTTTTGCTTTCTGACTTTTTGACTTTTTTCTTTTTCTTTGATGTTGTTCCTATTGATTTTGCCATTAGAGTGATGGAGGATTGTTGGCTGGGCCGTCTCTTTGTGGGGTTCAGCGAACATAACATCAAAGAAAAAGAAAAAATTCAAACAGTCAAAAAGCAAAAAAGAGAGAGAGAGAGAGAGAGAGAGAGAGAGGGGCTGTTTGTGGAGTGAAGAGAAGGGAGAGAGAGACAGCTCCTCGAGAAGAACGCACGAGAAGAAGATAAAAAGGGGCAACGACTTTTTGGTCCATATTCAGAGGCCTAACATCCTTGGAATTGGCTCAATTTTCAGAATGTTGTTCGGAGATCTATAAGTTGATCAATTTTGTTCGTCGAAAGCTTTCTCCAAGTTGTCTCTCATTTTCTCCAATTGTGGTTAAGGTTTCATGTTCTATTTGTATTAATCCACCTTAATAATGATCAAATATTGTTGTATTGTCAATGTTACTAAGTTTTTGAGTAACTCGTGATTTTTTCTCGCATTGGATTTTCCACATAAAAATTTTGGTATTATTGTTGCCTTGTTTTTTTAACATTTCAGTATTATATTTACTTATTTTGAGTTCCCAGTCCTGGAATACACAGCTAGTTGTTGCTGGGGTTGAGTCCATTTTGGCTAGCTTAATTTTGGGGAAGAAATTGATTGTGGATTGGATTAGTTCTTAGTGAATTGTTACCTAATATACTATCGGAGTATAAAATGTTTTTGGTGTGAAGAACAAGGTCACTAGAGCCCAATTGATACGCATTTGAGACCGTGCTTCTAGTGGGATATTAAAGCTCAATTGATATTGCTTTAGCTTTGTAACACATAATTAGCTCCAAGAAAAAAAGACATAAATGGTCCATAAATTTTAGTCAAATGTGCAATATCATTAATAAACTTTTGATTTTTTAATGTTTAATCTAAATCATAAGATATATAAAATGTTCAATATCATCTCTCCATTAATTTAAATTTAATGAAATTTGCTTATATAGTTTCCAATTCATTATGATTTTGATCAATTTGATAATGGATGCATAAGAAAGGTGGCCACTATGGTTACAAGTTAACCCAACACTTTGGTAACCAAGCCCGTTTCGAAAATGCATACTTTTCTTCATGATAAATGAGCCTGGACAACAAGTTCCATCTGACATATGGCATGAGCTGAACCAGCTCAGCTCGCCCGTCAATCAAATGAGTCCGCTTTCGCTCTAGTAATCATGTCCGTGTCTCTTATTTTTCTCTCTCGGCTGCTCCTCTTCTGCAATTTTCTCTGCATGATTTTCGGACTCTAGTGGACTTTCTTACTCTCTTGATCTTCCATTCCTCGATTCACTCTTCAGCTCTATTCTTTCCTAATTAGCCTCAAGCCTTACTTTTGGTTTTACGAGCTCTAACCTTCACAAGCTCTCTTTCAGTTCACATTTTCCATCGACACTTCTTTACACTCCTTGCAAATTGTTCTAGGCCTGGCACTACGTTTTTCAACTGATCGCAGAGCTTTTTAGCTATGGAGGTTTATGAAGGACTACAACGCATGCTTCCGTTTCAACTTCAGTTCAACAAACCAATGGCTTATCAAGTTCAGCTCTTGGTCGTCATTCTTTCATGAGTTAACGGGCGATCGACTCGGTTCCCACTCAGTTTTGTGAAATTTGCTCAATCTGCTCAATTTGAAAGGTTTGATGTCGGCAATAACAACCCTCTTTTTGAAAGATATCCTCTGGCTTCCGAAAATGCTTAGGTAAAGTTAGCTTCAAGTTTCTTCAAGTTTCTCGATTAAGTGTAAGTGCTTAGGAATACAGCCACCTATCAAAATCTTCTCGATCACATCATTGCTGACCTTGACCTGGCAGATGGACAAGGACTTGAGAGAAGTCTAGTCGATCCTTGACTGTTTAGCTTCGATACCACTTATTGAGGAAAAAAGTATCAAAAAAGTCCTAAATATATTGCATTAATATCAATTCGATTCTAAACCTTTATATTGGACCAATTTAGCCTTAAACCTTTTTCACATTAGTACCAATTCAATTCATCAAGCCAATTTAAGCTAGAAATTGCTGACATGGATGTCAATCGGGCAATTGGCACTGAGATGGACATTTTTAATAATATTTTAATAATTTTTTTGAAATGATTGATTTCTTTTTTCTTTTTTTCCTTTCCTTTTTGTTTTCTCCGGTGGCCATTGCTAGTCATCGGCCATAGCCATGGGCGGCAAGGGTCGGTCTTGTCAAGCCACACTTGGGCAAGGGCGAGCGTAGCCGTGCCTTTCTAAGGCGAGGCCTCCCTCACCAAATCTGACAAGGCCGACTGAGGCTTTTTGAGTAAGAAACTATGGATAATTAAAGACTCATTGATAACATGCAACAAATTTTAGAAAATGACAAACATATACAAATAAAATAAACATCTATCCACGGCTCAATTTTGTAGGATAGACAATTTTCATCACATTATTGTATGAGATCAATGTGACACATGAGTAGAGGAACATTGCCATTTATGTGAGTCCAGCAAAAGCATACATAGTTACCTTTGAAAACATTCTTAGTAAATACATTTACTAGGGGTGTGCAACCGGACCAGGTATACTTGGTTCTCGGACCGGCCCACCCGGAAAATAGGGTCGGGAATTGGTTCCCATTGAGATCGATCCGGGAACCAGTTCCCAAAATTCAGAACCGGTTTAAATTAGTTCGGGAACAGGTTCCAAGTGATTATCCATCCGAAAATTGGTTCTTGGATCGGTTTTGGAACTGGTTCTCAGATTGGTTTTGTAAGTAGAGGTCCAAAACCTTCTTTTTTTTCTCCCGATTTCTATTTTTACTCCCGTAATCACACGATATTTTTCCTCTTGGCTCTCTCAAACATGCACGGCACTCTTCCTTTGTCATTCCTCTTCCTCACTTGCTTCCCTCCCTCACCGGCTCTCTCTCACACCGTCTGATGGACGGACAGTGTTCGTCGCCCCCAAATTCTTGTGTATTACATGGATTGGCTCGCCTAATTTCTCTTTTGTAAGAGGAGTTATGCTTATATAAATGAGTAGCTTCATGTAGTAATTGTGGGAATAAGACTAATATTAGACCCATGTTTGTTGCTAATTCTTTGCCTTATTATTTTATTTATTATAATTATCCCTATGGATCCTTAATTTTTTGTTTAGTCAAAAAGTTCATGTATTAATTTATTATTAGTGCTTAACATTTCAATTTAGGATTATGTTATTTTCTTGCTTATTAATATAAAATTTGAAGTTGTATAAGATATCGGGTGATTGCAAAACATGTTCTAGTGGAAACAGGGTTGATCTTATAATCGAATCCAAAAATCAGGATGGGTCGGGTACAGGATTTATTACAAACAGGGTCGGATATAAAATCCAGAAAAGGGAACCGGTTATAACAGGGTCGGGTATAGGGTCCAGGTCTAGACCCTACCCACTCTAGACCCGATCACCCCTAACATTTACCCTCTTGTTTCTAATTAAATAATTAAAATAGAATATAAAATATGGTTGATCAATTAAAGCCCTCAACCTTCTACCCACAAGACTGCACTAATAACTAGCCCTAATATCCATTGAATCATCCCCTTTAAAAGCATTTCCTTCCGCTTTCCAATCCCATAAAAGTGTCACACCAATGCGTGAAGTCCATGAGAGCATGCAATCTAAAATAACTAAGGCATGATAAACTAAACGCTGAAATAGGCCAAAAGCATCAACGTGGGTCCAATAATTTTTGTTAAATTTAGTCTAGATTCTTTTGTATAACTTTAAGTTTAACATGATCACCATCATTCAAAAAATGTCTCTTAAGGTTTACTTGTATTTTTTGTTTCCTAATGCATGGAAAAAAACTAAAGAAAAGACAATTTTCCATATCATGAAGTTGAAACATATTGGAAGACTAATATCGCGCGAGCACCGGCCCCATTCGTCTGTGCGCTGCTGTTTTGGATCACTATTGCTTGTTGATTATTATTGCGAGTCCCGGCGCGAGTTGGTACTCGGTTTTTCCCCACTTTCCGCCAGCGCGCTTTAAACGTTCGATGAAATGCCCGAACCAAACCCCGTTCAGTTTAATCTCTACTTGAAGTTATCGAGAATGGTATGGACCGTTCACTCAGTTTTTGGTGAGACTTCCCATCTTTCGCAATCTTCTCCAACCTCCAGACCTCATCATCAGATGCAGGTGGATGATGTTTCCTGTATGCTGTAAAATGAAAAGAACATCTATAGTAAGGTCCCAGAAAGCAAACTTCTTACAGGCGTGTACAAACTCTCTACTGTAACTGATCCAAAGTGTCAACAATTGCTAATAACAAAGAAGGCAATCGTTTCTTAATTATCAGAATTTTCGTTCAAGATGTAAAGGTCGGCACTAAATGAGGCATTCAATTATAAAATTTAAGACTATGGATGTCCAAAACCATGTATGGTTAGTCAAAAAGGACAAGGTTTATATACTGTAAAGTATGAAGGACCTACATTCTCCTCTCTGTTCCTTGACAGGGAAGGCATCTGTTATTCCTTCTTGGATTCGTGTATTGCAACAATAACCTGATGCCACCAGAAGCCCTATTCTGAAACTTTTACTCCTATTCCAGCTGGAATTGTCGGTAAATATCAACTCTCCAAGCTGCCCAACACCTTCCTTGAGCATCACTTGGAGATTTCCTGTCAAAAGAGGCCTCTTTCCTTCACGTTCTTTAACCACGTAGTTCTCAAACTCTTCTTGGGTCCAGTTTTCTTCATCATCTTTGTTGAAGTCACCTTCAAGAACGACGACGTCCAACTTAATGGAGGATTTGGGGCCAGATGTAACAACACCCCCTGTTTTCGCATCAATCAAGGCAACGTAAATGCTAGCTCCCCCCTCTCCTTCTAGTTTCTTTCCAGTAAATAGAGGAAGTGACAGTTTGGTTTGAACTTGAAGCTGTAAGCTTCTTGCTTCATTCTTTGCCACAGCATTAGCCCTGCATTCTCCCCAGAAAACAACTATTAGAAATAGGAACTTGCATAGAAGCGGAAAATTGGAAAAGTGACAATAGAGATAAACTACCAAACACCTCACTTGGACAAGTTACTGCCGAGGAAACTACAAATACATAGACCCATTGTCTCGATAGTTTAATAATGCAAATTATTGAAAAAGAAGTAGCATAAAATAAAGTGCTCCACTGCTCTCTAGCTACAAAACTTATGTTCTAAATTGGAGCATTGACACTTTGGCGCACAACCGAGTCATTGTGGTCTGATGCTCACCGAAATCTAACTGCCTGCTTTGGGGTGGTAGTAGTAGGTCAGACCATTATTCACCCAAGACATCAACAATGCGTTACTGGTCAATACTACACAGAAAGCCTTTCTCAATGGCATTACAGGGGAAGTGCATTCATACCTTCTGAGGTGGAAAGAGTGAATGTTAGCTGGCTCCACTTTTTCCTTCTGTTCAAGACCGCCAACAGCAGAATTGCCAAAGGTGGAGACGTCAGAAAAATGAATACAAAACCAATCCATTCCACCAAAGGGAGCAGAAAAACCTATTTTATCATTCCTAACTACTTATCGAACACCTTAGTGAGCTAAGTTCTTCAGGTACATTTGAAATCATAGTGTTTACCAAACAGCAGTTCTGTATGTGGCTCATATGAACAATCCTAAGCATTTTCATTTTTTGCCTTTCATTTCATGTCCATGCAAAAATTTACATGTGCTTCAGAACGGCTATGATTCTGCTCTTGGTGATAAAATCACCGTTGCAGATGTTACAAAGGAAATTAAAGGAGATGGCCTCCAGCTAGGTCTGATGATCTGCTTGAAACTCATGGCATTGTGTGGGTTGATTGCTCCAAACTCTGGCTCTCTAGACAAAGTGGTATTTACTGGATCATTTAGGGCTTCTTTCACTATAAAGGAGGCTGGGAAGTAGTGAGGGAATGTGGGATATAAGTGAGTAGGTTTTGGCTGTATGGTTTAAGCCTAATGTGCCAAATTATGGTTTTATAACTTGGTTGGTGATTCACAATAGGTTGCACACATTGGATAGGATGAAAACTTGGTGTGATATCAATAGCACTTCTGTGCTATGCAGACAATATGAAGAATCTAAAATTGCACTTTTTCTTTTAGTGTGCTTTCTCAAAGCAGATTATCAGAACAGGTTTTACAGCTCCTCTCATGTCCTAGATCTGCAAGCGACGGGAAGGATGGATGTACTTGAGCCTTGAAGAACATGAAGGGGAAAGTTTGAAGGAATTAGTGAGGAAATTAGCCTAGACTGCAACAATTTATCATCTTCTGCAGAGGGCGAAACTTAGCAAAGCATGAAAAATGTATACGTCAAGCTTGCTGTGTCCTTGATGCAGTTGTGTTTTTGTCTTTGTAAATGTCTCTTTAGAAACTATAATTCATCAAGGAATTAAGACAGTTACTGCTGATGTTAAGTGTTTTGAGTAGAAATGGGCAAGTTCATGTTGACTAACTTGACTGTAATCTGGTGGCATGGTTTTGAGTTTTTTTTTTTTTTTTTTTTTTTTTTCTGGGTAGTATTTTGGTGTTGTCACCGGTAGTGTAGATGCGAAAGATTATGATGTCATGTTGTGATCTGGCACGTGGTGTCATTAGGTTGAAAGTCAACTGATGAATTCATTTCAAGTTATAAGGCTTCCCTACTATAATAGGTTGTGCAAAAGGATCTACCATTCTTCCAGTCGAGCAGGGAAAAAAGTTGGCCCTAGGGCCCTCACTCAAATAATAAAAGTTACTCTAGGAATAAAAGGCTAATGTTCTCCAAGAGTTCGCATTAACAAGAAGGTTTGGCACCTTGATGTCGGCTGTATATGGTGGAAAACGTGCAAAATTTGGGCAAAGTTTGTGCAAGTTCAAGCTCAATGAATGTTCCTCTAAATGAATTAGCTAGCAATGGACTTGTTGGTCAATAAGTTCATTTGGTCACTTCATGACATGCAGATTAACAACTCATATCCGATGTGTTGACAAAGATATGTCTGAGCCAAACTGGAAAACTCTGTTTATCTTACCAGTTTCTTAGAAGCATTCTCCATTGAGTGCATCTCTTGCACTATTTCTTCAACAGCATTCCTGAAGAAACTACACCATAAGAATTGACAACGTGAACAAACTACTGTCTCGTGGACTTAATCGTAGTAAATAGACAAAGATCCATATGTAACATTTTAGTTAAGAGTACACATGAATGTTGCACCTAATAACAGTATAAAAAGATAGATTCCAGACTCAAATGCATTCTTTTAATCTAAGGGAATATATAAAGTCAATGTAGAGATGGAATACATATTTATATGCAGTACATTGATAGCAGAAGCAACTACAGTGAGTTAGCAGCTATCTCCGAATGCACTGTCCTTTCAGTGATCAACAAATGAAATGTTTGTGTAGGTATTACGCTTTTTCAAAAAGAGTCTTGGATTGATGGCATATGATGTCAATGATATCTTTAGCTGACAAGACAATGCACATGGAAATTCACTAGACGAATCAGTTCATGCAGATAAGATATTGCCAACAAACCAAATGAAATATATTCACCTTTGAAAATATTTGGCCCAGTCAGACTTAGCACGCTCCAGCTCTTCTCTAAACTGTCCAGCAAAGAAGCAAAAGTGAAGAATTACATAAGCAAGAGCCATCTGTCACGTAGTCATCACATTCAAGGTTCACATCACAGGTATCTTCACTTTCCTCCTCCTCCATACAAACGGTCATTGACCACATTTTCCAGGTTTCAAAGCGACATTTATGTCCAGGGCACTTCATTGAAAATTTGTATCTTTTTGTGATCCATACTGCCCAATGCAACGTGAAAAGCCTAAAGCATGTTCTTAGTGCAATTGCTTCACAGGAAAATCCTAGAACTTTCAGCGGGTCATATTTACCACTCAAGAAAAAATTCTCTATACATCTCATGGCAATTTCTCATGCGTCTAACCACTTCTAATTGAAGAGATCAGGAATTGAAATATAATAAGGACTGTATTTTGCATGTCCAACTTAGCTAGTTTACTCATCTTACCATATTCCGCAGATCCTCCTTTGTCAAACAGCAACTCGGCACAGGATTCATTTCGGACCCATTCCATGCTCGACTGCATGAACATCAGCACAAAATTACAAGCGAGATAGGATATTTTAGACAACAGGATAGCAAAGTAACCTGGTAACGATAACCGCTCACTTGCTAGATAAATGATTCTAGCAGAATTCAGCTCGAATAAGGAGGAAGTACAGCGAGTGGCCAATGCGAAATCACCAAACAGATTCGAGACGACGACATTCGAGGTCTTTAGTACTTCGCATCTGAGCAACAGCACAAACCCACCAACAAAGAACTGAACGAAAGCGATTTAGGACGGTCATGAGGCAAAAGCTTATCGATGGCGGGCTTTCACCATATCTCTCATTTCAAGAATCGTCAACTCAAGAACCCTTCATTGAATCTCCCTCAAGTAAAGCTAAAACTAACGCAAGATCATCAAACAGTGAACCAAGCATCGAAACGTTTGGAGGGTAGGGCGAGCTTACTCGATCGGAGGGACGCATAGCCTCTTGGGTTGACTTGGTTGACCTGAAGAAGAAGAAGAGGGAGGCAAAGCTCTCTTTGGCTTCCACATGGCTTTTCCCTTCTCCTTTCTGGAGCTCAACAAGATGTAGGAGAACGTCTGGTTACTGAAAAAGCGCAGCAGAGAGCAGAGAGAGAGAGAGAGAATCAGCAGTTCATCAACGAACTCAAGCTCCTGTAACGAGTGCGTCTCTTTTTTTTTATATGTCTGCAGCACATCATTTTCCGCGAAATGTGACTCCATCATGCATTTCCCCGAAACGTTGCCGATTTAGATTTTATTTATTTATTTAAATTTTCTCCGATTTTAGCAATTTGCTTCTTTATATCCATATGAAATTGCGTTGACTTTTTTTTTTTATCATCTTCTTTTTCCGGCTTTAGCCAATTAAATAATTAATCTATTTTTGCCTTCAGCGTGAGTTTGAGGTAAATCTATTCTACCCAATCTTTAATCAACGAGGGACATGCTTGAAATTATGTTAAAGATAAGTGTATTAGAAATTTTAAAACTTATTACGAATGTATAATTGAGTCCTAAAGTTTCCAAAAACGTAATCAAGTCTTAAAATTTGTCAAATTGATGCAATCAAGTCATTCAGTTAATTATGAAAATTAAAAATGCCGACATGTCATTTTCTTCTTTATTTTATTTCTCCTATTTGACATTTTTATAATAATAATTTTTTAAACATATCTTACTTAAATTAGATTAAAAAATAAATAAATGCTAAGGTTTTATTTTAAAACAGAGCCGGAGCTCAAAAAAAAAAAAAAAAAGGGCCATAGGGTCCTCGCCGATGGGTCGTGGTCGCCGCGATCGTTGTAAAAAATCAGCACTGGCAGCACTGGAGCGATCATGCATACCCTCCAAAAGCTCCTCGTCATCTTGCAGCAATGCCTTCTTCCTCAACATAAATGAAGGAGGACATCTGCACTCTAATGGAGAAATGAACATTGCTGATGATTCTGTCAAGTGAAGATGTTCCACCATGAAGTGCCCCATTTCTTTCCTTCTGGATGAAATAAATTGCTGCACCAGCCTATAAAACAAACTCACCCAGCCTCAGCGAACTCCCCACCGGCCAAGGTGCTTTTCTTTTGCCCCTTTTAATTTAAAATCTAATGTAAGTAAGATTTGAGGAAGAAAATAATAATGAATGTCACATCAGCATTTTTCGTGACGGAGTTAATAGCACTTGATTGCATTAATTTAATAGGTTTTAAGATTTGATTGTATTTTTTGAAAGTCTTATGACTCAATTGCATTTTTATAATAAGTTTTAGATTTTTTTTTTTTTTTGGTAAAGGAAGTTTTAGAAGTTGCAATGCACTTAATCTATTATCGATTAAAAAAATTCCATCCATCACTTCCATGCACGTGCTTTCTCTTGTATGTGGCCAATTTTATTATAATAATGAAAAAAAAATGAAAATAATAATACTAAGAGTTAATATCACAAATAAATTCAAACTAATACATACCTGATATATTTACCCTTCATACTCTCCGCTAAATTTTACCATCAAATTGCTGAGGTAAATAATACATGACAATTGACGGATGTACCAATTTAAGGTTTTACTATTCATTTGTCACGTATATATCAGTTTGAGTTTTTTTTTGTCGTATTAATCAAATTCAATAGAAATTAATATATGGTAAATTTATTATAAATGTACTAATTTTGGATTAAATTCGTTACATATATATCAGTTTTGAGTTTTTTTTATCAAAAAATTAATTTTTGGTAAATTTATTGTAGATATAGCTGTTAAAATTTTTTGCAATAAAAAAATTAATTTAAAATAAATTTATCATATCTACTAGTTTGGAGTTTTCCTAATATTAACCCTAATAGTAATAAGACAACGAACGCGTTTGGATTAGTATAAGGAGGTGGAGTTATAAATTAAAGATTTGCAAACCTAACCAAGGGAAGTGGCGATTTTGTCGACGCCAAAGGCTGCTTGGCTTTATGGTGTACGTGGCCAATCTTGCAGTTCAAGCTTCATCCTCTTGGCGCGTTTACGTAACACGGTGACGTCAGCAGGTGACGCGAAAATATTTCAACAAAGTCCCAAAATTTATTCAAAATTGAAATTGAGCCCATCATCAAATAGAAGATGTGCTTACGAGGACTATTACTAGGAATTTTGCCCGGAGGACTTCCTTCTATAATGGTACTCTAATATTTTATATATTTTGTCTCTTTTTCAAAAAGAGAAAATTATAAAATTTCTTTTTCGATAATATAAATTTATTAATGCACTCTCGACCCACGTAAACAAACAAGGGCAATTTCAAGCAGCTATACAAGGGAGGCCATTCGACTTTTTTTTTTTTTTTTTTTAAAAAAAAGTCGAGGGAGGCTAAAGTTAAAACTGGACAAAATCTAGAGTTTAGGCTGCTATGGATGCTATTGCTTTAATATTTTATAAGTCATATTTTCTCTTTGGTCGGCTTTTCAAGGTTGACTATTCTTCTCATCTTGTGAAAAATGTGCGCGCGCGAATGACACCTACTCCGAATCCAACCTTAAAGTTTAGGGAATGACCAAATATTCCCTATAAAATAAAGGACAAAACCTCCAACCGATTATAGCTATCATACGAAAATGATAAACCTTTCACCGAATGAATATAATAACAAAGTTCGGAGTGTCGTGAATTAATGAAAATGAGAGTTTTATGACCCATATAATAGCCCTTACTCAAGTAATCCAAATTATTTCTACCCATAAAAAAAAAAAAAAAAAGTAATCTAAATCGGGGTCCCACGCTATTCTAGATTGCTCTTTACGTGGTTCAGTTAAGTTTCCTTATTCATGACTTGAAACAATATCGAAAGGGGCGAGTAAAGCCTTGACTGGGGAAGTGACAATCACCACATCTATGGAATTGAGTAGTGAATGAAGCAAATTTTGTATCGAATATGTGGCACACCAAGTTAGCAAAAGTATCACATTTAAATTGCATGGAACACTGCGGCCACACTTCAGTAGGTGATGTTGTCTAGAGAACTACATCCATTCTAGTTAAACCCTAGAAATCATACCTATCATAGTAAATCCCCAAAGTAGAGCTGATCAGCAAATATATATCATCTTTCAATAGATAAGTCGATCATGTGCATCAATTAAATATCAATACATAATATCCAACATGATTTGAAATGATTCACTCATATAATTATTTTCGATGTATATCCAAAATAACACCACCTTGAAATGTCTGGCCAATAACGGATCCAATATTATAAATATAACATGCCTCAAAATAATTTTACCTTTAAGTAACAATGCGATGCAAGTTTCATCCCCTTTTTAGGAATTTGCACCCTCACAAATAGCAGCTAAACTCACTTGAGCCAAGAAGCCCGTTTAGTATTAAATTTACGAAATTGCCCTTCGATACTCCATTTTGGGTCCATGGCCCAAAAAGTACCCCGATGGTCCAACAATTACATAAAGCCTTGAAACATCCAAAAAAAAAATGCTCAATTTTTGCAGAAAATACATCTATTTTCCATAAAACAGATAGAAATTAGATTCTTTTTTCCAAACTTCGATCGTACTAGTGTATTTTCTTCAATAATCTCACCATCCTTTAAAAGGCTGCCGCTTATAATTTCATACGATCAATATTATCGAATCAACTAGATAAATTTTAGATGACTATATCTTCATTGTTTAGTAACATTCACAATCCTAATAATTTCGAAAAAGTAACAGAAATATTCAATATTTCCGAAAATCATGAAGAATTTACTTATATATTTCATGAGCTTGATAAAAGAAGATAAAGTCACGGAGGGATCTAGAGCAGTAAACCTACATACCTAGTACTTTCAATATTATTTGGAAGTGCGATAATCCAGCCGTTGAGCACTTATTTGAGTCATCCCATGCCTAATCCTGAAGTCATTCTTCTACATTTATTTTAGCAATCGATGCTTCCTTTGATTGAATTCTAAGTTTGATACTTTTTTTATTTTTCATATATACACGGTCTTTCTGTTTATTTTTTTTATTATTATCGATTAATCAATTAAGTTGTTATTACTAAATACATCGTTACCAAAACTTGGAATTAAATGTGAAAGTCAAATGTACTCGAAATCTCGCTCCCCATAAGCCAAATTTTTTGCACCTTCACTCACCGTACTGTTATATGATATAATATAATTTGATTACAAGTGAAGCATCATGACATCGTAAATTTATGTATAGTAATCCTGAATTGTCATGATAGTATTCTGAATGCCTAGCTTGCAAAATTTTCTAGAGGCAACTCTATGGGATTTTATGACCATATATTATACGCTATAACTGTCGTTGAATTTTTGTTCTTTTTAAGCAATAGTAAGATCGGAGTAAGGAGGGGAAAAGAGTTGAATTAGTGTGATATTATTGATCTTTAAGTCAAATTTCATCATTTGATTGACCTGTTTCACATGTAGTGGTCAGAATGCCGAATTGTATGAACCATGGCATCGGCGGCAAAATTATCCAAAAAAACAAAAATCTTAAACCTATTGTATTTGTGCTAATTTAATCCCGAACCTTTCAATTGTGTCAATTAAGTCCTAAACCTTTCACATTTTGCCCAAACAACAGCCCTACCCAATATTTTCTCATATTTTCTCTGTTTACTTAGATGTCCTATTGGCTAAATGCAATTTTGAGTACCAAAGTAGATCGACGCAGCACTTGTCGCCTTACCTCTTTCCCCCACTCCCTCTTGTCAGCCTGGCTTTTTGCCTGGATCAGTCGCGATTCATCCCTCAATCGAGACACTATAATGTTTCATCTGACGATAGAAAGACGCCGTCTCAAAACCTCGCCAATATTATTAAATAGTCGAGCATCTTTTTGCTCATCCTATCAGTACCAAGTGTGTTTCCTTCACGTGGAACGTTCGTCCTCGTGTTGATCACGCATGTTCCTGGTCCAATTCTAGTTTTATACCGAATATTTGCTCATCGTTAGGAGTCCTGGATGTAGGGTTTATGTCTCCCACAGTCTCTACACTCGACTTGATTGGGGTTGTCGGGTTGGTTTCAACAGGAGCGTACGCGATCACAGGGGGATAGAATACGAAAGAAAAGGAAATACTTCCACCACTAATCATTGAACAGTAACAACAGCAATAATAATGATAAATGGGAACAACAAATCTATAAATCAAGAGGGTTCCGTCATGACCACCATCACCCTCTCTCGTCATAGTTGTCTCTCGTTCACAAAAATAGAAAATGGGCATAAAAATGCAAAAAAGAAAACGGGAAAGATTTTAGTTGGCAGGGTTGCCGCCGAGGGCCTTGACGGCAGTTGCTTTGAGGGCCTTGACCTGCTGATGGTACTGTAGTTGCTAGTGCCCCTACAAATGGTCCAAACCAGAAGATCCACTGCCCATGAACATGCACGTTCATAGACATCAATCGATACTAGCCTAAAATCGTTATCTCTTGGCAATAATATCAAATTCCAAATGCGTACATAACATCTTTGATCAAAGAGGATCATCAAATCAAAGGAACCAAAGTTCTCACTACCATAAATGCAAACGATTTGCATCTTTTTATTTAGCTCCTAATGTGTTTCATGTAGTAAAGCTTGATTTAAGAAAGTAGAGAGAGTAACTAAATTTAAAAGAGCTGATGAAAAAGTTTATTCGTTTAAGAAGGCCTTTAAACAAATATGTTCTATACACGAATGAATAACTGAACACAGATGAGTAACTCATATGCCCTCATCTAAGAAAAGAATACCAAGAATTCTATCAGTAAACGGATAATCATCTTACCTAGTACAACATTAAGGACGAATCAAATCAAGCCTGGACAATTGATTGGAAATCTTCATAGAACAGAGCAGAAACCCAATAGCCTAGAGTAGAGCAAGTAGGTAAGGCAGGCTAACCTCAGGCCAAACAAAAATAAGATAATTGTTCTGTATCCAAGTTGGAAGGGTGTCATCTCTGAAGTAACCAACCGATGTGAAATCTAGCATGGGAAATGGCATAAACATTTGAAACTTTCACAAGCATTCCTGGTATAATTATTTACTTAATCAGCCCATTACTTTCCAAGAAATACTGATTTATTAAGAAAAAGTGCTAAATGAGAAGCCAGAACAAGGAAAGAATGAATCGTCGGCTGTATCCAATATACCACACTGCTAAATATTTGATTTCAACACACGGGATGCTTATGATATGTCCGATTGGAAAGACACCAAATATACTGAAGCACAAATGCCCATCGTTGAAGAAACCAACACACTGAATGAATGAATGAATGAATAGATAAATAAATAAAAGAAGTCCTCTAGTCTTAGCTATACTCAGGAGAGATTGTTTACAGCCTCCGCCAAATGAAGCAAAGAAGCGGCCACTCGAGTCCTCCGTGACTATCGCTAGCAAATCCTTCTCCGGATTCCACTCTGTCATCTTCACCTGCCAATTGGAAGAAATCGAGCCAAAACCTCACAAAACCGAGTTGGAACAATCGAGTTGACCCACCCATTAGATCATGAAAGAACGCCGAACGGAAGCAGAACCTGAGAAGCCAAAGCAGTTTGTCGAACTGAAGCTGAAACAGAAGCACACGCCACTAGCAGCCGAAAATGCAGCCACCAGATATGCTGTTACAAAACGCGAGGAGGGCACAGAAGCGTCGGTGGGAAATGCAAACCCATGGTGAGCTTGTGAAGGATGGAGCTTCAATGGAGGGAGGCTTGCGAGGTCCAGCGGAGTCTTGAGAATTCGCGGAGAAAAGTTGCAGATATGAGGAAGAAAGAGAATTGGGCTAAATTTCGGACTTAACACCACCGTTCCTGGTACCTCTAACAGAACCATCATCATCGTATCGTGGGATCTGACAAGTCATCACATTCCAAAATGTCATCTAAATAAATTGCTGGGGAATCTTCCATCATGGGATTGCCTTCAGGATGAGAAGGTGGACTCCAAGACTGGAAGCTTGATGTCGAGGCACAGGGAGGTTCAGAGTCGAGGACACTCCCGCCCCCCGTATAGTCCGTTTGGCTCGAAGAATGGATTGTATCGCTCCACATGGCATTCTAGAAATCGTTACCATGAAACAGCATTGGCAATCCGGCAGTAGGGATACCATCCTCTCCTCGAGAATTTAGAACATTCCAGGGAACTAATTTTTAAATCCCCATTGCAATTAGCAATTACTAATTTAGCAAAAGAGAGGGTTGGATGACGGGAACGGAGGAAAAGACCGGCCCTCCGCAACGCCACCTCGTCCCCGTGTGGGGCCTCACCCCACCGGACACGTCATCATCATTTTAGCCTTTTCTCGCCTTTTCACCCCCTCATCTCATCTTTGAGGCCTATCTCCCTATTCCCAGAACTCCCACCTTCAATGACTTTTCATGGTGCATCTTCATGCTATCGAAAGCTTCACCGAGCCAGGAGGAAACATTCAAAATCTCACGCTCAAAAGTACTCCTATACCACCGTTACTCATTCCCGCTCTTCGCCGAACCACCATCTCCTACCATCGGCTAACCATTGCGCTGGCCATTGCATCAACAGAAAGTAAGGAACAAAAGTGGAGATAGAATCGGATAAACCAACCGGAATATTCAAGCTCAAAAATTAACCCTCGGACTGTCAGGTTTTGAGTGGCTCCTAATCGATGACCATCGTTGAAGGCAGCAAGAAAGCCTAGTTTATCAGTGGTGTAAGTAGGTTACGATAGGCACTTGCAACCGGCGATTGGAACCTTTACAACTATCTACGAACAGAACAACGACCAGCGAGGGAGTCTTCGAACGAGATCTAGGCTCTTTGGTTTTCACGATGGGAAGGCAGGGAGCAATAATGGAGCAAGAAAGGGTGGCTCGGGAATAGCGAGGGCAACTGGCTTGGCAACTGGATGGAATCGAGAGGAGTGATGGAGAGGCTCATCGAAGTGATGGCGTGGGTTTCAATCGTCGGAATGGGCAGCAGCGACTATTGCTCCAACTCCTCAAGAGAATGAATTCCAAGAACAATGGATGCAGCTTGCGATGATGAGGATGAAGTCGGATGTGATGGGGCGACGGTGAAGGTGTATACACAGCGCTCATGAAGAGTCAATCCTCCTTATTTTTCTCTCTTTTCTCCCTTTTTTTTTTTTTTTAACTTGTGGCGCCTCCCTCTTGAACATAAAAAGAAGCCAAAAGAAGAAGAAAAAAAAGGACCCCTTCCAAGATGAGAAAAGAACAGATTTTATTCTCCAACAGAGTTTTGTGTAATTGGGCCATGTGACGTAATCTTGAAAGGTGTGAGCTCAAATTCCATGATAACAAATATGGTGTTCTAACTGGTTAATCGATTCTTGAAATTGATATTTCTTTGATTTGATTGTAGATACTTAAATTTCACTATTTCTAAATCAAATGTCTAAAAAAAATTAAAGACTATTGAAATAATTTTTTTTTCAGTCAAAGGTAAATTCTCTGATTTGACCAAAAAAAAAGGATTTTAAGCCATTTCTATGAAAACTTGAAATCTAAACGCCTATTCCTGCACGCTTATGTTAAATTAACACCTATTGCAATTAAAGTACTATTGATACAAATCTAATTTTTTTCAAGTTAAGAAATGAGTGTCGCCACGATCAGGATCTTGAATCTTGAATTTTTCTAACTTTAACCATTGAGATTATTTGGATGTCAATAGTAATATATAAAAAAAGTTCTAATAATTGTTGATATTTTCTGAAAAATTTTGGCAACTTACCAAAATGCTACCAACCGAATAAGTTATCGATCAAAATTTAGTTGTCAACTAGTTTTGATATTTACCAATGCTATTTGTACTTTACTCCGCACCGAACAATGTTCGGATTTTTGCTTAGTAGAATCTTCCTGGACCTCTTTTCATGGTATCTTCCTAAGCCAAGCAAATGCAATTCTCAGCTTTGATTCGATTTGTTTTCCACTTTCAAAATGTTACGAATACCTCTAATTTTTTCAATAGGAAGGACAAATCAACCTATTCCACCCATATTAAAAAATTCGATATTCATGAAGATCGAATTTCCAAGTTCTGCATTGGAGAAAGTATTTGGTTAGCATTTTTTGTTTTGCATAACAAACAAAATGTCGGATATTGACTATACAAGTTATTCAGGCATCTAAAGGGACCTACTAAGAGCTCGGCCAATACTTAATGACTATCATGTGGTTAACAGGCGGCATGGCTAGTCTCCCAGTCCTCTCCACATAGCTCCACCAAAGACCCACAATACCTCCTAATGCGTCTCTAACTTATTTTAATTTTTGGGCTCCGACATAAATTCGATTTGGCTAGAACTCGAGCCATAAGCTCAATAACCTTAATTAGTAGAATCATGGAGTCGCCATCTAAATGGAGTCACACAATGTGTATGCCAGTAGCCTTGCATTTGGGAGGATGGTGAGGCGAGGAAAGTTTCTCTGGCTGCATTCTTTTCAGCCAATTTGAAAATAAGAGAACAACATGTCCATGAGAGTGGTGAGATTTATGAATTGCTTGGGTTGCCATTTCTTGCATTCAAGCCAATGTAATTCAAGATATTGAAGCATTCATCGACAATTTTTCAAGCTCATGAAATATCATACTTGATCATGAATGTAATTTGAGCTAAAGAATTATCTCATAAAAGTTAGTTATGATTAATTTTTATTTTATCTGTTTTTTTTATTGATATTTGTAAAGTTTCGCTAGTTATTTATATCTATCACTACATAAGTGGAGCCCTCAAGCGTCATTTCACAAATCAAGCGGAATCAAGCAAACATTTTCTTTCACGGGCTCAAGCTCGCTTATGTACGCCTCCTCGATCTTGTTCATACTCGATTATCATATGAATGATGATTTTTTCAGATGTCGAACAAGCTTAGATTTAAAAAATCAAGGTTCGGTACTCGGCAATTCAAGTGGTTGCCTCTCCATCGAGCGACACGTGTCTCCATACGGGAAGCTAGAAACTTTAAAGTCCGAGTGAAATGAACCCTCAAATCGGAGGAAGCTCTCCTTCCGGTTCCTCCCTTCGATCGTCGATCCCCACATTGTCCGCACGTGCGTTTTTGTCGAAGCGGTGGCGATCCGTCTGGACCGCCGCCTCGGACCTCGTCTTCTCCTTCCCCTGGCGGAACGCCTCCCCGTCCGTGGACGGCGTCTTGATCCTCTAGGCGTCGCCCAAGGTGAGGAAGTTCCACATCGACGCCGATTTTCTCGACCGTTGCACGCCCGAGCTCAGGCCGTGGCTTCGCTTTGCTGTCGACTGCCGTGTCGAGGACCTCTTAGTCGATGTGACTAAGAGGTTGTGCGAGATGGCTGGCCATTTCACAGTACCGGGGCTCCTTTAATGGATGCTCTTCGTTGGTGAACCTGCACTCAGGGCTCTGTTGCTTCTCGATGAGTAGAAGTATCGCTTGGATTAATCTTTAGGTCCCTGTCCGTCTGTGACTCGGAGGAGATGCACGAGATGTCGAATGGCAGCCCTGTTCTCGAGGACCTTAGTTTGGAAGGATGCTACGGTTTAAAGCGAACCATCAAGATTTGTTCGAGAACTTTGGGGGAAATTGCGGTCAATGGCTGCTTTCGGGATGCACTTGATGAGGGTTTCCCCTTGGAGATTTCAAGTCCTCTGCTGCTGTTTTAGAGGATTTTCTGGTATGATGAGGCAGCTGGTAACGGAAGTCTCGATCCTTGATTGAAGCGCAGTTGAACTTTTCTTTACGAGAGGCGAGGATTTTGGAAGGCCATCTGATTCTTTTGTTCAAAATCGGTTCGAGTCTTACAGAGGGTAGTGCAACCTGGTCGAGGGACTGCTTCGAAAGCTGCAGAACGCGACTAAGCTTTTGATTGGTAGTTGGTGCCTTCAGGTGAGCAGACTGTTTTTTATTTCAAATTTAACTCGTTTGGTTCATACTTATGGATAATTCATTGTTCCCTCTTCCTCGAGTTAAGGAAATTCATTCCAGACTTCAGCACCAGGAATCTGGTTTACATCGTTTCACAACTCTGCCTGATCACGACTGGTGCGAATACACATCGTGCCTTTAGAATAACTACCGAAAGACCAAAGAAAAGGTAGCTGGTTTAGGGTCAATTCTTTTTCCTGCTCAGCAGTGCACGATCATGATTCCAAAGATCATAGTAAATTATTAATGAAAAGTTGCTGTGTCCTGTTTTTTAAAGACTGAAAAAGCTGTCGTTGACTAGATTTAGTACTCAATTTGTCATATAGGTGGGAATCAAAAGTGTTCTCAAAGCATACACTTGCTGGGTTTTTTAAACTGTATTCAGAAGGAAGAGTAAATTATCTTATTCTTTTGCCTTTCAATTTTTGAATGTGCTTAGGTTTTATCACTTGCGGCAGAGGTACAAGGTGTGCCATTTTCTTTGCCCAATTGCAAGTCTCTGACTCTGCATGCATGTTGACCTTATTCCCCATTTGCTTTTTGTTAAATGTGCTATGGTCCTTTTCCCCAAATTGCATTTTATGGAGAGTTGGTGAATATAGAGGTTAAGTGCTTGGAATTCTAAATGAGAACTTGACATCAAACTAAGGAGTTGGTGTTTTACACAAAAATGAAGAGTGAATGATGGTAATGGGAGGGAAAATTTGGAGATGACATAGTTGCAAATAAAGAATCCCAAGCTGATACTAGTTGAATGAAGGGATTTTAATTTACAGGCACGATAAATTTCTATTAACTTCTAGACAAGATTGGTGCCTTTGGAGATTTCCATAACATAACTGACAATCATTTAGACCAACTGGAAGTGTACCCTACTCCTGTATTGCCATCTTTTTGCCCTTTTCGGTACACCAGTCAAAGTGTTCACGAAGATAAAGAACTTGAATTGGAGGGGATGTCATTTATGCTAGATAGACTAGTTATGTCCAATGTAGAAATGCTTGATGCCCACTTGGAGTTGGCAGGTTTAATCCCTGCAAAATACGATCTCAATGCCGTTGGGCATCTATATAGTTTTCCTTCTATTTCTGTTAGTGACTCTCACAATGTAATATTACTTTTGGCTCCGCTCTTCCTCTTCTTGTACCGATTGAGCGTAATATTACTTCTGGCTCCTCTTCTTCCTCTTCTTGTACAGATTGAGCATTCCCTACAAGGATTTCTCACTTCTAGTCTGGAAAGTTTCGCACGATTTGTATTACTTGAAGTTAATTTATCTTCTTCTGATTACAAAGGGGCATTTCGTCACATCATTTTGATTAATCAAATTTGTTGTTGGGAATTTTAACTTACTTGTGAATAGGATATATGTCGAGCTATGCTGCATACATGTATACATGGAGGGAGGAGTTGGAGAAACCAAAAAGACTAGGAGGGTAGGCGGAGCTGCATCCAAGTACGTTAAGTTCTTGTACGACTTTATCTTTTGGTAATTCAAATTCGTAAGAGCTCGGGATCAGATGCCTAGCCTTGGTAGTTTTTGTAATCTATTCTCACTGGAAAAATTTAGAGAGGAGGTATATTTTCTCCAGAAACATCTGAATGCTGCATGCATCATGTTGCCTTCTTGATATGAAAAACATGTTGTTGAGTGCTTCTTGAACCAATCCTTGAGTGGTTTCTGTTGAGATAAGTTGTAGATACTTGTACACTTGTGATCCTTGCTTGACGTATGCTTTCATGGTTACACTCCACCTTGAGGTTCCAAAGCTGAACAATAAGATTCGTTCCTGGATTGAGATAATGGATTGAAGGCTGCCAAAAAGATATAGATTCCCTAGCTTTAGATGATCTACTAGACCAAAGAAATCCCATGTCAAGCTACCAATATCCCTGTCAGATATAATGTGTACTGTTATGATGTTTGCCTTACTTCCCAAATTTTGATTATCATTTTCTCAGTTTATGTGTGTTCTCTGTCTTTCCTCTTAGTCTATTAATTTTATGGTGAACAAATTATTCATCCTCTCTCTCTCTCTCTCTCTCTCTCTCTCTCTCTCTCTCTCTCTCTCTCTCTCTCTCTCTCTCTCTCTCTCTCTCTCTGTTTTTCTTGTTGTTGTTGTTTATGAAATCACTTTTCTTTGCACATTCCATTGTATGTCATTATACTGGATTATCTGACTATTCTAATGTACTCTCTAGGTAAATGTATAACATCATTATGCTGGCATCCTGATGGCAAAGTAGTTGTCTTGGGACTAGAAGATGGTACAGTTTCACTGCAAGAATCCCTTATCTTCAGGATGTGCTCTTCTCTAATCTCTCTTGGGAAAGATTCTGAATTGCTCAAAAGCCGCATGATGCATTGCAAACAGCAAGCTTGCTCGACAAACATTTAGCTGCTAATAGAGATGGCAATCCATGTTTATGGGTCCTGTCTGCCAATGTCAAATGAACAGTGGACTGCTAGTTAGGTCAATCTGAGCACGAAAGACTTAACAGATCTTATTAGAACACTCTTTTCGAACATGCCCCCTTTGTTAGATAGGTCTACAGACGACAAGAGATGAATAGCCCATTTAACTAATTAAAGTGAATGGTTCATTCCAATCTAAACATGATCGGCGTAGCATTTATAACTTGTACAATACATGCAATATGCAAATCTTCGTCAATGTCATATAATTTTTAAGAAGAATAGCCATAAACTTACAAAGTCCTTGGTGTATATGATATCATGATATCTTGTATCTTATATATACCCATTTAACTAATTAGATTGAACCGTTCATTCCTATCCAAAGATGACTGAGACAGCATATAGAAGCAGTCATCCATGGCACGCTCATTTTCATCAAATTATTAATTTCTTTCTATTATTTAAAGTGACATATGTCCAGTTCAGTCATATTAGGTAGGTAATGGTTCGGGTGACTCCTAAATGATAGAATTTGTATGTGCCTTAATTATGCTTGTGGGTGGAAAAGTCTGTAGATTACCAGTTATTCATTAAGCTAGCTGTTTGGTCATGGGTACAATTGCTCAGAACTTGGCTGATGCTGCTGCCATAAAGTTTCTTTGCGATGTCTTACCAATTTACTAATCATTATCCACTTCATGGATTATGTTTCGCTTTGAAGATCTTATTTTTACATATGAATGTTATCTTAGCAATCTAGCTGTCTTTATGGAACCGTGGATATGCATTGTGCTGCTTGTTATATGCTAGTGCTTGCAGCAGTTATACGTACTGTGGTATTTTTTTTTCTAACTCAGTATAAATATTAAGCAGAATGGAAAACTGTTAAGAAGCTTAAGTCCCTTGCAGCAGCTGGGGTGTCTCAATCGGGAGGAGGATGCCCAAGTGAATAGAGTATGCATCTTTCAACTGAAAAAAGTTCATCTAACTTCTCGATCTTGATTCTTAACAGACGATATTTTATTGTTCATACCTTTCATGTTCTATCTAATGCTTTGTTTGCAGTTAAGTAGTTATTTTAGTCTGGTCTACTAAAATATTTCTTTTCTCAAACTTAGGATTTTATTCAACAGCTTCAATATGGGTTTGTGGAAGGTTTTTTGAAAACTTATGTTTGGTGTCAACTGTGAGTTGTTGATTTGTTGATTGTTGACTCCTTAACCTTAATCTCTTGTTATATTTACCTTCTTCTTCTTCTCTTTTTTTTGGCCAATTGGAAAGATAATTATCCATTTTTTTAATAGGACACTTCTGGCAACGCTTTGGCATTTGAGGATTGCACTACTCGTTTCTTCCCTTCAGCTCCAAGAGCTCCTTGCATGCCTGGACTAGTACTTGGAGAAACTGGTTTAACTGACAATGGTCAAGATTCATTCGTAGTGCTCTCAAATTCTTCAAAGCAATGTTTCAATATCCTTTGCAATGGAGATGAAGATGGGGTTTTGTGCTTTAGTATATTTGGTGTCTTTCCAATTGGAAATGTTGTAAGCCTCCTGTCTGTTTCAGATCATATATTTAGCAGTATAGCCTATTAGATTTAGTCAATGAACTACTTCTTTCCTTTCTCGCTTCCATAGAGCAGTCTTTCTTAATAAATGGATCTGATGGCAGAAATCAGTATAGCTCGAAAGTAATGGACTGGTCATAAACAACTATACTAGGTGAAGTTATTCCTGTAAAAGTTCTAGATTTCACTTCTACCGGTCACTTCAGAGATGACACCTCCGACTTCAATACAGCACAATTATCTGAAGCTTTTGTTGTTTGCCCCGAGTGCTCCTACCTATACTGCAGTTGAAGCAACTAAAGGAGAATTTGGTGTCTGTCTGGGTTAGCCTGTTGTACAGACTTTCTGCTTTTGTTTTAGACTTTTGAGTTTCTGCTCTTTTTTAGGGAGATTGAGAGAGCCTATACAACCGTCGGTTGGGGAAAGTGTTCTGTGAGTGTGTATGTTTGTGTGTAGATAGTTCTCTCTGTGGGTGTGTAGCTATTAGAAGATTTAGAATTTTAGGTACTATGAACCTTCATGCATGTTTGGTTTAGTACTGTTTCGAAGTGAAAACATGATGAACTTCTCAACAGACATTTGATTAGTCTAGAAACGCGTGCTGGAGAATTTATCTAATCAGTATCATTAAGGTTCCTATCAGTTGTCTCTTTAGTTTCATGGAGCAAGTCCTTAATAGTTATAATTCCTTGTTGGGACTCTCCCAAATGGACTCCCTTGGGCCCATTGCCTATCATTAGATCTATTAGTGTGGAATATGGTTTCCTATTTGGGAGGTTTTTCAAATCTATGTACGAGTTTATGAATTGTCAATGATGATTTGATCACAATGTCTTGACTCGGTTGACTACTCAAAGTCAATTTCAAAATCCTATGTCCTTTACCTAGAATAGGTAATTTTCACTTTAAGATGAGATATTTTAGATGGAAAATTGAACATGATTGATAGGAAATAATTTGTTGTGAAAATTGATGTAGCTCATTTAGTTCAATGTTGAGCTTCTGGGTTGTCTTTTTTCTTTTTCTCTTTTTTTGAAAGGATGCCAGTGGCAAGAATGCTAAGTTTCTTGCTTCATAAAAGCTCTAATAACCCAAGATAATTTGGTGCAAGCATAGGAAATTGTCCAAACCATTCTTGTCCACTCACTTCCTCCCTACTGGGTAGTTTGCAGCGAGACTTTACTGGTAAGATTGCAACAAGGGCAGAACCAGCCGTGGCAAAGACTTGAGAGATTTCGATTGGCGTCTTCCATTGGTCTTGACGTTAATGACCATCTTCTCTAGCAGGAGTGCATCTCTTGGTAAAAGCAGCATTGGCATGGTAAGCTTTCATCCGTCACCATCGAAGGAACGAGCTATGAACCAATGATCTCCATGCTCTTCAGATGCTGAGCCAAGCACGTGAAGTTTTGCGGTGGGCAGAATTCCTCTACATTGCAGATATGAGGAATGGCCGGATCAAACATGGCCTGCACATTTATTTGGTAACAAGACTTAGTAATCCATCCAAAAGTGTCATGAGGATAAAAATAGACATGAATGACGTTCACCACTTGACTAGAGAATGATCATGTACATTAAAGTTTGATATGCAATCATCACAAATTGGAAATAAATAAATAAATAATTCATGGAAAGGGGTTGGATTTTGGGCGAATGATGGCAAATGACGAGAGTATTTCTATCCAGCCATATTTCCGGGCTTGGCCTATCGTTTCGACATGTTAAGCATGTGTGAATGTTCGCTTTTGTGAGATGCTGATTTGAATAAATCATTAGCATATTTTTTAAAATTCAAAAGTAAATGAGAATAATCACATTGCTTTTTACCAAATTACAATTTCAACAATTGAATCCGCCACCACATTCACATTGATGTGATGTCCCATGAGTCCTCCCGTTAGGACACTTTGTTTTGTTGGGATGTGCGACGAGATTACCATTGAACATGTGGGCCTGAATTAGACAATATTGTTTTTTAGACAAACCTAAACACATCATATCATATATGACAATTATTTGTAGATTAAGTGAATTGAGGCTCCATTTGTTCCACGAAAAGATATATGATTTGAAAAATACATTTCTAAAAATGATCACTTGTATTATTTGAAATAATCAACCAATGAAATATGTCTCAATTATCCAAATGTTTTTGTGCTCGACAAGGATTTCTCGCGTTGGTTCATTTTTGTAACTGTATAAGGAATTATTTTTTGAAAAAATTTATTTCAAATCGTTCGCTTTTTCCGTGAATGATTTTAGTTGGCAATTCAATATAGATCACTATTCTGGAATCGATCTAGGCTTTATTTGTTCGATCGAAAATCTAGAGCTATAGACATGTATCACACTTACCAGTAGATAAATAATGCAGCGATTTGATCCATCGGGAACCTCATATGATCTCAATGCACAAGTGTACATGCGAGCTACATGTAGTCCGAAGATCAAAACATGAATGGGCAGACCACTCAATTGGTGCTTAACTTATAAATTTTCCTCTTTTTTTTTTCTTTTTTTTTTCTTAATTAGCGACGACGCACGTTAGCGTGCTGGAGCACATCGTTTTTGTCCACAACTGCAGAACCCACTTGATCAAAATTATTGTTCGCAACAAAAAGAGAAAAGTTTGTAAAAAGCAATAACATTTCGTAAAAGAAATGCCTAAAATTGACGATTTTTTTTCAATGAGCTGCTTTTCTCCTTCATTTTTTCATCTTCTTTTTCTTTTCTTTTTTCGCGTTGCTGTGCTGTTCTATGTGGAACTTTTTTTTTGCCCTTTTGTTCGTTTTGAGAATTTTTGCGATTTTATTTCTGGATAATTTGTAGAACAATTATCACAAGTTCATACCGGGTATAAGCAATGCAAAAAAATGAGTGAACATGAGGTATACGGTGACATATTCGTAGCATATGCTTCAGTCTCATCAATATTCATTTGCTTAGCAAAAATGGAGACAAACGTGAAAGGAAACTCCTTGATTCCCACCGTTCTTGTAAGGAATTTCAAAGAACAAATCATTGGGTACTCTCCGAAGATGATTGACCATTGATTCGATCAATCTTTGCAGTATCAAGCATTGTAAACTTTCTTGCACCGGAACAACGAAGATTACAACAAAGTCTGGTGCTTTTCGGGACTGGCCGATAGACCAGTAGACAATCATGCGCATTTTAAAGAACTTACAACCTCTTTGACACAAGAAAATGAGAAGTACGGAATATAAAAATGAAACAGGAAAATGAAACGAAATCGATAGAGGAATAGAGTCGAATGAGGGTTTCCTCTGTTTTGCATTGGGCTGTAATTGTGAAAATTAACCTATTAATTCACAAGATTTTTTGTTAAGAAATAAAAATTCAAAAGATTCATATTCCAACGTTAAACACGTCCTTAAAAGAAGCAAGAGAGGGAAAACGAAAAGGACATTTCAATTTTCAATTTCTTCAAAAAAAAATAAAAAGAAAAAGATCCGCTCCCGCCCCCTTCCTCCGATTATCAGACGGAGCGTACCAGCTTTGTTCCAACGGCGCGCGCTTCCGTTTCAGCTTCAGTTCTGACGGCCCACTTTGGCTTCTCAGGTTCCGCTCCCCGTTTGGCCGTTCTTTCTAGAGATGGCAGAGTGGAATCTGGAGAAGGGTTTGCTGGCCATGGTCACGGATGACTTCGAAGGCGGTCAATCGGCCGTCTCTCCTGGTAATTGCTTCGAATCGAGAAAGCTCTTTCTTGGTTCTATTCAGTGTGTGAAGTGCTTGGAAGTCTTATATGAGAAGATGATGTCGAACTGAGGAGTTGGTCTTTTACAGGGAAAACCAAGAGTGAATGAAGGTGATAAGCGTGGAAATCTAGATTCTGTTCGTGGTGGTGATTGTACTTGATGTTACGATTATATTAAGGTTGTTCATGCGCACTGATATTTGTTTCGGTGGTATCTAGCTTTGTTTGGTCATAAGGAAAGTAAAAGAAATGGACAGTTAAGGTAGAGCAATTTCGGGGCAGTTTTCTTAGAAATAACTTTGAAATTCACATGATGGAAGAACTTTCCTGCTGAAAATTTTTAATGCTTGAGTTGACGTTCGAGAGTCACCATAAGCTGAACAACATGCTTCAAAGCCAACAGGTAATTTTCATACTAGCTTTCAGTAAAAACCTCTAGAAATCTATTTAGTTCAGATGTTGAAAGTTGTGAGGCAAATTTGTTGCAAAATTTTAAACATCGTTGCATGCTTCACATGTCGTTTTTGTTCTCGACTGTTTAAGGCCTACTTAGTTTTAGAAAGCACCTTTAGTTTCCATTTTCATAGAAATTGTTTTCGATGTTTTTTCAACGAAATATTTGTTTAGTGAAAATGATATATGTCATTAGCGATGGAAATTGTGAGAATATGCTCGGCTTACATCACATTCAAAAAAAGGCTTAGTTATTCCAAATCTCCATGTTTGCATTTGGAATGAGAATACTAAAAAGTCATCTTAAGTTTGTGAGTTTGATTTTGAGAATAGTTTTCCTTTTATTCATCAAGTGCTTTTGGAGTGTTACCAAACACATTTTCTGGTCTGTTTTAATTCTCAAATTGAAATCAAAACGAACTTTTGAGAATCTTAATGCCTCCTTTTTAAGTCTGCAGAAAAAGAATAAACTTCATCAAGTTGCTCAACAGGCTTTGAACATTGAAGATTTACTTCATATCATCCGGACATCATTATCAGTCATGCATGAGCAGTGGGCTGATGCCATTAACATATTTCATGAGAAGTTTGATTTCCTGTCAGACATTGTTACTAACTATGGCAAGTGGTACGGTTAACACAAAGTAGTAGATGGCGTTTCAAATTTCTTCATTTAAGTGTTTTCGTCTTCTTATCTAGGTCTTGATTCTTCTTCTCAGGAGGAATTTTTTAGTCTTCTTGGTGGTGCTAGGACCAGACCTACAGTCCATCAGTTTCTTGTTAATTCTTTGGGTGAAGTGGTATGGCTGATTCTTGAAGCTATGATGATGCTATAGGACTCTGGCTTTTTTGGTTGGCTTTTATAATCTTAGTCTGCTAGTTTGTTCAATGATAGGGTATGCAGTCTGTACCAAAAATTGTTTGTGGTGCTGGAAAAGAACTTCAGCTGGTTGTCCTCAATCATCTGCAGGTGTGGGTTATTATCTTTGCATTTGGCCTTTTTCCCAAATAATTAAGTTTCGTGCATCTCAGAGAATAGTCTTGGAGGTGATTAGACAGAGATAGGAATTTGTTACAGTAAATTATGCTTTGCACATCTGGAGACATGCCATATTCTTCAGAACATCCTGATGTTGATTCTTCATATGAACATATCATATGCAATGATATGAATTGCCAACATTAAGTGGATGGAAAGGGCAAAGTAAAATCTGATTTGAGTCTGATTCTACAAGTTGGGAATCTCTCCTATATACGTATAATGAAAATTGTTGGTCATTAATCATTGGTTTGAAACTTGAACTTGATCTAAGTTTGAGCTTTAAGTGTACTGTACATGGAGATTTAGATATAGAATGTTTATACATTCACATTATAATTAGCAGGCGTAGAGATATGTTCTCAATTTTAAAGGAAAGAGTTTACTGCCCGTTTCGATCTTAGCATATATCCCCTCTTAATTGCGAGAGTCAATTTTTGTACCAGAGAATCATATTCAACTCTTTTTACCTACTGATATTACTATTAGAGCCTAGGGGAAGTTAGACTTGTTTATATTACCAAATTCCACTCATTGAACTCAATGTAGTAACTGAAACTCTTCTTTCCTGTGTTAGTTTAAGGTCAACAAGCTAAGGATGAGAATGAAAACTCAGAAATTTGAAGAAAATGAGCAGAAAACTAACTGGTGGGTGCTCGGATGACAGTGAATTGAGCCTACATGGATCTAATCTGTGATGCTTAACAACGGTTATGAGAGCCTCTGTTCGCAATCATTTGTTTAGCACTTAGATGTGAGAATTGATTATTTTATATTATTATTTTGCAGCATATCTTTAGATCACGATTTTTGATGTACCACCTCTTTTTTGGCAAAATAATGATGAGTATGTTAAGCCTTAGTATTGAAATTGCTTTTACTAAGTTGCATGCCAGATAGATTCGTATTAGCTGTTTGTGACCTTCTTATGCATTATACTCGCATTTTTCTTCTTCAAATCAGTTTTGTATACTTCTCTTAGTCCCTAGTATTGCTCCTTTTTTGGTAGTGTGTTGGTAGCTCTTTGGATCCAAAGTTTCTCTTGAACTTTTTTGATCTTGACTTTCAGTAGTAGTGACACCCTTTTTATCACAATGATCTTACTCGCAAAAGGAATTACAACTGTGAGTTAATTGAGTGTTTTTGCCCATGTGGTTGATGGTTATGCCGATTAGCACAAAATCATATGTGAGATGTTGATGTTGGTACTTGAAACTATACGATGAGATAACATGTGTTGGAACAAAGGGTAATTTAAATAACTTAAAATCCTCAGGAAAGTGTTAAGTTTCTTTTTATAGATTATATAGTTCACCTGTAGAGCACCAAGGGGGTGCAACCCATATACAAAAGGAGCCCAAAAAACTAAAGCCATATACAAATCAACTCCCAAAACCGAAAGGGGGCTCAAATACCAGATAAATCACTAACTAATCAACCAAGGCATTTACATCTATATGCAAGTTTGCACTACACCAAAAGTGTGTGACTTTAAGCCAAATTTCAATAAAATAGAATGGAAGATTTCTCTCCATTGGAAGCTATCTTGTTTCGCTCCTTCCAAATCAGACAAAAGACACAGGGGAATTGAGTTAATCCTAATTGTTGTGCTGTAAACGAATGCCCTACCATGCCCAAAGTTCTTGCTCAATAAAACGTCTGATAACCCAAGATAACATGGTGTATGCATAGGAAACTGTCCAAACCATTCTTGTCCAAGAACAAAATGAAGGAGGAGATGCCGCATGCACTGTCTCCTCTTGCTGAGGAGACACCTATTAACCAGTTCTTTGCCTCATTTCTAAAGTGAGGATTTGTTCCTAGGTTGCTTCCCAAGCAAAAAGAGAAACTCTATTGGAATCCTCACTTTCCAAATCGATTTCTAGTGAAAATATGTTCTATTCACAAATCTCCCTATTGAGCAGCTTGTAGTAAGACTTTACAGAAAAGATTCCATCTCTTCCCTTGTTACAGGCAAAAGCATCCTTAAAAGCATCAGAAATCTTTGAATTATGCAAGACACAAAAGAAGGCAGGCAAAAGCTTCAAACTCTAATCTTGGGCTTGGCCCACAAAGTCAATGTCGCAAATGATCATTTCGTTGTTTAAATGATAGCAATCTGCAACCAAAGCTTCCTTGTTCCTTGACATTTCACCCAAATGCTTACACATACAACGCCAATATGTGAGAATCAAATTCTATTACTTGGGAGTGTAAGTTTCGTAATAAATGCACACCAAATTGGAATGAGATTCTTACAATTGAGAATCTCAGGAAACGGAGTTTGATTTTTCATAGAATGGAGTTGTGTGAAAACTTTTAAAGGAAAATGTTGATCATCTCTTTCTTCTTTCTGACTTTGCTTCCAAGCTTTTACATCAAATCTTTGGCTTGTCTAAGGTGGTTTGGTTCTTGCCAAAACATGCCATCCAGTTTCTTAACTGTTGGCATGCCTAATTAGGAGGATCAATTTCTAAGAAGTTCTGAAGTGCCGCACCTTTGTCTCATGGGATGCCTTAGGAAAGAAAGCAACAAAATGTAGGGTTTGGAATCTTTGGTTGCTTCCGTGTTGGTACCTTTTAACCGGCTTTCAGAATCATGTTCTGATTCTGTACTTCTAATGCTTCATTTTTGTTTGTTTTGTTATCTTATATATTGATGTACTGGAACTTTTTCTCTCAACAAAATCCTTTGTTATCTAGAGAAAATATATTGCTAGTTTATTCCCCTGCCAGATCTCTCTCCATCTCTATGGGCTTTTTTGTGTGTTGTGAACATGTGCTTCGGCGTGCACATGCATGTGATCGTGTGCTTACACAGGTGTGCACACATGTACATGCACACTATAGGGCTGTTGTTAATTAGATCAGATCTTGTGCTTCTCCTGGGTACTGTGACTCTCATGTGCATGCTGCATATTTTTCTTGATTACTACTAAAGTGAGAAATGATGTTTCTAGTTACGTATTTTAAGGTTATACTCTTCTGTTTTACTTTTTGATCAGTAAGTCTATTAAAAAGCACCAAGGGGACGCCTCCTATTTACTAATTACCACCTATAAGCTCATGTTTACCTTAAAAATTAAAAAAAAAAAAACTTGGTGTCCAAAGAACTGGCACCACAATGTGAAAAAAATAAGGTGGTAAACCAAATATCTTTTACAGCACCTATAGAGCTTTCCTCATTTTTAAAAGCATGCTTATTTCTTTCTTGCCAAGGCTTATGAACCCTCTTTAACTCCATGGTACTGCCAATCAATGCTTTAGGGCTGCTTTCTCCCTTTGTCTATTCAAAATGTGCATTCACGACGCTGTAGAATTTTGTGGAAAAATTGACAAGTGATAAAAAGATTAAGCTATGAAATAAAGATGTGGCTTACTGTTTAAATGCTCTTTTGTAAGCTGGGAATTTGCTTTAGATTGAAGTGTGAACATTTGATAGTTGGAGAGGTAAATTGGTAGCAGGGAGGTGAATCAAGTACCTCCTCTAGAGATGTGGTTTGATATTTGAATGTTGTAAAGAAGTTACCCTTCTCAAAGCTGTTGGATAGAGATGCGGTTTGATATTTGAATATTGTAAAGAAGTTAACCTTACCCAAGCTAACAGCAGAAGGGCTTGGGGCTGTCTCCTTGAACACACTAGCATTTCCTATCAATATTGTGCTTACAGGTCACAACTATCATATAAATGCCCCCCCCCCTCTCTCACAGCCACTTTGGGCAGGACTTGATAATTCGCATGAACATTCCAAACTTCTATCCTGCTTGCATGAATTGGATAGCAGACTAGGCTCCATTTCTTTAATGAATTTTTCAGCATAACTTTTAATTGTCAGACTTTAGAGTATGTCGTTTAGTTCAAACACAGTGTGCAGAAGATGAAGATGGCTTGTAATGACCATTTACTGTGTAAAACCTGTTCTTTTGTAAACTTTTAACTTTGATGGTTCAGCAGATAAATGCTATTTTTATCCCTCACGAGTGTGTGTCAGTTTTCTCAATAAGAGATGATATTTGACATATGGGGTTAAGATACTCAAGTATTGTTATTTACTTAGCAGCCTGCTGTAGAAATTATTGGCTTTAGAATGAGTGAGCTCAGGGGTCTTTCAAGATGGTGTTCTCATTACCTAGGTATTGGTTTGGATGAGACACTGGTGGATAATGCAGTAGAAAATGCTGGAATGCTGCATGTAAAGGTTGAGCAATTCATAAGGGTGCTCTCATAAGTCGTGAAGCCGGTATGCCGGTTACAATCTTTCTTGTGATTTCTCTACCTTTCTAGATATCTTCTGTTTGCAACCATTGTAATATCTTGCCTTTCTCTCATCATGTGTGGTATCATGTCTTTAGTGATACTAAATTACTAAATTTTAGACATGAAGTTGAACTATTTTTGGATAAGAATGATAAGGGGTGCTTAGAATGACATATATACCTTTAATCTGAAACTACATATATTATCCAGAGATCCACATGTGCACAGTACAAATGCTTTTTTCATGCTAATCATTCTCTGTCTGGCTCTGCAGGATGACTTTGAATTTGCTTCAGATTTTATTTCCTTCCAAATACTTGACAATTCTTTTGTAGATGTAACAAATTGTATAGCGGTAGTGGGGGCAGTGACGAATGAATGTGAAGCAGGGAAGACCTTTGGAAGGATCTTGTTGTGCATCCCTCCTGGTCATTGTTTTGTGGATTTGGCTCTATTTGAGGTAAAAGCTCAGTATATCATATTTTAAAGCCCAAATTTGCAAATGTGGCTAATACATTCTGTTGTAAACAGGAAGATCAAAGTGCTATGTTGCTAAATAAGATGAATGATATCTGTGAAGGCTTGGGAGATGCCAGAATGATGATCTTGCAGGCAGTGACCTTCCATTTGTGCATATTGCAGGAACCACTTGTACAAATAACTAAGAGTTGTACCAATTGAAGGTAAGTCATGGATTCGAAGCTTGCATATTGATTTCTTACTCATGGTATCCTGAGTTCTATTCTGATCATGTCAATTCACAATTTAAGAAATTGATGGCAAAAGGAAAAACCTAGCATATTCTGCTTTTCCGTTGACTCCTGTTCTTTTCAAAATTTTAGGAAGTGCTTCTGGTTGGATGGGGAACCAGGCCTGTCCAGTTAAATTTCCCAGCAGAAATAGTATTGCTCAAGAACTGGTGGTATTAACCCTGTTTAACCAATAACCAGGTGTCCTTGTCAACTGGTACCTAGCAAACCTATCAAAAAGTCTGGACCAATTTTGGACCCTAAAAAAAATTGAAGAAGTGTTGGAGTTGGCTTTGGGTTTGGAACTCCAACTTCTTGTAATTAACAAGTGTTCCAACCAGTGTCAGTAACAAATTTATCTCGTTGGCTGGGTGTTGGAATTGAATTAATCATGTCCATGCTCCTTACTACATTTCCACTTAGAACCTACTCTTAGAGTGTAAATGTGACTGGCATAGGTACATTGTGCGCCTTTAATGGACCACTTCGTGTTTGTTCCTACAGATTGAAGAAGTGCAAAAGTATGCTCCAAAGAAAATATTTTTTCGGTTGAAGAAGTAAAATACTGAAATATTAGGTTTTCCCTAAATTTCAAATCAATTGAGAGGACAAAGTGTGAAAAGGGTGAATCTATAGTCGCCAGACAAATACAGAAAGAATAATCATTCTCTTATGGTAGGTGCATAGCAGTCTGAGTTACTGACTGAGAACCACTATTTACAAGTTCATGATGATCGATACTATTATGATAGCAAGATACTGTTGAGCATTCCTGGTTTACATGCATGACATAGCCTATTTAGGCACACAAGGCTTGCTTCTCGCCCGTGTTTTAGCATAATGCAGGTGTTGCATTTATACTTTTACCCAACAAAGGTATCTAAACATCACGTTAGTTATGGCCATATATTCAAGGAACACTGGACAGAAATCAAGTCAATGTTTCTTTTGGCGACGGCAAGTACAGGCGTGGCTTGTGTTTTAGCCATGAGAACATAGGCCCTGGTCTACATACTGGACGAGGATGAAGAAGAAATCTCTGATTCAGAATGGTTCTGTTCAAGAATTTGTGGTGGTTATGCTGGTGTTGCTCCTGTTGGTGGACCTCTAATACTTGAAGCTGCAGACACTGTGTGAGAAGCAATGCATGTGGGCTTTCTGACTGAAGCTCTTCGACTCCACCCTTCTTGGAGAGTCTTAATCTATACCTGCCATGTGCCTTTTCTGCTAGGCAGGCATTTGTCAAAGAGAAAGATGGAGTAAAAGGTAACTATTTATCTATTGAGTTAGATAGAATTGACCAAAAGATGCTGAGCCATGGCTTCTATCCGGTGGTAACTGTCTTCATGGCATTGCTGTAAGCTCTGAGACGTGCTCGATAGTGCCAAGCTTTTGCTTCATCTATACATATTCATTATTTTCATGTGTAAGAGAACCAAATGTTTGGTTTGAATTATCTATACTTTGGGTTGAATGGTTCGGGCAGTGTACTTGACTAACGAAGTCTACATTTGACTAGCCAGATATATGGTTCCAAGGTGACAATAAAGAACATAGGCTATATTCCAATCTCAGATATATGGAGTCCTCAAATAGATAGTAGGTTTAGATCATGAGATTTTGTATACAATATCATTAATGGACTTGGTATCCTTAATAAAGAGCATCAAGGGGTCTTTTAATTCAATGATGTACATTCAAGAATCTAAAATTGTTTAATTGTATTATTGTTTCTCTTGAAATTATTGCCAATCTCCAGGAGAAAGTACGTATGAATGTAACATGTGCATTTGCGATACTTCTTTTCTTTGGTTTATTATTTGTTGTGATGATACCTTTATGTGAACCTTAGTTGAATTTACTCTAAAATTAAATCCTCCTTTATTTGTAGCCCTTCCAAATCTTTACGTGTTCAATGTATTCTTCCCAATGCAAGTGCAGAAATAGTGACATTTAACATTAATTATAAGATGGGAACATAACATTACCAACAAAATAAGTGATTGTTATCAGGTTCACTGCCAGTGCAAATCCCATATAAACTTGAAATTCCGGGAGTCGTTTTACGCAAGCTCGTTTTGGAGAAATTGCAGTTAAAAGCTTCGAGGACCGGTAGCGTTTGCGTTTGGCAGGAAGATGCGAAGTTGGGGCCAGTTCAGTCTTCGAAGGTTGCTGAGGGTTGCTGCCGGATGCTGTCTGGTCTCCTTTCTCCTTTCTTTTGTGGTGCCGCTGGTTGGCTGACTTGTTGCTGTTTTTTGGCTGGTTCGTGCTGCCGTGTTGGCTGGTTCTTGCTGCTTTTGCTGTTTGTTGCCACTGTTTTGGCCTCTTTTTGTTTCTTTCTTGGCACCCATCCACTCGCTCTGATTATTTGTCATTTTGAGTGTATGTTGCTGGTGCTGGGAATCCCCTTTTGTATGGTTTGGTTAAAGTCAATATAATTCTTACTTTTACCAAAAAAAAAAAAAAAGCTTCGGGGACCGAGAAAATAAGAAGAGAAGACCAGGAGAACAGGTACGACTAAGGGAGAAGCTTTACTATTGATAGGACTGTCGGAGAAGACAACTTGTGTCTATCGCACCAGACACTTTCGGCTAAGCCTTCTACTTATAGCTGTTGTGGACCATTTTAAAATTTACTTTTGCTATCATCTCAGCAACCGTCCGAATGAATTGGAGAATATCATGTCTTAACAGTGTGTTCCGAAAAGTAGCTCTATTGTATGTGGATAAGCAACAAACTGCCATGACTTAATACATAGGGCGATGGGCATGGTTGCAATTCCGATGCATAATGAGCGCAGAATCCAAGTACACTCCTTGAATTGTATATGTTGCATTCTTTACATGTGAAAAATCGCAGCACTTCTGAAGAGATGTTAAAAGATCTGAAGAAGACAGATACTCTTTGATAAGAAAATTAGTCACTTCATAAGGTAACAAAGTTGTTCTATAAATAAACAAGTAACTTTATCAATGATGATGAGGTCAAACACAGATAAGTACTTAATATGCCCTCATATAAGGAAATGTACCATCGATTTCATCATACAATAAACAGAGAATCATCTTACCTAATTGATAGTAAGAAAATTCAAATCAAGCTTGAACTACAATCAGTGGTTCATCTAATTGCACAATTCTGACACTTATCTTCCTAATGAAGAAACCCCACTGCATCATTGCCTTTATCTTGAGCTAGCCATTAAGACCTTTGCTTTGTACCTCTAACAAAACCTTTGTCATACGGTGGGTTTTGACTAAACACACCAGCCAGCCAGTTCTTCAAACCATCATCTGAAATGGTTGATGTACATCTTCCAACACTTGATAGCCTTCAGATAGAGGAGGTATACTGCTAGATTGGAAGCTTGATTCTTAGGCATTGGGGATATGGTGGGGAGAACATTTTTAATTATTGTATACTCCATTTAGCTCAAAGAAACATTCGACCGTAGCAATACCATGGGACTGTACTAGCAATTCGACCGTAGCAATACCATTTTCTTCTGGAGAAATCGAAACATTCCAACGGTCTATAGGTATGTGCTGTTGTGCAGCAAGATGGGCACTTTTATCATTTGAAACCTCCATGGCATTTCCAAAATTGGGATATTGTGACTGTGCTGGCAATGCCAAAGCGGTTACACCATTGTGTCCTGTAGAAAAAACTAGAACATTAATGTGGTTAGTGAACATAGACCGCTGTGAGCATAGTTCTCGATCTTATAAAAAAAAATCTGGAATAAATGGTTTTGATATCATGTAAAAGTGTTATTGATTTTTTTCCTAATCCTGCATATCTCTTATAATTTTTATTGCTGTCGGTTTTTGTTATTAAGTGCCTCAATTTCTCACATATAAGTTGAACCAACCAATTTTCTTTTCTAATATGATCTTCCAGTCAACTATTGATGACAATGCATATATAAACATGTTGTTGTTTGCTTATTACATCTTTTCATATCTACTTAGTGGTAAAAATGTCTTGTCAATATCCACTTGGCATCGCCTAAGTGAAGGTGAGTTTTAGCTATTCAAAGTGCTTGACATCCTTTCAAGCCAAATGAGACACTATTAGAGGTTCAACACACAATATTAGGGGAAATTACCGAGAAAGGCCTTAACTTATTGTGATAGTATCAATTTAGTCATAAACTTTTTAATTTGATCAATTTTATTCTATTTTTTTTGAGAATTTGTCAATGCAATCCATCCAACTAATTTTGATAAAAAAATCGCTGATGTGGATAATTTTTACAATTTTTTAATAATTTTTCTGACATTTTCCTTCTTTCTTTTTTTTTTTTTTCCTTTTTTTTTTTTTGGTCAGTGGATGGTTGCCAACCATCTAGCCACGTTTCATCTCGAACTTTGAATAGTTTAACAAGCATAGCGCACCTAAGAGAGGGAGGGAGTAGTAATGGAAGTAGGGGTGTTAACGGTTCGGTTCGGTTCGGTTTTTCGGTTTTCGGTTTTTTTTTTTAATGAAATCTCCAAGCAACCCCCCAAGTATTTTGTAAAAGAACCACTCTTTTCCTTTTTGAGCTCTATAAACTAACTTTGGAAACAATTTCGTCATATGACTATATCAATTGAAGCAAACAACGCCCAACAACTTCAAGCTTCACGAGCAGATGACTTGTTAAACAGCAGTCACACTCATCAGATCAGATATAAAATCATCTCATACATTGCCAAAAGTAGAGAGGAAAAAAAGGATTATATTTGAAATCATTGCATAGAGTTCCTACCAGTCATCAATGAAAATTCTCCACCCAAATGCTTATACAAGTACTGAAAAGGACTAAACCGTGTAACAAGATTCAGTTCACAATAAAGAAGTTTTGCATTTCTTCAAGCCAGTTGCAGCTGATGTGGAGCGTGGATTCTATAATTATATGAAGTGCAGTTGAAATATTCAGGAGTGAAGTGACAGGTCCAATATCAACAGGACTCACCGTGTTTATTCTGACAAACAAAGTTCCCATGACACCATCAAAACATTCTTGTGCCAAAGAAGCAATTCATATTCTCTGCTCATTATGGAATTATCACCACAAAGCAACAAATCTGGTCACTCAGTTCAAATATCACTTCTTTTAACAGTAAGAACCACGACCAAGTGATGCAAAAGCTATTCTCGCATTCCATTGTTAAGGTCCCATGTATGTAAGAATGCAGAACGCATGATCAGCATGCCTCCAAAACATTTTTTTGGCTCTAAGCTGTTGCTGTTCTCTCTTATTGGTTCAGGATACCACTAAATGGGAAATCACCTGATTGTTCCACTTCAAAGGATCAATGTACAAACTGACCGAAACCAGATCACCTGTGGACAATGCATTACTGGAATTTCTTGGTTTTCTTTGACCATCAAGAGCAACCAAATTTCCAACCAAAGTACAGGATGATTGAGCAAGACCCAACATATGGGATATACACTGAGAATCCTAACCAAGATGAGATCTTTCTACTCATTCATTTCCTAACAAGCCCTTCCTGCTCCAAATTAATGCTGGTCAGTCATTAAGTCCATGTAATGCTACAGACTCCGACAATCATACACAAAGAGAACAGTCCCCCAAAACACTAAAAAAAGAAACCAATCCGATTCAAACCGAAACGTGATCTTGCCAGGGTAATGTGCAAAACAGATATCGTCACAACAAACAGCTCATTCAAATGAGCCCTCACAAGATAACTTACTCCAAGAAGAGAGAATTTCCCCAGAAAGAGAAGTGGGAAAAATCGCACCTTCATAGAGGCAAATCGCTTTCGGGTTCCGAAACCAAGACCCGCAACGCCACCACCGTGGGAGCAATTGGCAGAAGCACCGGACCACCTGTGGAGCTTATGAGGAGGAGGGCAGAGGGCACCACGCTGGCGCGAAGAGGACGGCGTCAGAGACGAAGAAGAAGGAGAAGAAGAGAAACGCAATGAAGACAGTCGAACCACATCCACCATCGAAGCCCCCAAGACTCGACCAAAAGCCAAAACCCAGAAGAGCGGAGCCGACTTTCTTCCCCCTCGGAGCTTCTGGGCACCGAGAAAAAGGGGCCAAAAACGCAGCTTTACCAAAGAAAGTGGGCGAGGGGAGACAAGGGAACGGAGGGTCGCCGTCGCCGTCGCCATTGCACCTCCAACCGACCAAGACGAGACACGAGAGGAGAGGAGACGGGAGAGAAAAACCGAATTCACCGGTTTGTGGTTCAGTTCGGTTCGATTAATTAATAAAAATCGAATCAATAAAAAAATATTAATTTTTTATAAAAATCGAATTAAAAATCAAATCGAACTGAAAAAATCAAATTTTTTAATTCGGTTCTATTTTCGATTCGGTCCTGACAATCCTATCCTCCGGCGCTCGGAGGGTTTTGCCAAGAAAATTGAAATTCTAGGGCTTCTGCTCTCGATGAGCGGTGCGGCCCCTTTACTTTATATAGTTTTATTTAAAAATATTATATTTTTTTCTTTTCTTTTTTAATCTTCTTCATAACTTTGCTCCATGACCGACCTATATTGTCAATACTCAACAAAATTATGTAGTTTTATTTTAAATTATTATCAGCCGAGGACTTGTGAGCTGAGCAAGACAAAGGGAAAGAACAATGAACGTCACTCGGTCCTTTTTATTTATATAGTTCTATTTTAAATTATTATATTTTTTCCTTTTTTTCTTTTGTTTTTTAAAAATTCATCATAACAACGTTTTATGACCCATCTAAGCTTAGATGATCCCAATTGTTAAAATAAATTGGGAGGATCAAAATTAAACTTAAGTAATTGACAAAATTTATGCTATGCAATAAGTAATCCACTCAACATTTCTTTCTCTCAAAGTAAAATACAGATGCAAGTTCAACAACATAGTAAGATAAAAATATCCCCAATTTCGTATGTTCCCAATTCTCTTTCCACCATTGACTCTATCACGCATATCTCCGCACTTGCCATGGAACCCTCTCAACCTCCGACCATACTTTGTAGTCGCATCACTCCAACTGAGGCCGGCAGTTTTTGACATGATGCATTTACATGGCATCAAAGTAAGCGTGCTTGGTTGAAATTTAATCAATATTGTGTCACGAAGGGGAAGGGGAACATGTTTTTGAGCCTTTCAATGCTTTTATCACAATCGTAGACTGGTTTAATTAAACAACTTAATATTTATGCGGGTGGATATCACATGCTTAGATACATTTTAGACATGTAAATAAAACGTTTAGTCATGTTTTTGTGCATGTAAAAGGAATTAATATCTTAAACTTGTTAAGCCTCATCTAATTTGGACTTCAATGATATGTCACTAAAGATAAACAATCTCATATTGAGGTCAAACTAAATTTGATATGACAAGGAAGAACAGAAAAGACAGGAAAGGAGAAAAAGCAAATGATAAATTTCATACTTCTCCACTCTCCTAGCTCGCGCATCAAACACCTTTACTTAGAGTACCTTTTCTCTACGACAACTGAAAAGTGGCAATAAAATTGCTCCATTAAAGGAACCAAATGACCAATTCGGCTATGCAAATTCTGTGGTACGGAGGCAAAACTTTCTTCCTGATTCTCGAATCCCATTTACTCTCCACTAAAGGCTCTGAGAAAGAAACCAGTCAGTTCAGAGGCTTATCTGCCAAAGAGAGCAAGTTGACAATTCCTTAACAAAGACCATTTCTATTGGTTATCTTGTCACAAGGAAACATCTGTTAAGCCAGAAAGCGTATTACTTGCTGCGATTATGTCTTTGTGCAATTACATAACGAAAGCTTTCACACGGTTAGCTGCGGAATCAAAAGCGAAGCTCCAGATTGAGAGATAGTCCTCATCACCTGCAAAAGATGATAATACAACGTAAACCAATGGCATGCATAGATGGCTCACGAGAGATATCTACTCTAATCTGTGTAACCGAACATGCAACAATTTGATCCAAGTGCATCATCAAAAGGAACGCAGAATAGACTCTGGCTGTTGAAACTCGCAACAAAAACTTCAAGATGGCCTAATCTTAGCTTGCCGAAGAACTTGGGGAAAAAAGGATATCCTTTTGCCATGAAAGTTGCAAAGATTGGTCCCCAGAAGACCCTCCAGTAGCACTTTGGAAAAGAACCGAACAAGAAAAAAACCCTATGCAGGATCTCCTAGGGCCCAATATTTCGATTGAATTAGCACAAGCACCAATTCATTCAACAAGGCGAAGTGAAATATGCTGTAAAGCTTTAACAGCAAAAGAGGAACGTCTATGACACCCCGTAAGTGACAAACTGCATCATCGTCCTTAGGAACTTCAAATCTTTGGTGCCCCGGAGAAGCAGCCACTGGCAAAATTGGGTGAAGAGAGAAACCATTTACTGTATCGGCATCATCATGGAACACAAGGAAATGTTCATTATCAGGCAAATCTAATATGACTAAACACAAAACGCATAAGTGAACACGAAACCCTTGAATTACAGTATCAGACCTGAGGCAGCCTGAAAGCCTGAAATCCAGTGGGCAGTTTGAAGATCATATATATGAACTAGACCATCCCGAAGGCAAAGACTGTTAGAGTGGACAATTGACAAAATAGATCACCATAAATGTAAAATCCCGCTTTATACCTGACCGCCTGGACCAAGATGTCAACCTAGAGGTTCAACATCAAAGTATATCCGCTGGTTGGTATCTTCAGATGATCAGTACAACCTATACAAACAATAGAGGAACAAAAAAAGTCACTTCAATGGTTTGAAAAACAAATAATGATAGCAAAAGCGACTACTCGAGAGAAACAAACTACGCCTTAGGAAAGGCATATTCGCAGTAGGAAATATTCTACTTTCTCATCTAATGACCCATCAATTCGGGAAAATATGTTTTTTAGTTGGATGGAAAGAGGAGCTTGGCTATCACTAGAAAACATTACTCACTTGTAGACAACATCAACAGCGTTGCAAACATCCCAGCACACAATAAAAGTGTCCTACATAGAAATTTAAGAAGACACATTGTCAGAGACATGCCTAAAATAATGCACGTTCACCATGATTCCTGTTTGCCAAGTCCATCCCAAAACACAGTGGTTTACTCAGAAATTGAGAACATAGACTGTGTTTGATCATAGAATAAAGACAGAATTGATATGAAAATATTCGAGCATTCTATTTGGAGAGAGACTGGATATAACAATTAGATATGTTCTCCTATCTTATCCGGCTTCACCAATTAACACACATACCATGTTAGTGAGTGCCTTGTTACTTGTTAGGTCACAGTGTCTGCATAGAAGAGGGCTGGATCATGCTCTCTATCCCTCTCTCCCCCTCTCTCTCTCTCTCCCTCTCTCCTCTTCTTTCTCTCTCATCCTTTTCTGCCACAATCGCCGCCCGCAATTTAAACCCAAAGCCATGCCCTTCCACCGAAGAGAAAAGCTTTCCACGTGTATCTCGTCTTTTCTTGTTGTATTTTATATCTAGCTCTATATTCGGGTGTATCCAATCTCAATAGACTTTGCATATGCCAAATAGGACGCCTGAACTCCTACTACCCTGTATAAAAACCGAAGAACATTCAAAAGTAAGTCTAAGATATGAAAAAAGCATATCTTCCCATAATAATCACTATCAGTAGCAGATGGAACAAATTTACATATTTTAGAGGCTACAACAAATTCAATCACTCATAATCACTAGGTAATTGTTCCAACTTTTATCTGATTAATTAATAACAAAAACCTTGGAAATGTCCAGATAAAACGTTTACATCGCATGGCATTGCATGTGTGAGAGAGAGAGAGAGAGAGAGAGAGAGAGAGAATGGTAGAGAGTCATTACACATACTGCCGAGAAAAGGAAAAGAGAAGATTTAGAGCATTCTTCCTTTCCTCCTCCAGTATACAAGTAGTTTCCATCTTTCAAAAATAACACCCGGAATTGCAATTTTATTATGGGTAACCCCGTCTTGCTGACCACGTAAGATGTGTAAGAGTTCCAAGTTATCATCTTTGTAGATTGCAATAGTCTGGCTGTAGGAACCAGTCGCCAGCATTCTGGTATGAGCTGGAGAGAAAGCGAAGCGAGGGCAGATATGATACCTGCACAAAAGCAATAGAGAGCGGGATACTCAATTCTCCCCGCTTATCTTGTGATCTAAATATTATCTAGAATCATTATGCAATAAACAAGGAAATCCAGGGCATTTTGGAGATCTGCTAGTTCCCTTTACATGCATAGTACATCAGCCCCGTGGCAAAAATAAATAGAACAAGACAGCCTTTCAATCCAAAGTAATCCTTTGAAGTTGAAATACTCAATTCTTCTCCATTCTAGTTTTTGAAATCCTCTTTTATTTAAGTTGATAGACAAATATCCAAAAATAGCTAAAATGGGACAAGCACAACAACGCACCTATTTGACCTTCTTTGTTTCCTTCAAGGGTTGAGTGCTTCTCAAAATCCCTACCAGGGTGATGTACGTGAAACGCTCTTATGGATCTGTTATATCAAGCAAAAATCCTAAACATAAGCAGAGGATGTAGGTTGAAACTTTAATAGACTTAAAATGCTATAAACCCTATGTAAAGAGAATAGCTCCAACAAACTAAATCATTCATGATAACTGCAAAAACCACTAAGCAACCAAACACTGACGTTCTGAAATTCAGGTAGCATAGCATAAGCGACATCACCAAATGCTGACTTCTTTTAAAAATAGAAGGTAAAATAATGCAAGGATTCTAGCAGAAAAGTTTGAGGGGAATCAGAGTGGACCATTGACATGAGGGAATTTAAGAGTCTTCAAAACTGAATGTTAACACTTACTTGTTCCCCGCAGGATTAAATGCAATTGAAAATGTAGCTCTAATTTCATCCACAGCATCATAAGCCCTGTATGTGCAACGAAGCTGTAATGTCAAGTGGACGAGTCAATAAAATTTCCTTTTTTTTTTCAACACAATTCAAAATGGGTTTGCACGAATAAGATTTTAAAAGAGAAGCTAAGAGGTTTGCAGATAACAGAGTTGCTACAAAGCATGTCTAAGATGTGTGATAAGTTCGGGGTCCACAACTTCAATGTACCCCTAAACGATTATATGGCTTCCGTAGAGTCTCCCTAGAGTACATGAAACCTCTAAGCTCAACTTCACAATTCAGACCTATCCAGTAGTAGCATCCCAGACATGAATTGGATGATCACAAGTAGTTGATGCAAAAACACAGCTAACCGGGTCTGAAATTTGAAAAGCTCCCATTTTCAATTTTAGCTGTGGCTAGTAACCTTAAGAGAAATAACTACAGCTCAAAATATAACCATGATAAAGTGGAAAAAGAGAAAATTTAACGAGACAACCTGTAGCAGACATGTATGGCTATCAACAGAATTCATAAACCGATTCCTCTTCCATCACAACAAGATTTGCTGTAAAGGAATCTGCAACCAAAGAGAACTACATGAGACATAAACACCCCATTATCTCAATTTGCAAATGTTTGGTTATAGATATTTCTAAGCAAATAGTCTCAGCAGTCCTAAGACTAACATCTTTTCAAGCTACTGTAATACACTGAAATGAATACACATTCTACATGACCACAAAATGCCATGAGGACCTGTACCTTGATCAACATCAAACAAACATGCATTTGCACTGTCGTCGCCCCCGTACTCTAGTCTGACCATGAGACAAAGCAATTAAAGTACCACCAACAGCACAACATCTCGCTAATGAATAAACATAAGAAGGAACAGAAAAATCAGCAAGCACTGCCATTGTCCCGAAAAAAACTTACAATGCAAACGCAAGAAGGGTATTGTCCTCTGAACAGAGTAATGGAAAGACCGAAGAGAAAATCAAGTATATACTTGACCACCCAAGATTATAATAAGCTTCCAAAAGAAAAGCCATTTTGTGCTGGGATTGCTGATCTAAGAGGGCCTGGCCCTACAGAAGATAAATTTTAAAGCAACCAACATGACTAGATTGCCCAAGAGTTCAGAGAAGAAAAGGGGGAGGAGAAGAAAATAAAAGCAGAGCAAGATTGTGAAAGTTGACCGTGACCAACCTCTAGAAATCAGCACAGCATTTGTACAGATTTAGCTTCAGCATCTTCCTGTTATATGGGTCTCACCTGAACATTTGCACTTGAGGAAAAATGGGGAGGACAGGCAAAAGATAGCCAGGATCAACATCATCAAGCCTAATGTAAGAGTCCGGTTGTCTCCCATACAATCAAAGCTGGAACCGAATGCCGTCAAACCTGATCCACAAACGGAAATTCTGGGTGGTGGCAGTGTGGAGGAAGAGAAGCCCGGGAATGGGGAGAAACCTGGGCACCGGATTACGATCGTGGAGGATTCGATCATCGAAGCTAAGGGAGCTTTCGAGTAGGCATTGTCTCACACAGTTCAGACCCAGGACATCATGATACCTTTGCACGTGACGAAACTGACTCAACAAGGTTTGAATTCTTCATGCATAAGTTCTTTTGGGATTTGTCTCTGGCTGAGCATGTCTTGATGGTGGTTTATGAAGCAAACGAATGGTTGTGTTGATTTGATTGATTGCAGGAACCTGTGAAGAGTGTAACGAAGAGACGGCTCCGAGGGCTTATCAGCTTGTTCAGTCTCTGAAGAATATGTGCCATTTAAAGAGAACTGAGGCGGGTATATAATTGTAACTCACTAGAGATCAAGAACTCTGCTTAGAATCCATTAAACCAAGATTTGCTCTCTCCCATTCTAAATGATCTCGTGCATGCTGTGTCTTTCTTTTAAGTGCTTTCTACTTCGCTAATTTCCATGTTCCAGACGGCGTCATGAGTTCTTTTTCTCTCCAATGGACCCTGCATTTTCAAATTCATTTTTCATTTTTAGTTTCACAAGCTTTCGATTCTTCCTTCGGGTGGATAATAAGGGGAAAAACGAAAGCAAAAGCCTAGACAAAGGGGCAAAATTCTCACTGTTCATGGGTTTCAATTTCTTTTTCTCTTTAAGTGAATTGAAAGTAGTAGTTTTTCTCATTTTTGTGCATTCCTTGTTTAGTTGTTGGCAGCATCCGTTGGACACTGAATTTCCAATTTGTAGTTATATATAATTAAGATTAACATCCTTCCTTGAGAGGTTCATATTACAGCTAAAGGGAAAACTTGAAACAAGTGCAGAATAGATTCACGTTAAAAATCTTATATTGTCATACTTCATATAATTTTGCCGTTAAAAGAGCGTGAACAAGAATGAGCAGCGTAGTGCCCCGGACAACATACCCTCGCCATGAGATCAACAAGAAACCCGGATTCTCTTATAATTTTATGACGACACCTATTCGAAAAAAATAATCAAAGATAACCTCAGCATTTATGGAAGCTTTTCGACAGCTGAGCACATTTCGGCTCATAGCATGTAGTTTAGACAGACCGGCGGGTTGAAGACGTTTTTGTCCATCTCGTAGGAACAAATCAACCTTATTAATCAACTTCTTCGGCACAAGTGCATCCCCAAGAAGAAACTTAATGAGAGTGAGCAGATGTTTTGACTCCAAATCATCTTCAAAGCTGGTGATCTCAACTCTCTTGAGATGTTTCTCCAAACATTCAAAGTTCCCCTTCTGTAAGCACAAAAAATTTTCTTCATCGAAATTAAAACGTTATTCAGATTCTTCATCAAACTCAAACTGCATGTGGATACCCCATTTAAGAAACTAATTTAACATTAGATGTGGACCGTGGGAAATAAGAAAATCATTGGCTCACTAAAATTTCAAACAAACAACTTCCATTTGTCCATTGCGAATGCTAGTTAGTTTTAACGAGTCTCCATCAATTTAAGCTCTTAAACTCGTCTACACATCTTCTCTAAACATGTTCTCTTTCTAAGTGCTCATCGCTAAACTCTTAGCTCAACATCTTAACTCTACATGGCAGCAAAAGAACCTCCAGTACAACACTGCACTTACTTTAAGACAGGAACTCAAACAGCTTAATATTGTCCTGCACAAATGTTGAGTAGACTGACAGCCATGAGCAAATTTCGATTGCTGGACCAAATAAGAGTTCGAGAATGATCATCTTTATGAGCTTCCAAAGTTTTAACAAACTGTTTAACATTCATGCATAGAATAAGTCAGCAAAAGAAGCGAACTGAAAATATCATAGCAGAGGCACAAACCTTCAATGGGGGGAGGGAGGTGAGGTATATGACTAATCTTTCCAGGCATTGTGAACTTCATAGCATGTTATCCCAGGAAGGTCCCATTGACTAACAGGAGTATCAGATTCCGACATTTTTACAATGGGGATGGCAATTCTTCCGTCTCCAAAAGGGGCAGAATCTAAGCACATTGAACAAGCAACATAGAAAATCTGATTAATACTAGTTTTCATGTTTAACATGAATATATAATAACAAAACTACAGTCCATCCAAATACTATATCCTTTGACCCTATATCCCACCACGAGAAGACCGATAAGGATACTACAAGTAAAAATTAACAAGTAAATCTCTTTAATAATTGAGACTATTTACATATGCTCCTCATGTAGAACTTGTGATATTTGAAGGCTCCGAAAATTCCAATAGTTGATCACATGAGATAGAGAACCTCATTGTTGACTGGAGCTTCCAAGTTAATCCATCCTTTGCCATCGTAAAATATTGTGAGAATACTTTGTAAGATGATAATTGAAAACAACCTAATGTGATGAGAAAGCATGAACCAGTTCTGTCTACCTACTATGACTAGTTCCATTACTCATTTTTATCTTTGCAGATAATTACATTTTCTCTATAAATTGAAAGAATGAAATTTCAAGAAACCTTTCCAATAATCTCTTCATGCATTTTTCTTATGAAAACCGAGGCATCTAAGAATGTTGCAGTGAGTAGCATCCACAATAATTAGCAATACCTAGTGGCATTCATTGGCAGAAATTGAGCAATCCATTTATCAAAAATTAAACAGAGGGAAGAAGCTCCAAGGTTCACAGTAATCTCTTATGTAGAAACTTGGAACACAAAGTTACGAATCATCCTATCTGCCAATAACTAACTACACATGAGTTCACAACGATTCCCCTTGATGGAAGACTACAATGCCACAGAGAACTGAGGTCACTCAACCGGGCCAACATACAGCATTAAATGGTGCTACTCACGGACACCATTCAACACGAGCATGTCTTATGAAGGGCAAAAATATAATGAGCTCATACCTGCAAACACCGACTGCCGATGGTGATAATAGGAACTCGGAGCAGCTGCTCAAAAAGTTCCTTTAACAAGTTGCTGCACATCCTCTTGCCACCAGACAACAAAATCCAACATGGCTTCTACCAAAGAAGATACGTCTCAAGTCTGAACAGAGAATCATGAGGCCAATACCCCGATACCCGCAGCAACAGCAAATGCGGGGCCCAAAGTTTCTGCGTGTTAAAGAACCCGGGGTGGAAGACTACCAACTCTTTCATACTTGTCGAATCTATCTTAATGTTCTTCACGCCCTTGCAGAAATCCAACACAAGGGACTCTAAAACAGGGCTTCCCCTGACAATTCCGAATCGTTGATTCACAAGAACTCAAGACAAGGCCACCTGTTAGTATCACCTGAGGAAAAAGGGCACAATCTGACTTCCAGGCATACCAACCAACTTAAGCAATACATGAACTGCGGCAGTGTATACAAGAACGGCGACTCGAGAGGCAGACACATGTGGCGCCCCTCCGCCATCAGATTTGATCTCACAGTTACCCAAAAAGATTATTATCTGATCATCCTTCATCATACATTAGTTACAGCCAATTAAACCGCGACCAAGACAGACTCAAACTCTACTTTGTGCAACTGCCCAAAGCTATCCACAAGTCGGCATAGCTTGTTACAAAAAGCGTGAGTTCAACATTGCTAGATCGCTGCAGCTAATGGATTTGCCTGGTCATCAATCACGAACATTTTCGATCCATGAAAATTATAGTATAGATAGACACAAATTTTTTAAGAATTCTCAAGAATACTGTTGCCATTTTTCATGGGGCGTGGCCTCAAGATCAGCACCACCATTTTCATCATCCATGCTACTAGCTGCAGAATCAAAGCCTAGCTCCAGATTCAGAGGCCGTTCTAATCACCTGCAAAAAGACGAGAATATAATGTAAACCAATGGCAATAGTAAATTGTTGAGGTGATCATCAAAGAAAAGCAGAACAGACTATGGCTGCTTAAACTAGCAACAAAAAATTCAAGATGGCATAATCTTAGCTTGCTGAAAAACTTGGAAAACAGGGGATATCTTTTCACAAAGAAAATGGCAAAGCTGCTTGGGCCCTGGAAGATCCTCCAGTGGGACTTTGAAAAAAAATTAAAGAACGAGAACAAGAAAAAACCCGATGGAGGATCTTCTAGAACCCAATACTTTGATTGAAATGGCACAATTAGCAAGTCATTCAACAAGGTGAAGTGAAATATGCTGTAAAGCTTTAACAGCAAAAGGTGGACGTCCATGATACCCCTCAAATGAAATACTCCATCATCGCCCTAAGCAACTTCAAGTCTTCAGTGACCCAAAGAAGAAGCAGCCAGTGGTAGAAACAGGTGAAAAGAGAAACCATTTACTGTACCTGCATTATCACGGAAGACAAGGAAATATTCATCAGCAGGCAAATTTAAAAAAACAAAACACAATGCCCATAAGGGGACCGGAAACCCTTGAATTACAAAGTATCAGACCTGATGCAGCCTGAAAGCCTGAAATCCACTGGCCAGTTTGAAGATCATATATATGAACAAGACCATCCTGAGGGCAAAGACTGTTAGAAAGAGTAGTCAATTGATGAAATAGTTCACTGTAAATATAAAACCAGCATGATACCTTACCGCCTGTACCAAGATGTCGACCTAGAGGCCCAACATCAAAGTATATCTCCTGGTTGGTGTCTTCACATGATCGATACAACCTATACAAACGATTGAGGGACAAAAAAAGTCACTTGAGAGAAAAAACTTTGCCTTAGGAAAGGCGCAGGAAATATTCCACTTTCTCATCTAATGACCCTAAATTTCAGCAAAAATATGTTTTTCGGTTAGATGGAAAGAGGTGCTTTGCTAGCACTAGAAAACAACACTCACTTGTAGACAACATCAACAGCATTGCGAAAATCCCAGCACATAATAAAAGGGTCCTACAAGAAATTTAAGAGGAGACATTGTCAGAGACAGACATGCTTACCCACGATTCCCAAATGTTAGGTCCATCCCAAAACACTACAGTCATTTTCGCACAAATTAAGAACTTAGACTGTGTTTGATCACAGGATAAAGACAAAATTGATTCGAAAATATTTGTGCATTCTAATTGGAGAGTGACTAGATATAAGAATTAGATATGTTCTCCTATCTTATCCGGCTTCACCCATTAACCCACAGCTCATTTTAGCAAGTGCATTGTTGCTTCTTAGGTCACTCTGCCTGGAAGAACAGGGCAGAATCATGCACTCTCTCTCACTCTCTCTCCCTGCACCCCCTCCCCCGCGCTGTCTCTCTCTTGTCCTTTCTTATTCTATTTTATATCTGGCTCTATACTATCCAATCTGATAGACTTTGCATATGCCAAAGAGGACAACTTAAATCCTATTACCCTGTATAAAAACCAAAGAACATTCAAGCAAGCCTAAGACATGAAAAAGGGATGCCTTTCCATGATAATCACTAACAGTAGCAGATGGAACAAATTTGCACATCTTAGAGGCAACAAAGAATTCAATCACTCAACGTCACAAGGTAATTGTTCCAGCTATTTTTCTGATCAATCAATCACAAAAACTCTGGAAATGTCCAGATAAAATGTTTACATCACATGCCATTGGGAGAGAGAGGGGGAGAGAGATTGGTAAAGAGTCATTAAACATATTGCCAAGAAAAGAAAAAGAGAAGGTTTAGAGCATTCTACCTTTCGCCCTCCAGTATAAGGAGTAGTTTCCATCTTTCAGAAACAAAACACCTGGAATTGCAATATGATTACCTAAAATTTCTTGACAAATAACCATCGCATAAGGAAATCCAATCATCTGGCACTTACATGGATGACCCCACCTTGCTGGCCACGTAAGATGTATAAGAGTTCCACGTCATCTTCTCAGTAGATTGCAATCCTCTGGCTGTACGAACCTATTGCCAGCAGCTGGAGAAAAGGCAATGGCAGATGTAATACCTGCACAAAAGCAAAGAGGGTGAGATACTCAATTCGACCCTTTTATCTTGTGATTTCTTCCCTTTTATCTTGTGATCTCTATATTATCTTGAATCATTGTACAATAAACATGGAAATCCAGGGCATTTAGGAGATCTGCTAGCTCCCTTTACAAGCATAGGACATAAGCCCCATGGCAAAATAAATAGAACAAATCAGTGTTACGATCAAATGTAATCCTTTCAAGATGCAACGCTCAGTTCTTTTTAGTTTTAGTTTTTGAGATCCTCCTATATTTAACTTGTTAAACAATTCTCAAGTAATAGCTAAACTGGGACAAACTTAATAATGCACCTGTTTGACCTTCTTTGTTTCGTTGAAGTGCTGAGTGCATCTCAAAATCTCTACCAGGGCGATATACATCAAACACACTTATGGTTTTGTTATATCCAGCAAAGATCCTACACATGAACAGAGGATAACCGCAAATTAAATCATTTAGGATAACTGCAAACACTAAGCAACCAAACACCAACATACCAAAATTTGGGTATCAGTGCACAATCTATATCACCAAATACTGATTTATTTCGACACTAGTAGGTAAAGTAATGTGAGGAATCTAAAAGAAAATTTCTAGAGGAATTAGAGTGGACTATTGACATGAGGGAATTTAGGAGTCTTGAATACATGTTAACCTTACTTGCTTCCCGCAGGATTTAATGCAATTGAAAACGCAGCTGTAATTTCATCCACGGCATCATAAACCATGTATGTGCAACGTAGCTGCGATGTCAAGTGTATCAGTCAATGAAATTTCCCGGTTTCTTACAAGGCAATAAAAAACGAAGCCGCACGTAGAAGACTGTAAGGAGAAGCGAGGGGTTATGCAGACAGCAGAGTTGCTACAAAGCATGTCTAAGATATGTGATAAGCTCGATGACTACAACTTCACCGTACCCTGAAACAATATATGGCTCCCATAAAGTCTCCCCAGAGTTCTTGAAAGCTCTAATCTAAACTTAACAAATCTGACCTGTCCAGTAGTAGCATCCCAGACATGAATCAGATGATCACGAGTAGTTGACGCGAATACACAGCTAACTGTGTCTGGAATTTGAAAAACTTCCAAATTCAATTCTAGCTGTGGCTAATTACCAGAAGAGAAATAACTATAGCTGAAAATATAACCATGGTACGGAAAAGAAGAGTAAAATTTATCGAGACAACCTGTAGCAGACATGTATGTGTACCAACAGAAATCATAAACCAATTCCCCTTCTGTCACAACAAGATTTGCTGTAAAGGAGTCTGCAACCAAAGAGAACTACATGAGACATAGACTACCCATTATTTGGATTTGCGAATATTCTGTTGTAGATATTACTCGCAAATAGCCTCAGCAGTCCTAATGCAAGCATGTTTTCAAGCTGCTTATACACACAGAAACATGACCAAGAAATTCCTCGAGACCCCGTACCTGGATCAACATCAGACGAACTTGCATTTACACTGTTGTCACCCCCGTAGTCTGGTCTGACCATGACACAGAGCAATCATAGTACCACCAACATCGCCACATCTCATGAAAGAATAAAACGTAAGAGGAACAGAAAGAACAGTAAGCACCACCATTGTCCCCAAGCAAACTTACAATGCGAACACACCAACTGTTTTGTCCTTTGAACTACTGAGAAAGCAAGTTCCATCAGGCAACCTAATGAAAGCCCAGAAGCCACGCCACTACTCAGAAAAAGAACAACCAAACACCCATCAAGGGAAAACGAAAAATTACACACCATTTGACGCCTTCAAGAAAGTTGTTCGGCCTCTGGTTAGTTCTTAACGGTTTGTGGAAACGATAGGCTCTTTGAAAAGGAACATCGAACCGACTCGCAGACCATGAGTGGCCCCTACGGATTCCCGTGAGAGATGAGAGTGTTTGGCGAGCTTCGAGCACGAGCTGTGAGACTTTTCTTGAGTTGTCACCCGGCGAATTTTGGCTCCGTCGACCCTCTTTTGAGTTCTGCAAAGGGATGGAGGGAAGCCCATCACCTTTGTCTTGCGGAATGAAATAACACGGGAATATGTAGTAATTTCATGAATATAAACTAAACTCGGAATTAGTCCCGAAAAATGTCTTATTTGATAAGAGGATAATCTAAGAATTGCATGATTGAATTTCTTTTCATGTTATGTAAAAGTTTATAAATAATAGCCACCTCGATGATTGTGGAACAAAAATTCATAGCTACGGGCCACGAGCTGATATTAACAGTTTTTGAAATGAATTATAATTATCAATTATGATAAAATTGCTTTAACTAATTATGATAGTTAATATCTTGATCATTTAAGTTTGAAAATTGAGTTATCTTATAACTTGAATTTCATTTAATTCAATAGTTTAATATTTAAGAACTTAATTCTAGCATGGTTGACTATATACTGAGCATCACACTTTATTTAATATAAATCACATATGTCTGAAGCATGGACAAATTATTGACTAAAGGATCAGCACAGAAAAATGACTTACTAATTCTGCTTATGATTTTGCTTTATAATATGAAACTAAAAAAATGAAAAAAAAGAAGATATGATTCGACGTTACTTTATTTAAATTTTCATATGTTTCTAGTATATCACACTAAATAATAATTCAAATCACGAGTGCTGCAAAATTTACAAAACATCAAAAATTGAAAGTAGAAAAATATATAAGAGTTCTTTTGGTTAGGAAAAAAAAATTGTATATGTAAAAGTTGAAGCAGTTGAAATCTGCTTCTTCAACAAGTGATAAGCTAGTGATGGGCCATAAGGAAGGAGATATGATAAACTGCTTTAATGCCGATAGGTCATATTAAATTTCATGTTCGTCTTTGTAAATTAAAATAGGTCTTAAAAACATATTTCCTGCATAAAGATAATTAGTTTACCTTAAAAGATTAGCCAAGCTCAAAATCTTATGTACGATACCTTTTATCAGATAATTACAAGACAAGTCCTAAAACTTGTTACGATAATTTGCTTGGGTCTACAAAACTTACATTTCGTGCATGTAAGTCCTTAAACATGCAAGTTTGATGCACTTGAATTTTTTCATTAGCTCTATTAATTTAATGGACGAAAAATGTCATGTGACTTTTTTCATTATGTTAGTATCTCGTGACTGTCAATAATAATAAAAAATGACATGTTAACGTCCAATAAAACATGATGGAGCTAACAAAAAGACTAACGATTTCACCATTTAGTTTGGTTCTCCAAAAGAGGAACCAAATCAAACCTTATAATACAGTTTACTTACGAATACAAACTTTTTTGTTGGGAAAAAATCCACTAGAACCAAAACACTAATACTAACATCTTTCCCCGAGTGGTTCATAGTTACAACTCGAATAAAAAAACTTGAAAAAAGAGCAAATTAGATAAATGTTTAAAACCTAATATGTCACACTTCATGTAACTTCACTGTCAAAAGTGCATGAATACAAAACGAGCAGTGCAGTGGCCAGGGCAATGTACCCTTGCCATGAGACCAACGAGAAACCCAAACTTTCATATGCTTCTATGTGAACAGCAATTCGAAAGGATGATCGAACATAAGCTCCTCATTCTTGGAAGCTCTTCGACAGCTGAGCACCATTTTTCTCACACCAAGTAGTTTCGACAAATTAGCAGCTTCAAGGTGTTTTTGTCCACGTTCTGTGGGAAATCTAGCCTTGATAATGAACTTCTCCAACGCAAGTGCATTCCCAAGAAGAAGCTCAATCAGGGCAAGCAAATTTTTCGATTCAAATATATTAGCTCATAGCCAATGATCTCAACTCTCTTGAGATGTTTCGCCAAACATTCATAGTTCCCCTTCCGTGAACATAGAAAATCTTCTTCATCATAGTTAAAAACGTTCTCCATATTCTTCATCAAGCTCAAACTGCATGTAGATATCCCATTTAAGAAGCTTATTTCACATTAGATGTGGATCCACGGGAAAAAAATAAATTCATTGGCTCACTAAAATTTCAAACAAACAACTTTCATGTGTCCATTGCAGATGCTAGTTAGTTTTACTTTATAATGAGTTTTAATTAGTTTAAGCTCTTAAACTCGTCTTCACATATAAAACCTGCTCTCTTTCTAAGTGCTCATCACTAAACTCTTAGTTCAAGATTCTAACGCTACATGGCAGCAAAAGAACCTCCAATGCATCATTGCAGTTACTTTAAGACATGAACTAAAACAACTTAATAATGCATTGCACAAATGTTCAATAGACTGACAGAGAATTTCAATTGCTGGAACAAATAAGAGTTCAAGATTGATCGCATTTATGTGCTCCCAAAGTATTAACTCATTGTTTGGACATTCGTGCAAAGAGGAAGTCAAACCAAAGAAGCGAACTGAAAAAATCATAGCGAAGGAACAAACCTTCAATAGAGGGGGGAGGTCAGGTCTATGAATTATCTTTTCAGGCACGGTGCACTTTGTAGCATGTATGCTATCCCGGGAAAGTCCCATTGACTAACTAGTCCATGTAGTCTCTGATTCTGCCGTATTGACAATGGAGATCCCTTCCATCTCCAAATGGGACAAAATCTAAGCACATTGAACAAGTAACAAAGAAAATTAAAGTAATATTTCTTTTCTTGTCTAACATGAATTAAGAATATCAAAATTACATCCCATCCAGCTACAATATCCTTTAATGCTGCCTTGCAGCTGGGAAAAGACTGATAAGGATACTACAAGTAGAAATGAACAAGTGAATCTCTTTATATAAGGAGACTATTTACATATGCTTCTCATGGAAAACTTGTAATCTTTGAAGGATCTTAAAATTCTAGTAGTTACTTACATGAGACGGCGAACCTTGACATTGACCTAAGTTTCCAAGTGAATCTGTCCATTGTCATTGTAAAATATTTTGAGAATACTCTAAAAGATGTATCATGGAAGAGCAGCCTAAAGTGATAAGAGAGCATGACCTGATTCTGTCAACCTAAGATGACTAGGTCCATTGTTCTTCATCATATTTCCAGATAATTATATTTTCTCTATAAATTGACAAAATGAACTGAAAAATGAACATTTTTCCATATAACCTCTCCATGCACATTTTCTTGTGAAAATCAGGCATCTAAGAATGTTGCATTGATCCTAGATCTAGTGGGCATACATTGTCCCAAAAATTGACTCATCCCATATCCATTTATTGAAAATTAAACAGAGGGAAGAAGCTCCGAGTTTCAAAGTTATATATCATCCTATCTGCCAAATTAATAAATACATGCACTCTCCAATATTCCCCTTGATGAAAGACTAGAATGCTGCAAAAAGCAGAGGTCACTCAGTCGGGGTAACAAACAGCACGAAGCAATGCTAATAACAGGCACGCACTAATGAGATCCCTAGGGCTCGAAGGAGGAGGAGGAGGTGGATTTCTTTCGGTGCCGCTTGGACGGTCGCCGGAGGAGGATTTGCGGCGGACGACACCATGGATGGAGGTCTCTGCCATGAAATTGAAATTCTAGGGTTTACTTGCAGTTTTACACGCCGAGAGTTTTTGAATGGTTTTACCTTCTGTGTTTTTCTACAAGGTGAAGAATAATGAAGTTATTTGGCCCTTCTACTTACATGATTCGTGAAACATAAAGATGCAAAAGTGAATATTTGGCCCTTTTAATTAATATAGGCACAAAAAAAAGTTACTAACATGATTGGTCAAACAATAAAGATCCAAAAGTGAATATTTGAGAGAAAAAACTTAGCAGGAAAGGCACATTTTGCTGTAAATATTCTTCTTGAGAATTTAGACTGTCTGATCGCAGGATAAAGACAGAATTGATACGAAACTATTTGTGCACTCTCTATGGGCATATCGTCAGATAGACTTTGCATAAGCCAAAGAGCACACTTTAAATCCTATTACCCCGCATAAAAACCAAAGAACATTTAAGCAAGTCATGAGAAAAGGATATCTTTCTGTGACGATCATCATTTGCAGCAGATGTAATTATTGTTTGATTAATCAAAATCAAAAACTCCACAAATGCCCAAATAAAATGTTCCCGTCACAAGCCGTTGCATATGAGAGAGAGAGAGAGAGAGAGAGAGAGAATGGCAGTCATTCTATACATTTCCACGGAAAGGAAAAGAGAAGGTTTAGAGAATTCTACGTTTCGTCCTCCAGTATACAAGTAGTTTCATCTTTTGGAAATAATACTGGCAATTGGAAGCTTATCATCTATAATTCCTTGAGAAAAACCATCGCATGAGGGCAATCCAATCACCTAGCATTTACATGTAAAATATTGCGAGAATATTCTATAAGCTGATTATGGAACAACAACCTAATATGACGAGGGAAGATGATCCGGTTTTGTCAACCTAAGATAACTAGGTCCATTACTCTTCGCCATATTTCTAGATATTTATATTTCATCTACAGATTGAAAGAATGAATGGAAAATGTAACCTTTTCAATTATTCTCTTCATACATTTTTTTTTTTTTTTTTTTTTTGCGGTGAGTACCATCTATTATAATTAGCAATATCTAGCGGCATTGATTGTCCCTAATTAATCAAAGAGACGAAGCTCCAAGGTTCACTGTAAGTTCTTACGTAGTAGCTCCAAAGACAAAGTCATGAATCATCCTATCTGCCAATAGTTAATTACACATGAATTCACACTGATTCTGCTTGACGAAATAATGCCACAGAGAGCGAGGTCACTTGACCTGGCCTGCATACAACACTAAAACGGTGCTCGTCAGAGACGCCATTCAACACGTGAGTCTTAAAGATGATGAAAATATGGAGCTCGTACCTGCAGACACCAACCGCCAATGGTGATTGTAGAGATCCGCGTAGCTTCTCTAGAACAGGACTTTCCTTGAAAATCCTCTCTAAGGATACCATCACTCAAATCCAAATACACAATCGACGACACCTTAAGACAAGGCAACCTAATAGTCCGACCCAACGAGAAACTGCAGCAACTAACTTCCAGGCGCACCAACCAACTCGAGCGATACAAGAACGGCGGCAGTATATAGAAGGTCGGCGGCGGGAAATCCAACCTCAGGCAGAGATCCTCTATGCAGCACTCCCCGCGAAGCGGAGCCAGAGGTCGACCTTGAGGTGGAGGAGCTACTCGAAGCCGGTAACGAGGAACCTCTTCACTGTGGGGGAGGCGCACTGCCTCAGGACGCTGCCTCCGATCCTTCCATGGAAGACGAGGTCAGTGGTGGTGGTCTAAGCGGAATGCCACCGCCGGGAGAGGACGCTGGTCTTGACGACGTCTCGGATGGGTAGAAACGAGAAGATGTGGTGGATCACGGCATCCGGCGCTGAGGAGATCCCCGGGGCTCCTGCTTTGCTTCAGAGGAGAAGGAGGAGGTCGGTTTTGTCTGGTGCGCTCCGGCCGGTCGCCAGAGAATTCACGGCGAATGGTGCCGCGCACAGATGTCTCCTCTCCACCATGGATTCGAAGTTCTTCGAAGGATTTATACTTTCTGTGTCGACGGCGAACCAGACTGAAGTCATGTTGCCCTTTTAATTGATATTGTTTTTTCTTTTTTCCTTTTTCCCTTTTTTAATTTTTCACAGAATTGATCTCTTTTCTTTAATGGAAAGGAGGTCAAATTAAACTGATCGATCTTGATTTTACAGTCTACCTACTTAGTAATTCACTTTGATTTCCTAATCTTTTTGTAACTACCGGAGTTCATCCTTCAATTCTTTTCAGCCTTTTTCCTATTTTTGTGACAGAAATTTTTCTCAATCGATTCTTTATGCAATCATATGAATTGTCTACTTCATAATGCACTGCGAAACAAATTAAATGATCTTGATATGAAAAAAAAAATTAGAATGACCCAAATAAACACTTAAGCTTGGATGAAAAGAAACACAAAATTTATGTGATATAGTAGTTCACTCAATATTTCTTTTCTCATCATCAAATTTCAGGACCTTTTCCTAGGTCAATTCCATCTTGGCTCACGCCACACCTTGCCCTTTTACCCCTAAACATACTTTGGCGCCGTATCACCTCCAGCTAAGGCCGATGATTTTCAACATGATGTGTTTACACGGCACCAAGGTAAGTCCTCACCTTTCTCCGGCCTATCAACGGCAAAAAAATAAGTGAACATGTATGTTTAAACACATGCGATAAACATGCTGTCATAGCTGGAACCTTTCGATGCTTTTATCACATGCTTAGATACATTTAATTAAACACCTTAGTATTTACATGTGTGGACCCCACATGATTAGATAAGTTTGGACATGTTTTAACATTTAGGCACATTTTTGCATATGTATGTGGGAATTAGTATCTTAAATGTGCTAAGCATGTCATGATATGTAAGGCGTTTAAGAAACTTGTCGTATTTGGGCTTTAAAAATAGGTCACTGATGATAATTATTTCCTGATGAGGTCATGACGTAGTTACATTAAGACATGATGTAGGTGGCCTATCTCATATCGAAGGTTGGGGCCTTCCATTTGTTAGAGAGAGAGAGAGAGTAATGCCTGCAAAAGAGCAGGCAGTGCAGATTGTTATAAGGAAGAAGTAGAAAAAAGGTGGGAAAAGAGAAGAGGCAAAGAGAAAATAACGGACTCTCTTTACTATAATTGAAAAGTCGTGGTAGAATTGTCCCATCAAAGGAACCAAATGAGCAAAACATCTGCTCAAATTTTGTGCTAACTAACCTAGTAGTGGTTAAATGGAGGCAAAAATAACAGACTCACGAGGAATATCTATTAAGAAATAAAGTTAGTGTACTAATGATTGTGGTTATATATTTCGCAGTTACTTAAGAAAAGCCATCGAGAGTACTTGCTGACAAAATCACAAAATCACAAGATGATGCCTTTAGGAGCACTTGCTCACAAAATCACAAGACGATCCCTTTCTGCAAGAAGTGCTTCTCAAGTTCCAATCAAACAAAGCTCTTTGAAAAGCATGACCTCTCCACATTGAAAGTTCAATGAGGGAAGAGTAGTGCATGAACAACCGAAGCACACCTCGTTGCGAAATTTCTTAGGACCAAGAATTGCATATGCCTTCAAAAGAGCATCCCTGAAGGATAATCAAAGGTAAATCGTGCAGAATTAGAAGCTCTTTGGTGGCCTTGTAGACATTGGATCGAATCACGCAGCTTTCATAGATTACCTGCCTCCAAAGATTCTTCTCTGAAAGGGTATGTGCATCCTAACTTTGATGATCATCTTCTCTAGCACAAGTGCAAATGCTTTGTGGCATGAGAAGAACATCCTAATTCATCATCAGACAAGTCCTAAAACCTTGATATCCTGTGACTATTAATAATAAATATATGTCACATGAACATCCAATAAAACTTATCACAGCTAACGGAAAGAACAATGATTTTATGGTTTGTTTTGGTTTTTGAAAAGCTGAACCACATCAAACTGCACAATGCAGTTTATTTCCGATTGCAACTTTTTTGTCGCGAAAAAATCCCCTTGAACCGAAACACTAATATTAACCTCTTTCCTTGAGAGGTCCATATTTACAACTACAATCAAACTTAAAAACCTAGTACTGTCAGACTTCACCGAACTTTACTGTCAAAAGTGTCAATACAAATGAGCAATGAAGTGCCCAAGGCAACAAAGATCAATAAGAAACCCAAACTTTCATATCCTTCATATCCTTTTGTGAGGACACTTATTCAAGGGGATAATCAAAAATAACCTTAGCCTTCTTTGAAGCTGTTAAAAAAGTGATCCATTTTAAAGAAAATTCTAGACTACACAAGAAAGAAAAAGGCAAGAAAACTCTCCAATAATGAAGAACTTTCTGTACGTGGGCAGCAAAATACGTGGACAACAAAAAGGCCAAAGAAAAGTCAACAAAAGTGGCTGTGAGTTGAAGAGAATAGAAAAGTGCAGAAAAATTGAGAAGGGACCAGATTCTTCGGGAGAAGCCGCGCAACATGCATGGACGAAGAAGCAAGCTGAAATTTTTTATATTTCTTGTACTCAATGTCGGTGAAGAAGAGGCGGTGCTCACGCCTATAAATAGAGGTGTGGTGTTGTTTTAGTTGGTAGAAAAACACACACTCCTTCCTTTGTAATAAAACCTTTCAACCTTTCAAAATAAAAGCTTCCTTTTTTTATCAATTCTTCCTTTGCCATTGTAGACCTTTTTCTTGTTCACATAACACTTGCACACACACACGCTTCCGCACAAACACCAACAGTGGTATCAGAGCCATGTCTTTGGTTGGTGTCAGGCGTTTGTCCTACCCACCAATTCCTAAAACTACCCTTTCCAAATACCCACTAATTAAACCATGGCCAACCCAACCTCATCCTCATTTCCCATTCCCATTTTTGATGGGAACAACTATGACTTTTGGAGCATAAAAATGACTACATTCTTGATGGCCCAAGACTTATGGGACATCGTGGAAAGAGGTTGCGAGGCTCCGCCAGAAGGTGCAAGTGTTTCAAAGGATCAACTACAAAAGGATGCAAAGGCGCTATATTTTATCCAACAAGCGCTCTCGGAAACTGTATTTCCGAGAATAATTGGAGCAAGGACTGCAAAAGAGGCTTGGGATATACTACGAGAGGAATTTCAAGGATCGGAAAAGGTACGCATTATTCGCCTTCAAACTCTAAGAAGAGATTTTGAGAATTCTAAAATGAAAAATTATGAGACCGTACAAGAATATTGTGGAAAATTAAAGGAACTCGTTAATCAAATGAGAGCCTATGGAGATGGGATAACGATCAAAGGGTTGTTGAGAAAATATTGGTGTCACTTACCAAAAAATACAACTCTATAGTTACAACTATAGAAGGAACTAAAGACTTGACGACCCTATCAATAAGTGAATTAATTGGCTCTCTAGAAGCATATGAGAAAAGACTAATGGCACAAGATGAAGATTCGGTCGAAAGTGCCTTTCAGTCTAAAGTAAATATACGGTCTCATCAAACTAAAAATGATGGAAGGAGCTCATGGAAAAACAAAAGAGGAGGAGAAATTATAAAAAAGGAAAATTATCCACCTTGTGGTATATGCAAGAAAACAAATCATTTGGAGAAGGATTGTTGGTTTAAAAATAAAAAACAATGCCGCTTTTGTAAAAGATATGGCCACGTAGAAAAAGATTGTCGCTCGAAAATAAATAATCGAGCAAACTATGTAGAAAAAAAGAGAGTGAAGAAAATACATTCTACGCGGGCCAAGCAGCAAATGACAATAAAAATGAAACATGGTACATCGATAGTGGGTGTAGCAATCACATGACAGGGGACGAATCTATATTCACCGATATTGATAAGTCGGTGAAATCTCAAGTAAAGTTGGGCAATGGTGCATTAGTAGATGTCAAAGGAAAAGGCACCATCGCCGTGGAAACGAATAAAGGGCCAAAATATATACGTAATGTATATCTAGTCCCTCGTCTTGCACAAAATCTCTTAAGTATAGGCCAAATGATACAAAGTGGGTATTCTCTATATTTTAATAGAGATGCCTGCATTATCTATGATAAATATAAAAATATCATTGCCTCTGTTAAGATGAAAAATAACAATTTTCCTATTCAATGGAAATTGGTCAAAGATATAGCCATGAAAGCTCAACTTGATGATTCATGGCTATGGCATAGAAGATTTGGCCACTTCAATTTTGCTGGATTAAAAATTCTCCATAAGAAAAATATGATGAGAGATTTTCCAGCCATCACAGAAATTTCAGATGTTTGTGAAGGCTGTCTTCTTGGAAAACAACAGAGACAGTCCTTCCCATCTGGAGTTTCATGGAAAGCTAAGAAGCCTTTAGAACTTGTCCACACGGACGTGTGCGGTCCGATGAGGACACCTACACCTAGTCAAAATAAATATTTCATCCTATTTATTGATGATTACACAAGAATGACGTGGGTATACTTTCTTCGAGAAAGATCTGAAGTTTTCTCTATCTTTAGAAAATTCAAGAACCACGTCGAGAATCAAAGTGGCCAAAGAATCAAAGTCCTAAGGAGGACAAAGAGGCACAGAATACAATTCAAAGGAGTTTAATAAATTTTGTGAAGATGAAGGAGTCCATCATCAACTAACTGTTGGCTACGCCCAGAACAAAATGGAGTAGCTGAAAGAAAAAATAGAACCGTTATGGAGATGGCAAGGTCTATGCTAAAGGAGAAAGGCCTTCCCAACACTTTCTGGGCAGAAGCAGTTTATACTGCTGTATACCTATTAAATAGGTGTCCAACTAAAGCAGTTCAAAATAAAACTCCAGTTGAAGCATGGAGTGGACGGAAGCCTTCAGCAAAGCATCTCAAAGTGTTTGGATGCATTTGCTACGTCCACATCCCTGCTCAAAAAAGGAGTAAGCTAGATGAAAAGACAGAAAAGGGAATATTCCTTGGCTATAGTGACCAATCAAAAGGCTATCGGGTTTACAACCTAAGAACTAAAAAGCTAATGATCAGTCGAGATGTCGAGTTCGATGAGAATGCTGCCTGGAATTGGGAAGACGAGAAGATCGTGAAGAAGTACATAACCTTGCCAGATACACCGCCTGCTCAAGAGGAGTTAACGTCACAAGAAGAAGGAGAAGTATCGGATTCTACCACTCACGACGTAACTCCACCAAGCTCTCCAAGGGTAACGCAAGAAGAATCTACTCCAGAGTCTCCAGTACTAAGGGTAAAAGCCCTTAAAAGAATTTATGACACGTGCAACTTTGTTATGTTGGAACCAGAAAATTATGAACAAGCATCCAAAGATGAAGTTTGGATAAAAGCCATGGAAGAAGAGATTAAGATGATCTAGAAAAATGAAACCTGGGAGCTTGTTGATCGTCCAGAAGACAAAGAGATTATTGGCGTTAAGTGGGTTTACAAGACAAAGCTCAATGCAGATGGATCAATCCGAAGCATAAAGCAAGGCTTGTGGCGAAAGGATACTTGCAACAACCAGGTATTGACTATACTGAAACTTTTGCTCCCGTTGCTCGCCTTGATACTATTCGAGCACTTATAGCCTTGGCGGCACAAAAAGAATGGAAGATTTATCAACTAGATGTGAAGTCGGCATTCCTAAATGGATATCTTCAAGAAGAAATATACATAGAACAACCACAAGGCTTTATTCTCAAAGGCCAAGAAGAAAAAGTCTTAAAGCTTAAGAAGGCCCTATACGGGTTAAAACAAGCACCACGTGCATGGTATAGTAGAATCGATGAGTACTTCATCAAGCAAGGATTCAGGAGGAGTATGAGTGAGCCGACACTCTACATCAAGACCCAAGGTAAGTCCGACACTCTCATTGTCTCTCTATATGTAGATGATCTTATATATACAGGAAACAATGAGACAATGATTCGAGAATTTAAAAAAGAAATGATGAAGACATTTGAAATGACGGACTTGGGCTTGATGAACTATTTCCTCGGTATTGAAGTTAATCAAGATAAAGGAATTTTCATCTCGCAAAAGAAATATACCGAAAACCTCCTAAAGAAATTCAAGATGAGTAATTGCAAAATAGTTTCAACACCACTAGTGATGAATGAGAAACTATTGAAAAATGATGGAGCAGAAAAAGTCGATGCCTCCCTCTATAGAAGTTTAATTGGGAGTCTACTATATCTTACTGCTACACGGCCAGACATTATGTACGCGACAAGTTTACTATCACGGTTTATGCAGAGCCCAAGTCAAATTCATTTTGGAGCAGCCAAGAGAATTCTTAGATATTTACGAGGAACTATAGATTACGGCATTCAGTATTGCCCAAGTATTAACACCAAGCTCATTGGCTACACTGATAGCGACTGGGCTGGTTCAACTGATGATAGGAAAAGTACTACACGGCTATGCATTCACACTGGGTTCTGGAATATTCTCATGGGCATCAAAAAAACAAGACTCAGTGGCACAGTCTACTGCTGAAGCAGAATATGTTGCGGCTGCTACAACTACTAGTCATGCAATATGGCTACGAAGAATTCTAGAAGACATTGGAGAGGCACAAATGGAAGCAACTCCAATACTTTGCGACAATAAGTCCGTAATCGCTATATCAAAAAATCCAGTATTCCATGGAAGAACCAAACACATAGACATTAAATATCACTTCATACGAGAGGCACAAAATAAAGGAGAAATCGAGCTAAAGTATTGTAAGACTGAAGATCAAATTGCGGACATATTCACTAAAGCGCTACCAACAGGAAAATTTGAGATATTGAGAAACATGCTTGGAGTATCACAAAAATGGATCAAGGAGGAGTGTTAAAAAAGTGATCCATTTTAAAGAAAATTCTAGACTACACAAGAAAGAAAAAGGCAAGAAAACTCTCCAATAATGAAGAACTTTCTGTACGTGGGCAGCAAAATACGTGGACAACAAAAAGGCCAAAGAAAAGTCAACAAAAGTGGCTGTGAGTTGAAGAGAATAGAAAAGTGCAGAAAAATTGAGAAGGGACCAGATTCTTCGGGAGAAGCCGCGCAACATGCATGGACGAAGAAGCAAGCTGAAATTTTTTATATTTCTTGTACTCAATGTCGGTGAAGAAGAGGCAGTGCTCACGCCTATAAATAGAGGTGTGGTGTTGTTTTAGTTGGTAGAAAAACACACACTCCTTCCTTTGTAATAAAACCTTTCAACCTTTCAAAATAAAAGCTTCCTTTTTTTATCAATTCTTCCTTTGCCATTGTAGTCCTTTTTCTTGTTCACATAACACTTGCACACACACACGCTTCCGCACAAACACCAACAGAAGCTCTTCGAAAGCTGAGCACATTGTTGCTCAGCTCAAGTAGTCTCGACATAACATCAGCTTGAAGAGGTTGTTGTGCAAGTCGTGTAGACAATTCAGGCTTGATAATCAACTTCTCCAGCACAAGTGCATGCCCAAGAATAAACTTAATCAGAGGGAGCAGATGGTTTAACCCAAAACTAAAAGCTCCAAAGCCGATGATCTCAACTCTCTTGAGATGTCTCGCCAAACATCCAAAGTTCCCCTTCCTTGAGCACAAGAAATCTTCTCCGTCAAAGTTAAAACTTTCTTTAGATTCTTCATCAACTTGAAACTGCACATAGAAACCCCATTTAAGAAACTTATTTCACACTAGATGTGGATCCCCAGGGAAAAAAAATTAATAGCTCACTAAAATTTCAGACAAACAACTTTCATTTGTCTACTACAGATGCTAGTCAGTTTTACTTTATAATGAGTCTTAATCAATTTAAGCTTTTAAACCTGCCTAGACATATAAAGCATGTTCTCTTTCTAAGTGCTCATCGCTAAACTCTTGATAATGCCAACCGCCAGCAAAAGAACCTCCAGTACAACACTGCAGTTACATGAACTAAAACAGCTCAATATTGCCTAGACTGACGAAGTCATGAGCAAATTTGAAATGCTAGAACAAATAAGAATTCAAGATAGATCATCTTTATGTACTTCTAAAGTAGCAGCAAACTGAAAGTATCATGGTAAAGGAACAAACCTTCAACATTGGGCAGCCAGTCAGGTGTAGGACTAATTTTTCCAGGCACTGTGAACTTCGGAGATTGTATGCTATCCCAAGAAGGTCCCATTGACTAACCAGTCCATGTAGAATCAGATTCTGACATGTTAAGGATGGAGGCGGCACTCCTTTCATCTCCAAAAGGGACAAAATCTAAGCACATTGAGCAAGCAACATAGAAAATCTGATCAAAACTAGTCTTCCTGTTTAACATGAATAAATAATAACGAAACTACAGTCCATCCAAATACAATATCCTTTGACCCTATCTCCCAGCCATGAAAAGGCCGACCGATAAGGATAGACTAAAAATAAAAATTAACAAGAGAATCTCTTTAATAATCGAGACTATTTACATATGCTCCTCATGTCGAACTCAAGTTATCTGAAGGATCTGAAAATTCCAATGGTTGTTCACGTGAGACAATGAACCTCAGTATTGACTAAACTTTCCAAGTTAATCTATCCACTGCCACCGTAAAATATTGTAAGAACACTATTTAAGATGATTATGGAACGACAGCCTGATGCGACAAGAGAGCATGATGCCGTTCTGTCTATCCAAGATGACTAGGTCAACTAAACTTTGTTATATTTGCAAATAATTGTACTTTCTCTATAAACTGAAAGGTTGAAATTTCAAGAAACCTTTCTGGAATAATCTCTTTCCGTTTGAAAATTGAGGCGTCTAAGGACGCTGCCCTGAGTAGCATCCACGATAAAAATCAATATCCAGCGGCATTCATTGTCCCGAAAATTGTGCGATCCATTTATCAGAGATTAAACATAGGGAAGAAGCTCCAAGGCTCACGATATCATCTTATGTCATAACTCGGACCACAGAGTGACCAATCATCCTATCTGCCAATAGCTAATTACACATGAGTCCACAATGATTAGACTTGATGAGGTCACTCAAGTGGGGAAACATACAGCATTTACACGGAACCCATTCAACAGGAGCACGTCTTAATAATGGTAAAAATTTTGAGCATGTACCTGCAAACACCAATCACCAAGGGTGATTGTAGGAACTCCGCGCAGCTTCTCAAGAAATTCCTTCAACAGGTCGCAGGCCATCCTAATGTCACCAGGCACATGCACACGAGGTAGAATTTCGAAGTTCAAGTCGGCTTCGACCAGAGACGAGATATCCTCAAGCGACATATGCTCTGCTGCCTCAGAACAAGAGCACGTCCCTGCTACACGCATCCTCAGCAAATGGGGAGCCCTAATCCTCCGTAGGTCAAACAGATTGGAGATGCTGAGGAACAAGTGTTTTACACTTGTTGTTGAATCTAAAACGACATTGTTCAAGTCCAGGCACCGACCCAACTCAAGGGACTCTAAATCAGGACTTCCAATACTCGCCAGGATATCATCGCTCAAGTTCACATTAGACAGCAACAAGAGGCCAATTAATACTAGTCGCACCCAACGAGAAACAGCACCGACTGACTTGCAGACACACCAAGCTACTCGAGCAAAACAAGAATTGCGGCAGAATATACATGGCCTGCAAACTGGTATCCAACTCCAGGCGGAGATCCTCCACGTGACGCTGCTCTGCGAAGCGGAGCCACTCCTCGAGCTTGGGGCTATCGGCCTCATCGTAAAAAAAGCCAGTGACGTGGAATTTCTTCAACCCCGACGTCGAGGTGTGCTGGTTCAGGACGCTGTCGACGATGGACCGGAAGTCTAAGGAGCGGGCTCTGTGATGGCGTGGCCGGACTCTATTGAATACGAGGTTGGTGGTGGTGGTCCTCCATCTGTATCGCCACCGCTTGGAGAGGACGCTGGTCCTCACAACGTCTTTGGTGGGCAGATACGAGAAGATGTCGCGGATCGCGTGGTCAGGCAATGCGCTGATGAGATCCCTAGGGCTCGGAGGAGGAGGAGGTCGGTCGCTGGAGGACTCTGGGCTGAGCAAAATCCTCCGGCGCTGGGAGGTGTCCGCCATGGACTTGAAATTCTAGGGTTTCTGCCGACGTTCCCCCAGGTTTCCATGGATTTTTCCAATTTATTTTTCCTTTACTTTCTATGCAAGCAATCAATTATGTATCGACTTGATTTGGAATCTATCTTTTTTCCTATTTGATTCGATTTCCTATTTTTTAATTAAAAGAAATATTTTTATTCAAAACAAAACCAATCCTAAAAAGTCACAGTTTGGAATCTATCTTTTTGTCCTATTAGATCCGATTTCCTAATTTTTTTTTTATCAAAATAAATATTTTTATTCAAAACAAAACCAATCCTAAAAAGTCACAATTCTTTATCGAACTTTTTTCTCTTCCGGGTTCTTTATCAAGCATTTTGATTTGCGAAATGAAATAGCAAGGAAATAAATAATAATCTCATGAAAATAAACTAAATTAGAATAAGCATGGAAAGATTCTTTTTATTCAATTAATAGGATAATCTAAAAATAACATCCACAAGCTTGAAACTCTTTTTAATCGGTTTTAATTACACAATAATTAAATTTTAATATCATATTATCAATATCATATTATCATTTCTTTCATTATAAATTTGATATGTAACTTATAGTTTACTCACACCTAATGATAATCATAAACAGTAATTCATAGAACTATATAATTATTTCTGGTGATTATAAGTTAGTCAAGCTATCAAAAAAAAAAATTAATGTGCAACCATACAAATCATGAATTGTTAATAGTCTGTGCAATAAATTTATTATTGATCATGTATAATTAAAATCACATTAATTAATTATGGTAATTTACATCTAGATTATTTAATTCTAATAATTGATTTATCTTATAATATAACTTTCATTTAATTGGGTAATTTAATATTTGACAACTTAATCCAAGTACGGTTGCTTATGTACCTAGCATGCACTTCATTAAATTATGGAAAAACTAATCATAATATTGGCATGAAACTAAATTAAAGGCTTCAAGGGTTACATAAGGACTAGTAGGGGATGTTAGGTTCTTACCCTTGAATCTACCCATTGACATGCATGCTTGCTTTGACCAAAATTTTACTAAAGTGAAAGCAAGTTATGTTTCGAATTGAGCCGAAACTGATTGGTAAAATCTTCATTTCTTTATATGCACTCTTCATTGCTAATCACGAACCTACAAGTTCACCAAAGATGGCATTGCTCGAACAAAAAGTCAGTATTCTCATAAAAAAAAAGATCCTCATAGACACATAATTATTGATAATTAATAATTAAAATCCAGCTACTTTGGATTTAAAAATCTAAGCCATTTCAAATCTAATGACATATAATAAAAACTGAAAAAAGTAGCATGTCCTATCGTTGGATTTCCTGGTTTGTTTTGGTTTTCAAAAAGTTAAACTAAATCGAATCGTGAAATGTGGTCTAGTTCCATCCGCAAACCTTTTTGTTGGGAAAAAATCACCTCAAACCCAATTAGACCACAAAAAAAAAAAAAGGTTATGTTAAAATTTGAGTTTTAATTTCATTTAGACAGACAAGTACTTGAAGTTTGTGTTATTTGAATCAAACACGAGTGAAGGAGCTCATAAGTTTTTGAATAGTGCAAGTAGTCGCTTCACTTGGAAACAAGGGATCGTGCTGAAACTAAAATCAAACTCTAACGCTGTCTATGCAGTAACAAGTAGATACGCGAAGATTTCAAAATGCAGATCATGATAGTCAGGATTTGCTTAATCTTTCAAAGTTGCAGAAATATGATACCATTAAGTTTTCTATTTTGCCTGTAGAAGAAGAGAAGGCTGAGCAATATCGTAACCAAAACAACCTTTCATATGTCGATAATTCAAGACACTACCATTAACCTCTTTCCTTAAGAGGTTCATATTTACAACTAAACTAATATTGTCATAGCTCATGTAATTTTACTATCAAAAGAGTGTGAACAAGAATGAGCAATGTAGTGCCTAGAGCAACGTAGCATTGACATGTGATTAACAAGAATCCACCAAGGACGCCAATTAGAAAGGATAATCGAAGATAACTTCAGCATTTTTGGAAGCTCTTTGATAGCTGAGCACATTTCGGCTGACACCAAATAGTTTCGAAAGAACAGCAGCTTGATGATTTTTCTGTCCCTTTCGTGAGTGCAAATCAGCCTTGATAATCATCTTCTCCAGCACAAGTGTATCCCCAAGAAGAAACTTAATAAGGGCGTGCAGATGTTTTGATCCAAAACTATTAGCTTTGAAACCGATGATCTCAATGCTCTTGAGATGTTTCTCCAAACATTGAAAATTCCCCTTCCGTGAAAATAAAAAATCTTCTTCATCATAGTTAAAATGGTCTTTCCATTCTTTGTCAAGCATATATTGCACAAAGATACCCCATTTTAGAAACTTACTACCTCACTGAAGTTTCAAAACAAAAAAAACTTTCATTTGTCCACCACAAAAGCTAGTTAGTTTTACTTTATTTTGAGAGTTAATGAATTTGAACTCTTAAACGCGCCCACACAATAAAATATCTCTCGTTCTAGATGCTCATCATTCAAGTATAAGTTCAAGATCCCAACGCTGCATGGCAGCAAAATAACCTCCAGTAGAATGCTACAATTATTTTAAGACATGAACTAAAACATCTTAAAGTGGCCATGCACAGATGTTGAGTAGACTGACCAAGTTACAAGCAAATTTCAATTACGGTAACAAATAAGAGTTTGAGATTGATAATCTTTATGTACTTCTAAAATTTTTACTCACCATTCAAACATTCATTGAAAATGGAAGCCAACACAAGAAGCGAACTGAAGATAGTATAGCAAAGGAACAAACCTTGAATACGTGTAAGCCATTCAGGTGTATGGTTAATTTTTCCAGCAACTCTGAACTTCCCAGCATGTATGCTATCCCAGGAAGGTCCCTTTGAGTAACTGGTGTGTGTAGTGTTAGATTCTGACATTTTGACAATGGAGATGGCACTCCTTTCATCTCGAAAAGGGACAAAACCTAAGCACATTGAGCAAGCAATAAAGAAAATTTCATTAGTATTTTTTCCTGTCTAAAATTAATAAAGAATAACAAAACTACATTCCATCCAAATATGTTATCTATTGACCTTGTCTCCCAATTAAGAAAAAACCAATAAGGATACTACAGGTAGAAATGAAAAAGATAATTTGTTTAAGACTATTTACATATGCTTCTTGTATAAGAAATTAATAAAGAATAACAAATCTACATTCCATCCAAATATGTTATCCATTGACCTTGTCTCCCAATTAAGAAAAAACCAATAAGGATACTATAAGCAGAAATGAAAAAGATAATTTGTTTAAGACTATTTACATATGCTTCTTGTATAAACTTGTGATCTTTGAAGGATTTGAAAATTCTAGTAGTTGGTCACATGAGAAAACAACCTCAAGTGACTCTATCCATCAATCCATTGCCATTATATGAGATAATTATGGAACAACAGCCTATAGTGATGAGATAGTATGACCAGTCCTGTGAACCTATGGTGACTAGGTCCCTTATTCCTATACTCTCTTAATGTATTTTTCTTGTGAAAATCATGCGTCTAAGATTGTTGCATTGATATCCTATCTAGTGAACATTCATTGTCCCAAAATTTGAGTCATCCTAGATCCATTTATTGGAAATTAATAGGAGGGAACGAGCTCCTAGATCAACAATAGACATCATCCTATATTTGTCTATGATTCCCGTGATGAAATACTAGAATGCCACAAAAAGCCGAGGTTACTTGGCCCGGGCAACAAACATTGCCAAACACTACAGACACCATTCAACCCAACCGGTGCATGTGGTAAAATCATTGAACTTGTACCTTCAAACACCAGCCACCAATGGTGATAATAGGAACTCTGTGCACCTTCTCAAAAAGTTCTTTCATGACGTCATAACACATGCTCTTATCACCCGGCGAAAAAGTTCGAATGGAAAAAACTAAGTCAGCTTTAACCAAAGAAGATACATCATCAAGTGTGAATATACGGCGCTTCCACATCCCTGATACACGCAATGACAGCAAATGCGGGGCCCAAATTTTCTCCAGCAGAAAGTTATCGGCACCAATGAGTAGCAAGTCTTTCACACTTGTTGAATCTATTATAACGTTCTTTATGCGCCAACACTGCCGCAGCTCGAGGGACTCTATAACAGGACTTCCCCTCAAGATTCGCCGGAGGAAATCATCACTCAACTCCGCATATTCCATAGACAAGACCTTAAGACAAGGCCAGCTGACAGTCAGGTCCCACGAGAAACGACACAAACTGACTTCGAGGCGCACCAACCAGCTCCAGCAATACAAGGACGGTGGCAGAATATACATAGGCCGCATCTCGGTGATGAGAGACAGGCAGAGATCCTCCACCCGGCGCCCCGCCGCAAAGTGGAGCCAGCGGTCAACCTTGGGGCGGTCGTCCTCATGGTACTGTAAGTCGGTGACGTGGAATTTCTTCACCGTGGGCGAGGTGCACTGCCTCAGGACGCTGTCGACGAGGGATGGGAAGTCGAAGGAGGAGGCGTCGTGATTGCGAGGCCGGACTCCATTGAATGCGAGGTGGGTGGTGGACGTCCAAGTGCAACGCCAGCGCTTGGAGAGGACGCTGGTCTTGATGACGTCTTTGAGGGGCAGAAACGAGAAGATGTGGTGGATCACGGCGTCCGGCAAGGCGCTGATGAGATCCCCAGGGCTCAAAGGAGGAGAAGGTCGGTTTCCTTTGGCGCGATTTGGACGGTCGCCGGAGGTTTCCCGGTGGACGGAGTGCGTCGCCATGGATTTGAAATTCTAGGGTTTCTCCCGATGTTCCCTTGAGGTTTCCAAGGATTTTTCATTTTCATTTTTTTATACACGAGCAATCAATTAGTTATGGATACAATTTGTAATCTATTTTGTTTTTTATTCGTTCCGATTTCCTATCCTTTTTTAAACACACTGCCTTATCCTTCAATTTTTTTTTATATATATTTTTCCTATTTTGTCGCTGAATTTTTTTTTAATCGAAACTTTTCTCTTTCCAGTTCTTTATCATGCATGACTAAATAAAGAATTTGATTGCAAAAACACATTAGAAGATTTCGATGTGAGAAAAGAGGTGGAGGACTACAATTAAAATTTATGCTTAGAAAAAAAAGGTAAATTAAGTAATTGACTTACGTGTTATGCTAACTTGGTCGGTATTTTCTTTTATTTTTTTCCTTAACAAATGCATAAATGGGCCATTTTTGGAAAATACTTTCTTAGAAGTCATTTTCCAGGAAAATGACAATATTTTCTGGTGTTCGGTTAAAATCTGAAAATGTTTCAAAAAATATTTTCTAGTGTTCGATAAGGAAAATATTTTCCGCTCACTAGATTGGCAAACGCGAGCGTCAAGCTCGAGAGTTGCCAGATCGATGAGCACGAGCTTGAGATCGACAAGCTTGAGGTTCACCTCGTAACGGCCGATGACTAGCCAAGAAAGAAGAATATGGGAAACAAAGAAAAGAAAATGAAAAAAAGAAAAAAATGAAAAATGAAAGGAAATTAAAAATAATTCGAATTAAGAAAGAAAAATACTATTTAAAAATAATTCGAATAAAAAAAGAAAAAGAAAAAGAAGAAAGGGGAGGAGGAAGTGACAATTTGCAGAAGTGTGGGATAAGAGAGATCAAGTAAAGAAAAGTGGAAAACATTTTCCCCTGCTTTAGAAGACTTTTTTCCTTCCATGGAAAACATTTTCCTCTAAGAATTCATTTTCCGTAAAACGAATGCCGGAAAATCTGGAAAACGTTTTCCTAGAAAACATTTTCCGTGAAACAAACGCAGCCTTAGGATAATAAAATTCTAATTTTGGCTGTGTTGGCTCTTCCCAATTTTTCAATTAGGGAGAAAGCGAACCCTGGGCCTTTGATTTGCAAAATGAAATAGCAGGAATAGACTAAAATAAACTAAAATTATAACTACAAAAAAGATTCTTTTAATCGATTCACCAAACAATTTAAGAATAACATCTGCAAGTTTGAAACTTCTTTAAATCAATTTTAATTTTATGAAGATTAAATCCTAAAATCATAATATCGATTCTTCAAATTATAAATTTGATATGTCACTTACTATTTACTTGCAATCATAAACAATAATTAGTAGAACTATATCATAACTTCTGGTGATTATAAATTAGTCAAGAATTATTACATCTTTTTATTATGAAATCTAGGGAAATTTTCAAATAAGGGCATGAAGTGTCATCATTTTTTAAAATAAATGCGATGTGAAATTATTTCAAATAAAGACATGAAATGCCTCATTTTTTTCAAATAAGGATATGGAGTTGACATTATTTAAAATAAAGGCTTAGAGTGATCATGTCAGTCTAAAAAAATATCTGAACTCATTGGATGATCAAGAGCACTTCTATCATTTAAATTATTTTTTTTTCTATCCCTTTTTCTTTCTTTTTTCCTTATTTTGTTTTTTTCTATAAAAACAAATAACTCAAAAAGAAAAAAAAGGATAAAACTAAACAAAATAAATAAATAAATAAATAAACTAGGTATGAAGGCTAGGCCACCTCTCCTGCCTTGTGGACACTATCCCATCACGAGTGAGGCGTTGGCCATGGTTGGCGGGGTCTTTGATGTGTGGCAACCCTCACCAACCAGAGGCAAGGGATAATAGGCTCTCACCAAAATCCCGCATGATTACCTCATATATTAGGAAATAATAAAATATATCCAAGTTGCTTACTAATTTTTTTTTTTTTGATAAAATGAATGGTATTTAAAGAGTGTTAGAAAAATCTAATATAACCAAGTTCCCTTATCCAAATTCTAGTATTCACGGGAGTTAAGTAAATCACTATTATTTTAGTTGATTTTCTAATTGATCAATCATAAACTAATTAGTAATAACTCTTTATTGTAAGTCATTTGTATGTTAAAAATTTGAACCTAAGTTGCAAATTGCTATAATTTTGGGAGAGCCAAGTTAAGTTTAAACTTAATAATCTATTAATTGAATCCTAGATGATGCACGTCGAGGGAAGGTTGCAACAAAAGTCACAAATGAAGATTGCCAAGAAAGGAGGAAAGCACGAACTCAAGGCCTTGGCTGGTGGTCGTTAGACATGGCTGAGGTGTAGTCGAGTCGCCGAAAGACTCTCTCGCCCTTTGCCATTGCCAGCTACCTTGCCAGTCTAGTCCTCACGACCAACTTCAATTGGGCTGCCCCGTTTGCCGTGCTCTGCCACCGACCTCCGTTCCGTGCTGTTGTGGCAAATCCCAAAGGACGGGGAGGAAAGGGGAAGGAAAAAAAGAGGGCTAGGCCGGGGAAGGGAAAAAGATAAAAAAAGAAAGGGGCTGGCCCATGCGGGGGGAAAAGGAAAAAGAGGCCGGGTTGGCCTTGCGCCAGTCCGATTTCAGGTGTGCAAGGCGAGCGGACATAGTCCGATCTATTATGCTCGTCCGCCATCCGCTGCCGCCGAGCTTGGTAGGGAACACCCACCCCCCCCCCCAGCACCCCTTTTAGTACCCATTGGTTTGTCTCGGCCACCGAGGCCGCGACTCATTGGTGCACGCCTGTGCTCGATTTCGAGCATCAGTGAGCCTCCCTTGGTCTCCATGACGTGTCCATTTACCGTCCGTGTCGAACGTCGTTGCAAACTTGGGCCTTAATCGGATCGGTTTTGCTTCCCGGACGGTGCCTACCACATGTTCGACGAAATGCCTAAATGAACTTCGTCCTATTACTTTTGGTTTTCAGTCCATCGTCGGTGCCCGTCGCTTGTCAGATGCGTTTTGATGGATCCCTACAGCTATCTTCCACTTTGTGCGCCTTTATTTTATCGCTTTGTTTGCCGATATTCTGGTTTGGCGAACTTCGGCCTTGCAAAGTCCATTTTCTGTTCTTCCTGGTGATGCAGACCGGGCGTAGGAAGAGAGAACAAAAACGGAGAATTAGGTTTTTTGGGCGGGCTTTGGTGCCTTTGGGCTTATTGTAATTGCGGTGGACTTGAGGCTATATTTAAATGGGCTTGGGCTTGATATGTGAAACTGGGCCAAAGTACTAGGAAGGGTAAACCATTAGGAAAAAAAAACGGGTAAACCATTCAGCCGTTGCCAAAGAGATTATAAAAAAAAAATTAAAAAGGATAAACTAGCTCTAATAAATAAAAATAAATAGAAAACATTACAAAGAGAAATTAATCAAAATGAAAAGGGTAGAGATAGTTACCCTCTTTGCACAATGGTCATAAAATACAAAAATTCTTGACCAACTATGTCAGACGAGTCACATTTTTTTCATGATTTGTTAAAAATTACTCTTTCTTAGCATTTAAACATATCTTAATAATTCTTCAACTTTTTATACTCTAATTATAATTTAGACATTTATACTGTTAGGTTAAATCTATAGATAGAAGTTGCTATATTAAAATGCTTCCATAATTTGTAATTTCACAACTTATTTTTGAAAAAAAAATTCTTCAATATCCCTCTTATTCTGGAAGATAATATGTTTTTAAATTTGTTGATTTGGAAAATATTGATATGACAACAAAGTTCAGGGGACTAACATGTGGTGTTCATGTCACAGCCACAGTAGCTTGAAAAATAAAATAAATTTACCGAAAAGTACTAAAGAAGGAAAAGTAAAAGAAACAAAAGAGCGGAACAATTGTCTTCGATGGCTTGCAAAAGTTGAAGTTTGCTATGAAGAAGGTTGAGTGAATTTTCTTAGAACTTTCTGCCCAAAAAAAAAAAAAAAAAAATCAAGTGATTTGAATATATTTCATTTATTATATATTTTTTATAGCTTATTTTACCGACCAAAAAAAAAAAAGAAGAAGCTTATTTTAGCTCTAAGTTTATGTTGATAGGATCAGCCGCATTAAAATACTTGAATAATTAATAAATATACGACTTATTTGTGAAAACATTAATTCAACGACTCTCTTATTTTTGAAAAAGCATCATGATACTTTCTTTTGGAGTATTTTAAATTTTAAGAATAATAGGTGTGGCAGGTACATTAACATGACCCTCGTGTGGGCTCATGCCACGGCCACAATAATCCAAAACAAGAAAAGGAATAAGTACAAATATAGTGAAAAAGGAAAATTACCAAAAAGAAAAGGATATGATAATTGCTCTCTGTTAGTAATAATTTTCATAGGCTCTTGAGAATAATTATTTGAAACTATCTAAATTTATTTCCATTTTTATCCAAAGGTTAGATATCTTTCTTTTTGAATTTTGAAGATAAATAAGAAGAGTTTGTGGGTCTAGTCTCTGTTCTGATTAAAGCTTTGGGGAAAATGCGAATAAGGCCTAATTTGTGGCTCCATCGCCATCGGAGGCCACAGGCAAAAGGCTTGAAGAATCCTCCATACAAGGCTCGGATCGAATTGTCTGCCAATCTAACTGGAAAACGTCCCCGTCCACGATCACCTCGTCCTTCCGGTCGGGATGAAACCCGAAGCTCAGTGGATTACATCAGTCAATTGCCCGGTGCCATCATCCTTCATATCTTCTCCTTCTTGGCCACAAAAGACGTGGTCAAAACCAGTGTCTTGTCTAAATGATGGCGTGCCACTCGGACCTCTAATCCACTTATATCGTTCTCTTTGCCTACCAACGGTATTCAAATGTTCAAAAGTTTCATTGCATTCATGGACATGGCACGATTTCTCTGCATCGCAATTAAGGTGAAAAGCTATTGTTCAAGCTATTTTTATTACCCTAATTGTAATATGGATAGTTAAATTTTCAGTGACTAAATAATTATCTAAATGTATGTCGATAGAGTTGGCAATATTTAAAGCTTCGATTTTTTTGTAAGAACATTTCCCTTTCTGTATGAAATTATTTCAATATCCCTCCTATTTTCTAAAAGCCACTTTAATAGTTCATTTAGGTGTATTTTCATTATAAGTACATTTATATGGAGAAAAAAAGTTAATAGAGCCACCCCATGGTGCTTATGCCATGCGATAATAACTCGACATTCCAAAAAAACAAATCAATAGGTAGTCCTAGAAAAGGGGAAACTAAATGGCATGGAATGTATTAGTTGGCAGCCGGGGCCGAGCGATCAGTCCTCTCCACGTAGCTCCCCCACGACGCTTGCTAACACGTCTCCTACTTATTTTGGCTTCCGACCTTCGATATAATTCCAATTTGGATAGAATTTGATGCACAAACTCGGCAACCTTTTTTTAGTAGAACAGTGGAGTCAGCGTCAAAATAGAGACGTGCGACTTGCATCGCAGTCTGTACTTGGCATGATTGGGAGGCGAGAACGATCTTCTCTGGTGCCACATTTGTCGGCCAGTTTGAAAAAAAGAAAAGAAAAGGGAATGTGTATGTAATTTAAGATGTGATTATGCTATTCCTAAGCTCATGAGATGCCAAACTTGATCACGAATGTGGTTTTTGCTGAGGAATTATCTCTGAGAAGTCACTTATGCTTAACTTTTCGGGTAGAATTTTGCAAGTTTCACCACCTATTTATGTCTATGCTTAGTAAATAGAGCGTTTGGATGTGGTATCACATATCAGGCTAACTTAGGCAATTGATTTTTTTTTTTTTTGGAGCTTAAGCTCATTTAGACGTAAGCCCACCCCTCTTGAGCCTACCCAGACCCGATTATAATAGAGTTCATTTATTACGCAAGAAACAAGTAATTTTAAAAAATCAAACTTAAAAAACTCAAAATGAAGCCATGTCAAAGCATTTGTTAGACCCAACTTATAGTGTCAAAATACTTGGTTTTCACGCACCATCTAAAGTGGCACAGAAAGAGAAAACAAATTTTATTTCCATTTGGTGTAATTTACGTTTTCTTATTGCATATACGCACACTTTTAGATGAGATTGTGCATTAAAGAATTCCTTCTATTTAGCTATTGTTACTAGCAAAAGTTGCACATATTTTGTGTATATTCAAAATATACACAAGTGAACAAAGGATTGAGTACGATTGAAAAAGATTGACCAAGTCTCCTAGAGTTTCCAGAGACTTCTAGAATATTCCCAAGGACGGACAACACGACAAACGTAGCATGTTCTAGAAAATTCCTATAATAAATGTCGGTAGTTGATAAACGGGAAAATTACCAAAAGAGTCATAAACCTACTGTAATTATGCCATTTTTTTTTTTTTTTTTTTTGCTAATTGAGTTAGAAATCTTTTGCAATTGTGCCAGCTCAGTCCTTCCGATCAAAATTGGCCAGCCAGCGCTGATGTGGCCTCCGACTAGCACCAACAACAATTTTTTTAATAATGTATTTTGATTTTTTTTTGGATTTTTTTTCTCTTTTTTTCCTTTTTTCTCTTTTTTTCCCCTCCTCCCTCCTTCTTCCTTTGTTTGGCCGATCGCCAGATTGAGCTGGTCGTCGCTAGACGAGCCCCCGTCGGATCAGGCAAGGGCTCGCCTCGTCGTCGCTAGGAGAGGGCGAGCTCGCCCGACCACCACTGGCAAGGCAAGCCCTCGCTGGATCTGGCAAGGGCTCAACTCACCGGTGCCTAGGTGAATAACTCGCCCAACGACGACGAGGCAAGCCCCCGCTGGATTTGGCAGGCGCTTACCTCACCAGACCCAGTGATGGTGAGGCCCCCCTCACCGAATCTAGCGAGGGCTCTCTTGGCTAGTGGTTGGGCATGCAGCTCGCCTAGTGACAATGAGGTGAGCCCTCGCCAGATCCAGCAAGTGCTCGCCCCATCAGTGGCCAGGCCAGCTCGTCCTTGCCTAGCGACGGCGAGGGAGAGAGATATATATATAAAAAAATTAATAAAAAAATTCAATTAAATAAAATATTATTAAAAAAAATTGTTGCTAACACCAATCGACAGTCACGTCGGTGTCGGCTGACCAATTTCAACCGAAAGGATTGAACTAGCATGATTATAAAAGGTTTAGGACTCAATTGGCCAAAAAAAATAAGTTTATGACCGAATTGGCATAATTACAATAGGTTTAGGACTTTTTTGGTAATTTTCCCGTTGATAGACTCTTATATAAATCTCCATCATTAGATCGAGAACCAATCAATGAATGTTACATGAGGGACTCTTGTCTAAATAGTAATGTCAGCCCCTCATTTGTATTCATCTAATACTTCAATAGTAGAATGCATTATCTTATAGAGCTTTTCTCTGAAAAAAATGTTCCAAAACTTGAAAAAATTTCCTATCACCCCTTGTTGGATTCAATTATTAATAGCTGTGTTGAGTTTGCAAGCCCCTCGTTGGATTCAAGTATTAATAGCTATGTTGAGTGTTGAGTTTTGTAATCGGGCATGGCGTCGAAGAGTTGTCGTTAAACCTGCATCTTGGCATTTCAGGTTCATGTGTTGCCGGCTTCCTTCTTCCACCTCACTACGTTGGTAAGTTTGCACTTGTCTCAAGGCGATTTTTGGTTGATAGATGCTGTGAGTTGGTCTTCGCTGAAGACACTGCGCATTCGATATGCCAAGTTGATGGATCGAAGACTTTTGAGGAGGTGCCTTGTTTTGTAGTTTCCTGAGTTGAAAAACTGCATAAGCTTTAAGCACATGAGAATTGAATCAAGAGTTGTGAGAGAGTTGGTGATTAACTCTAACAGGTTATATGCCCGTGATGGTTTGCTCTTGGATATATCGGCTACTCATCTACTGAAATTATGCCTATTGGGAAGTGATACAAGAATAAAATTTGGACTAGATCAAGTAACTTCTTTGGTTGATTAGTCAAAGACAAAAAGAGAGGGGAAAAATCACTTGAAATGGATCCCGACTCCAATCGAGTACGGGTCGCTCGATTTGCATCTCATATACTTTGGTCAAAACGGGTTAAATTGATCACTTTGGGTCAAACTATTTTCGATCTGATCCAAACTCAACCCGATCCAATCCACTCGTTTAACAGGCCTACTCATGTCACTATGATGAGGTGGCAAATAAACAATGCCCACATGTCTCCATCACATGCAACAAACCATCAACCATGGATTTCCATCTCATTCCATATGGAAAGATCTTGTCCGTTAACCATCATAGCCTTTTCACCATATAAACAAGTGAAGTTTAGTTGAGACCGTTGAATTTATGTGCATTGTCTCGATGACTTCTTTGTTTCACACCTCAAATCATTTTTCATTTCTTGAAGCTTGAGACAACACATGTTGGATGAAATTGTTATTGCTCTGATAATAAAAAATTGCTTAAAGCTAAACTAAAGAACTAAATGAAATAGAATTGGAATAACTATTATGCGTTGCCACAAATCTTGTTCCAGGCACTACATTGGTGAGTTTGCTTGTCCCGATGCTGTTTTTCAACATTGGGTACCATAAATTGGTGTTCGCTGAAGACATTACGAATTGAAGATGCATTGAAGGATGATGCGATGATTAGAGTTTCGAGTGGCAACCCTGTTCTAGAATTCCTAGAGTTTTTTTTTTTTTTTTTTGGTCGTATGAATTCCTAGAGTTGAAATATTGCAAAATTTTCAATAATATCATAATTGAGTCAAGAGGTTTGAGAGAGTTGGTGATTGATTCTCATCGTCAAGGTTCAATCTTGAAAACTTTGGCAGCTCATCTTGTCAAATTGTGCCCATTAGGCGATTCTTTTAAGGGATAGTTCGTACCAAATTAAATATCTTCTTTGGTTGAGGCCGAAGTAAATTTCAAGATGACTACTTACATGCTCATCAAGTTAAGGGCTAATGGCGATCTTGTTAAGCATCACGTCAGGAAATTGGTGATGGGGAGCTACCACCATCAAGTTCCAAATAAAGAAACTTAGGTTTGCAATCAATTTGCAGATCAAGAATGAGTCAGTGTTTGGAAATGTTATTGCAGAGGAATATTGTTGTTAGAAGTTGTTTGTGGGTATGGCTCGACAGCTAAAGAGGGTTGAGATTGATAGGTTAGATGCTGATTGTCTAGAGCTAAATTCTGTGCTTTATGCAGTAATGTATTTGCTGTGCGATGTTAAAAAAGTTGGTCCTCAAAGTTAAAAGACATGAAAGGAGAAAAAAGGCTAATTAATCCTGGCAAATTGCTTGAATTCTACCAGCAACTTGTATGCCTCCCAAGAGATTCTAAGAATGCTTAATTGATTTCAAAATGCATTCAGCATAACGAGCATAAGTAGAAACAATGAGTTATTAGAACTTAGAAGTAGCACCCAAGATCTGAAGTTTTTTATATTGGTGCTACAGTCATCGTTTTGGAAGGTATTACGTGTCTTTTAAAGATCCTTAGAAGCCAGATGTAAGCAATACTAATGGTATTATTTTTGAGAGGTACTCTCTGACTATTAGTGTACAATTGCTTGTGCTGTTTTGGTGACATGGTGATTTACACATTGAACAAAGAAAAAAGTGCTTTATAAGTGCGATTCGTTATGCTGCTGCAAAATGTCTTACTTGGTTGTAGTGCAGATTTTCAATTTTTAACATGAAGCTCCAAATGATGGAAACAAATTGGTAGATACTTCAATGATCTCTTGCGACTTGTTGGAATTCACCTCATTGGACAAACCAATGACGCTACAATTGATCCATATTGAGGATCTAAATAAGTTCATGTTCTCATTCGAAAACATCATCATTGGTTCTACTGCTCACATTATGATAGAATTCTTCTTGGATTTTCTTTTCTTTGTCTTGTATATGCATAGCACAAATTGCACTGGCAAAGAAGATTTCTTATTTTACTTCTTGCATTTTTGGTTATTAATCCAAGTCAATTGCACCTAGAAAGGTGATCTTTTCTTTACCAATTTCATGATGTCTAAAGGGAGATGGAAGTGAAAGTCAATTGATTTGATAATTGACTAAGATTGCTCACATACAAAATTCACTAGTTATATTATATCCGATATCTCAAAAGTTCTAAAATCCCCAATTTGCAGATATATGTAATTATCAGAAGGATTTTAGCAGGGACAAAGCCAAAAGTCTAATGGGAAGTTTTAGAATCCTTTTATTTGGTTCCAAACAGATTTTATCATGCACATTTGGCTATACTTTTGTATTTTCATTTTCCCTTTAACTGGAAAGTCAAGTTTGAATGTTTATAAAAGTTATAAAATCTCATATTTTTGAAACATCAAGGTGAGGAGGCAATCCTTAGAGAAGGAAAGGAAGGCAGTGATGTTGGATGCAATTTACTCAAACTACAAAAATGAAAACGACAAAATATAAACATGTCATCCTAATTATCAAAACAGCTTGGTAATTAAACACACCGAAGTACCTTCGTGACCCAAGAGAGCCTCACTGCAGGTCTTCTTAGGTTGTTTCACTTTGTGCCACTTCTCACAATGCTTCTCTTTTAACAATATTAAAGATAAACTCAACTTTTTCAGAAGCGATGTGGAAGGGTTTAGCCTACTAGATAGATTAACTTAAGGCACGAACCAAAATTGAAGGAGTAGCCCGTATATGTTGGAGCAATAAGCATATCACAAGCTTTCGTTTAGACATGCAATCCAACCACATGTGTTCAGGCTTTAATTCGAGTGGTCACGGCGGATCAATCTGTCTAACGCGAGTTGTCCCATCATCTTGACATCTGTGCAAGCTATGAATTATTGCATTTGTGGGATGCCAATTTCATTAACTCATATGAGTAATGATCACATTACTTTTGCAATGTATTGACGATACAAAAAATTCTACATCGCATTCACTTTGATGTTAATACCTCATACTTCTTTTATGTTACTAAAAATATTAAATTAAGTCGTTATGAAATCAATACTCAATTTTTTTTTTGTCACCAGAGCCAATAAAAAATATGCTCACAATGACAATAGTGGCCTAAATTTTCGTAATGTTGATTTAAGTATGTAGTATTGATGACACAATTCTTTTTCTTAATGTATTGGTGTCATATCAAATAAAGTTTATGATTTCTACAGGTAGATGGAGGGTATATTAGGCACGCTATTATGAGTTTGAGTTGAGGGGTTTTTGCGATGCAGAAAAAAGAAAAGGTTTGTTAAATTATAGCATAGTGAGTATAATTTAGGGTTTTAGCAGTATTTCCTTTTCTCAAATTACAATAAAATATATCCACCACTTTTGAGCCCATGGAGACTCGTCGTGAAGCCTGAAGTACCTATTATGTTTGTAATATAGTCTGATCCGACCTGGCTTGGCCCACCCGTTAATTCAAATAAGTCCGCCTTGACTAATTTAATCAAATCTCTCTCTCTCTCTCTCTCTCTCTCTCTCTCTCTCTCTCTCTGCGCTCTTTCTCTTCTGCAATTTTCTCCACATATGGTCAGGAACGAACTCTGCATCGATCGCCAACGAACGTCCATGACCACCTTCTCCTTCCCACATAGCTTCATTAATTAAGGCCATAAAAATTCGACACAGCAGCATGTGTGGATAACGCCATGTCAGATTAACATAGCCATTAGTCTTAGGGTATGGATTTGCTTCTGGATCTTTGAAGGGCCACGATCAATCACTAAGAGTTCAAATGTGTTAAATCGCAATTCATCGGAAATCTTGGAACATGGGTTGGTGTCGAAACACAGCTCAAGCATCCGAGTGCCGGGCACGGTTTTCGCCGTCAGAGCTGGTCTCAAGGATGAGGATCTTTCAAGTTTGGATCAAAATTAGTTTTTTATATGGAGGGATCAAAATCATAGGCAGACCGATAGGCTGGATTTGTCGTGGGGCTTATGGAATTTCATCTCAACATAGGAACCTGCACTAACTAAGATTGATTAAACACCGAAACAGCAAGAAAGGCATTCACTCGTGTATCTGGTGAGGAGGAAAATTAGAGTGTATGGAAATTAAATATGACAGCAGAACGACTTTGAATTTTCCAGCCCTAGAAAACCCCTGCGCAGGATAGATGGATTACCGCTATGATGCTCGAATCCTTAGGGTTCATAGAGGAACTTGTTAACCTTCTTGCTCTTGTCAATGGTCAAGGAGTTGACATCATGCTCTGCTCCCGCTTTATCCACCGATGTCATGCGCGCCACACTTTGCTCCAGTCTTAATTTTACACACACATCTTAGGATTTTACTTCTCATTAGTATTATGAGATTATAATGCACCAACGACATTTCATGGTATTAAATGGTAAAAGTATGAGATTACAAAACTCCTTTGCATTTGTTTTTATCACAGAGAGATATCCGAATATGCCTTTCATGGCAAGGTAGGTCCCACCATTGACATGTCAATTTTCATGTTACACCAATACAAGCGCTTGGCATATGCTAGGGAAATAATTAACTAGCCTTGGTCTATATAGATCGAGACCATCATAGCTATGGATTAGATAGATTGCTTCAGGGATTCTTTATGATAATGCTAGTCCAGATAGATTAAGGCACAACTCCAATAAGAGAATTCACTGTAAACTGAGGGGACCAATGCTTTATCCTTGCAAAAAAGGAGTCTCACGCCGATGTAGCTATCTTGGGGCTCAAAAGGAGCTCATGATGCAACATATGATGAGAGGAAAAATTGCTCATGAAAGTTGGAAAAGCTCGATCCAAACGAAACATCAAGCTCAAAAAACAGAAAATGAAGCAACATCATATCATTTGTTAAACCCAACGTATTCTGTTTTCGCACGTCCACGTATTCTGTTTTCGCACACTGTCACAAGTGGCACAAAAAGAGAAGTAATTCAATTTTCAAGGGTGTACCATCTACCTATGATTTGCTTATGCTTTCATGGCTTGTAATGGAGTCCACCGAAACGAAAATTGGCTATTACTTTCGCATTTTGTGAAGCTTTTCAATGGCCTTCTTGTAGTAGAATCACTTCATGGAAATCCCAAAGATCATGAGGCTCAATAGGCACCCCATGACACGACATCCCTAATTCAATGTCAATTATTATCTTCTCCAATCCAACTGCCTCCTCGAGAAGAAATTTAGCCAGGGCAAACAAAGGTTATGATTTAACAGAGTCAAATTGGAACCCAACAATTTCAACCCTTTTGAGATGATTTGCCCCACAATGGAACTCCTTTCCTCTGCGCCAAAATTGTTTATCATCAAAGTTGCAAAGGTCTTGAAAATCCTAGTAAGGCTTGCACTGAAAACACACATTTGACAGTAACTTTTTTAGAGTCAATCAACAGATGCTACGACGTAGCCATGACATTGATTGGAAACAAATATAAAACAAACAAGCTCGTCGAATGAATGAATGATCATATCCTTTGCAAAAGAACAATCATCTTTCCATGCAACTCCCAAGCATCCCAGCTTTTTTTATACACAAACCCAATTATATTATTAAATTCAAAGTAAAAACTAAGATAAAACCCAACCTTTTTTGCTATTGGGGCCATGAAGTCCAACAAGATTTGTTGCGCACCAAGCCCTCATTGTTGTATGACAATTATGGCACCCTTAGTGTTCTTATCCCTAGGTAGTTCATATGAAATTTCATAGAATGTAGTTACTAGTATATATATAAATAAAAAGTATATTGGTGTCTTCTCCAATAAGCTTTCATTACCCTCTCTCTGTTGATTAAGTTGACCTTTTACATATTAGTTAAAAAAAATATACAAAAGCAAATATGACTTGAACCGAATATTTTTGGTCTTTTCAAGTCGGGGATTTTATCGATTCATGTAATAGCTTAAAACATTGGGCCTTATGGTGGTTCGGTTCAAGTCAAAAGAAGCTTTTTGATTTTCACTTGCATCAACGTGATAATCGTCATTCAAGCAAATGAAGATGATCACATTCCTTTTTTACAAGTCACATTTCAATAGTTAATTCTCCCCATTCGCATCACTGTGATGCCTTTTGACTTGAGTCTGACCCTTCAGCCTCCGTGGCCCCCAAAGGACAGTTTCGGGCGTTGTTTGACAAGGCCTTATAGTCGTAAAGCCCAGCCCGGCTCGGCCCGGCCCGGTTGGACCTCCTTCCTCCCTTTGCTTTTCCATTCTTCGTCTCGCTCTTCTCCTGCCCCCGTCACTTTTGTACATTGCGCTTTCGAGTTGCTTGCGAAGCTTTCTAGCAATTGAGACCGACGAAGGAGGGTCGCTGGCGCTTGCTTCCATTTCGGCTTCGAGTTCCGATGACCTGCTTTGGCTTCTCAGGTTCGGCTCTCGTTTGGGCGTTCCTTTTGTGACCTCTTAATGAGCGGGTCGATTGGATTGTTTTCTGACTCGGTTTGGTGAGGTTTTGGCTCAATTTCTTCCGATTGGAAGGCGAAAATGGCGGAGTAGAATCCGGAGAAGGATTTGGTGGCGATGGTCACGGATGACACGATGGTGTGGGTGCTTCATCGCTTCAATTGGCAGAGGCTGTGACAATCTCTCCTGGGTATTGCTTCGACTTGAGAAAGTTCTTTATATATAGTGTTTGTTTCTTCAACGATGGCTTGGTGTGTGTGCTTTTTGAGTCATTGGCGTTATCTCGTTATACTTCTTTCGCTTTTCCTAAATGTTCTACTCTTCCTTTTTTGCCATAAGAACTACTGTAAGTGCCAATCTAGCTTGAATTGCGTTCGATAGAGAATTGGACGAATATACAAGTTTAAAGTGCTTGGAAGTCTGAATGAGAATGTGATGTCGAACGAAGGAGTGGGTCTTTTACACAGGAACGAAGAGTGAATGATGGTGATGCGAGTGGAAATCTAGAGATGACTTAGTCGCAAGTAAAGAATTCCGAGCTGGTGTCAGTCGAATGAAGGGATATTATTTATAGGCGCAATGGATTCTTATCGACTTCTCAACCACGTTGTTGCCCTTCTTTGTACACTAGTTAGAGTTTCCATGAAAATAATTAACATGAATTGGGGGATGCCATTTATGCTAGGTGGATTAGATATGTCAGATGCAGAAATGCTTGATGCCCACTTGGAGTTCAAAGGTTTAGCCCCTGCAGAATACCATCTAAATGTCATCAAGCATCTAAAAAGATCTTAAATTTCTGATGGTGACTCTCGCAATGTAACTTTACTGCTGGCTCCCCTTCTTTTACTGGTTGAGCATTTTTTTACTGACCGAACGTGCCCTACAAGGAGAGGTTTGGCGTATACTGAAATATAGACTATAGGCAGAAAGTTTCTCACATTTTGTATCGCTTGAAGTTTTATTTATTTTCTTCTCATTAAAGAAGGGCATTTCGTCACATCATTTTGGCTAATCAAGTTTACTTGTTGGAGTTTTAACTTTTGGATATATCTCAAGCTATAGTGCATAGTTGTATGACAATCTGGTCAAGAGGGACGGAAGGAGAAATTGGAGAAAGCAAAGAGACTAGGAGGGTAAGGGGAGCTGCATCTAAGTATGTTAAGATCCTATATGACAATCTTTTGGTAATTCAAATTCATAAGAGCCTAGATTAGATTCCTAACTTGGTAGTTCTTGCTGTCTATTCTCCCCGGAAAAATTTAGAGAGGAGATTATTTTCTTGAGAAACATCTGAATGCTTCGCTCGTTATATTGTCTTCTGGATATGGAGAACATTTTGAGTGCAATATAGCACTTGAGCCAGTAGTTGAATGGTTTCTGTTAAGATCCTAAGTTGTAAATACTAGCACACTTGTAATCTTCGTCTGGAGAAAGCTTTCGAGCATCTACTCCACCTTGAGGTTCCATAGCTGAGCAACAAGATTTGTTTTTTAATTCATATATTGGATTGGAGCCTGCCAACAAGATATAGATTCTCTTGCTTAGTTGACCTACTAGCCCAAAGAAATCTCGTATCAAGTGACCACCTCTTAGTTATTTTGTGCAGTTATGATGTTTTGCCTCACTTCACTAATGTTGATTAACATTTTGTCGCTTAATGTGTGTGCTCTGTCTTTCCTCTTCTTCTGTTAATTTTGTTGTGAACAAATTACTCTCTCTCTCCCCCCCCTCCTTTTTTGTTTATAATGAATCACTTTCTTTGCACATTGCGGTGTGTGTCATCAATACTGGCCTCTCTTAATCATTCCAATCTACTCCAGGTAAATGTATAGCATCATTATGCTGGTGTCCTAATGGCAAGGTTGTCTTGGGCTTGAAGATGATACAGTTCGACTGCATGATCTCGAAGTGAGTTTTCTATGTTGTCATTTGAATGTGACCCTCATTGCTTCTAAACTAGAAATTCCTTCTGCAACAATCGTTTGTCATCAGAACACGTACTTCTCTAATCTCTCTTGGGAAAGATCTTGAATTGCTCAAAATTTGCATGATGCAATGCAAACAGCAAACTTGCTCAGCGAAAATTGAGCTGCTAATAGAGATAGCAATCCACTTTTACTGGTCATGTCTGTCAACGTCAAGTTAACAATGGATTGCTAGATAGGTCAATCTGAGCAAGATATGATTAAAAAAAAAATTGCTGGAAAACTCTATTCAAACATGACCCTTTTGTTAAGTAGGTGAACAAATTACAAGAGATGAATAAGCCGTTTAACTAGTTAGATTGAATTGAATGGGTCATTCCAATCCTCACATGACCGACACGGCATATGTACAATATGCATATTGTCATCAATGTCAAATAAGTTTGAAAAGAAACAAAATTCACGTATGATTATTATTAGAGATTCTAATGAACTAAATATAAACAGATCATGATTAGTCAGGCTGTTAACCAAGTTGATACTATTGTTTAGTTAGATAGATTACATAAGTCGATTTCTCTCTCAGGATTTGAACTTTGAATTCAGAACATTATTCATTTATTTATTGGTTAACTGTTAAGGAGGGAGCCACAATTTTGATATGACATGATAACCTCTTAGGGTCACCCTTAGATGTCACGTGGAAAATTGAGTCATGAATCAAAAAATCAAATCTATGGATTGTGCATCATGAATTTCATCCAATGGAATCATAAACAATTCCATGACAAATGTAATTACTAAATATCGATTGTAAAGTGTGGTGTTATTTTTATTGTTAGGTAATTACTAATGATAAAGATACTTCAAATTCGACTAATGTTATTATTTCTAGACATGAGATATTACTACATTTTATTTTTCTTTTATCAAATAAGCACCCATTTGACAAGCACACAAAGATCGTGTACATAGTATTGTAATTGGATTCCCATTCATAGAATTTAGTATAAGACAATCAAATCATCCACCGAGCTTGATGCAGCCAACAAATCATGCAAGGTGACTACCAAGTTTTTGGTGAAGATTGACTTTGAAACTCAAACAGGGATCAGGATTCTTCTTGTAGTTTAATCACTGAATTTATCAACTAGGATTTGAGTATTATTAGGATTTTACGATGTTTCCTTCATCCTTTTAAGTTTGAGTAGGAGGATCTTATGTATACTCCAATAATGTTCCTTGTTTAGAGATTTCCTATTTCGAGTAGCACTTTTAGAGAGTCTACAAATATAGTTCTAATTTTTACTTTTCAACAGAGTTGATAATTTATTGAACTTGGCAAGTGTTTTGCTTGGAAGATTGTGGGATGCAATTCCTCTTTGGTATCTTGCACCCTAGGTGTCATGCTTAGGCAGCTTTGTGTGTGATGCCTAAATATTTATTCTTTATTGTGGGACTCATCATCCTACAACAAAGCCTTGCAATGTTTTTTGACACTACAGTGTTTGATGCATGAGTTAAATTATGAATCAGGGAAATTGATCGACTCATAACTAATCGTTGAAATCAGCAGTGAATTACTTTAATCACCAATCATATGGAATTTACATACTATTCAATAGATTTATAAACTTTAGGACTTGAATATGATTGATGTGCTCAATTGCATTCTTGTGTAGGACAAAAAAATTTCACCTCACTGCTAATGCCGTCATCAATGATTTAAACTATTTCTATTGTCAATGACAAATTAAAGCATAATGTTTGCTGGGGACAACCTTGTTGTGGGAATCTATGGTCTAAGTGGATGGTGTCATATAGAAGCATTCATCTGTGACATGCTTATTTTCATCAAAATTAATAGCTTCTTTCAATTATTTGTAATATATGTTCGGTTCAGTCAAATTAAGAAGGTAATTATTTAGGTGACTCTTAAATGATATGATTTGTATGTGCTTCTATTATGCTTGTGGGTGGAAAAGTTTGGAAGTAATTTGTTATGTTTCTATTAAGCTATAACTGCTTGGTCATGAGTAAAATGGCTCAGAAATTGGCTGAACTTGCTGCAATTCTGTTTCTTTGAGATTTCTACAAGTTTATTACTAATTGTCCGCTTCATGGATTATATTTTGCTGAGAAAAGAGTTTTTTTGTACATAATGAATGTTATCTTACCAAAGTAGCTGTCTTTATGGAATAATGGATATGCAAGTGTGCTACTTTGATATGCATATGCTTGCAGCAGCAGTTTGGCACACTGCGGTGTAATCATTTCTAACATTTATAGATATTAAGCAGAATGGAAAACTGTTGAAAAGCTTGAAGTCCCATATGGCAGCTGTGGTGTGTCTCAACTAGGAGGAGGATCCCAAGTGAATAGAGTATGTGGCATCTTTCAACTTAAAAGTTGATACAACTTTGTGATCTTTATTACCAATAACAGATATCTTATGGCTTACACCCTTCGTTTGCAGTTGAAGTAGTTAATTTAGTCTGGTTTTCTTAAATACTTCTTTTTCAAACTTAGAATCTTATTTGACGGTCCAACAACTTTAGTATGGGTTTCATGGAAGATTTTTGGAAAGCATATGTTTGTTGGCATCTTTAACTCGATAATTTGTTTGGCTCCTTAGCTTTAATCTCATTTTTTTTATCTTTTTTATTTTCCAACTGGAAAATAATTATTCATTTGTTTTATAGAATGCTTCTGGTAACTCTTTAGCATTTGAAGATTGCATTGCTTGATTCTTCACTCTAGCTCCAAGAGTTCTTCGCATGCCTGGACTAGTACCCGAAGATGTTGGTTTAACCAACAATGGTCGAGATTCATTTGTAGAGATCTAAAATTCTTCAAAGAAATGTTTCAATATCCTTAGCGGTGGAGATAAAGACGGGCTTTTTTGCTTTAGTATGTTTGGTGTCTTTCCAATCGCAAATATTTGTAAACATCCTATTTGTTCAAATCAAATATTTATGAGTATGATCTATCATATTCAGTTTATGATTCCTCTTTCCTTGTTCTTGCTTCTCATACGGCATTCTTAATAAATGGATTTGATGGCGGACCGGCAATAAATCGGTGTTGCCTGGAAAGTAATGACTTGGTTAAGTAAACAACTATACCAGGTGAAGTTATGCTTGTGTCTGACCAAATAAATAATTAAATAAAATTTATGCTTGCGAAAGTTCCAGATGTTTATGTCATTTCCCAAGTTAGATTTCACTTCTGTTACTCCAGAGATGACACCTGCCGCTTGAATACAGCACACTTATCCAAAGCTTTTTGTTGTTGGGCCTGAGGCTAGCCTACCTCACGTTCTTTCTGCTCTGCTCGGGACTATTGGGTTTTTGCCTTGTCCTATGAAGATTGGGAGAGCCTATGAAGATCTTCACCCTTTCCAGCAAGTTTAGTCCAGGCCAATGACACTGCAAAAGCCTTGGTCTAGACTTCGTAAGAAAATTTATTTGGAGGACCAAGATGTTTGCCAAATATTCCTGCAATATGATGTCATAAAAACAAGTGTGAAAAAATGTACAACATAGATACAAATTTGAAGCAACATTTGTGGGACTAAATAACATGCATATAATAAATTATCAATATGATATATTTAAAAACATGTAGTCATGGCATTGCTTTTTGGTTACCAAACAATATTGTGTGGAATTTGATAAAATTGTGTTTTTTTTGTTATTGGATGTCAACTTTTGTTGCATCAAACCAATGATCGGCAATTGTAAATATTGATAAGCTAAATATGTTGATGTCTCAATTGTTAATGTCGTAAATATACCTAGTACTCTCCTATTGAAGTTTTAAATATGTATAGGCTGACATATTACATTCATCTTCGATGCCTATTAGGTTAGACGCATTGTGGGCAAAGTACTCTTAAGTTACGAGCTTCAATCGATTAACTTTACAGAATAATGCAGTTAGGCTCTTGAATTTAATACGATAATTCAGCACTAATGAAGAATTGTAAACTAATACTATAAAAAAGAGTGCTCGTGAAATGCACGAGAACTCTCTTTTTTTAAAAGGAGAAAAAAACACTCCACAATTTCAAATATTGTCATTTTAGTTTAAATTGTTGGTGTATAAATAGCATTGATAATTCTTGCTTGCATTGTTACCGGTGGATATCCAAATAAAGCTTCTTTCTAATGTAAAATGAAGTAATAAATGCATTGGATTTTCAAAATTTTACTCAATTGTTCATACAAATCTTTTGACGAGAGTCAATTCAATGTGTGAAGCCCTTGTTTTATTAACTAAATAAAAAAAATGCATTAAATGGTATCTAAATGGATGGATTCACTATTGAACATACAAATTGTTCACATCTTGCACTAATCACGTATTAGTTCCATTAAATAATATAAATATTTGAATTAACACGAATTACAAATTATAGGTGTTGAAGGAATATTGCAATTGCTAAACTAAACCAAGCAAAAAAAATTTGGAAAAAATTGAAAATTTTAATTTATTAATTCGGCTTTGGGTAAATTAAGAAATTGTGACATCAATAAATTTGATTAATGATGATTTGGTAACTTCATAATTAAGTAGAGAGAAAGCGGTGGGCCTAGCTACTCTTTTGCAATAAGAAATGGACAAAAACTTTGTGGAAAAGAGTGGTAGCCTCAAGTTAAGGGACTCAAGAGGCTCAACCACTGGGAGTGGGCCTAGAAATTAAATTATCATATGCCATCTGATTACAAACATGCCTCCGGATGATAAAAACAAGCGAAGCTCCTCAACTTTCTCTTTCCTCTGTTTATGGTGTCCTAATTCCAAGCTTTCAAATTTTAGGTTCAAGCTTAAATTATCATATCCGACTTCTTCTTTTTTTTGTGTTTCGGAAAACCCTCAACATTAAACCGACAATTTTCTTGTCTAAAAAGTTTTCTCTTCGAAATTTTTTTCTCAAATTTATATATAATCAAGAGAGAGCAATTTCCATCTTGACAAGTGGCAATCTCACCATTCAGATATCGGAATTCATGGCCAAAGTAGTCGAGAAAATCTTTTTTTTCGGTCGGAGTGTCGGTAAAGAGAGGATTCTCACCCAAGTGGGGGTGGGCAACTTTTCAACATGTAATAATTGCCAAGAGAGAGAAAAAGAGAGTTATGGCCGGCTAAAAAGAGAAAGCTTTTATAAAGAAAAACTGAGAAAAGGGTTTGCAAAAGAAAAGAAAGAAAAAGAAGAACAGAGGTGGTGAAAAGAAAAAACGAAGAGAGAGAGAGAGAGAATTGTCGGTTCATGCGTGAGGAAAGGACAGAAATCAAAAGGTTGCAATTTCGCCGAAAGTTTGTTTCCTCTACTTTCGTATCGTGTACGTTTCCTGCGAGTTCAATTTTCCTTTTGCACTCTAATTTCCCAGAATTTTAGTCCTCACAGTTAAATTTCTTCATCATTTCAGATCAAACCCAAAACGAAATCAAGTTCAGCATTGTTTTGAAGTTGAACGACTTTTTGTTCAAAGTTAGAATAAAAGTAAGAAAAACCATTTTATCTTTAAAGGAAAGTGCGTGCAAAGTTCGAGACTTTGCAAAATTCACAATTGATAGTGACGGATTATTTTCCCGAGTCATCCTCTCCAAACTTAGTTTTCAACAAAATGACTTTCACGCGTCAATGAATTACTTCGAAGTTAACCACAATGCTAGAGTGATCAGTTCCCGATCTAATACCCAATTCCATCTGAGATTGAGGATCAAACCGAACCGTCTTAAGATCGAGAATCGGATCAATTGATCAGTCCTATCCAATAGAACCAATCACTTCACAAAAAAATTCAAAAATTCAAAAAAAAAAATACTAGATTGTTACTATTTTAGAATTGAACAATTTTTTTTATTTGTGAAAAAGAGTTAGTTAGGTCCAGTTTCCTTTAGAATCATAAACCGGATAAAAAATCACCAGTTCCATTTTTTATGGAACTAGGAACCGAACCAAATCGATTGGTCCGATTCGGACGGTTCCTGATTTCACTTGGTCCGATATGCTAACTCCTATGCAATGCAACTTGCATGTAAAACTCTAAAATTTAACTCCAATAAAAATCTTACATCAAATTAACTCCCGTCTAACCCCATAACTCCACAATGCCCTTGCTTCCACAGCCTAACAACTCCAAAATCGAATTTCATAATTCAAATTTCACATAATTTTTGAATTCGTGCTCTATTCCAAAAATCACTCAAATTAGATAGATAAATGGCTTAAATCTTTATAAGGTATTGCTAATAAAAATAAATCTATCTTGGCAGGTCCCGTGATGTGTACGCCAAGCCCTCTTTTCTTTCCTTCTTGTTTCTTCCTCGTCTTTTCCCTTTATTTTCGTTTTTGTCGTGGTGCGTGCCCTCCTTTTTCCCTTCATATCTCTCCCTTTTCTTTTTCCTTTCTTTTCATTTCTGTCGTGGTGCGTGGTGCGTGCTCTCCCTTTTCCCTTTATATCACTTCTTTTTTTTTTTCTTTTTTCTTTAAAGCCCAGTTTTTGACCAAGTCAAGAAGAATGGCAAAATATTAGAGCAATCGCTAAACTAAACCAAGAAAAAAATATTTGTCGAGAAAAATTGTAAATTTTGATTTATTAATTTGGCTTTGGGTTCACGACCGGAAAAAAAAAAGGCTTTGTGTTAATTAAGAAATTGTGAAATAAATAAATAAATAAATAAATAAATAAATAAATTTGACTACATAAAATCAATAACTTGACATCCAAGAAAGCTAGGACCGAGAGATAGAGGCTTGATTTTATTGACAATGGTCAAGATTTATTTGTAGAGCTCTCTAATTCTTTGAAGCAATGTTTAGTGGAGATAAAGATGAGCTAGAGTTGGTAGTTAAGCTCTTGAATTGAAAGAGATAATTTAGCACTTATAAAGTGTTGTAAATTAATACTATAAAAAGCATTGATCGTGAAATGCACGAGCGCTGTTTTTTCTCTTTCATACTCCACAATTTCAAGTAGTGACCTTTTAATTTGGATTATTGGCATATCAATAGTAGTGATAATCCTTTCATTGTTACAACCAGATATTAGAATAAGCTTCTTTTTATTGTAAAATGAAGCAATTAATGCATTGGATTTTTTACATTTCACTCAATTCTTGATGCAAATCTTTTAAGTAGAACGGATTCATTGTCCGAAGAGCTTTGTTTTATCGAGTAGCTACATAAAAAAAAAAAAGCATTAAATGGTATCTAAGTGTATGGACTCACTATTATACATACAAATTGCTTCACGTCTTGCACCAACCAAGTTGAATAACAATATTAACATTCTTAGATATATTTTGAGTGGCAAGTAAAACCTATGTAATACATTTATAAAAGATAGCTAGGTCTATTGTTGAATAAGAATAATATGCTTTTGGGTGGCAAGTAAAACTTATTTAACATTTTTATTAACATAGCTACCCCTTGTTATTTAAGAGGAACTGCATGCAGTTACGTCTAAGTATTGTATACAATTATATTTAATCTAAAATGAACTAAGGCTAAATGTTTAAGTTCCATTCAACGATATAAATATTAATACGACAATTTATAGGTGTTTAAGGATGATTGAAATCGCTAAGCGAAACCATGCAAAAACATTGGCCGGAAAAAAATTCGAAAATTTTGATTTGTCGATTTGTCTTCGGGTTAATCGAAAAATCGTGAAATCAATAAATTTGATTAAATGATTAATCGGTAACTTCACAATTAACTAGGGAGAAGAGTAGTGGGCCTGGCGACTCGTTTGAAATAAGAAATGGACAAAAGGCAACAACCGGTGGGACCTAGCCACCAACAGAGGGAGGAAAGAAAATTATTACAAGCTATCTAATTACAAATCTGCCCATGGATTCTAAAACCCCAAGAAGCCCCTCAAGTTTTGCTCCCCCCTTTTTTTCTACAGTCCTAGTTATCTAAATTTGCGCAAATTTTAAATCCAGTTTTAATTTTATCCTTAACTTTTTTCTCAAAATATCCTCAATTTTAAGCCCAATGCTACACCAATTTTTTGTTTAAAAATGATTTCCCAATTTTATGTCCAGTTCCAAATGGATCTCGAATAACGTAATCAAGAGAATAATTTCCATCTTGACAATGGGGCAATCTCGACATTCAGGGACCGGAATTCAGGCGAAAGAGGACTGGAAAATTTGGACATAGAAAAAGTAGAGGATTCTCGGCGCAATGGGGTGGGCGAGTTTTCAGCATGCAATAATTGCCAAAAGAGCTTGAAAAAGTAAAAGATGGAGGTTTTCTTCACGGTCAAGGAAATGAGATACAGAGAGAGGCTTATGGTCAGCAAAAGAGAGAAAAACTTTCATAAAAAAGAAGAAGAAGAAGAGAAATTGGTCCGCAAAAGAAAGGAAAGAAAAAAAGAATTAGGAGGCGAAAAGAAAAAAAATGAAGAGAGAGAGAGATAGAAGAAAGGACAAAAGTAAAAGGGTACAATTTCCTGCATTAAAACTTCCACATAAATACCTTTTTAAGTGGTTCCGGCCAACGGGCCAATGAATAACTAATTTATATCTAGTTCGGCTAGTTTAAATTATAGGCGTGTGTCAATTGATTTGATTAGATGAATCAAACCAATAAATATATATAATAAAGTAAAAGTAAAAGTAAAATGGTATTTTGATTTATTGACAAGATTTGAAGAGGAAATTAAGATAGGACCTAAGCAAAAAATAAATTCTTCTCATCAGGTTGATACATGCTTTGATAACATAATTTTTTAGAATAAATTATCATTAATACAACATTTTAGTATTAAAATGAAGCTTATCGATTTGACTGTACAATATTTAACGGGCTTAAAGCAAGAGTGGTAAATTCCTAAGTGAGAATAAGAGCTTAAATATATTTAACAAAAAATACTTTTTTGATGGAAAATAAATCAACAAAGAAAGAGGAAAGTTCGACGGTGCAAGCAATTGATTGACTAAGTGTGCCCCCTTCATTATCCTAATGCTTTGCGTGTTTTTATCGGTTGCTGAGCACTTGTCTGGAAATTATCGGAATGGACGAATCTCTCTGTCTCTCTCTCATCCACTTTTCATTTTCTCTCGCAAATCCATGTCAAGTCTTGTCCCAAGTCTCTATCCACTTTACCTCTTCCAAACAAATCCACCGTTCTACGCGTATCATCTTTGGATTCTCTTCAGCCGCCTGAAGGCAACGACTCTAAGCACGTGGTTGACAAAGCTTGACTTATTGGTGCGAGTTCTGATTGCCAATTGGTTCCATTGCATAAATCAAGCCACAAGAAAATGGGCAACAGGAAGGCATTTTCTGTTTCTTGAGATGCATTCTGGCTTTTTTCTTCGTCGGAGTTGAAGGAGAAAATCAAGGACAGAGCCAAAGCAAAGCCGAAATGCATCGTCCCATTTTTGGGCGTTCTCTTGCTGTGCTTGTGGCATCAAGTCCTTCTCTCCGTGCTTGCGTTCAATTGTCTCAATAAGAAGAAAACTAATGTGATAATTTAGCACTTGTAAAGTATTGTAAATCTTGACAAAAAAAAAAAAGTATTGTAAATCAATACTATAAGCTCATGCCACGAGCACTCTTTTTTTTTTTTTTTTTAACACTTCACGATTGCAAGTATCAACAGTTTAGTTTGGATTTTTGGTGTATAAATAGCATTGATAATTCTTTTAGCTTGCATTGTCACGAGTGGATATCAAAATACAGCTTATTCTATTGAACATACAAATTGCTTCACATCTTGCACCAATCAAGTTGAATAACAACGTTAATATGCTTGGATATATTTTGAGTGATCAGTAAAACCTATTTAACATATTTATAAAAATAATTACACCTCATTATTTAATAGAAATAGATCTATATAAAATAAATTGTTGGATGAGAATAATATGCCTAGGTGTATTATGGTGGTAAGTAAAACCTACTTACATTTTCATTAACATAGCTACCCCTCATTATTTAAAAGGAACCACATGCATTATGTTAAAGTATTATTTAAAATATTGAACTGACACTGCACATATCAGTTCTATTTAATAATACAAATATTTGAATTAACATGCATTACAAATTATAAGTGTTGAAGGAAGATTGCAAATGCTAAACCAAACCAAAAAAAAAAAAAATGGAAAAAATTTATGAATCTAGCTTTGGGTTGATTAAGAAATTGTGACATCAATAAATTTGATTAAATGATTAATTGGTAACTCCATAATTAAATAGATAGGAGAGTGGTGGGCTTGGCCACTCCTTTGCAATAAGAAATGGACAAAAACTCGGTAGAAAAGAGCAATAGCCTTGAGTTAAGGAAGGACTTGTAGGGCCCAGCCATTGTGAGTGGGGACAGAAATAAAATTTTCATAAGCTATCCTATTACAAATATGGCCCCTCAGATGATGAGAACAGGTGAAGTCCTCAACTCTCTTTCGTCCTTTTATACCATCTAATCCCTTAAAAATCCTTAAATTTTAGGTTCAATCTTAATTTATTCCGAATTTTTTATTTCAAAAAAACCTCAACTTTAAACCAAATGTTACATCAATCCTCAATTTCTGTCTGAATTTTTTTTTTTTCAAATTTTATATCCAATCCCAAATGTGTTCCAAATAACAACAAAAATTCTTGAGGATGAGGTCAAGAGAGCAATTTTCAGCTTGACAAGGGGCAATCTTGGCATTCATAGATTGATATTTAAGGTCAAAGAAGACAAGAAAATTCGGGCATGAAAAAGCAGAGGATTCTCGGCCAAATGGGTGGGGCATTTTTCCACATGCAATAGTTGCCAAAGGGAGCTTGAAAGAGAACAGGATGGTGCTTTTCTTCCTCGCCAAGAAAAGGGGGGAGAGAGGGTTATGGTCAGCAAAAGAAAGAGAGCTTTTACAAAGAAAAACTGATAGAGTGGTCTGCAAAAGAAAGAAAGAAAAGAAGAACAGAAGAGATGAAAAGAAAAAAATGAGAGAGAGAGAGAGAGAGAGAGAGAGAGAGAGAGAGAGAGAAATTGCCGTGGCACGCCTGAGGAAATGACAGAGAGCAAAGCTACAATTTCACTAAAAGTTCGTTAAATCTACTTTTGTAACATCTACATTTCCTTGTAGTTCACTTTGCCTGTGCATTGAAACTTCCACCAATTGAAGGCGATGACCATAAATGCATGTTTAGAGGTCCCGATCAATGAATTATTAATTTATATATAATTCGACAAATTTGAATTATGGATGCATGCCAACTGATTAGATTAGATAAATTAAATCAATAATATATATAAAATAAAGTAAAAGCAAAAGCGAAAGCAAAAAGGCATTTTGACTTATTTATGAGACTTGAAGGGGAAATTAAGACAGAACTAGTAAAAAAATAAATTCTTCTCATTGTGTTACAGTATCAAACGAATATATACACATTTATGCATGTTGATAATTTTTTATAATCCTTGACACGCTTTGATAGCATAATTTTTTAGAATAAGTTATCGTTAATGATACAACATTTTAGTACTAAAATGAAATTTATCGGTTTGCCTGTATAATATATATATCAAGCTCAAAGTAAGAGGGGTAAATTCTTAAGTGTGATTAAGAGCTTAAGAATATTTTACGAAAAACACATTTTCTGATGGAAAATAAATTAACAAAAGAAAGAGGAAAGTTTGTCGGTATAGGCGGTGGACTAAGCATGCCTTCTTCATTGTCTTGATGCTTTGTATGTTTTTGTCTATTTTGAGCACTTGTGTGCAAAATATTGGACTAGACATGTCTATTTTGAGCACTTGTGTGCAAAATATTGGACTAGACAAATCTCTCTCTCTCTCTCTCTCTCTCTCTCTCTCTCTCTCTCTCTCTCTCTCTCTCTCTCTCTCTCCACTTTTCATGTGAGGGAAGTAGTGACAACAAGGGAAAGATAAAAATTTGGAGCGAGGAAGAAAGAAATGTGCAAAGGAACTAGAAAGAATCGTCGTGGAGTTGAAAAGTCTACTTGGAAAAGAAATTGGACGAGAGGAAAAACAAAATATGTAGAGCATTGATGTGTTCAAAGTGGTCTCCACCTTAAAAGATAGTAGTGATGGTTATAGAAATATCTATCCTCATACTGATTCTTATTCAACGTTGGTTACTCTTTGGTTAGTCCAAGAAATAATAAAATTATCAATGATTCATGCATCTGCACGTGTCTTGTCCAGATGGATTGCAAGTTGCTGTCCATGTCCTATTATATATTTAGAAAATCTTCCCTTTATATTTGCCAATTGTATTCAATTACTAGCAAAGTTAAGGCAAATGTGTGTAAAAAATTGTGTGTCGGTCAGTTCTTCGTTGGGTCTAATTCAATGCTATTGGCTGCCCTTTTGTTTGTCCAAGAAACAATAAAGGGAGAAATGCAAGGAGTCCTAAAAGTGTTTAGGGTATCAAGTCACTAGACTTTTCCTCTTTATTTTCTTTGGGATTATAATCATCTGAAGTCTTTACATATATATATATATATATATATATATATATATATATATATATATATATACATACATATATATAGTAGATTTTAAGTGATCGTTGATAATGCAACGTTTAAATAGTGAAATGAAATTCATCAATTTGATATGGTAATACTTAATTGATTCAAGTTAAATTTGTAATTGGGACCGAGAGTTTAAATATATTCAACAAAAGTAACCTTTCTAATGGAAAATAAATTAGAAAAAGCAAAGGAAAGTGCAATGGTGCAGCAATTATCCTGACGCTTTGTATGTATTCATCAATTATGACCACTTTCTATGGATACAAATAAAGCAGTCGTCTTTTATTTTTGGTTTTATTTTTTTCATTGCTTTTGCATCGAAACTTGCTCACATGTTATTTTCTTCCAGGGAAGGATCGCCTTGGATTCTCTTGTCCTTTGAAACTTCCCCAACATTAAGGCAACGACTATGAATGCATGGTCGGGTCCCGGTCAACAAATTACGTTTTTATATCCAGCTCGGCAAATTTGAATTATTAATATATGCCAATTGATTGGATTAGATAAATCAAGTCAATAAGGATATATATATATATATATATATATATATATATATATATATAATAAAGCGGGAGAAAAAGCAAAAAGACATTTTGATTAATTTATGAGATTTGAAGGAGAAATTAAGGCACAATCAGAGCAAAAAAGAAATTCTTCTCATAGTGATCGGTACAAAATAAATATGTATAGCATGTTGATAATTTTTTGTGATCCTCGACACGTGTTATCTCATTAAACTTATAAATATTGAAATGAAGTTTATCAGCTTAACAATATAATATTTAACAGGCGTAAAGTGAGAAGGATTAAATTTATAAGTGGGATCAAGAGCTTAAAGAGCAAAAAAGAAATTCTTCTCATTGTGATGGGTACAAAATAAATATGTATAGCATGTTGATAATTTTTTGTGATTCTCGACACGTGTTATCTCATTAAACTTATAAATATTGAAGTGAAGTTTATCAGCTTAACAATATAATATTTAACAGGCGTAAAGTGAGAGGGATTAAATTTATAAGTGGGATCAAGAGCTTAAATATATTCAATAAAAATACATTTCCAGTGGAAAATAACTTAACAAAAGGAAAGGAAAAGGAAAGTTCAACGGTGCATGCAATGGACTAAAGTTCAACGGAGACTCGTCCAAAGTCTCTTTCCACTTTTCATCTTCCCAACAAATCCACCGTTATATATGGGTATCGAAATTTTATCGGAGCTTGTTTATCAATTCTCATCCTTTTTAAAACTTCTTGGCAGACATCTTTTCGTCTCACTCTCCTCTCTCGTGAAGTTTGTTTCTCCTCCTCCTCCTCTTCGCATAGTTTGCCGGAGAAGACAGAGTCGCGACACCTTTCCTCTTCCTTTGTTGCCGCAACTAGTCTTGAGAAACGGTAGGCGTCTCTCTCCTTGGCAATTCTTGCTCTCTCTCTTTGGCGATTCTCGCTTTGTTTTTCATGGCTCCCCTTTGCCTTTTATTTTATCAGGGTTTGATTTGTCGCTCGATTGAGCAAGAGGGTTAGTCGTAGGTCGTTTGCGTTTTGCTGTTCGTTCGATTTCTTGCTGTTGTAGCTCGTCTCGTGTCGTTTTTGGAGGTGCTCTCACTTTCGCCATCGACGTACGGACCGTTCGTGCTCTCGCTTCCCGTTCTTCTTAACAACAAATCTGCAATCTGGGGTTCCCTGCAATTCTTCTTTCCTCGTGGGTTTCTCCCCCTTTGCGGAATCGAAGTAGTGGGTAACAGGAAAAATGAGATTTTGGGGTCGATGGTTCGTGTGTTTCACAAGTGTGGTAGAAGCGGTTGCTTGAGAAGATTACCAGAGTCACAAAGCGGTGGGTTCTCTAATAGTGCCGTCAAATCCTCGAACATTCTCGAACTCGCTCGAAATGCTCCCCTTACCTTATCATGCATTTATACCTGTCTGTCCCCAGCAGAGTTTTGGGTGGGCTTTTTCTCGAATATACGTTTTCCAGCATCCATTCTTGAATTTTCATGCCTTTCTATTCTCTTGTACGAGGTTCTTTCAATTGAAAGATTTAGGAGCAACGTTTTTTTGTTCACAGTTCTCTGGGTTCTAGCAATTTCATGATAAGCTCTTCATGTTTTGATTGTTTTAAATTTGCTTTGACATTTATTATGTGATGAATAAAAGTTGGTTTTTTTTTTTTTTTTTTTGGTTTTTGCTTCTTTTCGTTGAGTGGTTGTGTTTCAGAAGCGCACCTGAAGTTTGGATTTTGGAGTCGAAAAACCAGGAGATAAAGTAGCATTTTTTGACTCAAAGCAGGTATGATCATGAAAACTTTCACCCGCAATCAGACATGCAAAGTTTTAATTTTTGGAACTGTGTTGGTGGCTTATATATGCGTGGAGTGGCCTCTTTTTACAACCTTTTTTAATTTGTCTGTTTCGCTAGCTCGAGGAGTCGGTGGTTTCGAAATGATGGATGCGCTGAAAATGCATGACGAATGTGGGAGGGGAGAAGCAGATGGTAATGAGAGGGGTAGAGCTTGCGGGGTGTTGTGGTTCATCCGAGTTATAGATTACTCTGTTACTGCATTGAGTGAGGTTTTACTATCGTGTTATTGTCCGTAAGTCGGATACAATGTGATTTCTTTTGATTGAATAATGACAATGAGGACTTATTTGAAGTATAGAAAAGAGAATAATGAGAATATTTCTATACAGTTTTGCCTTTTTAAGGCTCCATGTGCATTTAGCCTAATCTCTGCAAACACTGCAGGAATTATCAATGGCGATAGTTTTCTAGCATATTAGGCCTCATTCGAGTTTATGATTCCAATTAGCCAATGACAGCATTTTTTTTAAATTTAAAAAACACGAATTTATGATTCCAATTCCACCTTCCTCTTTCAAGAACTTTATATAATCAACTATAATTGGCATTTTATAAATTAAATGAGAAAATTGGGAATAATTTTTTTTTGGGAATAGAGTTTTTATTCTTATACCTAATGCGTTTTTGTTTTGTATTTTTTGTTCTGGGAATAGAAATTATGTGCAATTACCAAACGTGTTTTTTTGCCCAGAACATAAACGTTACGAAATGTACCCTAAGTAGACAGAAGAGCAACTCATTCAGAATAAAAAAACTAATAAAAATTTGGTAGAGAAGACCGGTACCCTCAAGTTAAGCAAGGACTGGGTCCATTGGGCAAAGGGATAGATAGAAAAATAGATGCTATCTAATTTCATCTATGCTCTGGATGATTAAAACAAGTGAAACTCCTTGATTTTCTCTTCCCTTTTTTATATGGGCCTGCTCTCCTAAAAACTCTCAAATTTTAAATTCAATTTTAATTCTACCCCAAAACTTTTTATCTAAAAAAAAATCTTTTAACTTTGGATTTGGTCGTAAATCTACTCCCAATTCTTTCCTCTGAAAAATTCAAAATTTGATGTCCAATCCAAAATATGCCCGGACATTTTTTTATCTGAAAAAAATCAATAACCAATCTCAAATTTACCTCACTAATCCTACACTCAAAAATATTGTTACTTGTTTGATGTGGCATTAAAAATCCATGTTAAAAAAATGACATGGAAAATTATATCCAAAACAAAATTGTGTTCGATCAGAAAATTGGGAATCAGTCCGCATAGATTAGTTCACTAATCCAATTCACTAGCAAAAAAGGGCACACAAATATGTGATTGATTTAGATTATCTAGGGAAATGAATTTAATTTCTTCAAGGGTCAAAAGCGTTTAATCAATCTAATGAATATGTTTTTGATTAGTTTGGTCGCTAAAATAATTTATTAGGATTAAATTCTAATTCACAAGAATATGATGATCAAAAGTTTACTTTCTTAGAATGTTTGTGCATATAATCACCATATAAGCGTGTACATAGGAGCTTGTACCCTTCGAGATTATCATTTTGTCCAAACACAGTAGTAAAATCATCTTATAACATGCGAGAGCATGACCATTTCATAATATTAAAAAAAGTAAATTCAAATTTATTGATTATATATATATATATATATATATATATATATATTCAACATATTGAAATTAAGTACTTTATTCTATAAATGATAATAATCCGAAAGATGAGACTACTTTTGATACTATGTAGGTAAGGATATAGCTCTATATACTTTGTGGAATGTTTTGACCAAAAGAACTTTGTGGAGTTAGAATTATTTAAGTTTCTATGGTTAAAAAAGTTTTATTTAAGTTCTAAACATTATTTATTTATACAAATATAAAACTGATAACTTGAGAATTTCTCGTGCTCTCTCAAAAAATTCACTATATCCTTACCTAATATTATGATCTAAATGAATGAGATGATGCAAAACTGTTATCCATAAAAATGCCTACACGCGTCTTTCAAAGTTCGTGAATGTTCTAGGACGAAGGAAAGGAGGTTCTGATTGCGGGGCCTGCATTCATGCCAAAAGTATTATTTTTTCACCAAAAGAAATAAGATTTAGGTATTAGGCCTCATCTATTTTCTCTTCTTCCCATATCTAAGGCTAACTGTGAGGTTTCATTTTTAGTGACCCGTTTTATTAGATCAGATAGGCTTCGGCCCTAATTCCAAAAATTAGTAATTAGTTCAATTCTTGATTCGTGGATAGGATCAAACATGAAATCGACCATTCTAATTTACGGTATCATAATAGCAATTCTCTTTTATTTTTTTCATTCCTGTGCACCGAAACTTGCTCACATGTTATCTTCTCCCAGGTAGGATTGCCTTGGATTCTTCACTGCATTGAAACTTCCACCACACGAAGGGAACGCTTGAATTTTATTGGTGTGTGCCAACTGGTTGGAATAGATAAATCAAACCAATAAAAAAAATATGTATGATTAAGAAAAGCAAAAGCAAGAAGGCATTTGGATTTATTTATGAGATTTGAAGGAGAAATTAAGGTTGGACAGAAAAAAAAAAAAAAAGAAGGGAATTAAGGTAGAACGAGAGCCAAAAAGACATTATTCTCATTGTGCTCGGGTACAAAATAAATAAATATATATATAGCAATTTGATAATATTTATGATCATTGACACATAAATAACATAATTTTTTTTAGAATAAGTGATTGTTGTAATACGACATTTCATTATAAATGAAGTTTATCAGTTTGATGGTATAATATTTAAAAGGCTTAAAGTAAGAAGGGTAAATTCCATATGGGATTACAACCAAAAAAATTCCTAAGTGGAATCAAGAGCTGAAATATAATTAACAAAAATACCTTATCTTATGGAAAACAAATGAACAAAAGAAAAGGCGGTTCGACCGTGCAAGCAATGGACTAAGCAGGGGACTCTTCACCGTCCTGACGCTTTGATGTTTTTTTTTATATATTCCGAGCACTCGTTTGGAAAATATCGGACGGGACGAATCTCTCTCTCTCTCTCTCTCTCTTTCTCCCCCATCTCTCATCTTCTCCTGCAAATCCCTGTCACAGCCTCGTCATAAGTCTCTACGCTTTTCATCTTCCGAACAAATCCACCGCTTCATGTGTATTGAAATTTTAACAGACCACAATAGAAGAGGCAAGAAGGCATTTCCTGTTTTCTGAGGGGCATTCTGGTTCTTTCTCTGTTAGGCTTGAAAGCTGAACTCAATGGCAGAGTCAGAGGCCGAAATGCATCGTCTCGTTAAGAAGAGGAAAACTAATGCGAGTAGAAATGCAGAAGACGTTGATATTGGTGCATCTGGTTTGATGACTGTGCCGACAGAAACTAATTCCGTTGGATCTGGTTCATCTCCTATGGAAACTAACAACAGTGCATCTAGTTCGTCGACTGTGTTGACTGGAAACTGTTATGAGGTGTTTTTGAGTTTCAGAGGTCCAGATACTCGACATGGCTTCACCGATCACCTCTACAATGGGCTCCTCAATGCCGGAATTGATACTTTCAGAGATGATGACGAGCTCTGCCAAGGCGAGAACATTAGACCAAAGCTTATGGCGGCCATCACGAGCAGTCAGATTCTGATTCCCATTCTCTCCGTGACTTACGGTACAAGTAGTTGGTGCTTGGATGAACTGGTTCAAATAATGGAGCGCAAGAATAATAATGGGCAGATGGTGTTGCCTATATTCTACAAAGTGAAAGCAGCCGACGTGAGACATCAGACTGGGAGTTTTGGAGACGCATTTCATGAGCGTGAGAGGCGCTTGCAAGAGAGGACTTTTGACCCAACGATTTTGGAGACATGGAAGAGAGCACTCGATGAAGTCAGCACCTTGAAAGGATACGAAGCCATTGGGTAAAAATTTTCACCAAAGCATTCCCTACTTCCTTTTAATATGTGGGTGTTTACTAGTTCTTATTCTCACCGGCAGTTATATTCAATAAGATCTTGTTGGCAGTAAAATCCCGCAATGCATGAGTTCTATAAGTTTTTTTTTTTTTTTTAAAGATTTTTGCTTTAATGATATTGACCAATCTAATTATAGATTTTATTGTTATGATCCCATTGCCTGAATAATAAGATTTTAAGAATGAAAATTTACTCTTGTTCCAAAGATTATGTAATATTGTGCCATTTTTATATCATGTTTATGGTGTACACTACATTAATCTTCGTCACATTTTTCTAAATTCTTATTTATTTGAGATTAAGAGTACAACTTATTGGTGATTTTTATTTAGAGCTCATAACATCATATACCGTGCATGGTGATTGTCAAAGCCATAATTATTTATATTCCCAAGTTACTTATAATAAAATAATTAATGTTATTGATTAGTCACTATTAAAATTATTTTTACAAAAGAAATGTTCCATTGGTTATATATGATGACGGTAAACGTAAAAAAGGAGAAAAAGGATTATTTTTATTATGTGTTTGTTTAAATATTAAAACTCATTTTCCTATCTTCGACAAGTAATTTCTATCTCATTCACCTACATATATTGAAGCAATGTTCTTTTTTTTGGGTAAAAATTATTCTTCTACCTCCCTATAAAATCCATGTTAGATAAATTAAAATCATAGAATATAGACACTCAAAAGGAAAATAAAGTACAACCTGTTATCATCCCTAGAGGCAATGAAAACAATGAAGAACACCAATCTATAATGATACTAAATTCACAACTTGAGTAGAAACTTGAAAGTGTGTAGAATTGTACAAACAAGGAGAATCCCCTCAATTGCTTTCAGGTTGTTAACAACATCACAATCTGAACTACTTTTTGGATTGGTTTTACAGGAGCTAAAATCCTCTTGCATCAAAAGTTATGACCAGTTCATTGATCTCGATTACATACTCTCATACTAGGTTGGCTTGTTGGAATTGCTTATTCAAACGCTCTAGAAAGTTTTCAAAGTCATGTCCGTGTAATCTCTAATATCTTTAACAAAAAGGAAGTTTAAAATTTGGTTCAAATCCATAACATATACAATATTCAAGATTCATAAGCATACCTTCAAATTTCTTTCGGCTTTATAAATTATCTCAGAGTAATAATGGCATGCCTGAAACAACCACAAGCATTTCTCAACTTTCATTTTTAGCATAGAAGATAATAAATATAGGTATGGCAAAAACGAATCTTAATTTTTTTCAATTTATCCCCTGATTTGTTTATTATTGTGTTCTCAATAGACAAACAACATAAAATTATTATTGCACTTATTTAAACTCTTCTCCCATTTGATAGGTATGAAGCAAAGTTGGTGAAATTGGTTGTTCGAGAAGTGTTGATTGCACTGAGGAAAAAGTTTGAATTGGTTATTTCTACGAATTTGGTTGGAATTGACAGTCATGTGAAGAACGTTATGGGACTTTTGGATGATAAATCTCATCCCCCCCTATTTGTTGGCATCCATGGAATGGGAGGCATTGGCAAGACTACTCTTGCTAAAACCATCTACAACAAGATATCCAATCAATTTGAGCATCGTAGCTTCATTGCTGATATAAGGGAATCGTGGAAGCAAGGCGTTCATCACTTACAGAATCAGTTAATCTATGATATATTGATGCAAGAAAATGTAGTTCGTAATGGGGATGAAGGGATTAGTATCATCTCCTCCAAGTTTAAAAATAAAAAGGTCCTTGTTCTTCTTGATGATGTGGATAATATTGTTCAGTTGAAGAATTTGGCTGGTAATCGTGATTGGTTTTCTTCAGGAAGTAGGATCATTATTACCACTAGAAACAAGAGGATTCTTGAAGAAGTTGGGGTGGACTACGCTTATGACCATAAGGAACTAGGTAACGATCAATCTTTAATTCTGTTTAGTAAACATGCGTTTCGAATGGACTCTCCTCCAAGGGAATTTAAGGACCTCGCTCAAGAAGTTGTATCCATCACCGGAGGGCTTCCCTTATCTGTTGAGGTTTTTGGTTCGTTATTGTGCGGACAAGAGCCAACACAATGGAGAGATACGATAAATAAGTTAAAAAAGATCCCTCGTATGGAAGTGCAAGAAAGGTTAAGAATAAGCTATGAAGCATTAGACGATGAACAAAAACAAATATTTTTGGATATAGCTTGCTTTTTCATTGGCACCGACAAGAGAATCGCATCCTACATGTGGGAGGCTTGTGACTTTTTCCCGGGGGAAGGAATTGAAGCATTGAAATTCATGTCATTAATAAAAGTTGGAAATGATCATAAACTTAGAATGCACGACCAATTGAGAGATCTTGGTAGGGAAATAGTTCGCAAGGAAAATCGGCAGCCTCAGTACCGTAGCAGGTTATGGGACTCCAAGGAAGCTCTAGAAGTGCTAAAGGACAATAAGGTAACCGTTTCATTTCTTTTGCTCACTCAGTCCATGTTCTACTGTTAGAGTAATGTTGGTCCTCTACTCTCTACTTGCTCTAGTGAACGGAGAACCTTCTACTATTATTGCCCTCGAATGTTTCATTGAAGAGATTAGAAAGTAGGGAGGTTGCTTTCTCTTAGTAAGTATTGTAGTGTTATCTGAGATTTTACTTAAAGTGTATATTACGAAATTATCTCCAAGGATGAGATATTTTCAAATCTTTTAGATACTTAACAGGGTATTCTATATTGGAAAGATCTTGAATTTCTATGATTGCTTCATTTATGTCTTCAACATACGCAGTAAATAACTTGACTATGCTACTGTAAACCATAAGTACTCAGGATATATAAGTCAAAGAATTATAATCTCTAGATATTAAAATTAATACAATAGGACTAACGATGCCCACGTTTCTCATGAAATTTTAGTCATTATTGCATAATGGAGAATGGAAGGGATACTCATTTTATGTGATATTACGTTAGGAATCCCATTTACCAATACTCATAGAATAAGGACTGATTTAAAACTTGCCGAATAAGATAGGAACATAAATTCCTTTTATATATAATACAGACGAGTGAGTATATGTGTGCATATATAACATCAAGCATATGCAATGACCATAAAAAAGAGAAATGTTTTACTTTTTCTACATAAAAAGTCCAAGAATAAATACTCTAAACTTCTATTTTTTTTATAATTAAGTATGTGAGTGTATTTTAATTTGTGAAATTAATCATAATTTTGACGCTCCTACTTTTAATCCATCATTTGGTTTGACTCAAGTTGTTGCTAAAAGGACTAGCACTTATTTGCAATCTCAACGTGGGACCGATGTATAATCTCAAGAGCCAATTCAATATTAACAAATTCAAAACCAATGTCTATTTATTATGTCTTTCGTACTACATGATTAAATAAACTAAACTAACCAAAAGAAAAATGAATATGATGTATATTTTATATACAAATGAAATGGTATTGCTAAATATTACAACTAAAAAGGTACATTTTTTTTATAATTATTTCAGTAATTTTGCACAACTCCAATTCTTTCTTCATCCATGGTACCATCATAAAAGGAAGCCCATCCTTTTGCATATGAATTGAAAAAAACATTACCTTTCAAACTCATCCTTTACTCACCGGCCATCAATTTTGCCTATTCTCACTTAATATTGCCCCGCATCATCCTACATAGCTCATTGAGCGAACATGCCCAATGAACCACGTTAACCATGACCACAAATGACTTATTTCTTTACAAAAAAGCCAACAATGTTATAAGAAAGATCATAAACAAAGTTTGTTTACAAGATTATAAAATAAAACAACTCATTTTTATTGGTGTGGGTTGACATCCCTCACTCACTGTATATGTTAGCACAGGGAGCAATGTAGGGTACCCATGGCGATTTAATGATGATAATGAATGAAATTTGTAATAGGTGTAAGTTTTGTTCTATGATTAAATAGTTGGGCTATTTTTATTACATTTGAAAGGTTATATTATTTTTGTCGTAGATATTGAAGGTTGGGCTTTATAGACGTCTGAAAGGTTTTGTTACTTTTGTTGCCAGTACAAATGGTTGGGCTTGTTTTTTAGATTTGGCCGGTACAAAGGATAGGGTATCTTGATATTTTGAGAGGGAAGTTCATGGGGGAAATGACTAATGTGAGTTGAAGATTTCTTCCTTTTATTATTGTTGTTGTTGTGTGTGTGTGTGTGTTTTTTTTTTTATATATATATAAATATATAATATATATATATATATATATATATATATATATATATATATATATATATATATATATATATAGTTACTCTTCTCTTGGATTCCTTTTAGGTGTTGAGATCTAATTCCTTCCCAAATGATTATGTCGTTCATCTATGAGTATCCATGAAATCTTGCATAACATTGGGAATTACAATAACAAAATTTCTGGTTCGGAACAACTGACATGTGGAAATCCACGAGTTTTCTGTATTACTTATTTACTTCTTATGCATAAGTGATTTTTGTTTTTGTTTTTGTTTTTTTTGGTTGTGAAAGCATACTGCACATTTGGTTCTCAGAAATAAATATTTTTTTTCCAATCTATTCCGAGGAAGCAATTATTCCTTTATTTTGTGCAATTCCTGGAAGGCCAAGGAAACGCTATTCCATGTAGGCTTGTAGCCAAGGAGTAGCTTCAATTTTCACGTTTTTAAAAATCACTTTCCACAGTTAATTTTTTTAATATATATCAAAGTTATTACGGTATGTTTATATTTATTATACTTGAGTAACTCATTTATTTCTGATTATGATTATATCAAATTGTAATATATAGTCCAACTAAAATCTATGATGAAATAATAAGTTTTAGAGATTATTAATATAACTAATAATTTATTTATGATTAGAAAATAATTAATTAAGAATATTTCAAGTTACTACTAGTAAAATAATAAGTACATAATATATTAATATAACTATTATCACAATATTCAGTTTCTTCCAATTAGTTATTACTTCAATGAAAAACGAGAGTATATATCATTTTTTTCATCTAATCGTGTAAGTAGCACAGTTGAGTAACTTACGCAAAATTGATATGAAATATACAGAGAGAAAAAAATATATATTTCTGTTAAAATTGATAAAATAAATTGTTGATTTTGCACATTGCAATTCGATTAAATTCTGCGCATGCATGCATGTCTCAACTAGTATGGTAATGAAGCTAATAGTACTAGAAAGAAGAAGATTACAAGTGTTGAAGTTTTTACTATATACGAGCAATTACATCATAATTTTTTTTTAAGATCCAGATGCGTGTGGCGAAATTCTGAAATGGAAGTCAACATCCTTCACTTTGTGAGCCTTTATAATTGTAGTTTATTGGCATAAAAAAGAAAATCATGTCTTCACATTGCTGGTCTCTTGGACACATTAATACACATCAATAGCATTATGAACGAATGATATTCGATGACTTTAGTTGGATATAGTACTAATGAATATTGATTCTTGCTTATAGGGAACAGAAAACATTGAGGCAATTAATTTGATTGAAGGCAGTGCAGAAGGCTTCAACAAAGTATTTTGGCCAGACAAGGATGGTGACATTTACACAGAAAAACAATTTGAGAATTTGACGAATCTAAGATATCTTCGCATGATATATGCGCATCTCAGTGGAGATTTTAAGGACTTAATAAAAGGGTTAAAATGGCTTCAATGGCGAAAATGTCCTGCAAGTTTTGAAGTAAACACTTTTGATGTAAAGGAATTAGTTGTACTCGAATTGCAACAAAGTAAGATAAATGAGAAATGGGGAGGATGGAGTTTTTTCAAGGTAAGAATTAAAGTCTTTTTTTTCCTCTCCTTTTATGCTTTCTTTTGAATCATAATGACTCTACACTCACCCATCGACATTCATTATTGTTTTTTTTTTTCGTAGATGGCAAAGAAGCTTAAATATCTAGACCTTTCGTATTGTGGTTCCTTGGAAAGTACTGGTTTCCTCTCAGCTTTTGAGAAGTTAGAGGTTCTCAACCTCAGTTGGTGTTGGAGACTGAAGGGACTCGACGCTTCCATTGAAGACACGGAGGGCCTCCTTCGCTTGGAGCTGTGCTCGTCCTACTCACTTCATCTCGCGGTAGGTGCCGACGCAGAAATAGGTAAATTAAAAGCACTGCAGCAACTCGATTTATCTGGGACTGGATCCCTTTCTGCATTACCAAATAGCATAGGGTCTTTGGAGAATCTAGAGTTTCTAGATATTTCTCACAGTGGTATAGAAGAATTACCCAATGGTATTGGGAGTCTGAGAAAGCTCCGAGAGTTATATGCTGTCGGTTGCCCAAATCTGAAAAGGATAATGGTAGAAAGCATGTGTAATCTTTCTTCCCTACGACGCCTTACTTTCACAGGCTGCCGGAAGCTCCAATCGCTGCCTGACCTTCCTTCCGGCTTAATATATTTGTCCGTCTGCTGTCAAAGTCGCAAATTGCCTTTGCTTTCCCACCTAGCCCATCTCAAGAGACTACTAGTTCGGGGTTGCGATTTTCTCCAGTGCATCCATGAGCTTCCATCAACGCAATTAAAGAGTTCAAAATGCTCCCAATCGACGGACATTGAAGAATCGAAATCACCACAATCCCTAAACACGCCCTTCAAGTTGGAATCCTTGAAAGTCGCTCATTGTGGATCTATCAAAATGCTGGACGTTTCACAGTTTGTCCATCTAAGGACATTAATGGTCCACGCTTGCGAGAATCTACTTGAAATTCGAGGTCTTGACAAATTGATATATTTGGAAAGCTTGTATATCACCATGTGCGAATCAATCAAACAGGTGGACCTTCCAAAACTTGAGGGTCTGAAGAAATTGACTATTGACTCATGCGACGAATTAGTCGAAATTCAAGGCTTTGATAGGTTAGAGTATTTGGAATGGCTAGATATCTTTGATTGCCCTTCAATGGAAAGGCTAGACCTTCCAAAATCCGGGAGGCTGAAGAAATTACAAGCTATAGAATGTGTAAAATTAGCCGAAATTGAAGGCCTTGATAGGTTAGAGTTGCAGGAACTAAATATCATTAGATGCGAGTCACTCAAAACAATTCCAGAATTATCTGGAACTCAAATTTATCGATCAAATGAGATTCCATCTAGCAAAATGAGGGAATATGGATCAGACGAAGTGTATGACCAGGATGACTGGGATGACCGGGATGACCCAGATTTGTCAATATAATGGAAGTAATCCCCATTTACTATCAAAGGTACATAGAGCAGGTAAGTTACCTATGTTCTTTTGAGATCTACTATCCAATTTTCATTTGTATTTCCTGCTCCCAATATCTTTCAAGATTTATGATATTGTCAATATTATTTCCTAGCTGACAGTGTCATCATTGTCTCCTTACTTGAATTCAAGGAATTGAGGGGAGATATCCATGGAAATTGTTGTGTGCTTTGGCAACAAGATTTCGCTTATCATGCCAGTAAGGAAAATAGATGGAAAAGGCTTTCTAAGTGCATCATTTGTCATTAGTTTTCGGGTAAGATCCTTCATCCTATAAAGAAAAATAAAGATTCTCAACGTTTGATTGATTATGGGAATGCTGGAAGTAGTGCATAAAAACTGACGTATATAGGTATCTGATAGCATGCCAAAGGTCATTATGTAGGTCGAGAAATGAAAAACGAAGGACCCTATATGGCGGTCCTCCTAATTGAGGTTTTGGTTTGCTCTGCCCTTACCATGTAGCTCATGACTGCATGTTTCTAAGTTATGCTTAAGAGTGAATTTACGGTGCAAATGGAGCATGTTGACAGGGCATCCCTTGGCATGCAGCTACTAACTTGGGATAAAATTTGTCCAACCATTGAGTTCCACACATTTTATTTCATAGAACTGCCTGCATTGGCTGATTAAGTTAACTGTATAAATTTAGAAATGTGAAATGCAAGAACAAGCGCTTCTTCTAGTGGTGTGGCTGAGTAAACTAATAAACAAGGCAGAAGTAAAAGCATTGTGAATTATTTGGATTGATCTAGAAAATTGCAATTTGAATTTTATTGTATGGATCCTTGTTCATTTGGTTTGACTCCAGAATATACCTACTCCAAGGCTAATAATGGATTATCCCAGAGAATGCATATTGATGTTTGTAGAGTTGGTAAAGCCATCTGTCATATACTTGAACTTTTGAGCTAAGCAAGACATTACTACAATGTCCTTTGACATAATCGTCTGTACTGTAAAATAATTCCTTATATTGTGCATAAGCTCTTGTTAGTTCATTTACTTGCTGAAAAGTAAAAGACAGGAGGCATTTGTATAAGTTTCCTGAGGAAACTTTTCGATATCCTATATGCCATTTGAAAACTGCCTTGCATTAATTCTAATGCATGAATAGCATGTAATGATAAGGAAAAGAATCATACTTTGTCCCACAAAAGCAAGCAACTTGATTTGAATTCATTATGTTAATTTGATCAAAGCTTCTGTGGGTGATGATGTTAGATGCCCCATTAGTTGGATCCAAAGAGCTCAAAAGGAATATTGAGTTTGACAAACAGAGATTTGTAAACTTCAGAGTATTATTACTAGTTCGTTGATGTTAGTTGCTAGATTGATTTCATCTGACTCACTGGCAAGATTCAGTTATTATTTCACTAGTTGATGTTAATGTTGAAATATTCGAAAGAGCTTTCATGAGGCACTTCTAAAATAGATCAAAATCATAGAAGGATTAGGAGCTCAATGCATACTTGGAATGGTAAAAGGTTGTTTGCATGTTGTCATCCCACATTGCCCTGCTTATATTTAACAGAAGCTTTGCACAGCTGAAAATGTCCGCCTCCACTCCTATGATCAAGTCTCTCTATCTTCCTTATTTTCTCTCCCACATGTTACTCTAGGATTCAAGTGGACTTTCCTCATCCTCTCACTCTTCAATTGGCTCGAGCGTTCCTCTAGGTTTGAGCTCTATCCTTCACAAGCCCTCTTTCAGCTTGCATCCTTGCGATTTGCTCTAGTGCTAATGTTGCGTTTTCAACTGCTCGCGAAGCTTTAGCTATGGAGACCAGCAAAGGACCACAGTGTGTCGTCCTCCTATTTCAACTTCAGGTCAATAAATCACTGGCTTCTCAGGTTCGGCTCCTAGTGTTCTTTTGTGCCCTAATGGGCAAGTTGACTCAATTGTTCCAAGTTGATTTTCTGAAGTTTGCTTGATTTCTGATTGGCAGGTGAAGATGATGGAGTGGAATCCCAAGAAGTATTGGCCGGCAATGGTCAAGAAGGACTCAAAGGCGATGTCAATTGGCAGAGGATATGGACAGTCTCTCCTTGTAATTGCTTCGAAGCGAGAAGGTTGGTCGGCTTGGTATTCCTTGGATACTGCGAAATATGGTCAGCTTGGTATTTGCTTTCATGTACCCTAGCAGTTATTTTGGTAGGCCTTCACTGGGTTTTGCTATCCATTTGTAGGCGAGAGAATTCCAATACGGTGGTGTAATGGAACTTGGTCGTGCTTTAAATGTCAAAATGATATGCTGTCAAGCCTAGTATTGTTTTCATGCGCTCTAGCAGCATGTCCACATTTGTTGCTAAACTGATGATGTGCAATGGTAAATGACTCCTGGTTTGTAGGTTGGTTCTTCATTTCATGTCATCTTGCTACAGTCCTCATAAATACTTTGAGCACTTCAACACTTCAACTCGATAAGATTGACTCAAGTTAGGGTGGTTTGCTGGTCGTCAACCCTGGTTTTTGTTGGTCCAACATTATTTCAATTATCTAGATGGTTACGAGGGTTATAATAGATGGGTTGATTGTTGTTTCTCGTTGGATTGTAAGGTCTCACTTTTTTAAAGATAAAGTTTAATTTCTTGCACTTTCTGCCTTTATTTATTATGTCAGGTCAACAAGACGTCTTACACGCATTATTGTGCCGGAGAATTACTGCAACTTGGAGATTGTGGGGACAGTGAATATTTGCGAAGGACACTTGCAGAGGAATTTCAACAGATTGAACAGAGGTATTAACAAAAGAATTAGAAATGTGAGATGCAATAGAATCTTGTTCTTGCATAGAAGTTTGTATCTGAATGTGTCGTTTATTGCTCTTTCATTGTAGATTCTTCCCATTAATGCTATATCTAGTTTGCCATACATAAGTGTTCTTACCCATGCCACCTTTGTGGGAGAAATATGAATTATGGGACAAAACGTTGCTGGTATCTACTGTTTGAAGTGATTCATTTTTCCCCTTTCAAGTTTGGTCCTCATTACCGATGTGTGTACCAAATGTGAAATTCTTGATCTCATTGTATGCATAATGGGAGTTTGAGTATGATTACCCGGATTCAAAATTGGACTATGTGAACATTGCCAATCTTTGCTTTTTGGTGTTATCCAACTCATCAATTATTTGAGTTTGTTGATCTTTTCTATCCATTTTCCTATTACCAAAAAATTATACGAATATTTTTTCATTTCCTCGCCTGAGTAGCCAGAACTATGAGACCATAATGTGAGAAGGAGAACATGTGACATCCTGAAATTCGACCCCGTTTCGATAAAATGAAATGTGTATTTTGTCGACGTGCCTATGGTTCTTTTTCTCTGAGCTGATCACTCACGAGTTAGCTAACCTATTGGGTGAAGCCGTTAAGGGATATGACCGCGGTAAAATCCCTAAAAGCTACCTAATTGGTTGGATTTGACTAAAATCACGTCAGATCGATTTTAATCATGGAATTTAATTCAGTTTTGGGAATCGAATATTTGGTCATGTCACAATTCATTTTTAGGACCGTCTCATCATCCATCAATTTATTGCCGAGTCCGAAATCTCAAGAAAGAAATTATCGAAGGAAAAATCGAAGACCGGAAGAAAATAAAAAGGAAATGATAAAAGGAAAATAATAGAAATAAGAAAATTGGGTTTTCTTATTAAAGTATTATTTTCTTTCCCTTTTTCTTTTCTCTTTTTCTCTCTCTCTCCTCTCTCCCCCTTCGTGCGCAGCCCCTCCCCACCGCCGAATGCCCCTTGCCAAATTGAAATTGGCTTCTCTTCTCTCTCTCTTCTTTTTACTTTTGACTAGTCAAATTCTCTTATCTCTTCTCTCTCTTATCCCTTCTTCTCTCTCCTCTCTCTTCTCCCCCACTCTCCCTCGTAACTGACTTCTTCTTCTTCCTTCTTCTTTGTGCGAACCAGAAGCCGAAGAAGACAGAAGCAGCAGCCACCGTCGTTTGAAGACAGGAGCCGCTCGCCACCATCCCGCCAGCCTTCACCTCTCCTTCGCCCTCCTCGGCCACCATCGACGCCCCCCTCTCTCTCTCCTGGTTCGAACGAGCCAGCAAGACAGAAGAAGCAGCTTGCCGTCATCACCGCTTGCCGCTGTCCCGCCGTCCGCGCCCGTGCCCACTCGTCCGCCGTTTGCCGCGCGCTCCGCCAGCCCTTGTTTCCTCGCGCTCAGGCCTCCCCTGTGCATCTCTCGCCCCTGTTCCGTCTCGTCTAGCCACCGTGAGTGGCCGAGCAAGTCGCCAGAGCCGCCGTGCAGCCTTGCCAGACCGCCGTTTACCTTCTAGACCCTTCTACGCCCCTAACCATCTCTGTTTTCCCCTGTTTCGCAACCGAACCAGCAACCCATGGAGTGGGTATCCAGCCGGTTCGTGGGCCGTTTTGGGCCGTTTCCGGGCCCCGAACCCGAGCCGTGCTTTGGGGAGAATCGTTCCTTGCGTCGCCCTTGTCGGATTGATCCGATTTGCGCGCGATTTGGTGAATAATCTCACTAATCCAGAATTAGTTGGCTAATTATGCTTAAGGTTGGTTTATTTTTAATTAATTATGTTTAGGTTGTTAGATTAAAATAAATTACCAATTATTAGTCAATTGAGATGCGATTTAGATAAATTGATTGCGCAATTAGCAAGTAAACGTGGTCTACTAATTATTGGAAGTGCCTCGGGATTTTTCCCGACCCTTGGTGGGCTCCAGTTAGGCTTTTCGGGCCTAAGTGGAATTTTTAGTATTTAAATATTAATTTTCGGAATTAAATTAAATAATTATTTATTTTCCGAAAATTCAACTAGATGGTCCGGAACCGGAATATTATGCTGATGACCATGGTGAAGTCCGTTTATTTAATCGGGCTTTATTTTGAGCTAAATTGAATTTTTAATATTAATTATTTAATTTTCGAAATTAATAAATTAATTATTTATTTTTCGGAAATTAAGATTTTGATGGCCGACGACCGAAATCTCGTGCTGATCGTCGTGGCGTAGTCCGTTTATTTATTTGAGCTCCACGTTGTATGGAACTAAATAAATTGTGATATTTTAGGGATTTACCCTAAATTGATTGGAATTGATTGAGATTGATTTGTTGATTGGTAAATGGCCAAGTAATAATGCTTTGTTGAGTTGATTTAATTATTTGATTGAGAAATCATTGGGCGTTGGTTGTCGGTATTGAAAGTAGATTGGTAACCACTTGAAAGAGGACACGCGTGCTCGGTGAATTGGAATGTCACCTGGAGAATGCACGTAAGTTCAGTGGTTGAATATGTCACCTTGGCGAAAATGTCGCCTGAGAGAATGCACGTGGCTCGGAGACTCGGTATGTCGTCCTAGAGAATGCACGTGGCTCGGTGACAGAGTTTGGCATCAAAAAGGGCACGTGGCTCGGTGATCTGATGCGTCACTTTGGAGAATGCACGTGGGCCCGGGCATCGTAAAAAAGACACGTGGCTCGGTGGCTTGATGTACCACCTTGGCGAAGAGGTCGCCTTAGAGAATGCACGTGGGCTCGAGGTGTGAGGCACGTGGCTCGGAGACTTGGAAGGTCGTCCTGGAGAATGCACGTGGCCTAGCTTTCAGATACTCCCCAATGGGGATTGATTTTTATGACATGTAATCGACTGGTTCGATTTGTTTTGAGTAAATGAGTGCCTATTATGAATTGTACTGACTTGCAGGTGGGATCTGAGGCCAAGGTAAGTCATCTGTCCTGTGCGTGTTTAGGCAGCTGATAGTATATTGGTTTACTAATCGGGCTTAGTGGGGTAGAACTCGCTGAGACGTAGTCTCATCCTAGTTTGGGGAAAACATTTCAGGACCCCGATGAGGAGCTGATGAGGAGGAGTCTGAAAAGGAGAACTCGGAGGTGAAACTTAATGAGAAAGATTTTTGGGAGAAGAAGATAATCCTGAGAAGGGCCTTGAGTACGGCCCGGATGGCTGAGAGTTTATCTTATTTTGAGATCTCCTTTTTGATGTGATTAGAGTAAAAAGTCGTAGAGTGCTCTGGTTTGTGTTTTGTATAAAAGTTTGGTTATAAATTTCAATATGAAAAATATAGCCCTGCTTTTCTATCCCATCGTTTTATTGTCTGGGGATTTTAACTGCTTCCGCATGTGCTTAATAAATGAAAGGGTCGGCGATACTTTGTCCTGAGATATCGCATTATAAAATCGACCAAGGGAGAAGGATGTGTGTGTGCACAAGGATCGGGGCGTGACAGAACAAGATAGGGAAACCTTTGTGGGTGGGGTGTTGTCTTCTGGGTTTTGTAGTCAACAATGATTTTCACTTACCCTATTCTTAATATTCTAGTGTTTCGTATTTGGTCTCAGGTTGATTACTTGACAATGTAATTGGAACTTAAGTTGGGTGATCTTGTTGGATTGGGCTTTTTGTTTAGCTTATGATCATTGTGTATGGAAAAACAGTGCCTCATTTTTAGATTAGGGAATGATTTAATCATTACAGTTTCAAGGAAGCTATCAAGATGCCTTTTTTTTTTCACTATTTAAAAACAAATCTTGATATGAATTTATTGTCACAATTCCCTCATATGTCTGTTTCAGCATTCACTAGATACATTCCCTTTTCACTATCCTTCTATGAGGTATATACCTTTAATCTAAAACTACAATTTTTTACATGTGCAGAGTACAAATACAGGATGGCTCTGAATTTGCTTCATCCAATCAAACTCATGAAATTGGGTTTACAGATTATATCTCCTTCCAAATAGTCTTTGTTAGATATTACAAACGATATAGCAGAGTTGAGGTGATTTATGAATGATTCAAGCAATGTGAAGTAGGGAAGGCCTTTGGAATCGATCTTGTTGTGCATCCCTCCTGGTTACTATCATGTGGATTTGGCTCTATAAAAGGTAAAAGCTAGGTATATCATATGTTAAATCCGTTATTTGCAGATGTGGCTAATATATTATGTTGGAAACAAGAACTTCAAATTGTTATGCTGCTAATAAGATGAATGATGCTTGTGAAAACTTGAGAGATGCCTGGATGATGATCTTGCAGACCAGTGACGTTCCATTTATGCATATTTCAGGAACCTCTTGTGCAATTAATTGGGGGTTGGACCAATTGAAGGTAACTTGTGGATCTAGAGCTTGCATAATGATTCCTTACTTATGATAAATATAGGATGCACCTAAGTTCTTTTTGTTCCTATACATGTCAATTCCCAATTTAAGACATTGATGGCAAAAAGGAAAATCTAGGATATTGTGTTTTTCTTTTGAGTCTGGTTTCACAACGGAAACAATAGTGGTCAACAACTGGTGGTATCAACCCTGTTGAACAAGTAACCATGTGTACTTGTCATTTGGTAACCCGGTAAACCTGTCAACTAGTCTGGACCAATTCTAGGCCTTCCAAAAATGTTAAGGAAGAGTGTTGAAGTTGGGTTGGGGTTTGGAACTCCAACCTCTTGTAACTTAAAGGCATGCCAACCATCTGCTTCGGTGTCTTCTAGCTTCATTTTGTGGTGGATAATTCATTTATTGACTGTATTGGCTTAGTCTATTAAAAATTTGAATGATTCTATCGAGAACAGGAACCCTGTCTTTTGTGCTTAAGCAGCTTTGTTGAGTGAATTGGGCTTCTTTTGTTCTGGAAATGTGTATTCTATTAGATAACGTTACATGCAATCGGTTCAACTGGTCGAATTGTTAGAGCATGGTTCTACTAGTTTGACTTATTGAACCACTACTCTGGTTTTAAAAACGTTTATTCTTTTGTTCTTCCTATTATGTATCTACTCTCCTCATCAGCGTGAGGAGTGGCAGCTTAGTTTTTCCTCCTATATGCATATACATCCTATTCCATGCCTGCAATTTTAAAGGATGTTATACTTTCTACCTTAACATAACTGCAAAAGTTGTGTTGACAGTTGGTGCCTTGTACTTGAATGCTTGTTAAGGAATGTGCATTTGATGACCCTAATGGGTTAGTAGTGCCACTTTTGCTTGGTTGTCTCATTCTCACTTCCAAAACACTAACCCAGTGAAAATACACATCTTGGACTCTATCTTACACCTAAAGATGGTGCTGCATTTCCCATACTGTAGTTCCTCCTTGGTAGTGGTAAAATTTTTTTACACCGCCATACAATCGAGCTCAAGATCAATTCATTGTGATGCCATCAATTGTATACTCTGAAAACTATTTTCCTTGAGCTTCTTGCCATGTCCATTTGCAGTTTGGATTTTTGGAAACTTGTTGATAGTCTTTCCTTTCTGTATCATTGTTTGATAAACTCGCCAGTATTAGTAACAAATTTATTTCATTGACTAGGTGGTGGAGCTAGAATTATCCTGTCCATGCTCCTTACTAACCACTTTTACAACCTACTCTTAAGTTTAAATATGACTGGCATAGGTATGTCGTGCCTCTTTAATGGACAATTTCATGCTTGTTCCGATGGTTGAAAACGTGCAAATTTATGCTTCAAAGAATATCCTTTTCATTTCAAGAAGTACAATGCTGAACTATTAGGTTTTCCCGTAAATTTAGATCAATTGAGAGGTCAAAGTGCAAAAAAGATGAATCTTTAGTGGCCAGACATATACAGAAAGAATAATTATCTTCTTATCGTAGGTTCATTGCAGTTTGAGTTACTGACTGAGAACTAGTATGTACATGTTCATGATGATAGACACTATCAGGGTCTTTAGTGTAGAAAGATACTGTAGAGCATTCATGGTTCACATGCATGCGATAGCCTCTTTGGTACACAAGTATTGCTTCCACCTATGTTTTAGCATGATGCAAGTATTGTACTTATTACTTTTACCAAATAGAGGTATCAAAACATCACATTAGTTGTGGCCATATTATAGGAACATCGGAGTGAAATCAAGTTGAGTCATTTATTTTTAGCTACAGCAAGCAGAGGTGTGGCTTGTGTTTTGGCTACAAGAAAGCTGGCCCTGGTTGTCACGCCCCGATCCTCGGGCACGCACACATCCTTCTACTTGGTCGATTTTATTATGCGATATCCCAGGATTAAGTATCGCCGACCCTTTCTTTTATTAATCACATGCGGAAGCAGTTATAAATCCCCAGACAACAATACAATGTGATAGAAAAGTAAGGCCATATTTTTCATATTAAAATCTACAACCGAACCTTTATACATGACATATCTATTCACATGACTATTCATAACACTCTAGTCTCACATTATTCACATTTAGACAGGATTCCTAAAAGATGACAGGATTTCAGTCCTCATCCGATTCGTACTCAGATCATCATCGGGGTTCTCCTCTAGGTACTCCTCTTCGGTTTCTTTCTCCTCAGGCTCCTCATCAGGGTCCTGAAATGTTGTCCCACAATCGGAATGAGACTATGTCTCAGCAAGTTCTACCCTACTAAGACTCGATTAGGAAACCAATACGCTAACCAGGCTACCTATACACGCACGGGTTAGAGGACTTACCTTGGCCTCAGATTCCACCTGCATATTAGTACAGTTCAATAGGCACCTAAGCAATTACATCACAGATCAATATTTCGATCCATCGACCTAGTCGATTTCATGTCAATTCGACTATTCCCCATTCGTTTCCCTTATTTAGTCTCCAATCGTACTCACGACTTCATAAGCATAGACTACCAAATTTCTTGGCAACAAATTGCAGTCCAAATGACACGACCTATCTTTAGGTAGCAAATTACGGCCCAATGGGCGCAACCTTTAATAGGTGGCAGATTACGGCCTTATCAGGCGCGACCCCTATAGGGTGGCAAATTACGGCCTTAACAGGCGCGACCTTTAATAGATGGCATTTTACGGCCCAACGGGCGCGACCGATTCCAAATTCGGTGGCAAAACTCGACCCCACTGGCACAGCCATACTCACAACCTTTCACAGTCAAATTCTAATTGAATACTGACACTGATCAATCTTGGGATAAATCCCCACATACTCATCAACTCACTCAATTTTCACATGATATTAATGTATCCAATGGATCTTAGCCAAGAGTATATTCAATTCGCTCTCACAAACTTCTCCACTTAATAGCCCATCAAAGCATTATTAATGCTAAACAATCATACTCGGCCATCCGCGATTTAATTACTCAATCTTAATCAATTTAGGAATAATTCCTCAAATTGCACAATTAATTCAATTTAGCACAACGTAGAGCTCAAATAAATAAACGGACAGCACCACGACAATCAGCACGAAATTTCGGTCGTCGGCTATCCTCTCCTAATTTCCGAAAAATAAATAATTAAATAATTAATTTCAAAAATTAATAAATAAATACTAAAAATCCAATTTATGCCCGTAATGTCTAATTGAAGCCCACTAAGGGTCGGGAAAAATCCCGAGATGCATTCAATAAATAATAGTACGTCTCTACTTGCTAATGACTAAGTCTAACCACCTAACATGCATCATTAAGTCACTAATTTAATTGTTCTAAACTAATTTAACCACTTAATTGCACTTAATTAAATCTAATTAACCCTTAAGCATCATTAGTCTACTAAGCGAGGATTAGTGAGATTACTCACTTGATTAAAAGCGGGGACCGGGACACCGCAACGGCGACGCGACGGCGGCCGAAATCCAAACTTTCGATGACACCGGCGGGCTTGGACCGAGCCTTAAACTTGGGCCCAACAAATCTCAGCCCAACTGAGATTTGTTCTTGACTTTGGGTTGAACTTGCTCTTGGGCTTGGGCCTGGCTACGACTAAGCCTTCTTCGTGGGCTGGGCTTGGGCCTAACTTGCTGAATTGGGCTCAACAAATTCGTGCAGGCTGAACCAGAAACTTTCGTGGACTGCTGCAGCTGAAGTCCCGGCTGGGCTTGACTTCAATTGGGCCGAATGAGGGCTTCGAATGGACCTGCTAGCTCGTGGGTATGAAGATTGCTGGGCTTCACGGGCTGAAAACACTGCTCTTGCAGGGGACGTCGATGCAGCAAGGAAAACGTGGAGGCGTTGGGCTGGCTTCGCTGGTGTCATGCGCGAGGCAGCTTCGGCGAGGAAATTCACGAGCGAGAGAGAGAGACAACGCGGACAAAGGGAGTAGCTTGCTGGGTCTTCACTTCGGTGGCCACGAGTTGGAGTCAACACAGCGGCAGCTTCAGACGCGTGGGCGATTCACCCGATGGAGGACGCCGCGGCTTGATTCTGGGGTCAACAAACCAGCATGAAGACAAGACTTGGTGGAGCAACTTCGGTGGAGTAAGTTGACCGGTGGAGAACAAAACGTGATGGAGAATTTTCGGTGGTGGATGGACAGATGTTGATGAAGATGATGATGCTGTGCGACTTCGGTGAGTGGGGGGGCTTCGTGGAGTCAACACCTGGGGCAGCTTAACGAATTTTATTGAAGATTGACCAAGGAAAATTTGTGGAGCAGCAGGTGGTGGAAGAAACCAGCGAAAATGGAGTGGCAAGTTCGGTCTTGGGCAGAGACGAAAGGAGCTGACTGTTAAGGAAATAAAAGAACGGCTGCAGGGAAATTTGTAAGTGCTGATTTCGTCCAGAGAAGAGGAGACCGACGTGCGAATGAAGATGGGATCCGTTTAGCGTATGGAAGAAGCCGAAGAAAAGGGGATTGAAAGTCAAACAAGAAATATCTATTTCATGATTACTAAACCACAAAAGTCCTCAGCCCAACCAATGGAGAATTAGCTCCCAATTAATCTAATTCAAGTTATTTTGGTGTGGATAATTATGTCCATTTTCAGATAACCTTTACAATAGGTCACCCAAGAGCCCAATCTTTCACAATTCCACACCAAATGAAGCCAAATTGAGGGCCAAACTGTAACACCCCATCACCCCTACGAATTTATACCACCTCTTCACCATTCACTTCAATTTGGTAACCCAATTTTCCTCTAATAATGCCCGTCCGAATTTGCAACTATTTTCCGAATTGTCCGTAACATTTTTCCGTAAAAATCTCGGAATCTCCGAAAAATCTTCTAAGACTGAATCAACGTTCCTAAAATAGCTCGTGACACCACAGAATTTTCAATTTCTGAAATCGGGTTCGAATTCACGGTTCATTTCCATTCGACGCATTTTTAGCGTGACCTAGACTACCGGGTAGTTTTCAGAATTTTTGTTAATGCAAATGACCCATGGTCGATTTTCTTCGAGTCACAATGAACCCACTCAACACATTGGCAACTCTCGATTGTCGTAGAAATCTCAAGAATTCGAGTACGGACACAGGATACCAAAACGATAGAGAATTCAATCTAGTGTCGGCCGACGAGAATTTTCCAATTTAGTGGTGTCACCCACGATTAGGCACATATCTCTGTCGAACCGACCTATATTTGATCTCTAATCAATTTACGTCTGTGCCGTAATGATCTCAGCAGATGAACACGGTCGAGCAGCCGATTCATGGTCGAATTCTCAAGTCTATTTGCCTTAAAATTCTTAATAGTTTCCCCAGATAGTCTAGTTATCTCTAGAATGATCAGTTCTGAAAATAGCCCTATAGACGCGTCAATGAAATGCCCGATTTATTCAATAGAAAACAAGACTGAAAATCTGGGATGTCACATTGGTCTACATACTTGGACAAGGATGTAGATGAAATCTCAGATTCAGAACGAACATCTACTGTGGGTGGACCTCTATCGCTAGGGATAGTCTCTCCTGGTAATTGCTTCAAATTGAGAAAACTCTCTCTTTTTTCTATTTAGTGTGTGAAGTGCTTGAATGTCTTAATTGAGAACATGATTTTGAACTGAGGAGTTGGCGTTTTACAGAAAAAAACCTAGTGTGAATGAAGGTTCCGAGTGGAAATCTAGATTCCGTTCTAGTTTAGTTTATGTGGTGGTGATTGTACTTGATATTATAATTATATTATGGTTGTTTATGTGCATTGATATTTGTTTCGGCGGTATCTAATTTTGTTTGGTCATAAGGAAAGTAAAACGCGAAGTAACTCAGGATATTATCATCGTCCTTAAAAAGAAATGGATAGTTAAGGTAGAGCAATTTCGAGGCAGTTTTCTTAGAAATAACTTTAAACTTTACATTATGGAAGAACTTCCCTGTTGATAATTTTTAATGCTTGAATATACTTTCAAGAGTTGCTATCAGCTGAACAACAAGATGCCTCATACTTGGAAGCCTAAAGTATCTTATTCATGATTCAGATTTCTACTCAACCTGTAAGTATCGTCTATCTTTCAGTAAAAAGTCCCTAAAAATCTATGTAGTTCAGATGTTGAAAGTTGTGAGGCAAATTTGTTGCAAAATTTTTAAACATTGTCGCATGAGTCATGCGTCATTTTTGTTTTCGACTGCTTAAGGCCTGCTTAGTTTTAGAAAACAGCTTTAGTTTCCATTTTCATAGAAACTGTTTTCGATGTTTTGTTGACAAAATGTTTGTTTAGTGAAAATAATGTGTCATTAGGGATGAAAATTGTGAGAATATGCTTGGGTTACATCACAATCCAAAAACAAGCTTATTTATTTCAAATCTCCATGTTTGCATTTGGAATGGGAATACAAAAAAGTCATCTTCAGTTTTTGATTTTGATTCTGAGAATAGTTTTCCTTTTATTCGTCGACTGCTTTTGGAGTGTTACCAAACGCATTTTCTGGTCTGTTTGAATTCTCAAATTGAAATCAGAACAGACTTTTGACAATATTTATCAGCTGAATGCCTCCTTAGATTATCAATCTCTTTCTGTCTGCAGAAAAAATGGACTTCATCAAGTTGCTTAACAGGCTTTGAACATTGAAGATTACTTCATGTCATCTAGGCATCATTATATGTAATGCATAAGCAGTGGGTTGATGCCACTAACATATTTCACGAGGAAGTTTAATTTGCTGGCAAACCTTGTTAGTGACCATGGCAAGTGATACTGTTAATTTAGAGCGGTAGATGGCGTTTCATTTTTCTTCATTTAACTATTTTCGTTTGTTTATCTAGGTCTTGACTCTTTCCCTCAGGAGGAGTTTTCCAATCTATCAGTTTTGTGTTAATTCTCTGGATGAAGTGATATGGCTAATTTTTTAAGCTCTGGTGCTGCTATAGGACTTTGGCTTTTTTGGTTGGTTTTTATAATCTCAGTCTGCTAGTTTGTCCAGTGATAGGGTATGAAGTGTGTATCACAAGTTGTTTGTGGTGCTGGAAAAGAACTTCTGCTAGTTGTCCTCAATCATCTACAGGTGCGTGTTATTATCTTTGCATCTAGCCTTTTTCCTTCATGCATCTCAGTGAACAGTCTTGGAGGTGATCGGATAGAGATAGGAATTTGCTACAAGAAATTATTCTTCTGCACATCTTGAGACACGCCATATTTTTTAGAACATCATGATGTTGATTCTTCATACAATCATCTTGTATGCAATGATATGAATTATTAATATTAAGTGACTGGAAAGGGTCAAGTAAAATCTTATTTGAGTCTGATTCAATAAGTTGGCAATGCCTCCTATAAGTGTATAATGGAAATTGTAGGTCATTAATCATTGGTTGAACTTGAACTTAATCTAAGTTTGAGCTTTAAGTGTACTGTACATGGAGATTTGGATATAGAATGTTTAGACATTCACATTATAATTAGCACGTGTAGAGATATGTTTTCAATTTAAAAGGAAAGAGTTCATTGCCCACTTTGATCTTAGCATATATCCCCTTACAATTCAATTTTTGTACCAAATAATCATATTCAAAGCTTTGTACCCATCGATATTACTATTAGAGCCTGGGGGAAGTTAGACTTATTTATATTGCCAAATTCCACCCATTGAACTCAGTGTAGTTAGTGAAACTCTTCTTTCCTGTGTTATGTTTATGGTCAACAAGCTAAGGATGAGAATAAAAACTTAGATCTTCAAAGAAAATGAGTAGAAAACTAACTGGTGGTTGCTTGGATGACAGTGAATCGAGCCTACATGGATCTAATCTATGATGCTTAACCATGGTTATGAGAGCCTCTATTCTTAATCATTTGTTTAGTACTTAGATGTGAGAATTGATTATTTTGTATTATTATTTTTATCTTTAGATCACGATTTTTGATATAGCACCTCTTTTTTGGCAGACCAATGCTGAGGATGTCAACTCCTAGTATTGAAATTGGTTTTACTAAGTTGCATGCCAGATAGATTCATATTAGGTGTTTGAGACTTACCGATGCATTATACTCGCATGTGTCCTCTTCAAATCAGTTTTGTATACTACTCTTAGTCCCTAGTATTGATCCTTTTCTAGTAGTTTGTTGGTAGCTCTTTGGATCCAACGTTTCTTTTGAACTTTTTCGATCTTGACTTTCAGTACTAGCGGCACTCTTTTGTCATGGTGACGTTACTGGCAAAAAAGTGAGATGTTGATGTTGGTACTTGAACTTATATGATGAGATAACATGTGTTGGAATAAAGGGCAATTGGAATAACTTAAAATCCTCAAAAAAGTGTGAAGTTTCTTTTTATAGATTATATAGTTCACCTGTAGGGCACCTATGGGGTGCAACTCATATACCAAAGGAGCCCAAAAAACTAAAGCCATACACAAAACAACTCCCAAAGCCAAAAGGGAGCTCAAATACCAGGTCAATTATCGACTAATCAACCGGGGCATTTACATCCATACGCAAGTCTACACTATACCAAAAGTGCGTGACTTTAAGCCAAATTTCAATAAAATGGAACAGACGATTTCTCTCCATCAGAAGCTCTCTTGCTCCACGCCTTCCAAATCAGCCAAAAGAAACAAGGGAATTGAGTTAATCCCACTTGTTGTGCTGTAAATGAATGCCCTGCCATGCCCAAAGTTCTTGCTCAATAAAACCTCTGATAACCCAAGATAACATGGCACAAGCATAGGAAACTGTCCAAACCATTCTTTCCAAGAGCAATGAAGGAGGGGATGCCGTGAGGACTCTGCCTCCTTTTGATGAGGAAACACCTATTAACCAGTATTTTGTCTCATTTATAAAGTGAGGATTTGTTCCCAGGTTGCTTCCCAAGCAAAAAGAGAAACTCTAATTGGAATTCTCACTTTCCAAATTGATTTCTGAGGAAAATCTGTTTTGCCACAAATCTCCCTATTGAGCAGCTTTTCCCCTCTTCAAGTTTGGTCCTCATTGCTGATATGTGCACCAAATGTGAAATTCTAGATCTCTGTGTGTGTAACAGGAGTTTGAGTATGATACCTAGGCTCAAAATTGGTTTATGTAAACATTGCAATCATTTAATTTAAAGTTTGTGCTTTTGGTTTTACCCAACTCATCAATTATTTGAGCTGAAATATTCATTTCTCATTTGGCTAATTCAGGACTTCTGTTAATGGGTTTGTAGATATTTCTATCCAAATGCCTATTACCATAAAGTTGTCCTATATTTTTCATTTCCTTGTCTTAGTGGCCAGAACCTTGAGACTATAATGAGAGAAGGAGAGAAAGAAAAGGAAACCCTTGGGGGTTAGGGGTTATCTTCTGGAGGTTGTCCTCAACAATGGTTTTTTACTTACCTTTGTCTAATAATCTAGTTTTTCGTATTTGATGTTTGATAAATTAACAATGTACATGGAAGCTTTAGTTGGGTGATTTTATCGGATTGGGCTCTGTGTTTAACTTATGATCCTTGTGTATGGAAATACTGTATCTCATGTTTCCTGATTAGAAATTTATTTGATAATCACATTTTCAAGGAAGCCGCCCATATGCCTTTCTCTTCTATTTTGAAAAAGATACTCTGTAAGAATTTATTGCTACAATTCCCTCTTATGTTAGTTTTAGCATCCACTAAATATATTCCCAATTCACTGTCCTTCTATAGGGTATATACCTTTAATCTGAAACTACAAATATTACCCAGAGATCCACATGTGCAGAGTCCAACTGCTTTTTCATGCTAATCATTACTCTGTTTGGTATTGCAGGATGACTTTGAATTTGCTTCAGATTATATTTCCTTCCAAATACATGAGGAGTCTTTTTTAGATGTAACAAATTGTATAGCGGTAGTGAGTGGACTTATGAATGATTCAAGCAATGTGAAGAAGGGAAGATCTTTGGAAGGATCTTGTTGTGCATCCCTCTTGGTCACTGTTGTGTGGATTAGACTCTATCTGAGGTAAAAGCTTTGTATATCATATTTTGTGGCCCAAATTTGCAAGTATGGCTAATATGTTCTATTGGAAGCAGGAACATCAAATTATTATGTTGCTAAATAAGATGAATGACACAGGTGAAAACTGGAGAGATGCTGAGATGACAATCCTACAGGTGAGTGACCTTCCATTTGTGCATATTGCAGGAACCACGTGTGCAAATAACTGAGATTTGTACCAGTTGAAGGTAACTCATGGAGCTTGCATATTGATTTCTTACTCGTGATATCTAGAGTTATATTCCGATCATGTCAATTCACTATTTAAGACATTGATGGCAAAAGGGAAAAAGTAGCATATCGTGCTTTTCTGTCGACTCCTGTTCATGTCAGAGTTTTAAGAAGTGGCTCTGGTTGGACTGGGCACCAAACCAGTCCAATCTGGTTTCCCAGCAAAAATAGTATTGATCAAGAACTGGTGGTATTGACCTTGTTCAATTGGTAACCAGGTGTACCTGTCAACTGATACCCAACAAACCTGTCAACTAGTCTGGACCAGCTCTGGGCCGTAAAAAAGTTCAAAGAAGTAGCGTTGGAATTGGGTTGGGGTTTGGCACTCCAACCTCTTGTAACTAACAAGTGTGCCAACCATTTGCTCTAGTGTCTTCTTGCTACAATTCGTGGTGGATAATTTATTTATCGACCATATTGGCCTAATCTAAAATTGAACAGGATGCTATTAAGATGACATCAAGCATGTGTAATCTATTAAGATGCTACGATGTCTGCCGACCCACTGGGCTTCTTTTGTTCTGAAAGTGTGTAATTTAATATATGCAAAGTGTTCTATCAGATGACATCACATGCAATTGGTTCAGTCGGTCGAACTGGAAGAACATGGTTCTACCACTTTGACAGGTTGAACCAGTGGTCTGGTTTTAAAGTGTTTGTTCTTTTATTGTTCCTATTTATTATTTATCTACTCTTCTCATCAGCACGATTAGCAACAGCTTAGTTTTTTCTCCTATGTGCATGATGCATACACATGTCATTACATGCTTGCGATTTCAAAGGATGTTTTGCTTTTTGCGTTAATGTAATTGCAAAAAGTTCCAACATGCTTTGACAGCTGGAGCCTTGTATGTAGGTTAAGAAATGTGCCTTTGATGGCCCTAATGGTTTAGTAGTGCCCTTTTTGCTTCTATTTTGTTAGGATATTTTTGCTCGGTTGTATTATTCTCACTTCTGAAACACTAATCCCGTGAAATTGCACATCTAGGACCATATCTTACGCCTAAAGATGGAGAATGAGAAGAGCTTCACAGCATTCCCCGTCCTGTAGTTCTCCCTTGTCAATTGGTGGTAAGAACATTTTGACACTGTCATACCATCAAGCTAAGGATCAATTCATTGCTATGCCATCAATTGTATAGTTCTGAAGGTTTTTTCTTTGGGCTTCTTGCCATGTCCATTTGCAGTTTTGGATGTCTGGAAACTTATTGTCGCCCATACTCTTTGCTTAGTGATCAATGTTTGATAAACTTGCCAGTGTCGGTACAAATTTATCTCGTTGGCTGGGTATTGGAATTGATTAAATCCTGTCCATGCTCCTTACTACATTTCCACTTAGAACCTTCTATTAAGTTCAAATGTGACTAGCATACACTGTGCCTCTTTAACAGACCACTTCATGTTTGTCCCTATAGATTGAAGAAGTGCAAAAATATGCTCCAAAGAAGAATATTTTTTAGTTGAAGAAGTAAAAAAAGTTAAGTATTAGTTTTCCCCTAAATTTTAAATCAATTGAGAGGACAAAGTGCGAAATGATTTAATAGTCACCAGACAAATACAAAATGAATAATCATTCTCTCATGGTAGGTGCATAGCAATCTTGAGTTACTGACTGAGAACCACTATTTACAAGTCCATGACCATAGATACTATCATGGCATCTAGTGTAGCAAGATACTGTGGAGCATTCATAGTTATATGCATGCTATAGCCTCTTTAGGCAAACAAGGTTTGCTTCCTGCCTGTGTTTTAGCATAATGCATGTGTTGTAATTTTACTTTTACCCAACAAAGGTATCTAAACATCATGTTAGTTATGGCCATACATTCAAGGAACACTGGACTGAAATCAAGTTGATCTTTTTTTTTGGCAATGGGAGGTAGAGGTGTGGCTTGTGTTTTAGCTGCAAGAAAGTGGGCCCTGATCTACATATTGGACGAGTATGAAGAAGATATCTCTTATTCGGAATGACCGTCTGTTCAAGAGTTTGTGGTGGTTATGCTTATGTTGCTGCTGTGGGTGGACCTCTCATACTTGGAGCTACAGACATTGGTGTGAGTAGCAATGCATGTGGGCTTTCTGACTGATGCTCTTCGACTTCACCCTTTCTGGAGAAGTCTTAATCCATACTTGCCATGTGCCTTTTCTGCTATGCGGGTATTTGTCGATTAAAAAAAAAAAAGTGGTGTAAAATGTAGCGATTAATCTATCGAGTGGGATGGAATTGACCAAAAGATGCTAAATCATGGCTTCTATCTGATGGTAATTGTTGTCATGGTATTACTGTAAGCTTTGAGACCTGCTCAATAGTGCCAAGCTTTTGCTTCATCTGTATATGTTCACTATTTTCATGTGTAAGAGAACCAATTGTCTGGTTTGGATTATCTACACTTTGGGCTGAATGGTTCGGGCAGTGTACTTGACTAACGAACTCTGCATTTGAATGTTGAGATCTCTTACCCGAAATCGACTTGCTCCTCTGCACGTGTCATTGTTAAGTGACGCATGCGATCCGGTGTAGATAATACAATTTTGCGAGTAACATGACTAGCCAGATATATGGTTTCAATTTGGCAGTAAAGAACATAGGCTATATTCCGATCTCAGATATTTGGAGCCCTCAAATAGATGGTAGGTTTAAGATAATGAGATTCTATCTACAGCATCATGAATAAACTTTGTATCCTTAATAAAGGGCATCATGGAGTCTTTTAATTCAGTTATGTACATTCAGGAATCAATAATTTTTTAATTGTAGTATTATTTCTCTCGGAAGTATTGCCAATCTCCAGAAGAAAGTATGCATGAATGTAACATGTGCATTTGTGATACTTCTTTTCTTATGTTTATTATTTGTCGCGATGATAGCTCTTTGGGAACTTCAGCTGAATTTACCCTAAAATTAACTCCTCCTTTATTTATAGCTCTTCCATATCTTCACGTCTTCAATGTATTCTTCCTAATGCAAGTGCAGAAATAGTGACATTTAACATTAATTATAAGATGGGACAATAACATTATCAACAAAATAAATGATTGTTAATAGGTCCGTTGCTAGTGCAAATCCCATGTAAACATTAAATTCCATGACCCGTTTTACACAAGCTCATTTTGGAGAAATTGTCGTCAAAATTCGAGGACCGAGAAAATAAGAAGAGAAGGCTAGGAAAAGAAGTACGGCTAAGGAAGACGCTTTACTATTCATAGGAATTGTCTAAGGAGATAACTTGTGTCTATCGCACCGAACACCTTTGGCTAAACCTTCTATTTATAGCCATTGTAGAGCCTCATAAAATTTACTTCTGCCACTATTCTCAGTAATAATAGAACTAATGATCATTTGTAACTCAACATCATTATAATACTAACCGTCCGAATGATCAGAGAATATCAAGGTAACTTAGCATCATGTCTCAATAGTGCGTGTTCCCAAAAATAGCTTTACTGCCTGTGGATAGCGGCAAACTGGCAAGACTTAATACATGGGACTCTAATCAGAAAATTAGTCACTTAAGAAGACAACAAAGCTGATCTATACACAAACAAATAACTTTATTAATGATGATGGGTCAAATACAGATAAGTACCTAATGTGTCCTCATATTAGTTTAACCAACCAATCTTCTTTTCTGATGTGATTTTCCTGTCACTTATTGATAAAAATGCATACAGAAACATGTTGCTGTGTGCTTATTACATCTTTTCATATCTACTTATTAGTAAAAATATCCTGTCAATATCCACTTGGCATCACCTAAGTGAAAGTGAGTTTTAGCTATTCAAAGTGTGGAAACACTTGACATCCTTTCAAGCCAAATGAGTATTGAATGTTCGGCACACAATATTAGGAAAAATTACCAAGAAAGTCTTAAGCCTATTGTGTTTGCATCAATTCAATCATAAACTTTTAAATTTGGCTAATTGAGTTCTAAACGTTTGGAGGATTTACCAACGTAATCCACCTAGTCAAATTTTGAGCAGAGATTGCCAACGTGGATAATGTTTACAATTTTTTATTGTTTTTTCTGATTTTTTTTTCCCTTTTCCTTTTGCCACGGTGAGGGAAAGTGACTTTGGCAAATTCTGTGGTCTATGCCCATTGTAATCCCCTGGAATTGACTACCATATACACTCTAATCTTATAATGTGTTTCATCTTGAACTCAGAATAGTTCTACAAGCACAGTGTGCCTATGAGAGAGAGGGAGGGGAAAATTGTTCAAAAAGTTATAAACTTATTGAACTTTTGTTAATTTAGTTTTAAACATTTCATTTATGCTAGTTGAGTCGTAAACCTTTTCATATTTTGCCAATTAAGCCTATCCAGTCAATTTTGACTAAAATTTACTAACGTGGATGATCGGCATTGAAGTGTCACTTTTTTTAATAATATTTTAATAATATTTTGATTTTTTATGGTTTTTTTTTTTTTTTTTTTGGGTTTTGGAGTTATGCTGGCGAGGCCATGACGACCTTGCTGGACAAAGCGATGGCGTGCAAGCCCTCGACCTAGGTCAGTCGGCCACCCTCACCAGCCTAACTCCAAAACCCAAAAATAAAAGCAAAAAATGTAAAAAAGAAAAGAAAAGAAAAACCATAAAAAATTTCAAAATATTATTAAAATATCATTTAAAAAGTGCTATGTCAGTACCAACCATCCACATTAGCAAATTCCGGCCAAAATTAATTGTATGAAATTGGCAAAAGATGAAAAAGTTTAGGACTCAATTAGTAAAATTGAAAAATTTACGATTGAATTGACAAAAGTGTAATAGGTTTAGGACTTTTTGGACAGTTTTTCTGAGAGGGAATAATAATGGAAGTCCCCATTTTGATTTGGTTAAACACATATACGCAACTCTCGTATGTCGAACTCCCTCAATTTGGGTTATTGTGCTTATAAGTTTGATGATCTTGACCGGTATCTCCGATCCGTTCGACATGTTCCTATTCGTCACCTCGGCATGCTTTGTAGAATATGAAGTACATTGGGCAACTGCTATTCGTTATAGTACTGCGGCACACCACATGGGGAATCAACTCTAAAAGCGTCTTCAACTCTTCATCATGCGTCACAGTGGCTACTATTTTTACAATTTGTCCCTCTAAATCAATTCTTTTAAATCATTATAAGAGATCTAGCAATTTCATTTAAGTACAAAATGAACCATGACACATATATATTGTATTCTCCATACCATTAGAAAAGTACGTGGATGTCTTTCTCGAAAGTAATTCCTTTAGATGAGTTGAAGATATCTCTCTCGAGAAAATGGGTTGGGGTTTGGAACTCCGATCTCTTGTTACTAACAGGAATGCCAACCATTTGCTCCGCATGTCCTTTTGCTTCTTTTTGTGGCGGATAATTTATTTATTGACTATATTGGCTTAGTCTATTAGAAATTAAAACAATGCTTTTGAGAACCGTAATCCAATCTTTTGTGCTCAAGCAGGTCTGCCGAGTGACCGAGGCTTCTTTTGTTCTGAACATGCATATTCTACCAGATAACGTCACATGCAATCGGTTCAACTGGTTGAACTGGTAGAGTACGGTTCTCAAGTTTGACTGGTTGAACCACTAGTCTGGTTTTATAAACTTTTGTTCTTTTGTTCTTCCTATTTACTATGTATATGCTCTCCTCATCATCACAAGTGGCAGTAGCTTAGTTTTTCCTCCTATGTGCATATACATGCCAGTATATGCGTGCAATATTAAAGGATGTTTCACTTTCTCACTTACCATGGCTTCAAAAGCTCTAGCATATCTCGACAGTTGGAGCCTTGTATGTATGTCAAGAAATGTGCAGTTGATGACCCTAATGCATTAGTAGTGCCACTTTTGCTTCTATTTTATGAGAACACTATTTCTTGGTTGTCTTATTCTCACTTTCAAAACACTAACCCAGGGAAATTACACATCTAGGACTTTATTTTACACCTAGAGATGGAGAATGAGAACCATACTGCAATCCCCCCTAGTCAATTAGTGGTAACAATTTTTCACACTGCCCACACAATCGAGCTAAGGATCAATTCATTGCCATGCCATCAATCGTATACTCAAAAAACTATTTTCCTTGAGTTTCTTACCATGTCCATTTGCAATTTGGATGTTTGGTAACTTATTGTTGCCCATAGTCTTTCCTATTTGTATCATCGTTCGATAAACTTGCTAATGTCAGTAAAAAGTATATCTCATTGGCTGGGTGGTGGAACTGAATTAATCTTATGCATGCACCATACTAAGTTTCCACTTTACAAGCTATTCTTAAGTTTAAATATGATTGGCATAGGATCATTCTCAGGTTTGGCTCCGGTCCGCCTTCTTTTGCATCATAATAATGGGCGGGTCGACTCGATTGTTTTCCCATTCGGTTTCGTGAGGTTTTTGCTCGGTTTCTTCCAATTGGCAGGTGAAGATGGCGCAGTGGAATCCGGAGAAGGATTTGCTAGCGATGGTCACGGAGGACTCGAAGGTGGTGCTTCATCGCTTCAATTGGCAGAGGCTGTGGACAATCTCTCATGGTAATTGCTTCGATTGGAGAGAGTTCTCCTTTTTTGTTATTCAGTGTGTTCGTTTCTTCAACGATGGCTTGGTATGCGCCCTTTGAGTCATTGGCCTTAGTCCCCCTTTGTTTTTCCTTTAATGTGCTACTATCCTTTTCCTCAAATAAACCACTTCAATTGCCAACCCCGTTCAAATTGTGTTTGATGGAGAGTTGGTGAATATAGGGGTAAGGTGCTTGAAAGTCTAAATGAGAACATGACGTTGAACTAAGGAGTTGGTGTTTTACACAAGAATGAAGAGTGAATGATGGTTATGGGAGTGAAAATTTGGATACGACATAGTTGCAAGTAAAGAATCCCGAGCTGATATTAGTTGAATGAAGGGATTTGTATTTACATGCGCGATGTGACATCCTAGATTTTCAGTCTTGTTTTCTATTGAATAAATCGGACATTTCATTGATGCATTTATAGGGCCGTTCTCAAAGCTGATCACTCTTGAAATAACTAGACTATCTGGAGAAGCCATTAAGAATTTTAAGGCAAATAGACTTGAGAATTCGACCGTGAATCGATTTCTCGACCGTGCTCATCTGTCGAGACCATTACGGCACAGATATAAATCGATTTGAGATCAGATACAGGTTGGTTCGATTGAGATGTGTGGCTAATCGTGGGTGACACCACTAAATTGAAAAATTATCGTCGACCAACACTAGACTGATTTTCTTATCGTTTTGGTACCCTGTGTCCGTACTTGAATTCTCGAGATTTTCACGACAATTGAAAGTCGCCAATGAGTCGAGTGGGTTCATAGTGGCTCGAAGAAAATTGAACACGGGTCATTTGCACTGAAAAAATCTGAAAGTTACCCGTTAGTCTAAGTCACGCTAAAAATGCTTCGAATGGAAATTAATCGTGAATTCGAACCCGATTTCAGAAATTGAAAGTTCTGTGGTATCACGAGCTATTTTAGGAACGTTGATTCAGTCTCAGAAGATTTTTCAGAGATTCTGGGATTTTTTCGGAAAATCGATTCGGACGTCGCGGAAATTAACGGAAATTCGGATGGACTCAATTAAAGGAAATTTGGACTTCCAAGCCAAGCTTTTGAGTGTCAAGGACTTGTAGAAAATTATTCGGGATTTTTCTTCAGCAAAATTTGACGTTGATTTGGAGAATCAAATGAAGAAATTGTAGCCAAAAATTAAGGAAATTCGGAATTGGACTAAGGGCTGCATTTTTGGCTTTAATTTGGAATAAATGGTGAAATTATATTCTAGAAAGAATTAGAGGGTACAAGGTTTTAATGGAAGAGATTAAGTTGTGGACTTTTGGGGCACTCATCCTTATCTATTCCCCTCCTTCGTGCGGACCAAGCTGCCGACCTCCATCTTCTGTTGTCTCCTTCGTTTAAATTATCCAGTAAAAATTTGCACCGAACACCCCCTGTGGCCGTCGCCTTCGTTCCATGTTCTCTCTCCCTCCATGTGCTGCCGTCTTCACCATTTTTCCCCTCCAGCAGACACCACTAACGCTAGAATTCTTCACTCGCGCGCCTCATCCCATGCCAAGCTGCCACTCGTCTGCAAAACACCCATCTCCAGTCAACCATTGAAGCTTTAGTTGACTGAAGCAGCCCCAAAATTCCACGAAGCAAGTCCACCGAAGAAATCCCCACGCGTCCGCTTCTTTTCCTTCGACTGCCAGCACGGTCGCAAGATTTTCCCAGGCAGTGACCGAAGTTGCTCTCCCACAATCTTTGGTCTTCTGCCGCAGCAAACCGAGTCAACAACCCAACAAGTTCCTCCACCGAAGTTGACTTCTCACGTGCCCTTCATCCGCCGAAACTCCTCCATCTGCACGTGTCCTCAACCGAACAACGCTAGAGAATTCAGCCGTGAGTCCAGCAGATTCGGGTTCAGCTTCTACAGATTTGTTGACCGTGATTCCCCCGAATTCGTGCAGTCCTCATCCAGCGAATTTCACGGGCTCAACATCACCAAAGCGAAGCAGTTGCTGCTTCCCTCGTCCGCTTCTCCGCCTCTCTCAGCCACGTGGTCTTCTCCTCTAACAGCAGCGCCTGTGTCTCCTCCCCACGAAGACCGAAGCTACCAACGCCCATCTCCACTAACGTTGGTCTCCCTCGGTCAAAACACTCTCGCTGGCTTTGATGTTTGACTGAGCAGCATCCACGAAACCTTGGCCAACTCCAGCAGCTTCGGCCATTTGTCCGCGTGCTCCCATCTTCCGTAACAACACACGCCAACCCACATCTCGCTTCTACGAGACGTCCCCAAACAGCTCGAGCAAAACCGGCGTCGTCCGCAGCTCGATGCTAGCAAATCCAACGCCTGCAGCTTCAGCGTCTTCGTCTCTTTCTTCGCCAGCTCGTGGATCGGCCCTGCAATTGAAGCCACGGCAACTCCAGTCCACGAAGCAGGCCCGTGAATCCAGTCAGTCTGCGGCCCAAGTGAGACTCTGCCCAGCTCCTTCGTGAGTTCAGCCGCAAGCCCATTGGAAGCCCATGATTTCAGCAGTCTTCGGCCCAGCAGATTCTTTTCTGGTTCAAGCCCATTCACAGCAAGCTTCAGTCCATTTGAAGCCCATGTTCAGTCTTGATTCAAGCCCAGTCCAGTGAAGTCCAGCAAGTCCTTTTGAAGCCCAAGCCCGCGAGGCAAGATCTTTGGGCCTGGCCCGAGTGTCCGTTGACGCCGCCGAAAGTTCGGATTTCGGCCACCGTCGCGTCGCCGTCGCAGTGTTCCGATCTTTGCTTTGCTCAAGTGAGTTTTACTCACTAATGCTTTCTTAGTTTGCTAATTATGCTTAGGGGTTGGTTAGATTTAATTAAATGCAATTAGGTGGTTAGATTAGTCTAGAACAATTAAATTAGTGACTTAATGATGCATGTTAGGTGATTAGACTTAGTCATTAGCAAGTAGAGAGTTTCTATTATTTATTGAACGTATCTCGGGATTTTTCCTGATCCGTTTTGGCGTCCAATCAGGCAATACGGGCCTAAATTGGATTTTTAGTATTTATTTTTTTTTTTTGAAATTAATTAATTATTTATTTATTTTTTCGAAAATTCAACCGGGATGGCCGGTGACCGGAATTTTATGCTGATTGTCGTGGTGCAGTCCGTTTATTTAATTGAGCCCTATTTCATGCTGAATTGAATTATTTGTGAAAGAAGGAATTATTCTTTAATTGAATAATCTTTGATTATTAATTGAAAAAGAACTGGGCATTGGTTGATAATGCCAAAAGGATTTGAGTGGGCTACAGAAAATGGTGGAATTTATAAAAAGGAAACTATTATATTTTGGTTAGGGCTGATCGAGTACCCACTCATGGCATTTTATCGAGAATGATAAAACTAGTTATTTGATTGTTTGCTTGGAATGACATGTATACCGGCTCGATGACTCCACGGAGCATCTTGAGACAGGACGGTATGATCTACCGGCTCGATGACTCTACGGAGCATCTGGAGACAGTACGGTATGATAAATTGTGTGTATACCGGCTCGATGACTCCATGGAGCATCTTGAGATAGGACGGTATGATCTACCGGCTCGATGACTCTACGGAGCATCTGGAGACAGTACGGTATGATAAATTGTGTGTATACCGGCTCGATGACTCCACGGAGCATCTTGAGACAGTACGGTATGATTTACCGGCTCGATAATCCTACAGATCATCTTGAGATAGTACGGTATGATTTGATAGCTCGATGACTCTATATGTCGTCTGGAGATAAGATAACATACTATCTATATATCACCTAGGGTGAGTAGTCGTGGGTGTTAATTAGACTTATAGAAAGTATGGAAGGGGTCGATCAAGCGATAATTTGGATGACATGTAATCGACTAGGTCGATTGATCGACGATTCGATCTGATTGGGTGATGTGATGTAATGATGTATATTTGATATATATACTAACTTGCAGGAAGGAGCTGAGGCCAAGGTAAGTCCTCTGACTTGTGATGTGCTTAGGCAGCCTAAGGTGTATTAGTTTACTAATCGGGTATTAGGGAGTAGAATTCGCTGAGACGTGGTCTCATTAGTTATTGAATAACCATTTCAGGACCCTGAGGAGAAGCTGAGGAGGAGGACCCTGAAGGGGAGAAAGACTTTTGAAGAAGCAGATGATCCAGAGAGGGATCTTGAGTATAACCCGGATGTGGATTGAGATCCCATCCCTTTTGTGAACCCTATCTTAGTATAGATAGGTGTGAGACAAGTAAGCTATGAATAGTATTGTAAATGTATTATGAGTTGTGTTGTTAATGAAAGTGTGGTTGTGAATTTCAATATGAAAAATATGGCCTACTTTCCTATCCCATTATTTTATTGTCTGAGGATTTATAATTGCTTTCGCATGTGCTTAACAAAAGGAAAGGGTCGGCGATACATAGTCCTGGGATATCGCATTCATAAATCGACCAAGTAGAAGGATGTGCGTGCGTCCGAAGATCGGGGCGTGACACGCGATAGATTCCTATAAACTTCCAGACAAGATTGGTGCCTTAGGAGATTTCCAAAACATAACTGACAATCATTTAGACCAACCAGAAGTGTACCCTACTCCTGTATTGCCATCTTGCTGCCCTTTTTGGTACACCAATCAAAGTGTTCACAAAGATAAAAGAACTTGAATTGGAGGGGATGTCATTTATGTTAGATAGACTAGCTATGTCAGATGCAGAAATGCTAGATGCTCACATGGAGTTGGCAAGTTTAACCCTTGCTATACCATCTCAATTTCGTCATGCATCTATATAGTTTTCCTTCGATTTCTATTTGTGACTCTCACGATGTAATATTACTTCCAGCTACTCTTCTTGTACTGGTTGAGCGTTCCTTGCAAGGAGAGATTTGATATAGGCTGGAAAGTTTTTCACATTTTGTGCATGTATCCCTCATAATTGCAAGAGTCAATCTTTGTATCAACGAATCATATTAAACTCTTTTTACCTGTCTAATAGCACTATTTGAGCCTAGGAGAAGTTAAGACTTATTTATACTACCAATTCCACTCCTTGGACTCGATGTAGTAGGTGAAATTCTGCTTGCTTATGTTATTATCACTGTCAACAAGCTAAAATTGAGAATGAAAACTCAGTTATCAGAAGAAAATGAGCAGATAAATTAACTAGCAGGTGCTCGGATGATGGTGAATTGAGCCAACGTTGAGCTTATATGTGATGCTTCACCTTGGTTATGAGGGCATCTGTCCACAACAATTCGTTCATGTACTTAGATGTGGGAATTCATTAGTCTATATTTTTTTACCAACTGTTTTTCCAATTAGGTTGCCATTCTTTTTAACTAAGCACCATTTTTTGGCAGAGTAATGCTACAGATGTTATGTCCTAATAAATAAAAATGGTTTACTAATAGCACTATTTGAGCCTAGGAGAAGTTTAAGACTTATTTATACTTACTACAACGAGTCCATCTTTGTATCAATGAATCATATTCAACTTTTTTTTACCTACTAATAGCACTATTTGAGCCTAGGAGAAGTTAAGACTTATTTATACCACCAATTCCACTCCTTGGACTCGATGTAGGAAGTGAAGCTCTGCTTTCCTATGGTATTATTAGTGTCAACAAGCTAAAATTGAGAATGAAAACTCAGTTATCAGAAGAAAATGAGTAGATAAAATAACTGGCGGGTGCTCGGAAGATAGTGAATTGAGCCAACATTGATCTCATCTGTGATGCTTTACCTTGGTTATGAGAGCCTCTATTCACAACAATTTGTTCACATGCTTAGATGTGGGAATTCATTAGTTTAGATTTTTTTTTTACCAACTATTTTTCCATTTAGATCGCCATTTTTTTAAGCTAAGCACCATTTTTTGGTAGAGTAATGCTGAAGATGTTGAGCCCAAGTAAATGAAAATGGTTTATTAAGTCACATGCGAAATATTTCTGTGTTAGGTGTCTGTTTTGAGAATGTGTTGGTCTCTCTTTGGATCCAAAGTTTCTCTTCAACTTTTTAGATCTTGACTTTAGGCTGTAGAGGCACCCTTTTGTCACAATGAACTTACTCATAAAAGGAATCACGACCTTGAGTTAATGGAGTGTTTTGCGCCCATTAAAGACATGCTATGTGGATGATGGTTATGCCGATTAGCACAAAATCATCTATGAGATATTAGTTTGAAACTACATGATTAGATACAATGTTGGGATTTAGGGTAATTGGAGTAACTTAGGCTACGCATGACAACGCTTCTGTTCCCGGGAAGAGTTTTTTTTTTTTTTTTTTTCAGAAATGGTTTTTTTCTATTTCTGCTCCGGGGAACAATTTCTAAGTTAAAGAACCCGTTTGGTAACACAACAATTTCTTTTTTGTATTTATTTATTTTTTATTCTTGCCGATGGATCGCCGCCGCCCGCCCGCCGGTCGCGGCCGCCGCATGACCACCAGCTGTTGTCGGCGGCCGATGGGCTTCCGGCGGCGGCCGGCGGTGACGGTCGGCGGCTGGCGGTCTTGCGGTGGCGGCGGCTGGCAGGCCGGCGACCGTGACCGGCAGGTAGGCGGCGTCGGCAACGGCGGGCGACGACGGCAATGGCGGGCGGCGCCGAAGATGGCGACGGTGGGTGGCAACGGTGGGCGGCGTCGGAGATGGCGGCGGCGGGCGGCAACGGTGGCGGCCGGCCGGCTACTGGCGACCGGAGGTGGCGGTGACCGGCGGCAAGCAGCGGGTGGCGGCGGCCAGCCGGTGACCGGCGAGCGGCGGTGGCGGCGGTGGGCGGTGGCTTCGGGCGGTTGATGGTGGTCGCGACAAGAAAAGGAAATAAAAGAAAATTAAAAAAGAAAATCAACTTATTTCTAGAAATTGTTCCCAGGACAAGAAGCAAATTTTTTTTGCTTCTCGTTTCTGCTCCAAATCTATTCCCAGGCTAACTTTCTATTCCCGGGAATAGAAAAATAACTTGGCGTTACCAAACAGGTTTCTGTTCTTTTTTTGTTCCGGGGAACCAAAGAACAGAAATTTTGAGGAATAGAAATGTTGTCATGTAGCACCTTAGAAGTCCTCAGCAAAGTAAGTTTCTTTTAACACATCAGAAGTTCAACTATAGGGTACCAAGGGAGTGCAAACGCATATAAGAAAAGAGCCCAAAAATTAAAGCCTTGTACAAAAGAACTCCCAAAACCAAAAGCAAGCTCAAATACAAGATAAATCATCGACTATATTGAGCAAGGAATTTATATCCATATGCAGTCTCCACCATACCAAAAGTGTACGACTTTAAGCTCTCTTGTTTAGCTCTTTCCAAATCAGCCTAAAAACAGAGAGGCGAATTGAGTTAATCCTTCTTTTCTTGCTCCATAAAAGCTCCAATAACCCAAAGATAATTCGGTGCAAGCATAGGAAACTGTCCAAACCATTCTTGTCCATGAATGGTGAAGGAGGAGATGCCGCACGGATTCTACCTCCTCCTTGCGGAGGAAATGCCTGTTAACCAATATTTTGCCCCTTTGTTGTAGGTTATCTGAAGGCAGGATTCGTTCCCAAGTTGCTTCCCAAGCAAAAAGAGAGACTCTAATCCGAACCCTCACTTTCCAGATCACTTCCCATGGAAAATCCGTTCTGCCACCGACAACCTCACTATTGTGAGCAGCTTGTAGCGAGACTTTACTAGAAAGATTGCAGCTAAAGCAGAACTAGCAGTGGCAAAAACTCGAGATTTCGATTGGCGTCTTCCCCTGCTCTCGATGTTAATGACCATCTTCTCCAGCAGGAGTGCGTCTCTTGGTAAAAGCAGCAGTGGCAAGGCAAGCTTACATCGGTCATAGTCGAAAGAACGAGCTCTGAACCTGGCATCCTCCACGCTCTTCAGATGCCGAGCCAAGCACGAGTGAAGGTCTGCAGCGGGAAGAATTCTTGTGTCTCGCAATATGAGGAATGGCCAGATCAAACATGGCCTGTACGTTTATCGGTAACAAGACTAAGTGATCTGTCCAGAAAGTGGATGAGGATAAGCATAGACACGAATAACGTTCGGATTCTATATGTTCAAGTTCGATGTGTAAACGTCACGAATTGGAAAATAAATAAGAAAAATTGGCGCAAAGGGGGTGGGTTTCTGGTGGCGATGGCAAACAATGAGGTCAGAATATTTCTATCCGGCTTAATGTTTGGAGCTTGGGTGGTGATGGCAAATGCTTGGTCAAGTTCGGGCTTGGCCCGTCGTCTCGACATTTAGCATGCGTGAATGTTCGCTCTCGTGACATGCTGCTTCGAATAATTCATTAGCATTTTTTTTAATTCAAAAATAAATAAGGATTAATTATCACATTGCTTTTTCCAAATTACAATTTCAGGAACTAATCCATGATCACGTTCGCATCAATGTGATGGCCCATAAGTCCTCCCATCAGGCCACTTCATTTTGTTGTGGTGTGCAACGAGATTATTTATACAATTGAACATATGGACCCAAATCAAACAATATCGTTTCTTAGATAAACCTGAACATCATGCCATATATGACATTATTTGTAAATTGATGTGAATTAAGGCTCCTTTTGTTTTGAGAAAAAAGAAAATAAATGATTTGAAAAATATCATTCTAAAAATTATTGCTTGTTTTGCTTGAAAAAATCCATTAATGAAATGTTTCATTATCCACAATAATTTATTTAAATATTTGTATACTCAACAAAAATTTCTCGCATTCGTTCATTTTTGTAACTATATGAGTAATTATATTTTGAAAAATAATTTTCCAAATTGTTCGCTTTTTCATGAAGGATTTTAGCTAGCAATTCAATACGGATTACTATTCTGGAATCAGTCTTGGCTTCATCCTTTTGATAAAAAAATCGAGACTGATAGGCATTTATCACACTTGCCAGTAGATAAAAGCGCAATGATTTGATCCGTCATGGACCTCGTATGATCTCAACACACAAGCATACATGCGCGCTTAACTTATAGATTTTCCTCATTTCTTTTTAATTAGCGACGACGCACGTTAGTGTGTAAAAAGCACATCTTGTCTATAGTAAACAAAAAAAAAAAATTCTTTGTTCGCAACCAAAAAAAAAAAAAAAAAAGCTTGTAAAAATCAATAGGATTTCGTAAAAGAAAATTTACGACTTTTTTCAATGCGCTGCTTTTCTCTTTCAATTTTTCGCCTTCGTTTTCTTTTTTTCGTGTTACTATGCTGTTCTGCCTGGAGTTTTTTTTTTTTTTGGTTCTTTTGTTCATTTTGAGAATTCTCGCTAATTTATTTTTGGATAATTTTTAGAGCAATTATCAAAAGTTCATGTCGGGCATAAGCGGTGCAAAAAATGAATGAACATGAGGTATCCGAATACATATTCATAGCATATGGTTCAGTCTCATCAAATCTTCATTTGCTTAGCAAAAAGGAGACAAGGTAAAAGGAAACTCCTTGACTTCTACCGTTCCCATAACGAATTTCGAAGAACAAATTATTATGTACTCTTTGAAAATTACCAACCACCAATCTAACCAATCTTTGCTGTACCAAGTGTTATGAACTTTCTTCCATTGGAATAATGAGCATTATAACAAAGTTTAGTGCTTTTTGAAAATAATCGATAGACGATCATGTGCGTTTTAAAGAATTCTCAACCCAGTTGATAAAAAAAGCAGATGGTACCAAATAAAAACAGTATAAAATGGAGAAATGAAATGAAATGGAAAGAGGAATAGAGTCGAACAAGGGTCAACCTATTAATTCAGAAGATTCATATTCCACTCTGAAACATGTCCTTAAAAGAAGCAAGAGAAGAAAAAGGGGAAAAAAATAGCAAGCACACTTGGGGTTCGATAAATATTTCCATTTTTAACTTTCATCATCATCAGAAAAAAAAAAAAAAAAAAAGACCGAGTGTACCGGCTCTTTTCCAGCAGAGATGGTGGCTGTGGTTCTGAGGCTACTTGATGTAGACCAACGAAGGAGGGTGTCGGCGCGTGCTTCCGTTTCAGCTTCATGTTCCGACGAACTACTTTGTTTTCTCAGGTTCAGCTCTCGTTCAGGCGTTCTTTCTATGACGTAATGGGCAGGTCTAAATGATTGTTTTCCGATTCAGTTTTGTGAGGTTTTGGCTCGATTTTTTCTTTTCAAAAGGGGAGGATGGCATGAGTGGAACCCAGAGAAGGGTTTGCTAGGGATGGTTGTGGAGGACTCGAAGGTTTTTAAGATGTCTATCCTAGGTTTTGGCTCGATTTCTCTCACTCGAGCCGATGTAATTTAAGATGTGATGAAAGCAATTGTCTATTATTTTTAAGCTCATGAGATGTCTACTTGACTGGAGAGAACCATGACCTCTTGAGTTGACTTGGTTGACCTGAAGAAGAGGAAGCCGAAGCTCTCTTTTGCAATTTTATTTTCTTCTAAACCAAGTGTCTAAATATGCGAGTGTTTGGTGGCAGAAATAATGCAGCTGAGAGAAGAATGACACCTTTTTGTAGTGTTTGTTATCACAAAATGTTCATAGAAATGCAACTTCATGTACATTTCCAGGAGACATTAAAGGGTTTAAATTCCTTCTTCTTTTTTCACATTTTTTCGGCCTCTTGCCTATCAAATAATTAAGCTATTTTCACCTTCAAGGCTGGTTTGGTAAATCTTTTCAACCCAATCTCATATCAACACACTACGTACTCAAATGATATCACTTACCGTCCATGTGTTGATGGATTATTCGAGTAGTATGTATAGTAAAGTTATCATACATGTGTTGATAGATTATTGAAGCAATTTATACAGTGATTTTGACATGTCAGTAACTCTAAAGGAGATAGTAAGTGTACTCAAATGGCAATCATAATTTCCCGGTAACTTGAACAAGTTGATAAGTTGTGCAATGAATGTTATTAAATTATTAAAATAATCAGCAATTTCCATACAATCAAGTAAACATTCATACTGATTAAAATAAAAGTTGGTAATATCCTCTAAGAGTTAGTAAGTGCATCTTGGTAACTTTAACAAATAAATGTTGGCAAGTTATTGAAACAGGATAGTGGACTATTTCAAACAATCAAATAATATTGATATAATGACTCAAATAAGTGTTGACAATTTCTTATGAGGGTTAGTAAATTTAATATGCCGAAAACCACTGTAAATAAATGATAGTAAAAAATTATTCAAACCCATGAAAATTTTCAAAAAAGAAATCAAGTAAATAGTTGGTAATTTAGAACTTAGTAAAGCTAAAATAAGTTAGTGACTTACCCCCTGAAAAGTTTATCCAAATCAAGAGTTGTATTATTATTCTATAAAAGTTAGTAACTTTAACAAATAAATGTGGCTAACTCAATGGCGTAATCGATGATATTGAAACAATCCAATAAATGCCGGTAATTGGACTGAAATAGGAGCCTGTAATTTTCTATTTAAGTTAGTGATGGGTTCGTACGCCCTGCAAACCCAACTCAATCGCACCTCCGCACGTTATTACAAAAAGAAAAAAGAGAAAAGACAGGAACGAAGGAAAAAGAAAAAGGTAGATGCAAGGTAGATAAAGTGGGGCCCAATCCCCATTGCAATTAGCAATTACTAATTTAGCAAAAAGAGAGGGTTGGATGACGGGAACGGAGGAAATGACCGGCCCTCCGCAACGCCACCTCGTTCCCGCATGGGGCCTCACCACACCGGACACGTCAACATCATTTTAGCCTTTTCTCGCCTTTTCACCCCCTCATCTCATCTTTGAGGCCTAGCTCCCTATTCCCATAACTCCCACCTTCAATGACTTTTCATGGTGCATCTTCATGCTATCTAAAGCTTCACCGAGCCAGGAGGAAACATTCAAAATCTCACGCTCAAAAGTACTCCTATACCATTGTTACTCATTCCCGCTCTTTGCCGAACCACCGTCTCCTACCATCGGCTAACCATTGCGCTGGCCATTGCATCCACAAAAGGTAAGGAACAAAAGTGGAGATAGAATCGATAAACCAACTGGAATATTCAAGCTAAAAAATTAACCCTCGGCTCGTTAGGTTTTGAGTGGCTCCTCATCGATGACCATTGTTGAAGGCAGCAGGAAAGCCTAGTATATCAGTGGTGTAAGTAGGCTACGATGGGCACTCGCAACTGGCGATTGGGACCTTTACAACTATTTACGAATAGAACAACAACCAGCGAGGGAGTCTTCGAACGAGATCGGGGCTCTTTGGTTTTCACGATGGGGAAGGCAGGGAGCAATAGTGGAGCAGGATAGGGCGGCTCAGGCAACTGGCTTGGCAACTAATGGAGTCAGAGAGGAGTGATGGCGAGGCTCATCGAAGTGATGGCGTGGGTTTCAATTGGCGGAATGGGCAGCGGCGACTATTGCTCCAACTCCTCAAGAGAATGAAGTCCAAGAACAATGGATGCAGCTTGCGGTGATGAGGATGAGGTCGGATGTGATGGGGCGACGGTGAAGGTGTATACACAGCGCTCATGGAGAGTCAATCCTCCTTATTTTTCTCTCTTTTCTCCCTTTTTTTAACTTATGGCGCCTCCCTCTTGAACATAAAAAGAAGCCAAAAGAAGAAGAAAAAAAAGGACCCCTTCCAAGATGAGAAAAGAACATATTTTATTCTCCTATAGAGTTTTGTGTAATTGTGCCATGTGACACGATCTTGAAAGGTGTGAGCTCAAATTCCATGATAACAAATATGGTGTTCTAACTGGTTAATCCATTATTGAAATTGATATTTCTTTGATTTGATTGTAGGTACTTAAATTTCACTATTTCTAAATCAAATGTCTAAAAAGAATTAAAGACTATTGAAATATATATTTTTTTTTCAAGTCAAGGGTAGATTCTTTGATTTGACCCAAAAAAAAAAGAGGATTTTAAGCCATTTCTATGAAAACTTAGAAATCTAAACGCCTATTCCTACACGCTTATATTGAATTAACACCTATATCAATTATAATACTACGATACAAATCTAATTTTTTTCCAAGTTAAGAAATGAGTGTCGCCACGATCGGGATCTTGAATCTTGAATTTTTCTAACTTTAACCATTAGGATTATTTGGATGTCAATAGTAATATATATAATAAAATTATAATAACTGTTGGTATTTTAAAAAAAAAATTGGTAACTTACCAAAATGCTACTAACCGAATAAGTTATCGATCAAAATTTTGTTGTCAACTAGTTTTGATATTTACCAATGCTATTTATGTTTATCACTATGTAAATTGAGCCCTCGAGCGTGATATCACAAATCAAGCGGAATCAAGCAAACATATTCTTTCACGGGCTCAAGCTCGCTTATGTACGCAGTACGCCTACTCAATTTTGTTCATACTCGATTATTATATGAATGATGATTTTTGCAGATGTCGGACAAGCTTGGATTTAAAAAATTAAGGTTCGGTACTCGGCAATTCAAGACGTGCGAGGCCCATCATCATGGGCTCATAGATGTATTAAAAGGCGCGGGAAAGTGGTTGCCTCTCCCATCGAGCGACACGTGTCTCTATACGGGAAGCCAGAAACTTAAGTCCGAGGGAAATGAAGCCTCAAATCGGAGGAGGCTCTCCTTCCGGTTCCTCCGTTCGATCGTCGATCCCCACATTGTCCGCACGTGCGTTTTTGTCGAAGCAGTGGCGATCCATCTGGACCGCCGCGACCGGACCTCGTCTTCTCCTTCCCCTGGCGGAACGCCTCCCCGTCCGTGGACGGCGTCTTGATCCTCTAGGCGTCGCCCAAGGTGAGGAAGTTCCACATCGACGTCGATTTTCTCGACCGTTGCGCGCCTGAGCTCAGTTCGTGGCTTCGCTTTGCCGTCGACCGCCGTGTCGAGGACCTCTCAGTCGAGGCGACTAAGAGGTTGTGCGAGATGACCGGCCATTTCGCAGTACCGCGGCTCCTTTTATGGATGCTCTTCGTTGGTGAACCTGCACTCGGGGCTCTGTTGCTTCTCGTTGAGTAGAAGTATCGCTTGGATTAATCTTAGGTCCCTGTCCGTCTGTGACTCGGAGGTGATGCATGAGATGTCGAATGGCAGCCGTGTTCTCGAGTACCTTAGTTTGGAAGGATGCTACGGTTTAAAGCGAACCATCAAGGTTTGTTCGAGAACTTTGAGGGAAATTGCGGTCAATGGCTGCTTTCGGTATGCACTTGATGAGGGTTTCCCCTTGGAGATTTCAAGTCCTCTGTTGCTGTTTGAGAGGATTTTCTGGTGTGATGAGGCAGCTGGTAACGGAAGTCTCGATCCTTGATTGAAGCAGAGTCGTACTTTTTTTATGAGAGGCGAGGATTTTGGAAGGCCATCTGATTGTTTTGTTCAAAATTGGTTCGAGTCTTACAAAGGGTATTGCAACCCGGTTGAGGGACTGCTTCAGAAGCTACAGAATGCGACCAAGCTTTTGATTGGTAGTTGGTACCTTCAGGTGAGCAGATTGTTTTTGATTTCAAATTTAACTTGTTTGGTTCATACCTATGGATAATTCATTGTTCCCTCTTCCTTGAGTTAAGGAAGTTCATTCCAAACTTCAGCATGAGGAATCTGGCTTGCATCGTTTGCTACTCTGCCTGATGACCACTGGTGCAAATACACATCATGCCTTTAGAATAACTACTGAAAAACCAAAGAAAAGGCCGCTGCTTTAGGGTCATTCTTTTTCCTGCTCAGTAGTGCATAACCATCATTCCAAAGATTATAATAAAGTATTCATGGAAGTGGTTGTGTCCTGTTTTTTAAAGACTGAAAAAGCAGTAGTTGACTAGAATTGGTATGTAAGTTCTACTATTTCAACACCCGAAAGCTTTAGCATCACTCAATTTGTCATATAGGTGGGAACCAAAAGTGTTCTCAAAGCATACACTTGCTGGGTTTTTCAAACTGTATTTGGAAGGAAGAGTAAATTATCTTATTCTTTTGCCTTTCAATTTTTGAATGTGCTTAGGTTTTATCACTTGCTGCAGAGGTACAGGGTGTGCCATTTTCTTTGCCCAATTGCAAGTTCTGACTCTGCATGCACGTTGGCCTTATTCCCCATTTGCTTTTCGTTAAATGTGCTACAGTCCTTTTCCCCAAATAAATCACTTCAATTGCCAATCCAGTTCAAATTGCATTTGATGGAGAGTTGGTGAATATAGAGGTTAAGTGCTTGGAATTCTAAATGAGAACATGACATCAAACTAAGGACTTGGTGTTTTACACAAAAATGAAGAGTGAATGATGGTAATGGGAGTGAAAATTTGGATTGACATAGTTGCAAGTAAAGAATCCCAAGCTGATACTAGTTGAATGAAGGGATTTTAATTTACAGGCGCGATAGATTTCTATCAACCTCTAGACAATATTGGTGCCTTTGGATATTTCCATAACATAACTGACAATCATCTAGACCAACTGGAAGTGTACCCTATTCCTGTATTGCCATCTTTTTGCCCTTTTCGGTACACCAGTCAAAGTGTTCATGAAGATAAAGAACTTGAATTGGAGGGGATGTCGTTTATGCTAGATACACTAGTTATGTCCAATGTAGAAATGCTTGATGCCCACTTGGAGTTGGCAGGTTCAATCCCTGCAAAATACGATCTCAATGCCGTCGGGCATCTATATAGTTTTCCTTCAATTTCTGTTAGTGACTCTCACAATGTAATATTACTTTTGGCTCCGTTCTTCCTCTTCTTGTACTGATTGAGCGTAATATTACTTCTGGCTCCTCTTCTTACTCTTCCTGTACAGATTGAGCATTCCCTACAAGGATTTCTCGCATTCTGTATTGTCAAAATGTAGAGTCTAGTCTGGAAAGTTTTGCACAATTTGTATTACTTGAAGTTAATTTATCTTCTTCTGATTACAAAGGGGCATTTCGTCGCTTCATTTTGATTAATCAAGTTTGTTGTTGGGAATTTAAATTACTTGTGAATAGGATATATCTCAAGCTATGCTGCATACATGTATACATGGAGGGAGGAGTTGGAGAAAGCAAAAAGACTAGGAGGGTAGCTGGAGCTGCATCCAAGTATGTTAAGTTCTTGTACGACTTTATCTTTTGGTAATTCAAATTCGTAAGAGCTTGGGATCAGATGCCTAGCCTTGGTAGTTTTTGTAATCTATTCTCACTGGAAAAATTTAGAGAGGAGGTATATTTTCTCCAGAAACACCTGAAAGCTGCATGCATCATGTTGCCTTCTTGATATGAAAGACATGTTGTCGAGTGCTTCTTGAACCAATCCTTGAGTGGTTTCTGTTGAGATAAGTTGTAGATACTTGTGCACTTGTGATCCTTGCTTGACGTATGCTTCATGGTTACACTCCACCTCGAGGTTCCAAAGCCGAACAATAAGATTCATTTTTGGATTGAGATAATGGATTGAAGGCTGCCAAAAAGATATAGATTCCCTTGCTTTAGATGATCTACTAGCCCAAAGAAACCCATGTCAAGCTACCAATATCCCTATCAGATATAATTTGTACTGTTATGATGTTTGCCTTACTTCCCAAATTTTGATTATCATTTTCTCGGTTTATGTGTGTTCTCTGTCTTTCCTCTTAGTCTATTAATTTTATGGTGAACAAATTATTCATCCTCTCTCTCTCTCTCTCTCTCTCTCTCTCTCTCTCTCTCTCTCTCTCTCTCTCTCTCTCCCCTCTCTCTCTCTCTGTGTTTTTGTTGTTGTTGTTGTTGTTTATGAAATCACTTTTCTTTGCACATTCCATTGTATGTTGTTATACTGGATTATCTAACTATTCGAATGTACTCTAGGTAAATGTATAACATCATTATGCTGGCATCCTGATGGCAAAGTAGTTGTCTTGGGACTAGAAGATGGTACAGTTTCACTGCAAGAATCCCTTATCTTCGGAATGTGTTCTTCTCTAATCTCTCTCTTGGGAAAGATTCAGAATTGCACAAAAGCCGCATGATGCATTGCAAACAGCAAGCTTGCTCAACAAACATTTAGCTGCTAATAGAGATGGCAATCCATGTCTATGGGTCCTGTCTGCCAATGTCAAATTAACAGTGGACTGCTAGTTAGGTCAATCTGAGCACGAAAGCCTTAACAGATCTTATTAGAACACTCTTTCCAAACATGCCCCCTTTGTTAAATAGGTCTACAAACGACAAGAGATGAATAGCCCATTTTAACTAATTAAAGTGAATGGTTCATTCCAATCCAAACATGACCAGCATAGCATTTATAACTTGTACAATACATACGATATGCATATCTTCGCCAATGTCATATAATTTTTAAGAAGAATAGCCGTAAACTTACAAAGTCCTTGGTTTAGATGATATCATGATATCTTGTATCTTATATATACCCAATTAACTTATTAGATTGAATCGTTCATTCCTATCCAAAGATGACTGAGACAGCATAGAAGCAGTCATCCATGGCACGCTCATTTTCATCAAATTATTAGTTTCTTTCTATTATTTAAAGTGACTCATGTCCAGTTCGGTCATATTAGGAAGGTAATAGTTCAGGTGACTCCTAAATGATAGAATTTGTATGTGCCTTAATTATGCTTGTGGGTGGAAAAGTTCGTAGATTACCAGTTACTCATTAAGCTAGCTGTTTGGTCATATGTACAATTGCTCAGAACTTGGCTGATGCTGCTGCCATAAAATTTCTTTTCGATGTCTACCAATTTACTAATCATTATCCACTTCAAGGATTATGTTTTTCTTTGAAGATCTTATTTTTACATATGAATGTTATCTTACCAATCTAGCCGTCTTTATGGAACCGTGGATATGCATCGTGCTGCTTGTTATATGCTAGTGCTTGCAGCAGTTATACGTACTGTGGTATATTTTTTTCTAACTCGGTATAAATATTAAGCAGAATGGAAAACTGTTAAGAAGCTTAAGTCCCATGCGGCAGCTGGGGTGTGTCTCAATTGGGAGGAGGATGCCCAAGTGAATAGAGTATGCATCTTTCAACTGAAAAAAGTTCATCTAACTTCTCGATCTTGATTCTTAACAGACAATACTTTATTGTTCATGCATTTCATGTTCTATCTAATGCTTTGTTTGCAGTTAAGTAGTTATTTTAGTCTGGTCTACTAAAATATTTCTTTTCTCAAACTTAGGATTTTATTCAACAGCTTCAATATGGGTTTGTGGAAGGTTTTTTGAAAACTTATGTTTGGTGTCAACTGTGAGTTGTTGATTTGTTGATTGTTGACTCCTTAACCTTAATCTCTTGTTATATTTACTTCCTCCTCCTGCTTCTTTTTTGGGCGAATTGGAAAGATAATTATCCATTTTTTTATAGGACACTTTTGGCAACGCTTTGGCATTTGAAGATTGCACTACTCGTTTCTTCCCTCCAGCTCCAAGAGCTCCTTGCATGCCGGACTAGTACCTGGAGAAACTGGTTTAACTGATGATGGTCAATGTTCATTCGTAGTGCTCTCAAATTCTTCAAAGCAATGATTCAATATCCTGTGCAGTGGAGATGAAGATGGGGTTTTGTGCTTTAGTATATTTGGTGTCTTTCCAATTAGAAATGTTGTAAGCTTCCTGTCTGTTCAGATCATATATTTAGCAGTATAGTCCATCAGATTCAGTCAATGACTACTTCTTTCCTTTCTCACTTCCATAGAGCAGTCTTTCTTAATAAATGGATCTGATGGCAGAAATCAGTATTGCCCAAAAGTAATGGACCGGTCAATTAAACAACTATACTAGGTAAAGTTATTCTTGTAAAAGTTCTAGATTTCACTTCTACTGGTCACTTCAGAGATGACACCTCCAACTTCAATACAGCACAATTATCCGAAGCTTTTGTTGTTTGCCCTGAGTGCTCCTTCTACCTACAGTGCAGTTGAGGCACCTGAAGGAGAATTTGGTGTCTGTTTGGGTTAGCCTGCTGTACAGACTTTTTGCTTTTGTTTTAGACTTTTGAGTTTCTGCTCTTTTTTTGGGAGATTAAGAGAGCCTACACGACCAGTCGGTTGGGGAAAGTGTTCTATGAGTGTGTATGCTTGTGTGTAGATAGTTCTCTCCATGGGTGTGTAGCTATTAGAAGATTTAGAATTTTAGGTACTCTGAACTTTCCTGCATGTTTGGGTTTAGTACTGTTTCAACGTGAAAAGATGATGAAATTTTCAGCAGACATTAGATCAGTCTAGAAACGCATGCTGGAGAATTGTTCTAATCAGTATCATTAAGGTTCCTATCAGTTGTCTCTTTAGTTTCATGGAGCAAGTCCTTAATAGTTATAATTCCTTGTTGGGACTCTCCCAAATGGACTCCCTTGGGCCCACTGCCTATAATTAGATCTTTTAGTGTGGAATATGGTTTCCTATTTGGGAGGTTTTTCAGATCTATGTACGAGTTTCTGAATTGTCAATGATGATTTGATCACAATGTCTTGACTCGGTTGACTACTTAAAGTCGATTTCAAAATCCTATGTCCTTTACCTAGAATAGGTAATTTTCACTTTAAGATGAGATATTTTAGATGGAAAATTGAACATGAATGATAGGAAATAATTTGTTATGAAAATTGATGTAGCTTATTTAGTTCAATGTTGAGCTTCTGGGTTGTCTTTCTTCATTTTTTGAAAGGATGCCAGTGGCAAGAATACTAAGTTTCTTGCTCCATAAAAGCTCCAATAATCCAAAGATAATTTGGTGCAAGCATAGGAAACTGTCCAAACCATTCTTGCCCACCCACTTCCTCCCTATTGGGTGGTTTGTAGTGACACTTTACTGGTAAGATTGCAACTAGGGCGGAACCAGCCGTGGCAAAGACTTGAGAGATTTCAATTGGTGTCTTCCATTGGTCTTGACGTTGATGACCATATTCTCTAGCATTGGTCTTGACGTTGATGACCATATTCTCTAGCAGGAGTGCATCTCTTGGTAAAAGCAGCATTGGCATGGTGAGCTTACATCCGTCATCATCAAAGGAACGAGCTATGAACCAATGATTTCCATGCTCTTCAGATGCCGAGCACCAAGCACGTGAAGTTTTGTAGTGGGCAGAATTCCTCTGCATTGCAGATATGAAGAATGGCCAGATCAAACATGGCTTGCACATTTAATGTTAACAAGACTTAGTGATCCATCCAAAAAGTGTCATGAGAATAAAAATAGACATGAATGATATTCGCCACTTGATTATAGAATGATCATGTACATTAAAGTTTGATACGCAATCATCACAAATTGAAAAAAAAAAAAAGTGCATGGAAAGGGGTTGCATTTTGGGCGAATGATGGCAAATGACTTAGTGAGAGTATTTCTATCCAGCTGACTCTCTGGAAGTTGGGTGGTGATGGCAAATGGCTTGGCCATATTTTCGGGCTTGGCCCATTGTTTCGACATGTTAAGCATGCGTGAATGTTCGCTCTTGTGAGATGCTGATTTGAATAATTCATTAACATATTTTTTAAAATTCAAAAGTAAATGAGAATAATCACATTGCTTTTTTCCAAATTACAATTTCAACAACTGAATCCACCACCACATTCACATTGATGTGATGTCCCATGAGTCCTCCTGTTAGGGCACTTTGTTTTGTTGGGGTGTGCGATGAGATTACCATTGAACATGTGGACCCAAAATGAAACGATATTGTTTCTTAGACAAACCTGAACACATTATACTATATATGACATTATTTGTAGATTATGTGAACTGAGGCTCCTTTTGTTCCACGAAAAGATAAATAATTTGAAAAATACATTTCTAAAAATGATCATTTATATTGTTTGAAATAATCGACCAATGAAATATGTCTCAATTATCCAAAATTTTTCGTGCTCGACAAGGATTCCTCGTGTTCGTTCATTTTTGTAACCGTATAAGCGATTATTTTTTGAAAAATTTTATTTCAAATCATTCGCTTCTTCCATGAATGATTTTAGTTGGCAATTCAATATAGATCACTACTCCTGGAATCAATCTAGGCTTTATTTGTTCGATCGAAAATCTAGAGCTATAAACATGTATCACATTTACTGGTAGATAAAAATGCAGCGAGTTGGTCCATCAGGAACCTCATATGATCTCAATGCACAAGCGTACATACGGGCTACATGTAGTCCGAAGATCAAAACACGAATGGGCAGACCACTCGATTGGTGCTTAACTTATAGATTTTCCTCTTTTTTTTTTTTTTCTTAATTAGTGACGACGCACGTTAGCATGCAGGAGCACATCGTTTTTTTCTACAACAGCAAAACTCACTTGATCAAAATTCATGTTCGCAACAAAAAGAGAAAAGTTTGTAGAAAGCAATAACATTTCGTAAAAGAAATGCCTAAAATTGACAATTTTTTTCAATGAGCTGCTTTTTTCTCCTTCATTTTTTCATCTCCTTTTTCTTTTCTTTTTTCGCGTTGCTGTGCTGTTCTACCTGGAACTTTTTTTTGCCCTTTTGTTCGTTTTGAGAATTTTTGCGATTTTATTTCTGGATAATTTGTAGAACAATTATCAAAAGTTCATACCAGGTATAAGCAATGCAAAAAATGAATGAACATGAGGTATAGGGTGACGTATTCGTAGCATATGCTTCAGTCTCATCAATACTCATTTGCTTAGTAAAAATGGAGACAAACGTGAAAGGAAACTCTTGATTCCCACCATTCTTGTAAGGAATTTCAAAGAACAAACCATTGGGTACTCTCCGAAGATGACTGATCATTGATTCGACCAATCTTTGCAGTATCAAGCATAGTAAACTTTCTTCCACTGGAACAACGAAGATTATAACAAAGTCTGGTGCTTTTTGGGATGGGCCAGTAGACGATCATGTGCATTGTAAAGAACTTACGATCCCTTTGACACGAGAAAATGTGAGGTATGGAATAGAAAAATGGAACGAGAAAATGAAATGAAATTGATAGGGGAATAGAGTCAAATAAGGGTTTCCTCTGTTTCGCATTGGGCCATGATTGTGAAAATTAACCTATTAATTCACAAGATTTTTTGTCAAGAAATAAAAATTCAAAAGATTCATAGTCCAATGTTAAACATGTCCTCAAAATAAGCAAGAGAGGGAAAAAGAAAAAGGACATTTTAATTTTCAATTTTTTCAAAAAAAAGAAAAAGAAAAAGATTCGCCCCCGCCCCCGCCCCCTTCCTCCGACTATCAGACGGAGTGCACTGGCTCTATTTCGCTCTGTTCCGCTTTCGGCTCTGTTCCAACGGCGCGCGCTTCCATTTCAGCTTCAGTTCCGACGGCCTACTTTGGCTTCTCAGGTTCCGCTCCCCGTTTGGCCGTTCTTTCTGGAGATGGCGGGGTGGAATCCGGAGAAGGGTTTGCTGGCCATGGTCACGGATGACTTCGAAGGTGGTCGATCGGCCATCTCTCCTGGTAATTGCTTCGAATTGAGAAAGCTCTTTCTTTGTTCTATTCAGTGTGTGAAGTGCTTGGAAGTCTTATATGAGAAGATGATGTCGAACTGAGGAGTTGGTCTTTTACAGGAAAAACCAAGAGTGAATGAAGGTGATAAGCATGGAAATCTAGATTCTGTTCTAGTTTATGTGGTGGTGATTGTATTTGATGTTACGATTATATTAAGGTTGTTCATGTGCACTGATATTTGTTTTGGTGGTATCTAACTTTGTTTGGTCATAAGGAAAGTAAAACGCTTATTAACTTAGGATATTATCATCATCCTTCAAAAAGAATTGGATAGTCAAGGTAGAGCAATTTCGGGGCAGTTTTCTTAGAAATAACTTTGAAATTTACATGATGGAAGAACTTTCCTGCTGATAATTTTTAATGCTTGAGTTGACGTTCAAGAGTCGCCGTAAGCTGAACAACACGATGCCTCATGCTTCCAAGCCAACCTGTAATTTTTATACTAGCTTTCAGTAAAAACCTCTAGAAATCTATTTAGTTCAGATGTTGAAAGTTGCGAGGCAAATTTGTTTCAAATTTTTAAACATCATTGCATGCTTCACATGTCGCTTTTGTTCTCGACTGTTTAAGGCCTACTTAGTTTTAGTAAGCACCCTTATTTTCCATTTTCATAGAAACTGTTTTCGATTTTTTTTTGACAAAATATTTTTTCAGCGAAAATAATACATGTCATTGGGGATGAAAATTCTAAGAATATGCTCTAGTTGCATCACATTCCGAAAACAGGCTTAGTTATTCCAAGTATCCATGTTTGCGGTGGAATGAGAATACTAAAATGTCAACTTCGGTTTGTGATTTGATTTTGAGAGTAGTTTTCCTTTTATTCATCAAATGCTTTCAAAGTGTCACCCAACGCATTTGCTGGTCTGTTTTAATTCTCAAATTGAAATCAGAACGGACTTTTAAGAATCTTTATTAGCTGAATGCCTCCTCAAATTATCAATCTCTTTCTGTCTACAGAAAAAAATGAACTTCATCAAGTCGCTCAACAGGCTTTGAACATTGAACATTTTACTTCATCTCATCTGGACATCATTATCAGTCATGCATAAGCAATGGGCTGATGCTTTTAACATACTTCATGAGAGGTTTGATTTGCTGTCAAACCTTGTTAGTGACCATGGCAAGTGGTACTATTAATACAAAGCGGTAGATAGCGTTTCAATTTTCTTCTTTTAACTGTTTTCATTTGCTTATCTATGTCTCGACTCTTCTTCTCAAGAGGAATTTTTGACTCTTCTCGATGGTGCTAGTACCATTCCTGTAGTCCATCAGTTTCTTGTTAAATCTCTGGGTGAAGTGGTATGGCTTATTTTTTAAGCTCTGATGCTGCTATAGGACCTCAGCTTTTTCAATTGGTTTTTAAAATCTTAGTCTGCTAGTTTGTTCAGTGATAGCATATGAAGCATGTATCAATAGTTGTTTGTGGTGCTGGAAAAGAACTTCTGCTGGTTGTCCTCAATCATCTGCAAGTACATGTTATTATCTTTGCATTTGGCCTTTTTCCCAAATAATTAAGTTTCGTGCATCTCAGAGAACAGTCTTGGAGGTGATTAGACAGAGATAGGAATTTGTTACAGTAAATTATGCTTTGCACATCTGGAGACGTGCCATATTTTTCAGGATCCTGATGTTGATTCTTCATATGAACAAATCATATGCAATGATATGAATTGCCAACATCAAGTTGCTGGAAAGGGCAGTCTAATTCAACAAGTTGGTAATCTCTCCTATATACGTATAATGAAAATTGTTGGTCATTAATCATTGGTTTGAAACTTGAACTTGATCTAAGTTTGAGCTTTAAGTGTACTGTACATGGAGATTTAGATATAGAATGTTTAATTTATTCACATTATAATTAGCAGGTGTAGAGATATGTCCTCAATTTAAAAGGAAAGAGTTTACTGCATGTTTCGATTTTAGCATATATCCCCTCTAAATTGCGAGAGTCAATTTTTGTACCAGAGAATCATATTCAACTCTTTTTACCTACTGATATTACTATTAGAGCCTAGGGGAAGTTAGACTTGTTTATATTACCAAATTCCACTCATTGAACTCAATGTAGTAACCGAAACTCTTCTTTCCTGTGTTATGTTTAAGGTCAACAAGCTAAGGATGAGAATGAAAACTCAGAAATTTAAAGAAAATGAGCATAAAACTAACTGGTGGGTGCTCAGATGATAGTGAATTGAGCCTTCATGGATCTATGATGCTTAACAATGGTTATGAGAGCGTCTGTTTGCAATCATTGGTTTAGCACTTAGATGTGAGAATTGATTATTTTATATTATTATTTTGTAGCATATCTTTAGATCACAGTGCTTGATATATCACCTCTTTTTTGGCAAAATAATGATGAGGATGTTAAGCCCTAGTATTGAAATTGCTTTTACTAAGTCACATGCCAAATAGATTCGTATTAGCTGTTTGGACCTTCTTATGCATTATACTCCCATTTTTCCTCTTCAAATCAGTTTTGTATACTTCTCTTAGTCCTTAGTATTGCTCCTTTTTTGGTAGTGTGCTAGTAGCTCTTCGGATCCAAAGTTTCTCTTTAACTTTTTTGATCTTGACTTTCAGTAGTAGTGGCACCTTTTTATAACAATGATCTTACTCACAAAAGGAATTACAACTGTGAGTTAATAGAGTGTTTTTGCCCATGTGGGTGATGGTTATGCTGATTAGCACAAAATCATATGTGAGATGTTGATGTTGGTACTTGAAACTATATGATGAGGTAACATGTGTTGGAACAAAGGGTAATTTGAATAACTTAAAATCCTCAGGAAAGTGTCAAGTTTCCTTTTATAGATTATATAGTTCACCTGTAGGGCACCAAGGGGGTGCAACCCATATACAAAAGGAGCCCAAAAAACTAATGCCATATACAAATCAACTCCCAAAACCAAAAGGGAGCTCAAATACCAAATAAATCATTGACTAATCAACCAACGCATTTACATCTATATGCAAGTTTGCACTATGCCAAAAGTGTGTGACTTTAAGCCAAATTTCAATAAAATAGAATGGAAGATTTCTCTCCATTGGAAGCTCTCTTGTTTTGCTCCTTCCAAATCAGCCAAAAGACACAGGGGAATTGAGTTAGTCCTAATTGTTGTGTTGTAAACAAATGCCCTACCATGCCCAAAGTTCATACTCAATAAAACGTCTGATAACCCAAGATAACATGGTGCATACATAGGAAACTGTCCAAACCATTCTTGTCCAAGAACAAAATGAAGGAGGAGATGCTGCACGCATTATCTCCTCTTGCTGAGGAGACACCTATTAACCAATACTTTGCCTCATTTCTAAAGTAAGGATTTGTTCTCAGGTTTCTTCCCAAGCAAAAGAGAAACTCTATTGGAATCCTCACTTTCCAAATCGATTTCTAATGAAAATCTGTTCTATTCACAAATCTCCCTATCGAGCAGCTTGTAGTAAGACTTTACGGAAAATATTCCATCTCTTCCCTTGTTCCAGGCAAAAGCATCCTCAAAAGCATTAGAAATCTTTGAATTATGAAAGAAATAAAAGAAGGCAGGCAAAAGCTTCGAACTCCTAATCTTGGGCTTGGCCCACAAAGTCAATGTCGCAAATGATCATTTTGTTGTTTAAATGATAACAATCTGCAACCAAAGCTTCCTCGTTCCTTGACATTTCACCCAAATGCTTACGCATACAATGCCAATATGTGAGAATCAAATTCCATAACTTGGGAGTGTAAGCTTCATAATAAATGCACACCAAAATGGAATGAGATTCTTACAATTGAGAATCTCAGGAAACAGAATTTGATTTTTCATAGAATGGAGTTGAGTGTGAAAACTTTTAAAGGAAAATGTTGATCATCTCTTTCTTCTTTCTGGCTTCGCTTCCAAGCTTTTACATCAAATCTTCGGCTTGTCTAAGGTGGTTTGGTTCTTGCCAAAACATGCCATCCAGTTTCTTAACTATTGGCATGCCTAATTAGGAGGATCAATTTCTAAGAAGTTCTAAAGTGCGGCACCTTTGTCTCATGGGATGCCTTAGGAAAGAAAGCAACAAAATGTAGGGTTTGAAATCTTTGGTTGCTTCTGTGTTGGTACCTTTAACCGACTTTCAAAATCATGTTCTGATTCTATATACTCTTATAATGCTTCATTTTTGTTTGTTTTTCTTTTTTTGTTCTCTTATTTACTGATGTACTAGAACTTTTTCTCTCAACAAAATCCTTTGTTATCTAGAGAAAATAGATTGCCAGTTTATTTCTTTGCCAGATCTCTCTCCATTTATATGGGCATTTTTGTGTGTTGTTGATGTAGAACAATATGCAAATGCCTTTATGGAAATATGCGTATGTGCATTGATAGCCGGACAATTAATCGAATTACTGTCAAGTATCGATTTTCAATCCCTCGCCTGAATGACATGCTCGATCGAATTGCGGGATCAAAGGTCTTTACAAAAATTGATCTACGTAGTGGATATCACCAAGTGTGCATTCGCCTTGGCGATGAATGGAAAACAAACTTTAAAATAAGTGAAGGTTTGTATGAATGGCTTGTCATGCCGTTTGGCCTCACGAACACGCCTAGTACCTTCATGCGTTTGATGACTTAGGTTCTTAAACCTTTTATTGGTAAGTTTGTGGTGGTCTACTTTGATGACATTCTCATGTATAGTCCAAATAACCAGCAGCATATGGAGCATCTAAAGGACGTCTTATTGGCCTTGCAGATGAACCAATTGTATGTTAGACGGAAGCATGTGTATGTGCGTTGATAGCCGGGCAATTAATCAGATTACTGTCAAGTACTGATTCCCAATCCCTCGCCTGGATGACATGCTCGACCGGCTTGCGGGATCAAAGGTCTTTACAAAGATTGATCTACGTAGTGGATATCACCAAGTGCAAATTCGCGATGGCGATGAATGGAAAACAAGCCTTTAAAACAAGTGAAGGTTTGTACGAATGGCTTGTCATGTCGTTTGGCCTCACAAATGCGCCTAGCACCTTCATGCATTTGATGACTTAGGTTCTTAAACCTTTTATTGGTAAGTTTACGGTGATCTACTTTGATGACATTTTCATAAATGGTCCAAATGACCAGTAGCATATGGAGCATTTAAAGGACGTCTTATTGGCATTGCAGATGAACCAATTGTACGTTAATTTGAAGAAGTGTAGCTTCATGACTGATCGACTCCGCTTCTTGGGGTATATTGTCAAAGCAGAAGGCCTTCAAGTTGATGCATAAAAGGTAGCTGCCATTCGTGATTAGTCGACTCCCCAGCCCTTGTGGAGGCACATAGCTTCCACGGGCTTACGACATTCTATCAACGCTTTATTCGAAATTTCAGTTCTATTATGGCTCTAATCGCCGAGTGCTTGAAGAAAGGAAAATTTCATTGGGGTGACGAAGCAGAAGCCAGCTTTGCTCTCATCAAAGAAAAACTTTTTACAGCACCAATACTAATGCTCTCAAATTTTGAAAAGGTATTTGAACTAGACTATGATGCTTCTAGTGTAGGAATCGGTGTTGTTCTCTCCTAGAAAGGTAAGCCTATTGCTTATTTTAGCAAGAAACTTAATGATGTTCACAAGCAATGGTCTACCTACGAGTAGGAGGAGTATTTGCTGTAGTACGAGCTATCAAGTATTGATAGCCCTATCTTTATCAACATGAATTTGTCATTAACATTGACTATCAGGCACTCAAGTATATCAAGAGCCAAAGACATCTAAATCGAATGCATGGACATTGGGTCTCCTTTTTGGAGCAATTCAATTTCGTGCTTCGACACAAGGCAGGCCACTTGAACAAACTCGCTGATGCACTTAGCTGTTGTGTTGCAACATTCGTCACCATGCGCACTAACGTTGTGGGCTTTGACCACCTCTGTGCTCTTTATGCTGATGATGAAGATTTTCAGGAAAGTTGGGAGAAATGTTCTGCGATAGGTTCTCACGGCGACATGATTGTTCAGGACAAATTTTTATTCTTTGGCAACAGGTTGTGCAATCCTTGAAGCTCTTTGCGGGAACAACTTATTCGAGAGCTACATGGTGGCTCCCTTGGAGGACGTTGTGGGCGAGATAAAACTATTACCTTAGTTGAGGAGCAGTATTATTGGCTGCAATTGAAATGGGACATTGGATGATTTGTGAAAAAGTGCTACATTTGTCAGACTACGAAAGGCCATTCTCAGAACACTGGACTTTACACCCCTCTACCTATTCCTTCTAGACCTTGGATTGACATTTCAATGGATATCGTGTTGGGGCTTCCTCGAACCCAACGGGGTATGGATTCTATTTTTGTGGTAGTGGACAGGTTTACAAAGATGGCACACTTTATCCCTTGCAAGAAGACTTCTGATGCTTCCCATGTAGTGAGTTTATTTTTTTGAGAAGTTGTTCATTTGCATGGTGTTTCAAAAACTATCACCTCCGATCGTGACACCAAATTTCTTAGTCATTTTTGGAGGACCTTATGGCATTTATTTGGGACGGATTTGTAGTATATCAGCTCTTTTCATCCTCAGACTGATGGTTAAACTGAAGTTGTCAATCGTACTATGGCGGATATTATTTGGTGTCTTTGTAGTGACATGCCAAAGCAATGGGACTAGTATCTTGCTCTTGGTGAGTTCACTTTTAACAACACTGTCAACCGTTCCATGGGCAAGTCTCCATTTGAGGTCATCTACAAGTGAATGCCACAACAGACACTAGATCTCGTGCCTTTGCCCAAAGTCCCAAGATATAGTGTTGTGGCTGAAAACTTAGTAACAAATTACAAGAGATACAAGAGGGTGTGAAGCAACATCTAGAAGCTTCTACTACTGTTTACAAAGCTGCTGCAGATAAACATCATCACCTCAAGGTATTTGCTGAGGGTGACGAAGTGACGATCTACCTCCACAAGGAACGCTTTCCTATTGGTACATATAACAAGCTAAAGCACAAGAAAGTTGGTCCTTGTCGAATTGTGAAGAAAATCAATGACAATGCCTATGTTGTTGATCTTCCTGGTGACCTCAACATCTCCCCGACATTCAATGTAGCGGACCTATTTGTGTATCATCCTCCAGATACTCCTCTTTATTCTAATCATAACTCAGGGTCGAGTTCTTCTGAAGTGGAGGAGACTGATTTAGAACAACATGCAAATGCCTTTATGGAAACATTGGAGTGTCATAGGAGTGGGCGGTTCCACAAATCAAAAAGGATTACGTGATCTTCGAGATTACAAATGGGTTATAATATTTGATTCACACGTTTCCCTTAATTTGTTATTAGATTTCAGATTTTCTAGTTATGTTTTGATAATTTTCCCTTATATCAATATCTTTTCCTTTATTTTGTTATTAGATTTCAGTTATTTGGTTATTTTCTAGATGGCGACCTCCTTATAAAAAGGTGCCTAAGGTATTGTAATTTGCACTTCCTTATTCAAAATAAATACCATCTTTTGGAATTCTTTTCAAACATAGCTTTCTCTGCGTCAGTTGTGAACATGTGCTTCGGCGTGCACATGCATGTGATCATGTGCTTACACAGGTGTGCACACATGTACATGCACACTATAGGGCTGTTGTTAATTAGATTAGATCCTGTGCTTCTCCTGGGTAGACTCTCATGTGCATGCTACATATTTTTCTTGATTACTACTATAGTGAGAAATGACGTTTCTAGTTACATATTTCAAGGTTATACTCTGCTATTTTATTTTTTGATAAGTAAGTCTATTAAAAAGCACCAAGGGGTTGCCTCCTATTTACTAATTACCACCTATAATCTCATATTTACCTTAAAATTAATATTAAAAAAAAAGAGTTGGTGTCCAAAGAACTACCACCACAATGTGAAAAAAATAAGGTGGTAAGCCAATATCTTTTACAGCACCTATAGAGCTTTCCTCATTTTTTAAAGCCTGCCTATTTCTTTCTTGCCAAGGCTTATGAACTCTCTTTAACTCCATGGTACTGCCAATCAATGCTTTAGGGCTTCTTTCTCCTTTTGTCTATTCAAAATGTGCATTCACAATGGTATAGAATTTTGTGGAAAAATTGACAAGTGATAAAAAGATTAAGCTATGAAATAAAGATGTGGCTTACTGTTTAAATGCTCTTTTGTAAACTGGGACTTTTCTTTAGATTGAAGTGTAAACATTTGATAATTGGGGAGGTAAATTGGTAGCAGGGAGAGTTTTGAATCAAGTACCTCCTCTAGAGATGCGGTTTGATATTTGAATGTTATAAAGAAGTTACCCTTCCTGAAGCTGTTGGATAGAGATGCAGTTTGATATTTGAATATTGTAAAGAAGTTAACCTTACCCAAGCTAACAGCAGAAGGGCTAGGGGCTGTCTCCTTGAACACACTAGCATTTCCTGTCAATATTGTGCTTTACAGCTCACAACTATCACATAAATGCCCCCCTTCTCTCTCTCTCTCTCTCTCACAGTGACTTTGGGCAGGACTTGATAATTCGCATGAACATTCCAAACTTCTATCCTGCTTGCGTGAATTGGATGGTAGACTAGCTCCATTTCTTTAAAGAATTTTCCAGTGTAACTTTTATTTGTCAGAGACTCTAGAGTATGTCGTTTAGTTCAAACACAGTGTGCAGAAGATGAAGATGGCTTGTAATGACCACTTATTGTGTAAAACATTTTCTTTTGTAAACTTTTAACTTCGATGGTTCAGCAGATAAATGCTATTTTCTCCCTCATGAGCGTGTGTCAGTTTTCTCAATAAGAGATGATATTTGACATATGGGGTTAAGATACTGAAGTATTATTATTTACATAGGAGCCTACTATAGAAATTATTGGCTTTAGAATGGGTGAGCTCAGGGGTCTTTCAAGATGGCGTTCTCATTACCTAGGTATTGGTTTGGATGAGACACTGGTGGATAATGTAGTAGAACAGGCTAGAATGCTGCTTGTAAAGGTTGAGCAATTCATAAGGGTGCTCTCATATGTCATGAAGCCGGTATGCCTGTTACAATCTTTCTTGTGATTTCTCTACCTTTCTAGATATCTTATGTTTGCAACCATTGTAATATCTTGCCTGTCTCTCATCATGTGTGGTATCATGTCTTTAGTGACACTAAATTTCTAAATTTTAGACATGAAGTTGAACTATTTTTGGATAAGACATGATAAGGGTTGCTTAGAATGACATATATACCTTTAATCTAAAACTACATATATTATCCAAAGATCCACATGTGCATAGTACAAATGCTTTTTCATGCTAATCATTCTCTGTATGGCTTTGCAGGATGACTTTGAATTTGCTTTAGATTATATTTCCTTCCGAATACCTGACAATTCTTTTGTAGATGTAACAAATTCCATAGCGGTAGTGAGGGGACTAACGAATGAATGTGAAGTAGGGAAGACCTTTGGAAGGATCTTGTTGTGCATTCCTCCCGATCACTGTTTTTGTGGATTTGGTTCTATTTGAGGTAAAAGCTTGGTATATCATATTTTAAAGCCCAAATTTGCAAATGTGGCTAATACATTATGTTCTAAACAGGAAGATCAAATTGCTATGTTGCTAAATAAGATGAATGATATTTGTGAAGGCTTGGGAGACACCAGAATGATGATCTTGCAGGCAATGACCTTCCATTTGTGCATATTGCAGGAACCAATTGTACAAATAACTGAGAGTTGTACTGATTGAAGGTAACTCATGGATTCAGAGCTTGCATATTGATTTCTTACTCACGGTATCCTAATTTTTGTTCTGATCACGTCAATTCACAATTTAAGACATTGATGGCAAAAGGAAAAAACTAGCATATTCTGCTTTTCTGTTGACTCCTGTTCTTTTCAGAATTTTAGGAAGTGCTTCTGGTTGGATGGGGAACCGGGCCTATCTAGTTAAATTTCCTAGCATAAATAGTATTGGTCAAGAACTGGTGGTATTAACCCTGTTTAACCGATAACCAGTTGTCCCTATCAACTGGTACCCAGCGAACCTATCAAAATTTATGGACCAGTTCTGGACCTTAAAAGAAAATTGGAGTAGTGTTGGAGTTGGCTTTGGGTTTGGAACTCCAACTTCTTGTAATTAACAAGTGTGCCAACCATTTGCTCCGGTGTCTTCTTTCTTCAATTTTTGGTGGATAATTTAATTATTGACCGTATTGGCCTAATCTAATAGATAACTGAACATGATGCTATTAAGATGACATCAAGCATGTGTAATATACTAAAATGCTATGGTGTCTGCCGACTCAATGGGCTTCTTTGTTCACTTGCCGACTCACTGGGCTTCTTTTGTTCTAAACATGTGTAATCTAATATATGCATAGTGTTCTATCAGATGACTTCACATGCAATAGTTTTACCAATTTGACCGATTGAACCATCGGTTTGGTTTTAAAAACGTTTGTTCTTTTATTGTTCCTATCTATCATTTATTTGCACTCCTCATTAGCACGAGTAGCAGCAGCTTTGTTTTTCCTCCTGTGTGCACAATGCATACACATGCCATTACATGCTTATGATTTCAAAGGATGTTTTACTTTCTGCCTTACCATTACAACAAAAGTTCCAACATATCTTGACAGCTGGAGTCTTGTACTTGTATATAGGTTAAGAAATGTTCATTTGATGGTCGTAATGGGTTAAATCTTGTGTGGACATTTGCTTGGTTATAGTATTCTCACTTTTGAAACACTAACCCAGTGAAACTACACGTCTAGGACCCTACCTTACACCTGGAGATGGAGAATAAAAAGCTTCGCAGCATTGCTCATGTTGTAGTTCCTCCCTTGTCAATTAGTGGTAGGAACATTTTGACAGTCATACAATCAAGCTGAGGATCAATTCATTGGGATGCCATCAATTGTATAGTGCTGAAGATTTTTTTCTTTGAGCTTCTTACCATGTCCATTTGCTGTTTTGGATGTCTGGAAACTTGTTGTTGCCCCATACTCTTTCCTTTGTGTATCAATGTTTGATAAACTTGCCAGTGTCAATAACAAATTTATCTCGTTGGTTGGGTGTTGGAATTGAGTTAATCCTGTCCGTGCTCCTTACTACATGTCCACTTAGAACCTACTCTTAGAGTGTAAATGTGACTGGCATAGGTACATTGTGCGCCTTTAATGGACCACTTCGTGTCTGTTCCTACAGATTGAAGAAGTGCAAAAGTATGCTCCAAAGAAAATATTTTTTCAGTTGAAGAAGTAAAATACTAAAATATTAGGTTTTCCCCTAAATATCAAATCGATTGAGAGGACAGAGTGCGAAAAGGATGAATCTATAGTTGCCAGACAAATACAGAAAGAATAATCATTCTCTTATGGTAGGTGCATAGCAGTCTGAGTTACCGACTGAGAACCACTATTTACAAGTTCATGATGATATACTATCACGATAGCAAGATACTGTTGAGCAGTCATGGTTTACATGCATGCCATAGCCTATTTAGGCACACAAGGTTTGCTTCCCACCTGTGTTTTAGCATAATGCAAGTGTTGCATTTATACTTTTACCCAGCAAAGGTATCTAAACATCACGTTAGTTATGGCCATAAATTGAAGGAACACTGGACAGAAATCAAGCCGATGTTTCTTTTGGCAATGGCAAGTACAGGTGTGGCTTGTGTTTAGCCAAACGACGCAGGCCCTGGTCTACATACTGGACGAGGATGAAGAAGAAATCTCTGATTCAAAATGGCTGTCTGTTCAAAATTTGTGGTGGTTATGCTGGTGTTGCTCCTGTCAGTGGACCTCTAATACTTGAAGCTGCAGACATAGTGTGAGAAGCAATGCATGTGGACTTTCTGACTGAAGCTCTTCGACTCCACCCTTCTTGGAGAGTCTTAATCTATACCTGCCATGTGCCTTTTCTGCTAGGCAGGCATTTGTCAAATAGAAAGATGGAGTAAAAGGTAACTATTTATCTATTGAGTTAGATAGAATTGATCGAAAGATGCTGAGCCATGGCTTCTGTCTAGTGGTAACTGTCTTGATGGCATTGCTGTAAGCTCTGAGACGTGCTCAATAGTGCCGAGCTTTTGCTTCATCTATACATATTCATTATTTTCATGTGTAAGAGAACAAATGTTTGGTTTGCATAATCTATACTTTGGGTTGAATGGTTCGGGCAGTGTACTTGACTAACGAAGTCTACATTTGACTAGCCAAATATATGGTTTCATGGTGACAATAAAGAACATAGGCTATATTCCAATCTCAGATATTTGGAGTCCTCAAATAGATGGTAGGTTTAGATCATGAGATTTTGTATACAATATCATTAATGGACTTGGTATCCTTAATAAAGAGCATCAAGGGGTCTTTTAATTCAATGATGTACATTCAAGAATCTAAAATTGTTTAATTGTATTATTGTTTCTCTTGAAATTATTGCCAATCTCCAGGAGAAAGTGCGTATGAATGTAAAATGTGCATTTGTGATATTTCTTTTCTTTGGTTTATTATTTGTTGTGATGATACCTTTAAGTGAACCTTAGTTGAATTTACTCTAAAATTAAATCCTCCTTTATTTGTAGCCCTTCCAAATCTTTACGTGTTCAAAGTATTCTTCCCAATGCAAGTGCAGAAATAGTGACATTTAACATTAATTGTAAGATGGGACCATAACATTACCAACAAAATAAATGATTGTTATCAGGTTCACTGCCAGTGCAAATCCCTGTAAACTTGAAATTCCAGGAGTCGTTTTACACAAGCTCATTTTGGAGAAATTGCAGTTAAAAGCTTCGAGGACCGAGAAAATAAGAAGAGAAGACCAGGAGAACAAGTACGAGTAAGGGAGAAGCTTTACTATTGATAGGACTGTCAGAGAAGACAACTTGTGTCTATCGCACCAGACACCTTTGGCTGAGCCTTCTACTTATAGCTGTTGTGGACCCTTTTAAAATTTACTTCTGCTATCATCTCAGCAACCGTCCGAATGAATGGAGAATATCAAGGTAACTAGTATCATGTCTTAACAGTGTGTGTTCCGAAAAGTACCTATATTGCATGTGGATAAGCAACAAACTGCCATGACTTAATACATAGGGCGATGGGGCGGAGGACAGGGTTGCAATTCCGATGCGTAATGAGCGCAGAATCCAAGTACACTCCTTGAATTGTATACCTTGCATTCTTTACATGTGAAAAATCGCAGCACTTCTAAAGAAAGATGTTAAAAGAACTGAAGTAGACAGATACTCTTTGATAAGAAAATTAGTCACTTCAGAAGGTAACAAAGTTGCTCTATAGATAAACAAGTAACTTTATCAATGATGACGAGGTCAAACACAGATAAGTACTTAATATGCCCTCATATAAGGAAATGTACCATCGATTTCATCATACAATAAACAGAGAATCATCTTACCTAATTGATAGTAAGAAAATTCAAATCAAGCTTGAACTACAATCAGTGGTTCATCTAATTGCACAATTTTGACACTTCTGTTCCTAATAAAGAAACCCCACTGCATCATCGCCTTTATCTTGAGCTAGCCATTAACACCTTTGCTTTGTACCTCTAACAAAACCTTCGTCATATGGTGGGTTTTGACTAAACACACCAGCCAGCCAGTTCTTCAAACCATCATCTGAAATGGTTGATGTACATCTTCCACCACTTGATAGCCTTCAGATAGAGGAGGTGTACTACTAGATTGGAAGCTTGATTCCGAGGCACCGGGGCTGTCGAGGGGAGAACATTTTTAATTATTGTATACCCCATTTGGCTCAAAGAATCAATCGTTTGCATATTGTAAATTAATACCATGGGACTGTACTAGCAATTCGACCGTAGCAATACCCTTTTCTTCTGAAGAAATTGGAACATTCCAACGGTCTATAGGTATGTGCTGTTGTGCAGCAAGATGGGCACTTTTATCATTTGAAACCTCCATGGCATTTCCAAAATTGGGATATTGTGACTGTGCTGGCAATGCCAAAGCGGTTACACCATTGTGTCCTATAGAAAAAACTAGAACATTAATGTGGTTAGTGAACATAGACCGCCATGAGCATAGTTCTCGATCTTATAAAAAAAAAATCTGGAATAAATGGTTCTGATATCATGTAAAAGTGTTAGTGATTTTTTTTCCTAATCCTGCATATCTCTTATAATTTTTATTGCTGTCGGTTTTTGTTATTAAGTGCCTCAATTTCTCACATATAAGTTGAACCAACCAATTTTCTTTTCTAATATAATATCCAGTCAACTATTGATGAAAATGCATATATAAACATGTTGTTGTTTGCTTATTACATCTTTTCATATCTACTTAGTGGTAAAAATGTCTTGTCAATATCCACTTGGCATCGCCTAAGTGAAGGTGAGTTTTAGCTATTCAAAGTGCTTGACATCCTTTCAAGCTAAATGAGACACTATTAGAGGTTCAACACACAATATTAGGGGAAATTACCGAGAAAGGCCTTAACTTATTGTGATAGTATCAATTTAGTCCTAAACTTTTTAATTTGATCAATTTTATTCTAATTTTTTTGAGAATTTGTCAATGCAATCCATCCAACTAATTTTGATAAAAAAAAAAACCGCTGATGTGGATAATTTTTACAATTTTTTAATAATTTTTCTGACATTTTCCTTCTTTCTTTTTTTCTTCCTTTTTTTTTTTTTTTTGGTCAGTGGATGGTCGCCAACTGTCTAGCCACGTTTCATCTCGAACTTTGAATAGTTCAACAAGCATAGCGCACCTAAGAGAGGGAGGGAGTAGTAATGGAAGTAGGGGTGCCAACGGTTCGGTTCGGTTTTTTGGTTTTTCGGTTTTTCGGTTTTTGGTTTTGGTTTTCGGGTTTTTTTTTTTTTTTTTTTTTTTAATGAAATCTCCAAGCAATCCCCCAAGTATTTTGTAAAAGAACCACTCTTTTCCTTTTTGAGCTCTATAAACTAACTTTGGAAACAATTTCGTCATATGACTATATCAATTGAAGCAAACAACGCCCAACAACTTCAAGCTTCACGAGCAGATGACTTGTTAAACAGCAGTCACACTCATCAGATCAGATATAAAAGCATCTCATACATTGCCAAAAGTAAAGAGGAAAAAAAGGATTATATTTGAAATCATTGCATAGAGTTCCTACCAGTCATCAATGAAAATTCTCCACCCAACTGCTTATACAAGTACTGAAAAGGACTAAACCGTGTAACAAGATTCAGTTCACAATAAAGAAGTTTTGCATTTCTTCAAGCCAGTTGCAGCTGATGTGGAGCGTGGATTCTATAATTATATGAAGTGCAGTTGAAATATTCAGGAGTGAAGTGACAGGTCCAATATCAACAGGACTCACCGTGTTTATTCTGACAAACAAAGTTCCCATGACACCATCAAAACATTCTTGTGCCAAAGAAGCAATTCATATTCTCTGCTCATTATGGAATTATCACCACAAAGCAACAGATCTGGTCACTCAGTTCAAATATCACTTCTTTTAACAGTAAGAACCACGACCAAGTGATGCAAAAGCTATTCTCGCATTCCATTGTTAAGGTCCCATGTATGTAAGAATGCAGAACGCGTGATCAGCAAGCCTCCAAAACATTTTTTTGGCTCTAAGCTGTTGCTGTTCTCTCTTATTGGTTCAGGATACCACTAAATGGGAAATCACCTGATTGTTCCACTTCAAAGGATCAATGTACAAACTGACCGAAACCAGAGCACCTGTGGACAATGCATTACTGGAATTTCTTGGTTTTCTTTGACCATCCAGAGCAACCAAATTTCCAACCAAAGTACAGGATGATTGAGCAAGACCCAACATATGGGATATACACCGAGAATCCTAACCAAGATGAGATCTTTCTACTCATTCATTTCCTAACAAGCCCTTCCTGCTCCAAATTAATGCCGGTCAGTCAATAAGTCCATGTAATGCTACAGACTCCGACAATCATACACAAGAGAACAGTCCCCCAAAACACTAAAAAAAGAAACCAATCCGATCCAAACCGAAACATGATCTTGCCAGGGTAATGTGCAAAACAGATATCGTCACAACAAACAGCTCATTCAAATGAGCCCTCACAAGATAACTTACTCCAAGAAGAGAGAATTTCCCCAGAAAGAGAAAAGGGAAAAATCGCACCTTCAAAGAGGCAAATCGCTTTCGGGTTCCGAAACCAAGACCCGCAACGCCACCACCGTGGGAGCAATTGGCAGAAGCATCGGACCACCTGTGGAGCTTATGAGGAGGAGGGCAGAGGGCACCACGCTGGCGCGAAGAGGACGGCGTCAGAGACGAAGAAGAAGGAGAAGAAGAGAAACGCAATGAAGACAGTCGAACCACATCCACCATCGAAGCCCCCAAGACTCGACCAAAAGCCAAAACCCAGAAGAGCGGAGCCGACTTTCTTCCCCCTCGGAGCTTCTGGGCACCGAGAAAAAGGGCCAAAAACGCAGCTTTACCAAAGAAAGAGGGCGAGGGGAGACATGGGAACGGAGGGTCGCCGTCGCCATTGCACCTCCAACCGACCAAGACGAGACACGAGAGGAGAGGAGACGGGAGTCGGGAGAGAAAAACCGAATTCACCGGTTTGTGGTTCAGTTCGGTTCGATTAATTATTAAAAACCGAACCAATAAAAAAATATTAATTTTTTATAAAAATCGAATCGAAAATCAAACCGGACTGAAAGAATCGATTTTCGATTCGGTCCTGACAATCCTATCCTCCGGCGCTCGGAGGGTTTTGCCATGAAAATTGAAATTCTAGGGCTTCTTCGGTGCGGCCCCTTTACTTTATATCGTTTTATTTAAAAATAATATATTTTTTCTTTTCTTTTTTAATCTTCATCATAACTTTGCTCCATGACCAACCTATATGGTCTATACTCAACAAAATTATGTAGTTTTATTTTAAATTATTATCAGCCGAGGACTTGTGAGCTGAGTAAGACAAAGGCAAAGAACAATGAACGTCACTTGGCCCTTTTTATTTATATAGTTCTATTTTAAATTATTATCTTTTTTCTTTTTCTTTCTTTTGTTTTTTAAAAATTCATCATAACAGAGCGTTTTATGACCCATCTAAGCGTAGATGATCCCAATTGTTAAAATAAATTGGGAGGATCAAAATTAAACTTAAGTAATTAACAAAATTTATGCTATACAATAAGTAACCCACTCAACATTTCTTTCTCTCAAAGTAATATATAAATGCAAGTTCAACAACATAGTAAGATAAAAATATCCCCAATTTCATATGTTCCCAATTCTCTTTCCACCATTGACTCTATCACGCATATCTCCGCACTTGCCATGGAGCCCTCTCAACCTCCGACCATACTTTGTAGTCGCATCACTCCAAACTGAGGCCGGCAGTTTTTGACATGATGATGCATTTACATGGCATCAAAGTAAGCATGCTTGGTTGAAACTTAATCAATATTGTGTCATGAAGGGGAAGGGGAACATGTTTTTGAGCCTTTCAATGCTTTTATCACAATCGTAGACTGGTTTAATTAAACAACTTAATATTTATGCGGGCGGATATCACATGCTTAGATATATTTTAGACATGTAAATAAAACATTTAGTCATATTGTTGTGCATGTAAAAGGAATTAGTATCTTAAACTTGTTAAGCATGCCGTCTTGTGTGTAAGACGTCTTATAAACTCATCGCATTTGGACTTCAATGATATGTCACTAAAGATAAACATCTCATATTGAGGTCAAACTAAATTCGATATGATAAGGAAGAACAGAAAGTCCTGAGTAAGACTATAAACTGCTCCACCTATCAGGCAAGGTGCCTCGTGTGGATCCCCGAAAGGGAGGAGCGGAAGTGAGCCCTGTGAGAGAAGGAAAACTCAAAGAAAAACCCTCCATGGCGAAGTCCTGGCCATGGAGTATACATAAGAACCAGGCTTGGACCTGAACAAGTCCTTAAACTGTTCCTTCCTGAAATGACCATCTCGGGAGGACTCCTCCTCACAAGCCATTTAAAGGCAAGTGAGGGGAAGTAGTATAGGATAACGGTCCCATTGGGAAACCCGGCCGAACCTTTTATGGGTTAGGGTCCCACCTCTGATCCCCGTAAAGCCTTCCCTGGTAACCAATCCAGGCGTAAAGACAGGAAAGGAGAAAAAGCAAATGATAAATTTCATACTTCTCCACTCTCCTAGCTCGCGCATTAAACACCTTTACATAGAGTACCTTTTCTCTACGACAACTGAAAAGTGGCAATAAAATTGCTCCATTAAAGGAACCAAATGACCAATTCGGCTATGCAAATTCTGTGGTACGGAGGCAAAACTTTCTTCCTGATTCTCGAATCCCATTTACTCTCCACTAAAGGCTCTGAGAAAGAAACCAGTGTTGCAGTTCAGAGGCTATCTGCCAAAGAGAGCAAGTTGACAATTCCTTAACGAAGACCATTTCTATTGGTTATGCTGTCACAAGGAAACATCTGTTAAGCCAGAAAGCGTATTACTTGCTGCGATTATGTCTTTGTGCAATTACATAACGAAAGCTTTCACACTGTTAGCTGCAGAATCAAAAGCGAAGCTCCTGAGAGATAGTTCTCATCACCTGCAAAAGACAATAATACAACGTAAACCAATGGCATGCATAGATGGCTCACGAGAGATATCTACTCTAATCTGTGTAACTGAACATGCACCAATTTGATCCAAGTGCATCATCAAAGGAACGCAGAATAGACTCTGGCTGTTGAAACTCGCAACAAAAACTTCAAGATGGCCTAATCTTAGCTTGCCAAAGAACTTGGGGAAAAAAAGGATATCCTTTTGCCATGAAAGTTGCCAAGATTGGTCCCCAGAAGACCCTCCAGTAGCACTTTGGAAAAGAACCGAACAAGAAAAAAACCCTATGCAGGATCTCCTAGGGCCCAATATTTCGATTGAATTAGCACAAGCACCAACTCATTCAACAAGGCGAAGTGAAATATGCTATAAAGCTTTAACAGCAAAAGAGTAACGTCTATGACACCCCATAAGTGACAAACTGCATCATCGTCCTCAGTAACTTCAAATCTTTGGTTCCACGGAGAAGCAGCCACTGGCATAATCGGGTGAAGAGAGAAACCATTTACTGTATCGGCATCATCATGGAACACAAGGAAACTTCATTATCAGGCAAATCTACTACGACTAAACACAAAACGCATAAGTGAACACGAAACCCTTGAATTACAGTATCAGACCTGATGCAGCCTGAAAGCCTGAAATCCAGTGGGCAGTTTGAAGATCATATATATGAACTAGACCATCCCGAAGGCAAAGACTGTTAGAGTGGACAATTGACAAAATAGATCACCATAAATGTAAAATCCCGCTTTATACCTGACCGCCTGGACCAAGATGTCAACCTAGAGGTTCAACATCAAAGTATATCCGCTGGTTGGTATCTTCAGATGATCAGTACAATCTACACAAACAATAGAGGAACAAAAAAAGTCACTTCAATGGTTTGAAAAACAAATAATGATAGCACAAGCGACTACTCGAGAGAAACAAACTACGCCTTAGGAAAGGCATATTCGCAGTAGGAAGTATTCTACTTTCTCATCTAATGGCCCATCAATTCAGGAAAATATGTTTTTAAGTTGGATGGAAAGAGGAGCTTGGCTATCACTAGAAAACATTACTCACTTGTAGACAACATCAACAGCGTTGCAAACATCCCAGCACATAATAAAAGTGTCCTACATAGAAATTTAAGAAGACACATTGTCAGAGACATGCCTAAAATAATGCATGTTCACCATGATTCCTGATTGCTAAGTCCATCCCAAAACACAGTGGTTTACGCAGAAATTGAGAACATAGACTGTGTTTGATCATAGAATAAAGACAGAATTGATATGAAAATATTCGAGCATTCTATTTGGAGAGAGACTGGATATAACAATTAGATATGTTCTCCTATCTTATCCGGCTTCACCAATTAACACACATCCCATGTTAGTGAGTGCCTTGTTACTTGTTAGGTTACAGTGTCTGCATAGAAGAGGGCTGGATCATGCTCTCTCTCCCTCTCTCCTCTTCTTTCTCTCTCATCCTTTTCTGCCACAATCGCCGCCCGCAATTTAAACCCAAAGCCATGCCCTTCCACCAAAGAGAAAAGCTTTCCACGTGTATCTCGTCTTTTCTTGTTGTATTTTATATCTGGCTCTATATTCGGGTGTATCCAATCTCATAGACTTTGCATATGCCAAAGAGGACGCCTGAACTCCTACTACCCTGCATAAAAACCGAAGAACATTCAAAAGTAAGTCTTAAGATATGAAAAAAGCATATCTTCCCATAATAATCACTATCAGTAGCAGATGGAACAAATTTGCATATTTTAGAGGCTACAACAAATTCAATCACTCATAATCACAAGGTAATTGTTCCAACTTTTATCTGATTAATTAATAACAAAAACCTTGGAAATGTCCAGATAAAACATTTACATTGCAGGGCATTGCATGTGAGAGAGAGAGAGAGAGAGAAAGAGAGAGAGAGAGAGAGAGAATGGTAGAGAGTCATTACACATATTGCCGAGAAAAGGAAAAGAGAAGATTTAGAGCATTCTTCCTTTCCTCCTCCAGTACACAAGTAGTTTCCATCTTTAAAAAATAACACCCGAAATTGCAATTTTATTATGGGTAACCCCATCTTGCTGACCACGTAAGATGTGTAAGAGTTCCAAGTTATCATCTTTGGAGATTGCAATAGTCTGGCTGTAGGAACCAGTCGCCAGCATTCTGGTATGAGCTGGAGAGAAAGCGAGGGCAGATATGATACCTGCACAAAAGCAATAGAGAGTGGGATACTCAATTCTCCCCGCTTATCTTGTGATCTAAATATTATCTAGAATCATTATGCAATAAACAAGGAAATCCAGGGAATTTTGGAGATCTTCTATTTCCCTTTACATGCATAGTACATCAGCCCTGTGGCAAAAATAAATAGAACAAGACAGCCTTTCAATCCAAAGTAATCCTTTGAAGTTGAAATACTCAATTCTTCTCCATTCTAGTTTTTGAAATCCTCTTTTATTTAAGTTGATAGACAAATATCCAGAAATAGCTAAAACGGGACAAGCACAACAACGCACCTATTTGACCTTCTTTGTTTCCTTCAAGGGTTGAGTGCTTCTCAAAATCCCTACCAGGGCGATGTACGTGAAACGCTCTTATGGATCTGTTATATCAAGCAATCCTAAACATAAGCAGAGGATGTAGGTTGTAACTTTAATAGACTTAAAATGCTATAAACCCTATGTAAAGGGAATAGCTCCAACAAACTAAATCATTCATGATAACTGCAAAAACCACTAAGCAACCAAACACTGACGTTCTGAAATTCAGGTAGCAGAGCATAAGCAACATCACCAAATGCTGACTTCTTTTAAAAATAGAAGGTAAAATAATGTAAGGATTCTAGCAGAAAAGTTTGAGGGGAATCAGAGTGGACCATTGACATGAGGGAATTTAAGAGTCTTCAAAATCGAATGTTAACACTTACTTGTTCGCGCAGGATTAAATGCAATTGAAAATGCAGCTCTAATTTCATCCACAGCATCATAAGCCCTGTATGTGCAACGAAGCCATAATGTCAAGTGGACGAGTCAATAAAATTTCCTATTTTTTTCAACACAATTCAAAATGGGTTTGCACGAAGAAGATTTTAAAAGAGAAGCTAAGAGGTTTGCAGATAACAGAGTTGCTACAAAGCATGTCTAAGATGTGTGATAAGTTTGGGGTCCACAACTTCAATGTACCCCTAAACGATTATACCGCTTCCGTAAAGTCTCCCTAGAGTACATGAAACCTCTAAGCTCAACTTCACAATTCAGACCTATCCAGTAGTAGCATCCCAGACATGAATTGGATGATCACAAGTAGTTGATGCAAATACACAGCTAACCGGGTCTGAAATTTGAAAAGCTCCCATTTTCAATTTTAGCTGTGGCTAGTAACCTTAAGAGAAATAACTACAGCTCAAAATATAACCATGATAAAGTGGAAAAAGAGAAAATTTAACGAGACAACCTGTAGCAGACATGTATGGTTATCAACAGAATTCATAAACCGATTCCTCTTCCGTCACAACAAGATTCGCTGTAAAGGAATCTGCAACCAAAGAGAACTACATGAGACATAAACACCCCATTATCTCAATTTGCAAATGTTTGGTTATAGATATTTCTAAGCAAATAGTCTCAGCAGTCCTAAGACTAACATCTTTTCAAGCTACTGGAATACACAGAAATGAATACACATTCTACATGACCACAAAATGCCATGAGGACCTGTACCTTGATCAACATCAAACAAACATGCATTTGCACTGTCGTCGCCCCCATACTCTAGTCTGACCATGAGACAAAGCAATTAAAGTACCACCAACAGCACAACATCTCGCTAACGAATAAACATAAGAAGGAACAGAAAAATCAGCAAGCACCGCCATTGTCCCAAAAAAAACTTATAATGCAAACGCAAGAAGGGTATTGTCCTCTGAACAGAGTAATGGAAAGACCAAAGAGAAAATCAAGTATATACTTGACCACCCAAGATTCTCATAAGCTTCCAAAAGAAAAGCCATTTTGTGCTGGGATTGCTGATCTAAGAGGGCCTGGCCCTACAGAAGATAAATTTTAAAGCAACCAACATGACTAGATTGCCCAAGAGTTCAGAGAAGAAAAGGGGGAGGAGAATTGTGAAAGTTGACCATGACCAACCTCTAGAAATCAGCACAGCATTTGTACAGATTTAGCTTCAGCATCTTCCTGTTATATGTGTCTCACCTGAACATTTGCACTTGAGGAAAAATGGGGAGGACAGGCAAAAGATTGCCAGGATCAAGAGCATCAAGCCTTATGTAAGAGTCCGGTTGTCTCCCATACAATCAAAGCTGGAACCGAATGCCGTCAAACCTGATCCACAAACGGAAAATCTGGGTGGTGGCAGTGTGGAGGAAGAGAAGCCCGGGAATGGGGAGAAACCTGGGCACCGGATTACGATCGTGGAGGATTTGATCATCGAAGCTAAGGGAGCTTTCCAGTGGGCATTGTCTCACACAGTTCAGACCCAGGACATCATGATACCTTTGCACGTGACGAAACTGACTCAACAAGGTTTGAATTCTTCATGCATAAGTTCTTTTGGGATTTGTCTCTGGCTGAGCATACGTCTTGATGGTGGTTTATGAAGCAAACGAGTGGTTGTGCTGATTTGATTGATTGCAGGAACCTGTGAAGAGCGTAACGAAGAGACGGCTCCAAGGGCTTATCAGCTTGTTCAGTCTCTGCAGAATATGTGCCATTTAAAGAGAACTGAGGCGGGTATATAATTGTAACTCACTAGAGATCGAGAACTCTGCTTGGAATCCATTAAACCAATATTTGCTCTCTCCCATTCTAAATGATCTCGTGCATGCTGTGTCTTTTTTTTAAGTGCTTTCTACTTCACTAATTTCCATGCTGCAGAAGGCGTCATGAGTTCTTTTTCTCTCCAGTGGACCCTGCATTTTCAAATTCATTTTTCATTTTTAGTTTCACAAGCTTTCGATTCTTCCTTCGGGTGGATGATTAGGGGAAAAAAGAAAGCAAAAGCCTTGAAAAAGGGGCAAAATTCTCACTGTTCATGGGTTTCAATTTCTTTTAAGTGAATTGAAAGTAGTAGTCTTTCTCATTTTTGTGCATTCCTTGTTTAGTTATTGGCAGCATCTGTTGGACACTGAATTTCCAATTTGTAGTTATATTTAATCAAGATTAACATCCTTCCTTGAGAGGTTCATATTTATAGCTAAAGGGAAAACGTGAAACAAGTGCAGAATAGATTCACGTTAAAAATCTTATATTGTCATACTTCATATAATTTTGCTGTTGAAAGAGCGTGAACAAGAATGAGCAGCGTAGTGCCCCGGACAACATACCCTCACCATGAGATCAACAAGAAACCCGGATTTTCTTATGCTTTTATGATGACATCTATTCGAAAAAAATAATTGAAGATAACCTCAGCATTTATGGAAGCTCTTCGACAGCTGAGCACATTTCGGCTCATAGCATGTAGTTTTGACAGACCAGCGGGTTGAAGACAGTCCATATCGTAGGAACAAATCAACGTTGTTAATCAACTTCTTCGGCACAAGTGCATCCCCAACAAGAAACTTAATCAGGGCGAGCAGATGATTTGACTCCAAATCAACTTCAAAGCCGGTGATCTCAACTCTCTTGAGATGTTTCTCCAAACATTCAAAGTTCCCCTTCCATGAGCACAAAAAATTTTCTTCATCCAAATTAAAACGTTATTCAGATTCTTCATCAAACTCAAACTGCATGTGGATACCCCATTTAAGAAACTAATTTCACATTAGATGTGGATCGTGGGAAATAAGAAAATCATTGGCTCACTAAAATTTCAAACAAACAACTTCCATTTGTCCATTGCGAATGCTAGTTAGTTTTAACGAGTCTCCATCAATATAAGCTCTTAAACTCGTCTACACATCTTCTCTAAACATGTTCTCTTTCTAAGTGCTCATTGCTAAACTCTTAGCTCAACATCTTAACTCTACATGGCAGCAAAAGAACCTCCAGTACAACACTGCACTTACTTTAAGACAGGAACTCAAACAGCTTAATTTTGTCCTGCACAAATGTTGAGTAGACTGACAGCCATGAGCAAATTTCGATTGCTGGACCAAATAAAAGTTCGAGAATGATCATCTTTTTATGAGCTTCCAAAGTTTTAACAAATTGTTTAACATTCATGCATAGAATAAGTCAGCAAAAGAAGCGAACTGAAAATATCATAGGAGAGGCACAAACCTTCAATGGGGGGAGGGAGGTGAGGTATATGACTAATCTTTCCAGGCATTGTGAACTTCATAGCATGTATGTTATCCCAGGAAGGTCCCATTGACTAACAGGTGCATGTAGTATCAGATTCCGACATTTTTACAATGGGATGGCAATTCTTCCATCTCTGAAAGGGGCAGAATCTAAGCACATTGAACAAGCAACATAGAAAATCTGATTAATACTAGTTTTCATATTTAACATGAATATATAATAACAAAACTACAGTCCATCCAAAGACAATATCCTTTGACCCTATATCCCACCATGAGAAGACCGATAAGGATACTACATGTAAAAATTAACAAGTAAATCTCTTTAATAATTGAGACTATTTACATATGCTTCTCATGTAGAACTTGTGATATTTGAAGGCTCCGAAAATTCCAATAGTTGATCACATGAGATAGAGAACCTCATTGTTGACTGGAGCTTCCAAGTTAATCCATCCTTTGCCATCGTAAAATATTGTGAGAATACTTTGTAAGATGATAATTGAAAACAACCTAATGTGATGAGAAAGCATGAACCAGTTCTGTCTACCTACGATGACTAGTTCCATTACTCTTTTTTATATTTGCAGATAATTACATTTTCTCTATAAATTGAAAGAATGAAATTTCAAGAAACCTTTCCGATAATCTCTTCATGCATTTTTCTTATGAAAACTGAGGCATCTAAGAATGTTGCAGTGAGTAGCATCCACAATAATTAGCAATACCTAGTGGCATTCATTGGCAGAAATTGAGCAATCCATTTATCGAAAATTAAACAGAGGGAAGCTCCAAGGTTCACAGTAATCTCTTATGTAGAAACTTGGAACACAAAGTTACGAATCATCCTATCTGCCAATAACTAACTACACATGAGTTCACAACGATTCCCCTAGATGGAAGACTACAATGCCACAGAGAACTGAGGTCACTCAACTGGGCCAACATACAGCATTAAATGGTGCTACTCACGGACACCATTCAACACGAGCATGTCTTATGAAGGGCAAAAATATACTGAGCTCATACCTGCAAACACCGACTGCCGATGGTGATAATAGGAACTCCGAGCAGCTGCTCAAAAAGTTCCTTTAACAAGTTGCTGCACATCCTCTTGCCACCAGACAACAAAATCCAACATGGCTTCTACCAAAGAAGATACGTCTCAAGTCTGAACAGAGAATCATGAGGCCAATACCCCGATACCCGCAGCAACAGCAAATGCAGGGCCCAAAGTTTCTGCGTGTTAAAGAACCCGGGGTGGAAGACTACCAACTCTTTCATACTTGTCGAATCTATCTTAATGTTCTTCATGCCCTTGCAGAAATCCAACACAAGGGACTCTAAAACAGGGCTTCCCCTGACAATTCCGAATCGTTGATTCACAAGAACTCAAGACAAGGCCACCTGTTAGTATCACCTGACGAAAAAGGGCACAATCTGACTTCCAGGCATACCAACCAACTCAAGCAATACATGAACTGCGGCAGTGTATACAAGAACGGCGACTCGAGAGGCAGACACAGATTTGATCTCACAGTTACCCAAAAAGATTATTATCTGATCATCCTTCATCATACATTAGTTACAGCCAATTAAACCGCGACCAAGACAGACTCAAACTCTACTTTGTGCAACTGCCCAAAGCTATCCACAAGTCGGCATAGCTTGTTACAAAAAGCGTGAGTTCAACATTGCTAGATCGCTGCAGCTAATGGATTTGCCTGGTCATCAATCACGAACATTTTCGATCCATGAAAATTATAGTATAGATAGACACAATTTTTTTAAGAATTCTCAAGAATACTGTTGCCATTTTTCATGGGGCGCGGCCTCAAGATCAGCACCACCATTTTCATCATCCATGCTACTAGCTGCAGAATCAAAGCCTAGCTCCAGATTCAGAGGCCGTTCTAATCACCTGCAAAAAGACGAGAATATAATGTAAACCAATGGCAATAGTAAATTGTTGAGGTGATCATCAAAGAAAAGCAGAACAGACTATGGCTGCTTAAACTAGCAACAAAAAATTCAAGATGGCATAATCTTAGCTTGCTGAAAAACTTGGAAAACAGGGGATATCTTTTCACAAAGAAAATGGCAAAGCTGCTTGGGCCCTAGAAGATCCTCCAGTGGGACTTTGAAAAAAAATTAAAGAATGAGAACGAGAAAAAACCCGATGGAGGATCTTCTAGAACCCAATACTTTGATTGAAATGGCACAATCAGCAAGTCATTCAACAAGGTGAAGTGAAATATGCTGTAAAGCTTTAACAGCAAAAGGTGGACGTCCATGATACCCCTCAAATGAAATACTCCATCATCGCCCTAAGCAACTTCAAGTCTTCAGTGACCCAAAGAAGAAGCAGCCAGTGGTAGAAACGGGTGAAAAGAGAAACCATTTACTGTACCTGCATTATCACGGAAGACAAGGATATATTCATCAGCAGGCAAATTTAAAAAAACAAAACACAATGCCCATAAGGGGACCAGAAACCCTTGAATTACAAAGTATCAGACCTGATGCAGCCTGAAAGCCTGAAATCCACTGGCCAGTTTGAAGATCATATATATGAACAAGACCATCCTGAGGGCAAAGACTGTTAGAAAGAGTAGTCAATTGATGAAATAGTTCACTGTAAATATAAAACCAGCATGATACCTTACCGCCTGTACCAAGATGTCGACCTAGAGGCCCAACATCAAAGTATATCTCCTGGTTGGTGTCTTCACATGATCGATACAACCTATACAAACGATTGAGGGACAAAAAAGTCACTTGAGAGAAAAAACTTTGCCTTAGGAAAGGCGCAGGAAATATTCCACTTTCTCATCTAATGACCCTAAATTTCAGCAAAAATATGTTTTTCGGTTAGATGGAAAGAGGTGCTTTGCTAACACTAGAAAACAACACTCACTTGTAGACAACATCAACAGCATTGCGAAAATCCCAGCACATAATAAAAGGGTCCTACAAGAAATTTAAGAGGAGACATTGTCAGAGACAGACATGCTTACCCACGATTCCCAAATGTTAAGTCCATCCCAAAACACTACAGTCATTTTCGCACAAATTAAGAACTTAGACTGTGTTTGATCACAGGATAAAGACAAAGTTGATTCGAAAATATTTGTGCATTCTAATTAGAAAAAGACTAGATATAAGAATTAGATATGTTCTCCTATCTTATCCGGCTTCACCCATTAACCCACAGCCCATTTTAGCAAGTGCATTGTTGCTTCTTAGGTCACTCTGCCTGGAAAAACAGAGCAGAATCATGCACTCTCTCTCACTCTCTCTCCCTGCACCCCCTCCCCCGCGCTGTCTCTCTCTTGTCCTTTCTTATTGTATTTTATATCTGGCTCTATACTATCCAATCTGATAGACTTTGCATATGCCAAAGAGGACAACTTAAATCCTATTACCCTGTATAAAAACCAAAGAACATTCAAGCAAGCCTAAGACATGAAAAAGGGATGCCTTTCCATGATAATCACTAACAGTAGCAGATGGAACAAATTTGCACATCTTAGAGGCAACAAAGAATTCAATCACTCAACGTCACAAGGTAATTGTTCCAGCTATTTTTCTGATCAATCAATCACAAAAACTCTGGAAATGTCCAGATAAAATGTTTACATCACATGCCATTGGGAGAGAGAGGGGGAGAGAGATTGGTAAAGAGTCATTAAACATATTGCCAAGAAAAGAAAAAGAGAAGGTTTAGAGCATTCTACCTTTCGCCCTCCAGTATAAGGAGTAGTTTCCATCTTTCAGAAACAAAACACCTGGAATTGCAATATGATTACCTAAAATTTCTTGACAAATAACCATCGCATAAGGAAATCCAATCATCTCGCACTTACATGGATGACCCCACCTTGCTGGCCACGTAAGATGTATAAGAGTTCCACGTCATCTTCTCAGTAGATTGCAATCCTCTGGCTGTACGAACCTATTGCCAGCAGCTGGAGAAAAGGCAATGGCAGATGTAATACCTGCACAAAAGCAAAGAGGGTGAGATACTCAATTCAACCCTTTTATCTTGTGATTTCTTCCCTTTTATCTTGTGATCTCTATATTTTCTTGAATCATTGTACAATAAACATGGAAATCCAGGGCATTTAGGAGATCTGCTAGCTCCCTTTACAAGCATAGGACATAAGCCCCATGGCAAAATAAATAGAACAAATCAGCGTTACGATCAAATGTAATCCTTTCAAGATGCAACGCTCAGTTCTTTTTAGTTTTAGTTTTTGAGATCCTCTTATATTTAACTTGTTAAACAATTCTCAAGTAATAGCTAAACTGGGACAAACTTAATAATGCACCTGTTTGACCTTCTTTGTTTCGTTGAAGTGCTGAGTGCATCTCAAAATCTCTACCAGGGCGATATACATCAAACACACTTATGGTTTTGTTATATCCAGCAAAGATCCTACACATGAACAGAGGATAACCGCAAATTAAATCATTTAGGATAACTGCAAACACTAAGCAACCAAACACCAACATACCAAAATTTGGGTATCAGTGCACAATCTATATCACCAAATACTGATTTATTTCGACACTAGTAGGTAAAGTAATGTGAGGAATCTAAAAGAAAATTTCTAGAGGAATTAGAGTGGACTATTGACATGAGGGAATTTAAGAGTCTTGAATGAATGTTAACCTTACTTGCTTCCTGCAGGATTTAATGCAATTGAAAACGCAGCTGTAATTTCATCCACGGCATCATAAACCATGTATGTGCAACGTAGCTGCGATGTCAAGTGTATCAGTCAATGAAATTTCCCGGTTTCTTACAAGGCAATAAAAAACGAAGCCGCACGTAGAAGACTGTAAGGAGAAGCGAGGGGTTATGCAGACAGCAGAGTTGCTACAAAGCATGTCTAAGATATGTGATAAGCTCGAGGACTACAACTTCACCGTACCCCGAAACAATATATGGCTCCCATAAAGTCTCCCCAGAGTTCTTGAAAGCTCTAATCTAAACTTAACAAATCTGACCTGTCCAGTAGTAGCATCCCAGACATGAATCAGATGATCACGAGTAGTTGACGCGAATACACAGCTAACTGTGTCTGGAATTTGAAAAACTTCCAAATTCAATTCTAGCTGTGGCTAATTACCAGAAGAGAAATAACTATAGCTGAAAATATAACCATGGTACGGAAAAGAAGAGTAAAATTTATCGAGACAACCTGTAGCAGACATGTATGTGTACCAACAGAAATCATAAACCAATTCCCCTTCTGTCACAACAAGATTTGCTGTAAAGGAGTCTGCAACCAAAGAGAACTACATGAGACATACACTACCCATTATTTGGATTTGCGAATATTCTGTTGTAGATATTACTCGCAAATAGCCTCAGCAGTCCTAATGCAAGCATGTTTTCAAGCTACTTATACACACAGAAACATGACCAAAAAATTCCTCGAGACCCCGTACCTGGATCAACATCAGACGAACTTGCATTTACACTGTTGTCACCCCCGTAGTCTGGTCTGACCATGACACAGAGCAATCATAGTACCACCAACATCGCCACATCTCATGAAAGAATAAAACGTAAGAGGAACAGAAAGAACAGTAAGCACCACCATTGTCCCCAAGCAAACTTACAATGCGAACACACCAACTGTTTTGTCCTTTGAACTACTGAGAAAGCAAGTTCCATCAGGCAACCTAATGAAAGCCCAGAAGCCGCGCCACTACTCAGAAAAAGAACAACCAAACACCCATCAAGGGAAAACGAAAAATTACACACCATTTGACCCCTTCAAGAAAGTTGTTCGGCCTCTGGTCAGTTTAACGGTTTGTGGAAACGATAGGCTCTTTGAAAAGGAACATCGAACCGACTCGCAGACCATGAGTGGCCCCTGCGGATTCCCGTGAGAGATGAGAGTGTTTGGCGAGCTTCGAGCACGAGCTGTGAGACTTTTCTTGAGTTGTCACCCGGCGAATTTTGGCTCCGTCGACCCTCTTTTGAGTTCTGCAAAGGGATGGAGGGAAGCCCATCACCTTTGTCTTGCGGAATGAAATAACACGGGAATATGTAGTAATTTCATGAATATAAACTAAACTCGGAATTGGTCCCGAAAAATGTCTTATTTGATAAGAGGATAATCTAAGAATTGCATGATTGAATTTCTTTTCATGTTATGTAAAAGTTTATAAATAATAGCCACCTCGATGATTGTGGAACAAAAATTCATAGCTACGGGCCACGAACTGATATTAACAGTTTTTGAAATGAATTATAATTATCAATTATGATAAAATTGATTTAACTAATTATGATAGTTAATATCTTGATCATTTAAGTTTGAAAATTGAGTTATCTTATAACTTGAATTTCATTTAATTCAATAGTTTAATATTTAAGAACTTAATTCTAGCATGGTTGACTATATACTGAGCATCGCACTTTATTTAATATAAATCACATATGTCTGAAGCATGGACAAATTATTGACTAAAGGATCAGCACAGAAAAATGACTTACTAATTCTGCTTATGATTTTGCTTTATAATATGAAACTAAAAAAATGAAAAAAAAAGAAGATATGATTCGACGTTACTTTATTTAAATTTTCATATGTTTCTAGTATATCACACTAAATAATAATTCAAATCACGAGTGCTGCAAAATTTACAAAACATCAAAAATTGAAAGTAGAAAAATATATAAGAGTTCATTTGGTTAGAAAAAAAAATGTATATATAAAAGTTGAAGCAGTTGAAATCTGCTTCTTCAACAAGTGATAAGCTAGTGATGGGCCATAAGGAAGGAGATATGATAAACTGCTTTAATGCCGATAGGTCATATTAAATTTCATATTCGTCTTTGTAAATTAAAATAGGTCTTAAAAACATATTTCCTGCATAAAGATAATTAGTTTACCTTAAAAGATTAGCCAAGCTCAAAATCTTATGTACGATACCTTTTATCGAGATAATTACAAGACAAGTCCTAAAACTTGTTACGATAATTTGCTTGGGTCTACAAAACTTACATTTCGTGCATGTAAGTCCTTAAACATGCAAGTTCGATGCACTTGAATTTTTTCATTAGCTCTATTAATTTAATGGACGAAAAATGTCATGTGACTTTTTTCATTATGTTAGTATCTCGTGACTGTCAATAATAATAAAAAATGACATGTTAACGTCCAATAAAACATGATGGAGCTAACAAAAAGACTAACTATTTCACCATTTATTTTGGTTCTCCAAAAGAGGAACCAAATCAAACCTTATAATACAGTTTACTTACGAATACAAACTTTTTTGTTGGGAAAAAATCCACTAGAACCAAAACACTAATACTAACATCTTTCCCCGAGTGGTTCATAGTTACAACTCGAATAAAAAACTTGAAAAAAGAGCAAATTAGATAAATGTTTGAAACCTAGTATGTCACACTTCATGTAACTTCACTGTCAAAAGTGCATGAATACAAAACGAGCAATGCAGTGGCCAGGGCAATGTACCCTTGCCATGAGACTAACGAGAAACCCAAACTTTCATATGCTTCTATGTGAACAGCAATTCGAAAGGATGATCGAACATAAGCTCCTCATTCTTGGAAGCTCTTCGACAGCTGAGCACCATTTTTCTCACACCAAGTAGTTTCGACAAATTAGCAGCTTCAAGGTGTTTTGTCCACGTTCTGTGGGAAATCTAGCCTTAATGAACTTCTCCAACACAAGTGCATTCCCAAGAAGAAGCTCGATTAGGGCAAGCAAATTTTTCGATTCAAATATATTAGCTCATAGCCAATGATCTCAACTCTCTTGAGATGTTTCGCCAAACATTCATAGTTCCCCTTCCGTGAACATAGAAAATCTTCTTCATCACAGTTAAAAACATTCTTCATATTCTTCATCAAGCTCAAACTGCATGTAGATATCCCATTTAAGAAGCTTATTTCACATTAGATGTGGATCCACGGGAAAAAAATAAATTCATTGGCTCACTAAAATTTCAAACAAACAACTTTCATGTGTCCATTGCAGATGCTAGTTAGTTTTACTTTATAATGAGTTTTAATCAGTTTAAGCTCTTAAACTCGTCTTCACATATAAAACCTGCTCTCTTTCTAAGTGCTCATCACTAAACTCTTAGTTCAAGATTCTAACGCTACATGGCAGCAAAAGAACCTCCAATGCATCATTGCAGTTACTTTAAGACATGAACTAAAACAGCTTAATAATGCATTGCACAAATGTTCAATAGACTGACAGAGAATTTCAATTGCTGGAACAAATAAGAGTCCAAGATTGATCGCATTTATGTGCTCCCAAAATATTAACTCATTGTTTGGACATTCGTGCAAAGAGGAAGTCAAACCAAAGAAGCGAACTGAAAAAATCATAGCGAAGGAACAAACCTTCAATAGAGGGGGGAGGTCAGGTCTATGAATTATCTTTTCAGGCACGGTGCACTTTGTAGCATGTATGCTATCCCGGGAAAGTCCCATTGACTAACTAGTCCATGTAGTCTCTGATTCTGCCGTATTGACAATGGAGATCCCTTCCATCTCCAAATGGGACAAAATCTAAGCACATTGAACAAGTAACAAAGAAAATTAAAGTAATATTTCTTTTCTTGTCTAACATGAATTAAGAATATCAAAATTACATCCCATCCAGCTACAATATCCTTTAATGCTGCCTTGCAGCTGGGAAAAGACTGATAAGGATACTACAAGTAGAAATGAACAGGTGAATCTCTTTATATAAGGAGACTATTTACATATGCTTCTCATGGAAAACTTGTAATCTTTGAAGGATCTTAAAATTCTAGTAGTTACTTACATGAGACGGCGAACCTTGACATTGACCTAAGTTTCCAAGTGAATCTGTCCATTGTCATTGTAAAATATTTTGAGAATACTCTAAAAGATGTATCATGGAAGAGTAGCCTAAAGTGATAAGAGAGCATGACCTGATTCTGTCAACCTAAGATGACTAGGTCCATTGTTCTTCATCATATTTCCAGATAATTATATTTTCTCTATAAATTGACAAAATGAACTGAAAAATGAACATTTTTCCATATAACCTCTCCATGCACATTTTCTTGTGAAAATCAGGCATCTAAGAATGTTGCATTGATCCTAGATCTAGTGGGCATACATTGCCCCAAAAAGTGACTCATCCCATATCCATTTATTGAAAATTAAACAGAGGGAAGAAGCTCCGAGTTTCAAAGTTATATATCATCCTATCTGCCAAATTAATAAATACATGCACTGTCCAATATTCCCCTTGATGAAAGACTAGAATGCTGCAAAAAGCAGAGGTCACTCAGTCGGGGTAACAGACAGCACGAAGCAATGCTAATAACAGGCACGCACTAATGAGATCCCTAGGGCTCGAAGGAGGAGGAGGAGGAGGTGGATTTCTTTCGGTGCCACTTGGACGGTCGCCGGAGGAGGATTTGCGGTGGACGACACCATGGATGGAGGTCTCTGCCATGAAATTGAAATTCTAGGGTTTACTTGCAGTTTTACACGCCGAGAGTTTTTGAATGGTTTTACCTTCTGTGTTTTTCTACAAGGTGAAGAATAATGCAGTTATTTGGCCCTTCTACTTACATGATTCATGAAACATAAAGATGCAAAAGTGAATATTTGGCCCTTTTAATTAATATAGGCACAAAAAAAAGTTACTAACATGATTGGTCAAACAATAAAGATCCAAAAGTGAATATTTGAGAGAAAAAACTTAGCAGGAAAGGCATATTTTGCTGTAAATATTCTTCTTGAGAATTTAGACTGTCTGATCGCAGGATAAAGACAGAATTGATACGAAACTATTTGTGCACTCTCTATGGGCATATCGTCAGATAGACTTTGCATAAGCCAAAGAGCACACTTTAAATCCTATTACCCCGCATAAAAACCAAAGAACATTTAAGCAAGTCATGAGAAAAGGATATCTTTCTGTGACGATCATCATTTGCAGCAGATGTAATTATTGTTTGATTATTCAAAATCAAAAACTCCACAAATGCCCAAATAAAATGTTCCCGTCACAAGCCGTTGCATATGAGAGAGAGAGAGAGAGAGAGAGAGAGAGAGAATGGCAGTCATTCTATACATTTCCACGGAAAGGAAAAGAGAAGGTTTAGAGAATTCTACGTTTCGTCCTCCAGTATACAAGTAGTTTCATCTTTTGGAAATAATACTGGCAATTGGAAGCTTATCATCTATAATTCCTTGAGAAAAACCATCGCCTGAGGGCAATCCAATCACCTAGCATTACATGTAAAATATTGTGAGAATATTCTATAAGCTGATTATGGAACAACAACCTAATATGACGAGGGAAGATGATCCGGTTTTGTCAACCTAAGATAACTAGGTCCATTACTCTTCGCCATATTTCTAGATATTTATATTTCATCTACAGATTGAAAGAATGAATGGAAAATGTAACCTTTTCAATTATTCTCTTCATACATTTTTTTTTTTTTTTTGCGGTGAGTACCATCTATTATAATTAGCAATATCTAGTGGCATTGATTGTCCCTAATTAATCAAAGAGACGAAGCTCCAAGGTTCACTGTAAGTTCTTACGTAGTAGCTCCAAAGACAAAGTCATGAATCATCCTATCTGCCAATAGTTAATTACACACGAATTCACACTGATTCTGCTTGACGAAATAATGCCACAGAGAGCGAGGTCACTTGACCTGGCCTGCATACAACACTAAAACGGTGCTCGTCAGAGACGCCATTCAACACGTGAGTCTTAAAGATGATGAAAATATGGAGCTCGTACCTGCAGACACCAACCGCCAATGGTGATTGTAGAGATCCGCGTAGCTTCTCTAGAACAGGACTTTCCTTGAAAATCCTCTCTAAGGATACCATCACTCAAATCCAAATACACAATCGACCACACCTTAAGACAAGGCAACCTAATAGTCCGACCCAACGAGAAACTGCAGCAACTAACTTCCAGGCGCACCAACCAACTCGAGCGATACAAGAACGGCGGCAGTATATAGAAGGTCGGCGGCGGGAAATCCAACCTCAGGCAGAGATCCTCTATGCAGCACTCCCCCGCGAAGCGGAGCCAGAGGTCGACCTTGAGGTGGAGGAGCTACTCGAAGCCGGTAACGAGGAACCTCTTCACTGTGGGGGAGGCGCACTGCCTCAGGACGCTGCCTCCGATCCTTCCATGGAAGACGAGGTCAGTGGTGGTGGTCTAAGCGGAATGCCACCGCCGGGAGAGGACGCTGGTCTTGACGACGTCTCGGATGGGTAGAAACGAGAAGATGTGGTGGATCACGGCATCCGGCGCTGAGGAGATCCCCGGGGCTCCTGCTTTGCTTCAGAGGAGAAGGAGGAGGTCGGTTTCGTCTGGTGCGCTCCGGCCGGTCGCCAGAGAATTCACGGCGAATGGTGCCGCGCACAGATGTCTCCTCTCCACCATGGATTCGAAGTTCTTCGAAGGATTTATACTTTCTGTGTCGACGGCGAACGAGACTGAAGTCATGTTGCCCTTTTAATTGATATTGTTTTTTCTTTTTTCCTTTTTCCCTTTTTTAATTTTTCACAGAATTGATCTCTTTTCTTTAATGGAAAGGAGGTCAAATTAAACTGATCGATCTTGATTTTACAGTCTACCTACTTAGTAATTCACTTTGATTTCCTAATCTTTTTGTAACTACCGGAGTTCATCCTTCAATTCTTTTCAGCCTTTTTCCTATTTTTGTGACAGAAATTTTTCTCAGTCGATTCTTTATGCAATCATATGAATTGTCTACTTCATAATGCACTGCGAAACAAATTAAATGATCTTGATATGAAAAAAAAAAAATTAGAATGACCCAAATAAACACTTAAGCTTGGAGGAAAAAGAAACACAAAATTTATGTGATATAGTAGTTCACTCAATATTTCTTTTCTCATCATCAAATTTCAGGACCTTTTCCTAGGTTAATTCCATCTTGGCTCACGCCACACCTTGCCCTTTTACCCCTAAACATACTTTGGCGCCGTATCACCTCCAGCTAAGGCCGATGATTTTCAACATGATGTGTTTACACGGCACCAAGGTAAGTCCTCACCTTTCTCCGGCCTATCAACGGCAAAAAAATAAGTGAACATGTATGTTTAAGCACATGCGATAAACATGCTGTCATAGCTGGAACCTTTCGATGCTTTTATCACATGCTTAGATACATTTAATTAAACACCTTAGTATTTACGTGTGTGGACCCCACATGATTAGATAAGTTTGGACATGTTTTAACATTTAGGCACATTTTTGCATATGTATGTGGGAATTAATATCTTAAATGTGCTAAGCATGTCATGATATGTAAGGCGTTTAATAAACTTGTCGTATTTGGGCTTTAAAAATAGGTCACTGATGATAATTATGTCCTGATGAGGTCATGACGTAGTTATATTAAGACATGATGTAGGTGGCCTATCTCATATCGAAGGTTGGGGCCTTCCATTTGTTAGAGAGAGAGAGAGAGAGTAATGCCTGCAAAAGAGCAGGCAGTGCAGATTGTTATAAGGAAGAAGTAGAAAAAAGGTGGGAAAAGAGAAGAGGCAAAGAGAAAATAATAGGCGGTATAGACTGTTGTGAAGAAGTAGAAAAAGAGGCGAGAAACGAAAAAAGGCAAAGGTAAAATAACGGACTCTCTTTACTATAATTGAAAAGTCGTGGTAGAATTGTCCCATCAAAGGAACCAAATGAGCAAAACATCTGCTCAAATTTTGTGATAACTAACCTAGTAGTGGTTAAATGGAGGCAAAAATAACAGACTCACGAGGAATATCTATTAAGAAATAGAGTTAGTGTACTAATGATTGTGGTTATATATTTCGCAGTTACTTAAGAAAAGCCATCGAGAGTACTTGCTGACAAAATCACAAAATCACAAGATGATGCCTTTAGGAGCACTTGCTCACAAAATCACAAGACGATCCCTTTCTGCAAGAAGTGCTTCTCAAGTTCCAATCAAACAAAGCTCTTTGAAAAGCATGACCTCTCCACATTGAAAGTTCAATGAGGGAAGAGTAGTGCATGAACAACCGAAGCACACCTCGTTGCGAAATTTCTTAGGACCAAGAATTGCATATGCCTTCAAAAGAGCATCCCTGAAGGATAATCAAAGGTAAATCGTGCAGAATTAGAAGCTCTTCGGTGGCCTTGTAGACATTGGATCGAATTAGGCAGCTTTCATAGATTACCTGCCTCCAAAGATTCTTCTCTGAAAGGGTATGTGCATCCTAACTTTGATGATCATCTTCTCCAGCACAATTGCACATGCATTGTGGCATGAGAAGAACATCCTAATTCATCCTCATACAAGTCCTAAAACCTTGATATCCTGTGACTATTAATAATAAATATATGTCACATGAACATCCAATAAAACTTATCACAGCTAACGGAAAGAACAATGATTTTATGGTTTGTTTTGGTTTTTGAAAAGCTGAACCACATCAAACTGCACAATGCAGTTTATTTCCGATTGCAACTTTTTTGTCGCGAAAAAATCCCCTTGAACCGAAACACTAATATTAACCTCTTTCCTTGAGAGGTCCATATTTACAATTACAATCAAACTTAAAAACCTAGTACTGTCATACTTCACCGAACTTTACTGTCAAAAGTGTCAATACAAATGAGCAGTGAAGTGCCCAGGGCAACAAAGATCAATAAGAAACCCAAACTTTCATATCCTTCATATCCTTTTGTGAGGACACTTATTCAAGGGGATAATCAAAAATAACCTTAGCCTTCTTTGAAGCTCTTCGAAAGCTGAGCACATTGTTGCTCAGCTCAAGTAGTCTCGACATCACATCAGCTTGAAGAGGTTGTGCAAGTCGTGTAGACAATTCAGGCTTCATAATCAACTTCTCCAGCACAAGTGCATGCCCAAGAATAAACTTAATCAGAGGGAGCAGATGGTTTAACCCAAAACTAAAAGCTCCAAAGCCGATGATCTCAACTCTCTTGAGATGTCTCGCCAAACATCCAAAGTTCCCCTTCCTTGAGCACAAGAAAACTTCTTCATCAAAGTTAAAACGTACTTTAGATTCTTCATCAACTTGAAACTATAGATAGAAACCCCATTTAAGAAACTTATTTCACACTAGATGTGGATCCCCAGGGAAAAAAATTCAATAGCTCACGAAAATTTCAGACAAACAACTTTCATTTGTCTACGACTTTCATTTACTTTATAATGAGTCTTAATCAATTTAAGCTTTTAAACCTGCCTAGACATATAAAGCATGTTCTCTTTCTAAGTGCTCATCGCTAAACTCTTGATAACGCCAACCGCCTGCAAAAGAACCTCCAGTACAACACTGCAGTTACATGAACTAAAACAGCTCAATATTGCCTAGACTGACGAAGTCATGAGCAAATTTGAAATGCTAGAACAAATAAGAATTCAAGATAGATCATCTTTATGTACTTCTAAAGTAGCAGCAAACTGAAAGTATCATGGTAAAGGAACAAACCTTCAACATTGGGCAGCCAGTCAGGTGTAGGACTAATTTTTCCAGGCACTGTGAACTTCGGAGATTGTATGCTATCCCAGGAAGGTCCCATTGACTAACCAGTCCATGTAGAATCAGATTCTGACATGTTAAGGACGGAGGCGGCACTCCTTTCATCTCCAAAAGGGACAAAATCTAAGCACATTGAGCAAGCAACATAGAAAATCTGATCAAAACTAGTCTTCCTGTTTAACACGAATAAATATAATGAAACTACAGTCCATCCAAATACAATATCCTTTGACCCTATCTCCCAGTCATGAAAAGGCCGACCGATAAGGATAGACTAAAAATAAAAATGAACAAGAGAATCTCTTTAATAATCGAGACTATTTACATATGCTCCTCATGTCGAACTCAAGATATCTGAAGGATCCGAAAATTCCAGTGGTTGTTCACGTGAGACAATGAACCTCAGTATTGACTAAACTTTCCAAGTTAATCTATCCACTGCCGTCGTAAAATATTGTAAGAACACTATTTAAGATGATTATGGAACGACAGCCTGATGCAACAAGAGAGCATGATGCCGTTCTGTCTATCCAAGATGACTAGCTCAACTAAACTTTGTTATATTTGCAAATAATTGTACTTTCTCTATAAACTGAAAGGTTGAAAATTCAAGAAACCTTTCTGGAATAATCTCTTTCCGTTTGAAAATTGAGGCGTCTAAGGACGCTGCCCTGAGTAGCATCCACGATAAAAAGCAATATCCAGCGGCATTCATTGTCCCGAAAATTGTGCGATCCATTTATCAGAGATTAAACATAGGGAAGAAGGTCCAAGGCTCACGATATCATCTTATGTCATAACTCGGACCACAGAGTGACCAATCATCCTATCTGCCAATAGCTAATTACACATGAGTCCACAATGATTAGACTTGATGAGGTCACTCAAGTGGGGAAACATACAGCATTTACACGGAACCCATTCAACAGGAGCACGTCTTAATAATGGTAAAAATATTGAGCATGTACCTGCAAACACCAATCACCAAGGGTGATTGTAGGAACTCCGTGCAGCTTCTCAAGAAATTCCTTCAACAGGTCGCAGGCCATCCTAATGTCACCAGGCACATGCACACGAGGTAGAATTTCGAAGTTCAAGTCGGCTTCGACCAGAGACGAGATATCCTCAAGCGACATATGCTCTGCTGCCTCAGAACAAGAGCACGTCCCTGCTACGCGCATCCTCAGCAAATGCGGAGCCCTAATCCTCCATAGGTCAAACAGATTGGAGATGCTGAGGAACAAGTGTTTTACACTTGTTGTTGAATCTAAAACGACATTGTTCAAGTCCAGGCACCGACCCAACTCAAGGGACTCTAAAACAGGACTTCCCCTCAAAATACACGTCAGGATATCATCACTCAAGTTCACATTAGACAGCAACAAGACCTTAAGACGAGGCCAATTAATACTAGTCCTAGCCAACGAGAAACAGCATCGACTAACTTGCAGGCGCACCAAGCTACTCGAGCAAAACAAGAAGTGCGGCAGAATATACATGGCCTGCAAACTGGTATCCAGCTCCAGGCAGAGATCCTCCACATGGCGCTGCTCTGTGAAGCGGAGCCACTCCTCGAGCTTGGGGCTATCGGCCTTGTCGTAAAAAAAGCCTGGAATTTCTTCAACTCCGAGGTCGAGGTGTGCTGGCTCAGGACGCTGTCGACGATGGACCGGAAGTCTAAGGAGCGGGCTCTGTGATGGCGTGGCCGGACTCTATTGAATACGAGGTTGGTGGTGGTGGTCCTCCATCTGTATCGCCACCGCTTGGAGAGGACGCTGGTCCTCACAACGTCTTCGGTGGGCAGATACGAGAAGATGTCGCGGATCGCGTGGTCAGGCAATGCGCTGATGAGATCCCTAGGGCTCGGAGGAGGAGGAGGAGGAGGTCGGTCGCTGGAGGACTCTGGGCTGAGCAAAATCCTCCGGCGCTGGGAGGTGTCCGCCATGGACTTGAAATTCTAGGGTTTCTGCCGACGTTCCCCCAGGTTTCCATGAATTTTTCCAATTTATTTTTCCTTTACTTTCTATGCAAGCAATCAATTATGTATCGACTTGATTTGGAATCTATCCTTTTTCCTATTTGATTCGATTTCCTATTTTTTAATTAAAAGAAATATTTTTATTCAAAACAAAACCAATCCTAAAAAGTCACAGTTTGGAATCTATCTTTTTTCCTATTAGATCCGATTTCCTAATTTTTTTTATCAAAATAAATATTTTTATTCAAAACAAAACCAATCCTAAAAAGTCACAATTCTTTATCGAACTTTTTTCTCTTCCGGGTTCTTTATCAAGCATTTTGATTTGCAAAATGAAATAGCAAGGGAATAAATAATAATCTCATGAAAATAAACTAAATTAGAATAAGCATGGAAAGATTCTTTTTATTCAATTAATAGGATAATCTAAAAATAACATCCACAAGCTTGAAACTCTTTTTAATCGGTTTTAATTACACAATAATTAAATTTTAATATCATATTATCAATATCATATTATCATTTCTTTCATTATAAATTTGATATGTAACTTATAGTTTACTCACACCTAATGATAATCATAAACAGTAATTCATAGAACTATATAATTATTTCTGGTGATTATAAGTTAGTCAAGCTATCAAAAAAAAAAATTAATGTGCAACCATACAAATCATGAATTGTTAATAGTCTATGCAATAAATTTATTATTGATCAAGTATAATTAAAATCACATTAATTAATTATGGTAATTTACATCTAGATTATTTAATTCTAATAATTGATTTATCTTATAATATAACTTTCATTTAATTGGGTAATTTAATATTTGACAACTTAATCCAAGTATGGTTGCTTATGTACCTAGCATGCACTTCATTAAATTATGGAAAAACTAATCATAATATTGGCATGAAACTAAATTAAAGGCTTCAAGGGTTACATAAGGACTAGTAGGGGATGTTAGGTTCTTACCCTTGAATCTACCCATTGACATGCATGCTTGCTTTGACCCAAATTTTACTAAAGTGAAAGCAAGTTATGTTTCGAATTGAGCCGAAACTGATTGGTAAAATCTTCATTTCTTTTTATGCACTCTTCATTGCTAATCACGAACCTACAAGTTCACCAAAGATGGCATTGCTCGAACAAAAAGTCAGTATTCTCATTAAAAAAAAAAAAAAAGATCCTCATAGACACATAATTATTGATAATTAATAATTAAAATCCAGCTACTTTGGATTTAAAAATCTAAGCCATTTCAAATCTTAATGACATATAATAAAAACTGAAAAAAGTAGCATGTCCTGTCGTTGGATTTCCCAGTTTGTTTCGGTTTTCAAAAAATTAAACTAAATCGAATCGTGAAATGTGGTCTAGTTCTATCCGCAAACCTTTTTGTTGGGAAAAAAATCACCTCAAACCCAATTAGACCACAAAAAAAAAGGTTATGTTAAAATTTGAGTTTTAATTTCATTTAGACAGAAAAGTACTTGAAGTTTGTGTTATTTGAATCAAACACGAGTGAAGGAGCTCATAAGTTTTTGAATAGTGCAAGTAGTCGCTTCACTTGGAAACAAGGGGTCGTGCTGAAACTAAAATCAAACTCTAATGCTGTCTATGCAGTAACAAGTAGATACGCGAAGATTTCAAAATGCAGATCATTATAGACAGGATTTGCTTAATCTTTCAAAGTTGCAGAAATATGATACCTCTAAGTTTTCTATTTTGCTCGTAGAAGAAGAGAAGGCTGAGCAATATCGTAACCAAAACAACCTTTCATATGTCGATAATTCAAGACACTACCATTAACCTCTTTCCTTAAGAGGTTCATATTTACAACTAAACTAATATTGTCATAGCTCATGTAATTTTACTGTCAAAAGAGTGTGAACAAGAATGAGCAATGTAGTGCCTAGAGCAACGTAGCATTGACATGTGATTAACAAGAATCCACCAAGGACACCAATTAGAAAGGATAATCGAAGATAACTTCAGCATTTTTGGAAGCTCTTTGATAGCTGAGCACATTTCGGCTAACACCAAATAGTTTCGAAAGAACAGCAGCTTGATGATTTTTCTGTCCCTTTCGTGAGTGCAAATCAGCCTTGATAATCATCTTCTCCAGCACAAGTGTATCCCCAAGAAGAAACTTAATAAGGGCGTGCAGATGTTTCGATCCAAAACTATTAGCTTTGAAACCGATGATCTCAATGCTCTCGAGATGTTTCTCCAAACATTGAAAATTCCCCTTCCGTGAAAATAAAAAATCTTCTTCATCATAGTTAAAATGGTCTTTCCATTCTTTGTCAAGCATATACTGCACAAAGATACCCCATTTTAGAAACTTACTGCCTCTTACTGAAGTTTCAAAAAAAAAAAAACTTTCATTTGTCCACCACAAAAGCTAGTTAGTTTTACTTTATTTTGAGTGTTAATGAATTTGAACTCTTAAACGCGCCCACACAATAAAATATCTCTCTTTCTAGATGCTCATCATTCAAGTATAAGTTCAAGATCCCAACGCTGCATGGCAGCAAAATAACCTCCAGTATAATGCTACATTTATTTTAGGACATGAACTAAAACAGCTTAAAGTGGCCATGCACAAATGTTGAGTAGACTGATCAAGTTACAAGCAAATTTCAATTACGGTAACAAGTAAGAGTTTGAGATTGATAATCTTTATGTACTTCTAAAGTTTTAACTCACTATTCAAACATTCATTGAAAATGGAAGCCAACACAAGAAGCGAACTGAAGATAGTATAGCAAAGGAACAAACCTTGAATACATGTAAGCCATTCAGGTGTATGGTTAATTTTTCCAGGAACTCTGAACTTCCCAGCATGTATGCTATCCCGGGAAGGTCCCTTTGAGTAATTGGTGTGTGTAGTGTTAGATTTTGACATTTTGACAATGGAGATGGCACTCCTTTCATCTCAAAAAAGGACAGAACCTAAGCACATTGAGCAAGCAACAAAGAAAATTTCATTAATATTTTTTCCTGTCTAAAATTAATAAAGAATAACCAAACTACATTCCATCCAAATATGTTGAAATGAAAAAGATAATTTGTTTAAGACTATTTACATATGCTTCTTGTATAAACTTGTGATCTTTGAAGGATTTGAAAATCCTAGTAGTTGGTCACATGATAAAACAACCTTATTATTTCCAAGTGACTCTATCCATCTATCCATTGCCATTATATGAGATGATTATGGAACAACAGCCTATAGTGATGAGATAGTATGACCGGTCCTTTGAACCTATGGTGACTAGGTCCCTTATTCCTATAATCTCTTAATGTATTTTTCATGTGAAAATCATGCGTCTAAGATCGTTGCATTGATATCCTATCTAGTGAACATTCATTGTCCCAAAATTTGAGTCATCCTAGATCCATTTATTGGAAATTAATCGGAGGGAATGAGCTCCCAGGTCAACAATATTTCTTTTGTTGTAACTTGGAACCCAAAGTTAGACATCATCCTATATTTGTCTATGATTCCCGTGATGAAATACTAGAATGCCACAAAAAGCCGAGGTTACTTGGCCCGGGCAACAAACATTGCCAAACACTACAGACACCATTCAACCCGAGCATGTGTGGTAAAATTATTGAGCCTGTACCTTCAAACACCAGCCACTAATGGTGATGATAGGAACTCTGTGCACCTACTCAGAAAGTTCTTTCATCACGTCATAGCACATCCTCTTATCACGCGGCGAAAAAGTTCGAATGGAAAAAACTAAGTCAGCTTTAACCAAAGAAGATACATCATCAAGTGTGAATATACGGCCTTTCCACATCCCTGATACCCGCAATGACAGCAAATGCGGGGCCCAAATTTTCTCCAGCAGAAAGTTATCGGCACCAATGAGTAGCAAGTCTTTCACACTTGTTGAATCTATTATAACGTTCTTTATGCGCCAACACTGCCGCAGCTCGAGGGACTCTAAAACAGGACTTCCCCTCAAGATTCGCCGGAGGAAATCACCACTCAACTCCGCATATTCCATAGACAAGACCTTAAGACAAGGCCAGCCGACAGTCAGGTCCCACGAGAAACGGCACAAACTGACTTCGAGGCGCACCAACCAGCTCCAGCAATACAAGGACGGTGGCAGAATATACATAGGCCGCATCTCGGTGATGAGAGACAGGCAGAGATCCTCCACCCGGCGCCCCGCCGCAAAGTGGAGCCAGCGGTCAACCTTGGGGCGGTCGTCCTCATGGTACTGTAAGTCGGTGACGTGGAATCTCTTCACCGTGGGCGAGGTGCACTGCCTCAGGACGCTGTCGACGAGGGATGGGAAGTCGAAGGAGGAGGCGTCGTGATTGCGAGGCCGGACTCCATTGAATGCGAGGTGGGTGGTGGACGTCCAAGTGCAACGCCAGCGCTTGGAGAGGACGCTGGTCTTGATGACGTCTTTGAGGGGCAGAAACGAGAAGATGTGGTGGATCACGGCGTCCGGCAAGGCGCTGATGAGATCCCCAGGGCTCAAAGGAGGAGAAGGTCGGTTTCCTTTGGCGCGATTTGGACGGTCGCCGGAGGTTTCCCGGTGGACGGAGTGCGTCGCCATGGATTTGAAATTCTAGGGTTTCTGCCGATGTTCCCTTGAGGTTTCCAAGGATTTTTCATTTTCATTTTTTTATACACGAGCAATCAATTAGTTATGGATACAATTTGTAATCTATCTTGTTTTTTATTCGTTCCGATTTCCTATCCTTTTTTAAACACACTGCCTTATCCTTCAATTCTTTTTTATATATATTTTTCCTATTTTGTTGCTGAATTTTTTTTTAATCGAAACTTTTCTCTTTCCAGTTCTTTATCATGCATGACTAAATAAAGAATTTGATTGCAAAAACAAATAGAAGATTTCGATGTGAGAAAAGAGGTGGAGGACTACAATTAAAATTTATGCTTAGAAAAAAAGGTAAATTAAGTAATTGACTTACGTGTTATGCTAACTTGGTCGGTATTTTCTTTTATTTTTTTCCTTAACAAATGCATAAATGGGCCATTTTTGGAAAATACTTTCTTAGAAGTCATTTTCCAGGAAAATGACAATATTTTCTGGTATTCGTTAAAATCTGAAAATGTTTCGAAAAATATTTTCTAGTGTTCGATAAGGAAAATATTTTCCGCTCACTAGATTGGCAAACGCGAGCGTCAAGCTCGAGACTTGCCAGATCGATGAGCACGAGCTTGAGATCGACAAGCTTGAGGTTCACCTCGTAACGGCCGATGACTAGCCAAGAAAGAAGAATATGGGAAACAAAGAAAAGAAAATGAAAAAAAGAAAAAAAATGAAAAATGAAAGGAAATTAAAAATAATTCGAATTAAGAAAGAAAAATACTATTTAAAAATAATTCTAATAAAAAAAGAAAAGAAAAAGAAGAAAGGGGAGGAGGAAGTGACGATTTGCAGAAGTGTGGGATAAGAGAGATCAAGTAAAGAAAAGTGGAAAACAGTTTCCCCTACTTTAGAAGACTTTTTTCCTTCCATGGAAAACATTTTCCTCTAAGAATTCATTTTCCGTAAAACGAATGCCGGAAAATCTGGAAAACGTTTTCCTAGAAAACATTTTCCGTGAAACAAACGGAGCCCTAGGATAATAAAATTCTAATTTTGGCTGTGTTGGCTCTTCCCAATTTTTCAATTAGGGAGAAAGCAAACCCTGGGCCTTTGATTTGCAAAATGAAATAGCAGGAATAGACTAAAATAAACTAAAATTATAACTACAAAAAAGATTCTTTTAATCGATTCACCAAACAATTTAAGAATAACATCCGCAAGTTTGAAGCTTCTTTAAATCAATTTTAATTTTATGAAGATTAAATCCTGAAATCATAATATCGATTCTTCAAATTATAAATTTGATATGTCACTTACTATTTACTTGCAATCATAAACAATAATTAGTAGAACTATATCATAACTTCTGGTGATTATAAATTAGTCAAGAATTATTACAGCTTTTTATTATGAAATCTAGGGAAATTTTCAAATAAGGGCATGAAATGTCATCATTTTTTAAAATAAATGCCTCGATGTGAAATTTATTTCAAATAAATACATGAAATGACTCATTTTTTTCAAATAAGGATATGGAGTTGACATTATTTAAAATAAAGGCTTAGAGTGATCATGTCAGTCTAAAAAAATATCTGAACTCATTGGATGATCAAGAGCACTTCTATCATTTAAATTATTTTTATTTTCTATCCCTTTTTCTTTCTTTTTTCCTTATTTTGTTTTTTTCTATAAAAACAAATAACTCAAAGAAGAAAAAAAGGATAAAACTAAACAAAATAAATAAATAAATAAATAAACTAGGTATGAAGGCTAGGCCAGCTCTCCTGCCTTGTGGACACTATCCCATCACGAGTGAGGCGTTGGCCATGGTTGGCGGGGTCTTTGATGTGTGGCAACCCTCACCAACCAGAGGCAAGGGACAATAGGCTCTCACCAAAATCCCGCATGATTACCTCATATATTAGGAAATAATAAAATATATCCAAGCTGCTTACTAATTTTATTTTTTTTTTTTTTGATAAAATGAATGGTATTTAAAGAGCATTAGAAAAATCTAATATAACCAAGTTCCCTTATCCAAATTCTACTATTCACAGGAGTTAAGTAAATCACTATTATTTTAGTTGATTTTCTAATTGATCAATCATAAACTAATTAGTAATAACTCCTTATTGTAAGTCATTTGTATGTTAAAAATTTGAACCTAAGTTACAAATTGCTATAATTTTGGGAGAGCCAAGTTAAGTTTAAACTTAATAATCTATTAATTGAATCCTAGATGATGCACGTCGAGGGAAGGTTGCAACAAAAGTCACAAATGAAGATTGCCGAGAAAGGAGGAAAGCACGAACTCAAGGCCTTGGCTGGTGGTCGTTAGACATGGCTGAGGTGTAGTCGAGTCGCTTGCCCTTTGCCATTGCCAGCTACCTTGCCAGTCTAGTCCTCACGACCAACTTCAATTGGGCTGCCCCGTTTGCCGTGCTCTGCCACCGACCTCCGTTCCGTGCTGTTGTGGCAAATCCCAAAGTACGGGGAGGAAAGGGGAAGGAAAAAAAGAGGGCTAGGCCGGGGAAGGGAAAAAGATAAAAAAGAAAGGGGCTGGCCCATGCGGGGGAAAGGGAAAAAGAAAAAGGGGCTGGTTGGCCTAGCGCTGGTCAAATTTCAGGTGTGCAAGGCGAGCAGACATAACCCAATCTATCATGCTTGTCCACCGTCCGTTGCCACCGAGCTTGGTAGGGACCCCCGCCAGCACCCCTTTTAGTACCCCATTGGTCCTTGTCTCGGCCAACCGAGGCCGCTACTCATTGGTGCACGCTTGTGCTCGATTTCGAGCATCAGTGAGCCTCCCCTGGTCTCCATGACGTGCCCATTTACAGTCCGTGCCGAACGTCGTTGCAAACTTGGGCCTTAATCGGCTCGGTTTTTCCTTCCCGGACGGTGCCTACCACATGTTCGACGAAATGCCTAAATGAACTTCGTCCGATTGCTTTTGGTTTTCAGTCCATCGTCGGTGCCCGTCGCTCGTCAGATGCGTTTTGATGGATCCCTACAGCTATCTTCCACTTCGTGCGCCTTCATTTTATCGCTTTGTTTGCCGATATTCTGGTTTGGCGAGCTTCGGCCTTGCAAAGTCCATTTTCTGTTCTTCCTGGTGATGCAGACCGGGCGGAGGAAGAGAGAACAAAAACGGAGAATTAGGTTTTTTGGGCGGGCTTTGGTGCCTTTGGGCTTATTGTAATTGTGGTGGACTTGAGGCTATATTTAAATGGGCTTGGGCTTGATATGTGAAACTGGGCTAAAGTACTAGGAATGGGAAACCATTAGAAAGAAAAAAAGGTAACGATAGTATTCAGCCGTTGCCAAAGAGATTATAAAAAAAAATTAAAAAGGATAACCTAGCTCTAATAAATAAAAATAAATTGAAAAAATTACAAAGAGAAATTAATGAAAATGAAAAGGGTAGAGATAGTTACCCTCTTTGCACAATGGTCATAAAATACAAAAATTCTTGACCAACTATGTCAGACGAGTCACATTTTTTCATGATTTGCTAAAAATTACTCTTTTCTTAGCATTTAAACATATCTTAATAATTCTTCAACTTTTTATACTCTAATTACAATGACATTTATACTGTTAGGTTAAATCTATAGATAGAAGTTGCCATATTAGATTGCTTCCATAATTTGTAATTTCACAACTTATTTTTGAAAAAAAAAATTCTTCAATATCCCTCTTATTCTGGAAGATAATATGTTTTAAAATTTTTTGATTTGGAAAATATTGATATGACAACAAAGTTAAGGGGACTAACATGTGGTGTTCATGTCACAGCCACAATAGCTTGAAAAATAAAATAAATTTACCGAAAAGTACTAAAGAGGGAAACGGAAAAGAAACAAAAGAGCCGAACAATTGCCTTCGATGGCTTGCAAAAGTTGAAGTCCGATATGAAGAAGGTTGAGTGAATTTTTTAGAACTTTTTGCCAAATAAAAAAAAAAATCAAGTGATTTGAATATATTTCATATATATATATAGCTTATTTTAGCTCTAAGTTTATGTTGATAGAATCAGCCGCATTAAAATACACGAATAATCAATAAATATACGACTTAGTTGTGAAAACATTAATTTAACGACTCTCTTATTTTTGAAAAAGCATCATGATACTTTCTTTTGGAGTATTTTAAATTTTAAGAATAATAGGTGTCGCAGGTACATTAACATGGCCCTCGTGTGGGCTCATGCCACGGCCACAATAATCCAAAACAAGAAAAGGAATAAGTACAAATATAGTGAAAAAGGAAAATTACCAAAAAGAAAAGGATATGATAGTTGCTCTCTGTTAGTAATAATTTTCATAGGCTCTTGAGAATTATTATTTGAAACCATCTAAATTTATCTCCATTTTTATCCAAAGGTTAGATATCTTTCTTTTTTGAATTTTGAAGATAAATAAGAAGAGTTTGTGGGTCTAGTCTCTGTTATGATTAAAGCTTTGGGGAAAATGCGAATAAGGCCTAATTTTTGGCTCCATCGCCATCGGGGGCCACAGGCAAAAGGCTTGAAGAATCCTCCATACAAGGCCCGGATCGAATTGTCTGCCAATCCAACTAGAAAACGTCCCCGTCCACGATCAGCTCGTCCTTCCGATTGGGATGAAACCCGAAGCTCAGTGGATTACGTCAGTCAATTGCCCGGTGCCATCATCCTTCATATCTTCTCCTTCTTGGCCACAAAAGACGCGATCAAAACCATTGTCTTGTCTAAACGATGGTGTTTCACTCGGAGCTCTAATCCACATATATTGTTCTCTCTACCCACCAACGGTATCCAAATTTTCAAGAGTTTCATTGCATTCATGGACGCGGTGCGATTCCTCTACATTGCAATTAAGTTGAAAAGCTATTGTTCAAACTATTCTTATTACCCTAATCGTAATATGGATAGTTAAATTTTCAGTGACTAACTATTATCTAAATTATGTCGATAGAGTTGGCAATATTTAAACCTTTGATTTTTTTGTAATAACATTTCCCTTTCTGTATGAAATTATTTCAATATCCCTCCTATTTTCTAAAAGCCACTTTAATAGTTCATTTAGGTGCATTTTCATTTTAAGTACATTTATATGGAGAAAAAAAGTTAAGAGCCACCCATGGTGCTTATGCCATGCGATAATAACTCGACATTCCAAAAAAACAAATCAATAGGTAGTCCTAGAAAAGGGGAAACTAAATGGCATGGAATGTATTAGTTGGCAGCTGGGGCCGAGCGATCAGTCCTCTCCACGTAGCTCCCCCACGATGCTTGCTAACACGTCTCCTACTTATTTTGGCTTCCGACCTTCGATACAATTCCAATTTGGATAGAATTTGATACACAAACTTGGCAACCTTTTTTTTAGTAGAACAATGGAGTCGGCGTCAAAATAGAGACGTGCGACATGCATCGCAGTCTGTACTTGGCATGATTGGGAGGCGAGAACGATCTTCTCTGGTGCCACATTTGTCAGCCAGTTTGAAAAAAAGAAAAGAAAAGGGAACGTGTATGTAATTTAAGATTTGATTATGCTATTCCTAAGCTCATGAGATGCCAAACTTGATCACGAATGTGGTTTTTGCTAAGGAATTATCTCTGAGAAGTCATTTATGCTTAACTTTTCGGGTAGAATTTTGCAAGTTTCATCACCTATTTATGTCTACTGCTTAGTAAATAGAGTGTTTGGATGTGGTATCACATATCAGGCTGACTCGGGCAATTAATTTTTTTTTTTCTGGAGCTTAAGCTCATTTATATGTAAGCCCACCGCTCTTGAGCCTACCCAAACCTGATTACAATAGAGTTCATTTATTACGCAAGAAATAAGTAATTTAAAAAAAATCAAAATGAAGCCATGTCAAAGCATTTGTTAGACCTAACTTATAGTGTCAACATACTTGGTTATCACGCACCATCTAAAGTGGCACAGAAAGAGAAAACAAATTTTATTTCCATTTGGTGTAATTTACGTTTTCTTATTTCATATAGGCACACTTTCAGATGAGATTGTGCATTAAAGAATTCCTTCAATTTAGCTATCGTTACTAGCAAAAGTTGCACATATTTTGTGTATATTCAAAATATACACAAATGAACAAAGGATTGAGTACGACTGAAAAAGATTGACCAAGTCTCCTAGAGTTTCCAGAGACTTCTAAAATATTCCCAAGGACAGACGACACAACAAACGTAGCATCTTCTAGAAAATTCCTATCATAAATGTCGATAGTTGATAAACAGGAAAATTACCAAAAAAGTCATAAACCTACTATAATTGTGCCATTTTTTTTAGCTAATTAAGTTAGAAATCTTTTGTAATCGTGCCAGCTTAGTCCTTCCAATCAAAATTGGCCAGCCGGCGCTGATGTGGCCTTCGGTTGGCACTAGCGACAATTTCTTTAATAATGTTTTTTTCCTTTTTTTTTTTTTGGATTTTTTCCTTTTTTTTTTAAATCTTTTTTCCCCCTCCTTCTTCCTTTGTCAAGCCGGTCGCTGGATTGAGCTGACCGTCGCTGGACATGCCACAACCGGATCGGGTAAGGGCTCTCCTCATCATCGCTAGGATAGGGCTCGCTCGCTTGGCCGCCACTGGCAAGGCAAGTCGCCGCTGGATCTGACAATGGCTCACCTCACCAGTGCCTAGGTGAATAACTCGCCCAACGACGACAAGGCAAGCCCCCACTGGATTTGGCAAGCGCTCGCCTCACCAAACCCAGTGACGGTGAGGTCCCCCTCATCGAATCTAGCGAGGGCTCGCCTAGTCACAGCGAGGTGAGCCCTCGCCAAATTCGGCAGGGGCTCGCCCCATCAATGGTTAGGCTAGCTCGCCCTCGCCCAGCGACAACAAGGTGAGCTAGCCTGAAGCCAAAGGAAGGACAACGAGGTGAGCTAGCCTGATCGTTGGAGCCAAAGGAAGGAGGAGGGAGAAGGAAGAGAGAGAGAGAGAGAGAGAGAGAGAGAGAGAGTACTAAAAAAATTCAATTAAAAAAGATATTATTAAAAAAAATTGTTGCTGACACCGATCGGCTGTCACGTCAGTGCCGGCTGACCAATTTCAGCCGAAAAGACTTAACTAGCACGATTATAAAAGGTTTAGGATTCAATTGGCCAAAAAAATAAATTTATGACTGAATTGGCATAATTGCAATAGGTTTAGGAATTTTTTGGTAATTTTCCCATTGATAGGCTCTTATATAAATCTCCATCATTAGATCGAGAACCAATCAATGAATGTTACATGAGGGACTCTTGTCTAAATAGGAATGTCAGCCTCTCATTTGTATTCATTTAATACTTGAGTAGTAGAATGTATTAACTTATAGAGCTTTTCTCTGAAGAAAAATGTTCCAAACTTGAAAATTTTTCCTATCACCCCTTGTTGGATTCAATTATTAATAGCTGTGTTGAGTTTGCAAGCCCCTCGTTGGATTCAAGTATTAATAGCTGCATTGAGTGTTGAGTTCGTAATCGGGCATGGCGTCGAAGAGTTGTCGTTAAACCTGCATCCTAGCATTCCAGGTTCATGTGTTGCCGGCTTCCTTCTTCCACCTCACTACGTGGGTAAGTTTGCACTTGTCTCAAGGCGATTTTTGTTTCATAGATGCTGTGAATTGGTCTTCGTTGAAGAAACTGCGCATTCGATATGCCAAGTTGATGTATCGAAGACTTTTGAGGAGTTGCCTTGTTTTGTAGTTTCCTGAGTTGAAAGACTGCATGAGCTTTAAGCACATGAGAATTGAATCAAGAGCTGTGAGAGAGTTGGTGATTAACTCTAACAGGTTATATGCCCGTGATGGTTTGCTCTCGGATATATCGGCTACTCATCTACTGAAATTATGCCTATTGGGAAGTGATACGAGAATAAAATTTGGACTAGATCAAGTAACTTCTTTGGTTGATTAGTCAAAGACAAAAAGAGAGGGGAAAAATCACTTGAAATGGATCCCGACTCCAATCGAGTACGGGTCGCTCGATTTGCATCACATATAATTAGGTCAAAACAGGTTAAATTAATCAATTTGGGTCAAACTATTTTCGATATGATCCAAACTCAACCTGATCCAATCCACCCGTTTAATGGGCCTACTCATGTCACTATGATGAGGTGGCACATAAACAATGCCCACATGTCTCCATCACATGCAACAAACCATCAACCATGGATTTCCATCTCATTTCATAGGGAAAGATCTTGTCCGCTAACCGTCATAGCCTTTTCACCATATAAACATGTGAAGTTTAGTTCAGACCATTGAATTTATGTGCATTGTCTCGATGACTTCTTTGTTTCACACCTCAAATCATTTTTCATTTCTTGAAGCTTGAGACAATACATGTTGGATGAAATTGTTATTGCTCTGATAATAAAAAATTGCTTAAAGCTAAACTAAATAACTAAATGAAATAGAATTGGAATAACTATTATGCGTGGCCACAAATCTTGTTCCGGGCACTACATTGGTGAGTTTGTTCGTCCGGATGCTGTTTTTCAACATTGGGTACCATAAATTGGTGTTCACTGAAGACATTACGAATTGAAGATGCATTGAAGGATGATGCGATGATTAGAGTTTCGAGTGGCAACCCTGTTCTAGAATTCCTAGAGTTAAAATAGGGCAAAATTTTCAATAATATCATAATTGAGTCAAGAGGTTTGAGAGAGTTGGTGATTGATTCTCATTAGGTTCAATCTTGAAAACTTTGGCATTTAGACGATTCTTTTAAGGGAGAGTTCATACCTAATTAAAAATCTTCTTTGGTTGAGGCCGAAGTAAATTTCAAGATGACTACTTACATGCTCATCAAGTTAAGGGCTCATGGCAATCTTGTTAAGCATCACGTCACGAAATTGGTGATGGGGAGCTACCACCATCAAGTTTCAAATAAAGAAACTTAGGTTTGTTATCAATTTGCGGATCAAGAATGAGTCAGTGTTTGGAAATGTTATTGCAGAGGAATATTGCCGTTAGAAGTCGTTTGTGGGTATGGCTCGACAGCTAAAGAGGGTTGAGATTGATGGGTTAGATGCTGATTGTCTAGAGCTAAATTCTGTGCTTTATGCAATAATGTATTTGCTGTGCGATGTTAAATCCTCAAAACTAAAAGACATGAAAGGAGAAAAAGGCTAATTAATCCTGGCAAATTGCTTGAATTCTACGAGCAACTTGTATGCTGCCAAGAGATTCTAAGAATACTTAATTGATTTCAAAATGCATTCAGCATAACGAGCATAAGTAAAAACAAGGAGTTATTAGAAGTAGCACCCAGGATCTGAAGTTTTTTATGTTGGTGCTACAGTCGTCGTTTTGGAAGGTATTATGTCTCTTTTAAAGATCCTTAGAAGCCAGATGTAAGCAATACTAATGGTATTATTTTTTAGAGGTACTCTCTGACTATTAGTGTACAATTGCTTGTGCTGTTTTGGTGACATGGTAATTTACACGTTGAACAAAGAAAAAAGTGCTTTATAAGTGCGATTCGTTATGCTGCTGCAAAATGTCTTACTTGGTTGTAGTGAAGATTTTCAATTTTTCAATTTTTAACATGAAGCTCCAAATGATGGAAACGAATTGGTAGATACTTGAATGATCTCTTGCGTCTTGTTGGAATTCACCTCATTGGACAAACCAATGGCACTGCAATCGATCCATATTGAGGATCTAAATAAGTTCAAGTTCTCATTCCAAAACATCATCATTGGTTCTACTGCTCACATTATGATAGAATTAGTCTTGGATTTTCTTTTCTTTGTCTTGTATATGCATAGCACAAATTGCACTGGCAAAGAAGATTTCTTATTTTACTTCTTGCATTTTTGGTTATTGATCCAAGTCAATTGCACCTAGAAAGGTGATTTTTTCTTCACCGATTTCAGGTTGTCTAAAGGGAGATGGAAGTGAAAGTCAATTGATTTGATAATTGACTGAGATTGTTCACAGACAAAATTCACTAGTTATATTATATCCAATATCTCAAAAGTTCTAAAATCCCCAATTTGCAGATATATGTAATTATTGGAAGGATTTCAGCAGGGACAAAGCCAAAAGTCTAATGGGAAGTTTTAGAATCCTTTTATTTGGTTCCAAACAGATTTTATCATGCACATTTGGCTATACTTTTGTATTTTCATTTTTCCCTTTAACTTGAAAGTCAAGTTTGAATGTTTATAAAAGTTATAAAATCTCGTATTTTTTAAACATCAAGGTGAGGAGGCAATCCTTAGAGAAGGAATGGAAGGCAGTGATGTTGGATGCAATTTACTCAAATTACAAAAATGAAAACGACAAAATATAAACATGTCATCCTAATTATCAAAACAGCTTGGTAATTAAACACACCGAAGTACCTTCGTGACCCAAGAGAGCCTCACTGCAGGTCTTCTTAGGTTGTTTCACTTTGTGCCACTTCTCACAATGCCTCTCTTTTAACAATATTAAAGATAAACTCAGCTTTTTCAGAAGCGATGTGGAAGGGTTTAGCCTACTAGATAGATTAAGTTAAGGCACGAACCAAAATTGAAGGAGTAGCCCGCATATGTTGGAGCAATAAGCATATCACAAGCTTTCGTTGAGACATATGCAATGCAACCACATGTGTTCAGGCTTTAATTCGAGTGGATCTGTCTAGCGCGAGCTGTCCCATCATCTTGACATCTGTGCAAGTTGTGAATTATTGCATTTGTGGGATGCCAATTTCATTAGCTCATATGAGTAACGATCACATTACTTTTGCGATGTATTGACGATACAAAAAATTCTACATCACATTCACTCTGACGTTAATAACTAATACTTATTTTATGTTACTAAAAATATTAAATTAAGTTGTTACGAAATCAATACTCAAATTTTTTTTTTGTCACCAGAGCCAATAAAAAATATGCTCACAATGACAATAGTGGCCTAAATTTTCATAATGTTGATTTAAGTCTGTAGTATTGATGACACAATTCTTTTTTTTTAATGTATTGGTGTCATATCGAATAAAGTTTAGGATTTCTACAGGTAGATGGAGGGTATATTAGGCACGCTATTATGAGTTCGAGTTGAGGAGTTTTCGCAATGCAGAAAAAAAGAAAAGGTTTGTTAAATTATAGCATAGTGAGTATAATTTAGGGTTTTTAGCAGTATTTCCTTTTTCTCAAATTACAATGAAATAATTAATCCACCACTTTTGAGCCTATGGAGACTCGTCGTGAAGCCTGAAGTACCTATTATGTTTGTAATATAGTCTGATCCGACCTGACTTGGCCCGCCCGTTAATTCAAATAAGTTCGCCTTGACTAATTTAACCAAATCTCTCTCTCTCTCTCTCTGCTCTGCTCTTTCTCTTCTGCAATTTTCTCCACATATGGTCAGGAACGAACTCTGCATCGATTGCCGACGAACGACCATGACCACATTCTCCTTCCCACATATCTTCATTAATTAAGGCCATCAAAAATTCGACGCAGCGGCATGTGTGGATAACGCCATGTCAGATTAACATAGCCATTAGTCTTAGGGTATGGATTTGCTTCTGGATCTTTGAGGGGCCACGATCGATCACTAAGAGTTCAAACGTGTTAAATCGTGATTCATCGGAAATCTTGGAACATGGATTGGTGTTGAAAAACAGCTCAAGGAAGTATCCGAGTGCCGGGCACGGTTTTCTCCGTCAGAGCTGGTCTCAAGGATGAGGATCTTTCAAGTTTGGATCAAAATTAGTTTTTTATATGGAGGGATCAAAATCATAGGCAGACCGATAGGCTGGATTTGTCGTGGGGCTTATGGAATTTCATCTAACATAGGAACTTGCACTAACTAAGATTGATTAAACACCGAGACAGCAAGAAAGGCATTCTCTCTTGTGTATCTGGTGAGGAGGAAATTTAGAGTGTATGGAAACTAAATATGACAGCAGAACGACTTTGAATTTTCCAGCCCTAGAAAACCCCTGCGTAGGATAGACGGATTACCGCAATGATGCTAGAATCCTTAGGGTTCATCGAGGAGCTTGTTAATCTTCTTGCTCTTGTCAATGGTCAAGGAGTTGACATCATGCTCTGCTCCTGCTTTATCCACCGATGTCATGCGCGCCACACTTTGCTCCAGTCTTAATTTTACACACACATCTTAGGATTTTACTTCTCATTAGTATTATGAGATTATAATGCACCAACGACATTTCATGGTATTAAATGGTAAAAGTATGAGATTACAAAACTCCTTCGCATTTGTTTTTATCACAGAGAGATATTTGAATATGCCTTTCATGGCAAGGTAGGTCCCACCATTGACATATCAATTTTCATGTTACACCAATACAAGCGCTTGGGCATATGCTATGGAAATAATTAACTAGCCTTGGTCTATATAAATCGAGACCATCATAGCTATTGATTAGATAGATTGCTTCAAGGACTCTTTTATGATGATGCTAGTTAGATAGATTAAGGCACAACTCCAATGAGAGAATTTACTGTAAACTGAGGGGACCGATGATTTATCCTTGCCAAAAAGGAGTCTCACGTCGATGTAGCTATCTTGGGGCTCAAAAGGAGCTCATGATACAACATACGATGAGAGGAAAAATTGCTCATGAAAGTTGGAAAAGCTCGATCCAAACGAAATGTCAAGCTCGAAAAACTGAAAATGAAGCAACGTCATATCATTTGTTAAACCCAATTTATTGTCCACATACTCTGTTTTCGCACACTGTCACAAGTGGCACAAAAAGAGAAGTAATTCTATTTTCAAGGGTGTACCGTCTACCTATGATTTGCTTATGCTTTCATGGCTTGGAATGGAGTCCACTAAAACGAAAATTGGCTATTACTTTCTCATTTTGTGAAGCTTTTTGATGGCCTTCTTGTAGTTGAATCACTTCAAGGAAATCCCAAAGATCACGAGGCTCAACAGGCACCCCATTACGCGACATCTTTAATTCAGTGTCAAGTATTATCTTCTCCAATCCAACTGCCTCAAGAAGAAATTTAGCCAGGGCAAACAAATGTTATGATTTAATAGAGTCGAATTGGAACCCAACAATTTCAACCCTTTTGAGATGATTTGCCCTACAATGGAACTCCTTTCCTCCGCGCCAAAATTGTTTTTCATCAAAGGTGTAGAGGTCTTGAAAATTCTGGTAAGGCTTGCACTAAAAACACACATTTGACAATAACTTTTTTAAAGCCAATTGACAGATGCTATGACGTAGCCATGACATTGAGTGGAAACAAATATAAAACAAACAAGCTCGTCGAATGAATGAATGATCATATCCTTTGCAAAAGAACAATCATATTTCCATACAACTCCCAAGCATCCCAGCTTTTTTTATACACAAACCCAATTATTTTATTAAATTCAAATTAAAAACCAAGATAAAAGTCAACCTTTTTTGCTATTGGGGCCATGAAGTCCAACAAGATTCGTCGCACACCAAGCCCTCTTTTTTCCCTTTTCCCATGCCTTTAGTCTCCTTTGAGTGAGAGAGGTGACATTGAGTAAGCGAGAGAGAGTAAAGAAGACAGAGGACGTGCCCAAGAGAGGAAGCTTTTTCTTCTATGGGCTCTACGACTTTCATAGAGGAAGCTTTCGGGGAGAGAGAAATGTCATTATTTGACAAAGCATTTAGAGATAATGTCGCATTTAGAGAGAGACATTATTGTTTCAATAGAGGAAGTAGTTAGAGAGAAGGAGAGAGATACATACATTTTTTAAACTTGTCATGTTGGACAAAACGCTGGACTTAGAAAATCACGTTGGATGTAAAATTAAGTAAAAATGCCACTTATAATAGATTGTCAAAATAGTTACTCAAATGAATAATTTTACACTAATGTAATACTAAAGTGAATGTTGTATGACAATTATGGCACCCTTAGTGTTCTTATCCCTAGATAGTTCATATGGAATTTCATAGAATGTAGTTACTAGTATATATATAGTAAAAAAAAATACAAGTATATTGGTGTTTTCTCTAATAAGTTTTCATTACCCTCTGTCCGTTGATTAAGTTGACCTTTTACATATTAGTTAAAAAATATAAATATATACCATGAGCCAAGTATTCAAGGGTGTGATGACCCTCACTTAGTAGGGGTGTAGAAAATACCAAAACCAATATGACTTGAACCGAATATTTTTGGTCTTTTCAAGTCGGGGATTTTATTGGTTCATGTAATAGCTTAAAACATTGGGCCTTATGGTGGTTCGGTTCAAATCGAAAGAAGCTTTTGGATTTTCACTTGCATCAACGTGATAATCGTCATTCAAGCAAGTGAAGATGATCACATTCCTTTTTTACAAGTCACATTTCAATAGTTAAGTCACCCCATTCGCATCGATGTGACGCCTCATGAGTCTAACGCTTCAGCCTCCATGGGCTCGAAAGGGCAGTTTCGGGCGTTGTTTGACAAGGCCTTATAGTCGTAAAGCCTGGCCCGTCTCGGCCCGGCCCAGTTGGACCTCCTTCCTCCCTTCGCTTTTCCATTCTTCGTCTTACGTCACTTCTGTACACTGTGTTTCCGGGCTACTTGCGGAGCTTTCTAGCAATTGAGACCGACGAAGTAGGGTCGCCGGCACTTGCTTTCGTTTCAGCTTCAAGTTCCGACGACCCGCTTTGGCTTCTCAGGTTCGGCTCTCGTTCGGGCGTTCTTTTTGCGACTTCCTAACAGGCGGGTAGATTCGATTGTTTTCCGACTCGGTTTGGTGAGGTTTGGCTCGATTTCTTCCGATTGGCAGGTGAAAATGGCGGAGTAGAATCCAAAGAAGGATTTGGTGGCGATGGTCACGGATGACGCGATGGTCTGGGTGCTTCATCGCTTCAATTGGCAGAGGCTGTGACAATCTCTCCTGAGTATTGCTTCGACTTGAGAAAGTTCTTTTTTTTTTTTTTTAATATTTAGTGTGTTCATTTCTTCAACGATGGCTTGGTGTGTGTGCCCTTTGAGTCATTGGCGTTATCTCGTTCTACTTCTTTAGCTTTTCCTAAATGTGCTACTCTTCCTTTTTCGCCATAAGAACTACTGTAAGTGCCAATCTAGCTTGAATTGCGTTCGATAGAGAATTGGACGAATATACAGGTTTAAAGTGCTTGGAAGTCTGAATGAGAATGTGACGTCGAACGAAGGAGTGGGTCTTTTACACAGGAACGAAGAGTGAATGATGGTGATGCGAGTGGAAATCTAGAGATGACTTAGTTGCGAGTAAAGAATTCCAAGCTGGTGTCAGTCGAATGAAGGGATATTATTTATAGGCACAATGGATTCTTATCGACTTCTCAACCACGTTGTTGCCCTTCTTTGTACACTAGTTAGAGTTTCCATGAAAATAATTAACATGAATTGGGGGATGCCATTTATGCTAGATAAATTAGATATGTCAGATGTAGAAATGCTTGATGCCCACTTGGAGTTCAAAGGTTTAGCCCCTGCAGAATACCATCTAAATGTCATCAGGCATCTAAAAAGATCTTCTTAAATTTCTGATGGTGACTCTCGCAATGTAACTTTACTGCTGGCTCCCCTTCTTTTACTGGTTGAGCATTTTTTTACTGACCGAACATGCCCTACAAGGAGAGGTTTGGCGTATACTGAAATATAGACTATAGGCAGAAAGTTTCTCACATTTTGTATTGCTTGAAGTTTTATTTATCTTCTTCTCATTAAAGAAGGGCATTTCGTCACATCATTTTGGCTAATCAAGTTCACTTGTGGGAGTTTTAACTTTTGGATATATCTCAAGCTATAGTGCATAGCTATATGACAATCTGGTCAAGAGGGACGGAGGGAGAAATTGGAGAAAGCAAAGAGACTAGGAGGGTAGGGGGAGCTGCATCTAAGTATGTTAAGATCCTATATGACAATCTTTTGGTAGTTCAAATTCATAAAGAGCCTAGATTAGATTCCTAACTTGGTAGTTTTTGCTGTCTATTCTCCCCGGAAAAATTTAGAGAGGAGATAATTTTCTTGAGAAACATCTGAATGCTTCGCTCGTCATATTGTCTTCTGGATATGGAGAACATTTTGAGTGCAATATAGCACTTGAGCCAGTAGTTGAATGGTTTCTGTTAAGATCCTAAGTTGTAAATACTAGTACACTTGTAATCTTCGCTTGGAGAAAGCTTTCGAGCATCTACTCCACCTTGAGGTTCCATAGCTGAGCAACAAGATTTGTTTTTTTAATTCATATATTGGATTGGAGCCTGCCAACAAGATATAGATTCTCTTGCTTACTTGACCTACTAGCCCAAAGAAATCTCGTATCAAGTGACCACCTCTTAGTTATTTTGTGCAGTTATCATGTTTTGCCTCACTTCACTAATTTTGATTAACATTTTGTTGCTTAATGCGTGTGCTCTGTCTTTCCTCTTCTTCTGTTAATTTTGTTGTGAACAAATTACTCTCTCTCTCTCTCTCTCTCTCTCTCTCTCTCTCTCTCTCTCTCTCTCTCTCTCTCTCCACCCCCTCCTTTTTTGTTTATAATGAATCACTTTCTTTGCACATTGCAGTGTGTGTCATCAATACTGGCCTCTCTTAATCATTCCAATCTACTCCAGGTAAATGTGTAGCATCATTATGCTGGTGTCCTGATGGCAAGGTTGTCTTGGGCTTGAAGATGATACAGTTCGACTGCATGATCTCGAAGTGAGTTTTCTATGTTGTCATTTGAATGTTACCCTCATTGCTTCTCAACTAGAAATTCCTTCTGCAACAATATTTTGTCATCAGAACGCGTTCTTCTCTAATCTCTCTTGGGAAAGATCCTGAATTGCTCAAAATCTGCATGATGCAATGCAAACAGCAAACTTGCTCAGCGAAAATTGAGCTGCTAATAGAGAGAGCAATCCATTTTTATTGGTCATGTCTATCAACATCAAGTTAACAACGGATTGCTAGATAGGTCAATCTGAGTAAGATATGATTAAAAAAAATTGCTGGAAAACTCTATTCAAACATGACCCTTTTGTTAAGTAGGTGAACAAATTACAAGAGATGAATAAGCCGTTTGTTTAACTAGTTAGATTGAATTGAATGGGTCATTCAAATCCTCACATGACCGACACGGCATATGTACAATATGCATATTGTCATCGATGTCAATTAAGTTTGAAAAGAAACAAAATTAATTTTGAAAAGAAACAAAATTCACGTATGATTATTATTAAAGATTATAATGAACTAAATATAAACATATCATGATTAGTCAGGCTGTTAATCAAGTTGGCACTATTGTTTAGTTAGATAGATTACATGAGTTGATTTCTCTTTCAGGATTTGAACTTTGAATTCAGAACAATATTCATTTATTTATTGGGTTAACTATTAAGGAGGGAGCCACAATTTTGATATGACATGATAACCTCTTAGGGTCAACCTTAGATGTCACATGGAAAATTGAATCATGAATCAAAAAATCAAATCTATGGATTGTGGATCATGAATTTCATCCAATGGAATCATAAACAATGATAAAATGTTTGAGATTGTTATTCCATGACAAACGTAATTACTAAATATCGATTGTAAAGTGTGGTGTTATTTTTATTGTTAGGTAATTACTAATGATAAAGATACTTCAAATTCGACTAATGTTATTATTTCTAGACATGAGATATTACTGCATTTTATTTTTCTTTTATTAAATAAGTACCCATTTGACAAGGACACAAAGATCATGTACATAGTATTGTAATTGGATTCCCATTCATAGAATTTAGTATAAGACAATCAAATCATCCACCGAGCTTGATGCAGCCAATAAATCATGCTAGGTGACTACCAAGTTTTTGGTGAAGATTGACTTTGAAACGCAAACATGGATCAGGATACTTGAAGCTTAATCACTAAATTTATCAACTAGGATTTGAGTATTATTAGGATTTTACGATGTTTCCTTCATCCTTTTAAGTTTGAGTAGGAGGATCTTATGTATACTCCAATAATGTTTCTTGTTTAGATATTTCCTATTTCGAGTAGAACTTTTAGAGAGTCTACAAATATAGTTCTAATTTTTACTTTTCAACATAGTTGATAATTTATTGAACTTGGCAAGTGTTTTGCTTGGAAGATTTTGGGATGCAATTCCTCTTTGGTGTCTTGCACCCTAGGTGTCATGCTTAGGCAGCTTTGTGTGTGATGCCTAAATATTTATTCTTTATTGTGGGACTCATCATCCTACAACAAAGCCTTGAAATGTTTTTTGACACTACATTGTTTGATGCATAAGTTAAATTATGAATCAGGGAAATTGATCGACTCATATCTAATCGTTGAAATCAGCAATGAATAACTTTTGTGACAGCCTGAATTTTCATAATTTGTTTTCGATTAAATAAATCGGGCCTTTCATCGAAACGCTAATAGTGCTATTCTCTGAGCTGATCACTCACAAGATAACTGGACTATCTAGGGAAGTAAGTAGGGAATCTAAATGCAATTGCACTTGAGAATTCGACCAAGAATCGACTACTCGACCGTGTTGATCTGCAAGGGTCATTACGGCACCGTCAGAGATCGATCAGAAATCAGAGATAGGTCGATTCGACTGAGATATGTGATCAAATTGTGGGTGATTCCACTTGATTAAAAAATTCTCATCGATCGGCACTAAATTGATTTTCTGTCGTTTTGATACCCGGTGCCCGTAATTGAAACCTCGAGATTTTCACGACAATTGAGAGTCGTTAATGTGTCGAAGATGTACTTTGTGACTCGAGATAAATCGATCACGGGTCAATTGCACCAAAAATTCCTAAAAGTTACCCGGTAGACTAGGTCATGCTAAGAGCGTGCCGGATTGAAAATAACCACGAATTTAAACCCGATTTCAGAAATTGAAAGTTCTGAGGTGTCACAAGCTATTTTAGGAACGTCGACTCACTCTCCGAGAAATTTTCAGAGATTCCGGGATTTTTACGGAAAATTGATTCGGACATTACGGAAAATCAGTGGAAATTCGTATGGGCCGAATTCAATGGAGTTTTGACCTCCAAGCCGAGCTATTGGGTGATGGGCACTTACAGAAATGATATGGCCTTTTCTTCTACAACGATGGATATCAAATTTGGGAAATTTGATAAAGAAATTAAAGACCAAAAATGAGTGAAATTCGGAACTAAAAGAGGGCAGTAATTTTGTGCTTCAAAAATTGATTATTGGTGGAATTATTTTATAAGAAAGTAATGGGGGACAATGCATTTAAGTAGATGGATAACCCTTGTGGACTTTCTTTCCCTTGTCCTCTCGTGCAAGCTGGCCGACTCCCCCTGTCCATTCCCTCTCTCCTTTCTTCGTTGCTTCTCATCCCCTTTTTCAGTCGACGAAGCTCAACTTTCATTTTTTTTTTTCCTCTGAAATTTCGCTTCTTCACCGAAGCTCCTCCATCTTGCCCCCGCATCTTCAAGCTCCACGGGAATTCAGCTGCCAGCGAAGCCCCATCATCGGTCAACAACCCAAGCTCTCCCTCTCTTTAGTTGACCACCGAGTGCAGCAAACGAAGCCGCATGTCTGCGGCATCTTCTCCGAGGACCAAGCAGCTCTCTCCACTTCGGTTTGTTCCCCGCCGGTCAAGACACCCCTCCACGAAAGCCCTACTGTTGACCGAAGAAGCCCCGGGATTCCACCGAACCATCTCTCTCTCTTCGTCCAATGATCTACCAAGCGAAGCAGCTGCCGTCCAAGCTTCCACGCGTCCCCAGCAGCTTCTTTCGGGTCATCCAGTAGCGGTGAAGCTTCTTTTGTTGACCGCTGCACGTATCCGCACGCCTCTGCTCCACTTTCATCCCTTCTTCTTCAACGCCAGCGAAGAAGACCGCGTGCAAGCAGCTGCGCGTCCCTCGCAACTCGGACGAAACTGCTTCTTCGCCCACGTCTCCTTCGTGCGAGACTCCTCCAGCGAAGGCCAGCAAAGCCCGCAGCCCATCTAGCCGTGGAGTTCAGCCCATCTTTGAAGCCCATGGATCCAGCGAATTCTTTCAGCCCGTGAGATTCAGCTTCAGCTAGCCCATGAACGTTTAACCCACTTGAAGTCAGGCCCAAATTTGCAGCAGTTCAGTCCACACAGAATTCCAGCCCAACTCAGCCTTTCCAAGCCCGCGTTAATTGAAGCCCGCGAAGCAACTCAAGCCCAGTCCAATTTCAAAAGCAAATCTCAGATTGGGCTGAGATTTGTTGGGCTAAGTTTAGGCCCGGCCCAAGTTCGCCGACGCCGCCGAAAATTAAGGTTTCGGCAGCCGTTGCGTCGTTGTCGCGGTGAACCGGTTTCCGCAATTAACCGGTGAGTTTATACTCTAAACTCTGCTTAGTAGGCTAATAACGTTTAAGGGGTGTTAGATTTATTTTATTAGGAATTAGGTGGCTAGTTAGAGTAAATTAGAAATTGAATTATTTAATTGAGCATGTTAGGTGGTTAGCATGGTTTAGCTAAGGCCTAAATAAAGTGTACTATTTATCTAGAAGGGTTTGGGAATTTCTCCGAGTCCGTATTGGATATTAATTTAATGATTTTGGCCTAGGTTAGTATTTGTAGAATTTAATTTGATTTCTTTAATTGATTTCAGTTATTATTTAATTATTAATTATTTTTCCGGAAATTAGGCCGGAATAGCCGGTGACTAGAATTTCGTGATGATTGCAATGGTGTAGTTAATTTCTGCAATTGAATGTTAAATTATGCAAATTGAGTGCTAATTTGATTTTTGGTATTTAATTCCAAAAATTGTGAATTTCCAATATTTATTCAGAAAATCCCAGGTGTCAGGTTTTGACACCGAAAATGGTTTTTAGTACTATATGAAAAAGTGGGATTTCAAAAAGGATGAATATCGATTTTTCTGGATCAAGTTGACTGTGTACCCACACACGAGTAATTTCATGTGAATTTCTAATACGAAGAAAAAGGCCAGGCTCACCATTTTAATTAAAGCATTTGAGTGCAATGTACGGTGCCCTGGGCCATATTTGAGTGATCGTGTGATGGTCAAGAGAAATCGTCCCGGGCTGTTGAGCTGGACGTTATCCTTATTTGGAATACCCCCTGGACAACGGGAAGCCGGTCGCAGTTGATTCTGGACCCTATGCTCCTTCGGGAATGCCGTTGACGTAGTGACAAAGCCGTGCTCCATGGGGGGAGACGATGCCTGGCAATGCCAGAAGACCGCCGAACTGAGAGTAAGCCGTGCTATATGCCGAGATCAAAACTAGGAACGCATGATTAATTGAGTGTGGCGTTTCAGTTATTGGAGCTTATTTGTTGATCATGCTCTCATGTTGTTTGTGAGATAAATTGTACTGACTTGCAGGGTGGATCTGAGACGAGGTAAGTCTCATTGATTGTGTGATTGTGTAATTAGGACACTTCTTGGCGTATTTCCCTCCTAATTGGGGTTTAGAGCTTAGACTCGCTGAGATGATATCTCACCCCGTTGTGGGACAACATTTTCAGGGTCGTCGAGTGGAGGACCTGGAGCTGAAAGGAGGTGATTGGAGGCGTAGGTCAGTTAGGACCGCTTCTTTTTGGAAGGCCAGTCTTTTGTAGTCTTTTGGCCATAGACCTATGTATATGACTCAGTGTATATATAAAAGCATGTTTGTTTGTGAATCTATTGTCCTGCTTTTCTATCCCGAGATGATTACTGTCAGGGGATTTCGTTTCGCTTCCGCATGTGCAATAAAATGGAAAGGGTCGGCGACTCATCCTGGGAAGTCGCAAATTATTATCGACCAGAGAGGGATGGGCACACGCTCGAGGCTCGGGGCGTGACAACTTTAATCACCAATCATATGGAATTTATATGCTATTCAATAGATTTATATACTTTAGGACTTGAATATGATTGATGTGCTCAGTTGCATTCTTGTGTAGGACAAAAACATTTCACCTCACTGCTAATGCCGTCATCAATGATTTAAACTGTTTCTATTGTCAATGACAAATTAAAGCATAATGTTTGCTGGGGACAACCTTGTTGTGGGAATCTATGGTCTAAGTGGATGGTGTCATATAGAAGCATTCATCTGTGACATGCTTATTTTCATCAAAATTAATAGCTTCTTTCAATTATTGGTAATATATGTTCAGTTAAGTCAAATTAAGAAGGTAATTATTTAGGTGACTCTTAAATGATATGATTTGTATGTGCTTCTATTATGCTTGTGGGTGGAAAAGTTTGTAAGTAATTGGTTATGTTTCTATTAAGCTATAACTGCTTGGTCATGAGTAAAATGGCTCAGAACTTGTTTGAACTTGCTGCAATTCTGTTTCTTTGAGATTTCTACAAGTTTATTACCAATTGTCCGCTTCATGGATTATATGTTGCTGAGAAAAGAGTTTTTTTGTACATAATGAATGTTATCTTACCAAAGTAGCTGTCTTTATGGAATAATGGATATGCAGTGTGCTACTTTGATATGCATATGCTTGCAGCAGCAGTTTGGCACGATGCGGTGTAATCATTTCTAACATTTATAGATATTAAGCAGAATGGAAAAATGTTGAGAAGCTTGAAGTCCCATACGGCAGTTGTGGCGTGTCTCAACTAGGAGGAGGATCCCAATTGAATAGAGTATGTGGCATCTTTCAACTTAAAAGTTGATACAATTTTGTGATCTTTATTACCAATAACAGATATCTTATGGCTCACACCCTTCGTTTGCAGTTTAAGTAGTTAATTTAGTCTGGTTTTCTTAAATACTTCTTTTTCAAACTTAGAATCTTATTTGACAGTCCAACAGCTTTAGTATGGGTTTCATGGAAGATTTTTGGAAAGCATATGTTTGTTGGCATCTTTAACTTGATAATTTGTTTGGCTCCTTAGCTTTAAATGTCATTTTTTTTTTATCTTTTTTATCTTCCAACTGGAAAATAATTATTCATTTGTTTTATAGAACGCTTCTAGTAACTCTTTAGCATTTGAAGATTGCACTGCTTGATTCTTCACTCCAGCTCCAAGAGTTCTTCGCATGCCTGGACTAGTACCCGAAGATGTTGGTTTTACCAACAATGGTCGAGATTCATTTGTAGAGCTCTAAAATTCTTCAAAGCAATGTTTCAATGTCCTTAGCGGTGGAGATAAAGACGGGCTTTTTTACTTCAGTATGTTTGGTGTCTTTCCAATTGCAAATATTTGTAAACATCCTGTCTGTTCAAATCAAATATTTATGAGTATGATCTATCAAATTTAGTTTATGATTCCTCTTTCCTTGTTCTTGCTTCTCATACAGCATTCTTAATAAATGGATTTGATGGCAGACTGGCAAATCAGTGTTGCCTGGAAAGTAATGGCCTGGTTAAGTAAACAACTATACCAGGTGAAGTTATGCTTGTGTCCAACCAAATAAATAAATAAATAAAATTTATGCTTGCAAAAGTTCTAGATGTTTATGTCATTTCCCAAGCTAGATTTCACTTCTGCTAGTCACTCCAGAGATGACACCTGCCGCTTGAATACAGCACACTTATCCAAAGCTTTTTGTTGTTGGGCTTGAGGCTAGCCTGCCTCACGTACTTTCTACTCTACTTGGGACTATTGGGTTTCTGCCTTGTCCTATGAAGATTGAGAGAGCCCATGAAGATCTTTACCCTTTCCAGCAAGTTTAGTCCAGGCCAAGGACATTGCAGAAGCCTTGGTCTAGACTTCATAAGAAAATTTACTTGGAGGGCCAAGATGTTTGCCAAATATTCCTGCAATATGATGTCATAAAAACAAGTGTGAAAAAATGTACAACATAGATACAAATTTGAAGCAACATTTGTAGAACTAAATAGCATGCATATAATAAATTATCAATATGATATATTTAAAAACATGTAGTCGTGGCATTGCTTTTTGGTTACCAAACAATATTGTGTTGAATTTGATAAATTTGTGTTTTTTTTTGTTATTGGATGTCAACTTTTGTTGCATCAAACCAATGATCAACAATTGTAAATATTGATAAGCTGAATATGTTGATGTCTCAATTGTTAATGTCATAAAAATACCTAGTACTTTCCTATTAGAGTGTTAAATATGTATAGGTTGACATATTACATTCGGTGCCTATTAGGTTAGACGCATTGTGGGCAAAGTACTCTTAAGTTATGAGCTTGAATTGATTAACTTTACAGAATAATGCAGTTAGGCTCTTGAATTTAATATGATAATTCAGCACTTACGAAGAATTGTAAACTAATACTATAAAAAAAGAGAGCTCATGAAATGCACGAGAACTCTCTTTTAACAAAAAAAAAACACTTCACAATTTCAAATATCGGCATTTTAGTTTGAATTGTTGGTGTATAAATAGTATTGACAATTCTTGCTTGCATTGTTACTTGTGGATATCCAAATAAAGCTTATTTTTATTGTAAAATGAAGTAATAAATTTTCAACATTTTACTCAATTGTTCATACAAAGCTTTTGACTGGAGTCAATTCAATGTGTGAAGCCCTTGTTTTATTAACTAAATAAAAAAAATGCATTAAATAGTATTTAAATGGATGGATTCACTATTGAACATACAAATTGTTCACATCTTGCACTAATCATGTTGAATGACAATATTAATATGGTTAGATATAATTTGAGTGGTAAGTAAAACCTATTTAACATGTTTATAAGAAATAGCTACATCTCGTTATTTAATAGGAATAGATCCATATAAAATAAACTGTTGGATGAGAATGATATGCTTATGTGTATTTTGGGTGGTAAAACCCATATTACATTTTCATTAACATTGCTATCCCTCATTATTTAAGACATACATTTATAAATAATATAATTTAATCTAAATGAACTAAAACTGCATGTATTAGGTGTTGAAAGAAGATTGCAACCGCTAAACTAAACCAAGCAAAAAAAATTTGGAAAAAATTGAAAAATTTAATTAATTTATTTGGCTTTGGGTAAATTAAGAAATTGTGACATCAATAAATTTGATTAAATGATCATTTGGTAACTTCATAATTAAGTAGAGAGAAAGTGATGGGCCTAGCTACTCTTTCGCAATAAGAAATGGACAAAAACTTTGTGGAAAAGAGCGGTACCCTCAAGTTGAAGGACTCATGAAGCCCAACCACTGGGAGTGGGGCTAGAAATGAAATTATCATATGCTATCTAATTACAAACATGCCTCCGGATGATAAAAACAAGTGAAGCTCCTCAACTTTTTCTTTCCTATTTTTATACTGTCCTAATTCCAAGCTTTCAAATTTTAGGTTCAAGCTTAACTTTATCCGAATTTTTTTTTTCTGTTAAAACCCTCAACTATAAACCGACAATTTTATCATCTAAAAAGTTTTCTCTTCCAAAAAATTTCTCAAATTTATATATAGTCAAGAGAGAGCAATTTCCATCTTGACAAGGGGCAATCTCACCGTTCAGATATCGGAATTCATGGCCAAAGAAGTCAAGAAAATCTTCTTCTTTTTTTATCGGAGTGTCGGTCAAGAGAGGACTCTCACCCAAGTGGGGCGGGGCGACTTTTCAACATGCAATAATTGCCAAGAGAGAGAGAAAAAGAGAGAGTTATGGCCGGCAAAAAAGAGAAAGCTTTTATAAAGAAAAACTGATAAAAGGGTCCGCGAAAGAAAAGAAAGAAAAAGAAGAACAGAGGTGGTGAAAAGAAAAAATGAAGAGAGAGAGAGAGAGAGAGAATTGTCGGTTCACGCGTGAAGAAAGGACAGAAAGACAAAAGTTGCAATTTCACCGAAAGTTTGTTTACTCTACTTTCGTAGCATGTACATTTCCTGCGAGTTTACTTTTCCTTCAGCACCCTAATTTCCAAGAATTTTACTCCTCACACAGGTAAATTTCTTCATCATTTCAATTCAAAGCTAAAACGAAATCAAGTTCGGCACCGTTTTGAAGTTGAATAGCTTTTTGTTCAAAGTTAGACAGAGTAAGGAAAACCATTTTATCTTTTAAAGAAAAGGGTGTGCAAAGTTGGAGACTTTGCAAAAGTTACGATTGGTAGTAACGGATTATTTTCATGGGCCACCCTCTTTGGAGGAAACTTACTTTTCAACGAAATGACTTTCATGGCTCAACGAATTTGCTCCCACAATGATTATTCAAAGTATCCGAAATATTATCTAAAATGTTAGGGGGGATCAGTCCTTAATTCCATCTATAACCGAAGATTGGATCGAACGGTCTTGGGATTGGGAACCGGACCAAATTAGTCCGGTCCAATGAAATCGATCACTTAATAAAAAAATTTAAAAAATTTAAAAAACTTAACAGAAATATTAGAGCTGTTATTATTTTAAAATCTAAAAAAATATTTTTCATGAAAAAAAGTCGGTTTGGTCCTGCTCCCTCGAAATCCGAAACTGGACCAAAAATCATCAATTCCATAAGAATCGACCAATGCTCCCAAAAACCGGACCAAACTGACCAAAATTGAGTTTCACAACACCACGATGCACTTACTTCCACAGCTTAATAATGCCAAATAGAATTTCAAAACTCAAATTTTACATAAGTTTTGAATTTATGCTCTACTTCCGAAAATCACTTCAATTAGATAAATAAATGACTTAAATTCTTATGGGGTAATAACGAATCAAAATAAATCTGACTTGAATGAAGTCCCGTAATGAGTACGCAAAACCCTCTCTCTTTTCCTTACTTTTATTTTCTTTCCCTTCCTCTTCTTTTCCCTTTCTTTTCGTTTCTGTCGTGGTGCGTGCGTACTCTCCTTTTTCCCTTTTTCCCTTTTAATCTCGCCTTTTCCTTTTTCCTTTCTTTTCGTTTTTGTTGTGGTGCATGCTCTCCCTTTTCCCTTTATATCACTTCTTTTTCTTTTCTTTTTCTAAAGCCCACTTTTTGACCAAATCAAAAAGAATGGCACAATATTAGAGCAATCGCCAAACTAAACCAAGAAAAAAAATTTGTCGAGAAAAATTTTAAATATTAATTTATTAATTTGGCTTTGGGTTTATGACAAAAAACTGGTTTTGGGTTAATTAAGAAATTGTGAAATAAATAAATAAATTTGACTAAATAAAATCAATAACTTAACATTCAAAAGTTCCTCGCACGTCTAAACTAATACCCAAATATTCTGGCTTAATTGACAATGGTTCATCTATAGAGCTCTCAAATTCTTGGAAGCAATGTTTTAATATCCTTTGTAGTGGATATAAAGATGAGCTAGAGTTAGTTAGCTTTAGAGAACAATGCAATTAAGCTCTTGAATTTAAAGCAAAAATTTTGCACTTATAAGGTTTGTAAATTAATACTATAAAAAATAGTGATTGTGAAATACACAAGCACCCACTTTTTTTGTTTTTTGTTTTTTTTTTTCACACTTCAAAGTTTCAAGTAATGACCTTTTAGTTTGGATTGTTGGTATATAAATAGCATTGATAATTCTTTTGGCTTGCACTCTTACAAGTAGATGGTCGATATTAGAATAAGCTTCTTTCTATTGTAAAATGAAGTAATTAATGCATTGGATTTTTTGAATTTCACTCAGCTCTTGATGCAAATCTTTTAACTAGAGTGGAATTCCGCCAAGATCTCTTCATTAGTTGGAGAAGAATCCGCCTGAATTGGATTTGAATTTTCTGCTTCTTCTATCTCATAATTAAGATAGAAAAATGTTAAAAATTAACAAACGAGGAAAGGCTTACGGTGGATACCTAGGCACCCAGAGATAATCAATGTTTGAAGAGCATTGTTTTGTCGAGTAACTACATGAAAAAAAAATGCAATAAATGGTATCTTAAAAGATGGACGCACTATCAAACATACAAATTGCTTCACATCTTGCACCAACTAAGTTGAATAACAATATTAATATGCTTAGATATATTTTGAGTGGCAAGTATAAAACCTATTTAATATAGTTATAAAAGATAGCCACATCTCGTTATTTAAGAGTAATGGATAATTGTTAAATAAGAATAATATGCTTTTGGGTGGTAAGTAAAACTTAATTAACATTTTTATTAACATCGATACCCCTCATTATTTGAGAGGAACTGCGTGCATTTGTGTTTAAGTACTGTATAAAGTTTCATTTAATCTAAAATGAGCTAAGGCTGAACGTTTCAGCTCCATCTAGTAATATAAATATTTGAATTAACACATACCACAACTTATAGGTGTTTAAGGAAGATTGCAATTGCTCAAACGAAACCAAGAAAAACATTGGCTAGGAAAAATTTAAGTCAATTTGGCTTTGGGTTGATCGAAAAATTGTGAAATCAATAAATTTTGATTAAATGATTAATCCGTAACTTCATAATTAGCCAAGAGAAAAGTGGTGGGCCCAAGCACTCATTCAACATCAGAAATAACAAAAAGCAAGAACTAGTGGGACCCAGCCATCAACAGAGGAGAAAGAAAATTATTACAAGCTATCTAACTACAAATCTGCCCATGGATTCTAAAAGCCAGTGAAGCTCCTGGACTTTCTTTTCTCTCTTTGCATACGGTCCTAATTACCCAAAGGCCCACAAATTTTAGGTTCAATTTTAATTTTATCTCGAACTTCTTTTTGTCTCGAAGAGTCCTCAACTTTAAACCCAATGCTACATCAGCCCCCAATTTTTTATCTAAAAAGAATTTTCAAACTTTATGTTCGGTCCCAAATGAACCTCAAATAACCGCAAGTACTTTGAGAACGCAGTTGAGAGCAGTTTCCATCTTGACAAGGGGGTAATCTCGGCATTTGTGGACTGAGAAGGCAAGAAAATCTGGGCATAAGAAGAGCAGAGGATTCTCGGCCAAGTTGGGTGGGCGATTTTTCAACATGCGATAATTGCCAAAAGAGGTCGAAAAAGTAGAAGGACGGGGCTTTTCTTCACGGTCAAGAAAAGGCGATGGAGACAGAGGCTTATGGTTGGCAAAAGAGAGAAAAAAAAACTTTTATAAAAAAAAAACTGAGAAAGTGATCCGCAAAAGAAAGGAAAGAAAAAAAGAAAGTGCGTGGTGAAAAAGGAAAAAGAAATGAAGAAAGAGAGACAGAATTGTCTAGGCAGGCGTGGAGAAAGGACAAAGATTAAAAAGTTGTAATTTCACCGAAAGATTGTTAATCTACTTTTATAGCATTTGCATTTCCTTAAAGTTCATTTTTCCTATGCATTGAAACTTCCATCACGCGAGGGCAACGACCATAAGTGCATGTTTAGTAGTCCCGGCCAATGAATTACTAATTTATATCTAGTTCGACAAGTTTGAATTATAGGCGCATCCCAACTGGATTAGATGAATCAAATCTAAAAATATATATAATAGAGTAAAAGCAAAAGCAAAAAGGCATTTTGATTTATTTGCGAGACTTTAAGGAGAAATTAAGAAAGGACTAAGCAAAAAAGAACTTCTTCTCATCAGGTTGATAATTTTAGGGGTGATCAGTTCTTGATTCGATCCGGTTCCACCTTGGAATCGAAAACTGGACCGGGAGCACCAATTCCCAAAATTGCAAACTGTGGACCGGACCGTTTGGTCGTAGGACTGGGAACCAGACCGGACCATCAGTTCCGATCCAATCCGGTCCGATCCAACAAAATCGGCTCTACTTTTTTTTGCATTAAAGAGTGACCGCACTCTGGATTGATCAATTCAATTCAGTTTCAACAAAACTAATAACACATGTTTCCACATGCAAATTATTCAAACTTCACTTGTGTGATTCATGCTTCGTGTGTTTTACACTTATCTTTAACCATGAATGCCATGAATAATTTGGCTAAAGATTGTGCTTGGCTTAGATTTTATAGACAATCTCAAAACTGCTCTTTGAATGTTTAGTTGGTGTGGGACTCTTAGAGGCTTGAAGTGCCTTGTGGGTCTCTTAGAGTCTTAATCCCACGTCGAGTAGAAGATGAAACTAACAAGGAGATTTTTTCTATAAATAAAATAGTAACAGAAAGGGTTTTAATGGTCTCTTGATCATATAAGAGACTGATACGTCAAATTGCAATTTTGGTTGCTATAAATTATCATGTTTATATATTTTATTAGTTCTATGTATATAAATTATATATAAAAAAAAAAATTGGCTTGGCCCTTGATCGGTCGGTTCGTCAGATTCCCACCTTGGAACCGAGAACCAGACCGACCGGCTACTGGTTCCAAGATTAGGAACTGGGAACTGGACTGTCGACCGTGGGAACTGCCCAAAACCGGCCGGTTCGGTCTGGTCCGGCCAGTTCCCGGTTTGGGCGGTTCCCGTTGCACACCCCTAGATCATTTGTTGTGATCCTTGAAATGCGTTAATACAACTTTTCAATATTAAAATGAAGTTTACCGATTTGACTGTACAATACTTAATGGACTTAAGGTAAGAGGGGTAAATTCCTAAGTGAGATTAGGAGCTTAAATATATTTAACAAAAAAAAATACTTTTTCTGATGGAAAATAAATCAACAGAGAAAGAGGAATGTTCAACGGTGGTGCAAGCAGTTGACTGATTAAGCGTGCCCTCTTCATTGTCCTGACACCTTGTGTGTTGTTATCATTTACTGAGCACTTGTCTGGAAATTATTGAAACGGACGAATCTCTCTGTCTCTCTCTCATCCACTTTTCATTTTCTCTTGCAAATCCATGTCAAGTCTCATCCCAAGTCTGTGTCCACTTTTCCTCTTCCCATCAAATGCACCGTTCCATGCGTATAATCTTTGGATTCTCTTGCGCACTAAGATTTCAGCCGCGTGAAGGCAACATCTCTAAGCACATGGTCGACAAAGCTTGACTTATTGGTGCGAGTTCTGATTGCCAACTGGTTCCATTGCATAAATCAAACCACAAGAAAGGGCAACAAGAAGGCATTTTCTATTTCTTGAGACGCATTCTGTCTCTTTTTACCGTTGGACTTGAAGGGAAAAATCAAGGACAGAGCCAGAGCAAAGCCAAAATGTATTATCCCATTTTTGGGCATTCTTTTGCCGTGTTCATGGCATCCATCCTTCTCTCCATGCTTGCATTCAATTTTCTCAATAAGAAAGAAACTAATGTGATAATTTAGCACTGGTAAAGTATTGTAAATCGATACTATAAAAAGGAGTGCTTGCGCCACGAGCACTCTTTTTTTTTTTTTCTTAACACTTCATGATTTCAATTACTGACAATTTAGTTTGGATTGTTGGTATATAAATAGCACCGATAATTCTTTTAGCTTGCATTGTCACAAGTGGATATCAAAATACAACTTCTTCTATTGAACATACAAATTGCTTCACATCTTGCACCAACCAAATTGAATAACAACATTAATATGCTTAAATATATTTTGAGTGATCAATAAACCTATTTAATATATTTATAAAGATAGTTACCCCTAATTATTTAAAAGAAATAGATCTATATAAAATAAATTGTTGGATGACAATAAAATGCCTAGGTGTATTCTGTGTGGTAAGTAAAACCTATTTACATTTTCATTAACATAGCTACCCCTCATTATTTAAGAGGAACCGCATGCATTATGTTAAAGTATTATTTAAAATATTGAACTAATACGGAATTTTGAACTAACACTTCTTACCTTTTACCAATATATATATATATATATATATATATATATATTGAACTAACACTGCAAGTATTAGTTCCATTCAATAATAAAAATATTTGAATTAACATACATTACAAATTATTGGTGTTGACAGAAGATTGCAACCGCTAAACTAAACCAACAAAAAAAATTGGAAAAAATTTATGAATTTGGCTTTGGGTTGATTGAAAAATTGTGACATCAATAAATTTGATTTAATGATTAATTAGTAACTTCATAATTAAGTAGAGAAGAGAGTAGTGGGCCACTCCTTTGCAATAAGAAATGGACAAAAACTTGGTAGGGAAGAACCATAGTCTCAAGTTAAGGAAGGACTCGTGGGGCCTAGCCATCGGGAGTGGCGGTAGAAGTAAAATTATGATACGCTATCTAATTACAAATATGCCTCCCGGATGATGAGAACAGGTGAAGCTCCTCCACTTTCTCTTCCTCCTTTACACGGTCCTAATTCCTTAAAAATCCTAAAATTTAAGGTTTACTTTTAATTTTATCCTGAATTTTTTTGTTTTAAAAGACCTTCAACCTTAAACCAAATGTTGCGTCAAGCCTCAAAATTTTTGCCTAAAAGAATTTTCCGAATTTTATATCCAGTCCCAAATATGTTCCAAATAGCAAAAATTCTTGACTATTAGGTTAGGAGAGAGCAATTTTCATCTTGACAAGGAGGCCATCTCGGCATTCAAGATCGAAATTCATGGCCAAATAGACAAGAAAATATGGGCATGAAAAAGCAGAGGATTCTCGGTCGGGTGGGTGGGGCATTTTTCCGCATGCAATAATTGCCAAAGGGAGCTCGAAAAAGAAAAAAAGATGGAGCCAGGAAGAAAGAAATGTGCAAAGGAACTAGAAAGAGTCATCGTGGAGATGAGAAGTCTACCTGAAAAGAAAAATTAGACAAGAGGAAAGACAAAAAATGCGGAGATTGATATGTTCAAAGTGTTCTCCACCTTTAAAAGATATATAGTAAGGGTCATAGAAATATCTACCTCGGTATTGATTCTTATTCAACATTGACTGCTCTTTGGTCAGTTCAAGAAATAATAAAATTGATCAGTGATTCATGCATTGCACGTTTCTTTTCCAGATGGATTGCAAGTCACTATCCATGTCCTATCTTCTATTTAGAAAATCTTCCCACTATATCTGCCATCATATTCAATTAATAGCAAAACTAAGGCAGATATGTGTAAAAAATTATGTGTCATCGAAAATCATTTCAATCAGTTCTTCGTTGGGTCTAATTTAATGCTATTGGCTGCTCTTTGGTTTGTCCAAGAAACAATAAAGGGAGAAATGAAGGAGTCCTAAAAGTGCAACATTTGCCTGCTTTCCTCAGGATATCAAGTCACTAGAGTTTTATTCTTTACTTTCTTTGGGATTATAATCATTTGAAGTCTTTATATATATAGTAGATTTAAGTGATAGTTGATAATGCAACATTTCAATAGTGAAATGAAATTCATCAGCTTAATATGGTAATACTTAACAAGTCCAAGCTAAAAGCTTTTAACTAGGATCAAGAGTTCAAATACATTCAACAAAAGTAACTTTTCTGATGAAAAATATATTAAAAAAAGAAAAGGAAAGTTCAATGGTGCAGCAATTGTCCCTACGCTTTGTATGTATTCATCAATTATGACCAATTATGACCACTTTCCACGGAAACCATTAAAGCAGTTGTCTTTTATTTTTGGTTTTATGTTTTTCCATTGCTTTTGCATCAAAACTTGCTCACGTGTTAGTTTCTTCTTGGACAAGGATCGCCTTGGATTCTCCTGTCCATTCCATTGAAACTTCCCCCACGTGAAGGCAACAACTATAAATGCATGGCCGGTGGTCCGGTCAATGAATTACTAATTTTTAACTAGCTCGGTAAGTTTTAATTATTGGTGCATGCTAACTAGTTGGATTAGATAAGTCCAATCAATAAAGAAATATATATATATATATATATATATATATATATAAAATAAAATAAAGCAAAAGCAAAAAGGCATGGTGACTTTTGAGATTTAAGGAGAAATTAAGGTTCAACCAAAAAAAAAAAAAAAAAAGAAAAGAAATTAAGGCAAACTAGAGCCAAAAAGACATTCTTCTCGTTGTGCTCGGGTACAAATTAATATATATGTAGCTATTTGATAATTTTTTATGGTCGTTAATAATATAACATTTTAGTATTAAAATGAAGTCTATCAATTTAACGGTACAATATTTAAAAGGCTCAAAGCAAGACGACCAATTTTTTTTTTTTTTTTTTTAAGTAGGATCAAGAGCTTAAATATATTTAAAAAATACTCTTTTCTAATGGAAAATAAATTAACAAAAGAAAAGGACAGGAAGGACAGGTGCGAGCGGTGGACAAAGCAGTGGAATAAGCGTGCCATCTTCCCTGTCGCGACGCTCTGATGTTTTTCTCTGTTCATTGTCTAGAGTATATTGAACCGGACGACTCTCTCTCTCTCTCTCTCCCCAGCTTTCCATCTTCTCCCGCGAGTTCATGTCACCGTCTCGTCATTAGTCTCTCTGCACTTTTCACCTTCCCGACAAATCCTCCGCTTTACGTGTATTTAAATTTTAGCAGACCACAATAGAATAGGCAACAAGAAGGCATTTCCTGTTTTCTGAGAGGCACTCTTGTTTTTTCTTCGTCGGGCTTGAAAGCAAAAATCAAGGGCAGATCAGAGCGAGGACGAAATGCATCGCCTCATTTTTGGGTATTCTTTCGCCGAGCTCGTGGCACCGATCCTTCTCCTCGGGCTTACGTTATATTTTCTCAATAAGAGGAAAGCTAGTGTGCGTGGAAATGCAGATGATGCTGATACTGGCACATATGATTCGATGATTGTGCCGACAGATACTAATTCCGTTGGATCTAGTTCGTCTCCGACGGAAACTAATTCCATTGGATCTAGTTCGTCTCCGACAGAAACTAACAACAATGCATCTAGTTCTTTGACAGTGCCGACTGGAAACTACTACGAGGTGTTCTTGAGCTTCAGAGGCCCAGATACTCGATATGGCTTTGCCGATCACCTCTACCATGGGCTCCTCAGAGCCGGAATTCACACTTTCAGAGACGATGACGAGCTTTCCCAAGGCGAGGACATCAAACCAGAGCTTATGGCAGCCATCACGAATAGTAAGATCTTGATCCCCATTTTCTCTGTGAATTATGGTAGAAGCAGTTGGTGCCTAGATGAACTGGTTCAAATAATGGAGCGCAAGAATAATAACGGACAAATGGTGTTGCCTATATTCTACAAAGTGAAACCAGACGAAGTGCGATATCAAACCGGGAGGTTTGAAGAGGCATTTAATGAGCGTAAGAAGCGTTCACTTGGGAGGTCTTCTTTCGACCCAGCGATTTTGGAGAAATGGAAGCAAGCACTCCTTGAAGTCAGCAACTTGAAAGGATACGAAGCCGATGGGTAAAATTTCTCACCAAGGCATTCTCTACTTTCTTTTAATATGTGCGGGTGTTTGCTGGTTGTTCTGATTCTCACCCGCTTCATTTTCGTTCTATATATATAAACAGAAAGATCATGTTGGCAGTAAGATCCTGCAAAGCATGAGTTTGATAAATTATTTTTTTTCTTTTAGTGTTTTGCTTTAATGATATTGACAAATCTACTTATAGATTTTATTGGTATGATCCCATTCACTTGAATGATAAGATTTTTTGATTAAGTTTTTACTCTTATATCCAAAGATTTTGTAACATTGTGCCATTTTTTTTTTCATGTTCATAGTGTATGTCACACTAGTCATCGTCACAAACTTTCCTAATTACATATATATTTGAGATTAATAGTAGAACTTACCGGCCCTCGTATGGTGACCGGGCAGAAGAAGAAGAAGAATAGGAGGAGGAAAAAAAGAAAAGAAAAAAAGGAAAAAAGTAAAAAAATTATTTAAAAATGAAAAGAAAATGATTTGGAACAGAATTAATGAGCACGGTAGCAAACACAATTTTATTCAAGAATCGGAAATTTTGGACAATTACCAAATGGCTTAAAATGCTTAGAAATTTTCGCGGGAACAGAATAAAAAAGAATTATATCTGATCAGAATTTGTTCCTGGGAAAAAAATTGTTACTAAACGCGCCCTTACAAGCCTGTAGAATTGTGCAAACAAGAAGAATCACTTCAATTGCATTCAAGTAGTTCACAATATCACAATCTGAACAACTTTTCGGATTGATTCTACGAGACTTGAAATCATCTTGCATCAAAAGTTATGACTTGTTTATTGATTGATGGTTAACTCTCATCCTGGGTTGGCTTGTTGGATTTTTGCTTATTCAAACGCTCTAGAGAATTGTCAAAGTCATGTTCACATCATCCCTAGTATATTTAGTAAATAACCAATTTAAATTCGGCTCAAATCCAAAAATATATACCATATTTAAAATTTATAAGTGATATCCTCAAGATTTTCCTGGCTTGATAAATTATGTTGGAGTAACAGTGGAATGGGCATGCCATGTGAAGCAACCACCATCATTTCCCACTTTAGACTTAGCACATATGATAATATATGGAGGTATGACAATAACAACTTTTAAAGCTTTTCAATCTATCCCCAAATTTATTTTGTCCTCTATAAATAAAACAATATAATATTATTGTTGCCACATATTTGAACTCTTGTCATGTTTGACAGGTATGAAGGAAAGTTGGTGAATTTGATTGTCCAAAAAGCGTTGAACGAACTAAAGAAAAAGTTTAAGTTGGTCATTACTGAGAATTTGATTGGAATTGATGGTCATGTGAAGAAGGTTATGGAATTTGTGGATAATAAATCTCATGACACTCTATTTATTGGCATCCACGGAATGGGAGGCATTGGTAAGACTACGCTTGCTAAAGCCATCTACAACAAGCTCTTCGATCAATTTGAGCATCGTAGCTTCATTGCTGATATAAGGGAATCATGGAAGCGTAATGGTATACATTATTTACAGAATCAGTTAATCTACAATATATTGAAGGTAAAAAATCAAGTTTCCAATGAGGACGAAGGGACTGAGTTCATCTCCTCCAGGTTTAAAGGTAAAAAGGTCCTTGTTCTTCTTGATGATGTGGATAATATCATTCAGTTGAAGCGTTTGGCTGGTAACCGTGATTGGTTTTCTTTGGGAAGTACGATCATTATCACCACCAGAAACAAGGAGATTCTTGAAGAAGCTAGGGTGGACCACAATTATGAACATGAGGTATTGGATAACAATCAATCTTTGATTCTGTTTAGCAGACATGCATTTCGAAATGACTCTCCTCCAAAGGAATTTGAGCACCTCACTCGTGAAGTCGTATCCATCACCAAAGGGCTTCCCTTATCCCTTGAGGTTTTAGGTTCATTATTGGCCGGGAAAAAGCCAGCATTCTGGCGAGGTACAATAGAAAAGTTAAGAAAAGTGCCTCCTAAGGAAGTGCAAAAGAAGTTAAGGATAAGTATTGAAGCATTAGACTATAACCAAAAACAAATCTTCTTGGATATTGCTTGTTTTTTCATCGGCACTAGCAAGAATATCGTATCCTACATGTGGGACGCTTGTGGCTTTTTCCCAGAGGAGGGAATTGAAGTATTGATATTAATGTCATTGATAAAAGTTGAAGATGATCATGTGCTTAGAATGCATGACCAATTGAGAGATCTTGGTAGGGAAATAGTTCGTGAAGAAAACCAACGAGAGCCTTGGCGCTATCCTTGGTGCTGTAGCAGGTTATGGGACTATGACGAAGCCCAAAAAGTGCTAAAGGAAAATAAGGTAATCGTTTCATTTCTTTTTCTCATTTACTCCATGTTCTACGCTTAAGAGTAATGTTGGTCACTACTTAGTGCTTGGTCTAGAGGACCGAGAACCTTCACTATTGCCCCCGAATTTTTCATTGATGTGATTAGAAAGTAGGGAGTTGTTCTCTCATAGAAAGAATTTCCTTTTATGGTTTTTCTGTCATATATTAATTTTCCCTATCACATGAAATTAAGTGTACATTGCAATATATATACATATTAAATCTCTTGTTTGATATATTAATTAGTAAAATCTTGTATTTCACGTATAACTTTTTCACTCGATAAATGGCCCTCTTCGCTGAAAATCTTTGTTTCTCTTTCGAGATGACTTTCACGATTTTCATGCTCTTGTATTATAAATCAATACTTTCAATAAAAACCACTTCACATAGAGTTTTTTTTTTTTTTTTTTTTTTTTTTTTTTTTTTGGGTTAGTGCCAGGTTACTTAACAAGTTGAAGCAAAGGGCGAGATAGATTGCTCGCCGCAACTAATAAAAAATCAAAAGAAAATATCTTGCTCTCCCATCAAAAGATCAAATAATACTCAGATTCCAGAAAACTATATAAAAAAAAAATCATGTATAATTTGGCGTGTCGACAAGTTTCACGGATATATCACCAAAAAAAAAAAAAAAAAAAAGGCCAAAGTGCGTGCTCTTGAGAAAAAAACAAAAGATGAAGAATAAAAGTTACTTGAAACAAGCCTTTCTGAGTTATTTCAATTATCCGAATCCATGGCGAGAAATTAATTTCTTTCATCAAAAACGGTTAGGCCGAGATCTCGTGGCCTCTTTATCTTCCCCCTTCCATTTCGATTTTTGGAGTTGTTAGAACGGTTATTTCCATTTTGAAGTGTTATGAATGCGTTGAAATTTAAAAAAAAAAAAGAGTTTTATTTTTAACTTTTTAAACTATATATATATTTTTGCTAGAAGTCTCCTTAATGACACCGAATCTGTGGTAAGTCTTGCTCGCCGACTCGCTGCTTCTGAGGTTTTTCTCCCTTTTATCTATCCTTTCACCCATGCATTGCTTAATAGAAAAAGTCTCCTTAATAGAAATATAAAATTGACCAAGTAAAATTTTGATTTTGCACTTTGCAATTTGATTATATTCCGTGCTTTGCATGCATGTCTTAACTAGTGTGATAATGATACTACAGTTCCAGAAAGAAGAAGAATACAAGCTGTAGAGTTTTTACTCTACACGAGCCATTACATCATAATTCTTTTTAAGATCCATATGCGTATGGCCAAATTTCGAAATGGAAGTTGACATCCTTCGCTTTGTGAGCCTTTATAATTGTAGTTTATTGGCATAAAAAGAAAATCATGTCTTCACATTGCTGGTCTCTTGAACCCATTAATACACATCAATAGCATTATGAACAAATGATATTTGATGACTTTAGTTGGATATAGTACTAATAAACATTGATTATTGCTTATAGGAAACGGACAAGATTGAGGCGATTAATTTGAGCAAACGCAGCGCAGAAGGCTATGGCGAAATATTTCTGCTAGAAAAGGATGAGGAAGATGGTGACATTTACACAGAAAAACAATTTAAGAATTTGACGATCTGAATGGAAATTTTAAGGACTTAATGAAGGGGTTAAAATGGCTTCAATGGCGAAAATGTCCCGCGAGTTTTGAAGTAAGCACTTTTGATGTAAGGGAATTAGTTGTACTCGAATTGCAAGGAAGCAACATAAATGAGAAATGGCAGGGATGGAGTTTTTTCAAGGTAAGAATTAAGGTCTTTTTTTTCCTCCCCTTTCATGCTGTCGTTTGAATTGTAATCACTCCAGACTCACCCCTCCACAATCATTATTATTATTCTTTTTTACTAGATGGCAGAGAAGCTCAAATATCTAGACCTTTCATATTGTGAATCCTTCGAAGATGCGGACTTCCTCTCAGCTTTCAAGAAGTTAGAGGTTCTCATCCTCTATAAGTGTGAGAGACTGAAGCAAATCAATGCTTCAATTGGAGACATGGAGGCCCTCCTTCGCTTGGACTTGGGCTTGTGTTATAGCCTCATGGAGCTTCCGGCAGAAATAGGTAAATTAAAAGCGCTGCAGCAACTTTATGTGAATCATACTGCCCTTTCTACATTACCAGATAGCATAGGGTCTTTGAAGAATCTAGAGTTTCTAACGGTTAATAATACTAGTATAGAAGAATTGCCCAACAGTATTGGGAGTCTGAGAAAGCTCCGAGAGTTACGTGCTTCAATTTGCCCCAATTTGAAACGAATAATGGCAGAAACGATGTGTAATCTTTCTTCTCTACGACGCCTTTATTTTAATCACTGCAAAAGGCTCCAATCGCTGCCGGACCTTCCTTTCGGCTTAACACATTTGCATGTCCCCTATCGAAGCGGCAAATTGACTTCGTTTTCCCGCCTAGCCCATCTCAAGGAACTACGAGTTTGGGACGACGGGGATTTTTACAAGCGGGAGCTTCAATCAGTGCAATTAAAGAGTTCAGAATGCTCCCAACCAATAGACGTTGAAGAATCAAAATCACCACAATCCCTAAACACGCCCTTCAAGTTGGAACTTTTGGAGGTCAAGGATTGTAGATCTATTGAAACACTGGATGTTTCACAATCTATCCACCTACGGACATTAGATGTTAGAGGTTGCCATAATCTACTTGAAGTTCGAGGTCTTGACAAATCGATATATTTGGAGAAATTGGATGTTGCAAATTGCAATAAATTAGTCGAAATTCAAGGCCTTGATAGATTGGAGAATTTGGAAAGCCTAGATATCCTTTGGTGCACTTCAATGGAAAGGCTAGCCCTTCCAAAATCCGGGAGGCTGAAGAATTTAAATGCTCAAGAGTGCAAAAACTTAGCTGAAATTCAAGGTCTTGATAGGTCTGAGTATTTGGAAAGTCTAGATATCAAAGGGTGGACTTCAATTGAAAAGCTATACCTTCCAAAATCTGGGAGGCTGAAGAAATTAAGTGCTTGCAAAAACTTAGCCGAAATTCAAGGTCTTGATGGGTTAGAGAATTTGGAAAACCTAGATATCTCTGGGTGCACTTCAATGGAAAGGCTATCCCTTCCAAAATTCAAGAGTCTGGAGATATTACAAGCTAGAGACTGTGCAAACTTGGTCGAAATTCAAGGCCTAAATGGGTTGGAGAATTTGAAAAGCCTAGATATCTCTAGGTGCACTTCAATGGAAAGGCTATCCCTTCCAAAATTCAAGAGTCTGAAGATATTACAAGCTAGAAACTGCGCAAACTTGGTCGAAATTCAAGGCCTCGATGGGTTGGAATATTTGAAAAGCCTAGATATCTCTGGGTGCACTTCGATGGAAAGGATATCCCTTTCAAAATCCAAGAGTCTAAAGATATTACAGGTTAGAGATTGCGCAAACTTGGTCGAAATTCAAGGCCTTAATGGGTTGGAGTATTTGGAAAGCCTACATATTGAAGGGTGCACCTCAATGGAAAGCCTATCCCTTCCAAAATCCGGGAGGCTAAAGAAATTAAATGCTTGCAAAAACTTAGCCGAAATTCAAGGTCTAGATAGGTTGGAGAATTTGGAAAGCCTAGTTATCTTTAGGTGCACTTCAACGGAAGGGCTATCCCTTCCAAAATCCAAGAGTCTAGAGATATTACAAGTTAGAGACAGTGCAAACTTGGTCGAAATTCAAGGCCTCAATGGGTTGGAGAATTTGGAAAGCCTAAATATCTTTGGGTGCACTTCAATGGAAAGGCTATCCCTTCCAAAATTCAAGAGTCTGAAGATATTACAAGCTAGAAACTGCACAAACTTGGTCGAAATTCAAGGCCTCGATGGGTTGGAATACTTGAAAAGCCTAGATATCTCTCGGTGCGCTTCAGTGAAAAGGATATCCCTTCCAAAATCCAAGAGTCTAAAGAAATTAGAGGCTAAAGACTGCGCAAACTTGGTCGAAATTCAAGTCCTCGATGGGTTGGAGTATTTAGAAAGCCTATGGATCTCTGGGTGCACTTCAATGGAAAGGCTATCCCTTCCAAAATCCAAGAGTTTGGGGATATTAGAAGCTAGCTATTGCGCAAACTTGGTCGAAATTCAAGGCCTCAATGGGTTGGAGTATTTGGAATACCTACGTATATATGGGTGCACTTCAATGGAAAGGCTATCCCTTCCAAAATCCAGGAGGCTAAAGGAATTAAATGCTTGTGAAAACTTAGTCGAAATTCAAGGTCTTGATGGATTGGAGAATTTAAAACGCCTAAATATCTCTGAGTGCACTTCAATGGAAAGGATATCCCTTCCAAAATCCAAGAGTTTGAAGATATTACGAGCTAGAGACTGCGCAAACTTGGTCGAAATTCAAGGCCTCGATGGGTTGGAGTATTTGGAAAGCCTAGATATCTCTAGGTGCACTTCAATGGAAAGGCTATCCCTTCCAAAATCCAAGAGTCTGGAGATATTAAACGCTAAAGGATGCAAAAACTTGGTCGAAATTCAAGGCCTCGATGGGTTGGAGTATTTGGAAAGCCTAGATATCTCTAGGTGCACTTCAATGGAAAGGCTATCCCTTCCAAAATCCAAGAGTTTGGGGATATTAGAAGCTAGCTATTGCGCAAACTTGGTCGAAATTCAAGGCCTCAATGGGTTGGAGTATTTGGAATACCTACATATATATGGGTGCACTTCAATGGAAAGGCTATCCCTTCCAAAATCCAGGAGGCTAAAGGAATTAAATGCTTGCAAAAACTTAGTCGAAATTCAAGGTCTCGATGGATTGGAGAATTTGGAACGCCTAAATATCTCTGGGTGCACTTCAATGGAAAGGATATCCCTTCCAAAATCCAAGAGTTTGAAGATATTACGAGCTAGAGACTGCGCAAACTTGGTCGAAATTCAAGGCCTTGATGGGTTGGAGTATTTGGAAAGCCTAGATATCTCTAGGTGCACTTCAATGGAAAGGCTATCCCTTCCAAAATCCAAGAGTCTGGAGATATTAAACGCTAAAGGATGCAAAAACTTGGTCGAAATTCAAGGCCTCAATGGGTTGGAGTATTTGGAAAGCCTAGATATCTCTAGGTGCACTTCAATGGAAAGGCTATCCCTTCCAAAATCCAAGAGTCTGGAGATATTAAACGCTAAAGGATGCAAAAACTTGGTCGAAATTCAAGGCCTCGATGGGTTGGAGTATTTGGAAAGCCTAGATATCTCTAGGTGCACTTCAATGGAAAGGCTATCCCTTCCAAAATCCAAGAGTCTGGAGATATTAAACGCTAAAGGATGCAAAAACTTGGTCGAAATTCAAGGCCTCAATGGGTTGGAGTATTTGGAAAGCCTAGATATCTCTAGGTGCACTTCAATGGAAAGGATATCCCTTCCAAATTCCAAGAGTCTGGAGATATTAAACGCTAAAGGATGCAAAAACTTGGTCGAAATTCAAGGCCTTAATAGGTTGAAGTTACGGGAACTAAATATCATCGAATGCAAGTCACTCAAAACAATTCCATAATTATCCGGAACTTAGATTTATCGATATTATGGGATTGTAGATAGCTAAACGATAGATTATGGATCAGACTATACGGATGACTCGGATAAGTCAATATAATGGAAATAATCCCCATATATTATCAAAGGTACATAGAGCAAGTAAGTTACCTTTGTTCTTTTGACATCTACTATCCAATTTTCATTTGTATTTCCTACTCCCAATATCTTTCAAGATTTATGATCTTGTCATTATTATTTCCTAGCTGACAGTGTCATCATTTTCTCCTTACTTGAATTCAAGGAATTGAGGGGAGATATTCATGGAAATTGTTGTGTGCTTTGGCAACAAGATTTTGCTTATCTTGCCAGTAAGGGAAATAGATGGAAAAGGCTTTCTAAGCACATCATTTGTCATTAGTTTTCGAGTAAGATCCTTCATCCTTTGCAGAAAAATAAAGATTTTCAACGTTTGATTGATTCTAGGAATGCTAGAGGCAGTGCATAAAAACTGATGTATACAGGTATCTGATAGCATGCTAAAGGTCATTGTGTAGGTCAAGAAATGCAAAATGAAGGACCCCTATATGGCGGTCCTCCTAATTTGAGGTTTTAGTTTGCTCTGCCCTTACCATGTAGCTCATGACTGCATGTTTCTAAGTTACGCTTAAGAGTGAATTTACGGTGCAAATGGAGCATGTTGATAGGGCATCCCTTGGCATGCATACACTATTAACTTGGGATAAAATCTGTCCAACCATTGAGTTCCGCATATTTTATTTCACAGAACTGTCTGCATTAGTTGATTAAAGTAACCGTATCGGTTTAGAAATGCTAAATGCAAGAACAAGCTCTTCTTCTAGTGGTGTGGTTGTGAGTGAACTAACAAACAAGGCAGAAGCAAAAGCATTGTGAATTATTTGGATTGATTGAGAAAATTGCAATTCACATTTTATTGACTATGGATCCTTGTTCATTTGGTTTGAATCCAGAATATACCTACTCCAAGGCTAATAATAGATTATCCCAGAGAATGCATCTTGATGTTTGTAGAGTTTGTAAAGCTATTTGTCATATACTTGAACTTTTGAGCTAAGCAAGACATTACTAGAATGTACTTTGACATAATCGGCTGTACTGTAAAATAATTCCTTATATTGTGCATAAGCTCTTGTTAGTTCATTTACTTGTTGAAAAGTAAAAGACAGGAAGCATTTGCATAAGTTTCCTGAGGAAACTTTTTAGTATCCTATATGCCATTTGAAAATTGCCTTGAATTAATTCTAAAGCATGAATATCACGTAATGATAAGAAAAAGAATCATACTATGCCCCACAAAAGCAAGCAACTCGAGTTGAATTCACTATGTTAATTTGATCAAAGCTTCTACGGTTGATGATTTTAGATGCCCCATTAATTGGATCCAAAGAGCTTAGAAAGAATGTTGAGTTTGACAAACAGAGATTTGTAAGCTTCAGAGTATTATTACTAGTTCATTGATGTTAGTTGCTGGATTGATTTCATCTGACTCACTGGCAGGATTTGGTTATTATTTCACTGGTTGATGAAAATGCTGAAATGTCTGAGAGAGCTTTCGCAAGGCACTTCTAAAATAAATCAAAAGCATAGAAGGATTAGGAGCTCAATGCATACTTAGAATGGTAAAAGGTTGTTTGCATGTTGTCATCCCATGTTGCCTTGCTTATATTTAACAGAAGCTTTGTAGAGCTGAAAATGTTCGTCTCCTCTCCTGCGATCAAGTCTCTCTATCTTCCTTATTTTCTCTCCCACACGTTACTCTAGGATTCAAGTGGACTTTCCTCATCCTCTCACTCTTCAATTGGCTCGAGCGTTCCTCTAGGTTTGAGCTCTATCCTTCACAAGCCCTATTTCAGCTCGCATCCTTGCGATTTGTTCTAGTGCTAATGTTGTGTTTTTGACTGCTCATGGAGCTTTAGCTATGGAGACCAGTGAAGGACCACAGTGTGTCATCCTCCTATTTCAGCTTCAGTTCGATAAATCACTGGCTTCTCAGGTTCGGCTCCTAGTGTTCTTTTGTGACCTAATGGGCAGTTGACTCAATTGTTCCAAGTTGATTTCTGAAGTTTGCTTGATTTCTGATTAGCAGGTGAAGATGATGGAGTGGAATCCAAAGAAGAATTGGCCAGCGATGGTCAAGAAGGACTCGAAGGCGATGTCAATTGGCAAAGGATGTGGACAGTCTCTCCTTGTAATTGCTTCAAAGCGAGAAGGTTGGTCAGCTTAGTATTCCTTGGATACTACGAAATATGGTTAGCTTGGTATTTGCTTTCATGTACCCTAGCAACTATTTTGGTAGGCCTTCACTGGGTTTTGCTATCCATTTGTAGGCGAGAGAATTCTAATACCATGGTGTAATGGAACTTGGTCGTGCTTTAAATGTCAAAATGATATGCTGTCAAGCCTAGTATTGTTTTCATGTGCTCTAGCAGCATGTCCACATTAGTTGCTAAACTGATGATGTGCAATGGTAAATGACTCGTGGTTCGTAGGTTGGGTCTTCATTTCAGGTCATCTTGCTATAGTCCTCATAACTACTTTGAGCACTTCAACACTTCAACTAGATAAGATTGACTCAAGTTAGGGTGGTTTGCTGGTCGTCAACCCTGGTTTTTGTTGGTCCAACATTATTTCAATTATCCAGATGGTAACGATGGTTAAAATAGATGGGTTGATTGTTGTTTCTTGTTGGATTGTAAGGTCTCACTTTTTTAAAGATAAAGTTTAATTTCTTGCACTTTCTGCCTTTGTTTATTATGTCAGGTCAGCAAGACGTCTTACACGCATTATTGTGCCAGAGAATTACTGCAACTTGGAGATTGTGGGGACAATGAATATTTGCGAAGGACACTTGTAGAGGAATTTCAGCAGATGGAACAGAGGTATTAACAAAAGAATTAGAAATGTGAGATGCAATAGAATCTTGTTCTTGCATAGAAGTTCGTATCTGAATGTGTCATTTATTGCTCTTTCATTGTAGATTCTTCTCATTAATGCTATATCTAGTTTGCCATGCATAAGTGTTCTTACCCATGCCACCTTTGTGGGAGAAATATGAATTGTGGGACAAAACATTGCCGGTATCTACTGTTTGAAGTGATTCATTTTTCCCCTTTCAAGTTTGGTCCTCATTGCCGATGTGTGTACCAAAAAATGTGAAATTCTTGATCTCATTGTATGCATGACGGGAGTTTGAGTATGATTGCCCGGATTCAAAATTGGACTATGTGAACATTGCCAGTCTTTGCTTTTTGGTGTTATCCAACTCATCAATTATTTGAGTTTGTTGATCTTTTCTATCCATTTTCCTATTACCAAAAAATTGTACGAATATTTTTCATTTCCTCGCCTGAGTAGCCACAACTATGAGACCATAATGTGAGAAGGAGAACAAGATAGGGAAACCTTTGGGGGTGGGGTGTTGTCTTCTGGTTTTGTAGTCAACAATGATTTTCACTTACCCTCTTCTTAATATTCTAGTGTTTCGTATTTGGTCTCAGGTTGATTACTTGACAATGTAATTGGAACTTAAGTTGGGTGATCTTGTCAGATTGGGCTTTCTGTTTAGCTTATGATCATTGTGTATGGAAAAACAGTGCCTCATTTTTAGATTAGGGAATGATTTAATCATTACAGTTTCAAGGAAGCTATCAAGATGCCTTTTTTTTTAACTATTTAAAAACAAATCTTGATATGAATTTATTATCACAATTCCCTCATATGTCTGCTTCAGCATTCACTAGATACATTCCATTTTCACTATCCTTCTATGAGGTATATACCTTTAATCTAAAACTACAATTTTTTACATGTGCAGAGTACAAATACAGGATGGCTCTGAATTTGCTTCATCCAATCAAACTCATGAAATTGGGTTTACAGATTATATCTCCTTCCAAATAGTCTTTGTTAGATGTTACAAACGATATAGCAGAGTTGAGGTGATTTATGAATGATTCAAGCAATGTGAAGTAGGGAAGGCCTTTGGAATCGATCTTGTTGTGCATCCCTCCTGGTTACTATCGTGTGGATTTGGCTCTATAAAAGGTAAAAGCTAGGTATATTGAATGTTAAATCCCTTATTTGCAAATGTGGCTAATATATTACGTTGGAAACAGGAATTTCAAATTGTTATGCTGCTAAATAAGATAAATGATGCTTGTGAAAACTTGAGAGATGCCTGGATGATGATCTTGCAGACCAATGACATTCCATTTATGCATATTTCAGGAACCTCTTGTGCAATTAACTGGGCGTTGGACCAATTGAAGGTAACTTGTGGATCTAGAGCTTGCATAATTATTCCTTACTTGTGATAAATATAGGATGCTCCTGAGTTCTATTTGTTCCTATACATATCAATTCCCAATTTAAGACATTGATGGCAAAAAGGAAAATCTAGGATATTGTGCTTTTCTTTTGAGTCTAGTTTCACAGCGGAAACAATAGTGGTCAACAACTGGTGGTATCAACCTTGTCAAACAAGTAACCATGTGTACTTGTCAATTGGTAACCCGGCAAACCTGTCAACTAGTTTGGACCAATTCTAGGCCTTCCAAAAACGTTAAGGAAGAGTGTTGAAGTTGGGTTGGGGTTTGGAACTCCAACCTCTTGTAACTAAAAGGCATGCCAACCATCTGCTTCGGTGTCTTCTTGCTTCATTTTGTGGTGGATAATTCATTTATTGATCGTATTGGCTTAGTCTATCAAAAATTTGAATGATTCTATCGAGAACAGGAACCCTGTCTTTTGTGCTTAAGCAGCTTTGTCGAGTGAACTGAGCTTCTTTTGTTCTGGAAATGTGTATTGTATTAGATAACATCACATGCAATTGGTTCAATTGGTCGAATTGTTAGAGCATGGTTCTACTAGTTTGACTGATTGAACCACTACTCCGGTTTTAAAACGTTTATTCTTTTGTTCTTCCTATTATGTATCTGCTCTCCTCATCAGCGCGAGGAGTGGCAGCTTAGTTTTTCCTCCTATATGCATATACATCCTATTTCATGCCTGCAATTTTAAAGGATGTTATACTTTCTGTCTTAACATAACTGCAAAAGTTGTGTTGACAATTGGTGCCTTGTACTTGAATGCTTGTTAAGGAATGTGCATTTGATGACCCTAATGGGTTAGTAGTGCCACTTTTGCTTCTATTTTGTGAGAACACTTTTGCTTGGTTGTCTCATTTCACTTCCAAAACACTAACCCAGTGTAAATACACATCTTGGACTCTATCTTACACCTAGAGATGGTGCTGCATTCCCCATACTATAGTTCCTCCTTGGTAGTGGTAAAAATTTTTTACACTGCCATACAATCGAGCTAAGGATCAACTCATTGTGATGCCATCAATTGTATACTATGAAAACTATTTTCCTTGAGCTTCTTGCCATGTCCATTTGCAGTTTGGATTTTTGGAAACTCGTTGATAGTCTTTCCTATACCAAAAGTGTGTGACTTTAAGCCAAATTTCAATAAAATGGAACAGATGATTTCTCTCCATCAGAAGCTCTCTTGCTCCACGCCTTCCAAATCAGCCAAAGGAAACAGGGGAATTGAGTTAATCCCACTTGTTGTGCTGTAAACGAATGCCCTGCCATGCCCAAAGTTCTTGCTCAATAAAACCTCTGATAACCCAAGATAACATGGCACAATCATAGGAAACTGTCCAAACCATTCTTTCCAAGAACAATGAAGGAGGGGATGCCGTGCGGACTCTGCCTCCTTTTGATGAGGAAACACCTATTAACCAGTATTTTGTCTCCTTTATAAAGTAAGGATTTGTTCCTAGGTTGCTTCCCAAGCAAAAAGAGAAACTCTAATTGGAATTCTCACTTTCCAAATCGATTTCTGAGGAAAATCTATTTTGCCATGAATCTCCCTATTGAGCAGCTTTCCCCCCCTTCAAGTCTGGTCCTCATTGCTGATATGTGCACCAAATGTAAAATTCTAGATCTCTGTGTGTAACAGGAGTTTGAGTATGATACCTAGGCTCAAAATTGGTTTATGTAAACATTGTAATCCTTTAATTTAAAGTTTGTGCTTTTGGTTTTACCCGACTCATCAATTATTTGAGCTGAAATATTCATTTCTCATTTGGCTAATTCAGGACTTCTGTTAATGGGTTTGTAGATATTTCTATCCAAATGCCTATTACCATAAAGTTGTCCTATATTTTTCATTTCCTTGTCTTAGTGGCCAGAACCTTGAGACTATAATGAGAGAAGGAAAGAAAGAAAAGGAAACCCTTGGGGGTCAGGGGTTATCTTCTAGAGGTTGTCCTCAACAATGGTTTTTCACTTACCTTTGTCTAATAATCTAGTTTTTCATATTTGATGTTTGATTACTTAACAATGTACATGGAAGCTTTAGTTGGGCGATTTTATCGGATTGGGCTTTGTGTTTAACTTATGATCTTTGTGTATGGAAATACTGTATCTCATGTTTCCTGATTAGAAATTTATTTGATAATCACATTTTCAAGGAAGCCACCCATATGCCTTTCTCTTCTATTTTGAAAAAGATACTTTGTAAGAATTTATTGCTACAACTCCCTCTTATGTTAGTTTTAGCATCCACTAAATATATTCCCAATTCACTGTCCTTCTATAGGGTATATACCTTTAATCTGAAACTACAAATATTACCCAGAGATCCACATGTGCAGAGTCCAACTGCTTTTTCATGCTAATCATTACTGTGTATGGTATTGCAGGATGACTTTGAATTTGCTTCAGATTATATTTCCTTCCAAATACATGAGGAGTCTTTTTTAGATGTAACAAATTGTATAGCAGTAGTGAGTGGACTTATGAATGATTCAAGCAATGTGAAGAAGGGAAGATCTTTGGAAGGATCTTGTTGTGCATCCCTCTTGGTCACTGTTGTGTGGATTAGACTCTATCTGAGGTAAAAGCTTTGTATATCATATTTTGTGGCCCAAATTTGCAAGTATGGCTAATATGTTCTGTTGGAAGCAGGAACATCAAATTATTATGTTGCTAAATAAGATGAATGACACAGGTGAAAACTGGGGAGATGCTGAGATGACAATCCTGCGGGCTAGTGACCTTCCATTTGTGCATATTGCAGGAACCACATGTGCAAATAACTGAGATTTGTACCGGTTGAAGGTAACTCATGGATCTGGAGCTTGCATATTGATTTCTTACTCGTGATATCTAGAGTTATATTCCGATCATGTCAATTCACTATTTAAGACATCGATGGCAAAAGGGAAAAAGTAGCATATCGTGCTTTTCTATCGACTCCTATTCATGTCAGAGTTTTAAGAAGTGGCTCTGGTTGGATTGGGCACCAGACCAGTCCAGTCTGGTTTCCCAACAAAAATAGTATTGATCAAGAACTAGTGGTATTGACCTTGTTCAAAGGGTAACCAGGTGTACCTGTCAACTGATACCCAGCAAACCTGTTAACTAGTCTGGACCAGCTCTGGGCCGTAAAAAAGTTAAAAGGAGTAGCGTTGGAATTGGGTTGGGGTTTGGCACTCCAACCTCTTGTAACTAACAAGTGTGCCAACCATTTGCTCTAGTGTCTTCTTGCTACAATTCGTGGTGGATAATTTATTTAACGACCATATTGGCCTAATCTAAAATTGAACAGGATGCTATTAAGATGACATCAAGCATGTGTAATCTATTAAGATGCTACAATGTCTGCCGACTCACTGGGCTTCTTTTGTTCTGAAAGTGTGTAATCTAATATATGCAAAGTGTTCTATCAGATGACATCACATGCAATTGGTTCAGTCGATCGAACTAGAAGAGCATGGTTCTACCACTTTGACAAGTTGAACCAGTGGTCTGGTTTTAAAATGTTTTTTCTTTTATTGTTCCTATTTATTATTTATCTGCTCTTCTCATCAGCACGATTAGCAGCAGCTTAGCTTTTTCTCCTATGTGCATGATGCATACACATGTCATTACATGCTTGCGATTTCAAAGGATGTTTTACTTTCTGCCTTACTGTAATTGCAAAAGTTCCAACATGCCTTGACAGCTGGAGCCTTGTATGTAGGTTAAGAAATGTGCCTTTGATGCCCTAATGGTTTAGTAGTGCCCTTTTTGCTTCTATTTTGTTAGGATATTTGTGCTCGGTTGTATTATTCTCACTTCTGAAACACTAATCCTGTGAAATTGCACATCTAAGACCATATCTTACGCCTGGAGATGGAGAATGAGAAGCTTCACAGCATTCCCTGTCTTGTAGTTCTCCCTTGTCAATTGGTGGTAAGAACATTTTGACACTGTCATACCATCAAGCTAAAGATCAATTCATTGCTATGCCATCAATTGTATAGTTCTGAAGGTTTTTTCTTTGGGCTTCTTGCCATGTCCATTTGCAGTTTTGGATGTCTGGAAACTTATTGTCATCCATACTCTTTACTTAGTGATCAATGTTTGATAAACTTGCCAGTGTCGGTACAAATTTATCTCGTTGGCTAGGTATTGGAATTGAATTAATCCTGTCCATGCTCCTTACTACATTTCCACTTAGAACCTTCTATTAAGTTCAAATGTGACTGGCATAGGTACATTGTGCCTCTTTAACAGACCACTTCATGTTTGTCCCTATAGATTGAAGAAGTGCAATAATATGCTCCAAAGAGGAATATTTTTTAGTTGAAGAAGTAAAAAAAGTGAAGTATTAGTTTTCCCCTAAATTTTAAATCAATTGAGAGGACAAAGTGCGAAATGATTTAATAGTCACCAGATAAATACAAAATGAATAATCATTCTCTCATGGTAGGTGCATAGCAGTCTTGAGTTACTGACTGAGAACCACTATTTACAAGTCCATGACCATAGATACTATCATGGCATCTAGTGTAGCAAGATATTGTGGAGCATTCATAGTTACATGCATGCTGTAGCCTCTTTAGGCAAACAAGGTTTGCTTCCTGCCTGTGTTTTAGCATAATGCGTGTGTTGTAATTTTACTTTTACCCAACAAAGGTATCTAAACATCATGTTAGTTATGGCCATACATTCAAGGAACACTAAATTGAAATCAAGTTGATCTTTTTTTTGGCAATGGGAGGTAGAGGTGTGGCTTGTGTTTTAGCTGCAAGAAAGTGGGCCCTGATCTACATACTGGACGAGTACGAAGAAGATATCTCTTATTCGGAATGACTGTCTGTTCAAGAGTTTGTGGTGGTTATGCTTATGTTGCTGCTGTGGGTGGACCTCTCATACTTGGAGCTACAGACATTGGTGTGAGAATCAATGCATGTGGGCTTTCTGACTGATGCTCTTCGACTTCACCCTTTCTGGAGAAGTCTTAATCCATACCTACCATGTGCCTTTTTTGCTAGGCAGGTATTTGTCGATAAAAAAGAAAGTGGAGTAAAATGTAGCGATTTATCTATCGAGTGGGATGGAATTGACCAAAAGATGCTGAATCATGGCTTCTATCTGATGGTAACTGTTGTCATGGTATTGCTGTAAGCTTTGAGACCTGCTCGATGTGCCAAGCTTTTGCTTCATCTGTATATGTTCACTATTTTCATGTGTAAGAGAACCAATTATTTGGTTTGGATTATCTACACTTTGGGTTGAATGGTTCAGGTAGTGTACTTGACTAACGAACTCTGCATTTGAATGTTGAGATCTCTTACTCGAAATCGACTTGCTCCTCTCCACGTGTCATTGTTAAGTGACGCATGCGATCCGGTGTAGATAATACAATTTTGCGGGGAACATGACTAGCCAGATATATGATTTCAATTTGGCAGTAAAGAACATAGGCTATATTCTGATCTCAGATATTTAGAGCCCTCAAATAGATGGTAGGTTTAAGATAATGAGATTTTGTCTACAGCATCATGAATAAATTTTGTATCCTTAATAAAGGGCATCATGGAGTCTTTTAATTCAATTATGTACATTCAGGAATCAATAATTTTTTAATTGTAGTATTCTTTCTCTTGGAATTATTGCCAATCTCCAGAAGAAAGTATGCATGAATGTGCATGAATGTAACATGTGCATTTGTGATACTTCTTTTCTTATGTTTATTATTTGTTGCGATGATAGCTCTTTGGGAACTTCAGCTGAATTTACCCTAAAATTAACTCCTCCTTTATTTATAGCTCTTCCATATCTTCACGTCTTCAATGTATTCTTCCTAATGCAAGTGCAGAAATAGTGACATTTAACATTAATTACAAGATGGGATAATAACATTATCAACAAAATAAATGATCGTTAATAGGTCCACTGCTAGTGCAAATCCCATGCAAACATTAAATTCCATGACCAGTTTTACACAAGCTCATTCTGGAGAAATTGTCGTCAAAAGTTTCGAGGACCGAGAAAATAAGAAGAGAAGGCTAGGAAAAGAAGTACGGCTAAGGAAGATGCTTTACTATTCATAGGAATTGTCTAAGAAGATAACTTGTGTCTATCGCACTAGACACCTTTGGCTAAACCTTCTATTTATAGCCATTGTAGAGCCTCATAAAATTTACTTCTACCACTATTCTCAGTAATAATAGAACTAATGATCATTTGTAACTCAACATCATTATAATACTAACCGTCTGAATGATCAGAGAATATCAAGGTAACTTAGCATCATGTCTCAATAGTGTGTGTTCCCAAAAATAGCTTTATTGCCTGTGGATAGCGGCAAACTGGCAAGACTTAATACATGGGACTCTAATCAGAAAATTAGTCACTTAAGAAGACAACAAAGTTGATCTATACACAAACGAATAACTTTATTAATGATGATGGGGTCAAAAACAAATAAGTACCTAATGTGCCCTCATATTAGTTTAACCAACCAATCTTCTTTTCTAATGTGATTTTCCTGTCACTTATTGATAAAAATGCATACAGAAACATGTTGCCGTGTGCTTGTTACATCTTTTCATATCTACTTAGTGGTAAAAATTGATATAGCTAGTATAAATACCTAAAGGGGGGTGAATAGGTATATAAACAATTTTTCTCAATAATTGCACAATACTAGACAGTTGATAGATTTGCAACAAACAATAATCAAAGTAAGATTGAGAGAAGGAATGAGAGAATTGAACACGCGGTTTATAGTGGTTTCGGCTTATTTCAAGCCTACGTCCATTCTTCTGCACTGATAGCCTATTGGCTGGATTCCACTATGAACAAAGAGATGTTACATCGTTGTTCTTCCTTGATTTCTCAATGTAGGTGATCTACCACACTCGCTCAATGTATCACTAAGTATAGACACTCTTTGTGTATACAATGTTGCTCACAAATGTATCGACTAATAATCAAGGAGCTTCAGACTTTGGAATTTCTCTATTGATCATGCACTAAAGCAACTAGAACGTCTTCCTTTTATACTCCTTTATGCTATCATACCCATTGGCATTTAACAAAGGAATTCCTCCAATCTACCCGTTGGATGGAATCAATCAAGAAGATCATTCGAGCTATTAAAGGAACCTGACGATAGCCCATCAATCCTGTTCGCCCATACAATCAGGATCTTGGTTTCCAAGAATAGAACCTTCCAAGAATATTTCGTCGACCATCGGATCTTCAAATGATCTTGATTACGAATAAAAGAATTCGTTATATTTATCCAACCAAGAGATCTTCTCCAGAGGATAGGAATAAATCATCAACCAAATACTTCGGCTTTGGATTGCCTTCGTCACTGGATTAGAAAAACTGTCAATGAGAATAGTCTTGAGTCTTGAGTCTTGAGTGCTGAGTCTAGTGATCAGAAAGTCTTCAGACTCTAAACAGAAGATCTGCAATTATCCAGACTAGACTGATAGAAATGTTTTGTCAGCTTCAAAATATTCTGGAAAGATTTCTCCAACAAGCTCCCCCTTTTTGATGGTGACAAAACTTTTCTGTAGATTTGAACAACTTTGACCTGCAAAACATTTCTCAAGCAATATGGCTATCTCATAAAGATTAATTAAAACAACCAGACTCTACATCCACAGAAAATCGGTTAGTCTTTCATGAGTAATACCAAACAACAACACTTGATATAAATGCAAACGGTCAAGCATCAATCAAAATCCACACTCAAGTCAAATTCAAGTTCACACCCAAGTTCACTCAAGTCATACTCAAAAACAAACATATTCAAACACACAAAAGAAATTTAAAGTCAAAGTTTAAAGTTCAAATTGCAATTCTCCCCCTTTTTGTCATCATTAAAAAGGTGAGAAAAGAGTCAAGTCTTATTGGGAATGCGCACAATCTGGAAATCTCCCATTGACTGTACGATCCTTTCCAGCAAGTCTTCCCGTAGATGAGCCACCTCTTCTACTTTGGCATTTGCTTGAATTTGAAGAGCGAGGTCTTTCAATTGATCCGCCAGGGTAACAGAAGATGCTTGTCTAACATTCTTCAGGACTTGAAGTTCGCAGTCCAGAGCATAGATTTGACCCTGCATTTTCAGAAGAACATCAAGGATACGACGAAAATCTACTGTATTGTCTGTCTGTGTGCTCGCATTTGCTCTCTCGGATGGAGTGAAGGCAGACGATGGAACTTCTGTGTAATCTTGCAGATTTGGTGTTGACGTATCATGTCCTTCTTCGGGCATTTAAGAAGCCTGAAAATCTTATGGATTTGCTGGTGAGCGACTTACACCTTCACTGTTGACAGCATGTGGTGTAGTCCTTCCATGCTCGCCATCTCCCCCTGTCTCTAGGACCTCAAATGGGGAAGAGTGATGGTCATGCTCTTCAGCATCTGCAGACTTTTCTTTCTCTGCTTCTCCTTCTTCTTCAGCTTCTTTCTCTTTCTCTTGCTGCTCCTCTGCTTCTCTGTTCTTTGCTTGCTCCTCTTCTTCTCTCTGTTCTCTTTCCTCTGCTTCTTTCTCTTTCATCTGATGTTCCGTCGATTCAGGTACAGAACGTCTAGTCCTTATCAAGGCAGAGATAGAGAGATCTTCTTATTCTTCTTCATCCTCCAAGATGAGAGATCTTTTCTTTTTAGATGGGACACCAATGGGCTCCTTCCATTTTCTCTTTGAGGCAAAAGGTACTGGAGTCTTCACTCTGAACTTCTCCATTGCCTTAGCAAGCTCTTTCAGACGCATTTTTGTCAGCATTTTCAAACCCACCACCATTTTGTCGCATGGTCGAACACAAAGAGTGTGTGGAGGTTCAATGTTCAAGTGTCTGAAGATCTTGGTCACAAGACTTGGATAAGGCAATTGGCCCTTGTCCTTCGTCATTGCTCTATACATGTGAAAGAGAATGGTATGAGGGAGAAAACTTCTTCCCTGAGTTGATCGCATACATCAATTTCGCCTCGGAGTTAGACACGTCAGTCTTGGATGTAGATTTTGGCCTGATGTAGTTGATCACAATTTTGTGAAGCAAGATGTTGATGGCACGCATTCTTGAGTAGGTAATTCTTCCCTCTGTATCCCTATCTTTGACAAGCTCCAGTGTGGCACGAGCAATCGAAACTTTGATCAGTTGATAGTGTCCTCGTTCAACTCCAATTATTTCAGTCAACATGTCCACATCTACCACATGGTCTTGGTCTCGAACACTGAATGATATTCTATTCGCATCTAAAAAGCTAAGATTCGAATAGAAGTATGCTGTCAATTGCGCATAACCGTCTGTGGTATCGGAGCAAAATTGCTCAAGTTGAAGCAGATTGAACTTCTCCCTTAAGTTCACATTAATGGCATCCAAGAAATCGAAATCAACACTTCTAGGGTTTATCACCCCTCGTTTCAACAGTCTGAAGAACAGATTCTCCTGTTCATTCGATTTAAACAAATCCATCCTTTTTCCCTTCACCTTTGCAGCAACACCCATTCTAGGTTGAAATTCACTGAACATTTTATCATCATCATTCCCATCAGTGGGATTCAATCCTCCTACACGAGGGTCACTTGGAATGTTCGCAAGTGCTTCCTTAGCCTTTCCTTTGGGAGCAATTCCCAAATCCTCCATTTTTCGCAAAAAGATACACTCATTCCCATAATTATTATCTTTAAGGAAATCATCTATGTAGTTCAGCGGAGTACCAGTGCTTTTCAACGCACGATAGAGCTTGTAAATATAAGAGGGTTTTTGGACTCTTACAGGGTTTGCGTCCTCGATTATTTCTTTCTCCGGCTGTTGACCCGCACTTTGTGGGGTAGATGGTGAAGAGTGACGTGGTGGAGAGTGAATCGAGCTTTGTTGCTGACTCGATAAATCTTCCTCCTTAGCGAGATTGAAATGGGTAGGCCCCTCCCTCATTCTTTGTGGTCCCCTGTTCACGATTCTTGAAGACTTTCTTGAAGAAGACATCCTTCCTTGTCGTTGAAAGATTCATTTACTCGCTTTCCCAAGAAAAGATGACAACTTTCTCGAAGATGAACACGAAGTAGAGACAAGATTGGAAGGAGAATGCCTTTTTAGAGTTTTGAAGTTTAAGCGAGGAAAACTGTATATATATAACTCAGTTTAAAAAGGAAAAAAAAATCGGCACAAAGGAAAGTGAACAGTCGTCAAATTTGAAAAACGATAACTGCCCCTTAAAAAAAAACTGCCATTTTGAATTTAAGTTATCCTTTTTGAAAAGGCAAGATTCCGTTTTTCACGGAAATTATAAATTAACTAAACTAATGATCGTACCTTTTCGAGATTGAACATAACAACTTACAGTCTATAGCCATGAATGTATGAGTCTGAGGGTTGGAGAGTCTCTAGACTTTAACTTCCTCAAGCTTCAAAATGTTGAGTCCGGAATGGATAATATCGAATTGATTCTTCTCCAACGGCTTTGTGAATATATCTGCTAGTTGGCTCTTTGAATCAACAAATTGAATCGAGATTTCTCCATTTTGAACATGATCTCTAATGAAGTGATGTCGAATCTCTATATGCTTTGCTCTTGAGTGAAGGATTGGATTTTTAGTGAGATTGATTGCGCTAGTGTTGTCACATCTAATCTCTGTGCATGAGTCTTCAATTCCAAAGTCTTGTACCTGTTGTTTTATCCATAGAATTTGCGAACAGCAACTTCCAAGAGCTACATACTCTGCTTCTATTGTTGAGAGAGCCACAGTGCTTTGTTTCCTTGAAAACCAAGACACAGTCCTACTTCCAAGCAATTGGCAAGTTCCCGAAGTGCTCTTTTTATCAACTTTGCAACCGGCCAGATCTGCGTCTGAGTATCCCAAAAGATTAAAGTCTCCCTTCTTAGGATACCAAAGACCGATGCTTGAAGATGAAGCAACATATTTGATAATACGTTTCGCAGCACTGAGATGGGATTCTCTAGGATCTGATTGAAACCTAGCACAGATGCAAAGACTCAACAAAATGTCAGGTCTAGAAGCAGTAAGATAAAGAAGTGAACCAATGATGCTCCTGTACAACTTTTGATCAACTTTCTTCCCTTCTTCATCTTTGTCTATATTCAAAGAACTTGACATCGGTATGTCAGTCTTTTTGCACTTTTCCAATCCAAACTTTTTGACGAGATCATTAGCATATTTTTCTTGATGAATAAAAGTTTCTTCCTTCAATTGTTTTATTTGGAGTCCAAGAAAGAATGTTAACTCTCCCATCATACTCATTTCAAACTCATCCTGCATAGACTTAGAAAATTTCTTGCACAGACTTTCATTAGGGGATCCAAAAATAATGTCATCCACATATATTTGAACAAGTAAAAAGCTTTTGTTTTCCTTTTTGATGAATAGAGTAGTATCTACTTTACCTTTGACAAAACCATTATGTATTAAGAACTTACTTAGTCTGTCGTACCAGGCTCGAGGTGCTTGCTTTAAACCATACAAGGCCTTTTTCAGTTTGAAGACTGAGTCTGGCTTCTTTGGGTCTTCAAACCCTGGTGGTTGTTCCATATAAACTTCCTCATGGATAAATCCATTTAGGAAGGCACTTTTGACATCTATTTGGAATAATTTGAAATTTTTATAACAAGCAAACGCAAGTAATAATCGAATAGCTTCTAACCTTGCTACTAGTGCGTAAGTCTCATCATAGTCTATTCCTTCTTCTTGCGTATATCCCTTGGCCACGAGTCTTGCTTTGTTTCGTACGACTTTCCCTTTCTCATTCATCTTGTTCCTGAACACCCATTTAGCTCCAATAACAGTTTTACCTTTTGGTTTAGATGTCAATTCCCAGACATCATTAATGTTGAACTGTCTGAGCTCTTCTTGCATAGCTTCAATCCAGCTTTCATCAGATAAAGCTTCTTTTATGCTCTTTGGTTCAATTTCAGAAATGAGAGCCACAGCACTAGACTCTTCACGCCTTTTGGATCTGGAGCGAATTCCTTCATTAATTTCACCGATAATGAGATCTTTGGGATGACTGGATTTATGCTTCCAGTTACTGGTTGATTTGTCTGGTTGATAATCTCTTTCTTTATTTGAATCTTCACGAACAGCTTGATGCTGGTCTTCCAGAGTCTAAGATGCTTCTTGAGTTGTAAGCTTTGGAGGGTCTGGAGCAGGTTCAGACTCTTCATGATGAGTCTGACTGGATTCATCTTGCGTAGAATCTTGAAATTTGACATTCATTGACTCCTCCACAGACTGGCTCTTCTTGTTATAGACTCTGTAGGCTTTGCTTGATGTAGAATATTCAAGGAAGATGCCTTCATATGATCTTTCTTCAAACTTACCAACTCGATCTTTTGCATTTTTCAAAATAAAGCATTTGCAATCGAACACATGAAAGTATGAAACAATAGGCTTCTTACCTTTGAATAACTCATAAGGGGTTTTCTCTAGAATAGGTCTTAGGAAAACTCTATTAATGATATAGCACGCTGTTGAAACAGCTTTAGCCCAAAATCGTGAAGAAATCTTACTTTCAATTAAAAGAGTTCTAGCCATTTCTTGAAGAGATCTATTCTTTCTTTCCACAACTCCATTTTGCTCTGGAGTATATGGAGAAGAGAACACATGATTAAAATCAGATTCATCACAAAATTTTGTAAAATCTTGATTTTCAAATTCACCTCCATGATCTGTTCTTATACTTGAGATAACACACCATTTTTCATTTTGAACCTTTTTAGCAAATTTTTCAAAATACGAGAAGGTTTCGGACTTACTTGCAAGGAAATATACCCAAGTAAAGCGGGAGTAATCGTCCACAATTACTAGGCAATATTTCTTACCTCCAATGCTCTGAGTTCTGGTTGGTCCGAAGAGATCCATATGCAGCAACTATAGTACATGATTAGTAGAAACATGATTTATTGGCTTAAATGAATTTCTTACCTGCTTTCCCAGAATACATGGAGTGGAATCCGGAGAAGGATTTGTTGGCGATGGTCACGGAGGACTCAAAAGTGGTGCTTCATCGCTTCAATTGGCAGAGGCTATGGACAATCTCTCCTGGTAATTGCTTCGACTGGAGAGAGTTCTTTTTTGTTATTCAGTGTGTTCGTTTCTTCAACGATGGCTTGGTTTGCGCCCTTTGAGTCATTGGCCTTAGTCCCCCTTTGCTTTTCCTTAAATGTGCTATGATCCTTTTCCTCAAATAAACCACTTCAATTGCCAACCCCATGCAAATTGCGTTTGATGGAGAGTTGGTGAATATAGGGGTAAGGTGCTTGAAAGTCTAAATGAGAACATGACATTGAACTAAGGAGTTGGTGTTTTACACAAGAATGAAGAGTGAATGATGGTAATGGGAGTGAACATCTGGATATGACGTAGTTGCAAGTAAAGAATCCCGAGCTGATATTAGTTGAATGAAGGGATTTGTATTTACACGCGCGATAGATTCCTATAAACTTCTAGACAAGATTGGTGCCTTAGGAGATTTCCAAAACATAACTGACAATCATCTAGACCAACCGGAAGTGTACCCTACTCCTCTATTGCCATCTTGCTGCCCTTTTTGGTACACCAATCAAAGTGTTCACAAAGATAAAAGAACTTAAATTGGAGGGGATGTCAGTTATGTTAGATAGACTAGCTATGTCAGATGCAGAAATGCTAGATGTTCACATGCAGTCGACAGGTTTAACCCCTGCAATATCATCTAAATGTCGTCATGCATCTATATAGTTTTCCTTTGATTTCTGTTTGTGACTCTCACGGTGTAATATTACTTCCAGCTACTCTTCTTGTACTGGTTGAGCGTTCCTTGCAAGAAGAGATTTGATATAGGCTGGAAAGTTTCTCACATTTTGTGCATGTGTCCCTCATAATTGCAAGAGTCAATCTTTGTATCAATGAATCATATTAAACTCTTTTTACCTGGCTAATAGCACTATTTGAGCCTAGGAGAAGTTAAGACTTATTTATACTACCAATTCCACTCCTTGGACTCGATGTAGGAGGTGAAATTCTGCTTGCTTATGTTATTATCACTATCAACAAGCTAAAATTGAGAATGAAAACTCAGTTATCAGAAGAAAATGAGCAGATCAATTAACTGGCGGGTGCTCGGATGATGGTGAATTGAGCCAACGTTGAGCTTATATGTGATGCTTAACCTTGGTTATGAGGGCCTCTGTCCACAACAATTCGTTCGTGTACTTAGATGTGGGAATTCATTAGTCTATATTTTTTTACCAACTGTTTTTCCAATTAGGTTGCCATTCTTTTTAACTAAGCACCACTTTTTGGTAGAGTAATGCTACAGATGTTATGTCCTAATAAATGAAAATGGTTTACTAATAGCACTATTTGAGCCTAGGAGAAGTTAAGACTTATTTATACTTACTACATCGAGTCCATCTTTGTATCGATGAATCATATTCAACTCTTTTTACCTACTAATAGCACTATTTGAGCCTAAGAGAAGTTAAGACTTATTTATACTATCAATTCCACTCCTTGGACTCGATGTAGGAAGTGAAGCTCCGCTTTCCTATGGTATTATTAGTGTCAACAAGCTAAAATTGAGAATGAAAACTCAGTTATCAGAAGAAAATGAGCAGATAAAATAACTGGTAGGTGCTCGGAAGATAGTGAATTGAGCCAACATTGATCTTATCTGTGATGCTTTACCTTGGTTATGAGAGCCTCTATTCACAACAATTTGTTCACGTGCTTAGATGTGGGAATTCATTAGTTTAGATTTTTTTTTTACTAACTATTTTTCCATTTAGATCGCCATTTTTTTAAGCTAAGCACCATTTTTTGGTAGAGTCATGCTGAAGATGCTGAGTCCAAGTAAATGAAAATGGTTTAATAAGTCACATGCAAAATATTTCTGTGTTAGGTGTCTAGGATATACTTGCCTAAATACTTGGATTTTACCACTTCAAACGAGTTTTGTAAGCTAGTCTTTGTATATGTAGTATTGTTCTGTTTTGAGAATGTGTTGGTCTCTCTTTGGATCCAAAGTTTCTCTTCAATTTTTTAGATCTTGACTTTAGGCTATAGAGGCACCCTTTTGTCACAACGAACTTACTTATAAAAGGAATCACGACCATGAGTTAATGGAGTGTTTTGCGTCCATTAAAGACATGCTATGTGGATGATGGTTATGCCGATTAGCACAAAATCATCTGTGAGATGTTAGTTTGAAACTACATGATTAGATACAATGTTGGGATATAGGGTAATTGAAGTAACTTAGAAGTCCTCAGCAAAGTAAGTTTCTTTTAACACATCAGAAGTTCAACTATAGGGCACCAAGGGAGTGCAAATGCATATAAGAAAAGAGCCCAAAAATTAAAGCCTTGTACAGAAGAACTCCCAAAACCAAAAGCAAGCTCAAATACAAGATAAATCATCGACTATATTGAGCAGGGCATTTATATCCATATGCAGTCTCCACCATATCAAAAGTGTACAACTTTAAGCTCTCTTGTTTAGCTCTTTCCAAATAAGCCTAAAAACAGAGAGGCGAATTGAGTTAATCCTTCTTTTCTTGCTCCATAAAAGCTCCAATAACCCAAAGATAATTCGGTGCAAGCATATGAAACTGTCCAAACCATTCTTGTCCATAAATGGTGAAGGAGGAGATGCCACACGGATTCTACCTCCTCCTTGCGGAGGAAATGCCTGCTAACCAATATTTTGCCCCTTTGTTGTAGGTTATCTGAAGGGAGGATTCGTTCCCAGGTTGCTTCCCAAGCAAAAAGAGAAACTTTAATCTGAACCCTCACTTTCTGGATCGCTTTCCATGGAAAATCCATTCTGCCACCGACAACCTCCCTATTGTGAGCAGCTTGTAGCGAGACTTTACTGGAAAGATTGCATCTAGGGCAGAACCAGCCATGGCAAAGACTCGAGATTTCTATTGGCATCTTCCACTGCTCTCGACGTTAATGACCATCTTCTCCAGTAGGAGTGCGTCTCTTGGTAAAAGCAGCATTGGCAAGGCAAGCTTACATCGGTCATAGTCCAAAGAACGAGCTACGAACCTGGCAGTCTCCACGCTCTTCAAATGCCGAGCCAAGCACGAGTGAAGGTCTGCAGCAGGAAGAATTCTTGTGCCTCGCAATATGAAGAATGGCCAGATCAAACATGGCATGTACATTTATTGGTAACAAGACTTAGTGATCTGTCCAGAAAGTGGATGAGGATAAGCATAGACACGAATAACATTCGGATTCTATATGTTCAAGTACGATATGCAATCGTCACAAATCGGAAAATAAAAAAGAAAAAAAATGGCCCACAGAAAGGGGGTGGGTTTCAGGCTGTGATGGCAAACGATGAGGTCAGAGTATTTCTATCCGGCTGAGTGTTTGGAGCTTGGGTGGTGATGCAAAATGGCTTAGTCGAGTTCAAGCTTGGCCCATCATCTCGACATTTAGCATGTGTGGATGTTCACTCTTGTGACATGCTGATTCAAATAATTCATTAGCATTTTTTTAATTCAAAATTAAATAAAGATTAATTATCACATTGGTTTTTTTTCCAAATTACAATTTCAAGAACTAATCCACGACCTCGTTCACATCAATGTGATGGCCCATGAGTCCTCCAACGCTTCCGTACCAGCTCTGCTGGAACAGAGTGAAATCTCCTCCCATCAAGCCACTTCGTTTTGTTGTGGTGTGGAACGAGATTATTTGTACAATTGAACGTATGGACCCAAATCAAGCGATATCGTTTCTTAGACAAACCTGAACATCATGCCATATATCACATTATTCGTAAATTGACGTGAATTAAGGCTCCTTTTGTTTCACAAAAAAAAAAAAGAATGATTTGAAAAATATCATTCTAAAAATTATTGCTCGTATTGCTTGAAAGATCCATTGATGAAATTTGTTTCATTATCGACAATAATTTATATTCAAATATTTGCATACTCAACAAGAATTTCTCGTATTCGTTCATTTTTGTAAATGTACGAGTGATTATTTTTTGAAAAAATAAATTTTCAAATCGTTCGCTTTTCCATAAAGGATTTTAGCTAGCGATTCAATACAAATCACTATTCTGGAATCAATCTTGGGTTCATCCTTTTAATAAAAAATTGAGACCAAGAGGCATTTATCACACTTGCCGGTAGATAAAAGCGCTACGATTTGATCCGTCACGAACCTCGTATGATCTCAACACACAAGCATACATGCGCGCTTAACTTATAGATTTTCCTCATTTCTTTTCAATCAGCAACAACGCATGTTATTGTGTAAAAAGCGCATCTTGTCTACAGTAGTAGAACCCACTTGATCAAAATTCTTTGTTTGCAATAAAAAAAAAAGAAAAAAAAAAGCATGTAAAAATCAATAGGATTTCATAAAAGAAAATTTACGACTTTTATCAATGCGCTGCTTTTCTCTTTCATTTTTTTTGTCTTCGTTTTTTTTTTTTTGGTGTTATTGTGCTGTTCTGTCAGGAGTTTTTTTTTTTTTTGAGGTTCTTTTGTTCATTTTGAGAATTCTTGCTACTTTATTTCTGGATAATTTTTAGAGCAATTATCAAAAGTTCATGTCAGGCATAAGCGGTGCAAAAAAGGAATGAACATAAGGTATCCAAATACGTATTCGTAGCATATGGTTCAGTCTCATCAAATCTTCATTTGCTTAGCAAAAAGGAGACAAGGTAAAAGGAAACTCCTTGATTCCTACCGTTCTCCTAATGAATTTCGAAGAACGAATTATTACATACTCTTTGAAGATATCAAACCACCAATCCAACCGATCTTTGCTAATTCAAGTGTTACAAACCCTCTTCCATTGGAATAACGAATATTATAACAAAGTTTAGTGCTTTTCGAAACTAATCGGTAGACGATCATGTGCATTCTAAAGAATTCTCGACCTAGTTGATTAAAAAAAACAGAAGGTACAAAATAAAGACAGAAGAAAATGGAGAAATGAAACGAAATGGAAAGAGGAATAGAGCCAAACAAGGGTCAACCTATTAATTCAGAAGATTCATATTTCATTGTGAAACATGTCCTTAAAAGAAGCAAGAGAGGGAAAAAGGGAAAAAAATAGCAACTACACTTGGGGTTCGATAAATATTTCAATGTTCAATTTTCAGAATAAATAAATAAATAAATAAATAAATAAATAAATAAATAAATAAAAAGGAAGACCCGCTCCTTCCCCCCGCTTCTGACTATCAGACCGAGTGTACCAGCTTTGTTCCCGCAGAGCTGGTGGCTGCTGTTCTTGGGCTGCTTGATGTAGAATGACGAAGGAGGGTCGCGGCGTGTCCTTCCATTTCAGCTTCAAGTTCCGACGAACTGCTTTGTTTTCTCAGGTTCAGCTCCCGTTCGGGCGTTCTTTCGATGACGTAATAAGCAGGTCTAATCGATTGTTTTCCGATTCGTTTTTGTGAGGTTTTGGCTCGATTTCTTCTTATCAGAAGGTGAGGATGGTGTGAGTGGAATCCAGAGAAGGATTTGCTGGTGATGGTCGCAGAGGACTCAAAGGTTTTTAAGATGTCTATCCTAGGTTTTGGCTTAATTTCTTGCGCTCGAGCTGATGTAATTTAAGATGTGATGAAAGCAATTGTCTGTTATTTTTAAGCTCATGAGATGCTTACTTGACTGGAGGAAGTAGGACCTCTTGGGTTGACTTGGTTGACCTGAAGAAGAGGAAGCCGAAGCTCTCTTCTGCAATTTTCGTTTCTTCTCAACTAAGCGTCTAAATATGGGAGTGTTTGGTGGCAAAAATACTGCAGCAAAGAAAAGAATGACACCTCCTTGCAATGTTTGTTATCACGAAATGTTCGCAGAAATGCAACTTCGTGTACATTTCCAAAAGACATTAAAGGGTCTAAATTTCTTCTTCTTCTTTTGTCAAATTTTTTTGGCCTCTTGCCTATCAAATAATTGAGCTATTTTCATCTTCAATGCCGGTTTGGTAAATATTTTCAACCCAATCTCTTATCAACACACTACGTACTTAGATGATATCAGTTACTGTCCATGTGTTGATAGATTATTTGAGCAATGTGTATAGTAAAGTTATCATTTATGTGTTGATAGATTATTGGAGCAATTTATACAGTAATTTTGACACATCGGTAACTCTAAAGATAATAGCAAGTGTACTCAAATAGCAATGATAATTGTTAGCTGGGTTCACCCCTATGTGGAGGAGACCCAATGAATGGCAAGCCCAAAAATGGCTTGAGCCCATATGATAAGTTATATGAGGAAATAGGGTTTCTCACTATCTATATAAAGACGTAGCCGCAAAAAAGGAAACAGTAACAAGAGAAAAAGAAAAAGCAGAAAATTTGGGGTTTTGGGCAATATCTGATTTACATCAAGCTGGCATTGGAGGTCGATTCGTGGTCCGATTGAGTTGAAATTTTATCATCATGTTCGTGGCACAATTTTATCAAATCTGAACGGTTTGACTTTCGTTTGAAGCTCCCTACATTAGGTTTTTCGTCGATTGATCAAAACTTGCGTTTTTAGTCAGATTTATCCTTGATCTCCTGTGAAGTTTATGTGTATTGCTAAGAATTATGTTCTTGAGGTCTTTGCTGCTATGTACCTCTAGTATTTGCTAGAGAAGAACAATTTTGTTGATAGTGAAGATTTTCGGGTGGACTTCAGTCTCGTGGTTTTTGATCTCCACACATCGAGGAGGTTTTCCACGTAAAAAATCGTCTTGTGTTCACGTGCTTGGTATTTATTTTACTCTATTATATCAATTCCTATTAGGTTTACACAAGATGGGAGATTATCTTATTCCATTATGTTGATTCGATATTGTTCGAATTATTACCGTTCTCCCATCAATAATTTCCCAGTAACTTGAACACGTTGATAAGTTGTGCAAATGAATGTTATTAAATTATTAAAATAATCGGCAATTTCGATACAATCTAGCAAACATTCATACCCTTTAAAATAAAAATTGGTAATATCCTCTAAGAGTTAATAAGTGCATCTTAGTGACTTCAACAAATAAATGTTAGCAAGTTACTGGAATAGGATAGTCGACTATTTCAAACAATCAAATAACATTGGTATAATTACTCAAATAAGAGTTGATAATTTCTTAAGAGGGTTAGTAAATTTAATACGCTGATAATCACAATAAATAAATGATAGTAAAAAAAAATTCAAATCAGTGAAAATTTTGAAAAAAGAAATCAAGTAAATAGTTGGTAATTTAGAACTTAGTAAAGCTAAAATAAGTTAGTGACTTACCCCTTGAAAAGTTGCTAATTTACCCAAATCAAGAATATCCTATAAGAGTTAATAACTTTAACAAATAAATGTGGCTAACTTAATCGTGCAATTAATAATATTGAAACAATCCAATAAATGCCGGTAATTGTAATTAGCAATTAGCAATTAGCAAAAGAGAGGGTTGGACCGACGGGAACGAAGGGAAAGGCTGGCCCTCCGCACCGCCACCTCGGCCCCATGTGCTTCACCCCATGGGACACGTCCACATCATTTATTCCTTATGGAAAAAAAGAAGAAGAAAAGAATACATACATACATATACATATATATATATATATATATATATATATATATATATATATATATATAATCTTTGAGCCTTTTCACCCCTCTCCTAATATCTAAAGCTCCACCGGGCCAGGAGGAAACATTCAAAACCTCATGCTCAAAAGTACTCCTATATATCACTGTTACTCATTCCCGCTCTTCACCGAACCATCATCTCCAACCATCGGCTAACCGTTGCGCTGGCCATTGCATCCACAAAAAGTACGGAACAAAAATGGAGATATAACCAGATAAACCAATCGGAATATTTGAGCTTAAAAATTAACTCTCAGACCGTCAGGTTTTGAGTGGCTCCTCATCGATGACCGTCATTGAAGGCAGAAAGAAGGCCTGGTTTATTAGTGATGTAACTAGGCTACGACGGGCACTCGCAACTGGCGATTAAAACCTTTACAACTGTCTATTAATGGAACAATGATCGGCGAGGGAGCCTTCGAACAAGATCTGGGCTCTTCGGTTTTCACGGTGGGGAAGGCAGGGAGCAATAGTGAAGCAAGAAAGGGCGGTTCGGGAACAGCGAGGTTAAGCAGCTTGGCAACTAATGGTGTCAAGAGAAGTGATGGAGAGGCTCATCGAAGTGATGATGTGGGTTTCAATTGTCGGAATGGGCAATGGCAACTATTGCTCCAACTCCTCAAGAGAATGAAGTCCACGAACAATGCAGCTTGTGGTGACAAGGATGAGGTCGGATGACGATGGGGCGATGGTGAAGGTGTATACACAGTGCTCATGAAGAGTCAATCCTCCTTATTTTTCTCTCTTACCCCCCTCTTTTTTTTAACTTGTGGCGCCTCCCTCTTGAACGTAAAAAGAAGCCAAAGAAAAAGAAGAAAAAGGACCTCTTCCAAGATGAGAAAAGAACAGATTTTATTCTCCAACAGAGTTTTGTGTAATTGCGCCATGTGACACAATCTTGAAAGGTGTGAGCTCAAACTCCATGATAACAAAGATGGCGCTCTAACGGCTAATTGATTCTTGAGATTGATATTTCTTTGATTTGATTGTAGGTACCTAAATTTCGCTATTTCTAAATCAAATGTCTAAAAAAAAATTAAAGACTATTGAAATAATATTTTTTTCAGTCAAAGGTAGATTCTTTGATTTGACAAAAAAAAGGATCTTCAGCCAATTCTATGAAAACTTGAAATCTAAAAGCCTATTTCTACGTGCTTATGTTGAATTAACACCTATATGCAATTAAAGTACTACCGATACTAATCTAATTTTTACCGAGTTGAGAAATGAGTCTCATCACGATCGGGATCTTGAATCTCGAATTTTTCTAACTTTAACCATCAGGATTATTTGGATGTCAATAGTAATATATAAAAAAATAATAACTGATGGTATTTTCTTAAAAATTTTGGTAACTTACCAAAATGCTACCGACCGAACAAGTTATCTGGCAAAATTTAGTTATCAACTGGTTTTGATATTTACCAATGCTATTTGTACTTTACCTGCACCAAACAATGTTCGGAATTTTGCCCAATAGAATCTTCCTTTATGGTATGGACCTCTTTTAATGGTATCTTCCGAAGCTAAGCAGATGCCATTTTCAGCTTGGTTCAATTTGTTTCCCACTTTCAAAATGTTACGAATACCTCTAATTTTTTTCAATACGAAGGACAAATCAACCTATTCCACCCAAATTAAAAAATTCAATATTCAGTTTTGCATTGAAGAACATATTTGGTTGGCATTTTTTGTTTCGCGTAACAAACAAAATGTCGAATATTGACTATACAAGTTATTTGGGCATATGAAGGGACTGGTTGAGAGCTCAACCAATACCCATGACTATTATGTGGCCAGCAAGCGGCACGGCCCAGTGTCCCAATCCTCTCCAATAGCTCCGGCAAAGACCCACAATACCTCCCAACACGTCTCTAACTCATTTTAATTTTTGGGCTCCAACCTAAATTTGATTTGGCTAGAACTCGAGCCATAAGCTCAATAACCTTAATTAGTAGAATCATGGAGTCACCATCTAAATGGAGACACACAATGTGGATGCCACTAGCCTTGCCTTTGGGAGGGTGGTGAGGTGAGGAAAGTTTTCTCTGGTTGCATTCTTGTTAGCTAATTTGAAAATAAGAGAACATGTTTATCAGAGTGGCGAGATTTATGAATTGCTTGGGTTGTCATTTCTTGCATTCAAGCCAATGTAATTCAAGACATTGAAGCATTCACCTGCCATTTTTCAAGCTCATGAAATATCATACTTGATCATGAATGTAATTTAAGCTAAAGAATTATCTCATAAAAGTTAGTTATGGTTAATTTTAATTTTATATGTTTTTTTAATAGATATTCGTAAAGTTTCAATAGTTATTTATGTCTACCACTACGTAAGTGGAGCGTTCGAGCATGATATCACAAATCAAGTGTGATGGTTTTATTAGTGATGGGCTTAAGGCCCGTCTGCCCATGTTGGGCCTAAAAACCCGGCCCACATAATTAGGGCCCGTGGATGGAGGGACGTATAAAAGGGAGGAGAGAGAGGGAGAGCGCACCTTTTGGAAATCAGAATGTACGTACGTCTCCCTCTCCCCCTCTCTCTCTCTCTCCCAAAAGGAAAACAGTAAGGCTCCGGCAATGTTTTTCTTCCCTTCAACCACGATTTGGCATCATCGGATCGAACAAGGGCCAAATTCTCTTCCTCTTATCGGCATCGATGTTTAATCTGTGGCTAACAAGTACGCTCGAATCCGTGGTGTGCTTTAGGATCGGTGATACGTGATTTTCCCGGGCTTATCTTCCGCATTCGTTTTAGGGGTTCGATTTAGTGTCGAATCCGATTTTCGGGGATCCGTTAATTCCCAACATTGGTATCAGAGCCCTAGTTCATGTTTTCCCAACCCTTTTCATGTTTTTTGATTGATTTTTCGCAAAGAAATTAGGCCAACACGGATCGGGGCGAGAAATCCCGACACCCGAGCACTGTTTGTCTGTTTTTTTGAGTTTCTTTAAGTCAAAATCGAATTCTGATGGCATAGGGTGAAAAGGCTCGTCGAGACGAGTCTAGCGACATGTCGTGCACCGCCGAGCGACGCCGCTCGTGCCCACACGCGTGGCCAGAAGCCACTGCGCGTGGGCGCCACTGCGGGTGGGCGCCACGCGCCGGTCGGCGAACCGTCACGTGCGCGACACCGGCGGCGAACCGGCACGCACCGGTCGACAAACCGACGTGTGCTGACGTCACCCAACGGTCGGTAAACGCTGGGATGACGTCATCGATGACGTCAGCGCCAACGACGGTTGGTCAGGCGGTCACCGGCCGGCGACTCAACCCGACTCGACCCGCGGACGCTTGGCATGCGCGCGGCACGTGCCGGTCGATTCGTTCAACCTGGCCCAACCGGTCCAATCGGTCTGACGACCGACGACCCGACCGTTGACCCGTTGACCGTTGACCATTGACTGTTGACCCAAAAAAAGGGGGGGTAAAGAATGTGTTTCTTTTTCAATTAAGTCTATGTGAATTATATGTGATCCCTTATTTGTTTTGCATTTGTTGTAGGAACTATGCCTCCCCTCAAGTTGCGCACACCTATTCGTGCAGTTACCGATGAACAAAAGGAAAGGCTTTCTAAGTTGATAGTTGAGCTGACTGATCATCGATGGGAGAGTGGTGACTCAATTGATCATGTCCTTGAGGTCAATGAAAAAATTCAAAAGGTCATATGGAATGGTCGTCCTATGCCACAGTCAGAGATGGTGCGATTTTTCATGAACACCTTTCCACCTGAATGACAAGGAGTGTTGAATCGCATATGGGATGTCAACAGAGCTGCTTCTTACAAGAAAATTGTGATGGATTTAGTAAATGAATATTACTGGATTATTACAAGGGAAAAGATCAAGAAATTAAACAAAAGAGGATCTTTCCCAGTTCGTGTGCTGACTTGGTGTTAGTTGTATTGGCTAATCTTTGTTAAGTGTCCTTTGAGAACATATAATGTAATGTTTACTACTTGATTGTTGTTGATGTAGCAACCGATATCTTGGTTGTATTAGTTGAAAGCATTATTGTTTTATTGGATGTCAATTATCTGTTGCTTTCTGTTATTGCTGGTTGCTGTGAGTAGTTAGCTGTGGGTAATTATAGAAGTTTTTGTAACTTCATAGAATTTATTTTGCATAAGACAATTATATTAATGATAGTTTTAAGTTAGGATTTCGGAGAATGATTGGAAACATAGTGACATTTTGATTCTGAAGCCTTACTTGAAATTATTCATCAATATGATGGGTTTATGCAAATAGGGATGCATAAATGATAGGCATTAATAATTCATGCATATATGTCTAATGTGTTCAGATCAATGGCTTCAGCCACAAAGAGCATAGTTGCCGAGCTGAACAAAGGTGAAAAGCTCAATGGTGTCAACTATGAAATATGGCACATGAAAATCCAATATGTGCTGGAAGAGCAAGAGGCACTTGAAGCTCTTAACTTAACCATGGTAGAACCTGAAGAAGGAAACACTGCACAGCACAAGAGAGATAAAGAAGCTTTTGCTGCATGGAAAAGAAAGAACTCTCTTGCTCGCATCACGTTGTTGAGCAGCATGGAAAATGACGTCATGCGAGAGTTTAGGTGTTTTGACAATGCCAATGAAATGTGGAAGGCATTGGCAGCTAGATTTGGTCATACTTCGATGACCAGACTGAGACAGCTCACTATTAGGTTCGACTCTTACAAGAAGCCTCATGGTCAAACTATGAAGCAACATCTTAGAAAGATGTCAAACATGATAAATGAGCTGAAAGATGCTGGCCATGTTCTCACAGATGAGCAGCAAGTGCAAGCAGTGATTCGTTCCTTGCCTAAGAGTTGGGAGCATATGAAGGTGCACCTGACCCATAATAAAAATATCAAAACTTTTGAGGATGCAGTGTGCCATCTTGAGCTAGAAGAGGACCGCCTTTTGGCGGCTAAGCCGGATGCTGAACTCTGTCATGCTAGTTCTAGCTCACATGGAGCTTAGAGCTCCAAGCGCAAACGCCCTAACTGGTTTGATAAAGGGAAAGGCAAGGAAGCAGGTCCTTCAGGGAAGAAACCCAAGTTTAACCAACATGAAAGAGGAAAAGCGTCCTCGCATGAAAAAGCTTACAAGGGTGAAATGCTACAACTGTGACAAGAAGGGTCACTATGCTCGCGACTGTCGTGAGCCAAAGAAGGTATGCACCCCTTGTATTTTTCAGAACTTTGCTTTTGTGTCGAGTTCTGTGTTCTTAACTGAGTCTAATCCTTTGTGGACTGTGGATTCAGGAGCGACAGACCATGTAGCGAAAGATAGAGGATCCTTCGTGGAATTCCGACGAGTACCAACTGGAACTAAGTGGATCTATGTGGGAAACAACTCCAGAGCTGCAGTGAAAGGAATTGGCACATGCCAACTGAATATGCGTGGTGGACGCACTTTGTTCCTACATGATGTGTTGTATGCTCTGGAGATTCGTCGGAATTTAGTGTCTGTTTTAATGTTGGTAAAATTAGGTTTTAATATGAACTTCTATAATAGAGGTGTGGATTTGTTTTTGAATACAAATTACTATGGTTGTGGTTATTTTTTGGATGGTTTCATTGTATTAGATATTGATTATGTTAATGCAAATGTTTGTTATTCCCTTCTCACGTCTCCTAATACATATAATAATGATGTGAATGTTTGGCATGCTAGACTTGGTCACATTGGCCAACAACGTATGAATAGATTAGCCAAAGAGGGCTTGTTGGGCAACATTGAAAAAGTCGATTTGCCTATATGTAAGCATTGCCTAGAAGGGAAAATGACAAGGAAAACATTTGGAAAAGGTAAAAGAGCTGAATTTCCTTTGCATTTAATCCATTTTGATATTTGTGGTCCAATGAATGTGAGAGAAAGGCATGGGGCTGTTTATTTCATCACTTTTATAGATGATTATACTAGATTCGAATATGTCTATTTGATTTCTCATAAATCTGAAGCAATAAGTTGTTTCAAAAGGTTTATGAACCTAGTAGAGAATCAATTAGATAAGAAAATAAAAGCATTGAGATCCGATCGAGGTCGAGAATGTTTATCTCATGAGTTTAGAAAATTATGTGATGAAAAAGGAATAGAAAGACAATTGTCTATTCCATATACTCCTCAATAAAATGGTGTTGCGGAGAGAAGAAACAGAACCCTACTGGAAATGGTTAGGTCCATGATGGCGCTTGCTAACTTACTTATTATTTTTTGGAGTGATGCGCTGTTAACTGCTGCCTATATACTTAACCGGGTGCCTTCCAAATCAGTTACTTCCACTCCATATGAGTTATAGACAAGTAGAAAACCGGATTTAAGTTTTCTTAAGCCATGGGGTTGTGCTGTCTATACACATGAGTCCTCTCACAAGTCTGGGAAATTAGGTCCAAGAGGAAAGAAGAGTATTTTCATAAGATACTCGGAACACTCAAAAGGGTATGTGTTCATAGGTGAGCAGGAAAGTGGGAGTATAACTGAATTTGAATCACGGGATATCACATTCTTAGAGGAAGAGTTTCCTAAGAAGGGCGAAATATGGGAAGATTATTCCCTATTTGAAACCTTGGATCAAGATAATGGTCTTAGTGGAGTTCGTCCAAGTGGGAGTAATATGAGAAGTGATGAATTGAATTCAACTCATTCTCAATTGCAACCACATGATGAGACGACATCATCATTATCTCATCCAAGTGGGAGCATAATGGGGAATGATGTGCAAAGTGTACAATCTCCCATACGGCGAACAAGTCGCCAAAGTATTCCCCGTCGACGTTTTGACATTGAAGGGGAAACTTTTATGGTTGCTCCACAAGATGAGGATGAGCCAAGAAATATTAATGATGCTCTGAATTGCCCTAGTAAGGAAAAATAGATTCATGCAATGGAAGAGGAAATGGAGTTAATGAAATCAAACCAAGTCTGGGAACTGGTTGATCTTCCAAAAGGACGTAGAGCTATTGGGAACAAATGGGTTCTCAAAATAAAGCGAAAGGCTGATGGCTCGATAGAAAGGCATAAGGCTCGCCTTGTGGCAAAGGGGTATAATCAACAAGAAGGAATTGATTATGAAGATACATTTTCTCCTGTAGTGAGATTTACCTCGATTCGCATTATTCTAGCAATAGTAGCTAGTATGGATCTTGAGTTACATTAGATGGATGTAAAGACTGTTTTCCTTAATGGAGAATTAGAGGAAGAAATATATATGGAACAACCTGCTAGTTTCATAGTGAAAGGCCAAGAAGAAAAGGTATGTCGACTTTTGAAGTCGATATATGGCCTTAAGCAGTCATCGAGACAATGGTATATACGTTTTCATAATGCCATAATGGCATATGATTTTATAATGATTGATGAGGATCATTGTTTATATATCAAAAGATCCAATGATCAATTTGTGGTCATATCATTATATGTTGATGATATACTGATTGCCGGAAGCAATATGGAGTTTGTTAATACTGTCAAGAGTTGGTTGTCTTCCAACTTTGAGATGAAGGATATGGGTGAGGCTGCATAAATTCTTGGAGTTAAGATTTCAAGAGATCGTTCGAAGAGATTGTTGTCTCTTTCGTAAGAAACATATATAAATAAAGTTCTTGAACGATTTCGTATGCAATATTGTAAACCTATAGACACTCCTATTGCAAAAGGTGAAGGATTGAGCCACAGACTATGTCCAGGGACTCCACAAGGGAAGGAACAAATGAAATATGTTCCTTATGCTAGTGTTGTTGGGAGCTTGATGTACGCTATGATGTGTACAAGACCCGACATATGTTTTGCAGTTGGAATGGTGAGTAGATACCAATCCAATTCAGGTCCAGCACATTGGAAAGCCGTTAAGAGAATACTGAGGTATCTGAAGGGAACTGCTGATTACAAGTTGAATTACCAAGGAAAGGATCTACGACTTGAAGGCTATTCAAATGCTGACTGGGGAGGAGATTTAGATGAAAGAAAATCTACCTCAGGATTTGCTTTCTTACTGAACAATGGCGCCATATCATTGAGCAGTAAGAAGCACATGTCTATAGCCTTGTCCACGATGGAAGCTGAGTTCGTGGCATTATCAGCAGCAGTACAAGAAGGAGTTTGGCTTAAGAGATTTTTGGATCATTTAGGTGTTATTGAGAAAGCTGCGAATTCATTATTAGTTAACTGTGATAGCCAAGTAGCTATAGCTTACACCAAAGATCCAAAATATCATGGCAAGACCAAACATATGGATACCAAGTATAACTTTGTCAAGGATATGGTTGCACAAAAGGATGTGAACTTACAGTACATATCTACGCATAAAATGGTAGCAGATCCTATGACAGAGCCAATACCTAGAGATGTGTTTTGTGGTCATGTAAAATCTCTAGGATTGCGTAGAGTCTGATGTACTGGATTGTAATTTCCATAAGTTGTTCACAATTATGAACTAGTGTTGTTTCATTATTAATGCCTATGAATCTTTGTTGATCTTTATGCATCTTAATGCTCAGTGTATTACTTTAAGTTAAGGAAGTATGTTGGACAGATAAAAGATTAGCCCACTCACACGGGTAATCGCCTCTAATTACTGTGTGATAAATAGAGATGAGACTGTATTTAAGCTTATTATCTAGGTGATAATCGAGAGCTCAAGCTTAAAATACGTATGTCGCCTTAACTAAGTGTTAAGATGAGGACATAAGACTTACGATATCCGAAAGTAAAATACCCCACATATTTTACTTTATTTGTCTAAGATGCCAGATGTGAGTTTTGATGAATTTTGTGATTAAGTAGATATGTGAACTCAAGTTAGACATTGGGTATGTCTGAACTATCATCTGTATGGTATTGAAAGTGTAGACATACGCTCCATGGGAAAGGAGTTAATACCGTAATATGTATTTCATACCACGTATGCATGAGACGACCAATAAGAGTGGCAAAAAGTTTGATCTCAACTTTTATGACATGTGAGACTCTTGAGGAAAATAGTTCCTCAATTTTAATACCCTCATGACTTTTACTTATTCTCAAGATTTCTATTTAGTGTTTGTTATCTTAAGATGTTGCCAATGATCATGAGTTGATTCGATTTAATGGGACATTTCTATAAAAGCAAGCTGAACTGAAATTGAGAGTTTGAAGGAAAGAGGAAGATCGATTTTGGAGAATCACATTGTATTTTCGTATTTACTGGTCGACCACTTATGACTGTCTTTGTGATAATTATAATTGTGAATACAATATATGTATCATTATTTAAAAGAGATTAAGATAGATATAAATGTGATCGATCGATCTAGGGTACTGCATACTAAATCTACTCAAAGTGAGACGCCCATTATGAGCTGCTATATATTCCTAATAGATGCATAGCAACAAGCTCTCAAACTATGCTGGTCGCACGGATTATTCACCGGTATGAATGTTGAAAAGAGGTAAAGAGAATCATATTCAGTCCACCATGTGCGAGTGGGAGATGATGGTTTTATTAGTGATGGGCTTAAGGCCCGTCCGCCCATGTTGGGCCTAAAAACCCGGCCCACAGAATTAGGGCCCGTGGATGGAGGGACGTATAAAAGGGAGGAGAGAGAGGGAGAACGCACCTTTTAGAAATCAGAATGTACGTACGTCTCCCTCTCCCCTCTCTCTCTCTCTCTCTCTCTCTCTCTCTCTCTCTCCCCCCCAAAAGGAAAACAATAAGGCTCCGACAACGTTTTTCTTCCCTTCAACCACGATTTGGCGTCATCGGATCGAACAAGGGCCAAATTCTCTTCCTCTTATCGGCGTCGATGTTTAATCTGTGACTAACAAGGTACGCTCGAATCCATAGTGTGCTTTAGGATTGGTGATACGTGATTTTCCTGAGCTTATCTTCCGCATTCGTTTTAAGGGTTTGATTTAGTGATGAATCCGGTTTTCGAGGATCCGTTAATTCCCAACAAAGCGGAATCAAGCAAGCATTTTCTTTCACGGGCTCAAGCTCGCTTATGTACGCCTACTTGATCTTGTTCATACTCGATTATTATATGAATGATTATTTTTTCAGATGTCGGACACACTTGGATTAAAAAAATTAAGGTTCGGTATCGGCAATTCAAGACGTGCGAGGCCCAGCATCATGGGCTCGTAGATGTATTAAAAGGTGCGGGAAAGTAGTTGCCACTCCATCGAGCGACACGTGTCTCTATACGGGAAGCCAGAAACTTAACTCCGAGTGAAATGAACCCTCAAATCGGAGGAGGCTCTCCTTCCGGTTCCTCCCTTTGATCGTCGATCCCCACATGGAGAAGAAGAAGCGATCACTAACCTCCTCCTCCTCATCTCGTCGATGCAAAACCCTAGGCGACGGTGCCGATCGCACCAGCCACCTTGCCCCCGACTCAGTGATCCACCACATCTTCTCGTCTCTCGACCTCGCACGCATTGTCCGCACGTGTGTTTCTGTCGAAGCGGTGGCAATCTGTCTGGACCGCCGCCCCGGACCTCGTCTTCTCCTTCCCCTGGCGGAACGCCTCCCCATCCGTGGACGGTGTCTTGATCCTCTAGGCGTTGCCCAAGGTGAGGAAGTTCCACATCGACGTCGATTTTCTCGACTGTTGTGCACCTGAGCTCAGTCCGTGGCTTCGCTTTACTGTCGACCGCCGTGTTGAGGACCTCTCAGTCGATGCGACTAAGAGGTTGTGCGAGATGGCCAGCCATGTCGCAGTACCACGGGCTCCTTTTATGGATGCTCTTCGTTTGGTGAACCTGCACTCGGGGCTCTGTTACTTCTTGTTGAGTAGGAGTATCGCTTGGATTAACCTTAGGTCCCTGTTCATCTGTGACTTGGAGGTGATGCATGAGATGTCGAATGGCAACCCTGTTCTCGAGGACCTTAGTTTGGAAGGATGCTACAGTTTAAAGGGAACCATCAAGGTTTGTTCCAGAACTTTGAGGGAAATTGCGGTCAATGGCTACTTTCGGTATGCACTTGATGAGGGTTTCCCCTTGGAGATTTCAAGTCCTCTGTTGCTGTTTGAGAGGATTTTCTGGTATGATGAGGCAACTGGTAACGGAATTCTCAATCCTTGATTGAAGCAGAGTCGAACTTTTTTATGAGAGGCGAGGATTTTGGAAGGCCAACCAATTGTTTTGTTCAAAATCAGTTCGAGTCTTACAGAGGGTATTGCAACTTGGTCGAGGGACTGCTTTAAAAGCTGCAAAACGCGACTAAGCTTTTGATTGGTAGTTGGTGCCTTCAGGTGAGCAAATTGTTTTTGATTTCAAATTTAACTTGTTTGGTTCATACCTATGGATAATTCATTATTCCCTCTTCCTCAAGTTAAGGAAGTTCATTCCAAACTTCAGCACAAGGAGTCTGGTTTGCATCATTTGCTACTCTGCTTGATGACCACTGGTGCAAATACACATCGTGCCTTTAGAATAACTACTGAAAAACCAAAGAAAAGGCAGCTGGTTTAGGATCATTCTTTTTCCTGCTCAGTAGTGCATAACTATCATTCCAAAGATCATAGTAAATTATTAATGAAAAGTTGCTGTGTCCTGTTTTTTAAAGACTGAAAAAGCAGTTGTTGACTAGAATTAGTATATTAAGGTTGTTCATATGCACTGATATTTGTTTCGGCGGTATCTAACTTTGTTTGGTCATAAGGAAAGTAAAATGCTTATTAACTCAAGATATTATCATTATCCTTCAAAAAGAAATGGATAGTTAAGGTAGAGTAATTTTCGGGGCAGTTTTCTTAGAAATAACTTTTTTTTTTTTGGTAAGGAGTTTTCTTAGAAATAACTTTGAAATTTACATGATGGAAGAACTTTCCCGCTGATAATTTTTAATGCTTGAGTTGACTTTCGAGAGTCGCCATAAGCTAAACAACACGATGCCTCATGCTTCAAAGCCAACCTGTAATTTTCATACTAGCTTTTAGTAAAAACCTCTAGAAATCTATTTAGTTCAGAAGTTGAAAGTTGTGAGGCAAATTTGTTGCAAAATTGTAAACATCGTCGCATGCTTCACATGTCGTTTTTGTTCTTGACTTTTTAAGGCCTACTTAGTTTTAGAAAGCACCTTTAGTTTCCATTTTCATAGAAACTGTTTTTGATTTTGTTTTACAAAATAATTTTTCAGCGAAAATAATACATGTCATTGGGGATGAAAATTCTGAGAATATGCTCTAGTTGCATCATATTCCGAAAACAGGCTTAGTTATTCCAAGTATCCATGTTTGCGGTGGAATGAGAATACTAAAATGTCAACTTCAGTTTGTGATTTGATTTTGAGAGTAGTTTTCCTTTTATTCATCAATTGCTTTCAGAGTGTCACCCAACGCATTTGCTGGTCTGTTTTAATTTTCAAATTAAAATCAGAACGGACTTTTGAGAATCTTTATCAGCCGAATGCCTCCTCAGATTATCAATCTCTTTCTGTCTACAGAAAAAATGAACTTCATCAAGTTGCTCAACAGGCTTTGAACGTTGAACATTTTACTTCATGTCATCTGGACATCATTTTCAGTCATGCATAAGCAGTGGGTTGATGCCTTTAACATAATTCATGAGAGGTTTGATTTCTTGTCAAACCTCGTTAGTGACCATGGCAAGTGGTACTATTAATACAGAGCAGTAGATGGCGTTTCAATTTTCTTCATTTAACTATTTTCGTTTGCTTATCTATGTCTCGACTCTTCTTCTCAGGAGGAATTTTTTACTCTTCTTGATGGTGCTAGTACCACTCTTGCAGTCCATCAATTTCTTGTTAATTCTCTGGGTGAAGTGGTATGGCTTATTTTTTAAGCTCCGATGCTGCTATAGGACCTTGGCTTTTTCAATTGGTTTTTAAAATCTCAGTCTGCTAGTTTGTTTAGTGATAGCATATGAATCGTGTATCAATAGTTGTTTGTGGTGCTGGAAAAGAACTTCTGCTGGTTGTCCTCAATCATCTGTAGGTACACGATATTATCTTTGCATTTGGCCTTTTTCCCAAATAATTAAGTTTCATGCATCTCAGAGAACAGTCCTAGAGGTGATTAGACAGAGATAAGAATTTGTTACAAGTAAATTATGCTTTGCACATCCGGAGACATGCCATATTTTTCAGAACATCCTGATGTTGATTCTTCATATGAACATATCATATACCATGATATGAATTGCCAAATTTAAGTGGCTGGAAAGGGCAAAGTAAAATCTGATTTGAGTCTGATTTAACAAGTTGGCAATCTCTCCTATATACGTATAATGAAAATTGTTGGTCATTAATCATTGGTTCGAAACTTGAACTTGATCTAAGTTTGAGCTTTAAGTGTACTATACATGGAGATTTAGATATAGAATGTTTAATTTATTCACATTATAATTAGTAGGTGTAGAGATATGTTCTCAATTTAAAAGGAAAGAGTTTCTTGCCCGTTTCGGTCTTAGCATATATCCCCTCTTAACCGCAAGAGTCAATTTTTGTACCGTAGAATCATATTCAACTCGTTTTACCTACTGATATTACTATTAGAGCCTAGGGGAAGTTAGACTTGTTTATATTACCAAATTCCACTCATTGAACTCAATGTAGTAACTGAAACTCTTCTTTCCTGTGTTATGTGTGACATCCAGATTTTCGGGTTCTAATTTCGACTGGATAAATATGGCCGTTTTCATTCGGTTGAAGCCAAGGATTGTGAAATTGATGAGTATGAGGGATTCTTGGATGAGGAAAATAATTAATTTGATAATGGAGATATCAATTGATTTTTGTGAGAGTTATTTGAGAGAAATTAAGAGAGAAATTGAATGCAGATATGCAAGCGGGGATCAAGAACTCTAAGTTGGAAAATCCTTTGAGAGTCTATGAACTTATTTAAAAGAAATTGGGATTAGGATTTTCTATTTGAGGAAATCCTTTTCTTTTTGTGATATTCCCATTTCTTTTTCCTTTTTAGCCAAACACTCATTTTTTTCTCCTCTCTCTCTCTCTCTCTCTCTCTCTCCCTCTCTTTTTCTTTTCCCTCGTGCGTGAGCCCCTTCCACCGAATGCACGGCTGTCCTCCACTTTGCTTCCCCTTCACTTTTAATTTTTGGCTTTTCAAAAATATCTACTCTCTCTCTCTCTTATCCTTATCTCACTCCCTCGACACTCTCTCTCCTCCTCTCCCTCTCTGTTTCGTTCGATTGAAGAGAAGCAGAAACGGAAGCAGAACAACGGTGCCGAGAGAAGAAAATCGGAGCTGCCGTCGCTGCTCCGCCTTGCCCGCGCGCTGTCCGCGTACTCCACCGCTCGCTGATTGCCCTCTGCGCGCCTCCGTCGCCCTCTCGCCCAACTCTGTCCCTCTCTCTTCTGCCCCTCTTGTTCGAACAAAGCAGAAGTAGAAACAGAGGCCAGCTGCGTTGAAGGGTTCCAGGCGCGCCGAAGCCAAGACCGCCGTCGCTGCCTCACGCCACAAGCCGTCCTCGCCCGCGCATCACCGGCTCTGCCGCTCCGTCGTTCGTCTCCGCCCCTCCCTCACCCATCTCAGCCGCCGTCAGCACCTCTGTCTTCCCCTCCGTTCGCTGCTCGAGGTCCTAGATCTGGGAGGACATCGGAGTTGGAGCAGCAGCTGGCGTTGCTGGACTGGAGCTGTCGTTGTCGCCGGTCGTCCGTCCTCGCGTGAGCGCGCATGCAGCCGTGCTTGGCCGCGCCTCTCACCGCCCTGCCGTGCGACCCCAGCTCCCAACCGCCTCTGTTCAGCTCCGTTTTGGCCAGCACAAGCGATGGTTCGGCCACCTCCAGCCACCGTGCGCCGCCACCTCGACCCGTCGGAGTCCCCTTGCCCTCCACCGGTCTTGTCCGGCTCAAATCAGCCCCGGAACCGCCTCTTCCAGCAGCAATCAGAGGGCTGGAAAAATGGGTATCGCAGAGGGTTTTGGCCCGTTTTGATCGTTTTCCCAAGCCCGGATGCTCGGCCCGCTTTGAGGAAAATCGATCCTCGCGTCGAGCCCGTCGTTTTAAGTGAGTTTTACTCATTAATGCCTTCTTAGTGCGCTAATTATACTTAAAGGTTGATTAGTGTTAATTAAGTGTAATTAGCTTGTTAGATTATAATTGATTAGTGATTATTAGTTAATTACATTGCATGTTAGTTGTTTGGTTAGTGTAATTAGATAGAGAATTGCCTATAGTATATATTGGATGCTTCTTGGGATTTTTCCCGTCCCTTATCGGGTGTTAATTAAGCAAATCGGGCCTAGGTGGAATTTTTAGGAATTAAATAATTAATTTCGAAAATTAATTATTTAATTATTTGTTTTCCGAAAATTCAACTGGGATGGCCAGTGACTGGAATTTTATGCTGATGATCGTGACGCAGTCCGTTTATTTAATTGAGCTTTATATTTTGCTAAATTTAATTTATTGCATTTATTTATTTATTTTTCGAAATTAATTATTTAATTATTTATTTTTCAGAAATTCAATTGGGATGGTTAGTGACCGGAATTTCGTACTGATTGTCGTGGTGTAGCCTGTTTATTTATTTGAGCTCTACGTTGTGTGGAATTGAATTAATTGTGAAATTTGAGGATTTGTCCTAAATTATTTGTTATTGAATATTTGATTGATGGATGGCCGAGTATGGGTATATAGCACCAGTACGTTGATGGGCTATATAGTAGAGAGAATGATGAGAGCTAACTGAGAATGTTATCGGCTGAGACCAATCAGGTACGATGTTATTAGACATATGTGGTTCGGTGATTGGAAGTATCACTGGCGAAAACGGCGCCTTAAAGAACGCACATAAATGACTTATAGACAAACGTGGTTCGGTGATTAAGGAAATATCACTGGTGAAAACGACGCCTTAAAGAACTCACGATGTTGTCTATAGCCGATGTCACCTTGGCAAAAACGGCGCCCTAGAAAGGACACGTGGTTCGGTGATCGAGGATATCACTGGTGAAAACGGCGCCTTAAAGAACGCACGGTGTTGGTGATCGGTATGTCATTGGCAAAAACGACGCCCGAGAAACACATGTGATCTGGTGAATGAGTACACCATTGGGGAATTATGGCATGAGTGGGAATGACCTAGAGATGGTCCGACTGACATGTAATCGACTAAGTCGATTGATCAATGCTTGATCTGATGTTGTGAATTGATTGATCGAATGGAAATGACCGTTAGTGGTCTTGTTGGCATGTGATCGACTAGGTCGATTGATCGATGATTCGATCTAAGTATGATTTGATGTGATTCATTGCCTTGATCTGCTGTGTGAATTGATTGATTGAATGGAAATAACCGTGAGTGGTCTTGTTGGGGTATAATCGACTAAGTCGATATGATCGATGCGTCGATCTGTGATGTGATTGCTTGGGTGCCTATTTAATCTGTGCTAATATGCAAGTGGAATCTGAGGCCAAGGTAAGTTCTCTGACTCATGTTGTGCATAGGCAGCTCTAAAGTGTATTAGTTTACTAATTGGGTCTTAGGAGGTAGAACTTGCTGAGACGTTGTCTCAGTGGTTTTTGAATAACCATTTCAGGACCTGGATGAGGAGCCTAAGGAGCATGAATCTGATGAGGAGATCCCTGTTGAGGAACCTGAAGAGGAGTACGTGGAGGAGGACCCGAGTACGACCCGGATGAGGACTGAGATGCATGTAAAAAGATGTAGTTGTGAATTTTCAGTAAGAAAAATATATGGCCTGTTTATCTATCCCATTGTTTTATTGTCTGGGGATTTATAACTGCTTCCACATGTGCATATATAAATGAAAGGGTTGGCGATATATAGTCCTGGGATATCGCATTTTAAAATCGACCAAAGGTAAGGGATGTGCGCGTGCCTAAGGATCGGGGCGTGACATCCCCTTTTTGTGGTATCAGAGCAATGGTTAGGTATTGGAGTGATAAGGTGCGATGACCTATGGGATAGTAGTAGGAAAGACCTTTAAATTCATGACTGGTGCATGTCTTTGATAGCTGATTGGTAGAATTATTTGTCATGTGTGAATCGCTTGCTTTTAATCGTTGTGGATTCGAAAGGCAGAGTGTTGACTCTAGCCAGCTCGAGTGTAAGAGTGCCACCGCGGGTTGGTACTAGTGTAGCGGCATTGAATGATCCTAAGTCCGATAAGATTGATTTGATGTAAGTGTTCCTTGGGATCTGGATGAGCCAGTAAGATCAGAATCAAGTTGTTGTTGTTGCTACCTTTGCTGAAGTCTAGCCTGGAAGGATGATCAGGGAATATATTTCGATATTTGAGTCAAGATTCAGCACAGGCAGACTTGGAATTTGGTCAGGGAAAAGACTGATGTTGAGAGAAGAGTATTCTGCTTCATTCAATAGGAAGGGCGGAATAATAAGGTCAATATTCAGGCAAATGGAACATGTTGTTCCATGGAAGATGGTATGGATTAGCCTTGTGTATTCTGAGGATAAGAGTTTGTGTTAAACGTCGCCAGCACGGATAGTGATTTATGGGTTGTTTGCATGAATAGATGGAATCTCGACAACGGTTACTACTGTCACCGACGATAGTACAGGTCAGAAGAAGTGCGCCATAGAACACACAGTGGAGTTTTTGGAACAGGCCTCCAGTACAAGCAAGAGGGTATGCTATCACCTAACATGAAGTAGAAGACTCATTAGGTAAGTGTCAAAAGTATGAAAGGAATGCATGGATTGATCCTGTGTCTGAGAATGACTAAAACGTGTTATGATGGTAGTCGGCACGACTATTAGGTGAAAAATTATCAATGTGAGTCCAAGAGAACACTGATACCGATACTGCAAATAAGACGCCATTAAGATGGCAAAAGGAGCAGGAATGAAATTGACTATGCCTTATTCAATGGAAGGATGTTTTGAGGTGATTTCCTCAGAATGGTGCCAGAGAGTGTTGGGAATTCAAGTGTGGAATTTCAGTTGTTTGTTAAGGCTGTAGGAAAGGAACCATTGACTAGAGTTGTACTCGATGGGTTATTGGTGTAAAACTTATTCGTCAAGTGTGGAAAGGATTGGTCTAGAGCATTTTGTGGTGATGAATTGTTATAGTGGAGTAATCCAGTTTATTCCAGGAGTAGGTAGAAGTGCCGAATTTTATTGAGAGTCGAGAAGGGTCCTTGACTTCTTTAATCTCGTCACTGGTGGCGATCCATTTGTTAGACGAAAGACGCCTAGATTATTTGGCGATTGTGAAAGATAAAACATATTGAAGAGTTGAAAATTGAGGACTTTTCAGTAGTCCAAGAATTCCTAAAGGTGTTGCCAGAAGGATGGTCAGACCGTTGCCAGAGAAAGAGATAGAATTACATACGAGCTAGCATCCGAAACAGAACCATTCTCTAAAGTTTCTTACCGGTTGTTGTTGCCTAAGTTGATAGAACCAATGGTGCAGATGTGAGGATTGATGAATGAGGAATTCATGCATATCGGTGCATTACCTAAGGGAAACATCAGCCTCATAGTGAGAAAGAAAGAAAGATGGTTCGTTGCAATTATGCATCAACTATAGTCCACTCAATCAAGTGACAATAAAGGATAAACGTTCATTGTCAAAGATCAATGAATTGGGTGACTTGTTATAAAGAGTGTTGATGTCTTCAAGGATCGACTTGAGGACAGGTTATTGTCAGTTAAGAACCAAGAATGAGGTTATACTGAAGACAACATTTCACTCTTGATTTAGCTATTGAGAGAATAATGTAAAGCCATTTGATTTGACAAACGCTCCAGCCATTGTCATAAATTTGACAAACCAAGTGTTCAAAGAATATCTCGATCAATGGTGATCATGTGGTGTAGCGACGTTCTAGGATGTTCAGTAAGTGATGAGGATCACGAGAGCCCCTAAGAATGGTCGTGTGGTTACAGGTAAAGGAATCTTCATGGACCCAGCCAAGATCGAATCAGTTGTTAATGAACCGAGACCGACATCAACGTCAGAGATCAGAAGCTGTGGGGATTGGACAGATTACTACGAAAGGCTTATGAAAGAATTTTCAGCATCAGTATCATCGCGAGCTTGTCCTCTTAAGAAAGAAGAGAAATTCATCGGTGTAAACAAGTGTAAAGATAATTACCAAAGCTTAAGTAAGAACAGGCTACCGCACTTGTGCTAAACATTTCATATGGCTCTAGAAAGCATGAAATCTTTAGTTGTGCGTCTTGTAAAGGATTGGGTATGTATTGGTACAACATGAGAAGATGGTTGCATAACCATCCCACCAGTTGGGACCAAATAAGTGGAATACGAAGCGGTGTCGTGAACCAGAATTTTGACAGAATTATAATAGTGATATCAGGTATCACCTTGGAGGATCGAGATGAGTCATTAATGTGTTGAGCCAAGAGTCTTCAATTGTGCATAGACTGGCTAAAGTATAGACTTTACTTGAAAATGGTTCGAAATTTGGTTTGCAAATTTGAGGCAGGCTACCTTTTGAATTTTATAGCCACCCTCCAAATTGAGCCAAATGTTTAAGTTGGAATTAGCGCCTAGTTGACAGACAGAGATGTTTAGAAGATCTTATAAGATGATACTAGCAAGAAAGAATCTGACTTTAAGACTTCTGAGAATGGAACGTTCGGGTTCCATGAGGAATTGAGTGCACTTGACAGTGCAGCACTCAGGGAAAAGACCTTATTAGAAATTCACTGTAAGTATTACAGTGTTTGGTTGAACAATTCAAAATAGATCAGAATCGGCGTCAGCTAGATTGGTAGAGTGATATGAAGATAGATATCGCCAAGCAGGTTGCAAGTATCAGAGATGTCAGTAAGTGGAAGTTCAGTAATGCAAACCAGGGGGACTACTACCATCACTAGAGGGTCCCCAGTGGGAATGATAATATATCACAATGAAACATTGTGACAGGCTTAGTACTGATACCATTTAAGGATAGTGGTCGATCGATAGATGGAGTTGGTTCACTTTGGTACAGTATGAATAGATCTTGCTTTGAGTGGGTGACATTTAGATTTTTGGACTCTGATTTCGATTAGATAAATTGGGCATCTCATCGACGTGGCTATAGTGTTTTTCTCTGAGTTGGCCACTCACGAGATAACTAGACTAGCTGGGTAAGCTATTAAGGACTTTAAGGCAGATAGACTGAGAAATTTGACAATGAATCGACTTCTCGACCGTGCTCATCTTTAGAGATCATTACGGCACAGTTAAAAATCGAATTAAGATCAGAGATAGGTCGGTTCGACTGAGATGAGTGACCAATCGTGGGTGACCCCACTAAATTGGAAAACTCTCGTCGACTGGCACTAATTTGACTTTACTGTCGGTTTGGTACCCTGTGTTCGTATTTGAATCTTTGAGATTTTCACGACAATCGAGAGTCGCTAATGTGTCGAGTGGGTTCATCGTGGTTCGAAGAAAATCGACCACGGTCATTTGTCCTAAAAAGCTCTGAAAACTACTCAATAGCCTAGGTCGCACTAAAAGCATGTCGGAGTGAAATTAACCGCCAATCTAAGTTTGATTTCAGAAATTGAGAATTCTGTCTTGTCACAGAGTGGGTATACCGAAGTGTGTGTACATCAGATAATTCGCCAACATGGAGTGCTGGGGATGAATTATATTCAAGTCTAGATTAGAGATTATAAGTTTGGCAGAGTTTTCAGAGGGTTCTTTCTTAAGTAGTGCATAGTAGAGGGTACAAAATTTTAGTGGTGAAAAGAAAGTGAAAAAGATTTCAGGCCAAAGTCAGTACAGTAGTCAATGATTGCAGTTGCCAAGATCAGTGCCAGAGTTATATCAGATCTTGACCAGAGGTTCCTAGTTTAAGCAGATCAGTCAAATAGTTTCCTTTTAATCAGTGCAGAGCAGAGAGTACAGGATTTTAATCGGTTGAGATGAGATCAGAAATCAGAAAATCGCAAGTCTAGAGTCAGCTTAGCAATCAGTGTTTGCAGTTGTCAGATCAATGTCAGAGTAAAGACTGCTCAGAACTGTCAGAAATTTTGAATCGTTGAGGTTTGAAAGTTTATTAGGGAGTTGAGAAAAAAAGATCAGATGTGGATGACAAAGTGTCTTATGTGAGAAGTGCAATTCAGTTGTTGGTTCAGAAACAGCAGGTTCTGTATACTAAGATGGTCTCCTTGGTCAAAATGGTCGGACAACACCACGAGACCGAAGGATTAGCATGGAATAATGAGACTCAATGAAACGACGATACCCCTACCTTTCATATAAGGATTGGTAAAGGTTTAAATTTCGAGGACGAAATTTTTATAAGAGGGGAAGAGTTGTGACATCTAGATTTTCGGGTTCTAATTTCGATTGGATAAATATGGCCGTTTTCATTCGGTTGAAGCCGGGGATTGTGAAATTGAGGAGTATGAGGGATTCTTGGATGAGGAAAATAATCAATTTGATAATGGAGATATCAATTGATTTTTGTGAGAGTTATTTGATAGAAATTAAGAGAGAAATTGAATGCAGATATGCAAGTGGGGATCAAGAACTCTAAGTTGGAAAATCCCTTGAGAGTCTATGAGCTTATTTAAAAGAAATTGGGATTAGGATTTTCTATTTGAGGAAATCCTTTTCTTTTTGTGATATTCCCATTTCTTTTCCCTTTTTAGCCAAACACTCATTTTTTTTTTCTCTTCTCTCTCTCTCTCTCTCTCTCTCTCTCTCTCTCTCTCTCTCTCTCTCTCTCTCTCTCTCTCTCTCTCTCCCTCTCTCTCTCTTTTCCCTCGTGCGTGAGCCCCTTCCACCGAATGCACGGCTGTCCTCCACTTTGCTTCCCCTTCACTTTTAATTTTTGACTTTTCAAAAATATCTACTCTCTCTCTTATCCTTATCTCACTCCCTCGACACTCTCTCTCCTCCTCTCCCTCTCTGTTTCGTTCGATTGAAGAGAAGCACAAACAGAAGTAGAACAACGGTGCCGAGAGAAGAAAATCGGAGCTGCCGTCGCTGCTCCGCCTTGCCCACAGGCCGTCCGCGTACTCCACCGCTCGCCGATTGCCCTCTGCGCGCCTCCGTCGCTCTCTCGCCCAGCTCTGTCCCTCTCTCTTCTGCCCCTCTTGTTCGAACAAAGCAGAAGCAGAAACAGAGGCTAGTTGCGTTGAAGGGTTCCAGGCACGCCGGAGCCAAGACCGCTGTCGCCGCCTCACGCCACAAGCCGTCCTCGCCCGCGCATCACCGGCTCCGCCGCTCCGCCGTTCGTCTCCGCCCCTCCCTCACCCATCTCAGCCATCGTCAGCACCTCTGTCTTCCCCTCCGTTTGCTGCTCGAGGTCCTAGATCTGGGAGGACACCAGAGTTGGAGCAGCAGCTGGCGTTGCTAGACCGGAGCTGCCGTTGTCGCCGATCGTCCGTCCTCGTGCGAGCGCACGTGCAGCCGTGCTTGGCCGCGCCTCTCACCGCCCTGCCGTGCGACCCCAGCTCCCAACTGCCTCTGTTCAGCTCCATTTTGGCCAGCACAGGCAATGGTTCGGCCACCTCCAACCACCATGCGCCGCCACCTCAACCCGTCGGAGTCCCCTCGCCCTCCACCGGTCTTGTCCGGCTCGAATCAGCCCCGGAACTGCCCCTTTCAACAGCAATCAGAGGGCTGGAAAAATGGGTATCGCAGAGGGTTTTGGCCCATTTTGATCGTTTTCCCGAGCTCAAATGCTCGGCCTGTTTTGAGGAAAATCGATCCTCGCGTCGAGCCCGTCGTTTTGAGTGAGTTTTACTCACTAATGCCTTCTTAGTGCGCTAATTATACTTAAAGGTTGATTAGTGTTAATTAAGTGTAATTAGCTTGTTAGATTATAATTGATTAGTGATTATTAGTTAATTACATTGCATGTTAGTTGTTTGGTTAGTGTAATTAGATAGAGAATTGCCTATAGTATATATTGGATGCTTCTTGGGATTTTTCCCGTCCCTTATCGGGTGTTAATTAAGCAAATCGGGCCTAGGTGGAATTTTTAGGAATTAAATAATTAATTTCGAAAATTAATTATTAATTATTTGTTTTCCGGAAATTAACCGGGATGGTCAAGGACCGGAATTTTATGCTGATGATCATGACGTAGTTCATTTATTTAATTGAGCTTTATATTTTGCTAAATTTAATTTATTGCATTTATTTATTTATTTTTCGAAATTAATTATTTAATTATTTATTTTTCGGAAATTCAACTAGCATGGCCAGTGACCGGAATTTCGTGCTGATTGTCGTGGTGTAGCTTGTTTATTTATTTGAGCTCTACGTTGTGTGGAATTGAATTAATTGTGAAATTTGAGGATTTGTCCTAAATTATTTGTTATTGAATATTTGATTGATGGATGGCCGAGTATGGGTATATAGTAGAGAGAATGATGAGAGCTAACTGAGAATGTTATTGGCTGAGCTAATCAGGTACGATGTTATTAGACATACGTGTTTCGGTGATTGAAAGTATCACTGGCGAAAACGGCGCCTTAAAGAACGCACGTAAATGACTTATAGAAAAACGTGGTTCGGTGATTAAGGAAATATCACTAGTGAAAACGACGCCTTAAAGAACTCACGATGTTGTCTATAGCCGATGTCACCTTGGCGAAAACGGCGCCCTAGAAAGGACACGTGGTTCGGTGATCGAGGATATCACTAGTAAAAATGGCGCCTTAAAGAACGCACGGTGTCGGTGATCGGTATGTCATTGGCGAAAACGACGCCCGAGAAACACATGTGATTTGGTGAATGAGTACACCATTGGGGAATTATGGCATGAGTGGGAATGACTTGGAGATGGTCCGACTGACATGTAATCGACTAAGTCGATTGATCAATGCTTGATCTGATGTTGTGAATTGATTGATCGAATGGAAATGACCGTGAGTGGTCTTGTTGGCGTGTGATCGACTAGGTCGATTGATCGATGATTCGATCTAAGTATGATTTGATGTGATTCATTGCCTTGATCTGCTGTGTGAATTGATTGATTGAATGGAAATGACCGTGAGTGGTCTTGTTGTGGTATAATTGACTAAGTCGATTTGATCGATGTTTCGATCTGTGATGTGATTGCTTGGGTGCCTATTTAATCTGTACTAATATGCAGGTGGAATCTGAGGCCAAGGTAAGTTCTCTGACTCATGTTGTGCATAGGCAGCCCTAAGGTGTATTAATTTACTAATCGGGTCTTAGGAGGTAGAACTTGCTGAGACGTTGTCTTAGTGGTTATTAAATAACCATTTCAGGACCTGGATGAGGAGCCTAAGGAGCATGAATCTGATGAGGAGATCCCTGATGAGGAACCTAAAGAGGAGTACGTGGAGGAGGACCCCGAGTACAACCCGGATGAGGACTGAGATGCATGTAAAAAGATGTAGTTGTGAATTTTCAGTAAGAAAAATATATGGCCTGTTTATCTATCCCATTGTTTTATTGTCTGGGGATTTATAACCGCTTCCGCATGTGCATATATAAATGAAAGGGTCGGCGATACATTGTCCTGGGATATCGCATTTTAAAATCGACCAAAGGTAAGGGATGTGCGCGTGCCTGAGGATCGGAGCGTGACATTATGTTTAAGGTCAACAAGCTAAGGATGAGAATGAAAACTTAGAAATTTGAAGAAAATGAGCAGAAAACTAATTGGTGGGTGCTCGGATGACAGTGAATTAAGCCTACATGGATCTAATTTGTGATGCTTAACAACAGTTATGAGAGCCTCTATTCACAATCATTTGTTTAGCACTTAGATGTGAGAATTGGTTATTTTATATTATTATTTTGTAGCATATCTTTAGATCACGATTTTTGATATACCACCTCTTTTTTGGCAAAATAATGATGAGGACGTTAAGTCCTAGTATTGAAATTGCTTTTACTAAGTCGCATGCCAAATGGATTCATATTAGCTGTTTGTAACCTTCTTATGCATTATACTCGCTTTTTTCCTCTTCAAATCAGTTTTGTATACTTCTCTTAGTCCCTCGTGTTGCTCCTTTTTTGGTAGTGTGTTGGTAGGTAGCTCTTTGGATCCAAAGTTTCTCTTGAACTTTTTTGATCTTGACTTTCAGTAGTAGTGGCACCCCTTTATCACAATGATCTTACTCGCAAAAGGAATTACAACTATGAGTTAATAGTGTTTTTGCTCATGTGGGTGATGGTTATGCTGATTAGCACAAAATCATATGTGAGATGTTGATGTTAGTACTTGAAACTATATGATGAGATAACATGTGTTGGAACAAAGGGTAACTTGAATAACTTAAAATCCTCAGGAAAGTGTTAAGTTTCTTTTTATAGATTATATATTTCACCTATAGGTCACCAAGGGGGTGCAACCCATATACAAAAGGAGCCCAAAAAACTAAAGCCATATACAAATCAACTCCCAAAACCAAAAGGGAGCTCAAATACCAGATAAATCAGTCACTAATCAACCAAGGCATTTACATCTATAGGCAAGTTTGCACTATACCAAAAGTGTGTGACTTTAAGCCAACTTTCAATAAAATAGAATGGAAGATTTCTCTCCATCGAAGCTCTCTTGTTCCGCTCCTTCCAAATCATCCAAAAGACACAGGAATTGATTTAATCCTAATTGTTGTGCTGTAAACGAATGTCCTACCATGCCCAAAGTTCTTGCTCAATAAAACGTCTGATAACCCAAGATAACATGGTGCATGCATAGGAAACGGTCCAAACCATTCTTGTCCAAGAACAAAATGAAGGAGGAGATGCCGCACGCACTATCTCCTCTTGCTAAGGAGACACCTATTAACCAGTACTTTGCCTCATTTCTGAAGTAAGGATTTGTTCCCAGGTTGCTTCCCAAGCAAAAAGAGAAACTCTATTGGAATCCTCACTTTCCAAATCGATTTCTAATGAAAATCTGTTCTATTCACAAATCTCCCTATCGAGCAGCTTATAGTAAGACTTTACAGAAAAGATTCCATCTCTTCCCTTGTTCCAGGCAAAAGCATCCTTAAAAGCATCAGAAATCGTTGAACTCCTAACCTTGCGCTTGGCCCACAAAGTCAATGTCGCAAATGATCATTTCGTTGTTTAAATGATAACAATCTGCAACCAAAGCTTCCTTGTTCCTTGACATTTCACCCAAATGCTTACACATACAACACCAATATGTGAGAATCAAATTCCATTACTTGGGAGTGTAAGTGTCATAATAAATGCACACCAAATTGGAATGAGATTCTTACAATTGAGAATCTGAGGAAATAGAATTTGATTTTTGATAGAATGGAGTTGTGTGTGAAAACTTTTAAAGGAAAATGTTGATCATCTCTTTCTTCTTTCTGACTTCGCTTCCAAGCTTTTACATCAAATCTTTGGCTTGTCTAAGGTAGTTTGCTTCTTGCCAAAACATGCCATCCAATTTCTTAACTGTTGGCATGCCTAATTAGGAGGATCAATTTCTAAGGAGTTCTGAAGTGCGGCACCTTTGTCTCATGGGATGCCTTAGGAAAGAAAGCAACAAAATGTAGGGTTTGGAATCTTTGGTTGCTTCTGTGTTGGCACCTTTTAACCGGCTTTCAGAATCATATTCTAATTCTGTATATCTTCTAATGCTTCATTTTTGTTTGTTTTTTCTTTTGTTTTGTTCTCTTATATACTGATGTACTGGAACTTTTTCTCTCAACAAAATCCTCTGTTATCTAGAGAAAATATATTGCCAGTTTATTCCCCTGCCAGATCTCTCTCCATTTATATGGGCATTTTTGTGTGTTGTGAACATGTGCTTCGGCATGCACATGCATGTGATCATGTGCTTACACAAGTGTGCACACATGCACATGCACATGCACACTATAGGGTTGTTGTTAATTGGATCAGATACTGTGCTTCTCCTAGGTACAGTGACTCTCATGTGCATGCTACATATTTTTCTTGATTACTACTTTAGTGAGAAATGACGTTTCTAGTTACATATTTCAAGGTTATACTCTGCTGTTTTATATTTTGATTAGTAAGTCTATTACAAAGCACCAAGGGGATGCCTCCTATTTACTAATTACCACCTATAAGCTCATATTTACCTTAAAAATTAAAAAAAGACTTGGTGTCCAAAGAACTGCCACCACAATGTGAAAAAGATAAGGTGGTAAGCCAATATCTTTTACAGCACCTATAGAGCTTTCCTCATTTTTAAAAGCCTGCCTATTTCTTTCTTGCCAAGGCTTATGAACTCTCTTTAACTTTATGGTACTGCCAATCAATGCTTTAGGGCTTCTTTCTCCTTTTGTCTATTCAAAATGTACATTCACGACGGTGTAGAATTTTGTGGAAAAATTGACAAGTGATAAAAAGATTAAGCTATGAAATAAAGATGTGGCTTACTATTTAAATGCTCTTTTGTAAGCTTGGACTTTTCTTTAGATTGAAGCGTAAACATTTGATAATTGGGGAGGTAAATTGGTAGCAGGGAGAGTTTTGAATTAAGTACCTCCTATAGAGATGCAGTTTGATATTTGAATGTTGTAAAGAAGTTACCCTTCCCGAAGCTGAATATTGTAAAGAAGTTAACCTTACCCAAGCTAACAGTAGAAGGGCTAGGGGCTGTCTCCTTGAACACACTAGCACGTCCTATCAATATTGTGCTTACAGCTCACAACTATCACATAAATGCCCCCCCTCTCTCTCTCACAGCGACTTTTGGCAGGACTTGATAATTCACATGAACATTCCAAACTTCTATCCTGCTTGCATGAATTAGATAGTAGACCAGGCTCCATTTCTTTAATGAATTTTCCAGTATAACTTTTATTTGTCAGAGACTCTAGAGTATGTCGTTTAGTTCAAACACAGTGTGCAGAAGATGAAGATGGCTTGTAATAACCATTTACTATGTAAAACATTTTCTTTCATAAACTTTTAACTTTGATGGTTCAGCAGATAAATGCTATTTTTATCCCTCATGAGTGTGTGTCAGTTTTCTCAATAAGAGATGATATTTGACATATGGGGTTAAGATACTCAAGTATTGTTATTTACATAACAGCCTACTGTAGAAATTATTGGCTTTAGAATGGGTGAGCTCAGGGGTCTTTTAAGATGGCATTCTCATTACCTAAGTATTGGTTTGGATGAGACTCTGGTGGATAATGCAGTAGTAAAGGCTGGAATGCTACATGTAAAGGTTCAGCAATTCATAAGGGTGCTCTCATATGTCATGAAGCCAGTATGCCTGTTACAATCTTTCTTGTGATTTATCTACCTTTCTAGATATCTTCTGTTTGCAACCATTGTAATATCTTGCCTGTCTCTCATCGTGTGTGGTATCATGTCTTTAGTGACACTAAATTACTAAATTTTAGACATGAAGTTGAACTATTTTTGGATAAGACATGATAAGGGTTGCTTAGAATGACATATATACCTTTAATCTAAAACTACATATATTATCCGAGAGATCCACATGTGCATAGTACAAATGCTTTTTCATGCTAATCATTCTCTATCCGGCTGCTCTCGCAGATGACTTTGAATTTGCTTCAGATTATATTTCCTTCCAAATACCCGACGATTCTTTTGTAGATGTAACGAATTGTATAGCGGTAGTGAGGGGACTGACGAATGAATGTGAAGCAGGGAAGACCTTTGGAAGGATCTTGTTGTGCATCCCTCCTGGTCACTGTTTTGTGGATTTGGCTCTATTTGAGGTAAGAACTTGGTATATCATATTTTAAAGCCCAAATTTGCAAATGTGGCTAATACATTAAGTTGTAAACAGGACGATCAAATTGCTATGTTGCTAAATAAGATGAAAGATATTTGTGAAGGCTTGGGAGATGCCAAAATGATGATCTTGCAAGCAGTGACCTTCCATTTGTGCATATTACAGGAACCAATTGTGCAAATAACTGAGAGTTGTACCAATTGAAGGTAACTCATGGATTCGGAGCTTGCATATTGATTTCTTACTCATGGTATCCTGAGTTCTATTCTGATCATGTCAATTCACAATTTAAGACATTGATGGCAAAAGGAAAAACCTAGCATATTCTGCTTTTCTATTAACTCATGTTTTTTTCATAATTTTAGGAAGTGATTTTGGTTGGATGGGGAACTAGGCCTGTCCAGTTAAATTTCCCAGCATAAATAGGTATTGGTCAAGAACTGGTGGCATTTACACTGTTTAACCGATAACCAGGTGTCCCTATCAACTGGTACCCAGCAAACCTATCAAAAAGTCTGGACCAGTTCTGGACCTTAAAAAAATTGGAGTAGTGTTGGAGTTGGCTTTGGGTTTGTTAGTAAAATTCTAAATGCAAGTGCATGTGTCGAACAAATAATATAATGATGAAAAAAAGTATCGTTCCACGGAGATCGATGATTAATAAACCAATTAAATACTAAAATAGACTAATTCTAAAATTTATCTAACAGATCAAAATATAATTAAGAATAAATTAAAAAAACGAAATTTGTAGACTAAATGCAATAAATCGATAAGATAAAAATGTTAGAGCATCCGATTTCACCATAACCACTAGATATGAATTTCAGATTATTATGAATACAAGAACGATTGATAGCAGAATTTCCTAATCTATTTACTATCCTATCTCTAGGTATAGCAAATTTACTCAGCTTATTAATCCACTATATCTCTATGTGAATTAAAATAAGCATAAGTGCATTAAAAATTATGAATATTCCCAACTTACAATGAGTCTTTTAGATCACTTTATCACCGAAAGCTACACAAATAACGCGGTATATTTCTATCCACGTTTAATTCATGATTATACATTATAATGAGCAATTGCATATTATCACTTCTCAATCTCAAACATGCACATCAAATCATTCAAGTGGTGGCCAGTCACTCAAAAGCATTAAACGTAATAATATATAACTCACATTAATGAAATCAATTGTAAAACATAAAAATCATGAAATTAACATCATCATGGTTAGGCTACATCGTAGCTCTAACAAAAGAAAATTAGAACATAGTAGAAGTAAAAATAAAAATATGGATCAAACCCAGCATCTTGAATCAAAGGACAAGAATTCTGTCACCACTTTTGTCTTCTCTTCAAAATACTTGAAAAACTCTCAGAAGAATGAAAAAACGATCTAACTCCAACCCTAGCTGCTCTCTCTGTCTCTATTTATAGGATATATCCAAGATATCTATCTCCCAACGCTTGTAGTTAACATTAGGGAACAAAATCAAGAATTTCCTGATTTGATATCCATCTTCCACTGCTGCTTTATTTGAATTCCTGATAGTTGCCATTCTTTTCATTATCCTCTCCATATCTCATTATTCTGCATAAACAAAGAAAATTCAAATAATTAGAAGGAAATCCAAATATTTTCTCATAGATAATGCATTAATTACTGCCTAAAATAGGTAAAATAACTCTATTTTTAAAGTTATCAAACCCCCAAACTTAACATTTTGCTAGTCTTCGAGCAAAAGTAAGACATAACACATACTCAACCTAACAACCTTCTCCATGACATCTTTCCATAATTGCTCAAATTCACAATTCAAAGAAAAACACAAATTTCATCCAAACATTGAAATCGATTTATAAGTTAAGACCAATTCTAACTGTACGATCCAAATGTGTGTGTGTGTGAGTCCTTATCTTTTTTGAATTATATGCAATCCAAATAAATTCACATTGACATGTAACCTCTAAAAAATTCTCAATAATTATGACCAAATCTCATAGGTTTGCTTTTCATTCCTCTCTCCACTAATGTAAGCTAATCATCAAACCAAAAATCAATAGGACTTTTCTCGGGTTGTAATGTAAGGCTGGGCTAAAGGTGAGATAACGGTAATTTTAAGCTCAAATCACCCATCAACACATTGATTTCTAGGATCTAATTAGAGCTAATGTCACAATCCAATTTCACTCCTTCAAGATAATTTTTCCCTTCGTCTTGCTTGGCTCATGAGCCAGAACCCTAGAATTTGAATTCCATAACGGAGCCCTCCAAGCGCCGGAGGAATGACCGATACTCCAACAACCGACCTTCTCCTCCTCCTCTGAGCCATAGGGATCGAATTAGCTTCATACTTGATGGAATCGTCGACAGCGTCCTGAACCAATACACCTCAACCTCGGCGTTGAAGGAATTCCACATGAATGGCTCTTGAACCAGTACACCTCAACCTCGGCATTGAAGGAATTCCACATGAATGGCTTTTGTTACGACGAGGCCAAGGTTGAGGTGTTCTAGCTCAAGATGCTATCGATGATGCACCGAAAGTCCAAGGAGCGGGCTTTGTGATGGCGAGGCCGGACTCTATTGAATACAAGCCTGGTGGTGGTGGTCCAAGTGAATCGCCACCACTTGGAGAGGACGCTGGTCCTCACGGCATCTTCAACGAGCAGAAACGAGAGGATGCGGTGGATCGCCTCCTCTGGCAACATGCTAATGAGATCACCTCCTTTGGTGCGATCCGGCCGGTCGCTGGAGGATTTGCGGCATTTGAAGGTCTCCGGAGGACGAGGAGCAAGTCGGTCGCCGGAGGATCGCAAAATCCCCAAGCGATTGGAGGCCTTCACCATGGGAATCGAAATTCTAGGGCTTCGTTCTCTCTCAATGAGCAAGTTGAAGGCGAAGGATGACGATTGACGAGTCATTCGGCCCCCTTTAGTTTATATTAGGGGTGAGCGGTTTCAAGTTCCTTATAGTTTCCGCCCGGAACCTAGAAACTACCCTTGAGTACAGGTTCCTTTTTTTTTTTCTGCTTATTTTAGTTTAAAAAAGGGAAAAGAACGCAACAATAACAAATAAGCTTGTCATTCATCAAAGATAATACAAAACGATATATGCTAGTGAACTTGGGAAGAATGTAATAATATAGTTTTTCTCGGAAATAGAGTTCATGGTGGCCTAACATAGCTAACATTACCAACAATTAAGTAGAAGGATCAAGATCAAAGCTAGATTTAGGAAAAAACTCATACCTTCAAAGGAAAATGAAAATGCTTGTGAACTTGGAGGAAAAGAGAGATATATACTCGAAAATTTCAAATTCCAATACGACACGATCTCTTCAATATTTCGAGACATGAATTTTTAAATTGGCACACCACGAACAAACAAGCGCAAAACTTCTTTTTTTTTATCACACAATTACGTTAAAAAAAATGAGAATTTTGCTCTAGCACACGTGACAAATTCATACCTATACCTTCAAAAACTTTGCAAGCATCAATTGCCTAATGTTATCCGGCAAGTCTCACTAGTAAATTTTACTAATCACTTGAATCATCAGCTTGGGCAACCTTCACTTCGTCACTAAATTGATGAGCTTTCCCACTGCTGCACCTGTACAAGTGAGACTTGGGCTTGTCAAGAACTTCCAAGCATCAATTGGATGATACAACATTGGCTGATAGGAACTTCCTACTGCCTGTATAGTAGTAACTTCCTAGCATCAATTGGATGATACAACAAGTAAATCTCACTTGTACAGGCAATGGCACAAAATTATGCACCTATACAGTCTCACTTTGCCCCACCCTTCCAATTGAGTCAAAGAACGCTAGCAAAAAATTTAAAAAGCGATCCTCTTGAAAAAACAGCTTTTTCAGCAAGCACATGAAAATTACCTGCACAGGCAGTGCTACTCCAAGTCTAGTTCTTATGTCCAATATAATGCTTGGATTTCCATCCCCCTCCTCTCCCTCACCCACCTCGTCTTCTACGTTTCCATCGCTTGCCACAAGCTCATCCTTGGCCTCGCCGCTACAAGCAGAGGATACTAATTATGCTTGTATTCGTGGTTATTAGCACGAAATTGACTGATACAACGTTCCAACTATAGATTTGGTTTTGCTTGTCAGCACAAAGCTTGTCATTAGTGGGAACCTGATCCACACCAGATAAGATTATTATTCAGCAACAAATGAGTCAAAGTGCATTAGCCTGTTGAACTAGTTAATCAACTATAAGATAGATTCCGCGAGAATATTTTATTGATCAACACCAATTATTTCAGCCACCAGCATAAGAGAGATAAAGCAAAAAAAGATTAGAACATTCCAATCACCTCTTATAAGCATATCAAGAAAACCAGGAGGTTCAATCGCGAACAAACGATGGAGAGAGGGGGCGGTAGAGAGATTACCAGCACGAAAGGTGGCTGAGAGAAGCTCCTCGAGTCCCTAAAACCTGAATTCTGCACTTCGCAAGAAACAAAACCAGAAAGAGAAAGAGAAATAAAAAATTCACACACAGAAGACACAAAACCCACGCCACAGAGAGAGAGAGAGAGAGAGAGAGAGAGAGAGCGCGCACTGCGACAGAGCCGAATCGAATGCTACGGAGGACGCCCCAAGGGCGGCAAGCGGGGGTGAGTGAAAAGCGGGCGGCGAGCGGCAGGGCGTCGTCGGGGGGTGAATGGTGTACAGCGGGGGGCACGGGGGGCGAGTGGTGTCCAGCAGCGGGGCGAGCGTGGGGCAAGCGGCATCGACTTCAAGGGTGGCAAGCAGCGGGGAGTCGTCGTCAACGGCGTCGTCCGGGGGCGAACGGCGTCGTCGAGGGATTCAAGGTAGGGGTACGGAGGAGTCGGGGGACCGGTTTGGGCGGAGGTTCACCGACGATTCAGGGTTTGGGCGGAAGTTCAAAAATTGATAGGGTTTTTAGTTTTGGAAACCGGAACCAGCCTCTCTAGAACCGAGAACCGAGCCGGATCTCCGGTTTTCAGTTTTATTCGGAAACCCTTCACTCCTAATTTATATTGTTTTGTTTTAAAATATATATATTTTTATTTATTTTATTTTATTTTTTTATTTTCAAATTTTCATCCTAACTTCATTCTATGACCACCCCATGCGGTCAATACTCTACTCAATTAGATCATCCCATTGTGAAACTAAAAATTGGAAAGACCAAAATTAAACTACAGATCATCCCATTGTGAAAATAAACTTGCGAGAACCAAAATTATATTAAAGCACACAGGATCACAAAATCCTTCGGTGATTGGAGGTCTCCGCCATGAAATTGAAATTCTAGGATTCCTACAAACGACTTTGGGTTAAGCAACACGAAGGCAAATGATGCAAGTCATTCAGCCCTTTTAGTTTATATAGTTTCATTTTAACTTATTATCTTTTTTTTCTTCTTTTTCTTTCAAATTTTCATCATAACTTTGTTCCGGGGCCAATCCATGCGGTCTCCGGTCAATACTCAACAAAATTAGACGATCCCATTGTGAAAATAAAATTGGGAGGACCGAAATTAAACTAGACCATAGAGAAAAATGTATCGCCTAATTGATAAACGGAAAATCCGGGTGGTGGCAGCGTGGAGGTAGAGAAGCCCGGGAATGGGGAGAAACCTGGGCACCGGATTACGATCGTGGAGGATTCGATCATCGAAGCTAAGGGAGCTCTCCAACAGGCATTGTCTCACACTGTTCAGACCCAGGACATCATGATACCTTTGGACGTGACGAAATTGACTCAACAAGGTTTGAATTCTTCATGCATAAGTTCTTTTGGGATTTATCTCTGGCTGATCATATGTCTCGACGGTGGTTTATGAAGCAAGCAGGTTGTTGTGTTGATTTGATTGATTGCAGGAACCTGTGAAGAGTGCAACGAAGAGACGGCTCCAAGGGCTTATCAGCTTGTTCGGTCTCTGAAGAATATGTGCCAGTGAGAGAGAACTGAGGCGGGTACATAATGGTAACTCGCTAGAGATCAAGAACTCTGCTTAGAATCCATTAAACAAAGATTTGCTCTCTCCCATTCTGACTGATCTCGTGCATGCTGTGCCTTTTCTTCTAAGTGCTTTCTACTTCACTAATTTCCATGTTCTAGGCGGCGTCATGACCTCTTTTTCTCTCCAATGGACCCTGCATTTTCAAATTCATTTTTCATTTTTAGTTTCACAAGCTTTTGATTATTCCTTCAGGTGGATGATTAGGGGAAAAAAAGAAAGCAAAAGCCTAGATAAAGGGGCAAAATTCTCACCATTCATGGGTTTCAATTTCTTTTCTCTTAATGTTCTTCGCGCCCTTGCAGAAATCCAACACAAGGGACTATAAAACACGGCTGCTTCCCCTGACAATTCCACTTCGTTGTTTCACGAGAACTCAAGACAAGGCCACCTAATAGTGTTACCTGACGAAAAACGGCACAATATGACATCCATGCGTACCAACCAACTCAAGTGATACACGAACTGTGGCAGTGTATACAAGAACGGCAACTCGAGAGGCAGACACACGCAGAGATCCTCCACGCGGCGCGCCTGCGCCATCAGATTTGCTATCACAGTTTCCCAAAAAGATTATCATTTGGTCATCCTTCATCATACATTAGTTACAGCTAATTAAACTGCGACCGAGACAAACTCAAACTCTATTTTGTGCAACTGCCCAAAGCTATGCGCAAGTCAGCATAGCTTGTTACAAAAAGCACGAGTTCAACATTTCTAGATCACTGCAGCTAATGGATTTTCCTGGTCATCAATCATCGAACATTTTCAATCCATGAAAACTACAATATGGATAGACAAAGTTTTTAAGAATTCTCAAGAATACTGTTGCCATTTTTCGTGGGATGCGGCCTCAAGATCAGCACCACCATTTTCATCATCCATGCTGCTAGCTGCGGAATCAAAAAAGCCAAGCTCCGGATTCAGAGGCAGCTATAATCACCTGCAAAAAGACAAGAGAATATAATGTGAACCAATGGCAATCGTAAATTGTTGAGGTGATCATCAAAGAAAAGCAGAACAGACTATGGCTGCTGAAACTAGCAACAAAAAATTCAAGATGGCATAATCTTAGCTTGCCGAAGAACTTGGAAAACAAGGGATATCTTTTCGCCACAAAAATGGCAAAGCTGCTTGGGCCCTAGAAGATCCTCCAGTGGGACTTTGAAAAAAATTGACGAACGAGAACAAGAAAAAACCCGATGGAGGATCTTCTAGAACCCAATACTTTGATTGAAATAGCACAATCACCAAGTCAGTCAACAAGGCGAAGTGAAATATGCTGTAAAGCTTTAACAGCAAAAGGTGGACGTCCATGATACCCTCAAATGAAATACTCCATCATTGCCCTCAGCAACTTCAAGTCTTCGGTGCCCCGAAGAAGAAGCAGCCGGTGGTAGAAACGGTGAAAAGAGAAACTATTTACTGTATCTGCATTATCACGGAAGACAAGGAAATATTCATCATCAGGCATATTAAATGCAACAAAACACAATGCCCATAAGGGGACCAGAAACCCTTGAATTACAAAGTATCAGACCTGCTGCAGCCTGAAAGCCTGAAATCCACTGGCCAGTTTGAAGATCATATAGATGAACTAGACCATCCTGAGGGCAAAGACTGTTAGAAAGAGTGGACAATTGATGAAATAGTTCACTGTAAATATAAAACCAGCATGATACCTTACTGCCTGTACCAAGATGTCGACCTACAGGCCCAACATCAAAGTATATCTCCTGGTTGGTGTCTTCAGATGATCGATACAACCTATACAAATGATTGAGGGACAAAAGAAGTCACTTGAGAGAAAAAACTTCGGCTTATGAAAGGCGTGTCACCAGGAAATATTCCACTTTCTCATCTAATGACCCTAAATTTCAGCAAAAACATGTTTTTCAGTTGGATGGAAAGAGGTGCTTTGCTACCACTAGAAAACAATACTCACTTGTAGACAACATCAACAGCATTGCGAACATCCCAGCACATAATAAAAGGGTCCTACAAGAAATTTAAGAGGAGACATTGTCAGAGACAGACATGCTTATCCATGATTCCCGAATGTTAAGTCCATCCCAAAACACTACAGTGGCTTTCTCACAAATTTAGAACTTAGACTGTGTTTGATCACAGGATAAAGACAAAATTGATTTGAAAATATTTGTGCATTCTAATTGGAGAGTGACTAGATATAAGAATTAGATATGTTCTCCTATCTTATCAGGCTTCACCAATTAACCTACATCCCATATTAGCAAGTGCCTTGTTGCTTCTTAGGTCACTCAGCGTGGAAAGAACAGGGCAGGATCGTCCACTCTCTCTCACTCTCTCTCCCTGCACCCCCTCTCCCTCCCTGTCTCTCTCTTGTCCTTTGTTATTGTATTTTATATCTGGCTCTATACTATCCAATCTGATAGACTTTGCATATGCCAAAGAGGACAACTTAAATCCTATTACCCTGTATAAAAACCAAAGAACATTCAAGCAAGTCTAAGACATGAAAAAGGGATGTCTTTCCATGATAATCACTAATAGTAGCAGATGGAACAAATTCGCACATCTAAGAAGCAACAAAGAATTCAATCATTCAATGTCACAAGGTAATTGTTCCAGCTATTTTTCTGATCAATCAATCACAAAAACTCTGGAAATGTCCAAATAAAATGTTTACATCACATGCCATTGAGAGAGAGAGATTGGTAAAGAGTCATTAAACATATTGCCAAGAAAAGAAAAAGAGAAGGTGTAGAGCATTCTACCTTTCGCCCTCCAGTATAAGTAGTAGTTTACATCTTTCAGAAACAAAACACCTGGAATTGCAATATTATTACCTATAATTTCTTGACAAATAACCATCACATAAGGGAAATCCAATCATTTAGCACTTACATAGATGACCCCACCTTGCTGTCCACGTAAGATGTATAAGAGTTCCATGTTATCTTCTCAGTAGATTGCAATCCTCTGGCTGTACGAGCCTGTTGCCAGCAGCTGGAGAAAAAGCAATGGCAGACGTAATACCTGCACAAAAGCAAAGAGGGTGAGATACTCAATTCTTCCCAATCTTCTGATCTCTATATTATCTTGAATCATTACAAAATAAACATGGAAATCCAGGGCATTTAGGAGATCTGCTAGCTCCCTTTACAAGCATAGGACATAAGCCCCATTGCAAAATAAATAGAACAAATCAGCATTATGATAAAATGTAATCCTTTCAAGATGCAACACTCAGTTCTTCTCAGCTTTAGTTTTTGAGATCCTCTTCTATTAACTTGTTAAACAAATCTCAAGTAATAGCTAAACTGGGACAAACTTAATCATGCACCTGTTTGACCTTCTTTGTTTCGTTGAAGTGCTGAGTGCATCTCAAAATCTCTACCAGGGCGATGTACATCAAACACACTTATGGTTTTGTTATATCCAGCAAAGATCCTACACATGAACACAGGATAACCGCAAATTAAATCATCTAGGATAACCACAACCACTAAGCAACCAAACACCAACATACCAAAATTTGGGTAGCAGTGCACAATCTACATCACCGAATACTGATTTCTTTCGACACTAGAAGGTAAAGTAATGTAAGGATTCTAAAAGAAAATTTCTAGGGGTATTAGAGTGGACTATTGACATGAGGGAATTTAAGAGTCTTGAATGAATGTTAACCTTACTTGCTTCCCGCAGGATTTAAAGCAATTGAAAATGCAGCTGTAATTTCATCCACAGCATTATAAACCCTGTATGTGCAACATAGCTGCAATGTCAAGTGTATCAGTCAATGAAATTTCCCGGTTTTTTTCCAAGGCAATTAAAAATGAAGCCGCACGTAGAAGACTGTAAGGAGAAGCGAAGGGTTATGCAGACAGCAGAGTTGCTACAAAGCATGTCTAAGATGTGTGATAAGCTCGAGGACTACAACTTCACTGTACCCCGAAACAATATATGGCTCCCATAAAGTCTCCCCAGAGTTCTTGAAAGCTCTAATCTAAACTTAACAAATCTGGCCTGTCCAGGAGTAGCATCCCAGACATGTATCGGATGATCACGAGTAGTTGACGCGAATACACAGCTAACTGGGTCTGGAATTTGAAAAACTTTCAAATTCAATTCTAGCTGTGGCTAATTACCAGAAGAGAAATAACTATAGCTGAAAATATAACCATTATATGGAAAAGAAGAGTAAAATTTATCGAGACAACCTGTAGCAGACATGTATGTGTACCAACAGAAATCATAAACCAATTTCCCTTCTGTCACAACAAGATTTGCTGTAAAGGAATCTGCAACCAAAGAGAACTACATGAGACATAGACTACCCATTATTTGGATTTGCGAATATTTGGTTGTAGTTATTACTCGCAAATAGCTGCAGCAGTCCTAATGCATGCATCTTTTCAAGCTACTTATACACACAGAATCATGACCAGAAAATTCCTTGAGACCCCGTACCTCGATCAACATCAGACGACCTTGCATTTGCGCTCTTGTCACCCCTGTAGTCTGGTCTGATCATGACACAGAGCGATTAAAGTACCACCAACATTGCCACATCTCATGAAGGAATGAAACATAAGAGGAACAGAAAAATCAGCAAGCACCACCATTGTCCCCAAGCAAACTTACAATGCGAACACACCAACTGTATTGTCCTTTGGACTACTCAGAAAGCAAGTTCCATCAGGCAACCTAATGAAAGCCCAGAGCCGCGCCACTACTCAGAAAAAGAACAACCAAACACCCATCCAGGGAAAACGAAAAATTACACACCATTTGACGCCTTTAAGAAAGTTGTTCGGCCTCTGGTCAGTTCTTAACGGTTTGTGGAAACGATAAGCTCTTTGAAAAGGAACATCGAACCGAATCGCAGACCATGAGTGGCCCCTGCGGATTCCCGTGAGAGATGAGAGTGTTTGGCGAGCTTCGAGCACGAGCTGTGAGACTTTTCTTGAGTTGTCACCTGGCGAGTTTCGATTCCGTCGACCCTCTTTCGAGTTCTGCAAAGGGATGGAGGGAAGCCCATCACCTTTGTCTTGCGGAATGAAATAACACGGGAATATGTAGTAATTTCATGAATATAAACTAAACTCGGAATTAGTCCTGAAAAATGTCTTATTTGATAAGAGGATAATCTAAGAAATTGCATGATTGAATTTCTTTTCATGTTATGTTAAAGTTTATAAATAATAGTCATCTCGATGATTGTGGAACAAAAATTCATAGCTACGGGCCACGAACTATTATTAACAGTTTTTGAATGAATTATAATTATCAATTATGATAAAATTGCTTTAACTAATTATGATAGTTATTATCTTGATTATTTAAGTTTGAAGATTGAGTTATCTTATAACTTGAATTTCATTTAATTCAATAGTTTAATATTTAAGAACTTAATTCTAGTATGGTTGACTATATATAGAGCATCGCACTTTATTTAAAATAAAACACATATCTGTGAAGCATGGACAAATTATTGACTAAAGGATCGGCACAGAAAAATGACTTACTAATTCTGCTTATGATTTTGCTTTATAATATGAAACTAAAAAAATGAAGAAAAAAATAATAAATGATTCGACATTACTTTATTTAAAATTTTCATATGTTTCTAGTATATCACACTAAATAATAATTCAAACCACGAGTGCTGCAAAATTCACAAAACATCAAAAATTGAAAGTAGAAAAATATATAAAAGTCCTTTTGGTTAGAAAAAAATGTATATATAAAAGTTGAAGCAGTTGAAATCTGCTTTTTCAACAAGTGATAAGCTTTCGACCAAAAAAAAAAGTGATAAGCTAGTCATGGGCCATAAGGAAGGGGATATGATAAACTGCTTTAATGCCGATAAGTCATATTAAATTTCATATTCGTCTGTGTAAATTAAAATAGGTCTTAAAAACATATTTCCTGCATAAAGATAATTAGTTTACCTTAAAAGATTAGTCAAGCTCAAAATCTTATGTACGGTACCTTTTATTAGATAATTACAAGACAAGTCATAAAACTCGTTACAATAATTTGCTTGGGTCTTCAAAACTTACATTTCATGCATGTAAGTCCTTAAACGTGCAAGTTTGATGCACTTGAATTTTTTCATTAGCTCTATTAATTCAGTGGACGAAAAATGTCATGTGACTTTTTTCACTATGTCAGTATCTCGTGACTGTCAATAATAATAAAAGATGACACGTTAATGTCCAATAAAACATGATGGAGCTAACAAAAAGACTAATGATTTCACCATTTATTTTGGTTATCCAAAAGATGAACCAAATCAAATCTTACAATATAGTTTACTTGCGATTACGAACTTTTTTGTTGGGAAAAAATCCACTAGAACCAAAACATTAATACTAACATCTTTCCCCGAGTGGTTCATAGTTACAACTCGAATAAAAAACTTGAAAAAAGAGCAAATTAGATAAATGTTTAAAACCTAACATGTCACACTTCATGTAACTTCACTGTCAAAAGTGCATGAATACAAAACGAGCAGGGCAGTGCCCAAGGCAATATACCCTTGCCATGAGACCAACGAGACACCCAAACTTTCATATGCTTCTATGTGAACAGTAATTCGAAAGGATGATCGAACATAACCTCCTCATTCTTGGAAGCTCTTCGACAGCTGAGCACCATTTTTCTCACACCAAGTAGTTTCAACAAAATAGCAGCTTCAAGGTGTTTTTGTCCACGTTCTGTGGGAATTCTAGCATTGATAATCAACTTCTCCAACAAAAGTGCATTCCCAAGAAGGAGCTTAATCAGCGCAAGCAAATGTTTCGACTCAAATCTATTAGCTCATAGCTGATGATCTCAACTCTCTTGAGATGTTTCCCCAAACATTCATAGTTCCCCTTCCGTGAACACAAGAAATCTTCTTCATCAAAGTTAAAACATTCTTCATATTCTTCATCAAGCTCAAACTACATGAAGATATCCCATTTAAGAAGCTTATTTCACATTAGGTGTGGATCCACGGGAAAAATGAAATTCATTGGCTCACTAAAAATTCAAACAAACAACTTTCATTTGTCCACTGCAGATGCTAGTTAGTTTTACTTTATAATGAGTTTTAATCAGTTTAAGCTCTTAAACTCGTCTTCACATATAAAACCTGTTCTCTTTCTAAGTGCTCATCACTAAACTCTTAGTTCAAGGTTCTAACGCTAAATGGCAGCAAAAGAACCTCGAATACATCATTGCAGTTACTTTAAGACATGAATAAAACAGCTTAATAATGCCCTGCACTAATGTTCCGTAGGCTGACAGAGAATTTCAATTGCTGGAACAAATAAGAGTTCAAGATTGATCGTGTTTATGTGCTTCCAAAGTATTAACTCATTGTTTGAACATTCATGCAAAGAGGAAGTCAAACCAAAGAAGCAAACAGAAAAAATCATAGCGAAGGAACAAACCTTCAAGAGAGGGGGGAGGTCAGGTCTATGAATTATTTTTTAGGCACTGTGCACTTCGTAGCATGTATGTTATCCTGGGAAAGTCTCATTAGTGCAGCCGGGAAAAGACCGATAAGGATACTAAAAGTAGAAATTAACAAGTGAATCTCTTTATAAAAGGAGACTATTTACATATGCTTCTCATGGAAAACTGGTAATCTTTGAAGGATCTTAAAATTCTAGTAGTTACTTATATGAGATAGCGAACCTCAACATTGACCTAAGTTTCCAAGTGAATCTGTCCATTGTCATTGTAAAATATTCTGAGAATACTCTAAAAGATGTATTATGGAAGAGCAGCCTAAAGTGACAAGAGAGCATGACCCGATTCTGTCAACCTAAGATGACTAGGTCCATTGTTTTTTTTTTTTTTTTTTTTTTTTTTTTTTTTTTTTTTTTTTTTTTTTTTGGTGAAGATGACTAGGTCCATTGTTCTTCATCATATTTCCAGATAATTGTATTTTCTCTATAAACTGATAGAATGAACTGAAGATGGAACCTATTTCATATAATCTCTCCACGCATATTTTCTTGTGAAAATCAAGCATCTAAGAATGTTGCATTGATCCTAGATCTAGTGGGCATTCATTCTCCCAAAAATTGACTCATTCAAGATCCATTTATTGAAAATATAACAGAGGGAAGGAGCTCCAAGTTTCAAAGTTATATATCATCCTATCTGCCAAATTAATAAATTCATGCACTCTCCAAGATTCCCCTTCATGAAAGACTAAAATGCCGCAAAAAGCGGAGATCACTCAGCAGGGGCAACAAACGCCACGAAACAGTGCTAATCACAGGCATGCACTAATGAGATCCCTAGGGCTCGAACGAGGAGGAGGTGGTGGAGTTCTTTCGGTGCTGCTTGGACGGTCGCTGGAGGAGGATTTGCGGTGGACGGCACCATGGATGGAGGTCTCCACCTTGAAATTGAAATTCTAGGGTTTACTTGCAGTTTTACACACCGAGAGTTTTCAAATGATTTTACCTTCTGTGTTTTTCTACAAGGTGAAGAATAATTAAGTCATTTGGCCCTTCTGCTTACGTGATTCGTGAAACATAAAGATGCAAAAGTGAATATTTGGCCCTTCTAATTAATATAGGCACAAAAAAAGTTATTAACATGATTAGTCAAACAAAAAAGATGCAAAAGTGAATATTTGAGAGAAAAAACTTAGCAGGAAAGGCATATTTTGCTGTAAATATTCTTCTTGAGAATTTAGACTGTCTGATCACAGGATAAAGACAGAATTGATATGAAACTATTTGTGCACTCTCTATGGGCATATCCAGTCATATAGACTCTGCATAAGCCAAAGAGCACAATTTAAATCCTATTACCCCGCATAAAAACCAAAGAACATTTAAGCAAGTCATGAGAAAAGGATATCTTTAAGTGATGATCATCATTTGCAGCAAATGTAATTATTGTTGATTATTCAAAAACAAAAACTCCACAAATGCCCAAATAAAATGTTCCCGTCACAAGCCGTTACATATGAGAGAGAGAGAGAGAGAGAGAGAGAGAGAGAGAGAGAGAGAGAGAGAGAGAGAAATGGTAGTCATTCTATACATTTCCACGGAAAGGAAAAGAGAAGGTTTAGAGAATTCTACGTTTCGTCCGCCAGTATACAAGTAGTTTCATCTTTTGGAAATAATACTGGGAATTGGAAGTTTATCATCTATAATTCCTTGAGAAAAACCATCCCATGAGGGCAATCCAATCACCTATCATTTACATGTAAAATATTGCGAGAATATTCTATAAGATGATTATGGAACAACAACCTAATATGACGAGGGAAGATGGTCCAGTTTTGTCAACCTAAGATAACTAGGTCCATTACTCTTCGCCATATTTCCAGTATTTATGTTTTATCTACAAACTGAAAGAATGAATGGAAAATGTAACATTTTCAATTATTTTCTCCATTCATTTTTTGTGTGGAAATCAAGCATCTAAGAAATGTTGCGTTGAGTACCATCTATTATAATTAGAATATCTAGTCGTTGATTGTCCCTAATTGAGTAATCCCAGATTTATTTATTCAAAATTAATCAAAGAGACGAAGCTCCAAGGTTCACTGTAAGTGCTTACGTTGTAGCTCCAAAGACAAAGTCATGAATCATCCTATCTGCCAATAGTTAATTACACATGAATTCACAATGATTCTGCTTGACGAAATAATGCCACAGAGAGCCGAGGTCACTCGACCTGGCCAGCATATAACACCAAAATGGTACCCGTCAGAGATGCCATTCAACACCTGAGGAGTCTTAAAAATGATGAAAATATGGATCTCCTACCTGCAGACACCAACCGCCAATGGTGATTGTAGAGATCCGCGTAGCTTCTCTAGAACAGGACTTTCCTTGAAAATCCCCTCAAGGATACCATCACTCAAATCCAAATACACACTCAACGACACCTTAAGATAAGGTGATGGTTTTATGTGATGGGCTTAAGGCCCGTCCGCCCATGTTGGGCCTAAAAGCCCGGCCCATAAGATTAAGGCCCATGGATGGAGGGATATGATGAATGGGTACGTTTCTATTTTGGAGGAGACGTATATAAGGGAGGAAAGAGAGGGAGGATGCACCCTTTGGCACAATTACGTACGTTCCTCTCCCTCTCTCCCTCCAAAAGAAAAATGAAAGCGCTAAAAGCAACGCTGTCTTCCCTTCAAGGCCAATCGACGTCATCGGATCGAACAGGATCAGTTTTCTCTTCCTCTTATCAGCATTGGTGTTTAATTTGTGGCTAACAAGGTACGCTCGATTCTGTGGTGTGCTTTAGGATCGGTGATACATGCTTTTCCTGGGCTTGTCTTCCGCAATCGTTTTAGGGGTTCGATTTAGTGTCGAATCCGGTTTTTGGGAATCCGATAATCCCAACATTGGTATCAAAGCCCTAGTTCATATTTTCCCAACCCATTTCATGTTTTTTGATTGAATTTTCACGAAAATAATCGGCCAACACGGATAGGGACGAAAAATCCAGACACCCAAGCATTGTTCATCCATTTTTTCGAGTTTCTGTAAGTCAAAATCGATTTCTGAAGGCATAGGGTGAAAGAGCTCGTCGAGACGAGTACGTTGATGTGTCGTGCACCGCCGGGCGATGCCGGACACGCACACATGCGCGACCAGAAGCCGCTGCGTGTGGGCACCACGTGCCTAAAGCGCTGGCTCGGCCAGCGCGTGCGCCACACACACCGGTCGGCAAACCGGCACGTGCGCGCCGCCGGCCGGCGAACCGACACACGTCGGTCGGTGAATCGACGCATGATGACGTCACCATGACGTCACCTAATGGTCGGTAACCGCTGGGATGACGTCATCGACGATGACTGTTGGCTGGCCGGCAACCCGACCCGACTCGAAATCTGACTGGTCGCACACGCGTGCGATGCACGTGCCGGGTTGGTTCGTTTGACCCAGCCCGACCGGCCCGACTGGTCCGACCGCCCTGACCGGTCCAATCGGCCCGACCCACCGCCCGTTGACCCGTTGACTCGCTGACCGACGACCGTTGACAGTTGACCGTTCACCAACGACCGTTGACTGTTGACCGACGACCATTAACCGTTGACCGTTGACCCAAAAAAAAAAGGATCTGTTTCTTTTTCAATTATGTCTATGTGGGTTATATGTAATCAATTGTTTATTCTGCATTTGTTGCATGACTCATAGAAAATTATGTATTTTCCCTTACATACATTATGGATTATAAGTAATCCATTTTTAGTTATGCATTTGTTGCAGGAACTATGATACGTTATGCACGGATACCTGCAATCCCGAGAACGGACGAGGGAAGTGCAAGACTTAAAAGGCTGATAACAGAGTTAGCTAATTATCGGTGGCATGACGGTGATTTAGTATCACATGTGGTCAGGGTCAATCAGATGATACAGGAAATCATCTGGAATAGTTATCTTATACCGGATTTTGAGAAGGTGCCGGCTTTGATGAACACTCTTTTACCTGAATGGCAAGCAATGTTAGATCGGCTATGGGAGGTCAACGTGGTCCTGAGTTATAGGAGGTTAGTGGTAGCTTTTGTTAGAGAGTACTATAGGATTAAGTTAACCAAAACTTCAACCCTTAGAATGAGCGCCGCATGACACAGAGTGAATGCGCCTTGGAGGCGAAATGAAAGCTCTCCAAAAGTTTTTCCATGGTTGGCAAATGTACCTTCAAATTTCTCAAATATTTTGACTGGTAGATTAGAAGGGACATTCCTTATTTATTTCTTAGATTAATTTGAGATGTTTTTTGGGTGTGAATATCTCTTTCTATGTTAATATTTTTCTTTGTATATATTGCTTAGTGTAATGGATAGTTGTATTATGTGAAAGCATTATTATTCTATTGGATGTCAAATATTATTTGCTTTCTATTATTGTTGACTCTGTGGGTAGTTCATAGAAGTTTTTGTAACTTCGTAAAATTTATTTTGCATAAGACGATTATATTAATAATAATTTTGAGTTAAGATTTTTGGAGGATGATTGGAAACATAGTGACCTTTTGATTTTGAAACATTACTTGAAATTATTCATTGATATGATGGGTCTGTGCAAAGTAGATGCATAAATGATAGGTATTAATTATTCGTGCATATATGTCTGATGTGTTCAGATCGATGGTTTCAGCAACTAAAAACGTAATTGCTTATATGAACGGTAATAATTGTGAAATATTGAATATGAAGATTCAATATGTGCTGGAAAAGCAAGAAGCACTAGAAGCTCTTGACCATGCTATGGAAGATCTTAAGAATGCCATGTGCCACCTTGAGCTAGTAGAGGACCGCCTAATGACATTTAAGCCAAAAACGAACATTTGCAATGCTGGTTCTAGCTCAGAAAGGGCTTTGAGCTCTAAGCACAAGCATATTGATTCGTTCAATATGTGGGAATGCAAAGGATCAAGTCCTTATTGCAAGAAATTAAGAGTTAACCAACACAAGAGAGGAAAACGTCCTCAAGTGAAAAAAATGTCAAGGGTGAGGTGTTACAATTGTGACAAGAAATGTCACTATGCTCACAACTGTTGTGAGCCGAAAAAGGTAAACACCTCTTGTACATTTGAGAACTTTGCTTATGTGTCAAGTTATATATTATTGGCTTAATCCAATCCTTTGTGAACTGTAGATTTAGGAGCAATAGACCATGTAGCGAAGGATATAGGATCCTTCGTGAAATTCCGACGATACTAACTGGAACTAAGTGGATCTATGTAGAAAGTAACTCCAGATCTGAAGTTAAAGGGATTGGCAACTGCCAACTAAACATGCGTGGTGGACGCACTTTGTTCCTACATGATGTTCTATATGCTCCGGAGATTCGTCGAAATTTAATGTATGTTTTGGTGTTGGTTAAGCTTAGTTTTAGTGTAAACTTCCATAATAGAGGTGTAGATTTGTATTTGGATACAAACTACTATGGTTGTGGTCATTTTTTGGATGGTTTTATTGTACTAAATGTTGACTGTGGTGATTTCAATATTTGTTATTCCCTTTTCACGTCTTCTACTTCATATGATAATGATGTGAATGTGTGGCATGCTAAACTTGGTCATATTGACCAACAACGTATGAATAGACTAGCCAAAGAGGGCTTGTTGGGTAATATTGAAAAAGTCGATTTGCCCATATGTGAGCATTGCCTAGTAGGGAAAACGACAAGGAAACCATTTGGAAAGGGTAAAAGAGCTCAATTTCCTCTGCATTTAATCCATTATGACGTCTGTGGTTCAATGAATGTGAGAGGAAGGCATAGGGCTGTTTATTTTATCACTTTTATAGATGATTATACTCGATTCGAATATATTTATTTGATTTCTCATAAATCTAAAGCATTAACTTGTTTTAAAAGGTTTTATGAACTTGGAAGAAAATCAATTAGAGAAGAAAATAAAAGAATTAAGATCCGATCAAGGTCGAGAATATTTATCTGATGAGTTCAGAAAATTATGTGATGAAAAATGAATAGAAAGACAGTTGTCTATCCAATATACTCTTCAACAAAATAGTGTTGCGGAAAGAAGAAACGGAACCCTACTGAAAATGGTTAGGTCCATGATGGCGCATGCTAACTTACCTATTACTTTTTGGAGTGATGAGTTGTTAACTGCTGCCTATATACTTAATCGGGTGCCTTCCAAATCAGTTACTTTCACTCCATATGAGTTATGGACAGGTAGAAAACTAGACTTAAGTTTTCTTAAGCCATGGGGTTGTGCTGCCTATACTCATGAGTCCTCTCACAAGTTTGGGAAATTAGGTCCTAGAAGAAAGAAGAGTATTTTCATAAGATACTCCGAACACTCGAAAGGGCATGTGTTCATAAGTGAGCAGGAAAGTGAGAGTATAACTGAATTTGAATCACGAGATGTCACATTATTAGATGATGAATTTCCTAAGAATGACGAAATAGGGGAAGATTACTCCCTATTTAAAACCTTGGATCAAGATAATGATATTAGTGGAGTTCGTCCAAGTGGGAGTAATATGAGAAGTGATGAATTGAATTAAACTCATTCTCAATTGCAACCACATGATGAGATGACGTTATCATTATCTAATCCTAGTGGGAGCATAATGGGGAATGATGTGAACAGTGTACAATCTCCCATACGACGAACAAGTCGCCAAAGTATTCCCCATCGACGTTTTAACATTGAAGGGGAAACTTTTATAATTGCTCCGCAAGATGAGGATGAGCAAGAAATATTAATGAGACTCCGAATTGCCCTAGTAAGGAAAAATGGATTTATGCAATGGAAGAAGAAATGGAGTCAATGAAATCAAACCAAGTCTGGGAACTGGTTGATCTTCCAAAAAGGACGCAAAACTATTGGGAATAAGTGGATTCTCAAAATAAAGGGAAAGGCTAATGGCTCGATAGAAATGCATAAGGTTCGCCTTGTGGCGAAAGGGTATAACCAACAGGAATGAATTAATTATGAATAAACATTTTCTTCTATAGTGAGATTTATCTCGATTCGCATTATTTTGGCAATAGTGACTAGTATGGATCTTGAGTTACATCAAATGGATGTAAAGACTGCTTTCCTCAATGGAGAATTAGAGGAAGAAATATATATGAAACAACTTGTTGGTTTCATAGTGAAAGGCCAAGAAGGAAAGATATATCGACTTTTGAAATCAATATATGGTCTCAAGCAGTCATCGAGACAATGGTATATACGTTTTCATAATGCCATAATGGCATATGATTTTACAATGATAGATGATGATCATTGTGTATATATCAAAAGATCCAGAGATTAATTTGTGATTATATCACTATATGTTAATGATATACTAATTACCAGAAGTAATATGGAGTTTGTTAATACTATCAAGAATTGGTTGTCTTCTAACTTTGAGATAAAAGATATGGGTAAGGCTGCATACATTCTTGGAGTTAAGATTTTAAGAGATCATTCGAAGAGATCGTTATCTCTTTCGCAAGAAACATATATAAATAAGGTTCTTGAACGATTTCATATGCAAGATTGTAAACCCATAGACACTCCTATTGCAAAAGGTGAATGATTGAGCCATAGACTGTGTCCAATGACTCCACAAGAGAAGAAACAAATGAAACATGTTCCTTATGCTAGTGTTATTGGGAGCTTGATGTACGCTATGATGTGTACAAGACCTGACATATGTTTTGCAGTTGGAATGGTGAGAAGATACCAATCCAATTCAGGTCAAGCACATTGAAAGGCCGTTAAGAGAATACTGAGATATCTAAAGGGGACTGCTGATTATACACTTATTAAGGAAAGGATCTGCGACTCTAAGGCTATTCTGATGCTGATTGGGGATGAGATTTAGATGAAAGAAAATCTACCTCTGGGTTTGTTTTCTTACCGAATAATGGCACCATATGTTGGAGCAGTAAGAAACAAATGTCTATAGCCTTGTCCACGATGGAAGTTGTATTCGTGGCATTATTAGCAGCAGTATAAGAAGGTGTTTAGCTTAAGAGATTTTTTGGATCATTTAGGTGTTATTGGAAGTGCTACAGATTCATTGTTGATTAACTGTGATAACCAAGCAGCTATAGCGTACACCAAAAATCTAAAATATCATGGCAAGACTAAACATATAGATACCGAGTATAATCTTGTCAAAGATATGATTGCACGAAAAGATGTGAACTTACAGTACATATTACGCATAAAATGGTAGCAGATCCTATGACAAAGCCAATACATAGAAATATGTTTTGTGGCCATATGAAATCTCTATGATTGCGTAGAGGTTGATGTACTGAATATTATAATTTCCATAAATGTTCACATTTGATGAATTTGTGTTTTCATCATTAATGCTTTTGAATCTTTACTTGATCTTTATGCATCTTAATGCTCAGTGCATTATTTTAAGTTGAAAAAGTATGCCGGACAGATATAAAATTAGCACACTCACACAGGTAATCGCCTCTATTTACTATGTGATAAATAGAGATAAGATTGTTTTTAAGCTTATTATCTAGGTGATAATCGAGAGCTCAAGCTTAAAATACGTATGTCGCATTAACTGGGTGTTAAGATGAGGACAAGATACTTACTATATCCGAAAGTAAAATACCCAACATATTTTACTTTATCTGTCTATGATACCAAATATGAGTTCTGATGAATTTTTGTGAATGAATAGATACGTGAACTCAAGTTAAACATTGGGTATGTCTGAACTATCATCTGTATGGTATTGAAGGTGTAGACATACACTCAATGGGAAAAGAGTTAATACTGTAATACGTATTCCATAATACGTATGCATGAGACGACCAATAAGAGTAACAAAAGTTTGATCTCAACTTTTATGTTGTGTGAGACTCTTGAGGAAAAGAGTTCCTCAATTTTTTAGTCCCCTCATGATTCTTACTTATTCTCAAGATTTCTATTTAGTATTTGCTATTTTAGGATGTTGCCAATGGTCATGAGTTGATTCGATCTAATGGGACATTTCTAGAAAAGCAAGCTAAACTGAAATGAGAGTTTGAAGGAAAAAGGAAGATCAAATTTAGAGAATCACATTATAGTTTTGTATTCACTAGTTAACCAATTATGACTGTCTTTGGGATAATCATAATTGTGAATACAATATATATAGATATATATATATATATATATATATATATATATATATATATCATTGTTTAAAAGAGATCAAGAGAGATATAAATGTGATCGTTCGATCTAGGGTACTGCATACTAAATCTACTCAGAGTGTGATGTCCATTATGAGCTGCTATATATTCCTAACAAATGTATGGCAACGAGCTCTCAAAGTATGTTGGTCGCACGGATTATTCACCGGTATGAATGTTAAAGAGAGGTAAAGAGAATCCTGTTCGGCCCACCATGTGCGAGTGGGAGATGATGGTTTTATGTGATGGGCTTAAGGCCCGTCCGCCCATGTTGGGCCTAAAAGCCCAACCCATAAGATTAGAGCCCATGGATGGAGGAATATGATGAAGGGGTACGTTTCTATTTTGGAGGAGACGTATATAAGGGAGAAAAGAGAGGGAGGACGCACCCATTGGCACAATTACGTACGTTCCTCTCCCTCTCTCCCTCCAAAAGAAAAACGAAAGCACTAAAGGCAACGCTGTCTTCCCTTTAAGGCCAATCGACGTCCTCAGATTGAACAGGATTGGTTTTCTCTTCCTCTTATCGGCATTGGTGTTTAATCTGTGGCTAACAAGGTATGCTCGATTCCGTGGTGTGCTTTAGGATCGGTGATACATGTTTTTCCCGGGCTTGTCTTCCGCATTCGTTTTAGGGGTTTGATTTAATGTCGAATCCGGTTTTTGGGAATCCAATAATCCCAACACAAGGCAACCTAATAGTCTGACTCAATGAGAAACTGCAGCAAGTAACATCCGGGCGCACCAACCAACTCGAGCAATACAAGAACCGCGGCGGTATATAGAAGGTCAACGGCGGGAAATCCAACCTCAGGCAGAGATCCTCTATGCGACGCTCCACCGCGAAGCGGAGCCAGAGGTCGACCTTGAGGCGAAGGAGCTACTCGAAGTCAGCGACAAGGAACCTCTTCACTATGGGGGAGGTGCACTGCCTCCGATCCTTCCATGGAAGACGAGGTCGGTGGTGGTGGTCTAAGCGGAATGCCACCGCCGGGAGAGAACGCTGGTCTTGACGACGTCTCCAATGGTAGAAACGAGAAGATGTGGTGGATCACGGCATCCGGCGCGTAGGAGATCCCCGGGGCTCCTGCTTCGCTTCAAAGGAGGAGGAGGAGGAGGTGGGTTTCGTCTGGTGCGATCAAATTAGTTGCCGGAGAATTCAAGGTGAATGGTGCCTCGCATAGATGTCTCCTCTCCGCCATGGATTCGAAGTTTTTCGAAGGATTTATACTTTCTGTGTCGACGGCGAACGAGCCTAAAGTCATGTTGCCCTTTTTCTTTTTTCCTTTTTCCCTTTTTTAATTTTTCACAAAATTGATCTCTTTCCTTTAATTGAAAGGAGGTCAAATTAAACTGATCGATCTCGATTTTACAATCTACCTACTTACGAATTCACTTTGATTTCCTAATCTTTTTGTAATTACCGGAGTTCATCCTCCAATTCTTTTCAGCCTTTCTCCTATTTTTGTGACAGAAAATTTTCTCGATTCTTTATGCAATCACATGAATTGTCTGCTTCAAAATGCATTTCGAAACAAATTAAATGATCTTGATGTGAAAGAAAAAAAAAATAGAATGACCCAAATAAACACTTAAGCTTGGAGGAAAAAGAAACACAATTTACGTGATATAGTAGTTCACTCAATATTTCTTTTCTCATCATCAAATTTCAGGACCTTTTCCTAGGTCAATTCCATCTTGGCTCACGCCACACCTTGCCCTTTTACCCCTAAACATACTTTGGAGCTATATCACCTCCAACTAAGGCCGACAATTTTCAACATGATGTGTTTACACCGCGCCAAGGTAAGTCCTCACCTTTCTCCGGCCTATCAACGGCAAAAAGAAAAAAAGTGAACATGTATGTTTAAACACATGTGATAAACATGCTATCATAGCTGGAACCTTTCGATGCTTTTATCACATGCTTAGATACGTTTAATTAAACACGTTAGTATTTACGTGTGTGGACCCCACATGATTAGCTAAGTTTGGACATGTTTTAACATTTAGGCACATTTTTGCATATGTATGTGGGAATTAATATCTTAAATGTGCTAAGCATGTTGTGATATGTAAGGCGTTTAATAAATTTGTCGTATTTGGGCTTTAAAAATAGGTCACTGATGATAATGATGTCCTGATGAGGTCACGATGTAGTTATATTAAGACATGATGTAGGTGGCCTATCTCATATCGAAGGTTGGGGCCTTCAATTTGTTAGAGAGAGAGAGAGAGAGAGAGAGAGAGAGTAATGCCTGCAAAAGAGCAGGCAGTGCAGATTGTTATGAGGAAGAAGTTGAAAAAAGGTGGGAAAAGAGAAGAGGCAAAGAGAAAATAATAGGCGGTATAGATTGTAGTGAAGAAGTAGAAAAAAAAGGCGAGAAACGAAAAAAGGCAAAGGTAAAATAACGGAGCCTCTTTACTATAATTGAAAAGTCGTGGTAGAATTGTCCCATCAAAGGAACCAAATGAGCAAAACATCTGCTCAAATTTTGTGATAACTAACCTAGTAGTGGTTAAATGGAGGCAAAAATAACAGACTCACGAGGAATATCTATTAAGAAATAAAGTTAGTGTACTAATGATTGTGGTTATATATTTTGTAGTTACTTAAGAAAAGCCATCGAGAGCACTTGCCGACAAAATCACAAAATCACAAGATAATGCCTTTTGGAGCACTTGCTCAAAAAATCACAAGACGATCCCTTTCCACAAGAAGTGCTTCTCAAGTTCCAACCAAACAAAGCTCTTGAAAAGCATGGCCTCTCCACATTGAAAGTTCAATGAGGGAAGAGTAGTGCATGAACAACCGAAGCACACCTCGTTGCGAAATTTCTTAGGACCGAGAATTGCATATGCCTTCAAAAGAGCAGCCCTGAAGGATAATCAAAGGTAATCATGCAGAATTAGAAGCTCTTTGGTGGCCTTGCAGACATTGGATCGAATCACGCAGCTTTCATAGATTACCTGCCTCCAAAGATTCTTCTCTGAAAGGGTATGTGCATCCTAACTTTGATGATCATCTTCTCTAGCACAAGTGCAAATGCTTTGTGGCATGAGAAGAACATCCTAATTCATCATCAGACAAGTCCTAAAACCTTGAGTTACAAAACTTACATTTAGTGCATTTGTGCTCAAACATGCAACTTCAATGGAATTGAAACTTTTCATCAATTCTGTCAATTTTAGGTCTACTGAAAGTGTCACGGGACTTGATATCCTGTCACTATTAATAATAAATATTTGTCACATGAACATCCAATAAAACTTATCACAGCTAACGGAAAGAACAATGATTTTATGGTTTGTTTTGGTTTTTGAAAAGCTGAACCACATCAAACTGCACAATGCAGTTTACTTCCGATTGCAACTTTTTTGTCACGAAAAAATCCCCTTGAACGGAAACACTAATATTAACCTCTTTCCTTGAGAGATCCATATTTACAACTACAATCAAACTTAAAAAACTAGTACTGTCAGACTTCACTGGACTTTACTGTCAAAAGTGTCAATACAAATGAGCAGTGAAGTGACCAGGGCAACAAAGATCAATAAGAAACCCAAACTTTCATATCCTTCATATCCTTTTGCGAGGACACTTATTCAAGAGGATAATCAAAAATAACCTTAGCCTTCTTTGAAGCTCTTCGAAAGCTGAGCACATTGTTGCTCAGCTCAAGTAGCCTCAACATGACATCAGCTTGAAGAGGTTGTTGTGCAAGTCGTGTAGACAATTCAGGCTTGATAATCAACTTCTCCAGCACAAGTGCATGCCCAAGAATAAACTTAATCAGAGGGAGCAGATGGTTTAACCCAAAACTTAAAGCTCCAAAGCCGATGATCTCAACTCTCTTGAGATGTCTCGCCAAACATCCAAAGTTCCCCTTCCTTGAGCACAAGAAATCTTCTCCGTTAAAGTTAAAACGTTCTTTAGATTCTTCATCAACTTGAAACTGCACATAGAAACCTCATTTAAGAAACTTATTTCACACTAGATGTGGATCCCCAGGGAAAAAAAATTAATAGCTCACTAAAATTTCAGACAAACAACTTTCATTTGTCTACTGTAGATGCTAGTCAGTTTTACTTTATAATGAGTCTTAATCAATTTAAGCTTTTAAACCTGCCTAGACATATAAAGCATGTTCTCTTTCTAAGTGCTCATCGCTAAACTCTTGATAATGCCAACCGACAGCAAAAGAACCTCCAGTACAACACTGTAGTTACATGAACTAAAACAGCTCAATATTGCCTAGACTGACGAAGTCATGAGCAAATTTGAAATGCTAGAACAAATAAGAATTCAAGATAGATCATCTTTATGTACTTCTAAAGTAGCAGCAAACTGAAAGTATCATGGTAAAGGAACAAACCTTCAACGTTGGGCAGCCAGTCAGGTGTAGGACTAATTTTTCCAGGCACTGTGAACTTTGGAGATTGTATGCTATCCCAAGAAGGTCCCATTGACTAACCAGTCCATGTAGAATCAGATTCTGACATGTTAAGGACGGAGGCGGCACTCCTTTCATCTCCAAAAGGGACAAAATCTAAGCACATTGAGCAAGCAACATAGAAAATCTGATCAAAACTAGTCTTCCTGTTTAACACGAATAAATAATAACGAAACTACAGTCCATCCAAATACAATATCCTTTGACCCTATCTCCCAGCCATGAAAAGGCCGACCGATAAGGATAGACTAAAAATAAAAATTAACAAGAGAATCTCTTTAATAATCGAGACTATTTACATATGCTCCTCATGTTGAACTCAAGTTATCTGAAGGATCCGAAAATTCCAATGGTTGTTCACGTGAGACAATGAACCTCAGTATTGACTAAACTTTCCAAGTTAATCTATCCACTGCCACCGTAAAATATTGTAAGAACACTATTTAAGATGATTATGGAACGACAGCCTGATGCGACAAGAGAGCATGATGCCGTTCTGTCTATCCAAGATGACTAGGTCAACTAAACTTTGTTATATTTGCAAATAATTGTACTTTCTCTATAAACTGAAAGGTTGAAATTTCAAGAAACCTTTCTGGAATAATCCTTTCCGTTTGAAAATTGAGGCGTCTAAGGACGCTGCCCTGAGTAGCATCCACGATAAAAAGCAATATCCAGCGGCATTCATTGTCCCGAAAATTGTGCGATCCATTTATCAGAGATTAAACATAGGGAAGAAGCTCCAAGGCTCACGATATCATCTTATGTCATAACTCGGACCACAGAGTGACCAATCATCCTATCTGCCAATAGCTAATTACACATGAGTCCACAATGATTAGACTTGATGAGGTCACTCAAGTGGGGAAACATACAGCATTTACACGGAACCCATTCAACAGGAGAACAGGAGCACGTCTTAATAATGGTAAAAATATTGAGCATGTAGCTGCAAACACCAATCACCAAGGGTGATTGTAGGAACTCCGCGCAGCTTCTCAAGAAATTCCTTCAACAGGTCGCAGGCCATCCTAATGTCACCAGGCACATGCACACGAGGTAGAATTTCGAAGTTCAAGTCGGCTTCGACCAGAGATGAGATATCCTCAAGCGACATATGCTCTGCTGCCTCAGAACAAGAGCACGTCCCTGCTACACGCATCCTCAGCAAATGCGGAGCCCTAATCCTCCGTAGGTCAAACAGATTGGAGATGCTGAGGAACAAGTGTTTTACACTTGTTGTTGAATCTAAAACGACATTGTTCAAGCCCAGGCACCGACCCAACTCAAGGGACTCTAAAACAGGACTTCCCCTCAAAATACACGTCAAGATATCATCACTCAAGTTCACATTAGAAAGTAACAATACCTTAAGACGAGGCCAATTAATACTAGTCCTACCCAACGAGAAACAGCATCGACTAACTTGCAGGCGCACCAAGCTACTTCGAGCAAAACAAGAAGTGCGGCAGAATATACATGGCCTGCAAACTGGTATCCAGCTCCAGGCAGAGATCCTCCACGTGGCGCTGCTCTGTGAAGCGGAGCCACTCCTCGAGCTTGAGGCTATCGGCCTTGTCGTAAAAAAAGCCACTGACGTGGAATTTCTTCAACTCCGAGGTCGAGGTGTGCTGGCTCAGGACGCTGTCGACGATGGACCGGAAGTCTAAGGAGCGGGCTCTGTGATGGCGTGGCCGGACTCTATTGAATACGAGGTTGGTGGTGGTGGTCCTCCATCTGTATCGCCACCGCTTGGAGAGGACGCTGGTCCTCACAACGTCTTCGGTGGGCAGATACGAGAAGATGTCGCGGATCGCGTGGTCAGGCAATGCGCTGATGAGATCCCTAGGGCTCGGAGGAGGAGGAGGTCGGTCGCCGGAGGACTCTGGGCTGAGCAAAATCCTCCGGCGCTGGGAGGTGTCCGCCATGGACTTGAAATTCTAGGGTTTCTGCCGACGTTCCCCCAGGTTTCCATGAATTTTTCCAATTTATTTTTCCTTTACTTTCTATGCAAGCAATCAATTATGTATCGACTCGATTTGGAATCTATCTTTTTTCCTATTTGATTCGATTTCCTATTTTTTAATTAAAAGAAATATTTTTATTCAAAAAAAAAACCAATCCTAAAAAGTCACAGTTTGGAATCTATCTTTTTTCCTATTAGATCCGATTTCCTATTTTTTTTATCAAAATAAATATTTTTATTCAAAACAAAACCAATCCTAAAAAGTCACAATTCTTTATCGAACTTTTTTCTCTTCCGGGTTCTTTATCAAGCATTTTGATTTGCGAAATGAAATAGCAAGGGAATAAATAATGATCTCATGAAAATAAACTAAATTAGAATAAGCATGGAAAGATTCTTTTTATTCAATTAATAGGATAATCTAAAAATAACATCCACAAGCTTGAAACTCTTTTTAATCGGTTTTAATTACACAATAATTAAATTTTAATATCATATTATCAATATCATATTATCATTTCTTTCATTATAAATTTGATATGTAACTTATAGTTTACTCACACCTAATGATAATCATAAACAGTAATTCATAGAACTATATAATTATTTCTGGTGATTATAAGTTAGTCAAGCTATCAAAAAAAAAAATTAATGTGCAACCATACAAATCATGAATTGTTAATAGTCTGTGCAATAAATTTATTATTGATCAAGTATAATTAAAATCACATTAATTAATTATGGTAATTTACATCTAGATTATTTAATTTTAATAATTGATTTATCTTATAATATAACTTTCATTTAATTGGGTAATTTAATATTTGACAACTTAATCCAAGTATGGTTGCTTATGTACCTAGCATGCACTTCATTAAATTATGGAAAAACTAATCATAATATTGGCATGAAACTAAATTAAAGGCTTCAAGGGTTACATAAGGACTAGTAGGGCATGTTAGGTTCTGACCCTTGAATCTACCCATTGACATGCATGCTTGCTTTGACCCAAATTTTACTAAAGTGAAAGCAAGTTATGTTTCGAATTGAGCCGAAAGTGATTGGTAAAATCTTCATTTCTTTTTATGCACTCTTCATTGCTAATCACGAACCTACAAGTTCACCAAAGATGGCATTGCTCGAACAAAAAGTCAGTATTCTCATTAAAAAAAAAAAAAAGATCCTCATAGACACATAATTATTGATAATTAATAATTAAAATCCTGCTACTTTGGATTTAAAAATCTAAGCCATTTCAAATCTAATGACATATAATAAAAACTGAAAAAAGTAGCATGTCCTATCGTTGGATTTCCTGGTTTGTTTTGGTTTTCAAAAAGTTAAACTAAATCGAATCGTGAAATGTGGTCTAGTTCCATCCGCAAACCTTTTTGTTGGGAAAAAATCACGTCAAACCCAATTAGACCACAAAAAAAAAGGTTATGTTAAAGTTTGAGTTTTAATTTCATTTAGACAGACAAGTACTTGAAGTTTGTGTTATTTGAATCAAACACGAGTGAAGGAGCTCGTAAGTTTTTGAATAGTGCAAGTAGTCGCTTCACTTGGAAACAAGGGGTCGTGCTGAAACTAAAATCAAACTCTAACGCTGTCTATGCAGTAACAAGTAGATACGCGAAGATTTCAAAATGCAGATCATGATAGTCAGGATTTGCTTAATCTTTCAAAGTTGCATAAATATGATACCTCTAAGTTTTCTATTTTGCCTGTAGAAGAAGAGAAGGCTGAGCAATATCGTAACCAAAACAACCTTTCATATGTCGATAATTCAAGACACTACCATTAACCTCTTTCCTTAAGAGGTTCATATTTACAACTAAACTAATATTGTCATAGCTCATGTAATTTTACTATCAAAAGAGTGTGAACAAGAATGAGCAATGTAGTGCCTAGAGCAACGTAGCATTGACATGTGATTAACAAGAATCCACCAAGGACGCCAATTAGAAAGGATAATCGAAGATAACTTCAGCATTTTTGGAAGCTCTTTGATAGCTGAGCACATTTCGGTGACACCAAATAGTTTCGAAAGAACAGCAGCTTGATGATTTTTCTGTCCCTTTCGTGAGTGCAAATCAGCCTTGATAATCATCTTCTCCAGCACAAGTGTTTCCCCAAGAAGAAACTTAATGAGGACGTGCAGATGTTTCGATCCAAAACTATTAGCTTTGAAACCGATGATCTCAATGCTCTTGAGATGTTTCTCCAAACATTGAAAATTCCCCTTCCGTGAAAATAAAAAATCTTCTTCATCATAGTTAAAATGGTCTTTCCATTCTTTGTCAAGCATATACTGCACAAAGATACCCCATTTTAGAAACTTACTGCCTCACTGAAGTTTCAAAACACAAAAAACTTTCATTTGTCCACCACAAAAGCTAGTTAGTTTTACTTTATTTTGAGTGTTAATGAATTTGAACTCTTAAATGCGCCCACACAATAAAGTATCTCTCTTTCTAGATGCTCATCATTCAAGTATAAGTTCAAGATCCCAACGCTGCATGGCAGCAAAATAACCTCCAGTATAATGCTACATTTATTTTAGGACATGAACTAAAACAGCTTAAAGTGGCCATGCACAAATGTTGAGTAGACTGATCAAGTTACAAGCAAATTTCAATTACGGTAACAAGTAAGAGTTTGAGATTGATAATCTTTATGTACTTCTAAAGTTTTAACTCACTATTCAAACATTCATTGAAAATGGAAGCCAACACAAGAAGCGAACTGAAGATAGTATAGCAAAGGAACAAACCTTGAATACATGTAAGCCATTCAGGTGTATGGTTAATTTTTCCAGGAACTCTGAACTTCCAAGCATGTATGCTATCCCGGGAAGGTCCCTTTGTGTAATTGGTGTGTGTAGTGTTAGATTCTGACATTTTGACAATGGAGATGGCACTCCTTTCATCTCGAAAAAGGACAGAACCTAAGCACATTGAGCAAGCAACAAAGAAAATTTCATTAATATTTTTTCCTGTCTAAAATTAATAAAGAATAACCAAACTACATTCCATCCAAATATGTTATCCATTGACCTTGTCTCCCAATCAAGAAAAAACCAATAAGGATACTACAGGCAGAAATGAAAAAGATAATTTGTTTAAGACTATTTACATATGCTTCTTGTATAAACTTGTGATCTTTGAAGGATTTGAAAATCTTAGTAGTTGGTCACGTGAGAAAACAACCTTATTATTTCCAAGTGACTCTATCCATCTATCCATTGCCATTATATGAGATGATTATGGAACAACAGCCTATAGTGATGAGATAGTATGACCAGTCCTTTGAACCTATGGTGACTAGGTCCCTTATTCCTATAATCTCTTAATGTATTTTTCTTGTGAAAATCATGCGTCTAAGATCGTTGCATTGATATCCTATCTAGTGAACATTCATTGTCCCAAAATTGGAGTCATCCTAGATCCATTTATTGGAAATTAATAGGAGAGAACGAGCTCCCAGGTCAACAATAGACAACATCCTATATTTGTCTATGATTCCCGTGATGAAATACTAGAATGCCACAAAAAGCCGAGGTTACTTGGCCCGGGCAACAAACATTGCCAAACACTACAGACACCATTCAACCCAACCCGAGCATGTGGTAAAATCATTGAACTTGTACCTTCAAACACCAGCCACCAATGGTGATAATAGGAACTCTGTGCACCTTCTCAAAAAGTTCTTTCATGACGTCATAACACATGCTCTTATCACCCGGCGAAAAAGTTCGAATGGAAAAAACTAAGTCAGCTTTAACCAAAGAAGATACATCATCAAGTGTGAATATACGGCGCTTCCACATCCCTGATACACGCAATGACAGCAAATGCGGGGCCCAAATTTTCTCCAGCAGAAAGTTATCGGCACCAATGAGTAGCAAGTCTTTCACACTTGTTGAATCTATTATAACGTTCTTTATGCGCCAACACTGCCGCAGCTCGAGGGACTCTAAAACAGGACTTCCCCTCAAGATTCGCCGGAGGAAATCACCACTCAACTCCGCATATTCCATAGACAAGACCTTAAGACAAGGCCAGCCGACAGTCAGGTCCCACGAGAAACGGCACAAACTGACTTCGAGGCGCACCAACCAGCTCCAGCAATACAAGGACGGTGGCAGAATATACATAGGCCGCATCTCGGTGATGAGAGACAGGCAGAGATCCTCCACCCGGCGCCCCGCCGCAAAGTGGAGCCAGCGGCCAACCTTGGGGCGGTCGTCCTCATGGTACTGTAAGTCGGTGACGTGGAATTTCTTCACCGTGGGCGAGGTGCACTGCCTCAGGACGCTGTCGACGAGGGATGGGAAGTCGAAGGAGGAGGCGTCGTGATTGCGAGGCCGGACTCCATTGAATGCGAGGTGGGTGGTGGACGTCCAAGTGCAACGCCAGCGCTTGGAGAGGACGCTGGTCTTGATGACGTCTTTGAGGGGCAGAAACGAGAAGATGTGGTGGATCACGGCGTCCGGCAAGGCGCTGATGAGATCCCCAGGGCTCAAAGGAGGAGAAGGTCGGTTTCCTTTGGCGCGATTTAGACGGTCGCCGGAGGATTCCCGATGGACGGAGTGCGTCGCCATGGATTTGAAATTCTAGGGTTTCTGCCGATGTTCCCTTGAGGTTTCCAAGGATTTTTCATTTTCATTTTTTTCTACACGAGCAATCAATTAGTTATGGATACAATTTGTAATCTATCTTGTTTTTTATTCGATCCGATTTCCTATCCTTTTTTAAACACACTGCCTTATCCTTCCATTTTATATATATATATTTTTCCTATTTTGTTGCTGAAATTTTTTTTATCGAAACTTTTCTCTTTCCAGTTCTTTATCATGCATGACTAAATAAAGAATTTGATTGCAAAAACAAATTAAAAGATTTCGATGTGAGAAAAGAGGTGGAGGACTACAATTAAAATTTATGCTTAGAGAAAAAAAGTAAATTAAGTAATTGACTTACGTGTTATGCTAATTTGGTCGGTATTTTCTTTTATTTTTTTCCTTAACAAATGCATGTTCATCAAACATTTAGGATAATAAAATTCTAATTTTGGTTGTGTCGGCTCTTCCCTATTTTTCAATTAGGGAGAGAGCAAACCCTGAGCCTTTGATTTGCAAAATGAAATAGCAGGAATAGACTAAAATAAACTAAAATAATAAATGCAAAAAAAGATTCTTTATAATCGATTCACCGAACAATTTAAGAACAACCATCCGCAAGTTTGAAACTCTTTTTAATCAATTTTAATTTTATGATGATTAAATCCTAATATCATAATATCGATTCTTCATATTATAAAGATATGTCACTTATTATTTACTTGCAATCGTCAACAATATTTAGTAGAACCATATCATAACTCCTGGTGTTTATAAATTAGTCAAGAATTATTATGACCTTTATTATAATATCTAGGGCAATTTTCAAATAAGGGTATGAAGTATTATCATTTTTTCAAATAAATGTCCGAAGTGAATTTTTATTTTTATTTTTAGATAAGGACATGAACTACTCTCATTTTTTTCAATAAGGATATGGAGTTGATCTTATTTCAAATAAGGGCTTGGAATGACCATGTTAGTCTAAAAAAATGGTTCGAACTCATCAGTTGATCAAGAGCACTTCCATCATTTAAATTCTTTTTATTTTCTTTCCCCTTTTCTTTCTTTTTTCCTTATTCAGTTTTTTTGTGACATCCAGAATTTTCGGTATTAATTTCAATTGAATTAATCATGTCATTTCTATGCAATTGGAGCCGGGGATTAAAATGGAATACAAAATTGAGATGCGAGATGGGTTATTGGATGAGGAGAATATTCAATTGAAGCATTGAGGCATCACTTGGATTTATTGAGGCCTTACAAGGTTAAATTGAGAAGAAATGAGTGATCAATTGGAGGAGGTATCAAGCAATTTCGTGTGCCCCCATCCCACTAGCCATTTTGGACCAATTCACATGTCCAAGAAAGAGCTTGGGTGGTTCAATGGCAGCCAAGGAATAAATACTTGGCCTAGAGTGAGTATGGGAGATTTTTGTGGAAAGATCAAGCTAAGGGGGACCCTCCATTCTCTCTCTCTCTCTCTCTCTCTCTCTCTCTCTCTCAAAACCGTGCGTCACCAGCGAAAGGGAGCGGAACCAGCGAAACTTCAGGTCCATTGAGTGCCCATCTTCTTTGCAATTCCACCAAAAGACTCATCCTCACGACCCTTCTCTCTCCCTTCGCCATTTGCCCCCTCTCGCACGGCCAGCTCACCCTTGCTCCACCATCTTCTGCTTTCTTGGTTAACTTCAGTGAAATTCTTCAAGCGAAGTCCCCAGGTGTTGACTGAAGCTACTGCGGTTCGTCCAACTCCACTCACCGAAACCCCAAGCTCCCACGCCGTCCACCAATTTTTGTTCCCCACCGAAGAACCCCACTCAGGAGGTCAACACAGCAAAGCTCCCAAGCGATTTGTTGACCCCTTGAAGCCGCGTCCACCGAAGCCGTTCGCCGCTTGTCTGTTTCTCCCTCACGTTCAGTCAATCTTCAGTAGAAGTCTTCAAGCAACACCACTTGGTTGACCCGGCAAAGCCACCGAGCGAAGCCCTCACCGATTCGCTCGGCCCACATCCCACGAAGCGCCGCGCCACTCGTCCGTTCCTCCGCATCTCCAGTCAACGTTCAGCGAAGAGGAAGACCGTGTGCTAGCTGCCGTGCGTCTGTCGCAACTCAGACGAAGCTGCTTCCATCTTCAACACTCGAAGTCCTCCTCTGAAGCCAGCTCCTTCAGTCAACAGCTGCACTCACAAGAACCCCTTAGTTGACCGCAACAGCCCACACACGGATCAGACGCCAACAACACTATCCACCGAAGAAATCTCCATGCGTCTTCAGTTTTCGGTTGAGCTGCCCGTGTTGTCCACTCGTGAAGTCGGTCAGCAAATCAACCCGTACGACCACTGAGGTTGACTCCTCTTGGTCCGCATCTCCGCATGTCTCCAGCTTCTTCAATCCATGAAGCCGCATGTGTCTTCATCGCCAGCAGCTGCTTCCCCGTCTCTGCCGCGCCAGTCCACAAACGAAGTAGCACCGTTCGTCCGTGTCTCTCGCGGAAAGCATTCCTTCAGCCCGTGAGTCAGCAGGAAGCCCAGGCCGGGAACAGCCCATTCACGAAGACAGCCAGTCCAGTTTGTTTGTTCAACCCATGAAGCTTTCTTGTTCGGCCCACAAATCAATGAAGCTCAGCCCAGTTCAGTTACAATTAAACCCAATGATCTAGTAACGCAGGCCCAGTTTTGAAGCCCAAGAAGTTTCAACAACTCAGCCCGCGAAGTCAATTGACCCAAGTTCGATCTAAGCCCAGAATTTCTGTGGGCTTGCAAAGCTTGTAGGTCCGGCCCGATGTCCGTTGACACCGCCGAAAATTCGGATTTCGGCCGCCGTCGCGTCGCCATCGCGGTGTCCCGATCCCCGCTTGTACCCAGTGAGTTTTACTCACTAATGCCTCCTTAGTGTGCTAATTACACTTAAAGGTTGATTAGTTTTAATTAAATGTAATTAGGTTGTTAGATTATAATTGATTAGTGATTATTAGTTAATTGCTTTGCATATTAGTTGTGTGGTTAGTGTAATTAGATAGAGAATTGCATGTAGTATTTATTGGATGCTTCTTGGGATTTTTCCCGTCCCTTATCGGGTGTTAATTAAGCGATTCGGGCCTAGGTGGTATTTTTAGGAATTAAATATTAATTTTCGAAATTAATTATTTAATTATTTATTTCTCGGAAATTCAACTGGGATGGCCAGTACCGGGATTTTATGCTGATGATCGTGGCGCAGTCCGTTTATTTAATTGAGCTTTATATTGTGCTAAATTGAATTTATTGTATTTATTTATTTAATTTTCGAAATTAATTAATTAATTATTTATTTTCCGAAAATTCAACCGGGATGGCCGGTGACCGGAATTTCGTGCTGATTATCGTGGAGCAGTCTGTTTATTTATTTGAGCCTTAATTCGTGTCGAATTGATTTAATGATGCATTTTTAAGCATGTTATTAAATAAATGCAATTTTGGCCTTGTGATTGAGGATTGGTCGAGTAACGGTTGTCGATGTATCGAAAGTGCGTTGGTAAATCACCTGGAGAATGCCCGTGACCCGGTGAATTGGAGTGTCACCTGGGAAGGACACGTGGCTCGGTGATTAGATATGTCATCTTGGCAAAAAGGTAGCCTTAGAGAATGCACGTGGCTCGGAGACTCGGTATGTCTTCTGGAGAATGCACGTGGCTCGGTGACATAGTCTGGCATCTTGAAAAGGTCGGGTGGGACCATAAAGCCACTAGATATTAATAAGGTCGGGTGGGACCGTAAAGCCACTAAATCTTGAGAGGGTCGGGTGGGACCATAAAGCCACTAGATATTGATAAGGTCGGGTGGGACCGTAAAGCCACTAAATCTTGAGAGGGTCGGGTGGGACCATAAAGCCACTAGATCTTGAAAGGGTCGGGTGGGACCGTAAAGCCACTAAATCTTGGAAAGGTCGGGTGGGACCATAAAGCCACTAGATATTGATAAGGTCGGGTGGGACGGTAAAGCCACTAAATCTAAGGAATTGCTTGGTGTTGGATGAATGACCTAGAAATGGTCCGACTGACTTGTAATCGACTAGGTCGATTGATCGATGATTCGATCGAGAGTGACTTGATGTGATTCATTGCCTTGATTTGATGTTGCGAATTGATTGATTGAATGGAAATGACCGTGAATGGTCTTGTTGGCGTGTAATCGATTAAGTCGATTAGATCGATGCTTCGATCTCGTGATGTTACTTGCTTGGGTGCCTATTTGATTTGTGCTAATATGCGGGTGGAATCGAGGCCAAGGTAAGTCCTCTGACTCATGTTGTGCATAGGCAGCCTTAAGGTGTATTAGTTTACTAATCGGGTCTTAGAGGGTAGAACTTGCTGAGACGTTGTCTCAGTGGTTATTGAATAACCATTTCAGGACCTGGATGAGGAGCCTAAGGAGGAGAAATCTGACGAGGAGATCCTTGTTGAGGAACCTGAGGAGGAGTACGTGAAGGAGAACCCGAGGATGATCCAAAGTAGGATCCCGATGACGATTGTTATAGAATCAATTTGAGTAGAAACCAGTTGTTTTAGTATGGCTTGTATATGATCATAAGGATGTGGTTTTCGGGTTCGGGTTCCTAGTCCTACTTGTATATCCCATTGTTTTATTGTCTGGGGATTTATAACCACTTCCGCATGTGCATATATAAATGAAAGGGTTGGCGATACATAGTCCTGGGATATCGCAATTTAAAATCGACCAAAAGTTAAGGGATGTGCGCGTGCCTGAGGATCGGGGCATGACATCCCCTTTTTGTGGTATCAGAGCAATGGTTAGGTATTGGAGTGATAAGGTGCGATGACCTATGGGATAGTAGTAGGAAAGGCCTTTAAATTCATGACTGGTGCATGTCTTTGATAGCTGATTGGTAGAATTGTTTGTCATGTGTGAATTGCTTGCTTTTGATTATTGTGGATTCAGAAGGCGAGTGTTGACTCGCGGCCTTGAGCGTAAGAGTGCCACCGTGGGTTGGTACTGGTGTATCAGCATTGATTGATCCTAAATCCGATAAGATCGTTCTGATGCAATTGTTCCTTGGGATCTGGATGAGCCAGTAAGATCAGAATCAAGTTATTGTTGTTGCTATCTTTGTTGAGGTCCAACCTGGAAGGATAATCAAAGAATAAATTTCGATATTTGAATCAAGATTCAGTGCAAGCAGATTGGGAACTCGGTCAGGGTAAAGCGATATTGAGAGAATGGTATTTTGTTCCATCCAATAGGAAGGGTGGCATAGTCAGGTTAGTATTCAGATTAACGGAACATGTTGTTCTATGGAAGATGGTATGAATCAGTCTTGTGTATTTTGAGGACAGGAAATTGTGGTAAATATCGCCAGTACGGATAATGATTTATGGGTTGTCTGCATAAGTAGATAGATTCTCTACAATGGTTACTGCTGTCACTGTTGGTAAGACAGTTCAGGAGAAGTGCACCATAGAACGCACTGTGGAATTTCTGGGATAGATCTCTTGTACAAGAAATAGTGCATGTTGGCACTTGACAAGAGGTAGAAGACTCACCAGATAGGTGAAGAAATTGTGGAAGAAAACCTGGATGAATTCAGTATCTAGGTATGGTGAGAAGTTTAGAAATGGAACCGACCTGGCATTAGACAGAGGAAGAATGTTTTGGGGAAAATTCTATCAGAGTATCGTAGCAGAGTTTTGATGAAGTTTGGGGAACTTCAATTTATTGAAATAAGTGGAAGAAAGGGGAATCATTAGTTATTGTTGTTTGAATTGATAGAACCGAAGGTACGGATGTGAAGATTGATGAATGAGGAATTCATACATGTTAGTGCATCGCTTTAAGGAACATCAGTTTGTGGAAAGAGAAATGAAGATGGTTCATTGCAATCATGCATCAACCATTGTCTACTTAATTGTGTGACTTGTTATAAAGAATGTTGATGTCTTCAAGGATCGACTTGAGGACAGGTTATTGTCAGTTGAGAACCAGGAAGGAGGTTATACTGAAGACGGCATTTCGCATTTGATTTTGTCCTTGTGAGAATAATGTAAAGCCATTTGATTTGACGAACGCTCCAGCCGCTGTCATAGATTTGACAAATTGAGTGTTCAAAGAATATCTAGATCAATGGGGATCGTGTGGTGTAGCGACATTATAGGGTGTTCATTAAGAGTTGAGAATCACGAGATGCCCCTAAGAATAGTCGTATGGTTACAGGTAAAAGAATCTTCATGGACCTAGCTAAGATCGAATCAATTGTTAAGGGTCTAAGACCGACATCAATGTCAGAGATCAGAAGTTGTGGGGATTCGACAGATTACTACGGAAGGTTTGTGAAAGAATTTTCAGTATCAGTATCATCGCAGGATTGACCTCTTGAGAAGGAAGAGAAATTCATCAGCATAGACAAGTACGAGGATAGTTTCGAGCTTAAGTAAGAACTGACTATCGTACTTGTGTTAAACTCTTCATTTGGTTTGAAAAGCATGAAGTATTTAGTGATGTGTCTTGTAAAGAACTGGGTACATATAGATACAACATGAGAAGATTATTGCATCACTGTTCCGCCAATTGAGACCCAACAAGTTGAACATGAAACAGTATCGTGAATCAGAATTTTGGCAGAACTATAATGGTGTTATCTGGTATCACCTTGGAAGAATGAAAGAAGTAATTAATGTGTTGAGCCGAGAGTCTTCAATTGTGCATAGGCGGCTAAAGTATAGACTTTACTTGAAAAGGGTTTGAAATTTGGTTTTCAAATTTGAGGTAAGCTACCTTTTGAATTTTATAGCTGCCCTCAAAATTGAGCCAAATGTTCAAGTTGGAATCATCGCCTAGTTGACAAGCAGAGATGTTAAGAAAATCTTATAAGAGAATACTAGTAAGAAAGTTATTGACTTTAAGATTTCTAAGGATGGAAAGTTCGGGTTCCATGAGTGATTGAATACACTTGACAGTGTGGCACTCAGGGAAAAGATCTTGTCAGAAGTTCACTATAGTATTGCAACTTTGACCAGATGGTGCAAGTAAAGCAGAATCGGCATCAGCTAGATTAGTAAGCTGATATGAAGATAAATACAGCTGAGCAGGTTGCGAGTGTTAGAAGTGTCAGTAAGTGGAAGCTCGGTAATGCGAACCGGGAGAATTGTTGCCAGCACTTGAGAGTCCCAAGTGGAAATGGAAACATATGGCTTACTAAGGATTCAGGGGATTACTGATACCATTTGAAAATAGTGGTTGATCAATAGATGGAGTTGATCCACTTTGGTACAGTATGAATAGATATTGTTTTGAGTGTGTAACATCCAGATTTCGGACTCTGATTTCGACTAGATAAATTGGGCATTTCATCGACGCGATTACAGTGTTTTTCTCTGAGTTGGCCACTCATGAGATAACTAGACTATCTGGGTGAGTTATTAAAGACCTTAAGGCAAATAGACTTGAGAATTTGACCAATGATCGACTTCTCGACCGTGCTCATCTTTAGAGATCATTACGGCACAGTATAAAACCCGATTTGAAATCAAAGATAGATCGGTTCGACTGAGATGAATGACCGATCGTGGGTGACTCCACTAAATTGGAAAATTCTCATCGACCGACACTAATTTGATGTTTCTATCGTTTTGGCGCCCTGTGTCCGTATTTGAATCTTTGAGATTTGCACGACAATCGAAAGTCGCCAATGGGTCGAGTGGGTTTATTGTGGCTCGAAGAAAATCGACCACGGGTCATTTGTCCTAAAAAGCTCTGAACACTACCCAGTAGCCTAGGTCACACTAAAAACGTGTCGGAGTGAAATTAACCACCAATCTAAATTCGATTTCAGAAATTAAAGATTCTATCTTGTCACAGAGTGGGTATACCGAAGTGTGTGTACATCAGATAATTCGCCGGCATGGAGTGCCGGGGATGAATTATATTTTAAATCTACATCAGAGATTATAAATTTGGCAAAGTTTCAGAGGGTTCTTTATTAAGCAGTGTATATCAGATGGTACAGAATTTCAGTGGTGAAAAGAAAGTGAAGAAGATTTCAGGCCAAAGACAGTACAGTAGTCAGTGATTGCAGTTGCCAAGGTCAGTGCCAGAGTTATATCAGATCTTGACCAGAGGTTCCCAGTTTCAACAGATCAGTCAGATAGTTTCTTTTTAATCAGTGTAAAGCAGAGTCTACAGGATTTCGGTCGGTTGAGATGAGATCGAAATCAGAAAATCGCAAGTCAGTCGCTCGAAATCGGTGTTTACGGTTGTCGGACCGGTGTCAAAGTAAAGATTGCTCGAACTATCGAAATTTTGAATCGTTGAGGTTCGAAAGTTTATTAAGGAGCCGAGAAAAGAGATCAGATGTGGATGACAAAGTGTCTTATGTGAGAAGCGCAGTTCAGTTGTTGGTTTAGAAATAGCAGATTTTGTATACCAAGATGGTCTCCTTGGTCAAAGTGGTCAGACAACACCACGAGACCGAAGGATTAGCATGGAGTAATGAGACTCAATGAAATGACAATACCCCCACCTTTTGTATAAGGATCAGAGAAAGTTTAAATTTCGAGGACGAAATTTTTATAAGAGGGGAAGAGTTGTGACATCCAGAATTTTCGGTATTAATTTCAATTGAATTAATCATGTCATTTCTATGCAATTGGAGCCGGGGATTAAAATGGAATACAAAATTGAGATGCGAGATGGGTTATTGGATGAGGAGAATATTCAATTGAAGCATTGAGGCATCACTTGGATTTATTGAGGCCTTACAAGGTTAAATTGAGAAGAAATGAGTGATCAATTGGAGGAGGTATCAAGCAATTTCGTGTGCCCCCATCCCACTAGCCATTTTGGACCAATTCACATGTCCAAGAAAGAGCTTGGGTGGTTCAATGGCAGCCAAGGAATAAATACTTGGCCTAGAGTGAGTATGGGAGATTTTTGTGGAAAGATCAAGCTAAGGGGGACCCTCCATTCTCTCTCTCTCTCTCTCTCTCTCTCTCTCTCTCTCAAAACCGTGCGTCACCGCGAAAGGGAGCGGAACCAGCGAAACTTCAGGTCCATTGAGTGCCCATCTTCTTTGCAATTCCACCAAAAGACTCATCCTCACGACCCTTCTCTCTCCCTTCGCCATTTGCCCCCTCTCGCACGGCCAGCTCACCCTTGCTCCACCATCTTCTCGCTTTCTTGGTTAACTTCGTGAAATTCTTCAAGCGAAGTCCCTGTGTGTTGATCGAAGCTCTTTGCGGTTCGTCCAGCTCCACTCACCGAAACCCCAAGCTCCCACGCCGTCCACCAATTTTTGTTCCCCACCGAAGAACCCCACTCAGGAGGTCAACACAGCAAAGCTCCCAAGCGATTTGTTGACCCCTTGAAGCCGCGTCCACCGAAGCCGTTCGCCGCTTGTCTGTTTCTCCCTCACGTTCAGTCAATCTTCAGTAGAAGTCTTCAAGCAACACCACTTGGTTGACCCGGCAAAGCCACCGAGCGAAGCCCTCACTGATTCGCTCAGCCCACATCCCACGAAGCAGCCGCGCCACTCGTCCGTTCCTCCGCATCTCCAGTCAACGTTCAGCGAAGAGGAAGACCGTGTGCTAGCTGCCGTGCGTCTGTCGCAACTCAGACGAAGCTGCTTCCATCTTCAACACTCGAAGTCCTCCTCTGAAGCCAGCTCCTTCAGTCAACAGCTGCACTCACAAGAACCCCTTAGTTGACCGCAACAGCCCACACACGGATCAGACGCCAACAACACTATCCACCGAAGAAATCTCCATGCGTCTTCAGTTTTCGGTTGAGCTGCCCGTGTTGTCCACTCGTGAAGTCGGTCGCAAATCAACCCGTACGACCACTGAGGTTGACTCCTCTTGGTCCGCATCTCCGCATGTCTCCAGCTTCTTCAATCCACGAAGCCGCATGTGTCTTCATCGCGGCTTTGCTTCCCCGTCTCGCCGCGCCGTCCACAAACGAAGTAGCACCGTTCGTCCGTGTCTCTCGCGGAAAGCGTTCCTTCAGCCCGTGAGTCAGCAGGAAGCCCAGGCCGGGAACAGCCCATTCACGAAGACAGCCAGTCCGGTTTGTTTGTTCAACCCATGAAGCTTTCTTGTTCGGCCCACAAATCAATGAAGCTCGGCCCGGTTCGATTACAATTAAACCCAATGATCTAGTAACGCAGCCCGGTTTTGAAGCCCAAGAAGTTTCAACAACTCAGCCCGCGAAGTCAATTGACCCAAGTTCGATCTAAGCCCAGAATTTCTGTGGGCTTGCAAAGCTTGTAGGTCCGGCCCGATGTCCGTTGACACCGCCGAAAATTCGGATTTCGGCCGTCGTCGCGTCGCCATCGCGGTGTCCCGATCCCCGCTTGTACCAGTGAGTTTTACTCACTAATGCCTCCTTAGTGTGCTAATTACACTTAAAGGTTGATTAGTTTTAATTAAATGTAATTAGGTTGTTAGATTATAATTGATTAGTGATTATTAGTTAATTGCTTTGCATATTAGTTGTGTGGTTAGTGTAATTAGATAGAGAATTGCATGTAGTATTTATTGGATGCTTCTTGGGATTTTTCCCGTCCCTTATCGGGTGTTAATTAAGCGATTCGGGCCTAGGTGGTATTTTTAGGAATTAAATATTAATTTTCGAAATTAATTATTTAATTATTTATTTCTCGGAAATTCAACTGGGATGGCCAGTACCGGGATTTTATGCTGATGATCGTGGCGCAGTCCGTTTATTTAATTGAGCTTTATATTGTGCTAAATTGAATTTATTGTATTTATTTATTTAATTTTCGAAATTAATTAATTAATTATTTATTTTCCGAAAATTCAACCGGGATGGCCGGTGACCGGAATTTCGTGCTGATTGTCGTGGAGCAGTCTGTTTATTTATTTGAGCCTTAATTCGTGTCGAATTGATTTAATGATGCATTTTTAAGCATGTTATTAAATAAATGCAATTTTGGCCTTGTGATTGAGGATTGGTCGAGTAACGGTTGTCAGTATCGAAAGTGCGTTGGTAAATCACCTGGAGAATGCCCGTGACCCGGTGAATTGGAGTGTCACCTGGGAAGGACACGTGGCTCGGTGATTAGATATGTCATCTTGGCAAAAAGGTAGCCTTAGAGAATGCACGTGGCTCGGAGACTCGGTATGTCTTCCTGGAGAATGCACGTGGCTCGGTGACATAGTCTGGCATCTTGAAAAGGTCGGGTGGGACCATAAAGCCACTAGATATTAATAAGGTCGGGTGGGACCGTAAAGCCACTAAATCTTGAGAGGGTCGGGTGGGACCATAAAGCCACTAGATATTGATAAGGTCGGGTGGGACCGTAAAGCCACTAAATCTTGAGAGGGTCGGGTGGGACCATAAAGCCACTAGATCTTGAAAGGGTCGGGTGGGACCGTAAAGCCACTAAATCTTGGAAAGGTCGGGTGGGACCATAAAGCCACTAGATATTGATAAGGTCGGGTGGGACGGTAAAGCCACTAAATCTAAGGAATTGCTTGGTGTTGGATGAATGACCTAGAAATGGTCCGACTGACTTGTAATCGACTAGGTCGATTGATCGATGATTCGATCTGAGAGTGACTTGATGTGATTCACTGCCTTGATTTGATGTTGCGAATTGATTGATTGAATGGAAATGACCGTGAATGGTCTTGTTGGCGTGTAATCGATTAAGTCGATTAGATCGATGCTTCGATCTGTGATGTTACTGCTTGGGTGCCTATTTGATTTGTGCTAATATGCAGGTGGAATCTGAGGCCAAGGTAAGTCCTCTGACTCATGTTGTGCATAGGCAGCCTTAAGGTGTATTAGTTTACTAATCGGGTCTTAGAGGGTAGAACTTGCTGAGACGTTGTCTCAGTGGTTATTGAATAACCATTTCAGGACCTGGATGAGGAGCCTAAGGAGGAGAAATCTGACGAGGAGATCCTTGTTGAGGAACCTGAGGAGGAGTACGTGAAGGAGAACCCCGAGGATGATCCAAAGTAGGATCCTGATGACGATTGTTATAGAATCAATTTGAGTAGAAACCAGTTGTTTTAGTATGGCTTGTATATGATCATAAGGATGTGGTTTTCAGGTTCAGGTTCCTAGTCCTACTTGTATATCCCATTGTTTTATTGTGCGGGGATTTATAACCACTTCCGCATGTGCATATATAAATGAAAGGGTTGGCGATACATAGTCCGGGATATCGCAATTTAAAATAGACCAAAAGTTAAGGGATGTGCGCGTGCCTGAGGATCGGGGCATGACATCCCCTTTTTGTGGTATCAGAGCAATGGTTAGGTATTGGAGTGATAAGGTGCGATGACCTATGGGATAGTAGTAGGAAAGGCCTTTAAATTCATGACTGGTGCATGTCTTTGATAGCTGATTGGTAGAATTGTTTGTCATGTGTGAATTGCTTGCTTTTGATTATTGTGGATTCAGAAGGCAGAGTGTTGACTCTGGCCAGCTTGAGCGTAAGAGTGCCACCGTGGGTTGGTACTGGTGTATCAGCATTGATTGATCCTAAATCCGATAAGATCGTTCTGATGCAATTGTTCCTTGGGATCTGGATGAGCCAGTAAGATCAGAATCAAGTTATTGTTGTTGCTATCTTTGTTGAGGTCCAACCTGGAAGGATAATCAAAGAATAAATTTCGATATTTGAATCAAGATTCAGTGCAAGCAGATTGGGAACTCGGTCAGGGTAAAGACTGATATTGAGAGAATGGTATTTTGTTCCATCCAATAGGAAGGGTGGCATAGTCAGGTTAGTATTCAGATTAACGGAACATGTTGTTCTATGGAAGATGGTATGAATCAGTCTTGTGTATTTTGAGGACAGGAAATTGTGGTAAATATCGCCAGTACGGATAATGATTTATGGGTTGTCTGCATAAGTAGATAGATTCTCTACAATGGTTACTGCTGTCACTGTTGGTAAGACAGTTCAGGAGAAGTGCACCATAGAACGCACTGTGGAATTTCTGGGATAGATCTCTTGTACAAGAAATAGTGCATGTTGGCACTTGACAAGAGGTAGAAGACTCACCAGATAGGTGAAGAAATTGTGGAAGAAAACCTGGATGAATTCAGTATCTAGGTATGGTGAGAAGTTTAGAAATGGAACCGACCTGGCATTAGACAGAGGAAGAATGTTTTGGGGAAAATTCTAGCAGAGTATCGTAGCAGAGTTTTGATGAAGTTTGGGGAACTTCAATTTATTGAAATAAGTGGAAGAAAGGGGAATCATTAGTTATTGTTGTTTGAATTGATAGAACCGAAGGTACGGATGTGAAGATTGATGAATGAGGAATTCATACATGTTAGTGCATCGCTTTAAGGAACATCGGTTGTGGAAAGAGAAATGAAGATGGTTCATTGCAATCATGCATCAACCATTGTCTACTTAATTGTGTGACTTGTTATAAAGAATGTTGATGTCTTCAAGGATCGACTTGAGGACAGGTTATTGTCGATTGAGAACCAGGAAGGAGGTTATCGAAGACGGCATTTCGCATTTGATTTTGTCCTTGTGAGAATAATGTAAAGCCATTTGATTTGACGAACGCTCCCCGCTGTCATAGATTTGACAAATTGAGTGTTCAAAGAATATCTAGATCAATGGGGATCGTGTGGTGTAGCGACATTATAGGGTGTTCATTAAGAGTTGAGAATCACGAGATGCCCCTAAGAATAGTCGTATGGTTACAGGTAAAAGAATCTTCATGGACCTAGCTAAGATCGAATCAATTGTTAAGGGTCTAAGACCGACATCAATGTCAGAGATCAGAAGTTGTGGGGATTCGACAGATTACTACGGAAGGTTTGTGAAAGAATTTTCAGTATCAGTATCATCGCAGGATTGACCTCTTGAGAAGGAAGAGAAATTCATCAGCATAGACAAGTACGAGGATAGTTTCCAGAGCTTAAGTAAGAACTGACTATCGTACTTGTGTTAAACTCTTCATTTGGTTTGAAAAGCATGAAGTATTTAGTGATGTGTCTTGTAAAGAACTGGGTACATATAGATACAACATGAGAAGATTATTGCATCACTGTTCCGCCAATTGAGACCCAACAAGTTGAACATGAAACAGTATCGTGAATCAGAATTTTGGCAGAACTATAATGGTGTTATCTGGTATCACCTTGGAAGAATGAAAGAAGTAATTAATGTGTTGAGCCGAGAGTCTTCAATTGTGCATAGACTGGCTAAAGTATAGACTTTACTTGAAAAGGGTTTGAAATTTGGTTTTCAAATTTGAGGTAAGCTACCTTTTGAATTTTATAGCTGCCCTCAAAATTGAGCCAAATGTTCAAGTTGGAATCATCGCCTAGTTGACAAGCAGAGATGTTAAGAAAATCTTATAAGAGAATACTAGTAAGAAAGTTATTGACTTTAAGATTTCTAAGGATGGAAAGTTCGGGTTCCATGAGTGATTGAATACACTTGACAAAGTGTGGCACTCGGGGAAAAGATCTTGTCAGAAGTTCACTATAGTATTGCAACTTTGACCAGATGGTGCAAGTAAAGCGAGAATCGGCATCGGCTAGATTAGTAAGCGATATGAAGATAAATACAGCTGAGCAGGTTGCGAGTGTTAGAAGTGTCAGTAAGTGGAAGCTCGGTAATGCGAACCGGGAGAATTGTTGCCAGCACTTGAGAGTCCCAAGTGGAAATGGAAACATATGGCTTACTAAGGATTCAGGGGATTACTGATACCATTTGAAAATAGTGGTTGATCAATAGATGGAGTTGATCCACTTTGGTACAGTATGAATAGATATTGTTTTGAGTGTGTAACATCCAGATTTCGGACTCTGATTTCGACTAGATAAATTGGGCATTTCATCGACGCGATTACAGTGTTTTTCTCTGAGTTGGCCACTCATGAGATAACTAGACTAGCTGGGTGAGTTATTAAAGACCTTAAGGCAAATAGACTTGAGAATTTGACCAATGATCGACTTCTCGATCGTGCTCATCTTTAGAGATCATTACGGCACAGTATAAAACCCGATTTGAAATCAAAGATAGATCGGTTCGACTGAGATGAATGACCGATCGTGGGTGACTCCACTAAATTGGAAAATTCTCATCGACCGACACTAATTTGATGTTTCTATCGTTTTGGCGCCCTGTGTCCGTATTTGAATCTTTGAGATTTGCACGACAATCGAAAGTCGCCAATGGGTCGAGTGGGTTTATTGTGGCTCGAAGAAAATCGACCACGGGTCATTTGTCCTAAAAAGCTCTGAACACTACCTAGTAGCCTAGGTCACACTAAAAACGTGTCGGAGTGAAATTAACCACCAATCTAAATTCGATTTCAGAAATTAAAGATTCTATCTTGTCACAGAGTGGGTATACCGAAGTGTGTGTACATCGATAATTCGCCGGCATGGAGTGCCGGGGATGAATTATATTTTAAATCTACATCGAGATTATAAATTTGGCAAAGTTTCGAGGGTTCTTTATTAAGCGGTGTATATCAGATGGTACAGAATTTCAGTGGTGAAAAGAAAGTGAAGAAGATTTCAGGCCAAAGACAAGACAAAGATGTCGTGATTGCAGTTGCCAAGGTCAGTGCCAGAGTTATATCAGATCTTGACCAGAGGTTCCCAGTTTCAACAGATCAGTCAGATAGTTTCTTTTTAATCAGTGTAAAGCAGAGTCTACAGGATTTCGGTCGGTTGAGATGAGATCAGAAATCAGAAAATCGCAAGTCCAGAGTCAGCTCAGAAATCAGTGTTTACAGTTGTCAGACCAGTGTCAAAGTAAAGATTGCTCAGAACTATCAGAAATTTTGAATCGTTGAGGTTCGAAAGTTTATTAAGGAGCCGAGAAAAGAGATCAGATGTGGATGACAAAGTGTCTTATGTGAGAAGCGCAGTTCAGTTGTTGGTTTAGAAATAGCAGATTTTGTATACCAAGATGGTCTCCTTGGTCAAAGTGGTCAGACAACACCACGAGACCGAAGGATTAGCATGGAGTAATGAGACTCAATGAAATGACAATACCCCCACCTTTTGTATAAGGATCGAGAAAGTTTAAATTTCGAGGACGAAATTTTTATAAGAGGGGAAGAGTTGTGACATCCAGAATTTTCGGTATTAATTTCAATTGAATTAATCATGTCATTTCTATGCAATTGGAGCCGGGGATTAAAATGGAATACAAAATTGAGATGCGAGATGGGTTATTGGATGAGGAGAATATTCAATTGAAGCATTGAGGCATCACTTGGATTTATTGAGGCCTTACAAGGTTAAATTGAGAAGAAATGAGTGATCAATTGGAGGAGGTATCAAGCAATTTCGTGTGCCCCCATCCCACTAGCCATTTTGGACCAATTCACATGTCCAAGAAAGAGCTTGGGTGGTTCAATGGCAGCCAAGGAATAAATACTTGGCCTAGAGTGAGTATGGGAGATTTTTGTGGAAAGATCAAGCTAAGGGGGACCCTCCATTCTCTCTCTCTCTCTCTCTCTCTCTCTCTCTCTCTCAAAACCGTGCGTCACCGGCGAAAGGGAGCGGAACCAGCGAAACTTCAGGTCCATTGAGTGCCCATCTTCTTTGCAATTCCACCAAAAGACTCATCCTCACGACCCTTCTCTCTCCCTTCGCCATTTGCCCCCTCTCGCACGGCCAGCTCACCCTTGCTCCACCATCTTCGCTTTCTTGGTTAACTTCGGTGAAATTCTTCAAGCGAAGTCCCCAGTGTGTTTGCGGTTCGTCCAGCTCCACTCACCGAAACCCCAAGCTCCCACGCCGTCCACCAATTTTTGTTCCCCACCGAAGAACCCCACTCGGGAGGTCAACAAGAAAGCTCCCAAGCGATTTGTTGACCCCTTGAAGCCGCGTCCACCGAAGCCGTTCGCCGCTTTCGTTTCTCCCTCACGATCAATCTTTAGAAGTCTTCAAGCAACACCACTTGGTTGACCCGGCAAAGCCACCGAGCGAAGCCCTCACCGTCGAAGCCCACATCCCACGAAGCAGCCGCGCCTTTCGTCCGTTCCTCCGCATCTCCAACGTTCGGCGAAGAGGAAGACCGTGTGCTAGCCGCCGTGCGTGTCGCAACTCGACGAAGCCGCGCTTCCATCTTCAACACTCGAAGTCCTCCTCCGCCAGCTCCGGTCAACAGCTGCACTCACAAGAACCCCTTAGTTGACCGCAACAGCCCACACACGGATCAGACGCCAACAACACTATCCACCGAAGAAATCTCCATGCGTCTTCAGTTTTCGGTTGAGCTGCCCGTGTTGTCCACTCGTGAAGTCGGTCAGCAAATCAACCCGTACGACCACTGAGGTTGACTCCTCTTGGTCCGCATCTCCGCATGTCTCCAGCTTCTTCAATCCACGAAGCCGCATGTGTCTTCATCGCCAGCAGCTGCTTCCCCGTCTCTGCCGCGCCAGTCCACAAACGAAGTAGCACCGTTCGTCCGTGTCTCTCGCGGAAAGCGTTCCTTCAGCCCGTGAGTCAGCAGGAAGCCCAGGCCGGGAACAGCCCATTCACGAAGACAGCCAGTCCAGTTTGTTTGTTCAACCCATGAAGCTTTCTTGTTCGGCCCACAAATCAATGAAGCTCGGCCGGTTCGATTACAATTAAACCCAATGATCTAGTAACGCAGGCCCAGTTTTGAAGCCCAAGAAGTTTCAACAACTCAGCCCGCGAAGTCAATTGACCCAAGTTTGATCTAAGCCCAGAATTTCTGTGGGCTTGCAAAGCTTGTAGGTCTGGCCCGAGTGTCCGTTGACACCGCCGAAAATTCGGATTTCGGCCGCCGTCGCGTCGCCATCGCGGTGTCCCGATCCCCGCTTGTACCAAGTGAGTTTTACTCACTAATGCCTCCTTAGTGCGCTAATTACACTTAAAGGTTGATTAGCGTTAATTAAGTATAATTAGGTTGTTAGATTAGAATGGATTAGGGATTATTAGTTAATTGCTTTGTATATTAGTGATATAATTAGTGTAATTAGATAGAGAATTGCATGTAGTATTTATTGGATGCTTCTTGGGATTTTTCCCGTCCCTTATCGGGTGTTAATTAAGCGATTCGGGCCTAGGTGGTATTTTTAGGAATTAAATATTAATTTTCGAAATTAATTATTTAATTATTTATTTCCCGGAAATTCAACTGGGATGGCCAGTGACCGGGATTTTATGCTGATGATCGTGGCGCAGTCCGTTTATTTAATTGAGCTTTATATTGTGCTAAATTGAATTTATTGTATTTATTTATTTAATTTTCGAAATTAATTAATTATTTATTTATTTTCCGAAAATTCAACCGGGATGGCCGGTGACCGGAATTTCGTGCTGATTGTCGTGGAGCAGTCTGTTTATTTATTTGAGCCTTAATTCGTGTCGAATTGATTTAATGATGCATTTTTAAGCATGTTATTAAATAAATGCAATTTTGGCCTTGTGATTGAGGATTGGTCGAGTAACGGTTGTCGTATCGAAAGTGCGTTGGTAAATCACCTGGAGAATGCCCGTGACCCGGTGAATTGGAGTGTCACCTGGGAAGGACACGTGGCTCGGTGATTAGATATGTCATCTTGGCAAAAAGGTAGCCTTAGAGAATGCACGTGGCTCGGAGACTCGGTATGTCTTCCTGGAGAATGCACGTGGCTCGGTGACATAGTCTGGCATCTTGAAAAGGTCGGGTGGGACCATAAAGCCACTAGATATTAATAAGGTCGGGTGGGACCGTAAAGCCACTAAATCTTGAGAGGGTCGGGTGGGACCATAAAGCCACTAGATATTGATAAGGTCGGGTGGGACCGTAAAGCCACTAAATCTTGAGAGGGTCGGGTGGGACCATAAAGCCACTAGATCTTGAAAGGGTCGGGTGGGACCGTAAAGCCACTAAATCTTGATAAGGTCGGGTGGGACCGTAAAGCCACTAGATATTGATGAGGTCGGGTGGGACCGTAAAGCCACTAAATCTAAAGAATTGCTTGGTGTTGGATGAATGACCTAAAAATGGTCTAACTGAATTGTAATCGACTAGGTCGATTGATCGATGATTCGATCTGAGTGTGACTTGATGTGATTCACTGCCTTGATTTGATGCTGCGAATTGATTGATTGAATGGAAATGACCGTGAGTGGTCTTGTTGGCGTGTAATCGATTAAGTCGATTAGATCGATGCTTCGATCTGTGATGTCATTGCTTGGGTGCCTATTTGATTTGTGCTAATATACATGTGGAATCTGAGGCCAAGGTAAGTCCTCTGACTCATGTTGTGCATAGGCAGCCCTAAGGTGTATTAGTTTACTAATCGGGTCTTAGAGGGTAGAACTTGCTGAGACGTTGTCTCAGTGGTTATTGAATAACCATTTCAGGACCTGGATGAGGAGCCTAAGGAGGAGAAATCTGACGAGGAGATCCTTGTTGAGGAACCTGAGGAGGAGTACGTGAAGGAGAACCCCGAGGATGATCCAAAGTAGGATCCTGATGACGATTGTTATAGAATCAATTTGAGTAGAAACCAGTTGTTTTAGTATGGCTTGTATATGATCATAAGGATGTGGTTTTCAGGTTCAGGTTCCTAGTCCTACTTGTATATCCCATTGTTTTATTGTCTGGGGATTTATAACCACTTCCGCATGTGCATATATAAATGAAAGGGTTGGCGATACATAGTCCTGGGATATCGCAATTTAAAATCGACCAAAAGTTAAGGGATGTGCGCGTGCCTGAGGATCGGGGCATGACATCCCCTTTTTGTGGTATCAGAGCAATGGTTAGGTATTGGAGTGATAAGGTGCGATGACCTATGGGATAGAAGTAGGAAAGACCTTTAAATTCATGACCGGTGCATGTCTTTGATAGTTGATTGGTAGAATTGTTTGTCATGTGTGAATTGCTTGCTTTTGATTATTGTGGATTCGGAATGCGAGTGTTGACTCGCCGCTTGAGCGTAAGAGTGCCACCGTGGGTTGGCACTGGTGTATCAGCATTGATTGATCCTAAATCCGATAAGATCGTTCGATGCAATTGTTCCTTGGGATTGGATGAGCCAGTAAGATCAGAATCAAGTTATTGTTGTTGCTATCTTTGTTGAGGTCCAACCTGGAAGGATAATCAAAGAATAAATTTCGATATTTGAATCAAGATTCAGTGCAAGCAGATTGGGAACTCGGTCAGGGTAAAGACTGATATTGAGAGAATGGTATTTTGTTCCATCCAATAGGAAGGGTGGCATAGTCAGGTTAGTATTCAGATTAACGGAACATGTTGTTCTATGGAAGATGGTATGAATCAGTCTTGTGTATTTTGAGGACAGGAAATTGTGGTAAATATCGCCAGTACGGATAATGATTTATGGGTTGTATCCGCATAAGTAGATAGATTCTCTACAATGGTTCTTGCTGTCATCCTTTGTTGGTAAGAACAGTTCAGGAGAAGTGCACCATAGAACGCACTGTGGAATTTCTGGGATAGATCTCTTGTACAAGAAATAGTGCATGTTGGCACTTGACAAGAGGTAGAAGACTCACCAGATAGGTGAAGAAATTGTGGAAGAAAACCTGGATGAATTCAGTATCCAGGTATGGTGAAAAGTTTAGAAATGGAACCGACTTGGCATTAGACAGAGGAAGAATGTTTTGGGGAAAATTCTATCAGAGTATCGTAGCAGAGTTTTGATGAAGTTTGGGGAACTTCAGTTTATTGAAATAAGTGGAAGAAAGGGGAATCACTAGTTATTGTTGTTTGAATTGATAGAACCGAAGGTACGGATGTGAAGATTGATGAATGAGGAATTCATACATGTTAGTGCATCGCTTTAAGGAACATCAGTTTGTGGAAAGAGAAATGAAGATGGTTCATTGCAATCATGCATCAACCATTGTCTACTTAATTGTGTGACTTGTTATAAAGAATGTTGATGTCTTCAAGGATCGACTTGAGGACAGGTTATTGTCGATTGAGAACCAGGAAGGAGGTTATGCGAAGACGGCATTTCGCATTTGATTTTGTCCTTGTGAGAATAATGTAAAGCCATTTGATTTGACGAACGCTCCAGCCGCTGTCATAGATTTGACAAATTGAGTGTTCAAAGAATATCTAGATCAATGGGGATCGTGTGGTGTAGCGACATTATAGGGTGTTCATTAAGAGTTGAGAATCACGAGATGCCCCTAAGAATAGTCGTATGGTTACAAAAAGAATCTTCATGGACCTAGCTAAGATCGAATCAATTGTTAAGGGTCTAAGACCGACATCAATGTCGAGATCGAAGTTGTGGGGATTGGACAGATTACTACGGAAGGTTTGTGAAAGAATTTTCAGTATCAAGTATCATCGCAGGATTGACCTCTTGAGAAGGAAGAGAAATTCATCAGCATAGACAAGTACGAGGATAGTTTCTAGAGCTTAAGTAAGAACGACTATCGTACTTGTGTTAAACTCTTCATTTGGTTTGAAAAGCATGAAGTATTTAGTGATGTGTCTTGTAAAGAATGGGTACATATAGATACAACATGAGAAGATTATTGCATCACTGTTCCGCCAATTGAGACCCAACAAGTTGAACATGAAACAGTATCGTGAATCAGAATTTTGGCAGAACTATAATGGTGTTATCTGGTATCACCTTGGAAGAATGAAAGAAGTAATTAATGTGTTGAGCCGAGAGTCTTCAATTGTGCATAGACTGGCTAAAGTATAGACTTTACTTGAAAAGGGTTTGAAATTTGGTTTTCAAATTTGAGGTAGGCTACCTTTTGAATTTTATAGCCGCCCTCAAAATTGAGCCAAATGTTCAAGTTGGAATCATCGCCTAGTTGACAAGCAGAGATGTTAAGAAAATCTTATAAGAGAATACTAGTAAGAAAGTTATTGACTTTAAGATTTCTAAGGATGGAAAGTTCGGGTTCCATGAGTGATTGAATACACTTGACAGTGTGGCACTCAGGGAAAAGATCTTGTCAGAAGTTCACTATAGTATTGCAACTTTGACCAGATGGTGCAAGTAAAGCAGAATCGGCATCAGCTAGATTAGTAAGCGATATGAAGATAAATACAGCGAGCAGGTTGCGAGTGTTAGAAGTGTCAGTAAGTGGAAGCTCGGTAATGCGAACCGGGAGAATTGTTGCCAGCACTTGAGAGTCCCAAGTGGAAATGGAAACATATGGCTTACTAAGGATTCAGGGGATTACTGATACCATTTGAAAATAGTGGTTGATCAATAGATGGAGTTGATCCACTTTGGTACAAAGTATGAATAGATATTGTTTTGAGTGTGTAACATCCAGATTTCGGACTCTGATTTCGACTAGATAAATTGGGCATTTCATCGACGCGATTACAGTGTTTTTCTCTGAGTTGGCCACTCATGAGATAACTAGACTAGCTGGGTGAGTTATTAAAGACCTTAAGGCAAATAGACTTGAGAATTTGACCAATGATCGACTTCTCGACCGTGCTCATCTTTAGAGATCATTACGGCACAGTATAAAACCCGATTTGAAATCAAAGATAGATCGGTTCGACTGAGATGAATGACCGATCGTGGGTGACTCCACTAAATTGGAAAATTCTCATCGACCGACACTAATTTGATGTTTCTATCGTTTTGGCGCCCTGTGTCCGTATTTGAATCTTTGAGATTTGCACGACAATCGAAAGTCGCCAATGGGTCGAGTGGGTTTATTGTGGCTCGAAGAAAATCGACCACGGGTCATTTGTCCTAAAAAGCTCGAACACTACCCAAGTAGCCTAGGTCACACTAAAAACGTGTCGGAGTGAAATTAACCACCAATCTAAATTCGATTTCAGAAATTAAAGATTCTATCTTGTCACGAGTGGGTATATCGAAGTGTGTGTACATAGATAATTCGCCGGCATGGAGTGCCGGGGATGAATTATATTTTAAATCTACATCAGAGATTATAAATTTGGCAAAGTTTCAGAGGGTTCTTTATTAAGCAGTGTATATCAGATGGTACAGAATTTCAGTGGTGAAAAGAAAGTGAAGAAGATTTCAGGCCAAAGACAAGACGAAGAGTCGGTGATTGCGGTTGCCAAGGTCGGTGCGAGTTATATCGATCTTGACCGAGGTTCCCAATTTCAACGAGATAGTCGAGATAGTTTCTTTTAATCGGTGCAAAGCGAGTGTACATGATTTCGGTCGGTTGAGATGAGATCAGAAATCAGAAAATTGCAAGTCCAGAGTCAGCTCAGAAATCAGTGTTTACAGTTGTCAGACCAGTGTCAGAATAAAGATTGCTCAGAACTATTAGAAAATTTGAATCGTTGAGGTTCGAAAGTTTATTAATGAGCCGAGAAAAAGAGATCAGAAGTGGATGACAAATTGTCATATACAAGAAGCTCGGTTCAGTTGTTGGTTCAGAAATAGTAGAGTTCGTGTACCAAGATGATCTTCTTAGTCGAAATGGTCGGACAACACCACGAGACCGAAGGATTAGCATGGAGTAATGAGACTCAATGAAACGACAATACCCCCACCTTTTGTATAAGGATTGGTAAAAGTTTAAATTTCGAGGACGAAATTTTTATAAGAGGGGAAGAGTTGTGACATCCAGAATTTTCGGTATTAATTTCAATTGAATTAATCATGTCATTTCTATGCAATTGGAGCCGGGGATTAAAATGGAATACAAAATTGAGATGCGAGATGGGTTATTGGATGAGGAGAATATTCAATTGAAGCATTGAGGCATCACTTGGATTTATTGAGGCCTTACAAGGTTAAATTGAGAAGAAATGAGTGATCAATTGGAGGAGGTATCAAGCAATTTCGTGTGCCCCCATCCCCTAGCCATTTTGGACCAATTCACATGTCCAAGAAGGAGCTTGGGTGGTTCAATGGCAGCCAAGGAATAAATACTTGGCCTAGAGTGAGTGTAGGAGATATTTTGTGGAAAGATCAAGCTAAAGGGACCCTCCATTCTCTCTCTCTCTCTCTCTCTCTCTCTCTCTCAAAACCGTGCGTCACCAGCGAAAGGGAGCGGAACCAGCGAAACTTCAGGTCCATTGAGTGCCCATCTTCTTTGCAATTCCACCAAAAGACTCATCCTCACGACCCTTCTCTCTCCCTTCGCCATTTGCCCCCTCTCGCACGGCCAGCTCACCCTTGCTCCACCATCTTCTGCTTTCTTGGTTAACTTCAGTGAAATTCTTCAAGCGAAGTCCCCAGGTGTTGACTGAAGCTACTGCGGTTCGTCCAGCTCCACTCACCGAAACCCCAAGCTCCCACGCCGTCCACCAATTTTTGTTCCCCACCGAAGAACCCCACTCAGGAGGTCAACACAGCAAAGCTCCCAAGCGATTTGTTGACCCCTTGAAGCCGCATCCACCAAGCCGTTCGCCGCTTGTCCGTTTCTCCCTCACGTTCTTCAATCTTCGCAGAAGTCTTCAAGCAACACCACTTGGTTGACCCGGCAAAGCCACCGAGCGAAGCCCTCAAGTCGCTCAGCCCACATCCCCAAGTCCGTTCCTCCGCATCTCCAACCCGAAGAGGAAGACCGTGTGCTAGCCGCCGTGCGTCGTCGCAACCCGACGAAGCGCTTCCATCTTCAACACTCGAAGTCCTCCTCGAAGCCAGCTCCTTCAATCAACAGCTGCACTCACAAGAACCCCTTAGTTGACCGCAACAGCCCACACACGGATCAGACGCCAACAACACTATCCACCGAAGAAATCTCCATGCGTCTTCAGTTTTCGGTTGAGCTGGCCGTGTTGTCCACTCGTGAAGTCGGTCAGCAAATCAACCCGTACGACCACTGAGGTTGACTCCTCTTGGTCCGCATCTCCGCATGTCTCCAGCTTCTTCAATCCACGAAGCCGCATGTGTCTTCATCGCCAGCAGCTGCTTCCCCGTCTCTGCCGCGCCAGTCCACAAACGAAGTACCACCGTTCGTCCGTGTCTCTCGCGTAAAGCGTTCCTTCAGCCCGTGAGTCAGCAAGAAGCCCAGGCCGGGAACAGCCCATTCACGAAGACAGCCAGTCCGGTTTGTTTGTTCAGCCCATGAAGCTTTCTTGTTCGGCCCACAAATCAATGAAGCTCAGCCCAGTTCAGTTACAATTAAACCCAATGATCTAGTAACGCAGGCCCAGTTTTGAAGCCCAAGAAGTTTCAACAACTCAGCCCGCGAAGTCAATTGACCCAAGTTCGATCTAAGCCCAGAATTTCTGTGGGCTTGCAAAGCTTGTAGGTCCGGCCCGATGTCCGTTGACACCGCCGAAAATTCGGATTTCGGCCGCCGTCGCGGTGTCCCGATCCCCGCTTGTACCTAGTGAGTTTTACTCACTAATGCCTCCTTAGTGTGCTAATTACACTTAAAGGATGATTAGTTTTAATTAAATGTAATTAGGTTGTTAGATTAGAATTGATTAGTGATTATTAGTTAATTGCTTTGCATATTAGTTGTGTGGTTAGTGTAATTAGATAGAGAATTGCATGTAGTATTTGTTGGATGCTTCTTGGGATTTTTCCCGTCCCTTATCGGGTGTTAATTAATCGATTCGGGCCTAGGTGGTATTTTTAGGAATTAAATATTAATTTTCGAAATTAATTATTTAATTATTTATTTCTCGGAAATTCAACTGGGATGGCCAAGTGACCGGGATTTTATGCTGATGATCGTGGCGCAGTCCGTTTATTTAATTGAGCTTTATATTGTGCTAAATTGAATTTATTGTATTTATTTATTTAATTTTCGAAATTAATTAATTATTTATTTATTTTCCGAAAATTCAATCGGGATGGCCGGTGACCGGAATTTCGTGCTGATTGTCGTGGAGCAGTCTGTTTATTTATTTGAGCCTTAATTCGTGTCGAATTGATTTAATGATGCATTTTTAAGCATGTTATTAAATAAATGCAATTTTGGCCTTGTGATTGAGGATTGGTCGAGTAACGGTTGTCGAAGATCGAAAGTGCGTTGGTAAATCACCTGGAGAATGCCCGTGACCCGGTGAATTGGAGTGTCACCTGGGAAGGACACGTGGCTCGGTGATTAGATATGTCATCTTGGCAAAAAGGTAGCCTTAGAGAATGCACGTGGCTCGGAGACTCGGTATGTCTTCCTGGAGAATGCACGTGGCTCGGTGACATAGTCTGGCATCTTGAAAAGGTCGGGTGGGACCATAAAGCCACTAGATATTAATAAGGTCGGGTGGGACCGTAAAGCCACTAAATCTTGAGAGGGTCGGGTGGGACCATAAAGCCACTAGATATTGATAATCTGGGACCGTAAAGCCACTAAATCTTGAGAGGGTCGGGTGGGACCATAAAGCCACTAGATCTTGAAAGGGTCGGGTGGGACCGTAAAGCCACTAAATCTTGAAAGGTCGGGTGGGACCATAAAGCCACTAGATATTGATAAGGTCGGGTGGGACGGTAAAGACACTAAATCTAAGGAATTGCTTGGTGTTGGATGAATGACCTAGAAATGGTCCGATCGACTTGGAATCGATTAGGTCGATTGATCGATGATTCGATCCGAGAGTGACTTGATGTGATTCATTGCCTTGATTTGATGTTGTGAATTGATTGATTGAATGGAAATGATCGTGAATGGTCTTGTTGATGTGTAATCGATTAAGTCGATTAGATCGATGCTTCGATCCGTGATGTTATTGCTTGGGTGCCTATTTGATTTGTGCTAATATGCAGGTGGAATCGAGGCCAAGGTAAGTCCTCGACTCATGTTGTGCATAGGCAGCCTTAAGGTGTATTAGTTTACTAATCGGGTCTTAGAGGGTAGAACTTGCCGAGACGTTGTCTCGGTGGTTATTGAATAACCATTTCGGGACCCGGATGAGGAGCCTAAGGAGGAGAAATTGACAAGGAGATCCTTGTTGAGGAACCTGAGGAGGAGTACGTGAAGGAGAACCCCGAGGATGATCCAAAGTAGGATCCTGATGACGATTGTTATAGAATCAATTTGAGTAGAAACCAGTTGTTTTAGTATGGCTTGTATATGATCATAAGGATGTGGTTTTCAGGTTCAGGTTCCTAGTCCTACTTGTATATCCCATTGTTTTATTGTCTGGGGATTTATAACCACTTCCGCATGTGCATATATAAATGAAAGGGTTGGCGATACATAGTCCTGGGATATCGCAATTTAAAATCGACCAAAAGTTAAGGGATGTGCGCGTGCCTGAGGATCGGGGCATGACATTTTTCTATAAAAAAAAAAAACACAAACTCAAAAAAGAAAAAAGGATAAAACTTTAAAAAAAATAATAATAAACTGAGTACGAAGGCTAGGCTAGCTCTCTTGCCTTATGGACACTACCCCATCACCAGTGAGGCATTGGCCATGGTTGGTGGGGTCTTCAACGAGTGACAACCCTCGCTAATCAGAGGCAAAGGCCAATAAGCTCTCACTAGAATCCCGCATGATCATCTCATATATTAGGAAATAATAAAATATATCTAAGCTGCTTGCTATATATATAATGAATAGTATTGAAAGAGCATTAGAATAAACTAATGTAACTAAGTTTCCATATCCAAATTTTATTGTTCGCAAGAGTAAAGTAAATCACTGATTATTTTATTTGATTTTCTAATCGACCCACCATAAACTAATTAGTGATGACTCTTATTATAAATCATTTACATGGTAAAAACTTGAACCTAACTAACAAATTGCCATGATTTTAGGAGAGCCCAAGTTAAGTTTATGCTAAAAAATTTATTAACTGAACCCTAAGTGATGCACATCGAGGGAAGGTCGCGACAAAGACAAACCAAAAACAAATGAAAATTACCAAGAAAGGGGAAAACATGAGCTCAAGGCATCAGCCGGAGGCCGTTAGACATGGCTTAGGTGTAGTCAAGTTGCCGAAAGACTCTCTCGCCCTTTGCCACCGCCAGTTACCTTGCTGGCCTAGTCCCGACGACCAACTTCAATTGAGCTGCCCCCTTTGCCTTGCTCTGCCACCGACCTCCGTTCTGTGTTGTTGGAGCAAATCCCAAAGGACGGGGAGGAAAGGGGAAGGAAAACAAGAGGGCTGGGCTGGGGAAGGGAAAAAGATAAAAAAAAGAAAGGGGCTGGCCCATGCGGGGGAAGAGGGAAAAATGGATTTGCCCAGGCGGGGGAAGGGGAAAAGGAAAAAGAGGCCGGGTTGGCCTTGCGCCAGTCCGATTTCAGGTGTGCAAGGCGAGCGAACATAGCCCGATCTATTATGCTCGTCCGCCGTCCGCTGCCGCCGAGCTTGGTAGGGACCCCCCGCCAGAACCCCTCTTAGTACCCCATTGGTCCTTGTCTCGGCCAACCGAGGCCGCGACTCATTGGTGCACGCCTGTGCTCGATTTCGAGCATCAGTGAGCCTCCCCCGGTCGCCATGACGTGTCCATTTACCGTCCGTGCCGAACGTCGTTGCAAACTTGGGCCGTAATCGGCTCGGTTTTTCCTTCCCGGACGGTCCCTACCTCATGTTCGACGAAATGCCTAAATGAACTTCGTGCGATTGCTTTTGGTTTTCAGTCCATCGTCGGTGCCCGTCGCTCGTCAGATGCGTTTTGATGGATCCCTACAGCTATCTTCCACTTCGTGTGCCTTCATTTTATCGCTTTGTTTGCCGACATTCTGGTTTGGCGAGCTTCGGCCTTGCAAAGTCCATTTTCTGTTCTTCCTGGTGATGCAGACCGGGCGTAGGAAGAGAGAACAAAAACGGAGAATTAGGTTTTTTGGGCGGGCTTTGGTGCCTTTGGGCTTATTGTAATTGTGGTGGACTTGAGGCTATATTTAAATGGGCTTGGGCTTGATATGTGAAACTGGGCTAAAGTACTAGGAAGGGTAAACCATTAGAAAGAAAAAAGGTAACGATAGTACTCAGCCGTTGCCAAAGAGATTAAACTAGCTCTAATAAATAAAAATAAATTGAAAACATTACAACGAGAAATTAATCGAAATGAAAAGGGTAGAGATAGTTATCCTTTGCACAATGGTCATAAAATACAAAAATTCTTGACCAACTATGTCAGATGAGTCACATTTTTTTCATAATTTGTTAAAAATTACTCTTTCTCAACATTTAAACATACCTTAATAATTCTTCAACTTTTTATACTCTAATTATAATTTAGACATTTATACTGTTAGGTTATATCTATAGATAGAAGTTGCTATATTAAATTGCTTCCATAATTTTTAATTTCACAACTTATTTTTGAAAAAAAAATTCTTCAATATCCCTCTTATTCTGGAAGATAATATGTTTTAAAATTTTTTGATTTGGAAAATATTGATATGACAACAAAGTAAAGGGGACTAACATGTGGTGTTCATGTCACAGCCACAATAGCTTGAAAAATAAAATAAATTTACGGAAAAGTACTAAAGAGGGAAAAGTTAAAGAAACAAAAGAGCGGAACAATTGCCTTCGATGGCTTGCAAAAGTTGAAGTCCGCTATGAAGAAGGTTGAGTGAATTCTTTTAGAACTTTTTGCCAGAAAAAATCAAGTGATTTGAATATATTTCATTTATTATATATATTTTTATAGCTTATTTTAGCTCTAAGTTTATGTTGATAGAATCAGCCGCATTAAAATACTTGAATAATTAATAAATATACGACTTATTTGTGAAAACATTAATTCAACGACTCTCTTATTTTTGACAAAGCATCATGATACTTTCTTTTAGGGTATTTTAAATTTTAAGAATAATAGGTGTGGCAGGTACATTAACATGGCCCTCGTGTGGGCTCATGCCACGGCCACAATAATCCAAAACAAGAAAAGGAATAAGTACAAATATAGTGAAAAAGGAAAATTACCAAAAAGAAAAGGATATGATAGTTGCTCTCTGTTAGTAATAATTTTCATAGGCTCTTGAGAATTATTATCTGAAACTATCTGAATTTATTTCCATTTTTATCCAAAGGTTAGATATCTTTCTTTTTTGAATTTTGAAGATAAATAAGAAGAGTTTGTGGGTCTAGTCTCTGTTCTGATTAAAGCTTGGGGAAAAATGCGAATAAGGCCTAATTTTTGGCTCCATCGCCGTCGGGGACCACAGGCAAAAAGCTTGAAGAATCCTCCATACAAGGCCCGGATTGAATTGTCTGCAAATCCAACTGGAAAACATCCCCGTCCACGATCACCTCGTCCTTCCGGTCGGGATGAAACCCGAAGCTCAGTGGATTACATCAGTCAATTGCCCGGCGCCATCATCCTTCATATCTTCTCCTTCTTGGCCACAAAAGACGCGGTCAAAACCATTGTCTTGTCTAAACGATGGCATTTCACTCGGACCTCTAATCCACATATATCATTCTCTCTACCCACCAACGGTATCCAAATGTTCAAGAGTTTCATTGCATTCATGGACGCGGTGCGATTCCTCTACATTGCAATTAAGTTGAAAAGCTATTGTTCAAACTATTATTATTACCCTAATCGTAATATGGATAGTTAAATTTTCAGTGACTAAATATTATCTAAATATATATTGATAGAGTTGGCAATATTAAAACCTTTGATTTTTTTGTAAGAACATTTCCCTTTCTGTATGAAATTATTTCAATATCCCTCCTATTTTCTAAAAGCCACTTTAATAGTTCATTTAGGTGTATTTTCATTTTAAGTACATTTATATGGAGAAAAAAAGTTCATAGAGCCACCCCATGGTGCTTATGCCATGCGATAATAACTCGACATTCCAAAGAAAAACAAATCAATAGGTAGTCCTAGAAAAGGGGAAACTAAATGGCATGGAATGTATTAGTTGGCAGCCGGGGCCAAGCGATCAGTCCTCTCCACGTAGCTCCCCCACGACGCTTGCTAACACGTCTCTTACTTATTTTGGCTTCCGACCTTCGATACAATTCCAATTTTAGAATTTGATGCACAAACTCGGCAACCTTTTTTTTAGCAGAACAGTGGAGTCGGCGTCAAAATAAAGACGTGCGACATGCATCGCAATCTGTACTTGGCATGATTGGGAGGCGAGAACAATCTTCTCTGGTGCCACATTTGTCAGCTAGTTTGAAAAAAAAGAAAAAGAAAAGGGAACGTGTATGTAATTTAAGATGTGATTATGCTATTCCTAAGCTCATGAAATTGCAAACTTGATCACGAATGTGGTTTTTGCTAAAGAATTATCTCTGAGAAGTCATTTATGCTTAACTTTTCAGGTAGAATTTTGCAAGTTTCACCACCTATTTATATCTATTGCTCAGTAAATAGAGCGTTTGGATGTGGTATCACATATCAAGCTAACTCGGGCAATTAATTTTTTTTTTTTTTTCTGGAGCTTAAGCTCATTTATACGTAAGCCCACCCCTCTTGAGCCTACCCAGACCCAATTATAATAGAGTTCATTTATTACGTGAGAAATAAGTAATTTAAAAAAAAATCAAACTTAAAAAACTCAAAATGAAGCCACGTCAAAGCATTTGTTAGACCCGACTTATAGTGTCAACATACTTGGTTTTCATGCACCATCCAAAGTGGCACAGAAAGAGAAAACAAATTTTATTTTCATTTGGTGTAATTTACGTTTTCTTATTTCATATATACACACTTTTAGATGAGATTGTGCATTAAAGAATTCCTTCTATATAGCTATTGTTACTAGCAAAAGTTGCACATATTTTGTGTATATTCAAAATATACACAAATGAACAAAGGACTGAGTACGACTGAAAAAGATTGACCAAGTCTCCTAGAGTTTCCAAAGACTTTTAGAATATTCCCAAGGATGGACGACACGACAAACATAGCATTTTCTAGAAAATTCCTATCATAAATGTCGGTAGTTGATGGACAAGAAAATTACCAAAAAAGTCATAAACCTATTTTAATTGTGCCATTTTTTTTTGCTAATTGAGTCAAAAATCTTTTGCAATCGTGCTAGCTCAGTCTTTTCGATCAAAATTGGCCAGCCAGTGCTAATGTGGCCTCCGGCTGGCGCCAACGACAATTTTTTTAATAATGTTTTTTGAATTTTATTTTGGGTTTTTTTAATCTTTGTTTCCTTTTTTTTCCCTCCTCTCTCCTTCTTCCTTTGTCTGGCTAATTGCCGGATTGAGTTGGCCGTTGCTGGATGAGCCCCCGTTGGATCGAACGAGGGCTCGCCTCGTTGTCACTAGGAGAGGGCGAGCTCGCCCGTCGCCACTAACGAGGCAAACCCCTGCTGGATCTGGCAAGGGCTCACCTCACCAGTGCCTAGGTGAATAGCTTGTCCAACAACGGGAAGGCAAGCCCCTGTTGGATTTGGCAAGCGCTCGCCTCACTAGACCCAGTGACAATGAGGCCCCCCTCATCAAATCTGGCAAGGGCTCGCCTAGCAAGTGGCTGGGCAAGCAGCTTAGCTAGTGACGGTGGGGTGAGCCCTCGCCAGATCCGGCAGGGGCTTCGCCCATCAGTGGCCGAGCTAGCTTGCCCCTGCCCCAGCGATGGCGAGGTGAGATTGCCTGGTCGTCGAAGCTAAAGGAAGGAGGAGGAGGAGGAGGAGAGGAGGAGGAGGGGAGAGAGAGAGAGAGAGAGAGAGAGAGAGAGAGAGAGAGAGAGAGAGAGAGAGAGAGAGAGAGAGAGAGAGAGAAGATAAAAAAAATTAATAAAAAATCAATTAAATAAAATATTATTAAAAAAATTATCGCCGATGCCGATCGCCAGCCACATCAAGTACCGGCCGGTCAATTTCGGCTGGAAGGACTAAATTAACATGATTATAAAAGGTTTAGGACTCAATTGACCAAAAAAATAAATTTATAACTGAATTGGCATAATTGTAATAGGTTTAGGACTTTTTTGGTAATTTTCCGTTGATAGACTCTTATATAAATCTCCATCATTAGATCGAGAACCAATCAATGAATGTTACATGAGGGACTCTTGTCTAAATAGGAATGTTAACCCCTCATTTGTATTCATCTAATACTTGAGTAGTAGAATGCATTATCTTGGAGAGCTTTTCTCTGAAAAAAATGTTCCAAAACTTGAAAAATTTTCCTGTCACCCCTTGTTGGATTCAATTATTAATAGCTGTGTTGAGTTTGCAAGGCCCTTGTTGGATTCAAGTATTAATAGCTGCGTTAAGTGTTAAGTTTGTAATCGGGCATGGCGTCGAAGACTTGTCGTTAAACCTGCATCCTGGCGTTTTAGGTTCATGTGTTGCTGGCTTCCTTCTTCCACCTCACTACTTTGGTAAGTTTGCACTTGTCTCAAGGCGATTTTTGGTTGATAGATGCTGTGAATTGGTCTTCGCTGAAGACACTGCGCATTTGATATGCCAAGTTGATGGATCGAAGACTTTTGAGGAGGTGCCTTGTTTTGTAGTTTCCTAGTTGAAAGATTGCATAAGCTTTAAGCACATGAGAATTGAATCAAGAGCTGTGAGAGAGTTGGTGATTAACTCTAACAGGTTATATGCCTGTGATGGTTTGCTCTTGGATATATCGGCTACTCATCTACTGGAATTATGCCTATTGGGAAGTGATACAAGAATAAAATTTGGACTAGATCAAGTAACTTCTTTGGTTGATTAGTCAAAGACAAAAAGAGAGGGGAAAAATCGCTTGAAATGGATCCCGACTCCAATCAAGTACGGGTAGCTCAATTTGCATCACATATAATTTGGTCAAAATGGGTTAAATTGATCAATTCGGGTCAAACTATTTTCGATCTGATCCAAACTTAACCCGCAATCCACCCGTTTAACGGGCCTACTCATGTCACTATGATGAGGTGGCAAATAAGCAATGCCCACATGTCTCCATCACATGTAACAAACCATCAACCATGGATTTCCATTTCATTCCATATGGAAAGATCTTGTCGGTTAACTGTCGTAGCCTTTTCACCATATAAACATGTGAAGTTTAGTTTAGACCATTGAATTTATGTGCATTGTCTCGATGACTTCTTTGTTTCACACCACAAATCATTTTTCATTTCTTGAAGCTTGAGACAACACATGTTGGATGAAATTGTTATTGCTTTGATAATAAAAAATTGCTTAAAGCTAAACTAAATAACTAAATGAAATAGAATTGGAATAACTATTATGCATTGCCACAAATCTTGTTCCAAGCACTACATTGGTGAGTTTGCTCGTCCCGATGCTGTTTTTCAACATTGGGTACCATAAATTGGTGTTCACTGAAGACATTACGAATTGAAGATGCATTGAAGGATGATGCGATGATTAGAGTTTCGAGTAACAACCCTGTTCTAGAATTCCTAGAGTTGAAATATTGCAAAATTTTCAATAATATCATAATTGAGTCCAGAGGTTTGAGAGAGTTTGTGATTCTCATCGTCAAGGTTCAATCTTGAAAACTTTGGCAGCTCATCTTCTCAAATTGTGCCCATTAGGCGATTCTTTTAAGGGAGAGTTCATACCAAATTAAATATCTTCTTTAGTTGAGGCCGAAGTAAACTTCAAGATGACTACTTACATGCTCATCAAGTTAAGGGCTCATGGCAATCTTGTTAAGCATCACGTCACGAAATTGGTGATGGGGAGCTACCACCGTCAAGTTCCAAATAAAGAAACTTAGGTTTGCTATCAATTTGCAGATCAAGAATGAGTCAGTGTTTGGAAATGTTATTGCAGAGGAATATTGCCGTTAGAAGTCGTTTGTGGGTATGGCTCGACAGCTAAAGAGGGTTGAGATTGATGGGTTAGATGCTGATTGTCTAGAGCTAAATTCTGTGCTTTATGCAGTAATGTATTTGCTGTGCGATGTTAAAAAAGTTGGTCCTCAAAGCTAAAAGACATGAAAGGAGAAAAAAGGCTAATTAATCCTGGCAAATTGCTTGAATTCTACGAGCAACTTGTATGCCTCCAAGAGATTCTAAGAATGCTTAATTGATTTCAAAATGCATTCAGCATAACGAGCATAAGTAGAAACAAGGAGTTATTAGAAGTAGCACCCAGGATCTAAAGTTTTTTATATTAGTGCTATAGTGAAGGTATTATGTGTCTTTTAAAGATCCTTAGAAGCCGGATGTAAGCAATACTAATGGTATTATTTTTGAGAGGTACTCTCTGACTATTAGTGTACAATTGCTTGTGTTGTTTCGGTGACATGGTGATTTACACGTTGAACAAATAAAAAAGTGCTTTATAAGTGCGATTCGTTATACTGCTGCAAAATGTCTTACTTGGTTGTAGGGAAGATTTTCAATTTTTAACATGAAGCTCCAAATGATGAAAACAAATTGGTAGATACTTGAATGATATCTTGCGTCTTGTTGGAATTCACCTCATTGGATAAACCAATGACACTGCAATCGATCGATATTGAGGATCTAAATAAGTTCATGTTCTCATTCGAAAACATCATCATTGGTTCTAGTGCTCACATTATGATAGAATTAGTCTTGGATTTTCTTTTCTTTGTCTTGTATATGCATAGCACAAATTGCACTGGCAAAGAAGATTTCTTCTTTTACTTCTTGCATTTTTGGTTATGGATCCAAGTCAATTGCACCTAGAAAGGTGATTTTTTCTTCACCGATTTCAGGATGTCTAAAGGGAGATGGAAGTGAAAGTCAATTGATTTGATAATTGACTGAGATTGCTCACAGACAAAATTCACTAGTTATATTATATCCAATATCTCATAAGTTCTAAAATCCCCAATTTGCATATATATGTAATTATCAGAAGAATTTTAGCAGGGACAAAGCCAAAAGTCTAATGGGAAGTTTCAGAATCCTTTTATTTGGTTCCAAACAGATTTTATCATGCACATTTGGCTATACTTTTGTATTTTCATTTTCCCTTTAACTTGAAAGTCAAGTTAGAATGTTTATAAAAGTTATAAAATCTCATATTTTTTAAACATCAAGGTGAGGAGGCAATCCTTAGAGAAGGAAAGGAAGGTAGTGATGTTGGATGCAATTTACTCAAACTACAAAAATGAAAATGAAAAAATATAAACATGTCATCCTACTTATCAAAACAGCTTGGTAATTAAACACACCGAAGTACCTTCGTGACCCAAGAGAGCCTCACTGCAGGTCTTCTTACGTTGTTTCACTTTGTGCCACTTCTCACAATGCCTCTCTTTTAACAATATTAAAGATAAACTCAGCTTTTTCAGAAGCAATGTGGAAGGGTTTAGCCTACTAGATAGATTAAGTTAAGGCACGAACCAAGATTGAAGGAGTAGCCCGCATACGTTGGAGCAATAAGCATATCACAAGCTTTCATTGAGACATATGCAATGCAACCACATGTGTTCAGGTTTTAATTTGAGTGGTCACGGCGGATTGTTCTGTCTAGCGCGAGCTGTCCCATCATCTTGACATCTGTGCAAGCTGTGAATTATTGCATTTGTAGGATGCCAATTTCATTAACTCATATGAGTAACGATCACATTACTTTTGCGATGTATTGATGATACAAAAAATTCTACATCACATTCACTCTGACGTTAATAACTCATACTTCTTACTAAAAATCTTAAATTAAGTCGTTACGAAATCAATACTCAATTTTTATTTTTTTTATTACTAGAGCCAATAAAAAATATGCTCACAATGACAATAGTGGCCTAAATTTTCGTAACGTCGATTTAAGTCTGTAGTATTGATGACTTAATTCTTTTTTTTAATGTATTGGTGTCATATCGAATAAAGTTTAGGATTTCTACAGGTAGATGGAGGGTATATTAGGCACGCTATTATGAGTTCGAGTTGAGGGGTTTTCGCAATGCAGAAAAAAGAAAAGGTTTGTCAAATTATAGCATAGTGAGTATAATTTAGGGTTTTAGCGGTATTTCCTTTTCTCAAATTACAATGAAATAATTAATCCACCACTTTTGAGCCCATGGAGACTCGTTGTGAAGCCTGAAGTACCTATTATGTTTGTAATATAGTCTGATCTGACCTGGCTTGGCCCACCCGTTAATTCAAATAAGTCCGCCTTGACTAATTTAATCAAATCTCTCTCTCTCTCTCTCTCTCTTCTGCAATTTTCTCCACATATGGTCAGGAACGAACTCTGCATCGATCGCCGACGAATGTCTACGACCACCTTCTCCTTCCCACATAGCTTCATTAATTAAGGCCATCAAAAATTCGACACAGCAGCATGTGTGGATAACGCCATGTCAGATTAACATAGCCATTAGTCTTAGGGTATGAATTTGCTTCTGGATCTTTGAAGGGCCACGATCGATCACTAAGAGTTCAAACGTGTTAATTCGTGATTCATCGGAAATCTTGGAACATGGGTTGGTGTCGAAAAACAGCTCAAGGAAGTATCCAGTGCCGGGCACGGTTTTCGCCGTCAGTGCTGGTCTCAAGGATGAGGATCTTTCAAGTTTGGATCAAAATTAGTTTTTTATATGGAGGGATGAAAATCATAGGCAGACCGATAGGCTGGATATGTCGTGGGGCTTATGGAATTTCATCTCGACATAGGAACCTGCACTAACTAAGATTGATTAAACACCGAGACAGCGAGAAAGGCATTAACTCTTGTGTATTTGGTGAGGAGGAAAATTAGAGTGTATGGAAACTAAATATGACAGCAGAACGACTTTGAATTTTCCAGCCCTAGAAAACCCCTGCGCAGGATAGATGGATTACCGCTATGATGCTAGAATCCTTAGGGTTCATCGAGGAACTTGTTAATCTTCTTGCTCTTGTCAATGGTCAAGAAGTTGACATCATGCTCTGCTCCCACTTTATCCACCGATGTCATGCGCGCCACGCTTTGCTCCAGTCTTAATTTTACACACACATCTTAGGATTTTACTTCTCATTAGTATTATGAGATTATAATACACCAACGACATTTCATGGTATTAAATGGTAAAAGTATGAGATTACAAAACTCATTTGCATTTGTTTTTATCACAGAGATATTTGAATATGCCTTTCATGGCAAGGTAGGTCCCACCATTGACATGTCAATTTTCATGTTACACCAATACAAGCGCTTGGGCATATGCTAGGGAAATAATTAACTAGGCTCGAAAAACTGAAAATGAAGCAACATCATATCATTTGTTAACCCAACTTATTGTCCACGTTCTCTGTTTTCGCACACTGTCACAAATGGCACAAAAAGAGAAGTAATTCTATTTTCAAGGCTGTACCGTCTACCTGTGATTTGCTTATGCTTTCATGGCTCGTAATGGAGTCCATCGAAACGAAAATTGGCTATTACTTTCGCATTTTGTGAAGCTTTTCGATGGCCTTCTTGCAGTAGAATCACTTCAAGGAAATCCCAAAGATCACGAGGCTCAACAGGCACCCCATGACGCGACATCCTCAATTCAATGTCACTTATTATCTTCTCATTATTATCTTCTCCAATCCAACTGCCTCCTCGAGAAGATATTGAGTGAGAGAGGTGATATTGAGTAAGCAAGAGAGAGTAAAGAAGACAGAGGATGTGCCCAAGAGAGGAAGCTTTTTCTTCTATGGGGTCTACGACTTTCATAGAGGAAGCTTTCGGGGAGAGAGAAATGTCATCATTTGACAAAGCATTTAGAGAGAGACATTATCGTTGCAGTAGAGGAACTATTTAGAGAGAAAGAGAGAGATACATACATTTTTTAAACTCGCCATGTTGGACAAAACGTTGGACTTAGAAAACCACGTTGGATATAAAATTAAGTAAAAAAGCCACTTATGACAGATTGCCAAAGTAGTTACTCATGAATAATTTTACACTAATGTAATACTCAAGTGAATGTTGTATGATAGTTATGGCACCCTTAGTGTTCTTATCCCTAGGTAGTTCATATGGAATTTCATAGAATGTAGTTACTAGTATATATATAGTAAAAAAAACACAAAAGTATATTGGTGTTTTCTCCAATAAGCTTTCATTACCCTCTGTCCGTTGATTAAGTTGACCTTTTACATATTAGTTAAAAAAAAATATACCATGGGCCAAATAGCCAAGGGTGTGATGACCCTCAACTAGTAGGGGTGTAGAAAATACCAAAATCAATATGACTTGAACCGAATATTTTTGGTCTTTTCAAGTCTGGGATTTTATCGGTTCATGTAATAGTTTAAAACATTGGGCCTGATGGTGGTTCGGTTCAAGCCAAAAGAAGCTTTTGGTTTTTCACTTGCATCAACGTGATAATCGTCTATCAAGCAAATGAAGATGATCACGTTCCTTATTCCAAATCACATTTCAATAATTAATTCACCCCATTGGCATCGATGTGATGCCTCATGAGTCTGACCCTTCAGCCTCCATGGGCCCGAAAGGGCAGTTTCGGGTGTTGTTTGACAATGCCTTATAGACGTAAAGCCCAGCCCGGCTCGGCCCGGCCCAGTTGGACCTCCTTCCTCCATTTGCTTTTCCATTCTTCGTCTCGCTATTCTACCGCCTCTGTCACTTCTGTACACTGCGTTTTCGAGCTGCTTGTGGAGCTTTCTAGCAATTGAGACCGACGAAGGAGGGTCGCTGGCGCTTGCTTCCGTTTAAGCTTCGAGTTCCGACGACCCGCTTTGGCTTCTCAGATTCGACTCTCGTTCGGGCGTTCTTTTCGCCACCTCCTAACGGGCGGGTCGATTCGATTTTTTGCCGACTCGGTTTGGTGAGGTTTTCACTCGATTTCTTGCCATTGGCAGGTGAAGATGGCGGAGTAGAATCCGGAGAAGGATTTGGTGGGGATGGTCACGGATGACACGATGGTGTAGGTGCTTCATCGCTTCAATTGGCAGAGGCTGTGACAATCTCTCCTGGGTATTGCTTCGACTTGAGAAAGTTCTTTATATATATTCAGTGTTCGTTTCTTCAACGATGGCTTGGTGTGTGTGCCTTTTGAGTCATTGGCGTTATCTTGTTATACTTCTTTAGCTTTTCCTAAATGTGCTACTCTTCCTTTTTCGCCATAAGAACTACTGTAAGTGCCAATCTAGCTTGAATTGCGTTCGATAGAGAATTGGACGAATATACAGGTTTAAAGTGCTTGGGAAGTCTGAATGAGAATGTGATGTCGAACGAAGGAGGAGTGGGTCTTTTACACAGGAACGAAGAGTGAATGATGGTGATGCGAGTGGAAATCTAGAGACGACTTAGTCGCGAGTAAAGAATTCCAAGCTGGTGTCAGTCGAATGAAGGGATATTATTTATAGGCGCAATGGATTCTTATTGACTTCTCAACCACGTTGTTGCCCTTCTTTGTACACTAGTTAGAGTTTCCATGAAAATAATTTACATGAATTGGGGGGATGCCATTTATTCTGTATTGTGGGACTCATCATCCTCCACCAAAGCCTTGAAATGTTTTTGACACTACAGTGTTTGATGCATGAGTTAAATTATGAATCAGGGAAATTAATCGACTCATATCTAATCAGTGAAATCAGCAGTGAATTACTTTAATCACCAATCATACATAATTTATATACTATTCAATAGATTTATATACTTTAGGACTTGAATATGATTGATGTGCTTAATTGCATTCTTGTCTAGGACAAAAACATTTCACCTCACTGCTAATGTCGTCATCAATAATTTAAACTATTTCAATTGTCAACGACAAATTAAAGCATAATGTTTGCTGGTGACCACCTCACTGTGAGAATCTACGGTTTAAGCAGATGGTGTCACATAGAAGCATTCATACGCGACATGCTCATTTTCATCAAAATTAATCGTTTCTTTCAATTATTTGTAATATATGTTCAGTTCAGTCAAATTAAAAAGGTAATTATTTAGGTGACTCTTAAATGATATGATTTGTATGTGCTTCAATTATGCTTGTGGGTGGAAAAGTTTGTAAGTAACTGGTTATGTTTCTATTAAGCTATAACTGCTTGGTCAAGAGTAGAATGGCCCAGAACTTGGCTGAACTTGCTGTAATTCTGTTTCTTTGAGATTTCATTACTAAGCGTCTACTTCATGGATTACATTTTGCTGAGAAAAGTATTGGTTTGTACATAATGAATGTTATCTTACCAAAGTAGCTGTCTTTATGGAACAATGGATATGCAGTGTGCTGCTTTGATATGCATATGCTTGTAGCAGCAGTTTGGCAGCTGCGGTGTAATCATTTTTGACATTTTATATATATTAAGCAGAATGGAGAACTGTTAAGAAGCTTGAAGTCCCATATGGCAGTTGCGGTGTGTCTCAACTAGGAGGAAGATCCCTAGTGAATAGAGTACGTGGCATCTTTCAACTTAAAAGTTGATATGACTTTGTCATCTTTATTACCAATAACAGATATCTTATGGCTCACACCCTTCGTTTGCAGTTTAAGTAGTTAATTTAGTATGGTTTTCTTAAATACTTCTTTTTCAAACTTAGAATCTTATTTGACAGTCCAACAGCTTTAGTATGAATTTCATGGAAGATTTTTGGAAAGCATATGTTTGTTGGCATCTTTAACTCGATAATTTGTTTGGCTCCTTAGCTTTAATCTCATTTTTTTTATCTTTTTTATTTTCCAACTGGAAAATAATTATTCATTTGTTTTATAGAACACTTTTGGTAACTCTTTTAGCGTTTGAAGATTGCACTGCTTGATTCTTCACTCCGGCTCCAAGAGTTCTTCGCATGCCTGGACTAGTACCCGAAGATGTTGGTTTAACCAACAATGGTCGAGATTCATTTGTAGAGCTCTAAAATTCTTCAAAGCAATGTTTCAATATCCTTAGCGGTGGAGATAAAGACGGGCTTTTTTGCTTCAGTATGTTTGGTGTCTTTCCAATCGCAAATATTTGTAAACATCCTATCTGTTCAAATCAAATATTTATGAGTATGATTTATCAAATTCAGTTTATGATTCCTCTTTTTTTGTTCTTGCTTCTCATACAGCATTTTCCATAAATGGATTTGATGGCAGACTGGCAGTAAATCAGTGTTGCCTAGAAAGTAATGGCTTGGTTAAGTAAACAACTATACCACGTGAAGTTATGCTTGTGTCCGACCAAATAAATAAATAAATAAAATTTATTCTTGCGAAAGTTCCAAATGTTTATGTCATTTCCCAAGCTAGATTTCACTTCTGCTAGTTACTCCAGAGATGACACCTGCCGCTTGAATACAGCACGCTTATCCAAAGCTTTTTGTTGTTGGGCTTGAGGCTAGCCTGCCTCACGTACTTTCTGCTCTACTCGGGACTATTGGGTTTCTGCCTTGTCCTATGAAGATTGAGAGAGCCTATGAAGATCTTCACCATTTCCAACAAGTTTAGTCCAGGCCAAGGACATTGCAGAAGCCTTGGTCTAGACTTCATAAGAAAATTTACTTGGAGAGCCAAGATGTTTGCCAAATATTCTCGCAATATGATGTCATAAAAACAAGTGTGAAAAAATGTACAACATAGATACAAATTGAAGCAACATTTGTAGAACTAAATAACACGTATATAATAAATTATCAATATGATATATTTAAAAACATGTAGTCATGGCATTGCTTTTTGGTTACCAAACAATATTATGTTGAATTTGATAAAATTGTGTTTTTTTTGTTATTGGATGTCAACTTTTGTTGCATCAAACCAATGATCGACAATTGTAAATATTGATAAGCTGAATATGTTGATGTCTCAATTGTTAATGTCGTAAATATACCTAGTACTCTCCTATTAGAGTGTTAAATATGTATAGGCTGACATATTACATTCATCTTCGATGCCTATTAGGTTAGACACATTGTGGGCAAAGTACTCTTAAGTTATGAGCTTGAATTGATTAACTTTACAGAATAATGCAGTTAGGCTCTTGAATTTAATATGATAATTCAGCACTTACGAAGAATTGTAAACTAATACTATAAAAAAGAGTGCTCGTGAAATGCACGAGAACTCTCTTTTTTAAAAATAAAATAAAACACTCCACAATTTCAAATATTGGCATTTTAGTTTGAATTGTTGGTGTATAAATAGCATTGATAATTCTTGCTTGCATTGTTAGTTGTGGATATCCAAATAAAGCTTCTTTCTATTGTAAAATGAAGTAATAAATGCATTGAATTTTCAACATTTTACTCAATTGTTCATACAAAGCTTTTGACGGGAGTCAATTCAATGTGTGAAGCCCTTGTTTTATTAACTAAATAAAAAATGCATTAAATAGTATCTAAATGGATGGAGTTACTATTGAACATACAAATTGTTCACATCTTGCACTAATCATGTTGAATGACAATATTAATATGGTTAGATATAATTTGAGTGGTAAGTAAAACCTATTTAACATGTTTATAAGAAATAGCTACATCTCGTTATTTAATAGGAATAGATCTATATAATAAATCTATTGTAAGAGAATGATATGCCTATGTATTTGGGTGGTAAAACCCATATTACATTTTCATTAACATTGGTATCCCTCATTATTTAAGACATACATTTATAAATAATATAATTTAGTCTAAATGAACTAAAACTGCACGTATTAGTTCCATTCAATAATATAAATATTTGAATTAACACGAATTACAAATTACAGGTGTTGAAGGAAGATTGCAACCACTAAACTAAACCAAGCAAAAAGAATTTGGAAAAGATTGAAAATTTAATTTATTAATTTGGATTTGGGTAAATTAAGAAATTGAGACATCAATAAATTTGATTAAATGATCATTTGGTAACTTCATAATTAAGTAGAGAGAAAGTGGTGGGCCTAGCTACTCTTTCGCAATAAGAAATGGACAAAAACTTTGTGGAAAAGAGCGGTAGCCTCAAGTTAAAGGACTCATGAGGCTCAACCACTGGGAGTGGGGCTAGAAATGAAATCATCATATGCTATCTAATTACAAACATGCCTCCGGATGATAAAAACAAGTGAAGCTCCTCAACTTTCTCTTTCTTCTATTTATACTGTCCTAATTCCAAGCTTTCAAATTTTAGGTTCAAGCTTAAATTTATCTGACTTTTTTTTTTTTTTTTTTTTTTTCTGTTTCGGAAAACCCTCAACATTAAATCGACAATTTTCTTGTCTAAAAAGTTTTCTCTTCGAAAATTTTTCCTCAAATTTATATATAGTCAATAGAGAGTAATTTGCATCTTGACAAGGGGGCAATCTCACCGTTCAAATATCGGAATTCATGGCCAAAGTATTAGATGCAAATTGCGCAACCCCAAGATTTCCATAACCAGAACAAGAACATGCACAATTGAGTAAAAAGATTAACGCACCTGTTTTGGGATTCATCGAACATAAAGCGGAAGCAGAAAAATGATTACCCACATATATCAAGGGGATCCACGCATCAAGTCCTTCTCCTCTATTGCCCTCCGTATCACTGGCTCAATGAGGTGGCCCCCCTCACGTGTAGCGTTAGGTAAACGTCCCTTAGGTGAGGATACATGTGAGAATTATGGTTAAAGGAGAGACTTGAGCACTATTTATAGAGTTTCCAGCCAGGCCCCCTCATTACGGGCCAGGCTCAACTCGGCCCACACTAGCCAGCCCTATATTAGACTAATTAAGAAACCTTCTATCTCACTTTAGACCAGCCCTGTTTTACGGTAACCGTAAAAACAATAAATTACAATATCAATTAATGTAGTCTACATTAGGAAAACTCTTACACAAAGAAGTCAAGAAAATCTTTTTTTTCGATCGGAGTGTCGGTCAAGAGAGGATTCTCACCCAAGTGGGGTGGGCGACTTTTCAGCATGCAATAATTGCCAAGAGAGAGAAAAAGAGAGAGTTATGGCCGGCAAAAAAGAGAAAGCTTTTATAAAGAAAAACTTAGAAAAGGGTCCGCAAAAGAAAAGAAAGAAAAAGAAGAATAGAGGTGGTGAAAAGAAAAAAATGAAAGAGAGACAGAGAGAGAATTGTCGATTCACGCGTGAGGAAAGGACATAAAACAAAATGTTGCAATTTCACCGAAAGTTTGTTTATACTACTTTCGTAGCATGTAAATTTCCTGCGAGTTCGCTTTTCCTTTTGCACTCTAATTTCCAAGAATTTTACTCCTCACAGTTAAATTTCTTCATCATTTCAGTTCAAACCTAAAACACCATCAACTTCAGCATTGTTTTGAAGTTGAACAACTTTTTGTTCAAAGTTAGAACCAGATTAAGAAAAACCATTTTATCTTTTAAAGAAAAGGGCCCAACTTTGCAATAGTCACGATTGATGGTAACAGATTATTTTCATGCGCCACCCTCCTCTTTAGAGGAAACTTACTTTTCAACAAAATGGCTTTCGTGGCTCAATGAATTGCTCCCAAAGTGATTATTGAAAGTTATCCAAAATATTATTTGAAATATTAGGAGTGATCAATTCCCAATTCCATCTATAACTGAGGATTAGATCGAACCGTTTCAGGATCGGGAATCAGACCAAATCGATTCAATCCAATGAAATTGATCACTTATCAAAAGAATTGAAAAAATTAAAAAATTAAAAAAAATATTAGACTTGTTATTATTTTAGAATTTTAAAAAAATATTTTTTATGAAAAAGAGTCGGTTTGGTCTAGTTCCATTCAAAATTTGGAATCGGACTAAAAATCACTAGAAATTGGACCAAATCGACCAAAATCGAATTTCACAATGTGACAACCCCTCACTACCACCACTTAATAATGCCAAAATTGAATTTCACAACTCAAATTTTACATAATTGTTGAATTTATGCTCTAATTCCGAAAATCACTTTAATTAGATAGATAAAAGACTTAAATTCTTATCGGGTAATAACGAATCAAAATAAACGTGACTTGAAGAAGTCCCGCCGTGTACGCAAAACCCTCTCTTTTCCCCTTTTTTTTGTTTCTGTCGTGGTGTGCATGCTCTCGTTTTTCCCTTTTAATCCCTCCTTTTTCTTTTTCCTTTCCTTTCGTTTTTGTCGCGGTGCGCGCTCTCCCTTTTCCCTTTATATCACTTTTTTTTTCTTTTTCCTTTTTTGTCAAGCCCAGTTTTTGACCAAGTCAAAAAGAATGGCAAAATATTAGGGCAATCGTCAAGCTAAAACAAGCGAAAACATCTGTCGAGAAGAATTTTAAATTTTAATTTATTAATTTAGCGTTGGGTTTATGACAAAAAAATGGTTTTGGATTAATTAAGAAATTGTGAAATAAATAAATAAATTTGACTAAATGAAATCAATAACTTGACATTCAAGAGTTCCTCGCACGTCAAGATTAGCACCCACATATGCTGTTTTAACTGATAACGGTTCATTTGTAGAGCTCTCAAATTCTTCAAAGCAACGTTTCAATATCCTTTACAGTGGAAATAACGATGAGCTAGAGTTGGTTAGCTTTAGAGAACAATGCAGTTAAGCTCTTGAAATTAAAGCAATAATTTTGCACTTATAAGATATTGTAAATTAATACTATAAAAAACAGTGATCACGAAATGCACAAGCACTCATTTTTTTTTTCACACTCCACAATTTCAAGTATTGACCTTTTAGTTTGGATTGTTGGTATATAAATAGTATTGATAATTATTTCATCTTGCATTCTTACAAGTGGATAGTGGATATTAGAATAAGCTTCTTTCTATTGTAAAATGAAGTAATTAATGCATTGGATTTTTTCCATTTCATTCAATTGTCGATGCAAATCTTTCAACCGGAATGGATTCAATGTTTTTTTTTTCTTGGGTCATGTAATGGATTCAATGTTTGAAGAGCTTTGTTTTGTCAAGTAACTACATAAAAAAAAATGCAAAAGATGGACTCAATATTGAATATACAAATTACTTCACATATTGCACCAACCAAGTTGAATAACAATATTAATATACTTAGATATACTTTGAGTGGTAAGTAACACCCATTTAACATATTTATAAAAGATAACTATGCCTCTTTATTTAAGAGTAATAGATAATTGTTAAATAAGAATAATATGCTTTTGGGTGGTAAGTAAAACCTAATTAACATTTTTATTAACATATATAGCTACCCCTCGTTGTTTAAGAGGAACCACGTGCATTTATTTTTGGGTATTGTATAAAGTTAGATTTAATTTAAAATGAGCTAAGGCTAAACGTTTCACCTTCATTCAATAATATAAATATTTAATTAACAATACGACAATATATAGATGTTTAAGGAAGATTGCAATTGCTAAACGAAACCACGAAAAACATTGGCAAAAAAATTGAGTCAATTTGGCCTTGGGTTGATCGAAAAATTGTGGAATCAATAAATTTGATTAAATGATTAGTCAGTAACGTCATAATTAACTAGGAGAAGAGTGGTGGGCCCAGCCACTCATTCGAAATAATAAACGACGAAAAGCAAAACTGGTGGGACCCAGCCATCAACAGAGGAGAAAGAAAATTATTACAAGCTACCTAATTACAGATCTGCCCATGGATTCTAAAAATCGGTGAAGCTTTGCTTCCATCTTTCTATACAGTCCTAATTACCTAAAGGCCCAAAAATTTTAGGTTCAATTTTAATTTTATCCTGAACTTCTTCTTTTTTGTCTCAAAGAACCCTCAACTTTAATCCCAATGCTGCATCAGCCTTCAATTTTTTCATCTGGAAAGAATTTTCAAATTTTATGTTCAATTCCAAATGAACCTCAAATAACCACGAGTACCATGAGGATGTGGTCAAGAGACCAATTTCTATCTTAACGAGGGGCAATCTCGGCATTCAGGGAACGGAATTCACAGCCAAAGAAGACGAGAAAATCTGGGCATGGAAAAAGCAGAGGATTCTCGGCCAAGTGGGGTGGGTGGTTTTTCAGCATGCAATAATTGCCAAAAGAGTTCGAAAAAGTAGGAGGACGGAGCTTTTCTTCTCAGTCTGAGGCTTATGGTCGGCAAAAGAGAGAAAAACTTTTATAAAGAAAAAACTGAGAAAGTGGTCCGCAAAAGAAAGGAACGAAAAAAAGAACGTAGGAGGTAAAAAGAAAAAAAATAAAGAAAGAGAGACAGAATTATCGGGCACGCGTGGAGAAAGGACAAAGAGTAGAAAGTTGTAATTTCACCGAAAGATTGTTAATCTACTTGTCTGGAAATTATTGGTACAGACGAATCTCTCTGTCTCTCTCTCATCCAATTTTCATTTTCTCTCGCAAATCCATGTCAAGTCTCATCCCAAGTCTCTGTCCACTTTTCCTCTTCCCAACAAATGCACCGTTCCATGCGTATCCTCTTTGGATTCTCTTGTGCACTGAGATTTCAGCCGCGCGAAGGCAACATCTCTACGCACGTGGTTGACAAAGCTCGACTTAGACGCGTTTCACGATTAAATAGTAAAAATTTCTACTCTTTTATTTTTAAAAATAAATTTGAAATAAAAATTTATTTGATAAATTTTTTATTTTCGAAAATAGATTTGGGACGTAATTAAGGAGTAGGAAAATATTGATTCTTTGTTCCCAAAAGTAATTTCATAATCAAAACCAATCTTTTTTTTTTCTTCCCTCTCTCTTCTACTTCCATTGCCGCCGTCATCAGCTACCACCGTCATCCACCATCACCAATCGCCAACAACCAATTGGGCAAGGTTGGGAAAGCTCGCCTAGCCACCAGCGAGGCTCCTCTAGCCGAGCAAGGCTTGGCCGACGAGGCATGGCCTCGCCGAGGGCCAGTGGCACTCCGGCGAGGTCGCCAGGCCTCTGGCCTAGTCATCCTCTAGTCGGCTAGTGGTCAAAGCTTGAAGAAGAAAAAGAAAAGGAAAACAAAAAAATTAATAAAATTATTTAAAATTTAAAAGAAAATGATTTGGATTAAAAATTTTGAGAACTATATCAAACGCAATTCTATATCAAGAGTATAAATTTTGGACAGTTACCAAATACCTTTAAAATACTTATAACTTATTTTCGGAAGCAAAATATTTTTTTTTTCTAATCAGAAATTATTCTCAAGACAGAATGGTTATGATTACCAACCGGTTTGCTGCATATATCAAACTACAAGAAAATGGGCAACAAGAAGGCATTTTCTATTTTCTTGAGACCCACTCTGGCTTTTTTCTCCACCAGACTTGAAGGTGAAAATCAAGGACAGAGTCAGAGCAAAGCCGAAATGCATCATCCCTTTTTTGGGCATTCTTTTGCCATCCTCGTGGCATCAATCCTTCTCTCCATGTTTGCATTCATTCTCAATAAGAAGAAAACTAATGTGATGATTTAGCACTTGTAAAGTATTGTAAATTGAAAAAGAAAAAGAAAAAAAGTATTGTAAATCAATGCTATAAAAAGGAGTGCTCGTGCCATGAGCACTCTTTTATTTTTCTTTTTTTTAATAACACTTCATGATTTAAGTATTGACAGACTAGTTTGGATTGTTATTATATAAATAGCACTGATAATTCTTTTAGCTTGCATTGCCACAAGTGAATATCAAAATACAACTTCTTCTACTGAACATAAAAATTGCTTCACATCTTGCACCAATCAAGTTGAAAACAATATTAATATACTTAGATATATTTTGAGTGATCAGTAAAACCTATTTAATATATTTATAAAGATAGTTACCCAAAATACATCTATATAAAATAAATTGTTTGGATGAGAATAATATGCCTAGGTGTATTATAGGTGGTAAGTAAAACCTATTTACATTTCCATTAACATAGTTACCCCTCACTATTTAAGAGGAACCGCATGCATTATGTTAAAGTATTATTTAAAATATTGAACTAACACTACACGTATTAGTTTCATTCCATTCAAATTATAGTTGTTGAAGGAAGATTGCAACCGCTAAACTAAACCAAGAAAAAGAATTGGAAAAAATTTATGAATTTCTTTGGGTTGATTAAGGAACTGTGACATAAGTAAATTTGATGTCATGATTAATTGGTAACTTCATAATTAAATGGAGAGGAGTAGTGGGCTTGGCCACTCCTTTGCACTAAGAAATGGATAAAAACTTGGTAGAAAAGAGTGATAGCCTCAAGTTAAGGAAGGACTTGTGGGGCCCATCCATTGTGAGTCAGGGTAAAAATAAAATTTTCATATGCTATCTAATTATAAATATGCCCCTTCGGATGATGGTGAAATCCTCAACTTTCTCTTTCCTCCTTTTATATAATCCCAATTCCTTGAAAACTCTAAAATTTTAGGTTCAATCTTAATTTTATCTCAATTTTTTTTTCAAAAAATTCTCAACTTTAAACTCAATGTTATATCAATCATCAATTTTATCGTCTAAAAAACTTTCCAAATTTTATATTCAGCCCCAAATGTGCTCCAAATAATGAGAAGAACCTTAAGGACAAGGTCACTAGAGAGCAATTTCCATCTTGACAAGGGGGGTAATTTTGGCATTCAAAGACCGAAATTCACGGTCAAAGAAGTCGAGAAAATCTTAGCTTAAAAAAAGGCAAAGCATTCTCGCCCAAGTGGGGTGGGCGATATTTCAGCACGTAATGATTGCCAAGGAGAGATTGAAAAAGAAAAGGAACGAGTTTTTCTGCATGGCCAAGAAAAGGAGATAGAGAGAGAGGGTTGTGGTCGGCAAAAGAGATAAAGCTTTTATAAAGAAATTTGAGAAAGTGGTCGGCAAAAGAAAAGAAAGAAAAGGAAGAGCAGTGGAGGTGCAAAGAAAAAATGGAGAGAGAGAGAGAGAGTTGTCAAGGCACGCGTCACGGAAGGACAGAGCAAAAGTTCGTTTAATCTACTTTCGTGATATCCACGTTTCCTCGAAGTTCGCTTTTCCTTTTGCACTTTAATTTCAAAGAATTTTACTCCCCACCATTAAATTTCGTCATCATTTTAATTTCAAAGCCAAAAACGAAATCCAAGTTCAGCACTGCTTTGAAGTTGTGCAACTTTTGTTCAAGTTAGAACCAAAGTAAGATAAATCATTTTATCTTTGAAGATCGGAGGACGTGCGGGTGATTAGCGTTGGAGACCTTGCAAAAGTCACTGTTGACAGTGACAGATTATTCTCACGGGCCACCCTCTTTGGAGAAAACTTGCTCTCCAATAAATGACTCTCACACATCAATAAATTACTCACAAATGTGATTTTTCAAAATTTTGCACACAAAACTCGAAATTTTCGCTCTAACGAAAAGTTACTTCTAATCATCTTTCGTCAAATCCCACAGCTTCAAAATGCACTTACTTCCACAGTTTAAAAACTTCAAAATTGAATTTTGTAATTCAAATATAATTCTAAAAACAACTCCGATTAGATGAACAAAAGATTTGGCATTGCAAATCAAAATAAATCTGACTTGTTGAGGTCTCATGTTTGTGCAAAGCCCTCTTTCTCTTGTTTTTTGTCCGTTTCTTTTCCTTTCTCTCCCGTTGCGTCCTCTCCCTTATCCCTTCATATCTCTCTTTTTTTTTAAGAAGAAAAACCCACTTTTTGACCAAGACAAGAAGAAGGGCGAAACAGTACAGCAATCCCTAAACTAAACCAAGGAAAACCATAGCCGGCAAAATTGAAAATTGAGATTTATTAATTTCACTTTGGGTTGATTAAGAAATTGTGAAATCAATAAAGTAAGAGAAAAGAGTTGGGAGCAAGCCACTCATTCAAAATAAAAAATAGACAAAAAATGGGTAAAGAAGAGTGGGGTAGCCTCAGGTTAAGCAAGAACGGATGGAACTCAGCCACTAGGCGAGGGTGCAAAAAGAAAATTATATGCTATCTTATTACAAATCTGCCCCTAGATGATTAAAACAAGTAAAGTTTCTCGAATTTCTCTTCCCTCTTCCTAATTATCTAAAAACCCCCAAATTTTACATTCGGTCTTAATTCTAGCCTTAACAACTTTTTTTTTTTTGTCTAAAAAGACAAAAGAAGACAATCTTGGCATTGAGGGACCGAAATTCATGGCCAAAGAAGAGAAGAAAATCTAGGCTTGAAAAAAGCAGAGGATTCTCGCCCCATTGGGTGGGTGATTTTTCCGCATGCAATCATTACCCGAGAGAGCTCAAAAAAGGAAAGGATTGAGCTTTTTTTCACGACGAAGAAAAGGAGATATAGGCCGCATTTGGTAACGATTCTGTTTCCGGGAGTAGATTCTGATCAGAACTGATTCTTTTTTATTCTATTCCCGGAACCGATTCTAAGCATTTTAAGGCGTTTTGTAACTGTCCAAAATTTCGATTCGAAATGGAATTGCGTTTGGTACCGTGTTCATTATTTCTGTTCCAAATCAATTTCTTTTAATTTTTAAATAAATTTTTTTATTTTTTTCCTTTTTTTCTTTTCATTTTCCTTTTTTTTTTTCCTTTTTTCTTTTCTTTTTCTCATCTTCTTCTTCTTCTTCTGGCCGGTCGCCGGACCGGCGACCTCACTGGAGCGTCGCCGGCCCTCGCCGGCAGCTAGGCGAGGCTCGCCTAGCCCTGTTGGTGGCCTTGTCGAGGTTGGGCAAGGCCTGCCAGGCCACCGGCGGGGCTGGGTGAGCCTCGCCGGTGGCCAGGCGAGCCTCGCCTGGCCACCGATGGGGCTGGGCGTCGCGAGGCTTGCCCAGCCCCTGCCCAACCCCGGTGAGGCCCGCCTGGCCACCAGCGAGGCTCGGCCTCGCCAGATTTGGGGAGGCCGAGCCTCGCCGGTGGCTGGGCTTGCCTCCGGCGAGCTAGCCGGACCTCGCCTTGGTCTGGCGAGCTCGCTGGACCAGCGACTAGCGGCGGCGGACGGTGGCGGGCGGTGATGGACGGCGGTCGCGAGATGGCCGAAGGGAAGAAGAAAATTTTTTGATTTTGATTCTCAAATTTGTTCCCGGAACAATAATCAATTTTTTTTTTGGTTCTTGATTCTATTCCCAATCTATTCCCGGGAACAAAAACTTTACCAACGTGATTCTAGGCCGAAACTGATTCCGGGAACAAAGAATCAGAATTTGGCCCTGTTTGGATGGTTACCAAACAGGGCCATAGAGAGACGGTTATGGTCAGCAAAAGAGAGAAAGCTTTTTTTTTTTTTTCTAAAAAGAAAATTGAGAAAGTGGTTAGAAAAGAAGAACAGAGGAGGTGAAAAGAAAAAAAAATGAAGAGAGAGAGAGAATTATCGAAGCACGCATGAGGAAATGATGGAGAGCAAAAAGTTGCCCGAAAGATTAATCTACTTGTAGCATCTAAATTTACTTAAAGTTCATCTTTCCTGTGCATTGAAACTTCCACTACACTAAGGCAACGACCATAAATGCATGTTTAGTGGTCCCGGTCAATGAATTACTAATTTATGTCTAGTCCGATAAGTTTAAATTATCAATGCATGCCCAATTGGTTGGTTAGATAAATCAAATCAATAAAGATATATATAAAATAAAAGCAAAAGCAAAAAGGCAAGACAAAACTAGAGCAAAAAATAAATTCTTTTCATTGTGCTTAGGTACTAAATATATATGCATGTTAATAATTTTTATGATGCTCTATTTTGTCGATAACATAATTTTCTAGAATAAATTATCGTTAATAATACAACATTTCATTATTAAATTAAAGTTTGTCAGTTTGATTGTCCAATTTTTAATAGGCTCAAAGTATGAGGGGTAAATTCCCAAGTGGGATTAAGAGCTTACATATATTTAACAAAAAATACCTTTGCAGATGGAAAATAAATTAACAGAAGAAAGAGGAAAGTTCAATGTAGCAAGCAGTGGACCAAGCGTGCCCTCTTCATTAATCTCGACCAAGCGTGCCCTCTTCATTAATCTCGACGCTTTGCATGTTTTTGTCCTGAGCACTTGTTTGGAAATTAGTGGAACGGACGAATCTCTCTCTCCCTCTCTCCCCCTGACTTTTCATTTTCTCCCGCAAATCCATGACGCAGTCTAGTCCCAATTCTCTCTCCACTTTTCATCTTCCCAACAGATTCACCGTTCTATGCGTGTTATCCTTGGATTCTCTTGTGCATTGAGATTTCAGCCACGTGAAGGCAACGACTCTAAGCAGGCGGTTGACAAAGCTTGACTTATTGGTGCGATTTTGGTCGGTGGCTCCATTATATAAATCAAACCACAAGAGAATGGGCAACAAGAATGCATTTCCTATTTCCTGAGAAGCATTCTAGTTTTTTTCTCCGTCAGACTTGAAGGTGAAAATCAAGGGCAAGTCAAAGCAAAGACGAAATGCATCGTCCCATTTTTGGGCATTCTTTCGCCGTGCTCGTGGCACCGGTCCTTCTCTTCGTGCTCGCGTTCTATTTTCTCAATAAGAAGAGAACTAGTGCGCGTAGAAATGCAGAAGATGTTGATACTGGTGCATCTGGTTCGTTGGCTGCACCGACAGAAGCTAATTCCAATGGATCCAGTCCATCTCCGACAAAAGCAAACAACGATGCATCTAGTTCGTTGACTGAAAGCTGCTATGAAGTATTCTTAAGTTTTAGAGGCCCAGATACTCGACATGGTTTCACCGATCACCTCCATAAAGGGCTCGTTGATGCCGGAATTTATGCTTTCAGAGATGATGATGAGCTCTGCCATGGCGAGGACATCAGACCAATGCTTATGAAAGCCATCATGAGCAGTAAGATTCTAATCCCCATTTTCTCAGAGAATTATGGTACAAGTAGTTGGTGCCTAGATGAACTTGTTCAAATGATGGAACGCAAGGAAAATAACGGGCAGATGGTGTTGCCTATATTCTACAAAGTGAAACCAGCTGACGTGGGACATCAAATCGGGAGTTTTGGAAAGGCATTTCATAGGCGTGAGAAGCGTTTGCTTGGGAGGTCTTCTTTCGACGCAGTGACCTTGAAGAAATGGAAGAAAGCACTCCTTGAAGTCAGCACCTTGAAAGGATACGAAGCGGATGGGTAAAATTTTACACCAAAACATTCTCTATTTTCTTTTAATACGTGTGGGTGTTTACTGGTTGTTCTAAGTCCCTTTTTTTTTTGTATGTTGGTTGTTCTAATTCTCGCCTGATTCATTTTACGTTCTTTATATATATATATATATATATATATATATATATATATATATATAAACTATAAGATCTTGCTGGCAGTAAGATCCTACGGTGCATGAATTCTATAAGTTATTATTTATTTTTCAGTTTTCTGCTTTAACCATATTGACCAATCTAATTATAAATTTTATTGTTATGATCCCATTCACTTGAATAATAAGATTTTTTGAACGAATTTTTACTCTTATATCAAAAGATTTTGTAATAGTATAAGATGATGGTAAAAATTTTTTTGCTTTAATGAATTTACTCTTATATCAAAAGATTTTTTACTCTTACGCCCCATTCACTTGAATAAATTTTATTGCTTTAATGATATTGACCAATCTAATTATAGGGTGCGTTACATTAATCTTCGTCACAAACTTTTCTAATTACATATTTATTTGAGATTAATAGTACAAGTCATTGGCGATTTTTATTTAAAGCTCATAAGATGGTAGCGTCCAAGCTTTGCTATAATTCTTTATCTTCCCAAGTTACATTTATTAAATCATTGATATCGTTGATTAGTTATTATTAAAATTATTTTACAAAAGAAATGTTTCATTGGTTATATAAGATGATGGCAAAAAAATGATTATTTTTATTATATGTCTGTTTAAATAATTTTCAAAGCATTTCCTATCTTCAACAAGTAATTTCTATCTCATGCATCTGCATATATTGAAGCAATGTTCTTTTTTGGGTAAAAATTATTCTTCTACTTCCCTATAAACTCAATACTAGATCATTAAAGTCATAGAACATATATACTCAAAAGGAAAATAAAGTACAACTTGTAATCATCCCTAGAGGCAATGAAAATTGATAAGAGCACCTATCTAGAATGATTCTAAATTCACAACACAAGTTAAACTTGCAAGCCTGTAAAATTGCGCAAACAAAAAGAAATCACTTCAATTGCATATATGTAGTTCACAATATCACAATTTGAACAACTTTTCGGATTGGTATTACGAGACCTAAAATCATCTTGCATCAAAAGTTATGACTTGTTTATTGATTGATGGCTAACTCTCATATTAGGCTAGCTTATTGGATTTTTGCTTATTCAAACGCTCTAGAGAATTTTGAAAGTCATGGTCACATCATCCCTAATATCTTTAATAAACAACTAGTTTAAAATTTGGTTCAAATCCAAATTATGTGCAATATTTAAATTTCATAAGTGATATCCTCTAGTTTTTCCTAGCTTGATAAATTATGTTGGAGTAATAGTGGAATGGGGCATGCCATGTGAAATAAACTCCATCCTTTCCTACTTAGATTAGATTGAGCGTATAATGATTTTATATGGAGGAATGACAGCAACGATTTTTAAAGTTTTTCAATCTATTCCCAGATTTATTGTGTTCTTTATAGATAAAATAATATAATATTATTGTTGCCACATATTTAAATTGTTGTCACATTTGACAGGTATGAAGCAGAGTTGGTGAAATTGATTGTCCAAAAAGTGTTGAACGAACTAAAGAAAGAGTTCCAGTTGGTTATTTCTGAGAATTTGGTCGGAGTGGATAGTCATGTGAATAAAATTATGGAATTTGTGGATAATCAATTTGATGCCACCCTATTTGTTGGCATCCATGGAATGGGAGGCATTGGTAAGACTACTCTTGCCAAAACCATCTACAACAAGCTCTCTAATCGATTTGAGCATCGTAGCTTCATTGCTGATATAAGGGAATCATGGAAGCATAATGGTATACATTATTTACAGAATCAATTAATCGATGATATATTGAAGTTAGAAAATAAAGTTCGTAATGAGGATGAAGGGACTAAGTTCATCTCCTCCAGGTTCAAATGTAAAAAGGTCCTCCTTCTTCTTGATGATGTGGACAATATCAATCAGTTGAAGTGTTTGGCTAGTAATCATGATTGGTTTTCTTCAGGAAGTAGGATCATTATTACCACCAGAAATAAGGAGATTCTTGAACAAGCTAGGGTGGACTACAACTATGAACATGAGGTAATGGATGACAATCAATCTTTGATTCTGTTTAGCAAACATGCATTTCGAAAGGACTCTCCTCTAAAGGGATTTGAGGACCTCGCTCGTGAAGTTGTATCCATCACCAAAGGGCTTCCCTTATCCCTTGAGGTTTTAGGTTCATTATTGTGCGGAAAACAGCTAGCATTCTGGACAGGTAAAATAGACAAGTTAAAAAAAGTGCCTCCTAAGGAAGTGCAAGAGAAGTTAAGGATAAGTATTGAAGCATTGGACTATCAGCAAAAACAAATATTTTTGGATATTGCTTGTTTTTTCATCGGCAGTAAGAGGAATATCGCATCCTACATGTGGAATGCCTGTGGCTTTTTCCCAGAGGAGGGGATTGAAGTATTGATATTCATGTCATTAATAAAAGTTGGAAAAAATAATAAGCTCCGAATGCATGACCAATTGAGAGATCTTGGTAGGGAAATAATTCGTGAGGAAAATCAACGAGAGCCTTGTTGCCGTAGTAGGTTATGGGACTATGATGAAGCTCAAAAGGTGCTAAAGGAAAATAAGGTAAGCGTTTCATTTCGTTTTCTCATTTAGTCCACGTTCTACGGCTAAGAGTAATATTGGTCCACTACTTAGTGCTTGCTCTAGGACTGATATCCTTCACTATTATTGCCCTGGAATGTGTAATTGACGTGATTAGAAAGTAGGGAGGTTGCTCTCTCTTAGAAAGTATTTCTTTTTATGGTTTTTCTCTCATATATTAATATTTCCTACCATATGAAATTAAGTGTACAGTGCAATATATATACATATTATCTCTTGTTTGCTTTATTAATTAGTAAAATCTTGTCTTTCACGTATCACTTTTTCACGTGATAAATGACCCTCTTTGCTGAAAATCTCTGTTTCTCTTTCGAGATGACTTTCACGTTTTTCATGTTATTGTATTTTGTTAAATCAATACTTTTAATAAAAACCACTTCCTATAGAGTTTTTTTTTTTTTTTTCCAGCCAGGTTACTTAACAGGTACTCCCAAAATACCTTTAGACAAAATCTACAGGTACAGCAAAGGGTGAGATAGATTGCTCGCCGCAACTAATAAAAAATCAAAAGTAAATATCTTGCTCTCCCGTTAAAAGATCAAATAATACTCAGATTCCAGAGAACTGCTAAAAAAAATCATGTAAAATTTGGCGTGTCGACAAGTTTCACGGATATATCGCCCAAAAAAAAAAAAAAATTGGCCAAAGTGCATGCTCTTGAGAAAAAAACAAAAGATGAAGAATAAAAGTTACTCAAAACAAGCCTTTTTCAGTTATTTCAATTATTTGAATCGATGGCGAGAAATTAATTTCTTTTATGAGAAACGGTTAGGCCGGGATCTCGTGGCCTCTTTATTTTTGCCCTTCCGTTTTGATTTTTGGAGTTGTCAGAACGGTTATTTCCATTTTGAAGTGTTATGAATGCGTTGAATTTTTTTTTTTTAAAGGAGTTTTATTTCTAGCTTCTTAAACTAATATATATATATATATATAGTCTCCTTAATAACACCGAATCTGTGGTAAGTCTTGCTCGCCGACTCGCTGCTTCTGAGGTTTTTCTCCCTTTTATCTATCCTTTCACCTATGCATTGCTTAATAGAAATATAAAATTGACCAAGTAAAATTTTGATTTTGCACTTTACAATTTGATTATATTCCGTGCTTTGCATGCATGTCTTAACTAGTGTGATAATGAAACTATAGTTCCAGAAAGAAGAAAATTACAAGTTGTAAAGTTTTTACTCTATACAAGCCATTACATCATAATTCTTTTTAAGATCCAGATTCGTATGGCCAAATTTCGAAATGGAAGTCAACATCCTTCACTTTGTGAGCCTTTATGATTATAGTTTATTGGCATAAAAAGAAAATCATGTCTTCACATTGCTAGTCTCTTGAGCACATTAATACACATCAATATCATTATGAACAAATGAGATTCGATGACTTTAGTTGGATATAGTACTAATGAACATTGATTCTTGCTTATAGGGAACGGAAAAGATTGAGGCAATTATTCTGAGTGTCGGCAGCGCAATAGGCTACAAGGAATCATTTCAGCCAAAAAAGGGTGGTGGCTTTTTCACAGAAAAACAATTTAAGAATTTGACGAATCTAAGATATCTTAAAATGATGAATGCACATCTTAGTGGAGATTTTAAGGACTTAATGAAGGGGTTAAAATGGCTTCAATGGCAAAAATGTCCCGCAAGTTTCGAAGTAAACAATTTTGATGTAAAGGAATTAGCTGTACTCGAATTGCAAGGAAGTGAGATAAATGAGAAGTGGGGAGGATGGAGTTTTTTCAAGGTAAGAATTAAAGCCTTTTTTTCCCTCTCCTTTTATGCTTTCTTTTAAATCATAATGAATCTACACTCACCCATCGACATTCATTAGTATTATTATTTTTTGTTTGTTTTTTTGGTAGATGGCAGAGAAGCTTAAATATCTAGACCTTACATGTTGTTGTTCCTTGGAAAATACTGACTTCCTCTCAGCTTTTGAGAAGTTAGAGGTTCTCATCCTCCTGGGGTGTTGGAGACTGAAGCGAATCGGCGCTTCCATTGAAGACAGGGAGGGCCTCCTTCGCTTGGAGTTGGGCTCGTCCCGTGCGCTTCATCTCGCGGTAGGCACCGACGTAGGCGCCGAATGCTCCGTTCCTCGTTTCTGCCTCAGGGAGCTTCCAGTAGAAATAGGTAAATTAAAAGCACTGCGGCAACTCGATCTAAAGCTTACTTCATCCCTTTCTGCATTACCAAATAGCATAGGGTCTATGGAGAATCTAGAGATTCTAGATATTTCTTGGAGTGGTATAGAAGAATTGCCCAATGGTATTGGGAGTCTGAGAAAGCTCCGAGAGTTACGTGCTTTCGGTTGCAAAAATCTGAAAAGGATAATGGTAGAAAGCATGTGTAATCTTTCTTCCCTACGACGCCTTGATTTTACATTTTGCCACGAGCTCCAATCGCTGCCGGACATTCCTTCCAGCTTAACATATTTGGGCGTCACCTGTCAAAGTTGCAAATTGCCTTCGCTTTCCCACCTAGCCCATCTCAAGCAACTACAAGTTGGGCATTGCGGATTTATCCAGTGCATCCGGGAGCTTCCATCAACGCAATTAAAGAGTTCGGAATGCTCCCAACCGACAGACATTGAAGAAATGGAATCACCACAATCCCTAAACACGCCCTTCAGGTTGGAATTCTTGCAAGTCAAGAGCTGTCTATCTATCAAAATGCTGGACGTTTCACAGTTTGTCCATCTAAGGACATTAGTTGTCCACGATTGCATGAATCTACTTGAAATTCGAGTTCTTGACAGATTGATATATTTGGAAGGCTTGTATATCGCAAGATGCGAATCAATCAAACAGGTGGACCTTTCAAAATTCGAGGGTTTGAAGAAATTGATTATTAACAAATGCCGCAAATTAGCCAAAATTCAAGGCCTTGATACGTTGGAGAATTTGGAAATGCTAGATATCAAAGGGTGCACTTCAATGAAAAGGCTAGACCTTCCAAAATCCGGGAGGCTAAAGAAATTACAAACTAAAGGATGCGTAAAATTAGCCGAAATTGAAGGCCTTGATAGGTTAAAGTTGCAGGAAGTGAATATTTTCAAATGCGAGTCACTCAAAACAATTCCAGAATTATCTGGAACTCAGATTTATCAATCAAATGAATTTATAAATTACCAATTGATAGAATATAAATCAGAGGATACGGATGACTCGGATGAGTCAATATAATGGAAGTAATCCCCATTTACTATCAAAGGTACATAGAGCTGGTAAGTTACCTTTGTTCTTTTGAGATCTATTATCCAATTTTCATTTGTATTTCCTGCTCCCAATATCTTTCAAGATTTATGATCTTCTCAATATTATTTCCTAGCTGACAGTGTCATCATTGTCTCCTTACTTGAATTCAAGGAATTGAGGGGAGATATCCATGGAAATTGTTGTGTGCTTTGGCAACAAGATTTTGCTTGTCATGACAGTAAGGGAAATAGATGGAAAAGGCTTTCTAAATGCATCTTTTGTCATTAGTTTTCGGGTAAGATCCTTCATCCTATGCAGAAAAATAAAGATTCTCAGCATTTGATTGATTTTGGGAATGCTGGAAGTAGTGCATAAAAACTGATGTATAGAGGTATCTGATAGCATGCCAAAGGTCATTATGTAGGTCGAGAAATGCAAAATGAAGGACCCTATATGGCGGTCCTCCTAATTGAGGTTTTAGTTTGCTCTGCCCTTACCATGTAGCTCATGACTGCATGTTTCTAACTTACGCTTAAGAGTGAATTTATGGTGCAAATGGAGCATGTTAACAAGGCATCCCTTGGCATGCAACTACTAACTTGGGATAAAATTTGTCCAACTATTGAGTTCCACACATTTTATTTCACAGAACTGTCTGCATTGGCCGATTAAAGTAACCGTATCAGTTAAGAAATGCTAAATGCAAGAAAAAGCTCTTCTTCTAGTGGTGTGGCTGTGAGTGAACTAATAAACAGGGCAGAAGCAAAAGCATTGTGAATTATTTGGATCGATCTAGAAAATTGCAATTCGAATTCTATTGACTATGGATCCTTGTTCATTTGGTTTGAATCCATAATATACCTACTCCAAGTCTAATAATCGATTATCCCAAAGAATGCATCTTGATGTTTGTAGAGTTGGTAAAGCCATCTGTCATATACTTGAACTTTTGAGCTAAGCAAGACATTACTACAATGTCCTTTGACATAATTGTCCGTGATGTAAAATAATTTCTTATATTGTGCATAAGCTCTTCTTAGTTCATTTACTTGCTGAAAAGTAAAAGATAGGAGGCATTTGTATAAGTTATCGATATCCTATATGCCATTTGAAAACTGCCTTGCATTAATTCTAATGCATGAATATCATGTAATGATAAGGAAAAGAATCATACTATGTCCCACAAAAGCAAGCAACCTGAGTTGAATTAATTGTGTTAATTTGATCAAAGGTTCTGTGGGTGATGATGTTAGATGCCCCATTAGTTGGATCTAAAGAGCTCAAAAGGAATATTGAGTTTGACAAATAGAGATTTTTAAACTTCAGAGTATTATTACTAGTTCGTTGATGTTAGTTGCTGGATTGATTTCATCTAACTCACTGGCAGGATTCGGTTATTTTTTCACTAGTTGATGAAAATGTTGAAATATCTGAGAGAGCTTTCGCAAGGAACTTCTAAAATAAATCGAAATCATAGAAGGATTAGGAGCTCAATGCATACTTGGAATGGTAAAAGGTTGTTTGCATGTTGTCATCTCACATTGCCCTGCTTATGTTTAATAGAAGCTTTGCAAAGCTGAAAAATGTCCGCCTCCACTCCTGTGATCAAGTCTCTCTATCTTCCCTATTTTCTCTCCCACATGCTACTCTAGGATTCAAGTGGACTTTCCTCATCCTCTCACTCTTCAACTGGCTCGAGCGTTCCTTTAGGTTTGAGCTCTATCCTTCACAAGCCCTCTTTCAGCTCGCATCCTTGCGATTTGTTCTAGTGCTAATGTTGCGTTTTTGACTGTTCACGGAGCTTTAGCTATGGAGACCAGTGAAGGACCACAGTGTGTCGTCCTCCTGTTTCAGCTTCAGTTCGATAAATTACTGGCTTCTTAGGTTCGGCTCCTAGTGTTCTTTTTTGACCTAATGGGCAGTTGACTTGATTGTTCCAAGTTGATTTTCTGAAGTTTGCTAGATTTCTGATTGGCAAGTGAAGACGATGGAGTGGAATCCAAAGAAGAATTGGCCAGCGATGGTCAAGAAGGACTCGAAGGCAATGTCAATTGGTAGAGGCTGTGGACAGGCTCTCCTTGTAATTGCTTTGAAGCGAGAAGGTTGGTCAGCTTAGTATTCCTTGGATACTACGAAATATGGTCAGCTTGGTATTTGCTTTCATGTACTCTAGCAGCTATTTTGGTAGGCCTTCATTGGGTTGTGCGATACATTTGTAGGCGAGAGAATTCTAATACCATGGTGTAATGGAACTTGGTCATGCTTTAAATGTCAGAATGATATGCTATCAAGCCTGGTATTGTTTTCATGCGTTCTAGCAGCATGTCCACAGTAGTTGCTAAACTGATGATGTGCAATGGTAACTGACTCCTGGTTTGTAGGTTAGTTTTTCATTTCAGATCATCTTGCTATAGTCCTCATAAATACTTTGAGCACTTCAACACTTCAACTAGATAAGATTGACTCAAGTTGGGGTGGTTTGCTGGTCGTCAACCTTGGTTTTTGTTGGTCCAACATTATTTCAATTATCTAGATGGTAACGAGGGTTAAAATAGATGGGTTGATTTTTGTTTCTCGTTGGATTGTAAGGTCTCACTTTTTTAAAGGTAAAGTTTAATTTCTTGCGCTTTCTCGCTTTTATTTATTATGTCGTCGTCAAGTCAGCAAGACGTCTTACACGCATTATTGTGCCAGAGAATTACTGCAACTTGGAGGTTTTGGGACGGTGAATATTTGCGAAGGACACTTGTAGAGGAATTTTAACAGATGGAATAGAGGTATTAACAAAAGAATTAGAAATGCAAGATGCAACAGAATCTTGTTCTTGCATAGAAGTTCGTATCTGAATGTGTCGTTTATTGCTCTTTCATTGTAGATTCTTCTCATTAATGCTATATCTAGTTTGCCATGCATAAGTGTTCTTACCCATGCCACCTCTGTGGGAGAAATATGAATTATGGGACAAAACGTTGCTGGTATCTACTGTTTGAAGTGATTCATTTTCCCCCTTTCAAGTTTGGTCCTCATTGCCGATGTGTGTACCAAATGTGACATTCTTGATCTCATTGTATGCATAACGGGAGTTTGAGTATGATTGCCCAGATTCAAAATTGGACTGTGTGAACATTACCAGTCTTTGCTTTTTGGTGTTATCCAACTTATCAATTATTTGAGTTTGTTGATCTTTCTATCCATTTTCCTATTACCAAAAAATTGTACGAATATTTTTCATTTCCTCGCCTGAGTAGCCAGAACTATGAGACCATAATGTGAGAAGGAGAACAAGATAGGGAAAGCTTTGGGGGTGGGGTGTTGTCTTCTGGGTTTTGTAGTCAACAATGATTTTCACTTACCCTCTTCTTAATATTCTAGTGTTGTGTATTTGGTCTTAGGTTGATTACTTGACAATGTAATTGGAACTTAAGTTGGGTGATCTTGTCGGATTGGGCTTTCTGTTTAGCTTATGATCATTGTGTATGGAACAACAGTGCCGCATGTTTAGATTAGGGAATGATTTAATCATTACAGTTTCAAGGAAGCTATCAAGATGCCTTTTTTTTACTATTTAAAAACAAATCTTGATATGAATTTATTGTCACAATTCCCTCATATGTCTGTTTCAACATTCACTAGATACATTCCCTTTTCACTATCCTTCTATGAGGTATATACCTTTAATCTGAAACTACAATTTTCTCTAGAGACTTACATATGCATAGTACAAATACAGGATGGCTCTGAATTTGCTTCATCCAATCAAACTCATGAAATTGGGTTTACAGATTATATCTCCTTCCAAATAGTCTTTGTTAGATGTTACAAACAATATAACAGTGGCGAGGTGATTTATGAATGATTCAAGCAATGTGAAGTAGGGAAGGCCTTTGGAATTGATCTTGTTGTGCATCCCTCCTGGTTACTATCGTGTGGATTTGGCTCTATAAAAGGTAAAAGCTAGGTATATCATATGTTAAATCCCTTATTTGCAGATCTGGCTAATATATTACGTTGGAAACAGGAACTTCAAATTGTTATGCTGCTAAATAAGATGAATGATGCTTGTGAAAACTTGAGAGATGCCTGGATGATGATCTTGCATACCAGTGACGTTCCATTTATGCATATTTTAGGAAACTCTTGTGCAATTAACTGGGAGTTGGACCAATTGAAGGTAACTTGTGGATCTAGAGTTTACATAATGATTCCTTACTTGTGAGAAATATAGGATGCTCATGAGTTCTATTTGTTCCTATACATGTCAATTCCCAATTTAAGACATTGATGGCAAAAAGGAAAAACTAGGATATTGTGCTTTTCTTTTGAGTATGGTTTCACAGCGGAAACGATAGTGGTCAACAACTGGTGGTATCCATCCTATCGAACAAGTAACCATGTGTACTTGTCAAATGGTAACCCAGCAAACCTGTCAACTAGTCTGGACCAATTCTAGGCCTTCCAAAAATGTTAAGGAAGGGTGTTGAAGTTGGGTTGGGGTTTGGAACTCCAACCTCTTGTAACTAAAAGGCATGCCAACCATCTGCTTCGATGTCTTCTTGCTTCACTTTGTGGTGGATAATTTATTTATTGACCGTATTGGCTTAGTCTATTAAAAATTTGAATGATTCTATCGAGAACAGGAACCCTGTCTTTTGTGCTTAAGTAGCTTTGCCGAGTGAACTGGGCTTCTTTTGTTTAGGAAATTTGTATTCTATTAGACAACATCGCATGCAATTGGTTCAACTGGTCAAACTGTCAAAGCATGGTTCTACTAGTTTGATTGGTTGAATCACTAGTTCGGTTTTAAAAACGTTTATTCTTTTGTTCTTCCTATTATGTATCTGCTCTCCTCATCAGCATGAGGAGTGGCAGCTTAGTTTTTCCTCCTATATGCATATACATCCTATTTCATGCTTGCAATTTTAAAGGATGTTGTACTTTCTACCTTAACATAATTGCAAAAGTTGTGTTGATAGTTGGTGCCTTGTACTTGAATGTTTGTTAAGGAATGTGCATTTGATGACCCTAATGGGTTAGTAGTGCCACTTTTGCTTCTATTTTGTGAGAACACTTTTGCTTGGTTGTCTCATTCTCACTTCCAAAACACTAACCCAGTGAAAATACACATCTTGGACTCTATCTTACACCTAGAGATGGAGAATGAGAAGATTTGCTGCATTCCCCATACTGTTCCTCCTTGGTAGTGCTAAAATTTCTTTACACCGCCACACAATTGAGCTAAGGATCAACTCATTGTGATGCCATCAATTGTATACTCTAAAAACTATTTTCCTTGAGCTTCTTACCATGTCCATTTGCAGTTTGGATTTTTGGAAACTTGTTGTTGTCCATAGTCTTTCCTTTCTGTATCATTTTTTGATAAACTCACTAGTATTAGTAACAAATTTATTTCAATGACTAAGTGGTGGAGCTGTAGCTGGAATTATCTTGTCCATGCTCCTTACTAAGTTTCCACTTTTACAACCTACTCTTAAGTTTAAATATGATGGCATAGGTATGTTGTGCCTCTTTAATGGACAATTTCATGCTTGTTCCGATGGTTGAAAACGTGCAAATTTATGCTCCAAAGAATATCTTTTTTCATTTCATGAAGTACAATACTGAACTATTAGGTTTTCCTGTAAATTTTAGATCAATTGGGAGGTCAAAGTGCAAAAAAAAAAAATGAATCTTTAATGGCCAGACATATACAAAAAGAATAATTATCTTCTTATGGTAGGTTCATTGTAGTTTGAGTTACTGATTGAGAACTAGTACATACATGTTCATGATGATAGAACTATAAGGGTCTTTAGTGTAGAAAGATACGCAGAGCATTCATGGTTCACATGCATACAATAGCCTGTTCAGTACACAAGTATTGCTTCCACCTATGTTTTAGCGTGATGCAAGTATTGTACTTATTACTTTTACCTAACAGAGGTATCAAAACATCACATTAGTTATGGCCATATTATAGGAACATCGGAGTGAAATCAAGTTGAGTTATTTATTTTTGGCTACGAAGCAAGCAGGGGGTGTGCCTTGTGTTTTGGTTGCAAGAAAGCTAGCCCCGGTCTACATACTTGGACGAGGATGAAGATGAAATCTCGATTCAAAACGATCATGTCTCTGTGTAGGTGGACCTCTATTGCTGGGGACAGTCTCACCTGGTAATTGCTTCAAATTGAGAAAGCTCTCTCTTTTTTTCTATTTAGTGTGTGAAGTGCTTGAATGTCTTAATTGAGAACATGATTTTGAACTGAGGAGTTGGCGTTTTACAGAAAAAACCTAGTGTGAATGAAGGTTCCGAGTGGAAATCTAGATTCTGTTCTAGTTTATGTGGTGGTGATTGTACTTGATATTACGATTATATTATGGTTGTTTATATGCACCGATATTTGTTTCGGCGGTATCTAATTTTGTTTAGTCATAAGGAAAGTAAAACGCGAAGTAACTCAGGATATTATCATCGTCCTTACAAAGAAATGGATGGTTAAGGTAGAGCAATTTCGAGGCAGTTTTCTTAGAAATAACTTTAAACTTTACGTTATGGAAGAACTTCCCCGCTGATAATTTTTAATGCTTGATTGACTTTCAAGAGTTGCCATCAACTGAACAACATGATGCCTCATACTTGGAAGCCTAAATTATCTTGTTCATGCTTCAGATTTCTACTCAACCTATAAGTATCTTCTATCTTTCAGTAAAAAGTCCCTAAAAATCTATGTAGTTCAGATGTTGAAAGTCGTGAGGCAAATTTGTTGCAAAAATTTTAAACATTGTCGCATGAGTCACGCGTCATTTTTGTTCTCGACTGCTTAAGGCCTGCTTGATTTAGAGAACAGCTCTAGTTTCCATTGTCATAGAAACTGTTTTCGATGTTTTGTTGACAAAATATTTGTTTAGTGAAAATAATGTCATTAGGGATGAAAATTATGAGAATATGCTCAGGTTACATCACATTCCAAAAACGGGCTTATTTATTCCAAATCTTCATGTTTGCATTTAGAATCGGAATACAAAAAAGTCATCTTCAGTTTGTGATTTTGATTCTGAGAATAGTTTTCCTTTTATTTGTCAACTGCTTTTGGAGTGTTACCAAACACATTTTTTGGTATGTTTTAATTCTCAAATTGAAATCAAAACAGACTTTTGAGAATCTTTATCAGCCAAATGCCTCCTTAGATTATCAAGTTGCTTAACAGGCTTTGAACATTGAAGATTACTTCATGTCATCCAGGCATCATTATATGTAATGCATAAGCAGTGGGCTGATGCCATTAACATATTTCGAGAGGAAGTTTTATTTGCTGTCAAATCTTGTTAGTGACCATGGCAAGTGATACTGTTAATTCAGAGTGGTAGATGGTGTTTCTTTTTTCTTCATTTATCTATTTTCGTTTGCTTATCTAGGTCTTGACTCTTTCCCTCAGGAGGAATTTTCCAATCTATCAGTTTCGTGTTAATTCTCTGGATAAAATGGTATGGCTAATTTTTTAAGCTCTGGTGCTGCTATAGGACCTTGGCCTTTTTGGTTGGTTTTTATGATCTCAGTCTGCTAGTTTGTTCAAAGATAGGGTATGAAGTGTGTATCACAAGTTGTTTGTGGTGCTGGAAAAGAACTTCTGTTGGTTGTCCTCAATCATCTGTGGGTGTGCGTTATTTATCTTTGCATCTGGGCTTTTTCCTTCATGCATCTCAGTGAATCTTGGAGGTGATCGGATAGAGATAGGAATTTGCTACAGGAAATTATTCTTCTGCACATCTTGAGACAAGCCATATTTTTCAGAACATCCTAATGTTGATTCTTCATACAATCATATTGTATGCAATGATATGAATTATTAATATTAAGTGACTGGAAAGGATCAAGTAAAATCTGATTTGAGTCTGATTCAATAAGTTGGCAATATCTCCTATAAGCGTATGATGGAAATTGTAGGTCATTAATCATTGGTTTGAACTTGAACTTGATCTAAGTTTGAACTTTGAGTGTCCTGTACATGGAGATTTGGATATAGAATGTTTATACGTTCGCATTATAATTAGCAGGTGTAGAGATATGTTCTCAATTTAAAAGGAAAGAGTTTATTGCCCACTTCGATCTTACAATTGCGAGAGTCAATTTTTGTACCAAATAATCATATTCAAAGCTTTGTACCCATCGATATTGCTATTAGAGCCTAGGGGAAGTTAGACTTATTTATATTGCCAAATTCCACCCATTGAACTCAGTGTAGTTAGTAAAACTCTTCTTTCCAGTGTTATGTTTATGGTCAACAAGCTAAGGATGAGAATGAAAACTCAGATCTTCAAAGAAATGAGCAGAAAACTAACTGGTGGGTGGTCGGATGACAGTGAATCGAGCCTACATGGATCTAATCTGTGATGCTTAACCATGGTTATGAGAGCCTCTGTTCTTAATCACTTGTTTAGTACTTAGATGTGAGAATTGATTATTTTGTATTATTATTTTTATCTTTAGATCACGATTTTTGATATACCACCTCTTTTTTAGCAGACCAATGCTGACGATGTCAACTCCTAGTATTGAAATTGGTTTTACTAAGTTGCATGTCAGATAGATTCATATTAGGTGTTTGAGACCTACTAATGCATTATACTAGCATTTTTCCTCTTCAAATAGTTTTGTATGCTACTCTTAGTCCCTTGTATTGCTTCTTTTCTGGTAGTGTGTTGGTAGCTCTTTAGATCCAACGTTTCTTTTGAACTTTTTCGATCTTGACTTTTAGCAGTAGCGGCACCCTTTTGTCATGGTGACGTTACTCGCAAAAAAGTGAGATGTTGATGTTGGTACTTGAAATTATATGATGAGATAACATGTGTTGGAATAAAGAGCAATTGGAATAACTTAAAATCCTCAAAAAAGTGTGAAGTTTCTTTTTATAGATTATATAGTTCACCTGTAGGGCACCTATGGGGTGCAACCCATATACCAAAGGAGCCCAAAAAACTAAAGCCATATACAAAACAACTCCCAAAACCAAAAGGAGCTCAAATACCAGGTCAATCATCATACATCCATATGCAAGTCTGCACTATACCAAAAGTGTGTGACTTTAAGCCAAATTTCCATAAAATGGAACAAACGATTTCTCTCCATCAGAAGCTCTCTTGCTCTACGCCTTCCAAATTAGCCAAAAGAAACAGGGGAATTGAGTTAATCCCACTTGTTGTGCTGTAAATGAATGCCCTACTATGCCCAAAGTTCTTGCTCAATAAAACCTTTGATAACCCAAGATAACATGGCACAAGCATAGGAAACTGTCTAAACCATTCTTTCCAAGAACAATGAAGGAGGGGATGCCGTACGGACTCTGCCTCCTTTTGATGAGGAAACACCTATTGACCAGTATTTTGTCTCATTTATAAAGTAAGGATGTGTTCCCAGGTTGCTTCCCAAGCAAAAAGAGACTCTAATTGGAATTCTCACTTTCCAAATCGATTTCTGAGGAAAATCCGTTTTGCCACGAATCTCCCTATTGAGCAGCTTTTCCCCCCTTCAAATCTGGTCCTCGTTACTAATATGTGCACCAAATGTGAAATTCTAGATCTCTTTGTGTAACAGGAGTTTGAGTATGATACCTAGGCTCAAAATTGGTTTTATGTAAATATTGCAATCCTTTAATTAAAAGTTTGTGCTTTTGGTTTTACCCGACTCATCAATTATTTGAGCTGAAATTATCATTTCTCATTTAGCTAATTCAAGACTTCTGTTAATGGGTTTGTTTCTATCCAAATGCCTATTACCATAAAGTTGTCCTATATTTTTCATTTCCTTGTCTTAGTGGCCAGAACCTTGAGACTATAATGAGAGAAGAAGAGAAAGAAAAGGAAACAATTGGGGGTTAGGGGTTGTTTCTGGAGGTTGTCCTTAACAATGGTTTTTCACTTACCCTTTGTCTAATAATCTAGTTTTTCGTATTTGATGTTTGATTACCGTGAGATTTTGTGGGACCATTGTCAACTGTTCTAAAAGTTTAAGTTGATAGATGAATGCGTGGTTTATTATTTAAATATTCTAACACTCCCCCTCACGCTTAGTTTGGTCTTTCTGCCTAGTACTAAACGTGGAAATTTAATTGGGGAGACAAATAGGGGCTTGAAAGATTCGAACTTAGGACCTCCTAGCTCTGATATCATGTGAGATTTTGTGGGACCACTGCCAAATGTTCTAAAAGCTTAAGTTGATAGATGAATGCGTGGTTTATAATTTAAATATTCTAACAATTACTTAACAATGTACATGGAAGCTTTAGTTGGGCGATTTTATTTGCACTCTGTTTTTAACTTATGATCCTTTTGTATGGAAATATTGTATCTCATGTTTCTTGATTAGAAACTAATTTGATAATCACATTTTCAAGGAAGCTGCCCATATGCCTTCTCTTCTATTTTGAAAAAGATCTTTGTAAGAATTTATTGCTACAATTCCCTCTTATGTTAGTTTTAGCATCCACCAAATATATTCCCAATTCAATGTCCTTCTATAGGGTATATACCTTTAATCTTAAACTACAAATATTATCCAGAGATCCACATGTGCAGAGTCCAATTGTCTTTTCATGCTAATCATTACTCTGTATGGTATTGCAGGATGACTTCGAATTTACTTAAGATTGTATTTCCTTCCAAATACATGAAGAGTCTTTTTTAGATGTAACGAATCGTATAGTGGTAGTGAGTGGACTTACGAATGATTCAAGCAATGTGAAGAAGGGAAGATCTTTGGAAGGATCTTGTTGTGCATCCCTCTTGGTCACTGTTGTGTGGATTAGACTCTATCTGAGGTAAAAGCTTTGTATATCATATTTTGTGGCCCAAATTTGCAAGTATGGCTAATATGTTCTGTTGGAACCAGGAACATCAAATTATTATGTTGCTAAATAAGATGAATGAGACAGGTGAAAACTTGGGAGATGTCGAGATGACAATCCTGCAGGCTAGTGACCTTCCATTTGTGCATATTGCAGGAACCACATGTGTAAATAACTAGGATTTGTACTAGTTGAAGGTAACTGATGGATCTGGAGCTTGCATATTGATTTCTTACTCATGATATCTAGAGTTCTATTCCAATCATGTCAATTCAATGTTTAAGACATTGATGGCAAAAGGGAAAAAGTAGCATATCGTGCTTTTCTGTCGACTCCTATTCATGTCAGAGTTTTAAGAAGTGGCTCTGGTTGGACTGGGAACCAGACCAGTCCAGTCTGGTTTCCCAGCAAAAATAGTATTGATCAAGAACTAGTGGTATTGACCCTATTCAACCGCTAACCAGGTGTAGCTATCAACTGATACCCAGCAAACCTGTCAACTGGTTTGGACCAGCTCTGGGCCATAAAAAAGTTTATAGGAGTAACGTTGGAATTGGGTTGGGGTTTGGCACTCCAACCTCTTGTAACTAACAAGTGTGCCAACCCTTTGCTCTGGTGTCTTCTTGCTACAATCGTGGTGGATAATTTATTTATTGACCATATTGGCCTAATTTAAAATTGAACAGGATGCTATTAAGATGACATCAAGCATGTGTATTCTATTAAGATGCTACAATGTCTGCTGACTCACTGGGCTTCTTTTGTTCTAAAAGTGTGTAATCTAATATATGCAAAGCATTCTATCAGACATCACATGCAATTGGTTCAGTCGGTCGAACTGGAAGAGCTCGGTTCTACCACTTTGATTGGTTGAACCACTAGCCTGGTTTTAAAACATTTGTTCTTTTATTATTCCTATTTATTATTTATCTGCTCTTCTCATCAGCACGATTAGCGATAGCTTAGTTCTTCCTCCTATGTGCATGATGCATACACATGTCATTACATGCTTGCAATTTCAAAGGATGTTTTACTTTCTACCTTACTATAGCTGCAAAAAGTTCCAACATGCCTTGACAGCTGGAGCCTTGTATGTAGGTTAAGAAATGTGTCTTTGATGGCCCTAATGGTTTAGTAGTGCCCTTTTTGCTTGTATTTTGTTAGGATATTTTTGCTCAGTTGTGTTATTCTCACTTCTGAAACACTAATCTCGTGAAACTGCACATTTAGGACCATATCTTACGCCTAGAGATGGAGAATGAGAAGCTTCGCAGCATTCCCCGTCCTGTAGTTCTCCCTTGTCAGTTGGTGGTAAGAACATTTTGACATTGTCATACCATCAAGCTAAGGATCAATTCATTGCTATGCCATCAATTGTATAGTTCTGAAGGTTTTTTCTTTGGGCTTCTTGCCATGTCCATTTGCAATTTTGGATGTCTGGAAACTTATTGTTGCCCATACTCTTTCCTTAGTGATCAATGTTTGATAAACTTGCCAGTGTCGGTAACAAATTTATCTCGTTGGCTGGGTATTGGAATTGAATTAATCCTGTCCATGCTCCTTACTACATTTCCACTTAGAACCTTCTATTAAGTTCAAACGTGACTAGCATAGGTACACTGTGCCTCTTTAACAGGCCACTTCATGTTTGTCCCTATAGGTTGAAGAAGTGCAAAAATATGCTCTAAAGAAGAATATGTTTTAGTCGAAGAAGTAAAAAAAATGAAGTATTAGTTTTCCCCTAAATTTTAAATCAATTGAGAGGACAAAGTGCGAAATGATTTAATAGTCACCAGACAAATACAAAATGAATAATCATTCTCTCATGGTAGGTGCATAGCAGTCTTGAGTTACTGACTGAGAACCACTATTTACAAGTTCATGACCATAGATACTATCATGGCATCTAGTGTAGCAAGATACTGTGGAGCATTCATAGTTACATGCATGCTATAGCCTCTTTAGGCAATTAAGGTTTGCTTCCTGCCTGTGTTTTACCGTAATGCATGTGTTGTAATTTTACTTTTACCCAACAAAGGTATCTAAATATCATGTTAGTTATGGCCATACATTCAAGGAACACTGGACTGAAATCAAGTTGATCTTTTTTTTGGCAATGGGAGGTAGAGGTGTGGCTTGTGTTTTAGCTGCAAGAACGTGGGCCCTGATCTACATATTGGACGAGTATGAAGAAGAAATCTCTGATTCAGAATGACTGTCTGTTCAAGAGTTTGTGGTGGTTATGCTTATGTTGCTGCTGTGGGTGGACCTCTCATACTTGGAGCTGCAGACATTGGTGTGAGAAGCAATGCATGTGGGCTTTCTGACTGATGCTCTTCGACTTCACTCTTTCTGGAGAAATCTTAATCCATACCTGCCATGTGCCATTTCTGTTAGGCAGGTATTTGTCGATAAAAAAAAAAGTGGAGTAAAATGTAGCGATTTATCTATCGAGTGGGATAGAATTGACCGAAAGATGCTGAATCATGGCTTTTATCTGATGGTAACTGTCGTCATGGTATTGCTGTAAGCTTTGAGACCTGCTCGATAGTGCCAAGCTTTTGCTTCATCTGTATATGTTCACTATTTTCATGTGTAAGAGAACCAATTGTTTGGTTTGGATTATCTACACTTTGGGCTGAATGGTTTAGGCAGTGTACTCGACTAGCAAACTCTGCATTTGAATGTTGAGATCTCTTACCCAGAATTGACTTGCTCCTCTCCACGTGTCATTGTTAAGTGATGCATTCGATCCGGTGTAGATAATGCATTCTTGCGGGGAACATGACTAGCCAGATATATGGTTTCAGTTTGGCAATAAAGAACATAGCCTGTATTCCAATCTCAGATATTTGGAGCCCTCAAATAGATGGTAGGTTTAAGATCATGAGATTCTGTCTACAGCATCGTGAATGGACTTTGTATCCTTAATAAAGGGCATCATGGAGTCTTTTAATTAAACGATGTACATCCAGGAATCAATAATTTTTTAATTGTAGTATTCTTTCTCTCGGAATTATTGCCAATCTCCAGGAGAAAGTATGCATGAATGTAACATGTGCATTTGTGATACTTCTTTTCTTATGTTTTTTATTTGTCATGATGATAGATCTTTGGGAACTTCGGCTGAATTGACTCTTCCTTTATTTATAGGCCTTCCAAATCTTCACGTCTTCAATGTATTCTTCCTAATGCATGTGCAGAAATAGTGACATTTAACATTAATTATATGATGGGACAATAACATTATCAACAAAATAAATGATTGTTAATAGGTTCGCTGCCAATGCAAATCCCATGTAAACTTTAAATTCCATGACTTGTTTTACACAAGCTTGTTTTGGAGAAATTGTCGTTAAAAGTTTCGAGGACCGAGAAAATAAGAAGAGAAGGCTAGGAAAAGAAGAATGGCTAAGGTAGACGCTCTACTATTAATAGGAAGTGTCTAAGAAGATAACTTGTGTCTATCGTGCTAGACACTTTTGGCTAAACCTTCTATTTATAGCCATTGTAGGGCCTCATAAAATTTACTTCTGCCACTATTCTTAGTAACAATAGAACTAATGATCATTTGTAACTCAACATCATTATTAAACTAACCATCCGAATGATTGGGCAATATCAAGGTAACTTAGCATCATGTCTTAACAGTGGGTGTTCCGAAAAATAGCTTTATTGCCTGTGGATAGAAGCACACTGGCAAGACTTAATACATGGGACTTTGATCAGAAAATTAGCCACTTAAGAAGGCAACAAAGCTGATCTATACACAAACAAATAACTTTATTAATGATGATGGGGCACCTAAATGCCCTCATATTAGTTTAACCAACTAATCTTCTTTTCTAATTGGATCTTCTATTCATCTATTGATAAAAATACATACAAACATGTCGCCATGTGCTTATTACATCTTTTCTTATCTACTTAGTGGTAAAAATATCCTATCAATATCCACTTGGCATCACCTAAGTGAAAGTGAGTTTTAGCTATTCAAGTGTGGAAACACTTGACATCCTTTCAAGCCAAATGAGTTTTGGATTTTTGGCACACAATATTAGGAGAAATTACCAAGAAAGTCTTAAGCCTATTGTGCTTCCACCAATTCAGTCCTAAACTTTCAAATTTGGCTAATTGAATTATGAACTTTTTGAGAATTTGCCAATGTAATTCATCAAGTCAAATTTTGAGCAGAAATTACTTACATGTATAATGTTTACAATTTTTTCTTATTTTTCTGACTTTTTTCTTCTTCTTTTTTCCCCTTTTCCTTTTGCCAGTGGATGGTGAGGGCGAGTGACTTTGGCAAATTCCATGGTCTCTGTCCATTCTAATCCCCTGTGGAATTGACTACCATATATACTCTTATCTTATAATGTGTTTCATCTCGAACTCAGAATAGTTCCACAAGCATAGTTTGCCTATGAGAGAGAGGAAATGGGAAAATTGTTCAAAAAGTCATAAATCCATTGCGCTTTTGCCAATTCAGTCATAAACATTTTAATCATGCCAGCTGAGTCGTAAACATTTTAACATTTTGTTAGTTGAGTCTATCAGACTAATTTTGGTTAGAATTTACTAATGTGGACGGCCGACGCTGAAGTCACTTTTTTTAATTCTATTTTGATTTTTTTATGGTTTTTTCTTTTCTTTTCTTTTCTTTTCTTTTTTACTTTTTTTTTTTGCTTTTATCATTATTTTTTTTTTTATTTTTTTTTTTGGGTTTTGGAGTTAGGCCGGCAAGGGCCACAACGCCCTTGCTAGCCAAAGCGAGGGCACATGAGCCCTCGAGCTAAAAATAAAAGCCTACCCAAAAAATTCAAAATATTATTTGACCTAACTCCAAAACCCAAAAATAAAAGCAAAAAAAGTAAAAAAAGAAAAGAAAAGAAAAAAACCAACAAAAAATTCAAAATATTATTCAAAAAGTGTCATTTCAATGCCTACCATCCACGTTAGCAAATTTCGGCTAAAATTGACTAGATGAACTCAATTGGTAAAAGATGAAATGTTTAGTATTTAATTGACAAAATTGAAAGTTTACAGCTAAATTAGCAAAAATGCAATAGGTTTAGGACTTTTTGGATAATTTACCCAAGAGGGAGTAGTAATGGAAGTCCCCATTTTGATTTGGTTAAACACATATACACAACTCTCATATGTTGAACTCCCTTTGTTTGGGTTATCATGCTTGTAAATTTGACGATCTTGACCAGTATCTCCAATCCGTTCGGCATCTTCCTATCCATCACCTCGGCCTACTTTGTAGAATATGAAGTACATTGGGCGACTGCTATTCGATATACTACCGCAGCACATGACATGGGGAATCAACTCTAAAAGCGTCTTCAACTCTTCAACTCTTCATCTTGCGTCACAGCGGCAACTATTTTTACAATTCGTCCCTTGAAATCAATTCTTTAAAATCATTATAAGAGATCTAGCCATTTCCTTTATGTACAAAATGAACCGTGACACATGTGTATTGTATTCTCCATACCATTAGAAAGAACGTGGATATCTTTCTCGAAAGTAATTCCTTTAGATGAGATGTAGATATCTCTCTCGAGAAAATGGGTTGGGGTGTGGAACTCCAACCTCTCGTAACTAACAGGCATGCCAACCATTTGCTTCGCGTGTTTTCTTCCTTCTTTTTGTGGCGGATAATTTATTTATTGACCGTGTTGGCTTAGTCTATTAGAAATTAAAACAATGCCTCTGAGAACCAAAATCCAGTCTTTTGCGCTCGAGTCTGCCAAGTGACTGGGGCTCCTTTTGTTCTCAACATGCATATTCTATGAGATAACGTCACATGCAATTGGTTCAACTGGTTGAACCGGTAGAGTTCGGTTCTCAAGTTTAACAAGTTGAACCGCTAGTCTGGTTTTATAAACTTTTGTTCTTTTGTTCTTCCTACTTATTATGTATATGCTCTCCTCATTGACACGAGTATAAGATTATGAGATTATATTTCATATTCTTGACAAGAGTATCATGTATCCAAAAAACTTAATGATGTATAGATATACAGGAATCCAAAATTGTTTAATTTTATCATTCATTCTCTAGGATTTATTGCCAATCTATTGGAGAAACTCTTATAGACGCAATAGCTTTGTGTTCGATCATATGCACCAAGATGGTAATCGTATATATGATTGTATGCATGTAAAATGTGCATATGTAATATTTCCGTTCCTCTGTTTATAAATTATCATTATGAGAGCTTCTTTGTCGGCTTTAGTCGAATCTACTATGAGATTAACCTACTTTATTAATTTATTATCAAAATCTTCACGTCATCAATGTATTCTTTCCTAATGCATAATAACTGCAGAAATAGTGACAACGCCAATTAATAATATGATGAAACAATAAATATTACCAACAAAATAAATTATTGGTATTTGGTCCACTACCGAGGCAAACCACATATTAAATCAAACTATTCACGAGCAGTCTTAGATGAGCTCATTTTGAAAAGACCACAATTAAAATTTTCAAGGACCGAGAAAACAATAAGAGAAGGCCAGGATCATGGGTACTACTTGAATATGGAGAGACGCTATACTATTGATATGAAACTAATAGAAGGCAATTTGTGTCTATCACTCATAACACCTTTGGCTAAACCTCTATCATAGCTATTGTGTCGTCTTATAAAATTTGCTTCTACTATTGTTTTAGTAATTATTGAACTATGTTTGTAACTCAACATCATTATTAAACTAATAATCTGAATGAATGGAGGATATTGAGGGAACTTAGTATCATAATTTATCAGTGGATGCATTCTGAAAAGTAGTTGTATTGCTTGTGGACAGCAGCAAATAGGCAAGACTCAATACATAGCACTTGATCAATGTGGTTGTAATGCTGATGCAAAACAAGTGCATAATCCGAGCACACTCTTTGAATGATATACCTTGCGTTCCTTACATGTGAAAAATCAAAGAACCTTTTGAAGAAAGATGTTGAAAGAACTAGAGTAGAGAGATACCATCTGATAAAAAATTAGTAAACAAAGCTATTCTATCTACATATTAAATGCTAATTTGTATAAGAAATTAGCCAAAATTCAAGGCCTCGATAGGTTAAAGCATTTTCGGGGTAAGTACATTATCAGTGCCAAAACTTGTGTACGGTACTCATTTTGGTGCCAAAACTTTATTTTGAATCACTTAAGTGCCAAAACTTTTGAAAAACGATCATTTTAGTACCAACGCCAATCTGGATTGGCCGGAAATCTGACATGACACTTTTTTATTAAGTTTTGAAGTTAATGTGACTCGTCGAAGAGTATAGTCGGCATTTAAACAACAAAATGACGCCGTTTGATATCTTTACCCCAATTCAAAACCCTAAATCCCCAAATTGTGAGAGAGAGAGAGAGAGAGAGAGAGAGAGAGAGAGAGAGAGAGAGAGAGAGAAGGCATGTCATGGGCTTCTTGTCATCTTCTTCCTCAAAGAACAACACCAGCACCAACTAGCAGCTACACCAGCAACGCACCAACACCAGCACTAGCACCAGCACAACTCCGCCTCCGGTTTGTCCGACATTGTTGACAAGTCCAAGCTCTTATCCTCCTCCTTCTCCTTCCCCCTTTAGAAGGACCCACTTCAACCGCTCCCTGAGCAGAACCCAATCCGCCATCTCCATCTACGCCCTCCTTGTTTCCCTCGCCCTCCTCGTCTTCGCTCTCTCCACCTTGACCCCCCTTCTTACTTCTCCTCCTCCGCCCTCACCTCCTATTCTTCCCATCACTTTTGCCCAAGAACAACCTCAGCCTCTCCTCGCTAGGCAAGTTGAGCAACTATGACGGAGGCCGAACAACGATGTCGAGACAACTACGATGGAGGCCGAGCGACGATGGCGAGCAACTACGACAGATGCCGAGCGACGGCAACCAAGCGATGGCGGCCGAGCGAGCTAGGTTGACATTGGGTGAGGATCGGATAAAAAAACCCTAATTTCAATCCAAAAAAAAAAAAAAATCCCCAAATGAGTTGTGCAACATCATTTTGTGAGGCCATCCATTTATGATGGCAAAATGATGTTGTTTTCTTAAGGAGGATGGAAAATGACATCATTTAAAAGCCATATCGATTTTTTTTTAAATATAAAAGCCACGTAATCATTTTGGCTAGAATCTCTCGCATGTGGCATCAAAGTGATCATTTTTCCTCCGATTTGGCAATTAAATGATCCAAAATAAAGTTTTGGCACCAAAGTGAGTGCCATACATAAGTTTTGGCACTGATAGTGTACTTACCCCAGCATTTGTCATAACTATATACCAAAGAGTGCACTTCAATGGAAAGGCTATATCTTCCTAAATCCGAAAGTCTAATGATTTTATTTGTTAATTTGTGCAAGAAATTAGCCAAAACTCAAGGCCTCGATAGGTTGGAGTTCTTGGAAAGACTGGATATCTCTAGGCACACTTCAATTGAAAGGCTACTCCTTCCAAAATCCAAGAGTCTGAAGATATTGAAGGCTAATGAATGCAAAAAATGGTTGAAATTTAAGGCCTCGATAGTTTGGAGTTTTTGGAATGTTTTATTATTGTTGGATGCAAATCACTCAAAACAATTTCAAAATTATATGGAACTCAGATCAATAATATGAGATTGAAGATAGAAAATTGATACAAATTGAATTAGAGTATACGGATAACTTGGATGAGTCAATATGGTGGAAATGATCCCCATTTACTATCAAAGGTACATAGAACAGGTAAATTACCTTTATTCTTTTAAGATCTACTACCCAATTTTCATTTGTATTTCCTACTCGCAATATCTTTCAAGATTTATGATCTCGCCATTATTATTTCCTGGATGATAGTTCCTCATTGTTTTCTTACTTGAATTCCATGTCCATGGAAGTTATTATGCTAGAAAGGGGAATAGATTCACCCGATCCTCGGGCACGCACACATCCTTTCTCACTTGGTCGATTTTATAATGCGATATCACAGGACTCGCCGGATGCGGAAGTAGTTAAAATCCCCAAACAATAAAACAGTCATATTTTTCATTCCAAATTTTTATCACTTTTTGTTTTCTTACATCCGGGCCGTACTCAAGGCCCTTCTCGGGATTATCTTCTTCTCCCAAAGATCTTTCTCCTTAAGTTTGAATTCAAGGAATTTTCCCAAACCGGGATGAGTGGAGATGTCCATGGAAGTTCATGTGTGCTTTGGCAAAATGATTTAGCTTATCATGCTAGAAAGCCACATGGGAATAGATGAAGAGGCTTTCTAAGTGCATCATTTGTCATTAGTCTTTGGGTAAGATCCTTCATCCTGGTCATTTACCAATCAACAATTCAATCTCAATCAATTCCAATCAATTTGTACAACGTGGAGCTCAAATAAAGGAAATTAAAGATTCTCGACATTTGATTGATTTTAGAATGCTGGAATTACTGAATAAAAATTGATGTGTATAGGTATTTCGATAGCATGCTGAAGGTCATTGTATAGGTCGAAGAAAATGCTAAATGAAGGACCCTATATGGCGATCGTGGGGGAGAAGAGAGAGGAGAGAGGGAAAGAAGAAAGGAAAGAGATAAGAAGAAGGGAGGAGATAGAATTTTGATTAGTTCTAATATGAGGTTTTAGAAAAATAAAAATAAACAACAATACTTTTCGTGGGGGAGAAGAGAGAGGAGAGAGGGAAAGAAGAAAGGAAAGAGATAAGAAGAAGGAGGAGATAGAATTTTATTTGCCAATTTAAAATTTTCGTGGGGGTGCTCGCACGAAGGGAGAGGGAGATAGAAAGAGAAAAAGAGAGAGAAAAGAGAAAAGAAAAGAGAATGGAGAGAGAGAGAAAAATAAAAATAAACAACAATACTTTTCTTATTTGATTTTCTTTTCTCTTTCCCTTTCTAATTTCTTTTGACTTCATTTTTCTTTTGATAATTTCTTTATTGAAATTTCAGACTCGTCAATAATTTGACGGACAATGAGACAGGATCCTAAAAATAAGAATTATGACGCACTTAAAATTTGATTTCCAAAATCGAGTTCAATTTCGTGGCTAAAAATCGATCAGACGTGATTTTAGCCCAATCCAACCAATTAGGTTAGTTTTTAGGGATTTTACAACTGATACACCCCTTAATGGCTTTACCCAATAGGTTAGTTAACTTGTGAGTGATCAGCTCAAAGACATAGGCAACTTTCACGATTGCATGTCACATTTCAAAGGAAATTAAAGATTCTCACATTTGATTGATTTTAGAAGGCTGGAATTACTGAATAAAAATTGATGTTATAGGCATTTCGATGCAAAATGGAACATGCTAAATGAATGATATGGCAATCCTTCTAATATGAGGTTTTACTATGCAATTCAGTCATGTTTCAAAGGTACACTTAAGAGTAAATTTATAGTGCAAAAGGAACATGTTGATAGCATCCCTTACTATGCATAGTCTACTGACTTGGGATAAGATTTGTTCACCCATTAAGTTCCACACAATTTATCTCACAAAATTATCTACATTAGCTGATTAAAGTAATCGTGTCAGTCTAGAAATGCTAAATCCAATAACAAGCTCTTCTCCTAATGGTGTGGTCGTGAGTGAACTAGCAAACACAACAAAAGCAAAAGCATTGTGAATTATTTGGTTCTATTGAGAAAATTGTAATTCGAATTTTTTTGACAACAAATACATGTTCATTTGGTTTGAGTCCAAGATATACCTACTTCAAGGCTAATAATAGATTATCCCAAAGAATGCACCTTGATGTTTGTACTGTTGCTAAAGCCATCTGCCATATACCCAAATTTTTGAGTGCAAGACATTACTAGAATAAATTTGACATAATTGGCTGTATTGTGAAATAATTCCTTATATAGTGCATAACCTCCTTTTAGTTCATTTACTTGCTGAAAAGTAGAACGCAGGAAGCATTTGTGTAAGTTTCCTGAGGAAACTTTTTGGTATCCTATATGCCATTTGAAATTTGTCTTGTATTAATTCTAATGCATGAATAGTACATAATGATAAGGAAAAGAATCATCCTATGTCCCCCAAAAGTAGACATCTTGAGTTGAATACATTAGCTAATTTGATCAAAGCTTTTGTGGTTGATGATGTTAGCTGCCTTATTAGTTGGATCCAAAGAGTTCAAAAAGAATATCGAGTTTGACAAAATAGAGACCCGCAAACGTCTTAGAATTATTACTAGTTTGTTGATGATAGTTGGTGGATTGATTTCATCTAGCTCATTGGCATGATTCAGTTATCATGCCAATGGTTAATGTAAGTGCTGAAATGTTCGAGAGAGCTTTCACAAGGCATTTCTAAAAAGAAACAAAATCATCAAAGGATGAGGAGCTTGATGTTTCTTGAACTTCTCCAAACACTGTCAATGCATCCTTGGAATGGTAAAGGGTGTGTGCATGCTATCATCCTTTTGGGCCCACTAGTTAAAGTGTCCATGAAAATAAAGAAATTGAATTGGTGGGGATGTTATTTATGCTAGATATACTAGTTATGTCAAATGCAAAAATGTTTGATACCCATGTGGAGTTAGTAGGTTTAGGCCCTACAAAATACCATCTAAATGTTTTCGAGCACCTTTATAGTTTTCAGAGATTTTGATGATGTTTCTCAAACTATAATGATTCTTCTAGCTCATCTTCTTCCTCTTTTTTAATGATTGAGCATTCCATACAATGACATATTCAATATATACTAGATTGTAGAGTATAGGTTGGAAATTTTCTCACATTTTGTACTAATTGAAGTTAATTTATCTTCTTTTGATTACAAAGGGGCATATTCACGCTTCATTTTGATTAATCAAGTTTGCTGGTGGGAGTTTAACTTACTTGTTAATAGGATATCTCAAGCTATGCCGCTATATCCAAGTATCTTAAGTTCTTACATGACCTTTTCCATTGGTAATTTAAATTTGTAAGAGCTTAGGATTAGATGGCTAGCCTTGGCAATTCATGCTATCTATTCTCAATGGAAAAGTCTAGAAAAGAGGCATTTTTTCTAGAAACATCTGAAAGCTCCACGCCTCATATTGTCCTCTAGATTTGGAGAACATGTTGAGTGCACTATAGTACTTGAGCCAACCCTTGAATGGTTTCTACTAAGATTCTTAGTGGTAGATTTAGTACACTTATGATCCTTGCCTAAAGTAAGCTTACATAGATACACTCCATCTTGGGGTTCCAAGGTAGACAATAAGATCTATTTTTGAATTGAGATAATGGATTGGAGGCTACCAAAGAAGTATAGATTTGCATCACTTTTGATGACCTACCAGCCCAAAGAAATCCCATATCAAGCGATTGAATTCTCTCTCAATTATCTTGTATTGTTATTGTGACATCCTAAATTTTCAACCCATCATGATAAAATGAAATGGGCATTTCGTCGACATGCCTATGATCTTTTTCTCTGAGCTGATTATTCACAAGTTAACAAATCAATTAGGTGAAGCCATTAAGGGATATAAACACGGCAGACTTGAGAATTTGATCGAAAATCGACTGCTCAACCGTGATAATTGACAAAATTCAATACAACACCGTTATAATCAAATTGTGATCATTCAACAAAATCATGTAATTGAATTGCGGGTGATTCCGCATGATTATGAAATTCACGTGGAACAACACTAACCCGATTTTCTGTCAATTTTATACTCGATGCCTATAATTGAAACATTGCGATTTATACGACAACTGAGAGTTGCCGACGAGTCGGAGATGCACAAACATGAATAAAAAATTATCGACCACGGGTCAAACGCAATAAAATCCCTAAAAGTTACCTGGTAGGTTAGATTGTACTAAAATTGCATCCGGTCGATCTTTAACCGCAAAATTGAATTTGATTTCAGGAATTGAACATTTGAGCATGTCACGATTTATTTTTAGGACATCGTCTCATCTTTTGAAGCAATTCCATCAAGCCTGGAAAATTGTGGAAAAATCAATTTCAACAAATAAGGATTTTGGAAATTTGGATGGGCACCTTAATTGGCATTTTTGGCTACTAAAATGACTTGAAATGTGAAGATTTGGAAGGAAAATCACCAATGGTTAGTCCCTTGATAAAGTTGCTGAATACTTTGGAGGCTTGAACACTCAAGTGCATGGGATATTTTGCATGGCCCCTATTAGCCCAAGTCTTGACTTCTTGGCCTTCTTCTTTCCCCTCCATTTCCCCTTCATGCATGCACCTCCCCTGGCCAAAATCTCTCTGCAGTCTCTTTCTTCTTGCTTCTTCATCATTTTTCATCTTCTCCTCCATTTTTGCTTACTGCCACTACTCCATCTTCCATCCCCTTAGCCGCACGCCCAAACAAAGCCACTCTAGCTCCAGTCAACCAGCTAGCCTCATCGTCCATCACCCAGCTGGTCCTCCTCACCACCTCATGTTGTCCCCGAGCACGCTCAACCACCTCCGTCCGCCACGCCGTCCAGCCCGCCAACAACCAGCAGCTAGCCCCGCTCGTCCGCGCATTGTCCCCAATGTTTAGCCACATTGACCAGCCGTCCAACTCTCTCGATCCAACCCTTCCAAAACTAGTTTACCAGCCTTAGTTGTGAGCTTATGGGTTTTTTTCAGCCTCATCCGGCCTTCTGTTGGTGATGTTGTAGTCTCAGGTCTTGGTTGACTTCGCACCGCCGTCGCCGTGAACCTGTCGCCTTGTTAATCGGGTGAGTTAACGCCCTAATCTTGGATTAGGAAGTTAATTGCACTTAGTAGGTGGATTAGTGTTAGTTAAGGATTAGTGGTTAGTTTAATTAGTGTAACTAAGTTAGTTAGATTAGTTAGTTACCTAGACTAGCTTAGTTAGGTGGTTAGTTAGGTTAATTAGTTAGATTAGTTAGGTTGAGGTAATTAGCCTAGTTAGATTAGTTTAGTTAGCTCAATTAGGTTAATTCGGTTAGCTTAATTAGATTAATTAAGTGGATTATTTTAAATAATTTTGTATTTAATTTATTTATTTAATTAATTATAATTAGCGTAAATTATAACGGGATATCCGTTTATTAGAATTTTACACTGATCGTCGTGGTTGCATTTATATGTGAAATTGACTATTTATTTATGCAATTAAGTGCTTGGTGATCATTGTGATTTATTATTGCAAAAAATTGATTTTATAAGTATTTAATTAGAAAAATACCGGGTGTCGATTTTTGACACAAAAAATATTTAATTTATTATATAAAATCATGGATTTATAAATTGGGAGAGTATTGTGTTTATTGGTTCAATTTGAATTTATGGCGATGCATAATTATTTTATCGGGAATTTTTAATATAAAGAAAATTGGCCAAGTCCATTATTTGAAATTGAGGCATTTGAGAGCAAAGCACAATATTCTTGGCTGAATACGGATGTGAGTGTGATCACTATCAAAACCCATTCTGATGCGTTCATGCGGGACAATGCCTGATTAAGTTCGGATGCCCCTTGTCAACGAATGCTAGTCGCAGTGGAGGCTGGGCCGTGCTCCTTTATGAATTGCCATCTAGTTATAGATGTTTTCGTGCCTAATGGAGTGGGACAACGCTCGGTTATGCCGGATGACCGCCGACTGTTGAGTTGGTTGTGACCGTGGGGCCATAAATAATTAGACACGCCTAAGTGATTGAGATGGCTACGCTTGATTATGGGGCCAAATTGTGTGACACGGAATGGACGTGTCATAACGATTTTACCTTATAATCGGAACCCATGTGATTGATTGATATATGAAAATGATGTGTTCCAATTATTGATTACGTTTATTGTATGCATATGTTATATGTGATGAGCTAATGCGTAGGATGGTGTTGAGGCGAGGTAAGTTTGTGTGATGTATGTTAGGCTACCTTTGAGTGAGTTCTCATCCTAATTGGGGTTTAGGGTGTAGATTCACTGAGATTTATCTCACCCCATCATGATTAATCCTTTTTCAAGTCCTTAGATGGAGGTCCACCACTTCTTTTTGGGTGTCCACGGGAGGTGGAGACCAAGTCTACCCTTCTCCCCATCCACAGGACCACTTGGACCCGTGAGGTTGTGGTGACCACTATTTGGGTCGATGAGGGCCTACCTCACTTGGTACCTCATGCTTCAAAGCATGGTTCCTTAACAAGCCCAACGAGGTTCGGAGGGTCTTTTAGAGGGTTTTGACGGGCCTATCATCAAAACCGATTATGAGAAGGTAATTGGTCCCATGGATATCGATATATTGGACGATATCATGGTGAACTCGAGGCCGAGGCTGAAGGGTTTGGAGTTGAGGTAGCTGATCCTTTAGACATTGACATCACATATGGTGTTGTGGTAGACCCGGATCCTGAGTAGGTAGGGTCCAAGGTAGAGTTGGCTTGGTAGCTTCTTTTTGAATCTAAACTCCTGTATATAAATCTGTAGGTTGAACTTGATATGTTTATAAAGTGTGTTTGGTGAAAAGGTGTTGTCATATGATTTTACCATCCCAGTGTTTGATGGTTGTCAGGGTATCTATTTAAATTCACTTTCGCATGTGCATAAAACGAATGGGTCGGCAACGCGTCTTGGGGAACGTCGCATTTTAGTTGACCACCGATGGATGTGTGCGTGCACGGGGTTCGGGGTGTGACAGTTATGATGCTTTACCTCTATTCACATATTTTGATTACATTTTCTGGTCACTGTGCATTCTCTATCTGCCCTCTTCTTCTATTAATTTTATTGTGAAGAAATTACTCTCTCTCTCTCTCTCTCTCTCTCTCTCTCTCTCTCTCTCTCTCTCTCTCTCTCTCTCTCTCTCTCTCTCTCTCTCTCTCTACGTTGTTTTTCTGGTTGTTTTTCATGAACCCACTCTTCTTTGCACATTCATTGTGTGTCATCAATACTAGCTTCTTAATTATTCTAATCTACTCTAGGAAAACATATAACACCATTATGCCGAGGTCTTGCTAGCAAGGTTTCTATCTTGGGACTTGAAGATGGTACAATTTCACTGCATGATGTAGAAGCAAGTTTTCCATGCTATTGCTATAATGTTACCTTCATTACTTCTCAACAAGAAATTCCTTTTGCAATAATCCTTCATCATCATAATGTGTTCTTCTCTAATCTCTCTTGAGAAATATTCTGAATTGGTCAAAAGCTGCATGATGCAATGCAAACAGCAAGCTCGTTGAATGAACATTTAGCTGCTAATAGAGATGGCAATCCATGTTGACTAGTCATGTTTGGTAATGTCAAGTTGGTGTGGACTGTTAGATAGTTTAATTTGAGCAAGATAAGCTCAACAAATCTTATTAGATCATTGAACATGGCCCATTTATTAAATAGGTCAGCAAATGAGAAGAGAGGCACATCCTTAATGAACTGTTTGTTTCCCATGTCATAAATTAATTATAGATTCAATAGATATATACACTTTAGGACTTGAATCTAATTGATGTGATTAATTGCATCTCATGTGGGATAGGAAATTGTCACCTTCTGTTGATGTTGTCATTAATGATTGAAAATGCTTCAAATGTCAATCACAAATTTTAGCATAGTATTTACAAAAGTCGAGCTTATTGTGAGGATCTACACTCCAAGCGGATGGGGTCAATAGAAACAGTCATGACATGCTCATTTTCATCAAATTTATAGTTTATTTTGAATATTGAATCAAAAATATGTTCAGTTTAGTCAAATTAAAATGGATGTGGTTTCGGTGACTCCTAGATGATGGAATTTGTGTGTGCTTTAATTATGCTTGTGGGTAGAAAAGTTCAGTTATGTCATTAAGTTGTTGTTATTTGGTCATGAGTACGATGGCTGTGAATTTGGTTGATGTTGCTGTATTTCTTTCTTTGAAACTTTTACAAATTTATTAACCATCATCCATTTCATGGACTACGTTTTGCTTGGAAGAGAGTTTGATTTTACATAATACATAATGAATGTTATCTTACCAATCTAGTTTTCTTAACATGGATATGTGGTGTGCTACTTTATATATGCTGGTGCTTGTAGCAGTTATACATGCCATGGTATAATAGTTTCTAACATGGTATAAATATTAAGCATAATGAAAAACCGTTATGAGGCTTGAAGTCCCACGCGGCAGCTGTGTTGTGTCTCAATTGGGAGGAAGATGCCCAAGTGAGTAGAGTACGCATCTTTCAGTTTAAAAGTTGATATGACTTCTTGTTCTTGATTCTTAATTCATTCTTCATTTCTTACATGTTTTTAATGCTTTGTTTGCAGTTAAGTTTCAAACTAAGAATCTAATTGCACAATCCAACAACTTTAATAAATTATTACCTAGATATATCTTGTTGGGTCAATAAGATGTCTTACCCTCTTTATTGTCTTAGAGAAACAATGTAGAGAGTCAGAGAATTACTATAGTTTGGAGGATTTGGGGACACCGAATATTTGGGAAGGACACTTGCAAAGGAGTGTGAACAGATGGAATGCGAGCATTAGCAAAAGAATTAGAAAGCTGAAATGTAATAGAAACTTGTTCGTGTATAGAAGTTCTTACTTGAATGTGTTGTTTATTGCTCTTTCATTGTAAATTCTTCACATTAATGCTATATCTACTTTTTCCATTCGTAAATGTTCTTAAACATGCTACCTTAGTGGGAAAACTATGAACTAGGGGATAAATCATGGCTGATATGTGTACCAAATGTGAAATTTGGATCTCTTTGTATGCATAATAGGATTTTGAGTATGTATATCAGGGCTCAAAATTGGTTTATGTGACCATTGCAATCCTTTAATTAAAAACTTGTGCTTTTGGTTTTACCCAACTCATCAATTATTTGAGCTGAAATAACCATTTCTTATTTGGTCGATTCAGAACTTCTATTAATGGGGTTTGTCTATAGATATTTATATCCATATGCCTATTACCATGAAGTTTTACCGATATTTTTCATTTCTTTGCCTAAGTGACTAGAACCTTGAGACTATAATGAGAGAAGATGGAGAGAAAGAAAAGAAACCATTTAGGTTTAGGGGTTTTCTTCTGGAGATTGTCCTCAACAATGGTTTTTCACTTACCCTCTATCTAATATCTACTTTTATTTATTTCATCTCAAGTTTGATCACTTGATAATGTACATGAAAGCTTTAGCTAGGTGATCTTATCAGATTTGGCTCTCTATTTAGCTTACTATCCTTGTGTATAGTGTAAGTGTTAGTATGAATACCTAGAGATGGGTGAATATGTGTGAAGACAATTTTTCACAAAAACGATAGAAATATTTTACTTTTGAAACTGAGTCTGAAAAACAACAGACTCGAGCAAGTTCAAACTTTGCAGTTAAATAGAATTACGAACAAAATAAAAGAGTTCAGGGAAGAGAATATGAACACAAAATTTATAGTGATTTAACTTAAATCAAGCATACATCCACTCTCCACGTTGATAGCTTTATGGCTGGATTCCACTAAGAATCAAAAGAGAATTTACAATCTTGCAATCTCGACTTCACAATGAATAGTCCCTACTACTCTCTCACGAAGTCTTACCATGAGTCTCTCTCTTTTGTATACAACTTTGAGCTCAATGTTTGGAGTAACAAGGAAATGGAAAGTTTCAGACTTTGAAATTTCTTTTTCATGCACTCTATCAAACAACTAGAGAGTCCACCTTGAATGCTCCTTCATGCCTTATCGATCATTGGCACTTTTCAAAGAAATTCTTCCAATAAACCTATTAGACAAAATCAATCAAGGAGATCTCAAGCCGTTTGAAGATTGTGATGAAAGCCCGTTAATCATGTTCGTCCATAAAATCAGGATCTTGGTTTCCATAAATAGATTATTTCCATATTTACTTGCAATTTGAAAAGATTTGATGTATCTATATTGATTCCAATAAAGATAATCAATCTCGTAGGTGATATTTCCATCCAAAATGCCATATATAACTTGTACAAACCGAACTCTTGAAATAAGAAGGATAATCTCGCGTCTGGATAAGTCCTCTTTATTCACTTGCGTTTAGTCTAGAATTTGTCGGAATGGGCAAACTTCTGATGTCGAATAGACTTTGATACATTAAAGTCTGGCAGTCTTTAAACTTTGATACTAGAGTATGCCCATCTTTAAACTTTGACACAAAAATCTGTAAATCTTCATAATAGACTTTGGATAAGTTTTGTCAATTTCAAAACATCAAATGAGTATTCTCCAACATATAGAAATACCGATCACATGTTCCTAATTAGGAATTAATTCGATCATCATATTTTCAAGGAAGCTACCCAGATGCCTTTCTCTTCCATTTCGAAAAAGATATTTTGGTAGAATTTATTGCCACTATTCCCTCTAACTTCTATTTCCGCATTTACCAAATATATTCCCAATTCATTGTCCTTCTATGGGATATATACCTTTCATATGAAACTACACATATTATCGAGAGATCCACATGTGCAAAGTAAAACTATTTTTTCATGCTAATCATTTCCTTGTATGGCTCTACAAGATGACTCTAAAATTGCTTTGATATGACTTCTTGATCTTTATTCTTAAACTGTCAATGTTTTATTCTTCATATCTTCCAAATTATTTCTAGTTTTTTGTTTGTAGTTAAGTTTCCAACTTGGAATCTTATTTCATAGTCCAGCAGCTTTAATACGAGTTTATGGAAGATTTTTGAGATCTTTAAAGGACCGGGTGCTCTTTGTTTCTTGAACTTCTCCAAACTCTTGACAATGAATGCTTGGAATGAGAAAGGACGTTTGCATATTGTCATCCCACATTGCCCTGATTATATCTAACAAAAGCTTTGTGGAGCTAAAACTGTTTGCTAACTTGAGAGGTTTCTAAAATACTGAAAGTCTAGCCAACTCGTTTGATATAATGGTTGACGAATCGGACGGTTGTATTTTAAGTGGGAATCGTAGTTGACATCGTATGGAGGTCTATTGGAGTTTAAAGAGAGCTGTTTGTGATTCAAGTGTGGATCTTCATGCTAAAGTAGAAGCAATATTCGATGCTTGCCTGCTAAAGTTTGTGGGGTTGATAAAGAAATTAGAGGTTCTTACTATGAGAAGCTGTTGTTAGGTCGAAGGTCTCCGAAACAAAGTCTTGTGAGACCGATATCTTATTCCTATTGATTTTGCTACTAGAGTGATGGAGGATTGTTGGCTGGTGCCGTCTCTTTGTGGGGTTTAGCGAACATAACATCAAAGAAAGAGAAAAAAAAAGTCAAAAAGACAAAAAGAAAAAAAGGGGCCATTCGTGGAGTGAAGGTAAGGAAGAGAGAGAGCTCCTCGAGAAGAGTGCAAGAAGAAGAGGAAAAAGGGGCAGCGATTTTTTGGTCCATATTCGCAGGCCTAATGTAACTGGAATTGGCTCAATTTTAGAATGTTGTTAGTGAGACTGAGGCTTTTGAGTTGATTAATTTCGTTCTTTGAAAACCTTTTCCAAGATGTCTTTCATTTTCTACTATCATGGTTAAGGTTTCTTGCTCTATTTGTATTAATCCACCTCAATAATGATGAAATATTGTTGTATTGTTGATGTTACTATTCTTAGTGGAAGTTTTTGAGCGGTTTGTGATTTTCCCCCATTGAATTTTCCACATAAAAGTTTTAGTATTATTGTTGCCTTGTTTTTTTTTTATTAACATTTCGGCATTATATTTATTTATTTTGAGATCATAGTGCTAGACTACACAGCTAATTGTTGCTAGTGTTGAGTCCATTTGGTTAGTTTGATTTTGGGGAAGAAATTGCTTGTGGATTGGATTAGTTCTTAGTGAATTGTTACCTAATATACCCCAACAAGGTTGTTGGAATAGGAGTAGAAAATGTTTCTAGTGTGAAGGTCTCCGGAGCCCAATTGATGCGCATTTGCGACCGTGCTTCTAGTGGGATATTAAAGCTCAATTGATGTTGCTTTAGTTTTGTAATAAAGAATTAGCTCTAACAAAAGGAAAAAAAGGACATAAATAATCCAGTAGTCAAGGGTGCAATGTCATCCATAAATTTATGATTTACTTAATGTTTAATCTAAACCCTAAGATATATAAAAATGTTCAATATCGTATTTCCGTTAATTTAAATTTAACGAAATTTGCTTATATGATTCCCATTCATTATGATTTTGATCAATTTGATAACAGATGCATAAGAAAGGTGGCTACTATGGTTACAAGTTAACCCAACACTTTGGTAACCTTGCTCGTTTCGAAATCGCATACTTTTCTTCGTGATAAATGAGCCTAAGCCTGGACATCAAGTTCCATCTGACGTATGACACAAGCCGGCCCGAATTAGCCTGCCCATCAATCAAAAGAGTCTGCCTTCACTTTTGTAATCATGTCTTTGTCTCTTATTTTTCTCTCTCGCCTGCCCCTCTTCAGCAATTTTCTCTGCATGATTTTGGACTCTAGTGGACTTTCTTACTCTCTTGATCTTCCATTCTTGGACTTGCTCTTTAGCTCTATTCTTTCCTAACTAGCCTCGAGCCTTCCTCTGGGTTTGAGCTCTATCCTTCGCAAGCTCTCTTTCAGCTCACATTTTCCATCGACACTTCTATACACTCCTTGCAAATTGTTCTAGGCCCGGCGCTGCGTTTTTCAATTGCTCACGGAAGCTATGGAGGTTTATGAAGGACTGCAACGCATGCTTCCACTTCAGTTTTAGTTCAACAAGCCAATGGCTTCTCAAGTTCGGCTCCTAGTCGGCATTCTTTCACGAGCTAACGGGTAGTCAACTCGGTTTCGTGAAGTTTGCTCAATTTGCTCAATTTGAAAGGTTTGTCATTGGCAGTAACAACCCTGTTCTTGAAAGATATCCTCTAGCTTCTGAAGATGCTCAAGTAAAGTTAGCTTCGAGTTTTTTCAAGTTTCTCAATTAAGTATAAGTGCTCAAGAATACAGCCACCCATCAAAATCTTCTTCTTCACGTCATTGCTCACCTTGACCTGGTAGATGGACAAGGACTCGAGCGAAGTCTAGTCGATCCTTGACCGCCTAGCTTTGGTACCACTTATTGAGGGAAAAAGTATCGAAAAAGTCCTAAACATATTGCATTGGTACTAATTCATTCCTAAACATTTTGATTGAACCAATTTAGCCTTAAACATTTTTCATATTGGCACAAACTTAGTTCATCAGACCAATTAACTAGAAATTGCTAACATGGATGCTAATCGGCAGATTAGCCCCGAGATGGACATTTTAAAATAATATTTTAATATTTTTCTGAATTTATTGATTTCTTTTTTCTTTTTTTCCTTTCCCTTTTCTTTTCATCGGTGGCCATTGCTAGTCACCGGCCATAACCATAACCAGCAAGGGTCGGCCTTGTCAAGCCATGCCTGGGCGAGGGTGAGCGTTAGCCGTGCCTTGCTACGACGAGGCCCCCTCACCAAATTTGGCACGGCTGACTGAAGCATTTTGAGCAAGAAACTATGGACAATCAAAGACTCATTTATAACATGTAATGAATTTTAGAAAATGACGATAAGTATGCTTGACATATACAAATAAATAAGCATCTATCCACAGCTCAATTTTGTAGGATGGACAATTTTCATCACATTATTGTCTAAGATCAATGTGACACATGAGTAGCGAAACATTGCCATTTATGGGAGACCTACAAGGGCGTACAAATTGTTTTTTTAACGAGTCCTGCAAGGGCATACACAATTACTTTTGAAAACATTCTTAGTAAATACATACACTCTCTTGCATCTAATTAAATAATTAAAATAGAATATAAAATATAGTTGATTAATAAAAGCCCTCAACCTTCTACCCACAAGACTACACTGATAATTAGCCCTAATATCCATTGAATCATCCCCTTTAAAAGCATTTCCTTCCACTTTCCAATCCCATAAAAGTGTCACACAAATGCATGAAGTCCATGAGAGCATGCAATCTAAAATAACTAAGGCATGATAAAGTAAACGCTGAAATAGGCCAAAAGCATCAACGTGGGTCCAATAATTTTTTGCTAAATTTAGTCTATAGATTCTTTTGTATAACTTTAAATTTAACGTGATCACCAATAGTTCAAAAAATGTCTCTTAAGGTTTATTTGTATTTTTCGTTTCCTATCCATGGGAAAAACTAAAAAAAGGCAACTTACTGTATCATAAAGTCGAAATATATTGGAAGACTAATTAGGAAGGAAAGTAAAATTAGTCACAGTAGAGCAAAAAAAAAGAGCCAACTATCATTAACCCATTAGTTGAAGGAACATGGAGGCCCTTGAGATGCAACAGCGGCAAATAGTGAATCTTCTTGATGGAAGCATTCATAAGTCGGCAATTGGCATTAGAGCTATGCTTTATATACGATAAAACTATAAGTTGCTAGAATTGATTAAAAGTATTTTATATATATATATATATATATATATATATTATATTTATATATAAATTAATCATTCAAAAAAGGGAAAATTGGAAAAAAAAAAAAAAGTGGAGGGGGGGCCGAGCCAGGGTTGGGCCTGCCTGGCCCCTCCTTTTCCTGTTTCTTTCCCCCTATCGGGCCGGCCCGTTCTTCCTTTTTCCCTAGCCCGGCCTTCTTCTTTTTCTCTCTTCCGCCATTCCTTTTTCCAGTGCTGAACCGGTTGAAGAGAGGACGGACGTCCGCACCGCGAGGACAGACACGCAAGGACGCGGCGAGCGTCTTACCGGAGTTGGTGGTCGGAGGCAGACCGGCAGCGACAGCTCGCGTGGCAGGAAGCCATGCGCGCCGGGTAGAGAGCTTAAAAAGGAGGATTTTTGGAGAGAAATAGAGTGAGAGAGGGAATAGAGAAAGGGTGGATAGACCGTGAGAGCAACCGAGAGAGAGAGAGAGAGAGTTTGAGGGCGAGGAGCCCTCCGGCAGTACGGTCACGCCCGAACCCCGTCCGACGACTCCCGGCCGCGCTCTCGAGCCCGCGGCTCCCGTTCCCCGCGCCCAAGTCTCCGGTAGGTCAGGTTTTTTTTTTTAATCGATTTTTCGCGGGACGAGTCCGAGGATCCCGGCTCGGAGGCGTGCCAGGCGACCGGACGTGGTCCGATCCATCCAACTCGCCCTCCATTCGCCGTCACCGAGCCGGGTAGGGACTCTCGGCCGACACCTCTGTTTGTGCCCCTGCCTTGCCCCGTTTCGGGCTCGCCGGACCAGGCTTCCTCGTTGTCCGGTTAGCGCGAGCACCGGTCCCCGTTCGTGTGTGCGCTGCCGTTTTGGGTCGCTGCTGCTTGTTGATTATTATTGCGAGTTCGTGGTCGGTTTTTCCCCCTTTTAGCCAGTGCGCTTCAAACGTTCGACGAAATGCCTGAACCAAACCCCGCTCGGTTTAATCTCAACTGTCGAGTTATCCAAAGTGTGGGCAACATGAATACGTGCGGGGCGGTGTAATCTGTCCTATGATCAGTAAGTACATTTTCGGTGAGCTTTGACGGTGGTGGGTTCTCGTGTTCTGTTCGTTTGGAAGCAGGAATTGAGAGGCGACGGCAGATCGGGGGACTGCAGTAGAGAGAGAGAATGGCGGGGAAGTGGGCTTAGTTAGGATGTTGGTTAAATTTGGGTTTGGATTTTGGGCTGAATTAGAGTTTATTGGGCTTGGGTTTAAGCCAATATCGCAGCCCATATTGGGACCGGGCCCCAAGGCTCGGCCCGTAATCAAATTCACTCTGCTTCCTCAATAGTCAAATTCTTTCCCGCCTGTTCTTCCTCTTCCGTAATCTTCTCTGCAAAATTCTCAGGCTCCAGTGCACTTCCTTACTCGCTCTTCTCTCCCATCAGGCTTTCTTCTAGGGTTTTCGGGCTCTAACCCTCCACCACTAGCTCTCCCTCCCAGTTCGCATTTGCCACCGGACGCTTTGGCTGCGTTTTTGGCTGCTCCCGGAGCTTTTTCAGCTATGGAGACCGACCAAGGGTCGCCGCACGTGCTTCCCTTTCAGCTTCAGTTCGACAAACCGCTGGCTTCTCAGGTTCGGCTCCTGTTTCGGCCCTCTTTTGCAACCTAATAATGGGTGGGCCGATTCGATTGTTTTCCCATTCGGTTTTTTGTGAGGTTTTGGCTCGCTTTCATCCGATTGGCAGGTGAAGATGACGGAGTGGAATCCGGAGAAGGATTTGCTAGCGATCTTTATGGAGGACTCGAAGGTGGTGCTTCATTGCTTCAATTGGCAGAGGCTGTGGACAATCTCTCCTGGTAATTGCTTTGACTCCAGAAAGTTCTCTTTTTATTTTTTATTCAGCACGTCCATTTCTTCAACGATGGCTTGGTGTGTGCCCTTTGAGTCGTTGGCCTTATTCCCCCCTTTGCTTTTCCTTAATTTTACTACAAGCCTTTTCCCCAAAGAAATCACTTGAATTGCCAATCCAATTCAAATTGCGTTTGATGGAGATTTGGCCAATAAAGAGGTGAAGTGCTTGAAAGTCTAAATGAGGATGTAATGTTGAACAAAGGAATTGGTGTTTTACACGAAAATGAAGAGTGAATGATGGTAACGGGAGGGAAAATGTGGATATAACATAGTTGCAAATAAAGAATCCCAAGCTGATACTAGTTGAATGAAGCGATTTTTATTTACAGGAACGACAGATTCCTATAAACTTCTAGATAATATTGGTGCCTTAGGAGATTTCCATAACATAACGGACATTCATCTATCAACTAGAAGGGTAGCCTACTCCTGTATTGCCATCTTGTTGCCTTTTTCGGTACACTGGTTAAAGTGTTCATGAAGATAAAGAACTTGAATTTGAGGGAATGTCGTTTATGCTAGATAGACTAGTTATGTCAGATGTAGAAATGCTTGATGCCCACTTGCAGTTGGCAAGTTTAACCCCCGCAAAGTACCATCATGACGTCGTTAGGCATCTATATAGTTTTCCTTTGATTTTTGTTGGTGACTCTCACGATATAATATTACTTCTGGCTACTTTTCTTGTACTGGTTGAGCGTTCCTTACAAGGAGGGATTTAATATAGGCTGGAAAGTTTCACATTTTGAGCATGCATCCCTCATAATTGCAAGAGTCAAATCTTTGTATCAATGAATGATATTCAACTAATTTTTCCTACTAATAGCACTATTTGAGCCTAGGAGAAGTTAAGACTTATTTTTGCTACCAATTATGCTCCTTGGTTTCAATGTGGTAAGTGAAACTCTACTTTCTTATGGTATTATTACTGTTGACAAGCTAAAATTGAGAATGAAAACTTAGTTATCAAAAGAAAATGAGCAGATAAAATAACTGGCAAGTGCTTGGATGATAGTGAATTGGGCCTACATTGATCTCATCCGTGATGCACACCTTGGTTTTGAGAGCCTCTGTTCACAACAATTTGTTCATGTACTTAGATGTGGGAATTTGTTAGTTTATATTTTATTTTATTTTTACCAACTATTTTTCCAATTAGGTCGCCATTTTTTTTTAAGCTAAGCACCATTTTTTGGCAGAGTAATGCTAAAGATGATAAGTCCTGGTAAATGAAAATGGTTTACTAACTCACATGCAAAATAGATTCGTATTAGGTGTATGTAATATACTTACCTAAATACTTGGATTTTACCACTTCAAACGAGTTTTGTATGCTAGTCTTTGTATCCTTAGTATTTTTCTGTTTTGGGAATGTGTTGGTATCTCTTTGGATCCGAGATTTCTCTTGAACTTTTTAGATCTTGACTTTAAGTTGTAGAGGCACCCTTTTGTCACAATAATCTTACTTATAAAAGGAACCGCGATTGTGAGTTAAGGGAGTGTTTTTGCGCTCAATAAAAACATGTTATGTGGATGATGATTATGCTGATTAACACAAAATCATATTTGAAATGTTCGTTTGAAACTACATGATTAGATACAATGTTGTGATATAGGGTAATTGGAATAACTTAAAAATAGCACACCAAGGGTGCAAACCCATATAAGAAAAGACACCAAAAATTAAAGCCATGTACAGAACAATTTCAAAACCAAAATCGAGCTCAAACACAAGGTAACTCATGGACTATATCATGCAAGGCATTTACATCCGTATGCAATCTCCACTATACGCCAAAAGAGTACGACTCCAAGCCAAAGCTCTCTTGTTAAGCTCTTTCCAAATGACCCTAGAAAAAGAGAGGAATTGTGTTAAATCCTTCTTTTCTTGTGGCACTACAAACGAATGGCCTGCCAAGCTCAGAGTTGTTGCTCCATAAAAGCACCAATAACCCAAAGATAATTCGGCGCAAGTATGGGAAACTGTCCAAACCATTCTTGTCCACGAACGGTGAAGGAGGAGATGCCGCACGGATTCTGCCTCCCCCCTGCAAGGGAAGTGCCTGTGAACCAGTATTTTGCCTCTTTGTTTTAGGTTATCTAAAGTGAGGATTCGTTCCCAATTTGCTTCCCAAGCAAAAAGAGGAACTCTAATCAAAATCCTCACTTTCCGAATCGCTTCCCATGGAAAATCTATTCTACCACCAACAACCACCCCTATCGAGTAGCTTGTAGCGAGACTTTACTAGAAAGATTGCATCTAGGGTAGGACCAGCCATGGCAAAGACTCGAGAGACTTCGATTGGCATCTTCCACTGCTCTTGACGTTAATGACCATCTTGTCTAGCAGGAGTGCATCCCTTGGTAAAAGTAATATTGGCAAGGCAAGCTTATGTCCGTTGCCATCAAAAGAACAAGCTAGGAACCTAGCAATCTCCATACTCTTCAGATGTGGACCCAAGCACGTGAATTTTGGCAGTGGGCAAAATTCCTCTGCCTCTTGCAGATAAGAGGAATGGCCAGATCAAACATTAACAATACTTAATGATCCATTCAATGTGTGGATGAGGATAATCATAGACACATCGACTAGAGAATAATTCCATACGTTCAAGTTTGATATCCAATCATCACAAATTGGAAAAAAAATAATAATGATGCACGAAAAGATGCTGATTTGAATTATATATATAAATAAATGATAATGATGACATTGCATTTTTCCAAATTACAACTTCAAAAACTAAATCCACCGCCACGTTCACATCAATGTGATGTCCATGAGTCCTCCGATGCTTCCATACTAGCTCTGCTGGAATAGAGCCAAGCCTTCTCCTGTCAGGCCACTTCGTTTTGTTGGGGGTGTGCAACGAGATAACTATTGAGCATATGGCCCGAATCAGTCGATATTGTTTTTTAGACTAACTTAAACATCATGCCATATATGACATTATTTGTAAATTGGTGCGAATTAAGGCTCTCTTTGTTCCGCGAAAAGATGAATGATTTGGAAAAAAAAAACATCTTCCTAAAAATGATCGCTTATATTATTTGAAATAATTTACCAATGAAATATGTCTCAATTATCCAAACATTTTTCGTGCACGGTGAAATTTTTTTGCATTTGTTTATTGCAACAAGATTCGAAAAGGGAATTGATCGTGATTTTGAACCAGTTCTTTCTAGTTTTGTAACTGTACAAGTAATTATTTTTTGAAAAATATTTTCCAAATCATTGGTTTTCCGTGAAGGATTTCAATTGGCTATTCAATATAGGTCACTCTTTAGGAATTGATTTTCGCCTCATCTTTTCGATCTGAAATCGAGAGTGATGGACATGTATCACATTGGCTAATAGATAGAGTGCAGCGATTTTTATGTCGCTCACCTCGTATGATCTCAACATCACTGTGTTTGCGAGCTATATGCAGTCCGAAAATTGAAACATGAATGGACAAATCACTCAATCTGTGCATAACGTACAGATTTTCCTCATTTCTTTTTAATCAGTGACGATGCACGTTAGCATGCAGGAGCGCGTCGTTTTTGTCTACAGTAGCAAAACCCACCTAATCAAAATTCTTGTTCACGACAAGAAAAATAGAGGCTTGTAAAAAGCAATAGGATTTCATAAAAGAAATGCCTAAACGCTTAGTCATACGAAGAAAATTTACGATTTTTTTCAATGGACTGCTTTTCTATTTCGTTTTTTCATCTTTTTTTTTTTTGTTTGTTGCTGTGCTATTTCGTTTGTAGTTTTTTTCTTTTATTTATTTTGAGAATTTTTGCAATTTTATTTCTGGATAATTTGTAGAGCAATAATCAAAAGTTCATGTCGGGCATGAGCAATGCAAAAAATGAATATGGCTCAATCTTATCAAATCTTCATTTGCTTAGCAAAAAGGAGACAAGGTAAAAAGAAACTCCTTGATTCCCACCGTTCTTGTAACGAATTTCAAAGAACGAACTATTATGTGCTTTTTGAATATTACCGACTATTAGTCCGATCAATCGTTGCCGTACCAAGCATTATGAACCTTCTTCCATTGGAATAACAAAGATTATAACAAAGTATAGTGCTTTTCAAAACTAGTCGGTAGATGATCATATGCATTCTGAAGATTTCTCGACCCATTTGGTACGAAAAATGGAAGGTACGAAATAAAAACCGAACAGAATGGAGAAATGAAACGAAATGGAAAGAGGAATAGAGCCGAACGAGGGTTAACCTATTAATTCAGAAGATTCATATTCCACTGTGAAACATGTCCTTGAAAAAAGTAAGTGAGGACAAAAGGAAAAAAAAAAAACTAGCAGGTGCACCTGGGATCCGATAAAAATTTCAATTTTCAATTTCAGAGGAAAAAAAAGAGAAAGGAAGACGTGCCCCTTCCCCCCGCCTCCGACTATTAGACCGAGGGTAACAGCTCTATTCCAGCGAAGCTGGTGGCTGCGGTCCTCGGGCTGCTTGATGTAGACCGACGAAGGAGGGTCGCCGGCTGTGCGTCTGTTTCAGCTTTAAGTTTCGACGAACCGCTTTGTTTTCTCAAGTTCAGCTCCCGTTCAGGGCGTTCTTTCTGTAAAGTAGTGGGTGCGTCTGATCGACTGTTTTTCCGATTCGGTTTTGTGAGGTTTTGGCTCGATTTCTTCTGATTGGAAGGTGAGGATGGCGTGAGTGGAATCCGAAGAAGGGTTGGCTGGCGATGGTCGCGGAGGACTCAAAGGTTTTTAAGATGTCTATCCTAGGTTTTTGCTCGATTTCTTGTGTTTGAGCCGATGAAATTTAAGATGTGATGAAAGCAATTGTCTATTATTTTTAAGCTCATGAGATGCCTACTTGATTGGAGCGAAGCAGGACATCTCTGCAATTTTCTTTTCTTCAGAACCGGGTGTCTGAATATGAGACTGTTTGGTTGTAGAAACGCTGCAATGGATAAAAGAATGACAACTTTTTGCACTATTTGTTATCACGAAATGTTCGCAGAAATGCAACTTCGTTTACATTTCCAGGAGACATTAAAGGATTTTAATTTAGGGTCTGCATGACAACGTTTCTGTTCCTCAAAATTTCTGTTCTTTTGTTCCCCGGAACAAAAAAAGAACAAAAACCTGTTTGGTAAAACATTTGTTCCCGGGAACAATTTCTCTAATTTTTTGTTCCCGGGAAGAGTTTTGAGAAACAAAAAAAAATTGCTTCTTGTTCCCGGGAACAATTTCTAGAAATGAGCTGATTTTCTTTTTTTATTTTCTTTTATTTCCTTTTCTTGCCGCGGCCACCGTCAACCGCCTGGAGCCACCGCCCACCGCCGCCGCCGCCGCCGCCGCCGCCGGACGTCGGACGCCGCCGCCGCCGGCCGCCGAACGTCGGACGCCGCCGCCGGACGCCGGACGCCGCGCCGCCGCCCGCCGCTCGTCGCCGCCGCGCCGCCGCCGGACGCCGGACGCCGCCGCCGACGCCGGACGCCGCCACCGGACGCCGGACGTCGGACGCCGCCGCCACCCGCCGCTCGTCGCCGCCGCCGCCGCCCGCCGCCGCCCGCCGCCCGCCACCGCCCGCCGCTTTACCGCCACCGCCGCCGCCGCCCCGCCGCCGGCCCGCCCGGACGTCGGACGCCGCCGCCGCCGGACGCCGCCGCCGCCGCCCGCCGCTGCATCGCCCGCCGCCGCCGGACGTCGGACGCGCGCCGCCGCACGCCGGACGACGCCGCCACCGGACGCCGGACGTCGGACGCCCGCCGCCACCCGCCGCTCGTCGCCCCGCCGCCGCCGCCGCCGCCCCGCCGGCCCCCGCCGCCGCCGCGACGACCGCCAGCCGCCGACCCGTGGACGGGCGGCGGCATGGAGGGGGCGGCCGATGGCTTCCGACGGCGGTCGGCGGTGGACGGTCGGCGGCGGTCGGTCGTGGCAATGGCGTGCGGCGGCTGGTGGCCGGGCGGGGGCGGCGGCGGCGGCGGCGGCGGCGGTAATCCGTCGGCAAGAATAAAAAATGATTAAATACTAAAAAGAAATTGTTGCGTTACCAAACGCATTTCTATTCTTTTTCTATTCCAAGAGTAGAAATTTTGTGTCGTTACCAAACAGGTTCTTTTACTCAGAAATTGTTCCCCGGAGCAGAAATAGAAAAGAACTATTTCTGAAAAAAAACTCTTCCTGGGAACAGAAGCGTTGTCATGCGCAGCCTTAGTCTTCTTTTTTTGCACATTTTTTGGGCCTCTTGCCTATTAAATAATTGAGCTATTCTCACCTCAATGCTGGTTTGATAAATCTTTTCAACCTGATCTCTTATCAACACGCTATGTACTCACATAATATCAATTATCATCTATGTTTGATAGATTATTGGAGTAGCTTATATAGTAAAGTTATCAGCTATATGTTGATAGATTATTGGAGCAATTTACACAGTGACTTTGACACGTCAGTAATTCTAAAGATAATAGTAAGTGTACTCAAATGATAGTGATAATTTCCCAAAGAAGTTAGTAACTTGAATAAGTTGACTCAAATAGGAGCCTGTAATTTTCTATTAAAGTTAGTGATGAGTATATACGCCCCTGCAAAACCAACTCAGTCACACCCCTGCATATTACTAAAAAAGAATAGGAACAAAGGAAAACAGAAAAAAAGGTAGATGAAAAGTAGAGAAAGTCGGGGCCCAATTTCCACTGTAACAATTAGCAATTAGCAAAAGGGTAGTTCGGATCCCCACCTCGTCCCTGTGTGGGGCCTCGACCACCCCCATCGGACACGTCAATATGTTCATTGCTTTGGGATATATATCTTTTCACCCTTCATCTTTGACGCCTGGCTCCCCAGTCCCAGAGCTCCCGCCTTCAGTGACTTGTAATGAATCTTCATGCCTACGGATTAATATCTAAAGCTTCATTGAACTAGAAACATTCAAGACCTTACACTCAAAAGTACTCCTACACCACCCTCACTCATTCTCGCTCTTCATTGGACCACCGCATCCGACCATCAGCTCACCATTGTGCCGGCCATTACATCTACAAAGCGTAGGGAACAAAAATAAGGATACAATTGGATAAACCAACCAGAATACTCGAGCCTAAAAATGAACCCTTGGACCGTCGGTTTTTCAGAGGCTCCTCGTCGATGACTGTTGTTGAACGCAGCAGGAAGGCCTAGTTTATCAGTGATGTAGCTAGGCTGCGATGGGTACTCACAACTGGTGACTGAAACCTTTATGACTTATCTACGAACAGAACAACGATCAGCAAGAGAGTCTCCGGACGAGATCTGGGCTCTTCGGTCTTCACGGTGAGGAAGGCAGGGAGCAATAGTGGAGCAGGAAAGGGCGGCTCGGCAATGGCGAGGGCAAGCAGCTATGGCGACTAATGGCGTGGAGGGGAATGATGGAGAGGCTCATTGACCATCTATCTTGTGGCGCCTCCCACCTTGAACGTAAAAAGAAGATGGGAAAAGATTACGTTTTCATTTTCCCAACGGATTTTGGGTTTGTCACGCCTAAATCGAAAGTCTAAAAAGGATTAAGACTAGTGAAACGATGATTTCTTTTTCCGGTCAAAGGTCGATACTTTGGTTTGACCAACAAAGTGATATTAATCAAATTTTTTTAGTCAAGAAACGAATCTCGCCACAATCCAAGATCTTGAGTCTCGAATTTTTCTAATTTTAACCATCAGGAAGATTCAAAGGTCAATAATAATATATAATAAAAAACATTACAATAAGCATTGATATTTTCTTAAAAGTTTTGGTAACTTACCAAAAAAATAATGACTGGATAAGTTATAGGTCAGCATTTTGTTATCAGATGGTTTTGTTATTTACCAATGTTATTCGCATTTTATGTACATAGAACAATCTTCAGATGTTTACACAATAGAATCTTCCTTTATGTTATGAACTCTTTTTCTAGTATCTTCCGAAGCCAAGCTGATACCGCTTTCAGTTTGGTTGGATTTGGTTTCACTTCCAAAAAGTTATGATTGACGGCCTTATTTTTTTTTTTTCTATATGGAGGATGAATCAACCTATTCCACACAAATTAAGAGAAATCATCATCTTCATAAACACTGAATTTCCAACTTTTGCAATGGAGAACATATTTAATTAGCACATTACCAAAAAAACATATTTAATTAGCAGTTTTTGTCTCGCATAGGAAACGAAATATCGGATACTGACTATGCTAGTTATTCGGCCTCCCAAGGGATTGCCTAGGAGCTCAGACAATACCCAATGCTATCATTTGGTCGGTAGCACGGAAGGGCTCAAGCATCCGGTCCTCTCCACATAACTTTGCCACACGTCCACAATGCCTCTTAACACGTCTATGACTTAGTTTAATCTCCAGTCTTCGATCCAAATCCGAGTTGGTAGAACTTGAGCCACAAGCTCAACAACCTTAATTACTAGTATCATGGAGGTGCCATCTAAATGGAGATGCACATTGTGGATGCTAGTATTCTTGCAAATGGTGGTGAGGCGAGGAAAGTTTTCTCCAATTACATTCTTTTTAGCCAATTTGAAAATAAGAGAACATATCCATCCTAGACCAGCGAACTTCATGAATTGCTTGGGTTATCATTCCTTGCGTTCATGTTAATGTAAGTCAAGATGTTGAAACATTCATCTCCTACTTTTCGAGCTCATGAGATATCATACTTTGATCATGAATGTAATTTAAACTAAAGAATTATCTCATAAAAGTTATTTATGGTTAATTTTTATTTTATTTTTTCTTTTGATAGATGTTTGCAGATGTTTGTAAAGTTTCACTAGTTATTTATGTCTACCACTACGTAAGTCAAGCACTTGAATGTAATATAACAAATCAAGCGGACTCGAGCAAACATTTCCTTTCACGGTCTCAAGCTTGCTTATGTATGTCTACTCGATCTTGGTCATACTCGATTATTCTATGAATGATGATTTTTTAGATGTCGGACAAGCTTGGATTAAAAAATTAAGGTTCGATACCGGGCAATTCAAGACGTCTGAGCCCCATCATCATGGGCTCGTAGATGTATTAAAAGGCGCGGGAAAGTGGTTGCCTCTCCATCGAGCGACACGTGTCGCTCTACCGAAAGCCAGAAACTTTAGCCCCATCATCATGATCCGTCTGGACCGCTGCCCGGGACCTCTTCTTCTCCTTCCCCTGGCGGAACGCCTCCCCGTCTGTGGACAGCGTATTGATCCTCTAGGTGTCACCCAAGGTGAGGAATTCCACATCCACGTCGATTTTCTCGACCGTTGTGCACCCGAGCTTAGTCCGTGGCTTCGCTTTGTTGTCGACCGCCATGTCGAGGACCTCTCAGTCGATGTGACTAAGAGGTTGTGCGAGATGGCCATCCATTTCGCAGTACCACTGCTCCTTTGTGGATGCTCTTCGTTGGTGAAGCTGCAATTAAGGCTTTGTAGCTTCTCATTTAGTAGGAGTGTCACTGGGAATAATCTCAAGTTCCTGTCCATATGCAGCTCGGAGATCACGAATAAGGTGATGCATAACATGTTGAAGGGCAGTCCTGTTCTTGAGTGCCTTAGGTTGGAGGAATACCACAATTTGAAGCGAAAGTTCATGCTTTGTTCGAAAGCTTGAGAGAAATTGTGGTCAATCGCTGCTTTTGGTACGGACTTGAGGAAGGTTTCCCCTTGGAGATTTTGAGTCCTCTCTTGCTGTCCTGTCATTGTGTTTAAGAGGGTTTTTTGGTATGACAAGGCAGCTGGTAATGGAAGTATCAATTCTTGATTTGAGTGGAGTTCAAATTTTTTCTGTGAGGTGATGATTTTGGAAGGCCAACTGATTGTTACGTTCAAAATTAGTTCGACTTTTACAAAGCTTGGCCCATCATCTCGATATTTAAGCAGGCATGAGTGTTTGTTATCTATCGTAAGATGCGGATTTGAATAATTCATTAGCATATTCTTTTTTTTATCCAATAGTAATTGAGGATGGTCCTACTGCTTTTTCGAAATTACGCTTCAATAACTAATCCACCACATTCGCATCAATGTAATGTCTTATTGGGCCTGAAAGGGCCCTTCGGGGCGTTGTTTGGCAAGGCTATAAAGTCCGGCCCGGCCTAGTTGATCCCGCAGCGGCCCTTTACGGCCCAATTCCCACCTCTCTCCACCTTCCTTGTTCTGACTCCAGCAGACTTTCTAGCTATGGAGACGAGGCAGGGTCGCAGCGTGTGCCTCCGTTTCAGCTTCAGTTCGACAAACCGCCTGGCTTCTCAGGTTTGGCTTCCGCCCGGCGTTCTTTCGCGATCTAATGGGCGAAGAGGGGGTGAGTGGAATCCGGAGAAGGATTTGCGGGCGATGGCCACGGATGACTCGAAAATGGGTGCTTCATCGCTTCAATTTGCAGAGCCCGTGGACAATCTCTTCCGGGTATTGCTTCGATTCGAGAAAGTTCTCCTTTTTCTTTATTCAGTGTGTTCGTTTCTTCAACAATGGCTTGCTGTGTTTGCCCTTTGAGTCATTTGCCCTACTTGTTCTACTTCTTTCGCTATTCCTAAATGTGCTGTGCTTCCTGTTCCCAAGAGGAACTGCTGTAATTGCCAAGCTGACTTGAATTGCGTTCGATGGAGAATTGGATGGATATAGAGGTATAAAGTGCTTGAAAGTCTAAATGAGGTGGTGACATCGAACTAAGGAGTTGGTCTTTTTTACACATAAACGAGGAATGAATGACGGTGATGCGAGTGGAAATCTAGAGATGACTTAGTTGCACGTAAACTATTCCAAGCTGGTATTAGTTGAATGAAGGGATTTTCCTTTTTTATAGGCACAAGGGATTCTTATCAACTTCGTGACCAAGTCATTGCCTTGGGAGAATTTTTCCATAGCCTAGCCGACAGTCATCTATACCAACCACAAGTGTACCATACTCCCATATTGCCTTCTCATTGCCCTTTGAACACCAATTAAAGTTTCCATGAAAATAAAGGACATGAATTGGGGGGATGCCATTTATGCTAGGTAGATTAGATATGTTGGATGCAGAAATGTTTGATGCCTATTTGGAGTTCGCAGGTTTAGCCCCTGCAGAATACCATCTAAATGTCATCAGGCTTCTAAAAGATCTTCTTAGATTTCTGATGGTGACTCTTAGAATTTAATTTTATTGCTAGCTCCTCTTCTTTTACTGATTGAGTGTTCTTTTACTGACTGAGCGTGCCCTACAAGGAGAGAATTAGTATTTCTTGAGGTTTTATTTATCTTCTTCTCATTACAGAAGGGCATTCCGTCACGTCATTTTGATTAATCAAGCTTCCTGGTGGTACTTTAACTTTTGAATAGGATATATCTCAGGCTGTGCTGCATACTTGTAAGACAATGTGGTAGATAGGGACAGAGGGAGGAATTGGGGAAAGCAAAGAGAGTAGGAGGGTAAACGGAGCTGCTTCCAAGTATGTTAAGATCCTATGACTTAATCTTTTGGTAATTCAAATTTGTAGGATTAAATGCCCAGCCTTGGTAGTTACTGTCTATTCTCACTGGAAAGCTTTAGAGAGGAGAATTTTTTTTTTTTTTTTGGTGCAGAAAAATCTGAATGCTTCACTCGTTATATCATCTTCTGGATATGGAGAACATTGCGAGTGCTCTACGGTACTTGAGCCAACCCGTCGATGGTTTCTATTAAGATCCCAAGTTGTAAATACTAGTACACTTGTAATCCTCACCTAAGAAAGCTTTTGTGCATCCAATCCACCTTGAGTTTCCATAGTTGAACAACAAAATTTGTTTTTTGATTCAGATATTGGATTGGAGCCCGCCAACAAGATATAGATTCCCTCACTTTAGATGAACTACTAGCCCAAAGAAATCCTCTATCAAGTGACTGAGATCCCTCTCCATTATTTTGTACAATTATGACTTTTGCCTCACTTCACAATGTTGATTAACATTTTGTCGGTTAATGTGTGTGCTCTATCTTTCCTCTTCCTCTGTTAATTTTACTGGGAACATGTTATTCACTCTCTCTCTGTCTCTCTCTCTCTCTCTCTCTCTCTCTCTCTCTCTCTCTCTCTCTCTCTCTCTCTCTATTCTTTTTTGTTTATAATGAACTCACTTTCTTTGCACATTTCTGTGTGTGTCATCAATACTGGCTCTTCTTAATCATTCTAATCTACTCCAGGTAAATGTATAACATGATTCTGCTAGCATCCTGATGGCAAGGTTGTTGTCTTAGGACTTGAAGCCAGTACAGTTTTACTGCATGGTGTCGAAGTAAGTTTTCTATGTTGATACTTGAACACTACCCTCATTACTTCTCAACTATAAATTCCTCCTGCAATATTCCTTTATCATCAGAACGTGTTCCTCTTATCTCACTTGGGAAAGATTCTGAATTGCTCAAAATCTGCATGATGTAATGCAAATAACAAACTTGCTGAACAAACATTCAGCTATTAATAGAGATGGCAATCCATTTATTGGTCACGTCTGTCAATGTCAAGTTAACAATGGATTGCTAGATAGGTCAATCTAAGGATAATAAGATTAACACAAATTTTTACTGGAAAACTCTGTTCGACCATTTTATTGAAAAGTTCAACCCAACAAATTATGAGAGATGAATGACCCATTTAACTAATTAGATTGAATTGAATGGGTCATTCCTATCCTAACATGACCGACATGGCATATGTACAAGATGCATATTTTCATCAATGTCAAATTAGTTTGAAAAGAAACTAGTTGCAAGCTTACAAAATCCTAGGTTTACATGAAATGTTATATTTATATGGTGTGATTGTATTGTAATATGTGACCACTATGGAAACAAAATTCATGTATGATTATCATTAGAGAACTTAATGAGCTAAGTGTAAACAGGTCGTGATAGGTCAGGTTGTTAATCAAGTTGGCACTATTGTTTAGATTGATAGATTACATCAGTCAATTTGTGTTTTGCGGTTCAAATTTTGAACCCGGAACAATATATGTTTATTAATTGTGTCAACTGTTAAGTAGGCAGCCACATTATTGATATGACATGATAATCTCTTAGGGTCACCCTTAGTTGTCACAAGGAAATATGAGTTATGAATCAAAAATTAAATCTATGGATTGTGGATCATGAATTTCATCTAATAGAATCATAAAATCTGATTTAATGTTTGAGATCGGTATTCCATAACAGATGTAAATTAATTGTAAAGTATGGTGTTACTTTTATTGTTAGGTAATAACTAATGATGAAGATACTTCAAAGTTGACCAATGTTATTATTTCCAGGTGTCAGATATTTTCACAAATTATTTTTCTTTTGTCAAATAAGTACCCATTTGACTGCAAGGACTACAAATTATTTTTTCTTTTTGTCAAATAAGTAAACATTTGACTGCAAGGACACAGATCATGTACACAGTATTGTAATTGGATTCCCATTCATAAAATGTAGTATAAGACAATCAAACCATCCACTAGGCATGATGCAGCCAACAAAATCATGCAACCTGACTATCTAGTTTTTAGGGAAGATTGACTTTGAAACTCAAACAAGGATCAGGATTCTTCTTGGAGTTTAATCACTAAAATTATCAAGTAGGATTCTAGTATTATTAGGATTTTACAAAGTTCCCTTTTTTTCTTTTTTTCTTTTTTTAAGCATTAGTAGGATCTTATGTATATGCCAATAATGTTTCTTGTTTAGAGGTTTCCTATGTCCACTAGGAGTAGAACTTTTGGAGAGTCTACAAATATAGTTGTAATTTTTACTTTTCAATAGAGTTGATAATTTATTGAACTTGGCAAGTCTTTTCTTCGCAGGTTGTGTTATGCGATTCATCTTTGGTGCGATGCTTAAGAAACCGTAGGTGTGTTGCTTAGGCAATTTTGCGTGTGTCACCTAAATATTTATTCTTTATTGTGGGACTAGGCCCTACATCTAAGCCATGAGATATATTTGATGTTACACTGTTTGATACATGAGTTAGAAAATGAATCAAGGAAATTGATTGACTCATATCTAATTAGTGAAATCAGCAGTGCATTACTTTAATCACATATCAAACAGAATTAATATGCTCATTTAATAGATTTGTATACTTTAGGAGTTGAATCTTATTGATGTGCTCAATTGCATTCTCATGTTGGACAAAATTTTTACTTGGCCATTGATGTTGTCCTCAATAATTGAAACTATTTCAATTGTCAACAACAGATTACGGCATAGTGTTTACTGGTGTCCAGCTCATTGTGACAATATGTGGTCTAAGTGGATGGTGTCATACTGAAGCATTCATCTGTGAGATGCTCATTTTCATCAAAATTAATAGTTTCTTTCAATTGTTGGTAAATTTGTTCTGTTCAGTCAAATTAGGAAGGTAATAATTTAGGTGACTCTTAAATGATAGGATTTGTGTGTGCCTCAATTATGCTTGTGGGCGGAAAAGTTTGTAAATAACTGGTTATGATTTTATCAAGCTATAGCTGCTTTGTCATGAGTAGAATGGCTGAGTACATGGCTGAGGCTGCTGCAATTCTGTTTCTGTGAGATTTCTACCAGTCTATTACTAATCGTCCACTTCATGGATTGCGGTCAATCAATATAGATGGATCCGACGTATGATTCGAATCCAATATAGCACCTATGGGTGCATAAGAATTGCTGAGAAGAGAATTTGTTTGTACATAATGAATGTTACTTACCAAAGTAGCTGTCTTGATGGAACTATGGATATGTGGGGGTGGTGCTTTTGATATGCTAGTGCCTGTAGCAGTTATGCACACTGTGGTATAATCATTCTAACATGGTATAAATATTAAGCAGAATGGAAAACTGCTAAGAAGCTTGACGTCGCATATGGCAACAATGGTGTCTCAACTGGGAGGAGGATGCCCAAGTGAATAGAGTATGGCATCTTTCAACTTAAAAGTTGGTACAACTTCATGATCTTTATTACCAATAGCAGATGTCTTATGGCTCGCACCTTTCATAATGCTTCATTTGCAATTAAGTAGTTATCTTAGTGTGGTGTTCTTAGATACTTCTTTTTCAAACATAGAATCTTGTTTCATAGTCCAACAGCTTTAGTATGGGTTTATAGAAGATTTTTTGAAAGCGTATGTTTGGTGTCATCTGTAACTTGTTGCTTGGTTTGGCTCCTTAGGTTCAATCTCATTATTTTTCATCTTTCTATTTTCCAACTAGAAAGTAATCATTTATTTGTTTTATAGAATGCTTATGGTAACTCTTTGGCATTTGAAGATCGCACTAAGTTCCAAGAGTTCCTCAAACACCTGGACTAGTACACGGAGGTGCTGGTTTAAATGACAATATTCAAGATTCATTTGTAGAGCTCTCAAATTCTTCAAAGCAATGTTTGCATATCCTTTGCAGTGGAGATAAAGATGGGGTTTTGTGCTTCAGTATATTTGGTGTCTTTCTAATCGGAAATATCGCAAGCATCCTGTTTGTTCAAATCAAATATTTAGCTATGTGGTCTATCAGATTTATTCAATGAGTCCTTTCCTTGTTCTCGCTTATCATACAGCAATTTTTTCTGAATAAAGGGATTTGATGTAGAGTGACAGCAAATCAATTGTAGAGTGACAGCAAATTAGTATTGCCTGGAAAGAAATGGGATGGTTAAGTAAACAACTATCCTAGGCGAGGTTGTGCTTGTAAAAGTTCTAGATTTTTATGCCATTTCCTAGCCTAGATTTCACTTTTGTTGGTCACTTCGGAGATGATACCTCCAACTTCGATATTGACCGATTATCTGAAGCTTTTTGTTGTTTGCCCTAGGGTTGGCCTGCCTTGCATACTTCCTGCTCCACTCCAGACAATTGGGTTTCTACTCTGTTCTAGGAAGATTGAGAGAAAATATGAGGATCTTCCCCTTTCTAGCAAGTGTAATCTAGGCCAAGGACATTGCAGAAGCCTTAGTCTAGCATCATACGGAAATTTACTTGAAGGGCCAAGATTTTTGGCAAACTTTTGCGCAATATGATGTTGTAAAAATGAGTGTGAAAAAATGCACATTGCAAGTACAAACTTAAAGCGAGATTTACAGAACTAATTAGCATGCATATAATGAATTATCAATATGATAAAGTTAAATATGTAAAGGCATGGCATTGCCTTTTGGTTACCAAACCATATTGTGTCGAATTCAATAAAATTGTGTTTATTGTTACCAAAGGTCAACTTGATTACATCAAACTGATGATATGCAAAGTATATATTGATAGGCCGAATATGTTAGTATCACAACAGTTAACATGGTAAATATACCTAATACTATGCTGTTAGAGTGATATATATTATGTTCATGTCCGATGCCTCTTAGGTTCGATGCATTTTAGGCAAAGTGCTCTAACTTACGAGCTACAGCTGATCAGCTTTAGAGAATAATGCAGTTAAGCTCCTAAATTAATGTGATAATTCAGCACTTATAAAATAATGTAAATCAATACTATAAAAAGAAGTGCTCGGGAAATGCACGAGCACTTTTTTTAATTTTTAACACTCCACAATTTCAAGTGTCAATAGTTTAATGTGGATTGTCGGTTTATAAATAGCATTGATAATTCTTTTGGCTTGCACTGTCACAACACAAGTGGATATCAAAATAAAGCGTATTTCCATTAAACATACAAATTGCTTACATCTTGCGCCAACCAAATTGAATAACAATATTAATATGCTTAGATATATTTGAGTGATTAGTAAAACCTATTGAACATATTTATAAATATAGTTATCCCTCATTATTTAATAGGAATAGATCTATATAAAATAAATTGTTGGATGAGAATAATATATCCAGGTGTATTTTGGGTGGTAAGTAAAACCTATTAGCTACCCCTCATTATTTAAGAGGAACCGCATAAATGTATGTTGAAGTATTATTTAAAATATAATATAATCTAAATCAACTCGACACTGCACATATTAGTTCCATTCAATAATATAAATTTATAAATTAACACGCATTACAAATTATAGGGGTTGAAGGAAGAGCAGTGAGCCTAGTCACTCATTCGTAATAAGAAATGGACAAAAACTTGGTAGAGAAGAGCGGTAGCCTCGAGTAAAGGAAGGACTTGTGGGGCCCATCCACTGGGAATGGGGGTAAAAATAAAATTATCATATGCTATCTAATTATAAATATGCTAGCGGATGATAAAAAAAGGTGAAGCTCCTCAACTTTCTCTTTTCTCTTTTTATATGGTTCTAATTATTTAAAAATTCTCAAATTTTAGGTTTAGTCTTATTTTGATCTCGACTTTTTTTTTGTCAAAAAAGAAACCCCTCAACCGCAAACCCAATGCCATATCGACCCTCAATTTTTTCGTCTATAAATTTTTTTCCAAATTTTATATCCAAACCCTAAATGCGTTCCGAATAACAACAAAAACCTTGAGGACGAGGTCAAGAGTGAGCAATTTCCATCTTGACAGGGGCAATCTCAACATTCAGAGACTGGAATTTACAGCCAAAGAAGTCAAGAAAATCTTTTCTTTTTTTTTGGTGGGAGGGTCAGTCAAGAAAGCAGAGGATTCTTGCCCAAGTGGGATGGGCGATTTTTCAACATGCAATAATCGCCAAAAGAGAGAGAGAGAGTTATGGTTGGCAAAGGAGAGAACTTTTATAAAGAAAAACTGAGAGAGGGGTCGCGCAAAAGAAAAGAAAGGAAAAGAAGAACAGAGATGGTGAAAAGTAAAAATCAATAGAGAGAGAATTGTCAGCGTGAGGAAAGGATAGAAAGCAAAAAGTAGCAATTTCACCGAAAGTTTGTCTAATCTACTTTCGTAGCATGCACGTTTCCTCCGAGTTCACTTTTTCCATTGCTCTTTAATTTCCAAGAATTTTACTCCTCACAATTGAATTTCTCCATCATTTCAATTCAACACTATTTAGGAGTTGAACAACTTTTGTTCAAAGTTAGAACCAAGGTAAGAAAACTATTTTATCTTAGAGAATAGAGCGTGCAAAGTTGAAGACTTTGCAAAAGTCACAATTGACAATTATTTTCATGGGCAATTCTCCCGGGGGAAATTCTTTTTTATATAAAAATGACTTTCAAGCAATTATTCAAGGTTATCTGCAACTTTAGGGATGATTGGTTCTTGATTCCACTTGGATTGAGGATAAGACCGAACAGTTCTGAGATGGGGAATTAGAGCGAACCGACTGGTATAGTTGAATAAAATCGATCACTTAGCAAAAAATATAAAAGAAATTTTAAATTTTTTTTATAAAAATCTAGAATTGTTACTATTTCAGAGTTTAAAAATATTTTTTATGAAAAAAATTCAGTTCGAGGAATTGAGAATCGAATAAAAAATCACTGATTCTATTTTTATGAAATCAATAATTGGATCAATACTCTCATAAATCGGATCAAATTGGCCAAAATCAAATTTCACAGCGCCACAATACCCTTACTTCCACAGCTTAGCAACATCAAAATCGAATTTCATTATTCAAATTTCATATAATTTTTGAATTTGTGCTATAATTTTGAAAACCACTTCAACTAAACAAATAAACGACTTAAATCCTTATCAGGTATTGCGAATCAAAATAAATTTGACGAGATCCCGTAACGTGCTCGTAAAACCCTCTTTCTCTTTGCCTTCTTTTTCTTCTTTCCCTGTCTTCCTCTTCTTTTCCCCTTCTTTTCGTTTCAGTCGCCGTGGGTGCTCTCCGTTTTCCCTTTCAATCTCTCCTTTTTCTTTTTTCTTTCTTTTTCTTTAAAGCCCACTTTTTTACCAAGTCAAGAAAAATGGCAAAATATTAGAGCAATCGCTGAACTAAACCAAGAAAAAACATTTGCCGAGAAAAATTGTAAATTTTGATTTATTAATTTGGCTTTGGGTTTATGACCCAAAAAAAAAAAAAGTTTTGGGTTAATTAAGAAATTGTGAAACAAAAAAAAAATTGACTAAATGAAGTCAATAACTTGACGTCCAAGAGTTCCTCGCATGTTTGGACTAGTATCCAGAGATTTTGGTTTAACTGACAATGGTCAAGATTCATATGTAGAGCTCTTAAATTCTTCGAAACGATGTTTCACTATCCTTTGCAGTGGAGATAAGAGATGAGCTAGAGTTGCTTAGCTTTAGAGAACAATGCAATTGAGCTCTTGAATTTAAAGTGATAATTTAGCACTTGTAAAGTATCACAAATTAATACTATATATATATATATATATATATATATATATATATATATATATATATTTATTTATTTATTTATTTAAAAAAAAAAGTGATCATGAAATGCACGAGCACTCATTTGTTTTTTTGTTTCTTTCACACTCCACAATTTCATGTAGTGACCTTTTAGTTTGAATTGTTGGTATATAAATAGCATTGATAATTCTTTTAGCTTGCATTGTCACAAGTGGATATTAGAATAAGCTTCTTTTTATTGTTAAATGAAGTATTTAATGCATTGGATTTTACATTCACTCAATTCTTGGTGCAAATTCAATGTCTGAAATGATAACGTTCCTAGTCAGCAATTTTATCTCTTGTATCTAATTTAAAATATTGTTGATATTATTCCCGTATTTTTTCTACTTGCCTTAAGCATCCTCAATCATCCCTAATCATCCCTAATTTAGGGCTCTTGTGATATCTTTATATATAGTCTGTACAAGAGAGATCAAAAGACAATATACAAAACTACGATTTCTTCATGGTATTAGAGTTGCTGAAATTCAATGGCTCCTCTCTCTTCTCCAAGAATTATGAATCTCGCTCCCACGCGCTCCCGTATTGTGGTGCAACAATATCTCTGCCATTGCTCTAACTCATAATCCAATTTTTCATAGTCGCACTAAACACATTGAAATAGATTATCATTATGTTCGTGAATTGGTGGGTCGCCAGTTACTTGACATCCATTACATCAACACCTATGATCAAATCGCAGACATCTTCACCAAAGGACTATCATCAGCATGGGTTCATCTTTTACAGTCCAAGCTTCACATTGTTGACAATGCTTTGCTTGCTGGAGGGTGATAACGTTTCTAGTGAGCAATCTTATCTCTTGTATCTAATTTAAGATATTGTTGATATTGTTCACGTATTTTCTCTGCTTGCCTTAAGCATCCTCAATCATCCCTAATTTAGAGCTCTTGTAATATCTTTATATATAGTCTGTATGAGAGAGATCAAAAGACAATATACAAAAACTACGATTTCTTCATGAAGAGCTTTGTTTTATCAAGTAACTACATAAAAAGTGCATTAAATGGTATGTAAATGGATGGACTCAATATTAAACATGCAAATTACTTCACATCTTGCATCGACCAAGTTGAATAACAATATTGATATGCTTATATATATTTTGAGTGGTAAGTAAAATCTATATAACACATTTATAAAAGATAGCTACATCTCGTTATCTAAGAGTAATAGATTATTTTTGAATAAGGATAATATGCTTTTGGGTGGTAAGTAAAACTTATTTAACATTTTCATTAACATAGCTACCCCTCGTTACTTAAGAGGAGCCACGTGCATTTATGTTTAAGTATTGTATAAAGTTTTTTTTTTAATCTAAAATGAACTAAGGCCGAACGTTTCAGCTCCATTCAACAATATAAATGTTTGAATTAACACATACAACAATTTATAGTGTTTAAGGAAGATTACAATGGCTAAATGAAACCAAGCAAAAACATTGGCCAGAAAAAGAATTGAAAATTTTGATTTGTCAATTTGGCTTTGGGTTGATAAAAAATTTGTGAAATCAATAAATTTGATTAAATAATTAATTGGTAACTTCACAATTGGTTAGCGAGAGGAGTGGGAGGCTTAGCCATCCATTCGAAATAAGAAATGGACGAAAAGCAAGAACTAGTGGGACCCAGCCATCGATAGAGGTGGAGAAAGAAAATTATCACAAGCTTTCTAATTACAAGATTCTAAAAATCGGTGAAGCTCCTCAACTTTCGCTTGCCTCTTTCTATATGCTCCTAATAACCTAAAGATCCACAAAATTTAGGTTTGGTTTTAATTTTACCTAGAACTTTTTTTTTTGTCTAAAATATCCTCAACTTTAAGTCCAATGCAATGTTAGCTCCCAATTTTTCAGTCTAAAAAGAATTTCCAAACTTTATATCCAATGAACCTCAAACGGCGACAGATACTTTGAGGACGAGGTCAAGAGAGCAGTTTCCATCTTGACAAGGGCAATCTCGGTATTTAGGGACCGAAATTTAATTCATGGCCTGAGAAGAAAAGAAAATCTAGGCTTAAAAAAAGCAGACGATCCTCACCCCATTGGGGTGGGCAATTTTACCACATGCAATCATTGCCAAAGAGAGCTCAAAAAAGAAAAAAGGACTAAGCTTTTCTTCGAGGTGAAGAAAGAGAGATACAGAAAGAGGGTTATGGTCAGCAAAAGAGAGAGCTTTTATAAAAATTAAAAAAATCTGAGAAAGTGGTCCGCAAAAGAAAAGAAAGAAAAGAAGAACAATGGAGGTGAAAAGGAAAAAATGAAGAGAGAGAGAGCAATTGCTCGGGCACATTGAGGAATCGATAAAGAGCAAAAGGTTGCGATTTCACCGAAAGTTCGTTTAATCTAGTTTTGTAATATCTACTTTTCCTTAAAGTTCACTTTTCCTGTACAATTAAATTTCCACCGGCTGAAGGCGACAACCATAAATGCATGTTTAGTGGTCCTATCAATGAATGAGCAAAAGGTTGCAATTTCACCGAAAATTTGTTTAATCTAGTTTTGTAATATCTACATTTCCTTAAAGTTCACTTTTCCATCAGTTGAGGGCGATGACCATAAATGCATGTTTAGTGGTCCATTGACATGTTGATAATAAGTTATCGTTAATAATACAACATTTCAATACTAAAATGAAGTTTATCGGTTTGACTATATAATATATATCAGGTCAAAGTAAGAGGGGTAAATTTCTTAGTGTACTTAAGAGCTTAAATATATTTAATGAAAAACACATTTTTCTGATGAAAAATAAATTAACAAAAGAAAGAGGAAAGTTCGATGGTGCAGGTGGTGGACTCAGTGTGCCCTCTTCATAATCACGACGCTTTATATGTTTTCATTTTCTTCTATGAATCCATGTCAAAAGCACGTGAGGCAAGCAGCGACAACAAGGGAAAGATCAAGGATTTGGAGAAGAAAGAAATGTGCAAAGGAACTAGAAAGAGTTGCGACGGAGTTGAATAGTTGTTGGAAAAAGTATTAGAATACATAAAATAATAATAATAATTGGAAATACATTACAAAATATTAGAAAATAAAATGAAATGTCTGAGGCGTGCAAACATTGTCCTTAAGGATAATTCCGCCCCTCGAAGTACGAAACTCGATGCGTAAGGCTTCGGCGGCTATCCTCCCAAGATACAACAGACCTTCTTCTATACTCCGCACTGAATATTAGAAGGAAACAGAACAACTTTTGTGTATAACCCAGCTAAAAGTAAAGGAAAGATATGAGAACATGTTGTGTATTCTTGGATTATGATTTGAAGTTTAATTTATATTTAAACAAGACAAAGATATAGCCGTTAGGAGATCGTCATAAATCAATTAGTAATTAAAAAGATGACCGTTATAAAATTATGAAGAGTTTATGAAGTAATAAATCAAAAGTTATAAAGCCGTTAGACGACCGTTATACAACCATTAGAAAGCCGTTGTATGACCGTTGAAAAAGCCGTTACAAAAATGATAACTTTTATGATGATCATAATTTCTAATAAATATTTCAAAACTACTGAAATATCCAACAATCCCCCACATATTTCAGAAAGTTTTGACAAGAAAATAGAATAATGCTGGGTTATTGGAGAGTAATGCATCGGAATTGGTGCTTATTAGGCTATGAACCAACCCTAGAAATAATGAAATATAATTCACGAAATCATTGGTGAAGTTTGAAACTTCTATGAACCAAGAATTTCTTTTTGTGAATTATAATTTTCACTAATCACATTACACTCCCACAAACTTTGTTGTTCAACGCAGTTTTGCGCTAACAGCCATGCGCATGCTTGGTTTATTCATAAGTGCTTTAGAGATTTTCGCCAAAAAATCTCATAGGAGCGGCCCCACTCCACACTTATATAGGTGATTCCATCAAGTGTATTCTGCAGTTTAATACACCACCAATAATGGCTATGGAATTTCATTAAGAGCTTAGCTCAACCTCTTTTTCTTTGCAATTTTGCACTATTTCACCTTAGGAGGGATAATAATTTTTTTTCAGTGCACTAGATCAACAAATGACTTGTTATTACCCATATGAACCTAATTCATGGGATCGCCAATCACATAGGTTGGGTTACTATCATTGTTGATTTTCTTCAATTGGCTTGTCCCATTCCCCTCGATGTATAGTCAGAGGATTGGCCAAAATCCATTTCTGACTTCATATAGTTAATGGACATAATTCCATCATTAAGCAATTGCTTTATCACATCATCCTTCTATCAGATGTGTCCATTTTTACCATTGAAATTTTTTCATTGCAATGGTTATTGCCACTTGGTAATCACGATACTTAGACACATAAGGTGTCAATTTATTCCCAAAGAAATATCTGCTAAGAGTTTCTCAACTACTTAGCCTCATTTTCATATATGAGTGAGAAGAATTTTCTCTTTTCCTCAAGAACTTGAATAGTTCTCAATTTACCAAAAAATAGTAAATATTTTCTTCTCCTTCACCCATTAGAGCTTAGGAGGAGAAGGCATTTTGTTTACACATATATGCCCGGTAGCACTTGAGTCTACCACCCATAATTTTGATTAGCCACAATATTGGCATGGGAATGACCTCATCAATTACTTCATCAGATCATCTACTTCAACCAAGTCAACTCTTGGTTTAGCGGGATTACCATTTCCCCCACAATTTCATCCGATTACTTTCCACAAGGTGAACACATATTTGTTAGTTGATTTTATCTCATATGAATCCAAGATCCAGTTAACATCACCATATCCTTATAATACAGTGAAAAATCCACTATAATAAACTTGACAATAATCGCCCTTTAACAAAATATTTCACAAAAGGCATCAATTTTATTCAGTATAGATTTATGATGGCTATGGATGCAAAGAAATAAAAATAAATTTCATCTCCACAACAATCACTAAAGGAGATTCTTTTTCCTAATGCAATAGCCAATCAAGTCTCTAATGATCATCATGTATGAATGGACATTCAACATAAATTGGCAAAGTAAATATACTTACAAAGAACATTTTTTTTTTTTAACATCATTATTGCTGTCAATAGTACATGTTGCTCCAAAAATGTTAACCAAAACTCAGAGGTTAGCAGAAATCCAAAATGAATTAATAATTTCACAAAATAACTATAAGACTTTAACTCTTTAAGCAACATTTAAATGACTAAATGTGAAATATAAAAATATCACAAAAGACAGGATGCAAAAAGCATACTCACTAAATTGTCGATTATGCTAATTTAGCCTGAAAAGTAATTAATGGCAAACATTGGGGTGTATCATTAGTCAATTGAATAGTTGATGCCCAATTATTCTCTCAACTTATGCTTGCTAAATTGGGCCTCCATTCCCTTCTCTTTCTATCAAGCATAATTCCACGTCGTCAAGAAGGCAAGAATTTGCCACCATTCTAATGCAAGAGAAGTTTTATATGTGCGCGAACAAGAGAGATTTATCATATCTTCATGTATTTATCAAACATACACATTGTCACGCAGCAAATACCAGCACATGTATGAGCATATACATAGATAGAGACCCACGTTGCACTTCCAAGCAAGCATGAATAAAGATATGCCATCAAATATCAACACAAACTTGTGTCTACACTTACTTGAGCATATTGGCATGGATAATGATTGTATGCACTCTAGCAAATTCCCAAAAATGACAAGACAACACTGTGACGCATACTGAAGAATTTTGTTCCAAAGTCAAATGACACCTATTTTCAAAATCTATAAACACAATAATATAAGATAAAAAAAGAGTAATTTTAGTGGTAAAACGCAAAAATTCCACATGACAACATCCGTTGTTTCGCTAAAAATAATTATATATAACCTGGTCCAACATGGGCAGGCTCGATAAGATTACGTAGAGATGGAGCCAAAGACAAATTAAATCATAGATAAAAACAGTTATAAACTGGCTTCATGAATATACATTAAACAAATTTTAGCAGAAGAATAGGAAGAATTAATGACAAATGGAAACTATTTTGAGTAATAGAGGAGCGCCGCAATTTCCAATCCTAAATGGATGATTATTAAAATCACGAACTTAAGAGAGAAAACACCTACACACGTCCGACTTTCTATTGGAAAAACAAGTATAGGTATTGAAGCCCCAAAATAAAAATAAATATATATAAAAGAAATATTAGCCCAATTTCTTTCTATTTCTTTTATGGTTTCCTTTTCTATTTCTTTTTAGTAGCCACACAGAATCACTATGCCATTTTTAAAGATTTTCTACATAGGTAATTTTGAAAATCTATAAGCATCTTCCGTAAATATATAAGAGCACACATTCATGGAATATGTCTAACAAGATCAAATCAAATCAAATCTAAAGAGAACACACAAGCTCATGACGCCAAATTTCAAATACTAGAATGAAAGTATCTTGTCTGTGTGATGATGATTCCTCAAAATGTGGAAACAGCGCGCCAAAATGGCAATTTCACCATTCAAGCATTATTTTAGAGTTTCCAAAAAATGACTTTACTTGAAACTCAATAATCTTACCAAAACGACCGAAAGCTATTTTGTGTTAATGCTTGATATTATCCCATGACAAACCACCCAAGAATATGTGATACTTGTCCTTCACCGTCTCCAAATCCTTGTTCAATTCCAAGATCAGTGGAAGCACTAGCAATTCCAATTTTGAAAGCTATAAGGCAATTATCCTTAAGATTGTTGGAAAAAGTATTAGAATACATAAAATAATAATAATAATTGGAAATACATTACAAAATATTAGAAAATAAAATGAAATGTCTGAGGCGTGCAAACACTGTCCTTAAGGATAATTCCGCCCCTCGAAGTACGAAACTCGATGCGTAAGGCTTCGGCGGCTATCCTCCCAAGATACAACAGACCTTCTTCTATACTCCGCACTGAATATTAGAAGGAAACAGAACAACTTTTGTGTATAACCCAGCTAAAAGTAAAGGAAAGATATGAGAACATGTTGTGTATTCTTGGATTATGATTTGAAGTTTAATTTATATTTAAACAAGACAAAGATATAGCCGTTAGGAGATCGTCATAAATCAATTAGTAATTAAAAAGATGACCGTTATAAAATTATGAAGAGTTTATGAAGTAATAAATCAAAAGTTATAAAGCCGTTAGACGACCGTTATACAACCATTAGAAAGCCGTTGTATGACCGTTGAAAAAGCCGTTACAAAAATGATAACTTTTATGATGATCATAATTTCTAATAAATATTTCAAAACTACTGAAATATCCAACAATCCCCCACATATTTCAGAAAGTTTTGACAAGAAAATAGAATAATGCTGGGTTATTGGAGAGTAATGCATCGGAATTGGTGCTTATTAGGCTATGAACCAACCCTAGAAATAATGAAATATAATTCACGAAATCATTGGTGAAGTTTGAAACTTCTATGAACCAAGAATTTCTTTTTGTGAATTATAATTTTCACTAATCACATTACACTCCCACAAACTTTGTTGTTCAACGCAGTTTTGCGCTAACGGGCCATGCGCATGCTTGGTTTATTCATAAGTGCTTTAGAGATTTTCGCCAAAAAATCTCATAGGAGCGGCCCCACTCCACACTTATATAGGTGATTCCATCAAGTGTATTCTGCAGTTTAATACACCACCAATAATGGCTATGGAATTTCATTAAGAGCTTAGCTCAACCTCTTTTTCTTTGCAATTTTGCACTATTTCACCTTAGGAGGGATAATAATTTTTTTTCAGTGCACTAGATCAACAAATGACTTGTTATTACCCATATGAACCTAATTCATGGGATCGCCAATCACATAGGTTGGGTTACTATCATTGTTGATTTTCTTCAATTGGCTTGTCCCATTCCCCTCGATGTATAGTCGAGGATTGGCCAAAATCCATTTCGACTTCATATAGTTAATGGACATAATTCCATCATTAAGCAATTGCTTTATCACATCATCCTTCTATCGATGTGTCCATTTTTACCATTGAAATTTTTTCATTGCAATGGTTATTGCCACTTGGTAATCACGATACTTAGACACATAAGGTGTCAATTTATTCCCAAAGAAATATCTGCTAAGAGTTTCTCAACTACTTAGCCTCATTTTCATATATGAGTGAGAAGAATTTTCTCTTTTCCTCAAGAACTTGAATAGTTCTCAATTTACCAAAAAATAGTAAATATTTTCTTCTCCTTCACCCATTAGAGCTTAGGAGGAGAAGGCATTTTGTTTACACATATATGCCCGGTAGCACTTGAGTCTACCACCCATAATTTTGATTAGCCACAATATTGGCATGGGAATGACCTCATCAATTACTTCATCAGATCATCTACTTCAACCAAGTCAACTCTTGGTTTAGCAGGATTACCATTTCCCCCACAATTTCATCCGATTACTTTCCACAAGGTGAACACATATTTGTTAGTTGATTTTATCTCATATGAATCCAAGATCCAGTTAACATCACCATATCCTTATAATACAGTGAAAAATCCACTATAATAAACTTGACAATAATCGCCCTTTAACAAAATATTTCACAAAAGGCATCAATTTTATTCAGTATAGATTTATGATGGCTATGGATGCAAAGAAATAAAAATAAATTTCATCTCCACAACAATCACTAAAGGAGATTCTTTTTCCTAATGCAATAGCCAATCAAGTCTCTAATGATCATCATGTATGAATGGACATTCAACATAAATTGGCAAAGTAAATATACTTACAAAGAACATTTTTTTTTTTTTTTAACATCATTATTGCTGTCAATAGTACATGTTGCTCCAAAAATGTTAACCAAAACTCAGAGGTTAGCAGAAATCCAAAATGAATTAATAATTTCACAAAATAACTATAAGACTTTAACTCTTTAAGCAACATTTAAATGACTAAATGTGAAATATAAAAATATCACAAAAGACAGGATGCAAAAAGCATACTCACTAAATTGTCGATTATGCTAATTTAGCCTGAAAAGTAATTAATGGCAAACATTGGGGTGTATCATTAGTCAATTGAATAGTTGATGCCCAATTATTCTCTCAACTTATGCTTGCTAAATTGGGCCTCCATTCCCTTCTCTTTCTATCAAGCATAATTCCACGTCGTCAAGAAGGCAAGAATTTGCCACCATTCTAATGCAAGAGAAGTTTTATATGTGCGCGAACAAGAGAGATTTATCATATCTTCATGTATTTATCAAACATACACATTGTCACGCAGCAAATACCAGCACATGTATGAGCATATACATAGATAGAGACCCACGTTGCACTTCCAAGCAAGCATGAATAAAGATATGCCATCAAATATCAACACAAACTTGTGTCTACACTTACTTGAGCATATTGGCATGGATAATGATTGTATGCACTCTAGCAAATTCCCAAAAATGACAAGACAACACTGTGACGCATACTGAAGAATTTTGTTCCAAAGTCAAATGACACCTATTTTCAAAATCTATAAACACAATAATATAAGATAAAAAAAGAGTAATTTTAGTGGTAAAACGCAAAAATTCCACATGACAACATCCGTTGTTTCGCTAAAAATAATTATATATAACCTGGTCCAACATGGGCAGGCTCGATAAGATTCTGTAGAGATGGAGCCAAAGACAAATTAAATCATAGATAAAAACAGTTATAAACTGGCTTCATGAATATACATTAAACAAATTTTAGCAGAAGAATAGGAAGAATTAATGACAAATGGAAACTATTTTGAGTAATAGAGGAGCGCCGCAATTTCCAATCCTAAATGGATGATTATTAAAATCACGAACTTAAGAGAGAAAACACCTACACACGTCCGACTTTCTATTGGAAAAACAAGTATAGGTATTGAAGCCCCAAAATAAAAATAAATATATATAAAAGAAATATTAGCCCAATTTCTTTCTATTTCTTTTATGGTTTCCTTTTCTATTTCTTTTTAGTAGCCACACAGAATCACTATGCCATTTTTAAAGATTTTCTACATAGGTAATTTTGAAAATCTATAAGCATCTTCCGTAAATATATAAGAGCACACATTCATGGAATATGTCTAACAAGATCAAATCAAATCAAATCTAAAGAGAACACACAAGCTCATGACGCCAAATTTCAAATACTAGAATGAAAGTATCTTGTCCTGTGTGATGATGATTCCTCAAAATGTGGAAACAGCGCGCCAAAATGGCAATTTCACCATTCAAGCATTATTTTAGAGTTTCCAAAAAATGACTTTACTTGAAACTCAATAATCTTACCAAAACGACCGAAAGCTATTTTGTGTTAATGCTTGATATTATCCCATGACAAACCACCCAAGAATATGTGATACTTGTCCTTCACCGTCTCCAAATCCTTGTTCAATTCCAAGATCAGTGGAAGCACTAGCAATTCCAATTTTGAAAGCTATAAGGCAATTATCCTTAAGATTGTTGGAAAAAGTATTAGAATACATAAAATAATAATAATAATTGGAAATACATTACAAAATATTAGAAAATAAAATGAAATGTCGAGGCGTGCAAACACTGTCCTTAAGGATAATTCCGCCCCTCGAAGTACGAAACTCGATGCGTAAGGCTTCGGCGGCTATCCTCCCAAGATACAACAGACCTTCTTCTATACTCCGCACTGAATATTAGAAGGAAACAGAACAACTTTTGTGTATAACCCAGCTAAAAGTAAAGGAAAGATATGAGAACATGTTGTGTATTCTTGGATTATGATTTGAAGTTTAATTTATATTTAAACAAGACAAAGATATAGCCGTTAGGAGATCGTCATAAATCAATTAGTAATTAAAAAGATGACCGTTATAAAATTATGAAGAGTTTATGAAGTAATAAATCAAAAGTTATAAAGCCGTTAGACGACCGTTATACAACCATTAGAAAGCCGTTGTATGACCGTTGAAAAAGCCGTTACAAAAATGATAACTTTTATGATGATCATAATTTCTAATAAATATTTCAAAACTACTGAAATATCCAACAATCCCCCACATATTTCAGAAAGTTTTGACAAGAAAATAGAATAATGCTGGGTTATTGGAGAGTAATGCATCGGAATTGGTGCTTATTAGGCTATGAACCAACCCTAGAAATAATGAAATATAATTCACGAAATCATTGGTGAAGTTTGAAACTTCTATGAACCAAGAATTTCTTTTTGTGAATTATAATTTTCACTAATCACATTACACTCCCACAAACTTTGTTGTTCAACGCAGTTTTGCGCTAACAGGCCATGCGCATGCTTGGTTTATTCATAAGTGCTTTAGAGATTTTCGCCAAAAAATCTCATAGGAGCGGCCCCACTCCACACTTATATAGGTGATTCCATCAAGTGTATTCTGCAGTTTAATACACCACCAATAATGGCTATGGAATTTCATTAAGAGCTTAGCTCAACCTCTTTTTCTTTGCAATTTTGCACTATTTCACCTTAGGAGGGATAATAATTTTTTTTCAGTGCACTAGATCAACAAATGACTTGTTATTACCCATATGAACCTAATTCATGGGATCGCCAATCACATAGGTTGGGTTACTATCATTGTTGATTTTCTTCAATTGGCTTGTCCCATTCCCCTCGATGTATAGTCGAGGATTGGCCAAAATCCATTTCGACTTCATATAGTTAATGGACATAATTCCATCATTAAGCAATTGCTTTATCACATCATCCTTCTATCGATGTGTCCATTTTTACCATTGAAATTTTTTCATTGCAATGGTTATTGCCACTTGGTAATCACGATACTTAGACACATAAGGTGTCAATTTATTCCCAAAGAAATATCTGCTAAGAGTTTCTCAACTACTTAGCCTCATTTTCATATATGAGTGAGAAGAATTTTCTCTTTTCCTCAAGAACTTGAATAGTTCTCAATTTACCAAAAAATAGTAAATATTTTCTTCTCCTTCACCCATTAGAGCTTAGGAGGAGAAGGCATTTTGTTTACACATATATGCCCGGTAGCACTTGAGTCTACCACCCATAATTTTGATTAGCCACAATATTGGCATGGGAATGACCTCATCAATTACTTCATCAGATCATCTACTTCAACCAAGTCAACTCTTGGTTTAGCGGGATTACCATTTCCCCCACAATTTCATCCGATTACTTTCCACAAGGTGAACACATATTTGTTAGTTGATTTTATCTCATATGAATCCAAGATCCAGTTAACATCACCATATCCTTATAATACAGTGAAAAATCCACTATAATAAACTTGACAATAATCGCCCTTTAACAAAATATTTCACAAAAGGCATCAATTTTATTCAGTATAGATTTATGATGGCTATGGATGCAAAGAAATAAAAATAAATTTCATCTCCACAACAATCACTAAAGGAGATTCTTTTTCCTAATGCAATAGCCAATCAAGTCTCTAATGATCATCATGTATGAATGGACATTCAACATAAATTGGCAAAGTAAATATACTTACAAAGAACATTTTTTTTTTTTTAACATCATTATTGCTGTCAATAGTACATGTTGCTCCAAAAATGTTAACCAAAACTCAGAGGTTAGCAGAAATCCAAAATGAATTAATAATTTCACAAAATAACTATAAGACTTTAACTCTTTAAGCAACATTTAAATGACTAAATGTGAAATATAAAAATATCACAAAAGACAGGATGCAAAAAGCATACTCACTAAATTGTCGATTATGCTAATTTAGCCTGAAAAGTAATTAATGGCAAACATTGGGGTGTATCATTAGTCAATTGAATAGTTGATGCCCAATTATTCTCTCAACTTATGCTTGCTAAATTGGGCCTCCATTCCCTTCTCTTTCTATCAAGCATAATTCCACGTCGTCAAGAAGGCAAGAATTTGCCACCATTCTAATGCAAGAGAAGTTTTATATGTGCGCGAACAAGAGAGATTTATCATATCTTCATGTATTTATCAAACATACACATTGTCACGCAGCAAATACCAGCACATGTATGAGCATATACATAGATAGAGACCCACGTTGCACTTCCAAGCAAGCATGAATAAAGATATGCCATCAAATATCAACACAAACTTGTGTCTACACTTACTTGAGCATATTGGCATGGATAATGATTGTATGCACTCTAGCAAATTCCCAAAAATGACAAGACAACACTGTGACGCATACTGAAGAATTTTGTTCCAAAGTCAAATGACACCTATTTTCAAAATCTATAAACACAATAATATAAGATAAAAAAAGAGTAATTTTAGTGGTAAAACGCAAAAATTCCACATGACAACATCCGTTGTTTCGCTAAAAATAATTATATATAACCTGGTCCAACATGGGCGGGCTCGATAAGATTCTCGTAGAGATGGAGCCAAAGACAAATTAAATCATAGATAAAAACAGTTATAAACGGCTTCATGAATATACATTAAACAAATTTTAGCAGAAGAATAGGAAGAATTAATGACAAATGGAAACTATTTTGAGTAATAGAGGAGCGCCGCAATTTCCAATCCTAAATGGATGATTATTAAAATCACGAACTTAAGAGAGAAAACACCTACACACGTCCGACTTTCTATTGGAAAAACAAGTATAGGTATTGAAGCCCCAAAATAAAAATAAATATATATAAAAGAAATATTAGCCCAATTTCTTTCTATTTCTTTTATGGTTTCCTTTTCTATTTCTTTTTAGTAGCCACACGTAATCACTATGCCATTTTTAAAGATTTTCTACATAGGTAATTTTGAAAATCTATAAGCATCTTCCGTAAATATATAAGAGCACACATTCATGGAATATGTCTAACAAGATCAAATCAAATCAAATCTAAAGAGAACACACAAGCTCATGACGCCAAATTTCAAATACTAGAATGAAAGTATCTTGTCCCGTGTGATGATGATTCCTCAAAATGTGGAAACAGCGCGCCAAAATGGCAATTTCACCATTCAAGCATTATTTTAGAGTTTCCAAAAAATGACTTTACTTGAAACTCAATAATCTTACCAAAACGACCGAAAGCTATTTTGTGTTAATGCTTGATATTATCCCATGACAAACCACCCAAGAATATGTGATACTTGTCCTTCACCGTCTCCAAATCCTTGTTCAATTCCAAGATCAGTGGAAGCACTAGCAATTCCAATTTTGAAAGCTATAAGGCAATTATCCTTAAGATTGTTGGAAAAAGTATTAGAATACATAAAATAATAATAATAATTGGAAATACATTACAAAATATTAGAAAATAAAATGAAATGTCTGAGGCGTGCAAACACTGTCCTTAAGGATAATTCCGCCCCTCGAAGTACGAAACTCGATGCGTAAGGCTTCGGCGGCTATCCTCCCAAGATACAACAGACCTTCTTCTATACTCCGCACCGAATATTAGAAGGAAACAGAACAACTTTTGTGTATAACCCAGCTAAAAGTAAAGGAAAGATATGAGAACATGTTGTGTATTCTTGGATTATGATTTGAAGTTTAATTTATATTTAAACAAGACAAAGATATAGCCGTTAGGAGATCGTCATAAATCAATTAGTAATTAAAAAGATGACCGTTATAAAATTATGAAGAGTTTATGAAGTAATAAATCAAAAGTTATAAAGCCGTTAGACGACCGTTATACAACCATTAGAAAGCCGTTGTATGACCGTTGAAAAAGCCGTTACAAAAATGATAACTTTTATGATGATCATAATTTCTAATAAATATTTCAAAACTACTGAAATATCCAACAATAGTCTGTCACGAAGTTGAATAGTCTACTTGAAAAAGAAATTAGACAAAAGGAAAGACAAAATACACGGGACATTGGTGTGTTCAAAGTGACCTCCACCTTAAAAGACATGGAGTGAGGGTTAGAGAACTATCTACCTTCTTATTGATTCTTATTTGGCGACACCTAAATTTTGGCGACCTAATCATTTATTTATAAAAAATTAGAGATTAATTTTTAAGCCATAAAAAAAAAAAAAATAATTGCATAGCACATAATTTTAGACGCGTCATTATTTTTGATAAGAAATTACGATTTGATATATTTAATAAATCTTTCACATATTCAAGTGATATACACACCGAGAGATATATTTCGTAGAAAATTGAAAGATTTTGAGAAAATATTTCAAGTGGGATATATATTTGGTGTTAATCTTTGGTACCAAATCTTGCAATCGTGGATGGGCATGGAAAGGAAATAAAATAAAATCGTGGAGATTGCGTCTTGGCCGTGCGAAATGCGATCGAAAAAAAGAAAGAAATTTTGCTTCTTCCATGACCCTATTTCGTTGCATATAAAAGGGGTTGATCCGCACGGATGAAGGGGGTACAATTCGTGAAAAGAGAGGAAAGCGTGAGAGGAGACAATTCGCCCAAAAAAAAAGGAAGAAATCTCTCTCTCGTTCACTAAAGAGGGGAAGAAGCCAAAAAAATTAGTCTCTTTCTTTTCTTCTGACAAGCTTCAGAAGAAAAGAAAGGACAGGGCAGCAAGAGAAAAAAATTAAGGTCATCTTCTTTAGAGACTTCACCCACGACCATTGCCGCCCCTCCGCCCGCCTGCTGCCGCACCTCCGCCCATCGCCAGAGCTCCAAGCCTCTGTCGCCGCGCCCTGCCCGTCACCGACGCCTGCTGCCGCTGACTCCCTCCTTCCGGCGATCTGCGAACGCCGACGCTGCAGCAACCCGCCGCCGACTCCCTCCTTCCGGCGACCTGCAACTCCACCTCTGCAGCTGCCCGTTGCCACCGGAGCTCCGAACGCCCGCGAGCACCACCGCGACCTGCAGCGCCCGACGCCCGCGCCTCTGGCCGCCCGCTGCCGCGCCTTTTCCCTCCCGTCGACGCCAGCAACCTGCAGCGACCGTCGCAGCAACCCGCGTCTCCGCCGGACGCCGACGACCTACCGCCCCACCCGGGCCCACGACGAGTCGCGCCTCCGTTCGACCTGCTGCTGGTCCTCCTGCAGCAACCCACGTCTCCGACCCGCCCGTCGCAACGTCTCCGCTCGCTCGTCGCTGCACCATAAAGCCGTCGCTCCACTCCCTGGGCAGCAAGCGAGCTGCGACCAACTCGGCTGCTTTCCCTGTCCCGGTGACGACGTTGCTGCTGCCCCGAGTCTCTGTACCTTTGCTGATCTCTACCGATCCAGTTGCCACTCCTTGGATTGAGACGACGAGCTGCTGATCTCGTTGTCCAGACCGAGCCAAGTCTCGTCCCTTCATCGCGGCACGCTTGCTGCTCCTACCGTGCCGGTGAGTCCGCTGCAAGCCCCGTCGTGTTGATTTCATCGACCCGACACCGGCCTGCTGCTGCTCTGCCCGCCACAGCCCAACCCCAACGTAAATTTGCGAATCCAGGCGCCGGTCCGTGTAGAAAAATAAAAATCCAATCAAGGTAATTTTCTCAAATCAAGTTTCGTTATTATGGCTTAAATTGGAACATTGGCAATGTTGATTATATGAATATTTTAGGCATTATCCGTGGGGTATTGTTACCCAGAAATCACTATAATTATTAATTTAATTTGTAATACGTTGAATTATTATTTGTAATTATATTTATTTTTTTGGTACTTTGATAGTATTTTAACTCTTAAATCATTATAATTATTAATTTAATTAATAAGACTTCGGGTTAAATTTTTAATTATTTTGAACTTTCTTACATGTTGTAATGTTTAGGTTTAAAATAATCGTTAATTTAATCCATAAGATAATGAATTATTTTTTCAATTATTTTATTTTTTCATTTGATGAATATCTTGAGTGGTTTAGATATAATGCTTATTTGGAGATTACTTGTCTTGGAAAATACCCCAAAAAAATAAAAATAAAAAATTGATTACTTTGCATGTTTATTTCTTTTAGTGCAATTTATTTGATTGTTTAATAATGAATGGGCATTCGTGTAATCATCCCATTGCATGATAGTGATTTAGGTTAAAATGAATTTAGAGCCTGCAAAGATATTTTTAAAAATAAAAAGAATGATATCAAAAGGGTATTAGAAAAATCTCCCCGTATCCAATTTCTCTAATTCGTAAGAGTAAATTCATTGCTTTTGCATCGAAACTTGCTCACATGTTATTTTCATCCTGAGGAGGATCGCCTTGGATTCTCCTGTCCATTGAAATTTCCCCCCACATGAAGGCAATGACTATAAATGCATGGTCGGTGTTTTGGTTCAACGAATAACTAATTCATACAAGTTTGAATTATTGGCGCGAGCCAATTAATTAATTAGATAAATCAAACCAATAAAGAAAGATATATACATAATAAAGTAAGAGCAAAACTAAAATGGCATTTTGAGTAATTTATGAGATTTGAATAAGAAATTAAGGCAGAACTAGAGCGAAAAGGAAATTATTCTCATTGTGCTTAGATACAAAATAAATATATATAGCATGTTGATAATTTTTTATGATCTTTGACACATGTTAACCCTTGAAATGAAGTTTATGAGTTCAACAATATAATATTTCACATGCTTAAAGTGTGAGGAATTAAATTTCTAAATGGGATCAAGAGCTTAAAAATATTCAATAAAAATACCATTTCTGGTCGAGGATAATTCAACACAAAAGGTAAGGAAAAGGAAAGTTCAACTGTGCAAGTAGTGGCCTAGGTTTAAGGAAGACTCATCCCAAGTCTCTCACCACTTTACATGAACCCGACAAATCCATTGTTATATGGGTATCAAAATTTTATAGGACCTTTTCTATTAAAATGTTACTTCAATCAACTCCCGTTTAACGTCATAGGTTCACAATACCTTACTTTCCCGGTTTAACAAATTCAAAATTGAATTTCGGAATATAAATTTCATATAATTTTTGAATTTGTACTCTAATTTCGAAAATTATCCCAATTAGACGATCAAATAGCTTAAACTTTTACCAGGCACTGCGAATGGAAGTGAATCTACGGGGAGATCTACACGCAAAACCCACTCTCTTTTCATCTCATTTTTTTCTTCTTTTCCCTTTCTTTTCGTTTCTCTCTTGGTGCATGCTCTCCCTTTTCCCTTTATCTCTTTAAAACCCTCAAATTTTAGGTTCCATCTTAATTTTATCCCAAACTTTTTTTTATCTCATAAAACCCTTAATTTTAGACTCAATGCTAAATGGGTCCCTAATTTTTTCGTCTTAAAAAATTTCGAACTTTATATTTAGTTTCAAAGGCAAGAACCCAAGGACGAGGAATCTCGACATGAGAGAAATCTCGACAGTCGGGACCGGAATTTACGGCCAAAGAAGAGGAGAAAATCTGGGCAGAAAAAAAAATAGCAGCGGATTCTCGGGCAATTGGGACGGGGATTTTTCTTCACGGCTAAGAAAGAGAAATACTTTTTCCAAAAGTAAAAAAGAAAAAAAAGGAAAGGGAAATACAGAGAGCAGGCTATGGCCGGCAAAAGAGAGAACTTCAATAAAGACAAACTGGGAAGTGGTCGACAAAAGTAGAGAGAGAAAAAGAACAGAGGAGGCAGGTTCTCGTGGAGGAGGAGAAATGAAAAGAATGAAAAGACCTCGCGCGTGCCCAAACAATTCTCTCTCTTTCTCTCTCTGTCTTTTCCCTTTCTTTTCGTTTCTGTCGTTGGTGCGGGCTCTCTCTTTTCCTTTTCATATATCTTCTTTTCCCTTTTTCTCAAAGTCCACTTTTTGACTAAGTTAAGAAGAAGGGCAAAATATCAAAGTAATCGCTAAACTAAACTAAAAAAAAAAAAAAAAAAAAACATTTCACCATAAAATTTGTAAATATTGATTTATTGATTTGGCTTTGGATTAATTAAGAAATTGTGAGATTAATAAATTTTTTTAAATGAAATCAATAAGTTGGTATTTAATAATAATAATTGTTAATTTGACAATTAAATAGAGAAAATAGTGATGGACTCAGCCACTCATTTAAAATAAGGAATGGACAAAAAAACCTTGGTAAAGATGAGGGTAGTCTTAGCAAGGACTGGTGGGACCCAGCAACTGGGCAAAGGGATAGAAAGAAAATTAAATGCTATCTAATTATAAATATGCCCCTGGATGATTAAAAAAGGTGAAACTCCTGAATTTTCACTTCTCTCTTTTTATAGAGACCTAGTGTCCTAAAAGCTCTCAAATTTTAAATCCAATTTTAATTCTACCCCAAAAATTTTTATCTAAAAAAAATCTTCAACTTTGGATTCAATCCTAAATCTAACCCCAATTTTTTTGCCTAAAAAAATTCAAAACTTTATGTCCAATGCAAAATATGCCCAAACATTTTTTTGTCTAAAAAAAATCACTAACTAATCTTAAATTTATCCCGTTAACCCTACGTTCAAAAACATTATTAGTTGTTTGACATGACATTTTTGTATCAGTAAAAAAAATCCACAATAGCAAAGTGACGTGGAAAATCATACAGAAAAGTAGGAATCAATCCATTTAGATTAGTTCACTAATCTAATTCACTAGCAAAAAAGGGCACACAAATATGTGATTGATTTGGATTATATGAGGAGATGAATTTAATTTGTTAAAGGGTCAAAAGCATTTAATCAATCTAACGAATATGTTTTTGACTAGTCTTGTCACTGAAATAATTTATTAGGATTAAAATCTAATTCACAAGCATATGATGATAAAAAGTTTACTTTCTTAGAACATTTGTGCATGTAATCACCATATAAGCGTGTACATGGGAGCTTGTACTCTTCTAGATAATCATTTTGTCCAAACACAGTAATAAAATCATCTTATAACATGCAAGGGCATGGCGATTTCATGATATTAAAGAAAGTAAATTCAATTTATTGATTTCGAGATATATATAATCTCCACGTATTTGAAATTAAGTACTTCATTCTAAAAATAATAGTAATCCCAAAGATGAGACTATTATTGATATTATGTAGGTAAGGAAATAGCTCTATAAACTTTGTGGAATTTTTTTACCAAGAAAAAAAACTGTGGAATTAGAATTATTTAAGTTTCTATGGTTGAAAAAACTTTATTTGAGTTCTAAACATTATCCATTTATACAAATATAAAACCGAAAACTAGAGAATTTCTTGTGCTCTCTCAAAAAATTCACTATGCCCTTACTAATATTATGATGTCAATGAATGAGATGATGTAAAACTGTTATCCAATGCGATAAAAATACCTACACGCATCTTTCCTAGTTAGTTAATGCTCTAGGACGAAGGGAAATAGGTTCTGCTTGTGAGGCTTGCATTCACGCCAGAAGTATTATTTTTAACAAAAAGAAATAAAATTTATGTAGTAGGTCCCATCTATTTTCTCTTCTTCCCATATCTAGGGCTAGGTGTGAGGTTTCGTTTTTGGTGACGCATTTTATTGGATTGGACCGGCTTCGGTCCGGTTCCAAAAATCAGGAATCACTCTTTCTAATCTAATTCTCAAATTCTGGGTGGACTGGACCTGAAATTGTGCACTCCTAATTTGCAATATCATAATGGCAATTCTCTTTTATTTTTGGTTTTATTTTTTTCATTGCTGTGCATCCAAACTTATCGCATGTTCTCTTCTTCCTAGGTAGGATTGCCTTGGATTCTCTTGTGCATTGAAACTTTCACCACATGAAGGCAATGTTGAATTATTGGTGCATGGCAACTGGTTAAATTAGATAAATCAAACCAATAAAGAAATAAATATATGATAAAGAAAAGCAAAAGTAAAAAGGCATTTAAATTTATTTATGAGATTTGAAGAAGAAATTGAGGTTTGACAGAAAAAAGAAGAAGAAGAAGGGAAAATTAAGGTAGAACAGAGCCAAAAAGACATTCTTCTCATTACGCTCAGGTACAAAATAAATGTATATAGCAATTTGATAATATTTATGATCATTGACACACATAAAGAACATAAGTTTTTTAGAGTAAGTGATTGTTATAATACAATATTTTATTATTAAAATGAAGTTTATCAGTTTGATAGTATAATATTTACAAGGCTCAAAGTAAGAAGGGTAAATTCCATATGGGATTACGATAAAAAAAAAAATCTAAAAGTGGGATCAAGAGCGGAAATATAATTCACAAAAATACCTTCTCTTATGGAAAATATATGAACAAAAGAAAAGGACAGTTCAATGGTGCAAGCAGTGGACTAAGCAGGGGACTCTTCACTGTCCTGACGCTTTGATATTTTCATCTGTTCCGAGCACTTGTTCGGAAAATATTGAACCAGACGAATCTCCATCCCTCTTCCCCCCCCAAACCCAAAACCCTTTTCATCTTCTTCCACAAACCCATGCCAGAGTCTTGTCATAAGTCTCTCTACACTTCTCATCTTCCGAACAAATCCACCGCTTCATGTCTATTGACATTTAACAGACCATAATAGAAGAGGCAAGAAGGCATTTCCTGTTTTCTGAGGGGCATTCTCGTTTTTTTTTCTCCATTAGGGCTTGAAAGATGAACTCCATGGCAGAGTCAGAGGCTGAAATGCATCGTCCCATTAAGAAGAGGAAAATTAATGCGAGTAGAAATGCAGAGGATGTTGATACTGGTGCATTTGGTTCGTCTCCGACAGAAACCAACAATAATGCATCTAGTTCTTCGACGGTGTCGGCTGGAAACTGTTATGAGGTATTCTTAAGCTTCAGAGGCCCAGATACTCGACATGGCTTCACTGATCACCTCTACAATGGGCTCCTTGATGTCGGAATTAATGCTTTTAGAGACGATGACGAGCTCTGCCAAGGTGAGGACATCAAATCAGAGCTTATGGCAGCCATCATGAACAGTAAGATCCTAATCCCCATTTTCTCCAAGAATTATGGTGCAAGCAGTTGGTGTCTGGATGAGCTAGTTCAAATGATGGAGTGCAAGAATAATAATGGGCAAATAGTGTTGCCTATATTCTACAAAGTGAAACCAGCTGAAGTGCGATATCAAATCGGGAGGTTTGGAGAGGCATTTCATAAGCGTGAGAGTCGTTTGCGTGAGAGGTCTTCTTTCGACCCAACAACTTTGGATAAATGGAAGAAAGCACTTGATGAAGTCAGCACCTTGAAAGGATATGAAGCCGATGGGTAAAATTTCTCACCAAAACATTCTCTGCTTTCTTTTGATATGTATGTGCATTTACTGATTGTTTTGATTCTCACGTGCTTCATTTACGTTCTTTATATATGGATATTGATATTGTGAGATGTTGCTGGTAGTAAGATCCCGTGATGCATGAATTCTATAAGTTATTCTTTTTTTTAGTTTTTTGCTTTAATGATATTGACCAATCTAATTATAAACTTTGTTGTTATGATCCCATTCAATAATAAGATTTTTTGAATGGATTTTGACTCTTATATCCAAAGATTTTGTAATATTGTGCCATTTTTTTTTCATGTTTATAGTGTACATCACGTTAATCTTTGTTACAAACTTTTCTAACTACATATTTACTTGAGATTAATGGTACAACCTATTGGTGAATTTTTATTTAAAGCTCATAACATCGTAGCGTCCAAGCTTTGCCATAATTCTTTATCTTCCCAAGTCACATTTATTAAATCATTGATATCGTTGATTGGTTGCTATTAATTTTTTTTTTTAGAAAAGAAATGTTTCATTGGTTATATAAGATGATGATAAAAAAATGATTATTTTTATTATATGTCTGTTTAAATAATTTTCAAAGCATTTCCTATCTTCAACAAGTAATTTCTATCTCATGCACATGCACCTATTGAAGCGATATTCTTATATTGGGTAAAAAGTATTCTTCTACTTCCCTATAAACTCAATATTAGATCAAATCATCGAACATAGATACTCAAAAAGAAAATAAAGTACAACCTATTATCATCCTTAGAGGCAATGAATACTGATAAGTGCACCAATCTAGAATGTACTAGATTCACAACACTCGTAGAAACTTACAAGCCCGTAGAATTGCACAAACAAGAAGAATCACTTCAATTGCATTTAAGTAGTTCACAATATCACAATCTGAACAATTTTCGGATTGGTTTTACGAGACTTGAAATCATCTTGCATCAAAAGTTATGACTTGTTTATTGATTGATGGTTAACTCTCATCTTGGGCTGGCTTATTGGATTTTTGCTTATTCAAATGCTCTAGAGAATCTTCAAAGTCATGTTCACATCATCCCTAGTATCTTTAATAGATAACCAGTTTAAAATTCGGTTCAAATCCAAAAATATATACCATATTTAAAATTTATAAGTGATATCCTCAAGATTTTCCTAGCTTGATAAATTATGTGAGTAATAGTGGAATGGGGCATGCCATGTGGAGCAACCACCATCATTTCCCACTTTAGACTTAGCATACATGATAACATATGGAGGTATGACAGCAACGGCTTTTAAAGCTTTTCAATCTGTCCCCAAATTTATTGTGTCCTCTATAAATAAAACAATATAATATTATTGTTGCCACATATTTCAACTTTTGTCACGTTTGACAGGTATGAAGGAAAGTTGGTGAAGTCGATTGTCCGAAAAGTGTTGAATGAATTGAAGAAAAAGTTTAAGCTGGCCATTTCTGAGAATTTGGTCGGAATTGATGATCATGTGAAGAAGGTTATGGAGTTTGTTTGTAATAAATCTGATGACACCCTATTTGTTGGCATCCACGGAATGGGAGGCATCGGCAAGACTACCCTTGCTAAAGCCATCTACAACAAGTTCTCCAATGAATTTGAGCATCGTAGCTTCATTACTGATATAAGGGAATCGTGGAAGTGTAATGGTAGACATTACTTAGAGAATCAATTAATCTATGATATATTGAAGCTAAAAAATGAAACTCATAATGAGGATGAAGGGACTAAACTCATATCCACCAATTTTAAAGGTAAAAAGGTCCTCGTTCTTCTTGATGACGTGGACAACGTCATTCAATTGAAGTGTTTGGTTGGTAATCGTGATTGGTTTGCTTCGGGAAGTAGGATCATTATTACCACCAGAAATAAGAGGATTCTTGAAGAAGTTGGGGTGGACTATCCTTATGACCATAAGGAAATGGACAAGGATCAATCTTTGATTCTATTTAGCAAACATGCGTTTCGAAGGGACTCTCCTCCGAGGGAATTTAACGACCTCACTCATGAAGTTGTATCCATCGCTGGAGGGCTTCCCTTATCCGTTGAGGTTTTTGGTTCGTTATTGTGTGGAAAAGAGCAAACACAATGGAGAGATACGATAAATAAGTTAAAAAAGATCCCTCATATGGAAGTGCAAGAAAGGTTAAGAATAAGCTACGAAGCCTTAGATGATGAACAAAAACAAATATTTTTGGATATAGCTTGCTTTTTCATTGGCACCGACAAAAGAATCGCATCCTACATGTGGGAGGCCTGTGACTTTTTCCCAGGGGAAGGAATTGAAGCATTGAAATTCATGTCATTAATAAAAGTTGGAAATGATCATAAACTCATAATGCACGACCAATTGAGAGATCTTGGTAGGGAAATAGTTCGCAAGGAAAACCAACGGCAGCCTCAATACGTAGCAGGTTATGGGACTCCAAGGCAGCTCTGAAAGTGCTAAAGGACAATAAGGTAATCGTTTCATTTCTTTTGCTCACTCAGTCCATGTTCTACTGTTAGAGTAATGTTAGTCCTCTACTCTCTGCTTGCTCTGGTGAACAGAGAACCTTCTACTATTATTGCTCTCCAATGTTTCATTGAAGAGATTAGAAAGTAGGGAGGTTGCTTTCTCTTAGTAAGTATTGTAGTGTTATCTGAGATTTTACTTAAAGTGTATATTACGAAATTATCTCCAAGGATGAGATATTTTCAAATCTTTTAGATACTTAACAGGGGTATTCTATATTGGAAAGATCTTGAATTTCTATGATTGCTTCATTTATGTCTTCAACATACGCAATAAATAACTTGACTATGCTACTGTAAACCATAAGTACTCAGGATATATAAGTCAAAGAATTATAATATCTAGATATTAAAATTAATACAATAGGACTAACGATGCCCACGTTTCTCATGAAATTTTAGTCACTATTGCAGAATGGAGAATGGAAGGGATACTCATTTTATGTGATATTACGTTAGGAATCCCATTTACCAATACTCATAGTATAAGGACTGATTTAAAACTTGCCGAATAAGATAGGAACATAAATTCCTTTTATATATAATATAGATGAGTGAGTATATATGTGTATAAATAACATCAAGCGTATGCAATGACCATTAAAAAGAGAAATGTTTTACTTTTTCTACATAAAAAGTCCAAGAATAAATACTCTAAACTTCTACTTTTTATAATTAAGTATGTGAGTATATTTTAATTTGTGAAATTAATCATAATTTTGACGCTCCTACTTTTAATCCATCATTTGGTTTGACTCAATTTGTTGCTAAAAGGACTAGCACTTATTTGCAATCTCAACGTGGGACCGATGTATAATCTCAAGAGCCAATTCAATATTAACAAATTCAAAACCAATGTCTATTTATTATGTCTTTCGTACTACATGATTAAATAAACTAAACTAACCAAAAGAAAAATGAATATGATGTATATTTTATATACAAATAAAATGGTATTGCTAAATATTACAACTAAAAAGGTACATGTTTATATAATTATTTCAGTAATTTTGCACGACTCGAATTCTTTCTTCATCCATGGTACCATCATAAAAGGAAGCCCATCCTTTTGCATATGAATTGAAAAAAACGTTACCTTTCAAACTCATCCTTTTACTCATCGCCCATCAATTATGCCTATTCTCACTTAATATTGCACCGCGTCATCCTACATAGCTCATTGTGCGAACATGCCCAATGAACCACGTTAACCATGATCACAAATGACTTTTTTCTTTACAAAAAGCCAACAATGTTATAAGAAAGATTATAAACAAAGTTTGTTAACAAGATTATAAAATAAAACAACTCATTTTATTTGTGTGGGTTGACATCGCTCACTGTATACGTTAGCACAGGGAGAAATGTAGGGTACCCATGGCGATTTAACGATGATAATGAATGAAATTTATAATAGGTGTAAGTTTTGTTCTATGATTAAATAGTTGGGCTATTTTTATTACATTTGAAAGGTTATATTATTTTTCTCGTAGATATTGAAGGTTGGGCTTTATAGACGTCTGAAAGGTTTTGTTACTTTTGTTGCTAGTACAAATGGTTGGGCTTATTTTTTAGATTTGGCCGGTACAAAGGATAGGGTATCTTGATATTTTGAGAGGGAAGTTCATGGGAGAAATGACTGATGTGAGTAGATTACTTCTGTTGAAGATTTCGTCCTTTTATTATTGTTGTTGTTGTATGTGTGTGTGTTTTTTTTTTTTTAATATATATACATATACATATATATATATATATATATTATATATATATATATATATATATATATTATATAGTTACTCTTCTCTTGGATTCCTTTTAGGTGTTGAGATCTAATTCCTTCCCAAATTATTATGTCGTTCATCTATGAGTATCCATGAAATCTTGCACAACATTGGGAATTACAATAACAAAATTTCTGGTTCGGAACAACTGACATGTGGAAATCCACGAGTTTTCTGTATTACTTATTGACTTCTTATGCATAACTGATTTTTTTGTTTTTTCGGTTGTGAAAGCATACTGCATATTTGGTTCTCAGAAATAAATATTTTATTTCCAATCTATTCCGAGGAAGCAATTATTCCTTTATTTTGTGCAATTCCTGGAAGGCCAAGGAAACGCTATTCCATGTAGGCTTATAGCCAAGGAGTAGCTTCAATTTTCACGTTTCTAAAAATGCTTTGCACTTTCCACAGTTAATTTTTTTAAATATATATCAAAGTTATTACGGTATGTTTATTATATTTATTATACTTGAGTAACTCATTTATTTATGATTATGATTATATCAAATTGTAATATATAGTTCAACTAAAATCTATGATGAAATAATAAGTTTTAGAGATTATTAATATAACTAATAATTTATTTATGATTAGAAAATAATTAATTAAGAATATTTCAAGTTACTACTAGTAAAATAATAAGTACATAATATATTAATATAACTATTATCACAATATTCAGTTTCTTGCAATTAGTTATTACTTCAATGAAAAACAAGAGTATATGTCATTTCTTGTACCTAATCGTGTAAGTAGCATAGTTGAGTAACTTACGCAAAATTGATATGAAATATACAGAGAGAAAAAATATATATATTTCTGTTAAAATTGATCAAATAAACTAATGATTTTGCACATTGCAATTCGATTAAATTCCACACATGCACGCATGTCTCAACTAGTATGGTAATGAAGTTAATAGTACCAGAAAGAAGAAGATTACAAGTGTTGAAGTTTTTAAGATCCGGATGTGTATGGCCAAATTTCGAAATGGAAGTCGACATCCTTCACTTTGTGAGCCTTTATAATTGTAGTTTATTGGCATAGAAAGAAAATCATGTCTTCACATTGCTGGTCTCTTGAACATATTAATACACATCAATAGCATTATGAACAAATGATATTCGATGACTTTAGTTGGATATAGTACTAATGAACATTGATTCTTGCTTCTAGGGAACGGAGAAGATTGAGGCAATTAATTTGAGTAAAGGCAGTGCAGAATGCTTCAACGAAATATTTTCACTAAAGGATGAGGGAGATGGTGACATTTACACAGAAAAACAACTTGAGAATTTGACGAATCTAAGATATCTTCACATGATAAATGCACATCTCAGTGGAAATTTTAAGGACTTAATGAAAGGGTTAAAATGGCTTCAATGGCGAAAATGTCCCGCAAGTTTTGAAGTAAACAATTTTGATGTAAAGGAATTAGCTATACTCGAATTGCAAGGAAGTAAGATAAATGAGAAATGGGGAGGATGGAGTTTTTTCAAGGTAAGAATTAAAGTCTTTTTTTTTCCTCTCCTTTTATGCTTTCTTTTGAATCATAATGACTCTACACTCACCCATCGACATTCATTATTGTTTTTTATTTTTATTTTTGGTAGATGGCAGAGAAGCTTAAATATCTAGACCTTTCATTTTGTCGATACTTGGAAAATACTGACTTCCTCTCAGCTTTTGAGAAGTTAGAGGTTCTCATCCTCAGTGGGTGTACTTCACTGAAGCGAATCGACGCTTCCATTGAAGACAGGGAGGGCCTCCTTCGCTTGGAGCAAGGCTTGTCCCGCGCGCTGCATCTCACGGTAGGCACCGAACGCGCCGTTCCTCGTTTCTGCCTCAGGGAGCTTCCAGCAGAAATAGGTAAATTAAAAGCACTGCAGCAACTCGATCTATCCTGTACTTTATCCCTTTCTGCATTACCAAATAGCATAGGGTCTTTGGAGAATCTAGAGATTCTAGATATTTCTGAAAGTGGTATAAAAGAATTACCCAATGGTATTGGGAGTCTAAGAAAGCTTCGAGAGTTATGTGCTCACTGTTGCCGAAAGCTGAAAGGGATAATGGTAGAAAGCATGTGTAATCTTTCTTCCCTACGACGCCTTGATTTTACACAATGCTATAAGCTCCAATCGCTGCCGGACCTTCCTTCCGGCTTAACATATTTGGGCGTCACCTGTCAAAGTCGCAAATTTCCTTCGCTTTCCCACCTAGCCCGTCTCAAGCAACTACGAGTTGAGGCTTGCGGATTTATCCAGTGCATCCAGGAGCTTCCATCAACGCAATTAAAGAGTTCAGAATGCTCCCAACCGACGGACATTGAAGAATTGGAATCACCACAATCCCTAAACACGCCCTTCAAGTTCGAATCCTTGGAAGTCTCTTGGTGTACATCTATCGAAATGTTGGACGTTTCACAGTTTGTCCATCTAAGGACATTAGTGGTCCACTCTTGCGAGAATCTACTTGAAATTCAAGTTCTTGACAAATTGATATATTTGGAAAGCTTGGATATCACAAGGTGCGATTCAATCAAACAAGTGGACCTTCCAAAATTCGAGGGTTTGAAGAAATTACGAGCTACATATTGCAAAAACTTAGCCGAAATTCAAGGCCTTAATAGGTTGGAGTATTTGGAATGGCTAGATATCTTTGAGTGCACTTCAATGGAAAGGCTAGACCTTCCAAAATCCGGGAGGCTGAAGAAATTACAAGCTAGAGGATGTGTAAAATTAGCCGAAATTGAAGGCCTTGATAGGTTAAAGTTGCGGGAACTGAATATCATCGGATGCAAGTCACTCAAAACAATTCTAGAATAATCTGGAACTCAGATCTATCAATATAGCAAAATGATAGGATATGAATGAGATGATACAGATGACTCGAATGAGTCAATATAGAGCATTCATGGTTTACATGCATACGATAGCCTCTTCGGTACACAAGTATTGCTTCCACCTATGTTTTAGCATGATGCAAGTATTGTACTTATTACTTTTACCAAACAACGGTATCAAAACATCACATTAGTTATGGCCATATTATAGGAACATCGGAGTGAAATCAAGTTGAGTAATTTATTTTTAGCTACAGCAAGTAGAGGTGTGGCTTGTGTTTTGGCTACAAGAAAGCTGGCCTTGGTCTACATACTTGGACAAGGATGTAGATGAAATCTTAGATTCAGAACGAACATCTACTGTGGGTGGACCTCTATTGCTAGGGACAGTCTCTCCTGGTAATTGCTTCAAATTGAGAAAGCTCTCTCTTTTTTCTATTCAGTGTGTGAAGTGCTTGAATGTCTTAATTGAGAACATGATTTTGAACTAAGGAGTTAGCGTTTTATAGAAAAAACCTAGTGTGAATGAAGGTTCCAAGTGGAAATCTAGATTCCGTTCTAGTTTAGTTTATGTGGTGGTGATTGTACTTAATATTATGATTATATTATGGTTGTTTATGTGGATTGATATTTGTTTTGGCGGTATCTAATTTTGTTTGGTCATAAGGAAAGTAAAACGCGAAGTAACTCAGGATATTATCATCGTCCTTAAAAAGAAATGGATAGTTAAGGTAGAGCAATTTCGAGGCAGTTTTCTTAGAAATAACTTTAAACTTTACATTATGGAAGAACTTCCTTGTTGATAATTTTTAATGCTTGAATATACTTTCAAGAGTTGCTATCAGCTGAACAACAAGATGCCTCATACTTGGAAGCCTAAATTATCTTGTTCATGCTTCAGATTTCTACTCAACTTGTAAGTCTCGTCTATCTTTCAGTAAAAAGTCCCTAAAAATCTATGTAGTTCAAATGTTGAAAGTTGTGAGGCAAATTTGTTGCAAAATTTTTAAACATCGTCGCATGAGTTATGCGTCATTTTTGTTCTCGATTGCTTAAGGCCTACTTAGTTTTAGAAAACAGCTTTAGTTTCCATTTTCATAGAAATTGTTTTCGATGTTTTGTTGACAAAATATTTGTTTAATGAAAATAATATTTCATTAGGGATGAAAATTGTGATAACATGCTTGGGTTACATCACATTTCAAAAATAGGCTTATTTATTCCAAATCTCCATGTTTGCATTTGGAATCGGAATACAAAAAAGTCATCTTCAGTTTTTGATTTTGATTTTGAGAATAGTTTTCCTTTTATTCGTTGACTGCTTTCGGAGTGTTACCAAACACATTTTCTGGTCTGTTTTAATTCTTAAATTGAAATCAGAACAGACTTTTGAGAATCTTTATCAGCCGAATGCCTCCTTAGATTATCAATCTCTTTTTGTCTGCAGAAAAAATGGACTTCATCAAGTTGCTTAACAGGCTTTGAACATTGAAGATTACTTCATGTCATCCAGGCATCATTATATGTAATGCATAAGCAGTGGGTTGATGCCACTAACATATTTCGCAAGGAAGTTTGATTTGCTGTCAAACCTTGTTAGTGACCATGGCAAGTGATACTGTTAATTTAGAGCGGTAGATGGCGTTTCATTTTTCTTCGTTTAACTATTTTCATTTGCTTATCTAGGTCTTGACTCTTTCCCTTAGGAGGAGTTTTCCAATCTATCATTTTCGTGTTAATTCTCTGGATGAAGTGGTATGTCTAATTTTTTAAGCTCTGGTGTTGCTATAGGACTTTGGCTTTTTTGGTTGGTTTTTATAATCTCAGTCTGCTAGTTTGTCCAATGACAGGGTATGAAGTGTGTATCACAAGTTGTTTGTGGTGCTAGAAAAGAACTTCTACTAGTTGTCCTCAATCATCTGCAGGTGCGTGTTATTTTCTTTGCATCTAGCCTTTTTCCTTCATGCATCTCAGTGAACAGTCTTGGATGTGATCGGATAGAGATAGGAATTTGCTACAGGAAATTATTCTTCTGCACATCTTGAGACAAGCCATATTTTTCAGAACATCCTGATGTTGATTCTTCATACAATCATATTGTATGCAATGATATGAATTATTAATATTAAGTGACTGGAAAGGGTCAAGTAAAATCTGATTTGAGTATGATTCAATAAGTTGGCAATGTCTCCTATAAGTGTATAATGGAAATTGTAGGTCACTAATCATTGGTTTGAACTTGAACTTAATCTAAGTTTGAGCTTTGAGTGTACTGTACATGGAGATTTGGATATAGAATGTTTATACATTCACATTATAATTAGCACGTGTAGCGATATGTTCTCAATTTAAAAGGAAAGAGTTTACTGCCCATTTCAATCTTAGTATATATCCCCTCTTAATTGCGAGAGTCAATTTTTGCACTAGAGAATCATATTCAACTCTTTTTACCTATTGATATTACTATTAGAGCCTAGGGGAAGTTGGACTTGTTTATATTACCAAATTCCACTCATTGAACTCAATGTAGTAACCGAAACTCGTCTTTCCTGTGTTATGTTTAAGGTCAGCAAACTAAGGATGAGAATGAAAACTCAGAAATTTGCTGAAAATGAGCAAAAAACTAACTGGTGGGTGCTCGGATGACAGTGAATTAAGCCTACATGGATCTAATCTGTGATGCTTAACAATGGTTATGAGAGCCTCTATTCGCAATCATTTGTTTAGCACCTAGATGTGAGAATTGATTATTTTACATTATTATTTTGTAGCATATCTTTAGATCAAGATTTTTGATATACCACCTCTTTTTTGGCAAAATAATGATGAGGATGTTAAGCCCTAGTATTGAAATTGCTTTTACTAAGTCGCATGCCATATGGATTCATATTAGCTGTTTGTGACCTTCTTATGCATTGCACTCGCATTTTTCCTCTTCAAATCAGTTTTGTATACTTCTCTTAGTCCCTAGTGTTGCTCCGTTTTTGGTAGTGTGTCGGTAGCTCTTTGGATCCAAAGTTTCTCTTGAACTTTTTTGATCTTGACTTTCAGTAGTAGTGGCACCCTTTTATCACAATGATCTTACTCGCAAAAGGAATTACAACTGTGAGTTAATAGAGTGTTTTTGCCCATGTGGGTGATAATTATGCTGCTTAGCACAAAATCATATGTGAGATGTTGATGTTAGTACTTGAAATTATTGAGATAACATGTGTTGGAACTGTTGGGAATAACGGATCCCCAAAAACCGGATTCGACACTAAATCGAACCCCTAAAACAAATGCGGAAGCGAAACCCGGGAAAATCACGTATCACCGATCCTAAAGCACACCACGAAATCGAGCGTACCTTGTGAGCCACAGATTAAATACTAATGCTGAAGATCGAGGAAGAAATTTTGATTCGATGATGTCAATTTGTCTTGAAAAGGGAAACGGCGTCGCCTTAAGCGTTTGGAGGGAAAAAGAGAGAGTGAGGAGCGTACGTTAGAATGGCCAAAGGGTGTCTTCTCTCTCTCTCTCTCTCCTCCCTTTTATACGTCCCTCCATCCACGGGCCCTATTTCCGTGGGCCGGGCTTTTTGGGCCCAACATGAGCGGACGGGCCTTAAGCCCATCTCATATAAAACCATCATCTCCCACTCGCACATGGTGGGCTGAACAGAATTCTCTTTACCTCTCTTCAACATTCATACCGGTGAATAATCCGTGCGACCAGCATACTTTGAGAGCTCGTTGCCATATATCTGTTAGGAATATATAGCAGCTCATAATGGGCATCACATCCTGAGTAGATTTAATATGCAGTACCCTAGATCGATCGATCACATTTATATCTCTCTTGATCTCTTTCAAACAATGATATATATATATATATATATATATATATATATATATATATATATTGTATTCACAATTATGATTATCCCAAAAACAATCATAATTGGTTAACCAGTGAATACAAAACTACAATATGATTCTCCAAATTCGATCTTCCTCTTTCCTTCAAACTCTCAATTTCAGTTCAGCTTGCTTTTCTAGAAATGCCCCATTAGATCGAATCAAACTCATGACCATTGGCAACATCCTAAGATAGCAAACACTAAATAGAAATCTTGAGAATAAGTAAGATGAGGGGACTAAAATTGAGGAACTCTTTTCCTCAAGAGTTTCATACGACATAAAAGTTGAGATCAAACTTTTGTCACTCTTATTGGTCGTCTTATGCATACGTAGTATGAAATACGTATTACGGTATTAACTCCTTCCCCATGGAGCGTATGTCTACACCTGTTATACCGTACAGATGATAGTTCAGACATACCCAATGTCTAACTTGAGTTCACGTATTTACTCATTCACAAAATTCATCAGAACTCACATCTGGCATCTTAGACAGATAAAGTAAAATATGTGGGGTATTTTACTTTCGAACATAGTAAGTATTATGTCCTCATCTTAACACTCAGTTAAGGCGACATACATGTTTTAAGCTTGAGCTCTCGATTATCATGTAGATAATAAGCTTAAAAACAGTCTCATCTCTATTTATTACATAGTAAATAGAGGCGATTACCTGTGTGAGTGGGCTAATCTTTTATCTGTCCGACATACTTTCTCAACTTAAAATAATGCACTGAGCATTAAGATGCATAAAGATTAAACAAAGATTCATAGGCATTAATGATGAAAACACAAATTCATCAAATTGTGAACACTTATGGAAATTACAATATTCAGTACATCAGTCTCTACGTAATCCTAGAGGCTTCATATGGCCACAAAACACATCTCTAAGTATTGGCTTTGTCATAGGATTTGCTATCATTCTATGCGTAGATATGTACTGTAAGTTCACGACCTTTCGTGCAACCATATCTTTGACAAAGTTATACTTAGTATCTATATGTTTGGTCTTGCCATGATATTTTGGATCTTTGGTTTACGTTTTCGCTGCTTGGCTATCACAGTTAACCAATAACAAATCTGCAGCACTTTCAATAACACCTAAATTATCCAATAATCTCTTAAGCCAAACATCTTCTTATACTGCTGCTGATAATGCCACGAACTCATTTTCCATCGTGGACAAGGCAATACAATTTTGTTTCTTACTACTCCAACATATGGTGCCATTATTCGGTAAGAAAAACAAAGCTAGAGGTAGATTTCCTTTCATCTAAATCTCCTCCCCAATCAACATTAGAATAGCCTTAGAGTCGCAGATCCTTTTCTTAATAACTCAGCGGTATAATCAGCAATCCCCTTTAGATACCTCAGTATTCTTTTAACGGCTTTCCATTGTGCTGGACCTGGATTAGATTGGTATCTACTCACCATTCCAACTGCAAAACATATGCTAGGTCTTGTACACATCATAGCATACATCAAGCTCCAACAGCACTAGCATAAGGAACATATTTTGTTTGTTCCTTCTCTTGTGGGGTCCTTGGACACAGTCTATAGCTCAATCATTCACCTTTTGCAATAGGAGTGTCTATGGGTTTACAATCTTGCATACGAAATCGTTCAAGAACTTTATTTATATATGTTTCTTGCGAAAGAGACAACGATCTTTTCGAATGATCTCTTGAAATCTTAACTCCAAGAATGTATGCAACCTCACCCATATTCTCTATTTCAAAGTTGGAAGACAACCAACTCTTGATGGTATTAACAAACTCCATATTGCTTCCGGCAATTAGTATATCATCAACATATAATGATATGATCACAAATTGATCATTGGATCTTTTGATATATACACAATGATCCTCATTTATCATTGTAAAATCATATGCCATTATGGCATTATGAAAACGTATATACCATTGTCTTGATGACTGCTTAAGGCCATATATCGACCTTAAAAGTCGACATACCTTTTCTTCTTGGCCTTTCACTATGAAACCAGCATGTTGTTCCATATATATTTCTTCCTCTAATTCTTCATTGAGGAAAGCAGTCTTTACATCCATTTGATGTAACTCAAGATCCTTACTAGCCACTATTACCAGAATAATGCGAATCGAGGTAAATCTCACTATAGGAGAAAATGTATCTTCATAATCAATTTCTTCATGTTGATTATACACATTCGCCACAAGGCGGGCCTTATGCCTTTCTATTGAGCCATGAGAACCTACTTGTTCCCAATAGCTTTGTGTCCTTTTGAAAGATTAACCAGTTTCCAAACTTGGTTTGACTTCATTGACTCCATTTCCTCTTCCATTGCATGAATCCATTTTTCCTTACTAGGGCAATTGAGGGCCTCATTAATATTTCTTGGCTCATCCTCATCTTGTGGAGCAACCATAAAAGTTTATCCTTCAATGTCAAAACGTCGATGGGGAATACTTTGGCGACTTGTTCGCCATATGGGAGATTGTACACTTAGCACATCATTTCCCATTATGCTCCCACTAGGATTAGATAATGATGACGTCATCTCATCATGTGATTGCAATCGAGAATGAGTTGAATTCAATTCATCACTTCTCATATTACTTCCACTTGGACGAACTCCATTAATATCATTATCTTGATCCAAGGTTTCAAATAAGGAGTAATCTTCCCCTATTTCGCCCTTCTTAGGAAATTCATCCTCTAAGAATATGATATCCCGTGATTCAAATTTAGTTATACTCCCACTTTCCTGCTCACCTATGAACACATACCCTTTCGAATGTTCCGAGTATCTTATGAAAATACTCTTCTTTCCTCAGGAACCCAATTTCCTAAACTTGTGAGAGGACTCATGAGTATAGGCAGCACAACCCCATGGTTAAGAAAATTTAAGTCCGATTTTCTACCTGTCCATAACTCATATGGAGTGGAAGTAACTGATTTGGAAGGCACCCGGTTAAGTATATAGGCAGCAATTAACAATACATCACTCCAAAAGGTGATAGGTAAGTTAGCATGCGCCATCATGAACCTAACCATTTCCAGTAGGGTTCTGTTTCTACTCTCTACAATACCATTTTGTTGAGAATTATATGGAATAGACGACTGTCTTTCTATTCCTTTTTCATCACACAATTTTCTGAACTCATCGGATAAATATTCTCAACCTCGATCGGATCTCAATGCTTTTATTTTCTTGTCTAATTGATTTTCTACCAGGTTCATAAACCTTTTGAAACAACTTGATGCTTCATATTTATGAGAAATCAAATAGACATATCTGAATCGAGTATTATCATATAGAAAAGTGATGAAATAAACAGCCCCATGCCTTCTTCTCACAGTCATTGGACCACAAACGTCATAATGGATTAAATGCAGAGGAAATTCAGCTCTTTTACCTTTTCCAAATGGTTTCCTTAACATTTTCCCTACTAGGCAATGCTCACATATGGGCAAATCGACTTTTTCAATGTCACCCAACAAGCCCTCTTTGGCCAGTCTTTTCATACATTGTTGGCCAATATGACCAAATCTAGCATGCCACATAATCACATCATTATCATATTAAGTAGAAGACGTGAAATAAGGGAATAACAAATATTGACATCACCACAGTCAACATCTAGTACAATAAAATCATCCAGAAAGTGACCACAACCATAGCAGTTTGTATCCAAATACAAATCTACACCTCTATTATGAAAGTTCATACTAAAACCAAGTTTAACCAACATCAAAATAGACACTAAATTTCGACCAATCTCCGGAGCATGTAGAACATTGAGGTGCGTCCACCACGCATCTTCAATTGGCAGGTGCCAATCCCTTTAACTTCAGCTCTGGAGTTATTTCCCACATAGATCCACTTAGTTCCAGTTGGTACTCGTCGAAATTCCACGAATGATCCTCTATCCTTCGCTATATAGTCTGTCGCTCTTGAATCTACATTCCACAAATGATTGGATTTAGCCAATAAAATAGAACTTGACACATAAGCAAAGTTTTCAAATGTACAAGAGGTGTTTACCTTTTTCGGCTCACAACAGTTGCGAGCATAGTGACATCTCTTGTCACAATTGTAACACCTCACCCTTGACATTTTCTTCACTTGAGGACATTTTCCTCTCTTGTGTTGGTTAACTCTTGATTTCTTGCAATAAGGACTTGATCATTTGCATTCCCACATATTGAACGAATCAATACGCTTACACTTAGAGCTCAAAGTCCTTTCTGAGCTAGAACCAGCATTGCAAATGTCCATTTTCGGCTCAAATGCCGTTAGGCGGTCCTCTACTAGCTCAAGGTGGAGCATGGCATCCTCAAGATCTTCCATAACATGGTCAAGAGCTTCTAATGCTTCTTGCTTTTCCAGCACATATTGAATCTTCATATTCAATATTTCATAATTGTCGCCGTTCATATCAGCAATTACATTCTTAGTTGCTGAAATCATCGATCTGAACACATCAGACATACATGCACGAATAATTAATGTCTATCATTTATGCATCCACTTTGCATAGACCCATCATATCAATGAACAATTTCAAGTAAGGTTTCAGAATCAAAAGGTCACTATGTTTCCAATCATCCTCCAAAAATCCTAACTTAAAATTATCATTAATATAATTGTCTTATGCAAAATCAATTCTATGAAGCTACAAAAGCTTCTAAAACTACCCACAGCTAATTACCCACAGCAACCAGCAATAACAGAAAGCAACAATATCTAACATCCAATAGAATAATAATGCTTTCATCTAATACAACTATCCATTACACTAAGCAATATATTCAAAGAAAATTATCAACATAGAAAGAGATATTCACATTCAAAAAAACATCTCAAACTAATCTAAGAAATAATTAGGGAATGTCCCTTCTAATCTATCAGTCAAAATATCTGAGAAAACTGAAGGCACATTTGCCAACCATGGAAAAACTTTTGGAGAGCTTTCATGTCGCCTCTAAGGCGCATTCGCTCTACGCCATGTAGCGCTCAATCTAAGGGTTGAAGTTTTGGTTAACTCAATCCTATAGTACTCTCTTACAAAAGCTTCCACTAGCCTCCTATAACTCAGGACCACGTTGACCTCCCATAACCGATCAAATACTGCTTGCCATTCAGGTGGAAGAGTGTTTATCAAAGCCGGCACCTTCTCAAAATCCGGCATAAGATAACCATTCCATATGATTTCTTGTATCATCTAATTGACCCTAACCACATGTGATACTAAATCACCGTCATGCCACCGATAATTAGCTAAATCTGACATTAGCTTTTTAAGTCTTGCATTTCCCTCGTCCGTTCTCGGGATTGCAGGTATCCTTGCATTGCGCATCATAATTCCTGCAACAAATGCAGAACTAAAAATGGATCACTTATTATCCATAATAAACATAAGGGAAAATACATAATTTTCCATAATTCATGCAACAAATGCAGAATTAAAAATGGATTACTTATAACCCACATAAGCATGAATGAAAAAGAAAAAATTCCTTTTTTTTTCTTTTTCGGGTCAACGGTCAACGGTTAGTCAACAGTCAGCGGGTCAAAGGGTTAACGGGTGCGCGGGTCGGCGGACCGATCGGGCCGGGTCGGATGGACCGACCGCACGTGCCGCCCGCGTGTGTGGGCTGACGTCACGCAGATGTCAGCCAGCACGTGCCGCGCGCGTGCCAGGCGTCTGCTGGTCGGGTCGGGTCACTGGTCAGGTCGCCGGCCGGTGACCGCCCGGCCAACCGTCGTCGACGATGACGTCATCGATGACGTCATCCCAGCGGTTATCGACCGTTGGGTGATGTCACGGTGACGTCATCGCATGACGTCAGCACTCGTTGGTTCGCCAATCGGCGCGTGCCGGTTCGCCGCCGGCGGCGCGCAAGTGCCGATTCGCCACCAGCGCGTGTGGCGCAGGCGCTGGCCGATGCCAGCGCTTCGGGCACGTCGCGCCCACGCGCAGCGGCTTCCGGCCGCGCGTGTGGGCGCGTGCGGAGTCGTCCGGCGGTGCACAACATGTCGCCGGACTCGTCTCGACGACTTCTTTCACCCAGTGCCTTCAGAAATTGATTTCGACTTACGAAAACTTAGAAAAAAGGACAAACAGCGCTCGGGTGTCGGGATTTCTCTCCCCGATCCGTACGGCCGAATTACTTTCGCCAAAAATCAATTAAAAACATCAAACAAGTCGGGAAAAAGATGAATTAGGGCTCTAATACCAATGTTGGGAATAATGGATCCTTGAAAATCGGATTCGACACTAAATCGAACCCCTAAAACGAATGCGGAAGCGAAGTCTAGGAAAATCACGTATCACCGATCCTAAAGCACACCACGGAATCGAGCATACCTTGTTAGCCACAAATTAAACACCAATACTGAAGATCGAGGAAGAAATTCTGATTCGATGATATCAATTTGCCTTGAAAAGGGAAACGGCGTCGCCTTAAGCGTTTGGAGGGAAAAAGAGAGAGTGAGGAGCGTACGTTAGAATGGCCAAAGGGTGTCTTCTCTCTCTCTCTCCTCCCTTTTATATGTCCCTCCATCCACGGGCCCTATTCCCGTGGGCCGGGCTTTTTGGGCCCAACATGGGCGGACGGGCCTTAAGCCCATCTCATATAAAACCATCAGGAACAAAGGGTAATTTGAATAACTCAAAATCCTCAAGAAAGTGTTAAGTTTCATTTTATAGATCATATATTTCACCTGTAGGGCACCAAGGTGGTGCAACCCATATACAAAAGGAGCCCAAAAAACTAAAGCCATATACAAATCAACTCCCAAAACCAAAAGGGAGCTCAAATACCACATAAATCATTGACTAATCAACCAAGGCATTTACATTTATATGCAAGTTTGCACTATACCAAAAGTGTGTGACTTTTAGCCAACTTTCAATAAAGTAGAATGGAAGATTTCTCTCCATCGGAAGCTCTCTTGTTCCTCTCCTTCCATATCATCCAAAAGACACGAGAATTGATTTAATCCTAATTGTTGTGCTGTAAACGAATGCCCTACCATGCCCAAAGTTCTTGCTCAATAAAACGTTTGATAACCCAAGATAACATGGTGCATGCATGGGAAACGGTCCAAACCATTCTTGTCCAAGAACGAAAAGGAGGAGGAGATGCCACATGCACTCTCTCCTCTTGCTGAGGAGACACCTATTAACCAGTACTCTCATTTCTAAAGGAAGGATTTGTTCCCAGGTTGCTTCCCAAGCAAAAAGAGAAACTCTAATTGGAATTCTCACTTTTCAAATCAATTTCTGAGGAAAATCTGTTTTGCCACGAATCTCCCTATTGAGCAGTTTTTCCCCCTTCAAGTCTGGTCCTCATTGATAATATGTGCACCAAATGTGAAATTCTAGATCTCTGTGTGTATAATAGGAGTTTGAGTATGATACCTGGGCTCAAAATTGCTTTATGTAAACATTGCAATCCTTTAATTTAAAGTTTGTGCTTTTGGTTTTACCCAACTCATCAATTATTTGAGCTGAAATATTCATTTCTCATTTGGCTAATTCAGGACTTCTGTTAATGGTTTTGTAGATATTTCTATCCAAATGCCTATTACCATAAAGTTGTCCTATAAATGCTTATGTACGCCTACTCAATCTTGTTCATACTCGATTATTATGTGAATGATGATTTTTTCCAGATGTCGGATAAGCTTGGATTAAAAAAATTAAGGTTCGGTACTCGGCCATTCAAGACGCGCGAGGCCCATCATCATGAGCTCGTAGATGTATTAAAAAGGCGCGGGAAAGTGGTTGCTTCTCCATCGAGCGACACGTGTCTCCATACGGGAAGCCAGAAACTTTAAAGTCCGAGTGAAATGAACCCTCGAATCGGAGGAGGCTCTCCTTCCGGTTCCTCCGTTCGATCGTCGATCCCCACATGGCGAAGAAGAAGCCATCGCCGACCTCCTCCTCCTCCTCCTCTCGTCGATGCGAAACCCTAGGCGACGATGTCGATGGCACGTGCGTTTTTGTCGAAGCGGTGGCGATCCCTCTGGACCGCCGCCCCCGGACCTCGTCTTCTCCTTCCCCTGGCGGAACGCCTCCCCGTCCGTGGACGGCGTCTTGATCCTCTAGGCGTCGCCCAAGGTGAGGAAGTTCCACATCGACCCCGATTTTCTCGACCGTTGCGCGCTTGAGCTCAGTCCGTGGCTTCGCTTTTCCGTCGACCGCCGTGTCCAGGACCTCTCAGTGGATGCGACTAAGAGGTTGTGCGAGATGGCTGTCCATTTCGCAGTACCGCGGCTCCTTTTATGGATGCTCTTCGTTGGTGAACCTGCACTCGGGGCTCTGTTGCTTCTCGTTGAGTAGAAGTATCGCTTGGATTAATCTCAGGTCCCTGTCCGTCTGTGACTCGGAGGTGATGCATGAGATGTCGAATGGCAGCCCTGTTCTCGAGTTCCTTAGTTTGGAAGGATGCTACGGTTTAAAGCGAACCATTAAGGTTTGTTCGAGAACTTTGAGGGAAATTGCGGTCAATGGCTGCTTTCGGTATGCACTTGATGAGGATTTCCCCTTGGAGATTTCAAGTCCTCTGTTGCTGTTTGAGAGGATTTTCTGATATGATGAGGTAGCTGGTAACGGAAGTCTCAATCCTTGATTGAAGCAGAGTCGAACTTTTTTATGAGAGGCCAGGATTTTGGAAGGTCAACTGATTGTTTTGTTCAAAATCGATTTGAGTCTTACAGAGGGTAATGCAACCTGGTCGAGGGACTGCTTCAGAAGCTACAGAATGCGACCAAGCTTTTGATTGGTAGTTGGTGCCTTCAGGTGAGCAGATTGTTTTTTATTTCAAATTTAACTCGTTTGGTTCATACTTATGAATAATTCATTGTTACCTCTTCCTCGAGTTAAGGAAATTCATTCCAAACTTCAGCACAAGGAATCTGGTTTGCATCGTTTGCTACTCTGCCTGATGACCACTGGTGCAAATACACATCGTGCCTTTAGAATAACTACTGAAAAACCAAAGAAAAGGCAGCTGGTTTAGGGTCATTCTTTTTCCTGCTCAGTAGTGCATAACCATCATTCCAATGATCATAGTAAATTATTAATGAAAAGTAGTTGTATCCCTGTTTTTTAAAGACTGAAAAAGCAGTTGTTGACTAGAATTAGTATATAAGTTCTACTATTTTAAACTCAAAAGCTTTAGCATCACTCAATTTGTCATATAGGTGGGAACCAAAAGTGTTCTCAAAGCATACACTTGCTGGGTTTTTTAAACTGTATTTGAAAGGAAGAGTAAATTATCTTATTCTTTTGCCTTTCAATTTTTGAATGCGCTTAGGTTTTATCACTTGCGGCAGTGGTACAAGGTGTGCCATCGTCTTTGCCCAATTGCAAGTTCTGACTCTGCATGCACGTTGGCCTTATTCCTCATTTGCTTTTCGTTAAATGTGCTACGGTCCTTTTCCCCAAATAAATTACTTCAATTGCCAACCCAGTTCAAATTGCATTTGATGGAGAGTTCGTGAATATAGAGGTTAAGTGCTTGGAATTCTAAATGAGAACATGACATCAAACTAAGGAGTTGGTGTTTTACACAAAAATGAAGAGTGAATGATGGTAATGGGAGGGAAAATTTGGAGATGACATAGTTGCAAATAAAGAATCCCAAGATGATACTAGTTGAATGAAGGGATTTTAATTTACAGGTGCGATAGATTTCTATCAAATTCTAGACAAGATTGGTGCCTCTGGAGATTTCCATAACATAACTGACAATCATCTAGACCAATTGGAAGTGTACCCTACTCCCGTATTGCCATCTTTTTGCCCTTTTCGGTACACCAGTCAAAGTGTTCATGAAGATAAAGAACTTGAATTTGAGTGGATGTCATTTACGCTAGATAGACTAGTTATGTCCAATGTAGAAATGCTTGATGCCCACTTGGAGTTGGCAGGTTTAACCCCTGCAAAATATGATCTCAATGCTGTCGGTCATCTATATAGTTTTCCTTTAATTTCTGTTAGTGACTTTCATGATGTAATATTACTTTTGGCTCCGCTCTTCCTCTTCTTGTACTGATTGAGCGTAATATTACTTCTGGCTCCTCTTCTTTGTCTTCTTGTACTGATTGAGCATTCCCTACAAGGATTTCTCACATTCTGTAATGTTAAAATGTAGAGTCTAGTCTGGAAAGTTTTGCACATTTTGTATTACTTGAAGTTAATTTATCTTCTTCTAATTACAAAGGGGCATTTTGTGACATCATTTTGATTAATCAAGTTTGTTGTTGGGAATTTAACTTACTTGTGAATAGGATATATCTCAAGCTATGCTGCATACATGTATACATGGAGGGAGGAGTTGGAGAAAGCAAAAAGACTAGGAGGGTAGGTGGAGCTACATCCAAATATGTTAAGTTCTTGTACGGCTTTATCTTTTGGTAATTCAAATTCGTAAGAGCTTGGGATCAGATGCCTAGTCTTGGTAGTTTTTGTAATCTATTCTCACTGGAAAAATTTAGAGAGGAGTTATATTTTCTCCAGAAACATCTGAATGCTGCATGCATCATGTTGCCTTCTTGATATGAAAAACATGTTGTTGAGTGCTTCTTGAACCAATCCTTGAGTGGTTTCTGTTGAGATATGTTGTAGATACTTGTACACTTGTGATCCTTGCTTGACGTATGCTTTCATGGTTACGCTCCACCTCAAGGTTCCAAAGCTGAACAATAAGATTCGTTTCTGAATTGAGATAATGGATTGAAGGCTGCCAAAAAGATATAGAGTCCCTAGCTTTAGATGATCTACTAGCCCAAAGAAATCCCATGTCAAGTTACCTATATCCCTGTCAGATATAATGTGTACTGTTATGATGTTTGCCTTACTTCCCAAATTTTGATTATCATTTTCTCGGTTTATGTGTGTTCTCTATCTTTCCTCTTAGTCTATTAATTTTATGGTGAACAAATTATTCATCCTCTCTCTCTCTCTCTCTCTCTCTCTCTCTCTGTGTGTGTTTTTGTTGCTGCTGCTCTTGTTGTTTATGAAATCACTTTTCTTTGCACATCCCATTGTATGTCATTATACTGGATTATCTAACTATTCTAATGTACTCTAGGTAAATGTATAACATCATTATGCTGGCATCCTGATGGCAAAGTAGTTGTCTTGGGACTAGAAGATGGTACAATTTCACTGCAAGAATCCCTTATCTACAGAATGTGTTCTTCTCTAATCTCTCTTGGGAAAGATTCTGGATTGCTCAAAAGCCACATGATGCATTGCAAACAGCAAGCTTGCTCAACAAACATTTAGCTGCTAATAGAGATGGCAATCCATGTTTATGGGTCCTGTCTTCCAATGTCAAATGAACAGTGGACTGCTAGTTAGGTCAATCTGAGCACGAAAGCCTTAACAGATCTTATTAGAACACTCTTTTCGAACATGCCCCCTTTCTTAAATTGGTCTACAAACAACAAGAGATGAATAGCCCATTTAACTAATTAAAGTGGATGGTTCATTCCAATCCAAACATGACCGGCACAGCATTTATAACTTGTACAATACATGCAATATGCATATCTTCATCAATGTCATATAATTTTTAAGAAGAATAGCCGTAAACTTACAAAGTCCTCAGTTTAGATGATATCATGATATCTTGTATCTTATATATACCCATTTAACTAATTAGATTGAATCATTCATTCCTATCCAAAGATGACTGAGACAGCATATAGAAGCAGTCATCCATGGCTCGCTCATTTTCATCAAATTATTAGTTTCTTTCTATTATTTAAAGTGACATATGTCCAGTTCGGTCATATTAGGAAGGTAATAGTTTGGGTGACTCCTAAATGATAGAATTTGTATGTGCCTTAATTACGCTTGTGGGTGGAAAAGTTTGTAGATTACCAGTTATTCATTAAGCTAGCTGTTTGGTCATGGGTACAATTGCTCAGAACTTGGCTGATGCTGCTGACATAAAGTTTCTCTGCGATGTCTACCAATTTACTAATCATTATCCACTTCATGGATTATGTTTTTCTTTGAAGATCTTATTTTTACATATGAATGTTATCTTACCAATCTAGCTGTCTTTATGAAACCGTGGATATGCATTGTGCTGCTTTTTATATGCTAGTGTTTGCAGCAGTTATATGTACTGTGGTATTTTTTTTTTTTTTCTAACTCGGTATAAATATTAAGCAGAATGGAAAACTGTTAAGAAGCTTAAGTCCCATGCAGCAGCTGGGGTGTGTCTCAATTGGGAGGAGGATGCCCAAGTGAATAGAGTATGCATCTTTCAACTGAAAAAAGTTCATCTAACTTCTCGGTCTTGATTCTTAACAGACAATATTTTATTGTCCATACCTTTCATGTTCTATCTAATGCTTTGTTTGCAGTTAAGTAGTTATTTTAGTCTGGTCTACTAAAATATTTCTTTTCTCAAACTTAGGATTTTATTCAACAGCTTCAATATCGGTTTGTGGAAGGTTTTTTGAAAACTCATGTTTGGTGTCAACTGTGAGCTGTTGATTTGTTGATTGTTGACTCCTTAACCTTAATCTCTTGTTATATTTACCTTCTTCTTCTTCTTCTTCTTCTTCTTCTTCTTCTTTTGGCCAATTGGAAAGATAATTATCCATTTTCTAATAGGACACTTCTAGCAATGCTTTGGCATTTGAAGATTGCACTACTCGTTTCTTCCCTCCAGCTCCAAGAGCTCCTTGCATGCCTGGACTAGTACCTGGAGAAACTGGTTTAACTGACGATGGTCAAGATTCATTCATAGTGCTCTCAAATTCTTCAAAGCAATGTTTTAATATCCTTTGCAGTGGAGATGAAGATGGGGTTTTGTGCTTTAGTATATTTGGTGTCTTTCCAATTGGAAATGTTGTAAGCCTCCTATCTATTTCAGATCATATATATAGCAGTATAGTCTATCAGATTCAGTCAATGACTACTTCTTTCCTTTCTCGCTTCCATAGAGCAGTCTTTATTAATAAATGGATATGATGGCAGAAATCTGTATAGCCCCAAAGTAATGGACTGGTCAATTAAACAACTTACTAGGTGAAGTTTTTTTTTTTTTGGTAAAAAACTATACTAGGTGAAGTTATTCTTTTAAAAGTTCTAGATTTCACTTCTAATGGTCACTTCAGAAATGACACCTCCGACTTCAATACAGCACAATTATCTGAAGCTTTTTGTTGTTTGCCCCAAGTGCTTCTACCTATACAGCAGTTGAAGCACCTAAAGGAGAATTTGTTGTCTGTCTGTGTTAGCCTGCTGTACAGACTTTCTGCTTTTGTTTTACACTTTTGAGTTTCTGCTCTTTTTTGGGGAGATTGAGAGAGCCTATACGACCGTCGGTTGGGGAAAGTGTTCTGTGAGTGTGTATGTTTCTGTGTAGATAGTTCTCTCTGTGGGTGTGTAGCTATTAGAAGATTTAGAATTTTAGGCACTCTGAACCTTCCTGCATGTTTGGGTTTATTACTGTTTCAAAGTGAAAACATGATGAACTTCTCAACAGACATTTGATTAGTCTAGAAACGCGTCCTAGAGAATTGTTCTAATCAGTATCATTAAGGTTCCTATCAGTTGTCTCTTTAGTTTCATGGAGCAAGTCCTTAATAGTTATAATTCCTTGTTGGGACTCTCCCAAATGGACTCCCTTGGGCCCACCACCTATCATTAGATCTATTAGTGTGGAATATGGTTTCCTATTTGGGAGGTTTTTCAGATCTATGTACGAGTTTCTGAATTGTCAATGATGATTTGATCACAATGTCTTGACTCGGTTGACTACTTAAAGTCGATTTCAAAATCCTATGTCCTTTACCTGGAACAGGTAATTTTCACTTTAAGATGAGATATTTTAGATATTTTAGATGGAAGATTGAAAATGATTGATAGGAAATAATTTGTTATGAAAATTGATGTACCTCATTTAGTTCAATGTTGAGCTTCTGGGTTGTCTTTCTTCTTTTTTTCTTTTTTTTTTTTAAGGATGCTAGTGGCAAGAATACTAAGTTTCTTGCTCCATAAAAGCTCCAATAACCCAAAGATAATTGGTGCAAGCATAGGAAACTGTCCAAACCATTCTTGTCCACCCACTTCCTCCCTATTGGGCAGCTTGCAACAAGACTTTACTGGTAAGATTGCATCTAGTGCAGAACTAGCCGTGGCAAAGACTTGAGAGATTTCGATTGGCGTCTTCCATTGGTCTTGACGGTAATGACCATCTTCTCTAGCAAGAGTGCATCTCTTGGTAAAAGCAGCATTGGCATGGTGAGCTTACATCCGTCGCCATCGAAGGAACGAGCTATGAACCAATGATCTCGATGCTCTTCAGATGCCAAGCCAAGCACGTGAAGTTTTGCAATGGGCAGAATTCCTCTACATTACAGATATGAAGAATGGGCAAATCAAACATGGCCTGCACATTTAGTGGTAACAAGACCTAGTGATCCATCCAAAAGTGTCATGAGGATAAAAATAGACATGAATGACGTTCTCCACTTGACTATAGAATGATCATGTACACTATATGCAATCATCACAAATCGAAAAAAAAAAGTTGCATGGAACGGGGTTGGATTTTGGGCGAATGATGGCAAATGACTTAGTGAGAGTATTTCTATCCAGCCGGCTGTTTAGAAGTTGGGTGGTGATGGCAAATGGCTTGGCCATATTTTCGAGCTTGGCCCATTGTTTCGACATGTTAAGCATGCGTGAATGTTCGCTTTTGTGAGATGCTGATTTGAATAATTCATTAGTATATTTTTTAAAATTCAAAAGTAAATGAGAATAATCACATTGCTTTTTTCCAAATTACAATTTCAACAATGGAATCCACCAGCACATTCACATTGATGCGATGTCCCATGAGTCCTTCCGTCAGGGCACTTTGTTTTGTTGGGGTGTGCGATGAGATTACATTACTTTTGCAATGATCACGTTACTTTTGCGATGTATTGATGATACAAAAAATTCTACATCACATTCACTCTGACATCAATAACTCATACTTCTTTTATGTTACTAAAAATCTTAAATTAAGTCATTACGAAATCAATACTCAATTTTTATTTTTTTTTGTCACCGAGCCAATAAAAAATATGCTCACAATGACAATAGTGGCCTAAATTTTCGTAATGTTGATTTAAGTATGTAGTATTGATGACACAATTCTTTTTTTTTAATGTATTGGTGTCATATCGAATAAAGTGTAGGATTTCTACGTGTAGATGGAGGGTATATTAGGCATGCTATTATGAGTTTGAGTTGAGGGGTTTTCGCGATGCAGAAAAAAGAAAAGGTTTGTTAAATTATAGCATAGTGAGTATAATTTAGGGTTTTAGCAGTATTTCCTTTTCTCAAATTACAATGAAATAATCAATCCACCACTTTTGAGCCCATGGAGACTCGTTGTGAAGCCTGAAGTACCTATTATGTTTGTAATATAGTCTGATCCGACCTGGCTTGGCCCGCCCGTTAATTCAAATAAGTCTGCCTTGACTAATTTAATCAAATATCTCTCTCTCTCTCTCTCTCTCTCTCTCTCTCTCTCTCTCTCTCTCTCTCTCTCTCCGCTCTTTCTCTTCTGCAATTTTCTCCACATATGGTCAGGAACGAACTCTGCATCGATCGCCGACGAACGACCATGACCACCTTCTCCTTCCCACATAGCTTCATTAATTAAGGCCATCAAAAATTCGACACAGCAGCATGTGTGGATAACACCATGTCAGATTAACATAGCCATTAGTCTTGGGGTATGGATTTGCTTCTGGATCTTTGAAGGGCCACGATCGATCACTAAGAGTTCAAATGTGTTAAATCGCAATTCATCGGAAATCTTGGAACATGGATTGGTGTCAAAAAACAGCTCAAGGAAGTATCTGAGTGCCAGGAACGGTTTTCGCCGTCAGAGCTGGTCTCAAGGATGAGGATCTTTCAAGTTTGGATCAAAATTAGTTTTTTATATGGAGGGATCAAAATCATATAGACCGATAGGCTGGATTTGTCGTGGGGGTTATGGAATTTCATCTAAACATAGGAACCTGCACTAACTAAGATTGATTAAACACCGAGACAGCAAGAAAGGCATTCACTCTTGTGTATCTGGTGAGGAGGAAAATTAGAGTGTATGGAAACTAAATATGACAGCAGAACGACTTTGAATTTTCCAGCCCTAGAAAACCCCTGCGCAGGATAGATGGATTACCGCTATGATGCTAGAATCCTTAGGGTTCATCGAGGAACTTGTCTTCTTGATCTTGTCAATGGTCAAGGAGTTGACATCATGCTCTGCTCCTGCTTTATCCACCGATGTCATGCGCGCCACACTTTGCTCCAGTCTTAATTTTACACGCACATCTTAGGATTTTACTTCTCATTAGTATTATGAGATTATAATGCACCAACGACATTGTATGGTAAAAACAAGGTAGGTCCCACCATTGACATGTCAATTTTCATGTTACACCAATACAAGCACTTTTTCGACCAAAAAAAAAAAAAAAAAAACAATACAAGCGCTTGGGCATATGCTAGGAAAATAATTAACTAGCTTTGGTCTATATAGATCGAGACCATCATAGCTATTGATTAGATAGATTGCTTCAGGGACTCTTTATGATAGTGCTAGTCCAGATAGATTCTCTAATATTTTTCACGTATACACTGCTAAGGCACAACTCCAATAAGAGAATTCACTGTAAACTAAGGGGACCAATGCTTTATCCTTGCCAAAAAGGAGTCTCACGTCGATGTAGCTATCTTGGGGCTCAAAAGGAGCTCATGATACAACATATGATGAGAGGAAAAATTGTTCAGGAAAGTTGGAAAAGCTTGATCCAAACGAAACGTCAAGCTCGAAAAACTGAAGATGAAACAACATCGTATCATTTGTTAAACCCAACTTATTGTCCACGTACTCTGTTTTCGCACACTGTCACAAGTGGCACAAAAAGAGAAGTAATTCTATTTTCAAGGGTGTACCGTCTACCTGTGATTTGCTTATGCTTTCATGGCTCATAATGGAGTCCACTGAAATGAAAATCGGCTATTACTTTTGCATTTTGTGAAGCATTTCGATGGCCTTCTTGCAGTAGAATCACTTCAAGGAAATCACAAAGATCATGAGGCTCAACAGGCACCCCATGACACAACATCCTTAATTCAGTATCAATTATTATCTTCTCCAATCCAATTGCCTCCTCGAGAAGAAATTTAGCCAGGGCAAACAAAGGTTATGATTTAACAGAGTCAAATTGGAACCCGACAATTTCAACCCTTTTGAGATGATTTGCCCGATAATGGAACTCCTTTCCTCCGCGCCAAAATTGTTTTTCATCAAAGTTGCAGAGGTCTTGAAAATCCTGGTAAGGCTTGCACTGAAAACACACATTTGATGATAAGTTTTTCAGAGCCAATTGACAGATGCTATGACGTAGCCATGACATTGAGTGGAAACAAATATAAAACAAACAAGCTCGTCGAATGAATGAATGATCATATCCTTTGCGAAAGAACAATCATCTTTCCATGCAACTCCCAAGCATCCCAGCTTTTTTTTTATACACAAACCCAATTATATTATGAAATTCAAATTAAAAACCAAGATAAAAGTCAACCTATTTTGCTATTGGGGCCATGAAGTCCAACAAGATTTGTCGCGCACCAAGCCCTCATTTTTCCCTTTTCCCATGCCTTTAGTCTCCATTGAGTGAGAGAGGTGACATTGAGTAAGCGAGAGAGAGTAAAGAAGACAGAGGACGTGCCCAAGAGAGGAAGCTTTTTCTTCTATGGGCTCTACGACTTTCATAGAGAAAGCTTTCGGGGAGAGAGAAATGTCATCATTTGACAAAGCATTTAGTGAGAGACATTATCGTTTCAGTAGAGGAAGTATTTAGAGAGAAGGAGAGAGATAAATAAATTTTTTAAACTCACCATGTTGGACAAAACGCTGGACTTTTTTTTTTCTTTTGGTCGGAAAAACTGATATATTATACAAACATGTGCATACAACCAGCAAGTAGTGCATCTGTAAGGACAATATTCTGGAAAGCAAAAGGAGGAAAAACAAGCCAGTTAGAAACAGATCCGTTGGCCCGATGGGCTTTGGCGACCTAGTCTGCAGCTAGGTTGGCATCGCGAGAGACATGATGAATCGAGGCATTAGGGCATTGAGAGAGTAGTTCGTGAAGAACGGCAAGAAGATGTCGCTCCTGCCATGGTTGCGGCTGGTGATGCCGAAGGATCTCCACCAAGAAAAGGCAGTTCGATTCAACCAGAACTCGAAGGTGCTGATGCCTCTGCTTGATCAGGTGCTGAAAGGCCCGAATCATTGCGAAGATCTCCGCTTGAAAAGCCGATGTGGCCGGGACAGTACTGGTAAACATATCGGTAAGCTCTCCTTTAAAATTTCTGAAAATACATGCAATAGCGCCCTGTTTACTACCTGGAATGAAAGCCCCATCGATGTTGCATTTGATTGTGCCTTGATCAGGGGGTTTCCAGCGATGATCAATACTAACATATGTGTGTGAAAACCTAGGTTTCCGTGGTTGAATACTCTGGAAGATCCTGTACTGGGCGAGAGCATTATCCACTGCTTGGATCGGGTCTAGAGTTTGCTATCGGAAAGTAGCATTGTTGCGTTGACGCCAGATCTCCCATAATAGATTGGCAATCGCTTCTAAGCTTGGGGAAGAAAGATGATGGGTGGCACGGGCCGCCAACCAGGCATCTAGTCGCTTGATTGAGGTAAGTGATATGTTAATTCTGATCCTGTCATTTGCCCAGATCGCTTTTATCCATTCACAGTAAAAAAATAAGTGTTCAATGATCTCCGGGGTATGCTGATCACATAGGGTGTAGTAGGGGTTCGGAGTGATGTGTCTGGAATAGAGATTTGCTTTGGTTGCGAGGGCATTTTTACAAGCTAGCCATAAGAATACTCGAATTTTTGGAGCTATTGCCATGTGCCATATTTTGTTCCAGAGTTGATGAGGAGGCTGATAGGATGATGAGGCACTGGTGGGTAGGTGTTGTTGCTTGGATAGTAAGTAGTAATAACAACTTTTAATAGAAAACGATCCCGATGATGTGGCTGTCCAAATCAACTGATCGGAACAAAGGGAGGGGTTTATAGGGGTGTTTAAGATTGTTGAGCATACCTGTTCAGTGAAGAGAGGAAAGATAAGCTCCTGTTTCCATGTGGCCGTAGGTAAATCAATAAGTTCAGCAACTTTAATGGGTTCTCCTGCAGCAGCATTTCCTCCGATTTTTCCAATTGAAAGCCAAAAATCTGCTCTGATGTCAATTCGCGATCCATCCTTCACCATCCACCTAGTGTTAGGAAGAATAGCATCCCTGCCCTTTAAAATACTACGCCACCCCCATGATGGTCTATAGCCTGAAGTGGCTTGCTGAAAGGAAGACCGTTTAAAATATAGACCTTTAAACAACTGACTCCAAATTGCAGTAGGTTGCTGTAATAAATGCCACGCTTGTTTACCGAGCATCGCTAGATTAAAAGAAATAAGATCTCTGAATCCCATACCCCCCTCTGTTTTCGACTATTTGATCTCTGACCATTTTATCCAATGTATGCCAGAATCACTCTTATTTTTGCTCCACCAGAATGCTGAAATCTTACTTTCCATTTGTCTGCAGAGAGACAGGGGAAGCATAAAGAGGGACATCGCATACTGAGGTAAGGCTTGAGTAACTGCTTTTAATAAAATCTCCTTGCCCCCTTTGGATAAGAACTGTTCCTTCCATCCAGCTAATTTCGCATCCATTTTTGCCAGGATCCAAGAGAACATCTCCCGTTTAGATCGCCCCCAATCTTATGGAATGCCCAAGTACTTACCATATCTTCTCACCGCAGGTACTCTCAATTCCCTTTGTAAATTATCCTGTAACTGCATTGGACAATTCTGACTGAAGAAAATTGCTGATTTATTTCTGTTGAGAAGCTGACCCGCCAAAACGCTGGACTTAGAAGACCACGTTGGATATAAAATTAAGTAAAAAAGCCACTTATGATAGATTGTCAAAATAAATACTCAAATGAATAAATTACACCAATGTGATACTCAAGTGAATGTTATATGACAAATATGGCACCCTTAGTGTTCTTATCCCTGGGTAGTTCATATGGAATTTCATAGAATGTAGTTAGTAGTATATATATAGTAAAAAAATACAAGTATATTGGTGTTTTCTCCAATAAGCTTTCATTACCCTTTGTCCGTTGATTAATAAGTTGACCTTTTACATATTAGTTAAAAAATATATATATATATATATATACCATGAGCCAAATAGCCAAGGGTGTGATGACCCTCACCTAGTAGGGGTGTAAAAAAATACCAAAGCCAACATGACTTGAACCCAATATTTTTTATCTTTTCAAGTCGGGAATTTTATCGGTTCATGTAATAGCTTAAAACATTGGGCCTTATGGTGGTTCGGTTCAAGTCAAAAGAAGCTTTTGGATTTTCACTTGCATCAACGTGATAATCGTCTATCAAGCAAATGAAGATGATCACATTCCTCATTCCAAATCACATTTCACTAGTTAATTCACCCCATTCGCATCGATGCGATGCCTCATGAGTCTGACCCTTCAGCCTCCATGGGCCTGAAAGGGCAGTTTCGGGAGTTGTTTGACAAGGCCTTATTGTCGTAAAGCCCGGCCCGGCTCGGCTCGGCCCGGTTGGACCTCTTTCCTCCCTTTGATTTTCCATTCTTCGTCTCGCTCTTCTACTGCCACCGTCACTTTTGTACACCGCGTTTCCGGGCTACTTGCGGAGCTTTCTAGCAATGGACGCCAACAAAGGAGGGGCGTCGGCGCTTGCTTCTGTTTCGGCTTCGAGTTCCGACGACCCACTTGGCTTCTTAGGTTCGGCTCTCGTTCGGGCGTTCTTTTTGCGACCTCCTAACGGGCGGGTCAATTCGATTGTTTTTTGACTCGGTTTGGTGAGGTTTTTGCTCGATTTCTTCCGATTGGAAGGTGAAGATGGCGGAGTGGAATCCGGAGAAGGATTTGGTGGCGATGGTCACAGATGACACGATGGTGTGGGTGCTTCATCGCTTCAATTGGCAGAGGCTGTGACAATCTCTCCTGGGTATTGCTTCGACTTGGGAAAGTTCTTTATATATATTCAGTGTTCGTTTCTTCAACGATGGCTTGGTTTGTGTGCCTTTTGATTCATTGGCGTTATCTTGTTATACTTCTTTAGCTTTTCCTAAATGTGCTACTCTTCCTTTTTCGCCATAAGAACTACTGTAAGTGCCAATCTAGCTTGAATTGCGGTCGATAGAGAATTGGATGAATATACATGTTTGAAGTGCTTGGAAGTCTGAATGAGAATGTGATGTCGAACCAAGGAGTGGGTCTTTTACACAGGAACAAAGAGTGAACGATGGTGATGCGAGTGGAAATCTAGAGATGACTTAGTCGCGAGTAAAGAATTCCAAGCTGGTGTTAGTCGAATGAAGGGATTTTATTTATAAGCGCAATGGATTCTTATCGACTTCTCAACCACGTTGTTGCCCTTCTTTGTACACTAGTTAGAGTTTCCATTAAAATAATTAACATGAATTGGGGGATGCCATTTATGCTAGATAGATTAGATATGTCAAATGCAGAAATGCTTGATGCCCACTTGGAGTTCAAAGGTTTAGCCCCTGCAGAATACCATCTAAATGTGATCAGGCATCTAAAAAGATCTTCTTAAATTTCTGATGGTGACTCTCACAATGTAACTTTACTGCTGGCTCCCCTTCTTTTACTGGTTGAGCATTTTTTTACTAAACGAACGTGCCCTACAAGGAGAGGTTTGGTGTATACTTAAATATAAACTATAGGCAGAAAGTTTCTCACTTTTTGTATTACTTGAAGTTCTATTTATCTTCTTCTCATTAAAGAAGGGCATTTCGTCACATCATTTTGGCTAATCAAGTTCACTTGTTGGAGTTTTAACTTTTGGATATATCTCAAGCTATAGTGCATAGTTGTATGACAATATGGTCAAGAGGGACGGAGGGAGAAATTGGAGAAAGCAAAGGGACTAGGAGGGTAAGGGGAGCTGCATCTAAGTATGTTAAGATCCTATATGACAATATTTTGGTAATTCAAATTCATAAGAGCCTAGATTAGATTCCTAACTTGGTAGTTCTTGCTGTCTATTCTCCCCGGAAAAATTTAGAGAAGAGATTATTTTCTTGAGAAACATCCGAATGCTTCGCTCGTCATATTGTCTTCTGGATATGGAGAACATTTTGAGTGCAATATAGCACTTGAGCCAGTAGTTGAATGGTTTCTGTTAAGATCCTAAGTTGTAAATACTAGTACACTTGTAATCTTCACCTGGAGAAATTTTTCGAGCATCTACTCCACCTTGAGGTTCCATAGCTGAGCAACAAGATTTGTTTTTTAATTCATATACTGGATTGGAGCCTGCCAACAAGATATAGATTCTCTTGCTTAGTTGACCTACTAGCCCAAAGAAATCTCGTATCAAGTGACCACCTCTTAGTTATTTTGTGCAGTTATGATGTTTTGCCTCACTTCACTAATTTTGATTAACATTTTGTCGCTTAATGTGTGTGCTCTGTCTTTCCTCTTCTTCTGTTAATTTTGTTGTGAACAAATTACTCTCTCTCTCTCTCTCTCTCTCCCCCCCCCCTCCTTTTTTGTTTATAATGAATCACTTTCTTTGCACATTGCAGTGTGTGTCATCAATACTGGTCTCTCTTAATCATTCCAATCTACTCCAGGTAAATGTATAGCATCATTATGCTAGTGTCCTGATGGCAAGGTTGTCTTGGGCTTGAAGATGATACAGTTCGACTGCATGATCTCGAAGTGAGTTTTCTATGTTGTCATTTGAATGTTACCCTCATTGCTTCTCAACTAGAAATTCCTTCTGCAACAATCTTTTGTCATCAGAACGCATTCTTCTCTAATCTCTCTTGGGAAAGATCCTGAATTGCTCAAAATCTGCACGATGCAATGCAAACAGCAAACTTGCTCAACGAAAATTGAGCTGCTAATAGAGATAGCAATCCACTTTTATTGGTCATGTCTGTCAACATCAAGTTAACAATGGATTGCTAGATAGGTCAATCTGAGCAAGATATGATTAAAAAAAAAAATTGCTGGAAAACTCTATTCAAACATGACCAAGTAGGTGAACAAATTACAAGAGATGAATAAGCTATTTAACTAGTTAGATTGAATTGAATGGGTCATTCCAATCCTCACATGACCGACACGGCATATGTACAATATGCATATTGTCATCAATGTCAATTAAGTTTGAAAAGAAACAAAATTCACGTGTGATTATTATTAAAGATTCTAATGAACCAAATATAAACAGATCATGATTAGTCAGGCTGTTAATCAAGTTGGCACTATTGTTTAGTTAGATAGATTACATGAGTCGATCTCTCTTTCAGGATTTGAACTTTGAATTCAGAACAATATTCATTTATTTATTGGGTTAACTGTTAAGGAGGGAGCCACAATTTTGATATGACATGATAACCTCTTAGGGTCACCCTTAGATGTCACGTGGAAGATTGAGTCATGAATCAAAAAATCAAATCTATGGATTGTGGATCATGAATTTCATCCAATGGAATCATAAACAATGATAAAATGTTTGAGATTGTTATTCCATGACAAACGTAATTACTAAATATCGATTGTAAAATGTGGTGTTATTTTTATTGTTAGGTAATTACTAATGATAAAGATACTTCAAATTCGACTAATGTTATTATTTCTAGACATGAGATATTACTACATTTTATTTTTCTTTTATCAAATAAGTACCCATTTGACAAGGACACAAAGATCGTGTACATAGTATTGTAATTGGATTCCCATTCATAGAATTTAGTATAAGACAATCAAATCATCCTCCGAGCTTGATGCAGCCAACAAATCATGCAAGGTGACTACCAAGTTTTTGGTGAAGATTGACTTTGAAACTCAAACAGGGACCAGGATTCTTCTTGAAGTTTAATCACTGAATTTATCAACTAGGATTTGAGTATTATTAGGATTTTACAATGTTTCCTTCATCCTTTTAAGTTTGAGTAGGAGGATCTTATGTATACTCCAATAATGTTTCTTGTTTAGAGATTTCCTATTTCGAGTAGAACTTTTAGAGAGTCTACAAATATAGTTCTAATTTTTACTTTTCAACAGAGTTGATAATTCATTGAACTTAGCAAGTGTTTTGCTTGGAAGATTGTGGGATGCAATTCCTCTTTTGGTGTCTTGCACCCTAGGTGTCATGCTTAGGCAGCTTTGTGTGTGATGCCTAAATATTTTATTCTTTATTTTGGGACTCATCGTCCTACAACAAAGCCTTGAAATGTGTTTTGACACTACAGTGTTTGATGCATGAGTTAAATTATGAATCAGCGAAATTGATCGACTCATATCTAATTGTTGAAATCAGCAGTGAATTACTTTAATCACCAATCATATGGAATTTACATACTATTCAATAGATTTATATACTTTAGGACTTGAATATGATTGATGTGCTCAATTGCATTCTTGTGTAGGACAAAAACATTTCACCTCACTGCTAATGCCGTCATCAACGATTTAAACTAATTTTATTGTCAATGACAAATTAAAGCATAATGTTTGCTGGGGACAACCTTGTTGTGGGAATCTATGGTCTAAGTGAATGGTGTCATATAGAAGCATTCATCTGTGACATGCTTATTTTCATCAGAATTAATAGCTTCTTTCAATTATTTGTAATATATGTTCGGTTCAGTCAAATTAAGAAGGTAATTATTTAGGTGACTCTTAAACGATATGTTTTGTATGTGCTTCTATTATGCTTGTGGGTGGAAAAGTTTGTAAGTAATTGGTTATGTTTCTATTACTATAACTGCTTGGTCATGAGTAAAATGGCTCAGAACTTGGCTGAACTTGCTGCAATTCTGTTTCTTTGAGATTTTTACAAGTTTATTACTAATTGTCCGCTTCATGGATTATATTTTGCTGAGAAAAGAGTTTTTTTGTACGTAATGAATGTTATCTTACCAAAGTAGCTGTCTTTATGGAATAATGGATTTGCAGTGTGCTACTTTGATATGCATATGCTTGCAGCAGCAGTTTGGCACGCTGCGGTGTAATCATTTCTAACATTTATAGATATTAAGCAGAATGGAAAACTGTTGAGAAGCTTGAAGTCCCATATGGCAATCGTGGCGTGTCTCAATTAGGAGGAGGATCCCAAGTGAATAGAGTATGTGGCATCTTTCAACTTAAAAGTTGATACAGCTTTGTGATCTTTATTACCAATAACATATATCTTATGGCTCACACCCTTCGTTTGCAGTTTAAGTAGCTAATTTAGTCTGGTTTTCTTAAATACTTATTTTTCAAACTTAGAATCTTATTTGACAGTCCAACAGCTTTAGTATGGGTTTCATGGAAGATTTTTGGAAAGCATATGTTTGTTGGCATCTTTAACTCGATAATTTGTTTGGCTCCTTAGCTTTAATGTCATTTTTTTTTTATCTTTTTTATTTTCCAACTGAAAAATAATTATTCATTTGTTTTATAGAACGCTTCTGGTAACTCTATAGCAATTGAAGATTGCACTGCTTGATTCTTCACTCCAGCTCCAAGAGTTCTTCGCATGCCTGGACTAGTACCTAAAGATGTTGGTTTAACCAACAATGGTCGAGATTCATTTGTAGAGCTCTAAAATTCTTTAAAGCAATGTTTCAATATCCTTAGCGGTGGAGATAAAGACCGGCTATTTTGCTTTAGTATGTTTGGTGTCTTTCCAATCGCAAATATTTGTAAACATCCCGTCTGTTCAAATCAAATGCTTATGAGTATGATCTATCAGAGTCAGTTTATGATTCCTCTTTCCTTGTTCTTGCTTCTCATACAGCATTTTTAATAAATGGATTTGATGGCAGATTGGCAGTAAATCAGTGTTGCCTGGAAAGTAATGGACTGTTTAAGTAAACAACTATACTAGGTGAAGTTACACTTGTGTCCGACCAAATAAATAAATAAATAAAATTTACGCTTGCGAAAGTTCTAGATGTTTATGTCATTTCCCAAGCTAGATTTCACTTCTGCTAGTCACTCGAGAGATGACACCTGCCGCTTGAATACAGCACACTTATCCAAAGCTTTTTGTTGTTGGGCCTGAGGCTAGCCTGCCTCACGTACCTTCTGCTCCACTTGGGACTATTGGGTTTCTTTCTTGTCCTATGAAGATTAAGAGAGCCTATGAAGATCTTCACCCTTTCCAGCAAGTTTAGTCCAGGCCAAGGACATTGCAGAAGCCTTGGTCTAGACTTCATAAGAAAATTTACTTGGAGGGCCAAGATGTTTGCCAAATATTCCCGCAATATGATGTCATAAAAACAAGTGTGAAAAAATGTACAACATAGATACAAATCTGAAGCAACATTTGTAGAACTAAATAACACGCATATAATAAATTATCAATATGATATATTTAAAAACATGTAGTCATGGCATTGCTTTTTGGTTACCAAACAATATTGTGTTGAATTTGATAAAATTGTGTTTTTTGGGTTATTGGATGTCAACTTTTGTTGCATCAAACCAATGATCGACAATTGTAAATATTGATAGGCTAAATATGTTGATGTCTCAATTGTTAATGTCGTTAATATACCTAGTTCTCTCCTATTGGAGTGTTAAATATGTATAGGCTGACTTATTACATTCATCTTTGATGCCTATTAGGTTAGACGCATTGTGGGCAAAGTACTCTTAAGTTACGAGCTTGAATTGATTAATTTTACGGAATAATGCAATTAGGCTCTTGAATTTAATATGATAATTCAGCACTTACGAAGAATTGTAAACTAATACTATAAAAAAGAGTGATCGTGAAATGCACGAGAACTCTCTTTGAAAAAAAAAAAAAAACTCCACAATGTCAAATATTGGCATTTTAGTTTGAATTGTTGGTGTATAAATAACATTGATAATTCTTGCTTGCATTGTTACCGGTGGATATCCAAATAAAGCTTCTTTCTATTGTAAAATGAAGTAATAAATGCATTGGATTTTCGACATTTTACTCAATTTTTCATACAAATCTTTTGACGGGAGTCAATTCAATGTGTGAAGCCCTTGTTTTATTAACTAAATAAAAAAAATGCATTAAATGGTATCTAAATGGATGGATTCACTATTGAACATATAAATTGTTCACATCTTGCACTAATCATGTTGAATGACAGTATTAATATGGTTAGATATAATTTGAGTGGTAAGTAAAACCTTTTTAACATATGTATAAGAAATAGCTACATCTCGTTATAAAAAAGAATAGATCTATATAAAATAAACTGTTGGATGAGAATGATATACCTATGTGTATTTTGGGTGGTAAAACCCATATTACATTTTCATTAACATTGCTATCCCTCATTATTTAAGACATACATTCATAAATAATATAATTTAATCTAAATGAACTAAAATTGCATGTATTAGTTCCATTTAATAATATAAATATTTGAATTAACAAGTATTACAAATTGTAGGTGTTGAAGGAAGATTGCAACCGCTAAACTAAACCAAGCAAAAAAATTTTGGAAAAAATTGAAAATTTTAATTTATTAATTTGGCTTGGGTAGATTAAGAAATTGTGACATCAATAAATTTGATTAAATGATCATTTGGTAACTTCATAATCAAGTAGAGAGAAAGTGATGGGCCTAGCTACTCTTTCACAATAAGAAATGGACAAAAACTTTGTGGAAAAGAGCGGTAGCCTCAAGTTGAAGGACTCATGAGGCCCAACCACTGGGAGTGGGGCTAGAAATGAAATTATCATTTGCTATCTAATTACAAACATGCCTCCGGATGATAAAAACAAGTAAAGCTCCTCAACTTTTTCTTTCCTCTGTTTATACTGTCCTAATTCCAAGCTTTCAAATTTTAGGTTCAAGCTTAACTTTATCTGACTTTTTTTTTTTCCTGTTTCGGAAAACCCTCAACTTTAAACCGACAATTTTCTCGTCTAAAAAGTTTTCTCTTCCAAAAAATTTTCTCAAATTTATATATAGTCAAGAGAGAGCAATTTCCATCTTGACAAGGGGCAATCTCACCGTTTAGATATCGGAATTCATGGCCAAAGAAGTCAAGAAAATCTTTTTTTTCCGATCGGAGTGTCGGTCAAGAGAGGATTCTCACCCAAGCGGGGTGGGCAACTTTTCAACATGCAATAATTGCCGAGAGAGAGAGAAAAAGAGAGAGTTGTGGCCGGCAAAAAAGAGAAAGCTTTTATACGGAAAAACTGAGAAAAGGGTCCGCAAAAGAAAAGAAAGAAAAAGAAGCGGAGGTGGTGAAAAGAAAAAATGAAGGAAGAGAGAGAGAGAGAGAGAGAGAGAGAGAGAGAGAGAGAATTGTCGGTTCACGCGTGAGGAAAGGACAGAAAACAAAAAGTTGCAATTTCACCGAAAGTTTATTTATTCTACTTTCGTAGTATGTACGTTTCCTACAAGTTCGCTTTTCCTTTTGCACTTTAATTTCCAAGAATTTTACTCCTCATAGTTAAATTTCTTCATCATTTCAGTTCAAACCTAAAACGAAATCAAGTTCGGCACTGTTTTGAAGTTGAACGACTTTTTGTTCAAAGTTAGAACCAGAGTAAGAAAAACCATTTTATCTTTTAAAGAAAAAGGTGTGCAAAGTTGGAGACTTTGCTAAAGTTACGATTGGTAGTAACGGATTATTTTCATGGGCCACCCTCTTTGGAAGAAACTTAGGCTGCTTTGTTTTTGTTCTTTTTTTCTGTTTCTAAACATTTTTTCTGTTTTTTTGTTCTTGGGAACAAAAAAGGAACAGAAACGTGTTTGTGTGCGTTTTTGTTCCAAAACTATTTTTTTGTTTAAACACATCGGAACGAAACAAGAAACAAAAAAAAGTTGTTTCTTGTTTCGAAACAAAATTTTTTAACATTTTTCTCTTTTTTTTCTTTTTCTTTTCTTCTTCTTTTTTTTTTTTTTCTTTTTTCTTTGGTCGGTCGCCAGCCTCGGCCATGGCCGACGACCGGCCGTTGAGGGTCAGCGACGCCGTCAAGGGTTGCCGACCTCGCCGGAGCGTCGCCGACCCCCGGTGAGGCCGAGCGTCGCCGGATCTGGGCGAGGTTTGTCGGCCCTGTCGGCCCCCGTCGGCCCGGTCGCCGGAGGCCGGCGACCAGCCAAAAGAAGAAAAAAAAAAAAAAGAAAGGAAAAAAAGAAAAATAAAATTAAAAAATTAAAAAATTAAAATAAACAAAAAAAGAATTGTTCCCATAACAAGTTTACCAAACGCGTGTTTCTGGTCAAAAATTGTTCCCCGGAACAGAAACACTTTTTATTTATTTATTTCTGTTCCCTAGAACAATTTTTAAACAGAAACTTTACCAAATGCATCCTTACTTTTCAACAAAATGACTTTCATGGCTCAACAAATTGCTCCCAAAACGATTATTCAAAGTATCCGAAATATTATCTAAAATGTTAGGAGTGATCAATTCTTAATTCCATCTATAACCGAGGATCGGATCAAACAGTCTTGGGATTGGGAACCGGACCAAACTGGTTCGATCTAATGAAATCGATCATTTAACAAAAAATTTTAAAATTTTAAAAATTTAAAAGAAATATTAGAGTTGTTATTATTTTAGAATCTAAAAAATATTTTTTATGAAGAAGAGTCGATTTGGTCCTGCTCCCCTTGAAACCTGAAATTGGACCAAAAATCATCAATTCCATAAGAATCGACCAATGCTCCCAAAAATTGGACCAAATTGACGAAAATTAAATTTTTCAACACCACGATGCCCTTACTTTCACAGCTTAATAATGCCAAATAGAATTTCAAAACTCCAATTTTACATAATTTTTGAATTTATGCTCTAATTCTGAAAATCACTTCAATTAGATAAATAAATGACTTAAATTCTTATGGGGTAATAACGAATCAAAATAAATCTGACTTGATGAAGTCCCGTCATGTGTACGCAAAACCCTCTTTCTCTTTTCCATACTTTTATTTTCTTTCCCTTCCTCTTCTTTTCCCTTTCTTTTCGTTTCTGTCGTGGTGCGTGCTCTCCTTTTTCCCTTTTAATCTCTCCTTTTTCTTTTTCCTTTCTTTTTGTTTTTGTCGTGGTGCATGCTCTCCCTTTTCCCTTTATATCACTTCTTTTTCTTTTCTTTTTTTTCTAAAGCCCACTTTTTGACCAAATCAAAAAGAATGGCACAATATTAGAGCAATCGCCAAACTAAACCAAGAAAAAAAAATTGTCGAGAAAAATTTTAAATATCGATTTATTAATTTGGCTTTGGCTTTATGACAAAAAACTGGTTTTGGGTTAATTAAGAAATTGTGAAATAAATAAATAAATTTGACTATACAAAATCAATAACTTGACATTCAAGAGTTCCTCGCACGTCTAGACTAATATCCAAATATGCTGGCTTAACTGACAATGGTTCATCTATAGAGCTCTCAAATTCTTCGAAGCAATGTTTCAATATCCTTTGTAGTGGAGATAAAGATGAGCTAGAGTTGGTTAGCTTTAGAGAACAATGCACTTAAGCTCTTGAAATTAAAGCGATAATTTTGCACTTATAAGGTATTGTAAATTAATACTATAAAAAATAGTGATTGTGAAATACGCAAGCACTCATTTTTTTTGTTTTTTTCACACTCCAAAGTTTCGAGTAATGACCATTTAGTTTGGATTGTTGGTATATAAATAGCATTGATAATTCTTTCGGCTTGCACTCTTACAGGCGGATGGTGAATATTAGAATAAGCTTCTTTCTATTGTAAAATGAAGTAATTAATGCATTGGATTTTTCACATTTCACTTATCTCTTGTGCAAATCTTTAAACTGGAGTGGAATCAATGTTTGAAGAGCTTTGTTTTGTTGAGTAACTACATAAAAAAAAAAAAATGCAATAAATGGTATCTTAAAAGATGGACTCACTATCAAACATACAAATTGCTTTACATCTTGCACCAATCAAGTTGAATAACAATATTAATATGCTTAGATATATTTTGAGTGGCAAGTAAAATGTATTTAATACAGTTATAAAAGATAGCAACATCTCATTATTTAAGAGTAACAGATAATTGTTAAATAAGAATAATATGCTTTTGGGTGGTAAGTAAAACTTATTTAATATTTTTATTAATATAGCTACCCCTCATTATTTAAGAGGAACCACATGCATTTATGTTTAAGTACTGTATAAAGTTACATTTAATCCAAAATGAGCTAAGGCTGAACGTTTCAGCTCCATCTAGTAATATAAGCATTTGAATTAACACATACCACAATTTATAGGTTTTTAAGGAAGATTGCAATTGCTAAAACGAAACCAAGAAAAACATTGGCAAGGAAAAATTTAAGTCAATTTGATTTTGGGTTGATCAAAAATTGTGAAATCAATAAATTTGATTAAATGATCAATTGGTAACTTCATAATTAGCTAGGAGAAGAGTGGTGGGCCCAAGCACTCATTCGACATAAGAAAGAACAAAAAGCAAGAACTAGTGGGACCCAGCCATCAACAGAGGAGAAAGAAAATTATTGCAAGCTATCTAATTACAAATCTGCCCATGGATTCTAAAAGCCGGTGAAGCTCGTGGACTTTTGCTTCCCTCTTTTCACACGGTCCTAATTACCTAAAGACCCACAAATTTTAGGTTAAATTTTAATATTATCTCGAACTTCTTTTTGTCTCAAAGAGTCCTCAACTTTAAACCCAATGCTACATCAGCCCCAATTTTTTCATCTAAAAAGAATTTTTAAACTTTATGTTCAATCCCAAATGAACCTCAAATAACCGCAAGTACCTCGAGGACACGGTCAAGAGAGCAATTTCCATCTTGACAAGGGGGCAATCTCGGCATTCGAGGATTGGAATTCACGGCCATTGAAGACAAGAAAATCTGCGCATGTAAAAAGCAGAGGATTCTTGGCCAAGTGGGGTGGGCCATTTTTCAGCATGCGATAATTGCCAAAAGAGGTCAAAAAAGTAAAAGGACGGAGCTTTTCTTCAGGGTCAATAGAAAGGGATAGAGAGAGAGAGGCTTAGGGTGCGTTTGGTAACGATTCTGTTCCCCGGAGCTGATTTTGATCAGAATTGATTCTTTTTTATTCTGTTCCCGGGAACTGATTCTAAGCATTTTAAGCCGTTTGGTAACTGTCCAAAATTTTTTATTCTGGAATAGAATTGCGTTTGGTACCGTGTTCATTAATTCTGTTCCAAATCAATTTCTTTTAATTTTTAAATAATTTTTTTACTTTTTTCCTTCGTTTTCTTTTCTTTTTTTCATTTTTTCATTTTTTCTTTCCATTTTCCTTTTCATTTTCCTTTTTTTCTTTTCTTTTTCATTTTTTTTTCCTTTTTTCTTTTCTTTTTCTCATCTTCTTCTTCTTCTTCTGGCGACCTCACCAGAGCATCCCCGGCCCTCAGCGAGGCCGGCCCTCATCGGCCGAGCCTCGCCGACAGCCGGGTGAGGCTCGCCTAGCCCCACCAAGGCTCTGCCTCGCCAGATCTGGCGAGGCCGAGCCTCACCGGTGGCCAGGCCAACCTCGTCGGGGTTGGGCAAGGCCTGCCAGGCCACCGGCGGGGCTGGGCGAGCCTCGCCGGTGGCCAGGTGAGCCTCGCCTGGCCACCGGTGGGGCTGGGCGTCGCGAGGCTCGCCCAGCCCTTGCCCAGTCCCGGTGAGGCTCGGCCTCGCCAGATCTGGCAAGGTCGAGCCTCGCCGATGGCCAGGCGGGCCTCGCCCGGCCCCGGTGAGGCCTCGCCCAGCCTCGGCGAGGCTCGCCTGGCCACCGGCGAGCTCGCCGGACCGGCGGCGGCGGCGGCGGCGGAGGCCGGCGGGCGGCGGCGGTGGACGACGATGGTGGACGGCGGGCGGGTGCGGGCGGTGGTGGATGGCGGTCGCGAGATGGCCGAAGGGAAGAAGAAAATTTATTGATTTTGATTCTCAAATTCGTTCCGGAACAAGAATCAACTTTTTTTGGTTCTTGATTCTATTCCCAACTGTTCGGGAACAAAAATTTTACCAAACGCGATTCTAGGCGAAACCGATTTTCGGGAACAAAAGAATCGGAATCGACCCTGTTTGGATGGTTACCAAACAGGGCCTTATGGTCCGCAAAAAGGAGAAAAACTTTTATAAAGAAAAACTGAGAAAGTGGTCCGCAAAAGAAAGGAAAGAAAAAAAGAAAGTAGGAGGTGAAAAGTAAAAAAATAAAATAAAGAAAGAGAGAGAATTGTCGGGCAGGCGTGGAGAAAAGACAAAGATTAAAAAGTTGTAATTTCACCAAAAGATTGTTAATCTACTTGTATAGCATCTACGTTTCCTTGAAGTTCACGTTTTTTGTGTATTGAAACTTCCACCACATGAAGGCAACGACCATAAATGCATGTTTAGTGATCCCGGCCAATGAATTACCATTTTATATCTAGTTTAGCAAGTTTGAATTATAAGCACGTGTCAAGTGATTGGATTAGATAAATAAAACCAATAAATATATAATAAAGTAAAAATGAAATCAAAAGCAAAATGGCATTTTGATTTATTTACGAGACTTGAAGGAGAAATTAAGTCAAGACTTAAGCGAAAAAGAAATTCTTCTCATCAGGTTCGTAATTTTTTATGATCCTTGACAGGCATTGATAACATAATATTTTAGAATGAATTATCATTAATACAACATTTTAGTATTACAATGAAATTTATCGATTTGACTGTACAGTATTTAATGGACTTAAAGCAAGAGGGGGTAAATTTCTAAGTGAGATTAGGAGCCTAAATATATTTAACAGAAAGTACTTTTTCCGATGGAAAATAAATCAACAAAGAAAGAGGAAAGTTACAATGGTGCAAGCAGTTGACTGACTAAGCGCCCCCTCTTCATTGTCCTGACGCACTGCGTGTTTTTATCAGCTACTGAGCACTTGTCTGGAAATTATTGAAACGGACGAATCTCTCTGTCTCTCTCTCATCCACTTTTCATTTTCTCTCGCAAATCCATGTCAAGTCTCATCCCAAGTCTCTATCCACCTTTCCTCTTCCCAACAAATGCACCGTTCTATGCGTATCATCTTTGGATTCTCTTGTGCACTGAGATTTCAGCCGCATGAAGGCAACAATTCTAAGCACGTGGTTGACAAAGCCTGACTTATTGGTGGAAGTTCTGATTGCCAACCGGTTCCATTGCATAAATCAAACCACAAGAAAATGGGCAACAAGAAGGCATTTTCTATTTCTAGAGACGCATTCTGGCTTTTTTCTCCGTCGGACTTAAATGGGGAAAATCAAGGACAGACCCAGAGAAAAGCCGAAATGCATTGTCTGCTTTTTGGGCATTCTTTTGCCGTGTTCATGGCATCAATCCTTCTCTCCGTGCTTGCGTTCAATTGTCTCAATAAGAAGAAAACTAATGTGATAATTTAGCACTTATAAAGTATTGTAAATCAATACTATAAGCTCGTGCCACGAGCACTCTTTTGTTCTTTTTTTTTTAACACCTCATGATTTCAAGTATCAATAGTTTAGTTTGGATTGTTGGTATATAAATAGCATTGATTATTCTTTTAGCTTGCATTGTCACGAGTGGATATCAAAATATAGCTTCTTCTATTGAACATACAAATTGCTTCACATCTTGCACCAATCAAGTTGAATAACAACGTTAATATGCTTGGATATATTTTGAGTGATTAGTAAAACCTATTGACATATTTATAAAAATAGTTACCCCTCATTATTTAATAGAAATAGATCTATATAAAATAAATTGTTGGATGAGAATAATATACCTCGGTGTATTATGGGTGGTAAGTAAAACCTATTTACATTTTCAATGACATAGCTACCCCTCATTATTTAAGAGGAACTGCATGCATTATGTTAAAGTATTTTTTAAAATATTGAACTAACACTGCACATATTAGTTCCATTTAATAATATAAATATTTGAATTAACATGTATTGCAAATTGTAAGCGTTGAAGGAAGAGTGCAACCGCTAAACTAAACCAAAAAAAAAAATTGAAAAAAAATTATGAATTTGGCTTTGGGTTGATTAAGAAATTGTGACATCAATAAATTTGATCATTTGGTAACTTCATAATTAAATAGATAGGAGAGTAGTGGGCTTGGCCACTCCTTTGCAATAAGAAATGGACAAAAATTCGGTAGAAAAGAGCGATAGCCTCAAGGTAAGGAAGGACTTGTAGGGCCCAGCCATTGTGAGTACGGATAGAAATAAAATTTTCATATGCTATCCAATTACAAATATGCCCCCTCGGATGATGACAACAGGCGTCAACTTTTTCTTTCCTCCTTTTATACTATCTAATCCCTTCGAAACCCTCAAATTTTAGGTCCAATCTTAATTTTATTCCGAATTTTTTTATTTAAAAAGAAACCTCAACTTTAAACCAAATGTTACATCAATCCTCAATTTCTTCGTCTGAATTTTTTTTCAAATTTTATATCTAATTTCAAATGTGTTCCAAATAACAACAAAAATTCTTGAGGATGAGGTCAAGAGAACAATTTTCAGCTTGACAAGGGGCAATCCCGGCATTCAGAGATTGAAATTCACGGTCAAAGAACAAGAAAATCTGGGCATGAAAAAGCAGAGGATTCTCGGCCGAGTGGGTGGGCCATTTTTCCACATGCAATAGTTGCCAAAGGGAGCTCGAAAAAGAAAAAGATGGTGCTTTTCTTCCTGGCCAAGAAAAGGGGGGAGAGAGGGTTATGGTCGGCAAAAGAAAGAGAGCTTTTACAAAGAAAAACTGATAAAGTGGTCTGCGAAAGAAAGAAAGAAAGAAAAGAAGAACAGGGGAGGTGAAAAGAAAAAAATGACGAGAGAGAGAGAGAAATTGTCGGGGCACGCCTAGGGAAATGACAAAGAGCAAAAAGCTGCAATTTCACCGAAAGTTTCTTTAATCTACTTTTGTAACATCTACATTACCTTGAAGTTCCCTTTGCCTGCGCATTGAAACTTCCACTAGTTGAAGGCGACGACCATAGACGCATGTTTAGAGGTCCCGATCAATAAATTACTAATTTATATCTAGTTCGACAAGTTTTGAATCCAAGTATGTCCTAAAATTATACTCAAAAAATTACACTCAAAAATTACACTTTGCCTCCACCGGATCTTATAAGGAGTGTTTGAGAAACTGATAGGCCATTATAGTAACCGTCCGAGCTGGTGAAGGTGGAAGGGTGGGTGAAACACCTACTGTAAAGTCGATATATTTTTCGTAAAGTGTCTTTCAACCAATTTGTCGGCCTTGTACACCCTGTTAAGAGACACTTTAGAGTTCCTGATCAATGAATTACTAATTTATATCAAGTTCAACAAGTTTGAATTATCGGGATGTGCCGACTGATTGGACTAGATAAATCAAACCAATAAAATATATATAAAATAAAGTAAAAGCGAAAGTGAAAACGAAAGCAAAGAGGCATGTTGACTTGTTTATGAGATTTGAAGGAGAAATTAAGATGGAACCTAGCTCATTGTGTTACGGCACTGAATGAATATGATTTTTTATGATCCTTGACATGCGTTGATAACATAATTTTTTTGAATAAGTTATCATTAATAATACAACATTTCAGTACTTCATCGGTTTGATTGTATAATATATATTAGGCTCAAAGTAAGAGGGGTAAATTCCTAATTGTGATTACAATCTTAAATATATTTAATGAAAAACACCTTTTCTGATGGAAAATAAATTAAAAAAAGAAAGAGGAAAGTTTGACGGGTGCAGGCAGGGACCAAGCATGCCCTCTTCATTGTCCTAACGCTGTGTATGTTTTTACTTTTTATCTATTCTGAGCGTTTGTGTGGAAAATATTGGACTGGACAAATCTCTCTCTCTCTCTCCACTTTTCATTTTCTCCCGCAAATCCATGTCACAAGCACGTGAGGGAAGCAGTGACAATGGGAGGAAAGATCAAGGATTCGGAGTGAGGAAGAAAAAAATGTGCAAAGGAACTAGAAAGAGTTGTCGTGGAGTTGAAAAGTCTACCTGGAAAAGAAATTAGACAAGAGAAAAGACAGAATATATGGAGCATTGATGCGTTCAAAGCGATAATCATGATTAAAGATACGTAGTACATGTTATAGAAATAGCTATCCTTGTGCTGATTCTTATTCAACATTGACCGGTCCCTGCATCTCCACTTCTTATTCAGAGAGATTGGAAGTCACTGTCCATGCTTTATTATATATTTAGAAAATCTTCTCACTATATCTCTCGTCGTATTCAGTTACTAGCAAAATTAAGGTAGATGTGTGTGAAAAATTATGTGCCATTGAAAATCGTTTTGGTCCGTTCTTCATTATAGAATAATTTATTATGGGTCTAATTCATTTATATTGGCTGCCCTTTTGTCTAAGAAACAATAGAGGGAGAAATGCAAGGAAAGTCCCAAAAGTGCAACCTTCGCCTGCTTCCCCTAAGGAGGATTCAAGATATTTAGTCACTAGAAAGTTCTTTACTTTTTATTTATTTATAATCATCTGAAGTCTTTATATATATATGTGATAATTTTAAATGATCGTTGCTAATGCAACATTTTAATAATGACATGAAATTCATCAATTTGGGATAAAGAGTTTGAATATATTCAACAAAAGTAACTTTTCTGATGGAAATAATTAAAAAAAGAAAAAGGAAAGTTTTTTTTTGTCATAGAAAGGAAAGTTCAATGGCGCAGCAATTGTCCTGACACTTTGTACGAAATTTATCAATTATGGCCACCTTTCACTGATGCCAATAAAGCAGTTGTCTTTTATTTTTGGTTTTATTTTTTTAATTGCTTTTGCATCGAAACTTGCTCACATTTTATTTTCTTCATGGGCACAATCGCCTTGGATTCTCCTGTCCATCGAAACGTCCCCCACATGAAGGCAACGACTATAAATGCATGGTCAGTGGTCCCGATCAACGAAGTACTAATTTATATTTACCTCAGCGCGTTTGAATTGTTGGTGCGTGCCAATTGATTAGATTAGGAAAATAAAATCAATGAAGATATATATAATAAAGTAAGAGTAAAAGTAAAAAGGCATTTAATTAATTTATAAAATTCCAAAGAGAAATTAAGACAGAATCAGATCAAAAAATAAAATTTTCTCATTGTGCTCAGGTACAAAATAAATATATAGCATGTTGATAATTTTTTATGATCCTCCATACATGTTAACTCGTTAAACTTCTAAGTATTCTAAGTATTGAAATGAAAGTTTATCGGTTTTACAGTATAAACAAGCTTAAAGTGAGAGGGATTAAATTTCCAAGTGATAACACGAGCTTAAATATATTCAGTAAAAATACCATTTCCAATGAAAAATAACTTAACAAAAGGAAAAGGAAAGTTCAACCGTGCAAACAGTGGATTAAGTTCAACAAAAACTAGTCCCAAGTCTCCCTCCACTTTTCATCTTCCCAATAAAAGCACCGTTACACAGATATTGAAATTTTATCAGGTCTCGTCTATTAAAATGTTACTTCAAATCAACTCCCATTTAATGTCACAGTTTCACAATGCCCTTACTTTCACTGCTTAACAACTTCAAAATCGAATTTCGTAATATAAATTTTCTTATAATTTTTGAATTTCTACACTAATCCCGACGAGACGAACAAACAGGTTAAATCCTTACAAAGCACTACGAATGGAAGTAAATCTAGGGGAGATCTACACGCAAAACCCACTCTCTCTATTCATTTCCTTTTTTCTTCTTTTCTCCTTTTCGTTTCTCTCTTGGTGCGTGCTCTCCCTTTTTGCTTTATATCTCTTAAAAACCCTCAAATTTTAGAGTCTGACTTAATTTCATCCCAAACTTTTTTTATCTCAAAAACTCCATGCTAAATCAGCCCCTATTTTTGTTCGTCTTAAAAAATAAATTTCAGACTCTATATTTAGTTTCAATTCCGCCCTGAACAATGGCAAGAACCTCGAAGATGAGGTCAAAGGAGAGCAGTTTTCATCTTGACAGGGGAGCAATCTTGGCATTCAGGAACCGGAATTCACAGCCAAAAAAGACGAGAAAATCTGGGCAGACAAAAAGGCAGAGGATTCTCGGGCAAGTGGGGCGGGGATTTTTCTTTATGGTAAAGAAAGAGAAATACTTTTACCAAAAATACAAAAAAAAAAAAAAAAAGAAAGAGAAATACAGAGAGCGGCTTATGGTCGGCAAAAGAGAGAAAACTTTAAAAAAGAAAAAATGAGAAGTGGTCGGCAAAAGTAAAGAAATAATAAGGACAGAGGAGGCAGATTTTTGTGGAGGAGGTGAAATGAAAAGATGAAAGGAGAGAGAGAGAGAGAAAAGAGAGAGAGAGAGAGAGAGAGAGAGAGAGAGTTGTTGGGTCACACGTGAGGAAGCCCACTTCTTTACCCTTTTTTTCGTTTCTGTCGTGGTGCGTGCTCTCCTTTTTCCTTTTATATCTCCTTTTTTTTTTCTTTTTTTTTAAAGCTCACTTTTTGAGCAAGTCAAGAAAAAGGGCAAAATATTAAAGTAATCACTAAACTAAATCAAGAAAAAACATTGGCCCATAAAAATTGTAAATTTTGATTTATTAATTTGGATTTGGGTTATTAAGAAATTGTGAAATATATAAATTTGATTAAATAAAATCAATAAGTCGACATTTTAAAAAATAATAATTGGTAACTTGACAATTAAGTGAAGAGAAGAGTGACGAGCCTAGCCATTTATTCACAATAAGAAATGAACAAAAACTTTGTAGGGAAGAGCAAGAGCCTCAAGTTAAAGGACTGATGGGTCCCAGCCGTGGGTAAAGGGATTGAAAGAAAAGTATACGCCATCTAATTACAAATCTGCCCCCGGACCATTAAAATTGGTGAAATTCCTCAATTTTCTCTTCCCTCTTTTTTTATAAACCCTGAAAACTTTCTAGCTAAATGGGAAAAAAGAAAAAAACCTCAACTTTGATCCAAACTTAAATCTGCCCTCAATTTTTTTGTCTAAAAAAAATCCTAAAATTTATGTATAATCCCAAATTTGCCCAAACATAAGGGTGTCCGACATCACTTTCTTAGCGCTTTGTATATTATCTATACTGAGCACTTGTGTGGAAAATATTGGACCGTACGAATCTCTGCCTCTATTTGTCTCTCTCTCTCTCTCTCCCCAATTTTCATCTTTTCCCGCAAATCCATGTAACGCTCTCGTCCCAAGCCCCTCTCCCCACTTTTCATCTTCCCAACAAATTTGTTTTTTTTTTTTTTTGTCAGTCCTACTCTATTCCTACTCTATACTTACTCTCAAACTTTTTTGCCCTGCCTCTTGCAGGGCATGGGAGTCGAAACTCACGTCTGAAACTTACGCGTCCCCACCCCATCCCTTCCTGAGAAGATGGGGATTTGATCCCCTCACATCCCCCTTCCACATTAGAAGGGTGACCACTGGAGCGAATCCCAGTGGTTATCTTCCCAACAAATTCACTGTTTTATTTATGTGTATTGAAATTTGAAGAGCCACTGTCTATAGCATTGAGATTTCAGCCCCGTGAAGGCAACGACTCCAAGCACGTGGTTGCGGTTCCCGGTGAATGAATTACTACTTTATATGTAGCCTGACAAGCTTGACTCATTGGTGCAATTCCGTTGCCAACTTGGTTTCATTATAAAAATCAAACCACAAGAGAATGGGCAACAAGAACGCATTTCTTGTTTCCTGAGAGGCTTTCCAAATTTTTCTGTGTCAAACGTGAAAGCGAAAATCAAAGGCAGAGTCAGAGCAAAGACGAGATGCATTGTCTCATTTTTGGGCATTCTTTCACCGAGCTCGTGGTGCTGATCCTTCTTCCCGGCCTTGCACTTTATTTTCTTAATAAGAAGAAAGCTGGTGTGCGTGGAAATGTAGAAGATGCTGATACTGGTGCATCTGGTTTGTCGACTGCATTGGTAGAAACTAATTTCGGTGGATCTAGGCCATCTCTGACAGAAACTAATAACGGTGCATGTGGTTCGTCTCTGACAGAATCTAGCAACTTTACATTTAGTTCGTATCTGACAGAAACTAATTCTGGTGCATCTAGAGAAACTAATAACGATGTATCCAGTTTGTGTCCTGTAGAAACTAATTCTGGTGGATCTAGTTCGTCTCCGGCAGAAACTGATGATGGTACATCTAGTTTGCTTCCAATAGAAACTAACAATGGCGAATCTAGTTCGTTGGTTGCTTCGATTGGATATTGTTACGAGGTGTTCTTGAGCTTCAGAGGCCCGGATACTCGAAAGGGCTTCACCGATCACCTTTTCAATGGACTCCTTGATGCCGGAATTGATGTTTTCAGAGACAATGATGAGCTACCCCAAGGTGAGAACATCAAACCAGAGCTTTTGGCAGCCATCACAAAAAGTAAGATCCTCATTCCCATTCTCTCTGAGAATTATGGTACAAGCAGCTGGTGCCTGGATGAATTAGTTCAAATAATGGAGTGCAAGAATAATAATGGGCACATAGTGTTGCCTATATTCTACAAAGTGAAACCAGCTGAAGTGGGACATCAAATCGGGAGTTTTGGAGACAAATTTCTAAAGCGTGAGAGGCGTTTGCGTGAGAGGCTTTTTGATCTAACGATTTTGAAGAAATGGAAGAAAGCACTCCTTGAAGTCAGCACCTTGAAAGGATACGAAGCCAATGGGTAAAATTTTTTACCAACACATTCTCTACTTTATTTTAATTTGTGTGAATGTTTATTGGTTGTCCTGATCTCACCTGCTTCATTTTCGTTATATATATAAAAAGGTAAGGTCTTGCTGCCATTAAGATTTTGTAATGCATGAGTACTCCAAGTGGTTTTTTTTTTCTTGCATTGGTGATATTGACCAATCTAATTGTAGATTTTATTACTATGATTCCGTACTCTTTAATCATAAGATTTTTTTATTGAATTTTTAATCTTATATCAAAAGATTTGGTAACAATGTGACATTTTTTCATGTGTATAGTGTACGCTACACTAATCTCCGTCCCATACTTTTTAATTAATATTTATTAGTATTAATAGTACAACTTATTGGTGATTTTTATTTAAAGCTCATAACATTATACACCGTGCATGGTGATTGTCAAAGCATTATTTTCCCAAGTTACATTTATTAAATCATTAATGTCGTTGATTAGTTGCTATTTATTTTACGAAAGAAATGTTTCGTTAGTTATACATGATGATTGTAAATATAAAGAAGGAAAAATGATCATTGTTATTATACGTTTGTTTAAATAATTTTCAATACATTTCCTATCTTCAACAAGCAATTTCTATCTCATATGCCTGCATATATTGAAGCAATGCTCTTATTTTGGGTAAAAATTATTCTTCTACTTCCTATAAAATCGATATTAGGTCAATTGAAATCATATAACATAGATACTCAAAAGGAAAATGAAGTACAACCTGTTATTATCCCTAGAGGCAGTGAAATCAGATAAGAACACCGATATAAAATGATACTAAATTCACAACACTAATAGAAACTTACAAGCGTGTAGAATTATGCAAACAAGGAGAAATCCCCTTAATTGCATTCAAGCAGTTCACAATACCACACTCCTCACAACCTTTTCGAATTCATATTACAAGGTTTGAACTTTTCTTGCATCAAAAGTTACGACCTGTTTATTAATTGATGGTTGACTTTCATACTAGACCGGCTTATTGGTTTTCTACTTACTCAGACGTCTAGAAATTTTTCGAAGTGGCGTCCACATCATCCCTGATATTTGTTAACAAACAAGATTAAAATCTGGTTCAAATCCATAATATATACAACATTCAAGATTCATAATCGATACCCTCATGTTTCTTATGACTTAATAAATTATGTTGGAGTAATAGTGAAATGGGGCACACCATGCGAAGCAACCACCAGCATTTCCCACTTTAGCCTTAGCATAAAAGATAATCTATGGAGGTTTGACAAAAACGATCTTAAAGTTTTTCTATTTATCCCCATATTTATTTATTACTGTGTTCTCAAAAGATAAACAATATAAAATTATTATTGCCACATATTTGAGCTCTAGTCGCATTTGACAGGTATGAAGCAAAGTTGGTGAAATTGATTGTCCAAAAAGTGTTGAGCAAACTAAAGAAAACGTTTGAGCTAGATATTTCTAAGAATTTGGTAGGAATTGATAGTCATGTGAAGGAGGTTATGGAATTTATGGATAATAAATCTCATGTCACCCTATTTGTTGGCATCCATGGAATGGGAGGCATTGGTAAGACTACTCTTGCTAAAGTCATCTACAACAAGCTCTCCAATCAATTTGAGCATCGTAGCTTCATTGCTGATATAAGAGAATTGTGCAAGTGTGGTATTCATTACTTACAAAATCAGTTACTCAAGGATCTATTGAAAGGAGTAAATGAAGTCTATAATGAGCATGAAGGAGCTCAGCTCATCTCCTCCAAGTTTAAAGGTAAAAAGGTCCTCCTTCTTCTTGATGATGTGGATAATGTCGCTCAATTGAATCGTGTGGCTGGTAATCATGATTGGTTTTCTTCGGGAAGTAGGATCATTATTACCACTAGAAACAAGAGGATTCTTGAAGAAGCTGGGGTGGACTACGACTATGACCATAAGCAAATGGATAACAAGCAATCGTTAGTACTGTTTAGCAAACATGCATTTCGAATGGACTCTCCTCCAAGGGAATTTGAGGTCCTCACTCAAGAAGTTGTCTCCATTGCTAGAGGGCTTCCTTTATCCCTTGAGGTTTTTGGTTCGTTATTATGGAGAAAAGAATCAATACAATGGAAAGATACAATAAAGAAGTTAAAAAAAGTCCCTCCTATGGATGTCCAAGAAAAGTTAAAAATAAGTTACGAAGCATTAGACTATATGCAACAACAAATATTTTTGGATATCGCTTGCTTTTTCATTGGCACCGACAAGAGAATCGCATCCTACATGTGGGAGGCCTGTAACTTTTTCCCAGGGGAAGGAATTGAAGTATTGAGATCGATGTCATTAATAAAAGTTGGAGATAATCAGGAGCTCAGGATGCATGACCAATTGAGAGATCTTGGTAGGGAAATAGTTCGTAAGGAAAACCAGCAGCAGCCTCAGTACCGTAGCAGGTTATGGGATTCCAAGGAAGCTCTGAAAGTGCTAAAGGATAATAAGGTAACGATATCTTTTCTTCACTCAGTCCATGTTCTACTATTAGAGTATTATTGGTCCTCTACTCAGTGCTTGCCCTAGTGAGCAGAGAACCTGCTACTATTATTGCCCTCGAATTTTTCGTTGAAAAGATTAGAAAGTAGAGAGGTTGCTCTCTCTTAGTAAGCATTGTAGTGTTATTTGAGATTTTTCTTAAAGTGTATATTATGAAATTATCTCCAAGAATGAGATATCTTCAAATTTTTAGGTACTTGACAAGTTGATAGGAGTATTCTATATCGGAAAGATCTTGAATTTCTATAATAGCTTCATTTATGTCTTGGACACACACAGGGTAAATAATTTGACTGTGCTACTTTAAACAGTAAGTACCCAGGAAATATAAGTCGTAGAATTATAATCTCTAGATGTTAAAACTAATATAATAGGACTAACGATGCCCACATTTCTCATGAAATTTTTGTCATTATTGCATAATGGAGAATGGAAGGGATACTTATTTTATGGGAGATTACGTCAGAAATTCCATTTACCAATATTTACAGGATAAGTACTGATTTAAAACTTACCGAATAAGATAGGAACATAAATTCCTTATGGATATAATACACATGAGTGTGTGTCTATATAAATATATACCATCAATCTTATTTCATGCAATGACCATTAAATCGCCCCACGTCATCCTACATAGCTTATTGTAAGAACATGCCCAATGAACCACATTAATCATCACCACAAATGACTTCTTCTTTTTTTTAACGAAAAAGCAAGAAATTTTGCAAGAGATTATAAACGAAGTTTGTTAACAAGATTATAAAATAAAATACGTCATCTTTTTTGGTGTGGGTTGACATCACTCATTGTATACATTAGCACAGGGAGCAATGTAGGGTACTTACGGCAATTTAACGATGATAATGAAATTTGTAACTGGTGTTAGCTTTATTCTACGGTTTTTTTTTAAAAAAAATATATTTGGGCTCTTTTTATAAATGTTTGAAAGGTTATGTTATTTTTATCCTAGATATTGAAGGTTAGGCTTTGTAGACGTCTTAAAAGTTTCACCAGTACAAAAGGTTGGGCTTATTTTCGGGATTTGGCAAAACTCAAGTTAATCATTTTTTAAGGTGAAAAAAGTCGCACACCGCACAAAGAAATCTTGAAGATTAATAGGGTATCTTGATTTTTTTAGAGGGAAGTTTATGGGGAAAATAACTAATGTGAGTAGATTACTTCCGTCGAAGATTTCTTCCTTTTTTCTTTTATAATTACTCTTCTCTTGGATTCCTTTTTGGTGTTGAAATTTAATTCCTTCCCAAATTATTATGTCGTTCACCTTTGAGTATCCATGAAATCTTGTACAACATTGTGAAGTACAATAACAAAATTTCTGGTTTGAAAAAACTGACGTGGAAATCCATAAACTTTCTGTATTACTTATTGACTTCTTATGCATAAGTGATTTTTTTTTTTTTTTGGTGAAAGCGTGCCACACATTTGGTTCTCAGGAATAACTATTTTATTTGCAATCTATTCCGAGGAAGCCATTATTCCTCATTTTGTTCAAAGATAGATTAGAATAGATTAGAAATTACTATTCTCTCACAATCAGGGATGGGAAGGCTTGTAGCCAAGAATAGCTTCAATTTTCACATTTCAAATATGCTTTGCACTTTCAACAATTAATTTTTTAATATGCATTAAAGTTATAAGGGTCTGTTTATTATATTTATTGTACTTTGAGTAACTCAGTTTATTTATGATTATGATTATATCAAATTGTAATATATAGTTTAACTATTTAAGATAAAATTAAAAATATAGAATATTAATATAACTAATAGCTTATCTATAATGATGAATATATCAAGTTGCAATCTATAGTTAAACTAAATTTTTTGATAAAATAATAAGCTGTAGAGAATATTAACACAACTAACATCATTGTCTTAGTTATTTATAATTAGAAAAAATTAATTAAAAATATTTCAACTTTATATTAGTAAAAAATAAGTACATAATATATTAAGATAACTACTATCACAATATTCAGCTTCTTGTAATTACTTGTTACTCTAATGAAAAATTAGAGTATATGTTATTTTTATGTTAATCACGTAAGTAGCACAGTCAAGTAATATACACAATATTAATATGAAATTTACAAAGAGAAAAAAATTTATTTCTATTATAATTGATTAAATCAACTTTTGATTTTGCACATTGTAATTTGATTAAATTCCCTGCATTGCACGCTTGTCTTAACTACTATGGTAATGAAGCGACGGTACCGGAAAGTAGAAGATTACGTTTCGCTCTTCACCCATGGAAGTGTCATAAAATAACCCCTGTCTTTTGCACATGGGACCAAAATAACATTACCTTTCAAACTCATCTTTTCACTCTTGGGACAAAAATGACATCCGCCATCAATTCTTCCTATTCTCACTTTGAATCGCCCGGCGTCACCAACATAGCTCCTTGTGCGAACATGCCCAATGAACCACGGTAATCATGGCCACATATGACTTCTTTCCTTAAAAGAGCCAGAAATTTTGTAAGAAAGATTATAAACAAAGTTTATTAACAAGATTATAAAAATAAAAATAAAAATAGAAAACACGCCATCTATTTTGGTGTGGGTTGGCATAGGGAGCAATGTAGAGTACCCATGGCAATTTAAAGATGATAATGGATTAAATTTGTAGCAGGTGTCGACTTTGTTCTACCGTAAATACTTGAGCTATTTTTATGACATTTGGAATGTTATGTTATTTTCGTCGTAGATGTTGAAGGTTGGGCTTCATAGATGTCTGAAAGGTTTTGTTATGTCCCAAGTACAAAAGGTTGGGCTTATTTTTGGATTTGGCCAAACTCTAGCTATTGATTTTTGAAAGTTAATTATTTTCTAATTAAGAAAATAAAATTAGTTATATTAATATTCTCCACAAACTTATAATTTTATCATAAATTTTAGTTGAACTATAGATTACAATTTGATATGTCCATAATTATAAATAACTTATTAGTTATATTGATAGTCTCTGCAAATTACTTATTAGTTGTATTGATAATCTGTACAAATTATTATTTTATCATAAATATTAGTTTAACTATATGTTACTATTTGATATAATCATAATCATAAATAACTGGGTTAATCAAGTATAATAAATATAATAAACAGACAATAATATCTTTGATGTACTTTAAAAAAGATTAACTATTGAAAGTACAAAGCATTTTTTAAATGTGAAAATTGAAGCTTGTTCTCGGCTACATTAATAGCTTTTCCTTCCTCCTCTCCCCCCTCCCCCTTCCTGATTGTGAGAGAATAGTAATTTCTAATCTATATTTGAACAAAATGAAGGAATGATTGCTTCATCATAATAGATTGGAAATTGAATAGTTATTCCTGAGAAGCAAATGTGTAGCAAGCTTTCACAAGAAAAAAAATTCACTTACGCCTAGGAAGTCAATGAGTAAAATAGAAAGTTCATGGATTTCCACGTCAGCTTCTCCGCATTAGAAAATTTTGTTACTGTACTTCACTATGTTGTACAAGATTTCATCGGTACTCATAGGTGAACGACATAATTTTTGGGGAAGGAATTAGATCTCAACACCTAAAAGAAATCCAAGAGAAGAGTAACTATTAAAAAAAAAAAAAAAAAAAAAAGAGGAAGAAATCTTCAACAGAAGTAATCTACTCAGATTAGTCATTTCCCCAATAAACTTCCCTCTCCAAATAAAAAAAATATATTAATATAACTACTATCACAATAGTCAGTTTCTTGTAATTAGTTATTACTCCAATGAAAGTTAAGAAAAACTGTTAATTATTTATTAATCACGTAAGTAGCACAGTAAAGTAATTTACATGACATTAATATTAAATTTACTGAGAGAGAAAAAATGTATTTCTTTTAAAATTGACCAAGTCAAATTTTGCTTTTGCACTTTGCAATTTGATTAAATTCCGTGTATTGCACGCATCTTAACTAGTATTGATAATGAAGCTACAGTACCAGAAAGAAGAAGATAACACTATACTAGTCATTATGTCAAAATTATTTTTAAGATCCATGCGCATGGCCAAATTTCAAAATGGAAGTTGATATCCTTCACTTTGTTAGCCTTTATAAATATTGTTTATTGGCGTAAAAGAAAATCATATCTTCACATTGCTGTTCTCTTGAACGCATTAATGCATGTCAATAGCAATATGAACAAATGATATCTAATTACTTTAGTTGGATTTAGTAGTAATGACTGTTGATTCTCGCGTATAGGGAACGGACAAGACTGAGGGAATTGATCTAAGTGGAGGCAGCTCGGAGGACTTTGATCTAAGCGGAGGCAGCTCGGAGGACTTTGATCTAAGCGGAGGCAGCTCGGAGGGCTTCCACAAAATAGCCAAGCAAGATGGCAACAACTACACAGTAGAACAATTCAAAAAATTGACGAGGCTAAGATTCCTTTACATGAAAGGGGCACATCTTAGGGGAGATTTTGAGGACTCAATGGAGGAGTTAAGATGGCTTAGATGGCCATATTGTCCCATGAATTTTGAAATAAACAATTTTTTCGTAAAGGAATTTGGTGTTCTCGAATTGCCACATAGTGAGATAAATGAGAAATGGGGAGGATGGAGTTTTTTCAAAGTAAGAACTAAATAAACTCTTTTTTTTTCCTCCCCTTCTATGCTTTGTTTCGAATAATGACTACTCTAGACTCACCCCTTGACAATATTTATTATTTTTTTTACCAGATGGCAAACGAGCTCAAATATCTTGACCTTTCATATTGTGTATCCTTGAAAGATACGGACTTCCTCTCGGCTTTTAAGACGTTAGAGGTTCTCATCCTCAATTGGTGTCGGAGATTGAAGCAAATTGACGCTTCAATTGGAGACATGGAGACCCTCCTTCGCTTGGAGCTATGTGGGTGTAGGAGCCTCACGAAGCTTCCAACAAGAATAGGTAAATTAAAAGCACTACAGCAACTCGATCTACAAGGTACTCGATCCCTTTCTGCATTACCAGATAGCATAAGGTCTTTGAAGAATCTAGAGATTCTAGAGATTTCTGATAGTGGTATAGAAGAATTGCCCAATGGTATTGAGAGTTTGACAAATCTCCAAGAGTTACGTGCCTTTAATTGCAGCAATCTGAAAGGGGAAATGGCAGAAAGCATGTGTAATCTTTCTTCCCTACAACGCCTTGATTTTCTTGGCTGCGACAAGCTCCAGTCGCTGCCACACCTTCCTTCTGGCTTAACATATTTGGGTGTCACCTGTCAAAGTCACAATTTGCCTTCGCTTTCCCACTTAGCCCATCTCAAGGAACTACGAGTTTCAAATTGCGGATTTCTCGAGTGCATCCAGGTGCTTCCATCAATGCTATTAAGGAATTCAGAATGCTCCCAACCAACGGACGTTGAAGAATTGGAATCACCGCAATCCTTAAATATGCTCTTCAAGTTGGAATTCTTGCAAGTCGGGGGCTGTGGATTTATCAAAATACTGGACGTTTCACAGTTCGTCCATCTAAGGACATTATCCATCCAAGAGTGCGAGAATCTACTTGAAGTTGAAGGTCTTGACAAATCGAAATATTTGGAAAGCTTGACCGTTAGAAGCTGCGATTCAATCAAACGGTTGGAGCTTCCAAAGTTGAATGGTCTAAAGAAATTGGATGTGAGTTACTGCAAGAAATTAGCCGAAATTCAAGGCCTTGATAGGTTGGAGTATTTGGAAAGTCTAGATATCGAAGGGTGCATTTCAATTAAAAGGATAGACCCTCCAAAATCCAAGAGGTTAAAGGAATTAAAAGCTGGAGGCGACAAAAAGTTAGCCGAAATTGAAGGCCTCGATAAAGTGGAGCATTTGGAAAGGCTAGATATTGAAGGGTGGGCTTCAATTAGAAGGCTAGATCTTCGAAAATTTAGGAGGTTGAAGGAATTAAAAACTGGAGGCTGCAAAAACTTAGTCGAAATTCAAGGCCTCGATAGGTTAGAGTTTTTAGAAAGTTTAGATATCTCATACACTTCAATTGGAAGGTTGCTTCTTCCAAAATCCAAGAGTCTAAAGGAATTAGAAGCTGAATGTTGCAAAAACTTAGCCGAAATTCAAGGCTTTGATAGGTCGGACTTTTTGGAAAGGCTACATATCGAAAGGTGCACTTCAATGGAAAAGCTAGACCTTCAAAAATCTGGGAGGCTGAAGGATTTAAAAGCTGGAGGCTGCAAGAAACTAGCCAAAATTCAAGGCCTCGATAGGTTGGATTGTTTGGAAAGACTGGATATCTCTAACTGCACTTCAATTGGAAGGCTAGACCTTCCAAACTTTGGGAGTCTTAAGATATTATATGCTAAATCGTGCAAGAAATTAGTAGAAATTCAAGGCCTCGAGAGTTTGGAGTTCTTAGAAAGACTAGATATCTCTGGGTGTACTTCAATCAAAAGGCTGCTCCTTCCAGAATTCAAGAGTCTGAAGATGTTAGAAGTTAAAGAATGCAAAAAGTTGGTCGAAATTCAAAGTCTCGATAAGTTGGAGTCTTTGAGAGAACTAAATACCATTGGATGCAAGTCACTAAAAAAAATTTCAACATTATCTGGAAATGAGATTTATCATTATGAGATTGAAAATAACAAAACAATAGAATTTGGATTAGACTATATGGACGACTCGGATGAGTCAATATAATGGCAATGATCCCTTTTTTCTAACGAATGTACACAAAGCAGGTAAGTTATATTTGCTCTTTTGAGATCTACGATCCACTTTTCGTTTGTATTTCTTATTTGCAATATCTATCAAGATTTATGATCTTGATTATTTCCTGGTTGACAGGGTCATCATTGTTTTCTTACTTGAATTCAACGAATCCGGGGGAGATGACCATGGAAGTTAATGTGGGCTTTGGCAAAATGGTTCTGCTTATCATGCCAGTAACGGAAATAGATGAAAAGGCTTTCTAAGCGCATCATTTGTCGTTACTCCTCGGGTAAGATCCTTCATCCTATGCAAAAAAAAAAAAGAAAGATTCTCGACATTTGATTGATTCTGGAATGCTGGAAGTAGTGAATAAAAACTGAGGTATACAAGTATTTGATAGCATGCCAAAGGTCACTTTGTAGGTCAAGAAATGCAAAATGAAGGACCCTATATGGCGCTCCTTCTAATGTGAGGTTTTAGTTTGCTCTACATTCATCATGTAGCTCATGACCGTATGTTTCTAAGTTGCTTAAGAGTGAATTTACAGTGCAAAAGGATCATGTTTACAAGGCGTCCCTTAGTATGCATATGCTACTGACTTGGGATAAAATTTGCCCAACCATTGAGTTCCACACATTTGGTCTCATGAACTGTCTACATTAGCTTATTAATCTTATTGGTCTAGATATGCTAAATGCAAGAACAAGCTCTTCTCCTAGTGGGGTGGCCGTGAGTGAATTAGCAAACAGGGTAGAAGCAAAAGCATCGTGAATTATTTGGACCAATCGAGAAAATTGCAATGCCAATTTTTCTAACTATGGATCCATGTTTATTTGGTTTAGGATATACCTACTCTAAGGCTCCCAAAGAATGCATGATGTTTGTAGAGTTGGTAAAGCCATATGTCATATACTTGACCTGTTGAGCCAGCAAGACATAAACAAGAATGTCTTTTGACATAATCGGTTATACTATGAATTAATTCCTTATATTGTGCATTAGCTCTTGTTTTAGTTCATTTACTTGCTGAAAAGAAAACCACAGGAAGCATTTCCATAAGTTTCCTAAGGAAGCTTTTTGGTATCCTCAATGCCAATTGAAAACTGTCTTGTGTTAATTCTAATGCATGGATAACACATACTGATAAGGAAAAGAATCATCCTATGTCCCATAAAAGCAAGCATGAGTTGAATACATTATTCTAATTTGATCAAATCTTATGTGGATGATGATGTTAGAAGCCTCATTAGTTGGATCCAAAGAGTTCAAAAAGTATATCGAGTTTGACAAACAGAGATCCGTAACTTCAAAGTAATGTTAGTAGTTCATTGATGTTAGTTGGTGGATTGATTTCATCTGACACACTGGCAGGATTTGGTTATCATTCCACCGGTGGATGTAAATGCTGAAATGTCCAAGAGAGCTTTCATAAGGCACTTCTAAAAGGAATCAAAATCATCGAAGGATCAGGAGCTCGATGTTGCTGGAACTTCTCCAAACTGTGACAACGCATTCTTGGAATGGTAAAGATTGTTTGCATGTTGTCATCCCACATTGCCTTGATCATATTCAACAGCAGCTTTGTTGTGAAATCAAGTCTCTCTCTTCCTCATTTTCTCTCCAACCCGTTCCTCTTCTGCAATTTTCTCAGCATATCTCGGACTCAAGTGGACTTCCCTCACTCTCTCGTTCTTCCATTCTTCATCTCTGTTCTCCGATTGCCTCCGTTCCCTAACTAGCCTTGCGCTGTCCTACAGGTTTTTGAGCTCCTTCACATCGCGATTTGTTCCAGCACTGGTGCAGCGTTTTAAGCTGCTCGCAAAACTTTTTAGCTATGAAGACCAACAGAGGACCATAGCGTGTGCTTCCATTTCAACTTTAGTTTGATAAACTGCTGGCTTCTCAGGTTTGGCTCCCAGCGTTCTTTTGCGACCTAATGGGCAGTTGACTCAATTGTTCTAACTCGATTTTGTGAAGTTTGCTCGATTTTCTGGTCAGCAGGAATCTGGAGAAGGATTTGATGACAATGGTCACGAAGGACTCGAAGGTGGTGCTTCATTGCTTCAATTGGCAAAGGTTGTGAATAGTTTCTCCTTGCAATTACTGAATTGAGAAAGTTGGTCAGCTTAGTATTCCTTAGATACTGCCAAGTATGGTCACCTTAGTATTGCCTTCATGTACTCTAGCAACTATTTTGGTAGGCCTTCGCTGGGTTGTGCTATCCATTTGTGTGCCAGAGAATTCAAATACCATGGTGTAGTGGAACTTGGTCATGCTTTAAAGGTCATATTGATATGCTGTCAAGCCTAGTATTGTTTTCGTGCGCTCTAGCAGCTTAATCATGCTTTAATCCAACGTGACCAAATTAGTTGCTAAAGTGATGATATGCAATTATAAATAACTCCTGGTTTGTGGGTTAGTTCTTCATTTCATGTCATCTTGCGACAATATTCATAAATACTTAAGAGCACTTCAACTAGATAAGGTTGACTCAAGTTACGGTGGTTTGCTAGTCATCAACTGTGGCCTTTATTGGTCTAGCACAATTTTAATTATCCACATGGTAACTGTTGGTGGCTAATAATACAACCTAGAGGAGAGTGAATAGGTTGTTCTAGAAAAGTTAACGATCTTATGTGGAAATTAGCTAATCGCGGTGGACATTGATTTTTAGCCAACGCATCATTAAAGGTAAAAATCAAGATTTTGGTTTCCGATCCCGACAAAGCCTGTTTCTCAACCAAAAAATGTCATTTTTCATTTGTTTCTTTTTCTTTGTCATTTTCAAACGATTTCCTATTCATTCTCATTAAAAACCCAAAAAGTTAAACAGTTGACTTTTTGATCAACTCTTTGACCAAAAGTCAACCCTAGGTAACTATCGCGACCCTATCTTGCCGCCCTCGAAGTTAAAAGAAGAGAAAGGTCAGGTCTAGGGATATTTGATCACGAGAATTCTCTCGAGATCGTGAGCTCTCCTAAGCTCATACCTCGCGCGACAGCGAGTTTATTTATGCGATCTAGTTGTTTACAACAATCCAAAAATAAACAAGAGTCGCCACTAATCTCATTTCTAGGGGTCCGCTAGAAAACTCAATCGGGGTTGAGAGTGTTTTTTCGATTCCTACGCAACCAAATACTAGGTTCGGGGACTTGGGTTACGCTAATATTGCTATTAGCGCCCTTTCAATACCTAAATAGTATGTTGTGTCTACCTAACATGTCCATGCATTTCTTTTTACATTTTTGAGATCATCAATTCTAGACTAAGTGATCATGCGTGGTGAATTACTTTCATTCTATTCTAATCCTAAAAAAAGAAAGGAAAACAATCAATAAAATTGAAATTGCAACACATGAAGTAAACAATCAAGAAAAACAATAAATCTATTATGCAATCCTAAAAATATAAAAGAGAAAACAATCGGGAAAGAAAGAGAAAACCCACAACTCGTCGGGTTTTATACAATGCATGGAACTCGAGACATATCTCGAGAAAACAAATAGTACATGACAATGGTCAGAATGGACATCGACCTCCGCTTTATCCATGTTCAGGATCCTATTTTAAACCTAAACCAAGAAACTAATAACTAGGTACATACAAATGAGAGAAACAAACGTGTATATCAAAACAACCAAAAAAAAACAAGACATCTTTTATGTGACATCCTGAAATTTGACACCGTTTCGATAAAGTGAAATGTGCATATCATCGGTGCGCCTATGATCCTTTTTCTCTGAGCTGATCACTCACGAGTTAGCTAACCTATTTGGTGAAGCCGTTAAGGGATATAACCGCGGTAAAATCCCTAAAAGCTACATAATTGGTTGGATTGGACTAAAATCGTGTCTGGTCGATTTTAATCATAAAATTTAATTTGGTTTTGGGAATCAAATATTCGGGCGTGTCACAATTCATTTTTAGGATCCTGTCTCATCGCTCATCAATTTATTGACGAGTCCGAAATTTCAATAAAAAAATTATCGGAGGAAAAAGTGAAGACCAAAAGAAAATAGAAAAGGAAAAGGAAAGAAAAAAGGAAAAGTGGAATAATTGTATTATTTATTTCTTTTTCTCTCTTTTTCTCTCTCTTTCTTCTCTCTCCTCTCCCCCCTTCGTGCGTAGCCCCTCCCCACCGCCGAATGCCCTTGCCAAATTGAAATTGGCTTCTCTTCTCTCTCTCTTCTTTTTACTTTTGACCGGTCAAATCCTCTTATCTCTTCCCTCTCTCATCCCTTCTTCTCTCTCCTCTCTCTTCTCCCCCATTCTCCCTCGTAACCGACTTCTTCTTCTTCCTTATTCTTGGTGCGAACCAGCAAGGTAGAAGCGGAAGCAGCCGCGGACGTCGCCTGAAGAGCAGCTCGCCGGACCGCTGTCTGCTCCTCCGCCCGCTCGCCGCCGTGCGCTCCGCCACCACCCCTTCGCGCCTCGTCATCCCCACCGTGCGCTGTCCAGGCCGTTCGGCCTCTGTTCAGCTCAGTTCCACCCCTGTCCAGCCACCGTGAGTGGCCGAGCAAGCCGCCGGAGCCGCCGTGCAACCTTGCCGGACCCCCTGCCTACCTCCTCGACCCTTTACCGCCCCCAACGAACTCTTTTCTCCATGTTTTGCAGCAAGGACAGCAAACCCATGGAGTGGGTTTCCAGCACTTCGGGCTCGCTTTTGGGCCGTTTCCCGGCCCCGAACCCGAGTCGTGCTTTGGGAACAATCGTTCCTCGCGTCGCCGCCGTCGGATTGATCCGATTTGCGCACGATTTGGTGAGTAATCTCACTAATCCAGGATTAGTTGGCTAATTATGCTTAAGGTTGGTTTAGATTTAATTAATTATGTTTAGGTTGTTAGATTAGAATAAATTAGCAATTATTAGTCAATTGTGATGTGATTTAAATAAATTGATTGCGCAATTAGCAAGTAGACGTGATCTACTAATTATTGGAAGTATCTCGGGAATTTTCCGACCCCTAATCAGGCTTCAATTTGGCGATTCAGGCCTAAGTGGGATTTTTGGCATTTTAATATTAATTTTCGGAATTAAATTAAATAATTATTTATTTTCCGAAAATTCAAGGAAGATGGTTCGAAACCGGAAAATTATGCTGATGACCGTGGTGAAGTCCGTTTATTTAATCGGGCTTTAATTTGAGCTAAATTGAATTTTAATGTTAATTGTTTAATTTTCGAAATTATTATTTAATTATTTATTTTTCGGAAATTAAGGTTGAGGTGGCCAGTGACCGGAAAATTATGCTGATGATCGTGGTGCAGCCCGTTTATTTAAATTAGCTTTATTTTGAGCTAAATGGAACTTTTAATAATTATTAATTAATTTACGAAATTAATTAATTAATTAATTATTTTTCGGAAATTAAGAATTTGATGGCCGACGACCGAAATTTCGTGCTGATCATCGTGGTGCAGTTCATTTATTTAATTGAGCTTTATTTTGTGCTGAAGTGAATTAATTGTGATTACAAGATTATTTTCCTTGGTTAATTAATTTGGAAAATTAATTGGAAAATAATCGGGTGTCGATGACAGCACCAAAAGTGTTTTGGTGGACGCTAATAATGGTGGGATTTGTGGAATCGAAATCATTAAATTTTGGCTAAAGCCAATAGTGTGCTAATGCACGATATTTTATCAATGATGATAAAATATGAAAAGAAATGCTGTGTGAAGAAATGCTGTGTGATGTGGCTCGGCGATTATTACATCGCTTTGGCATGTAGGATGCCTTAGAGAATGCACGTAAATTGTTAGATATTGATCATGCCTGTGTGGCGATAGTTGATCATGCCTGTGTGGCGATAGATGATCATACCTGTGTGGCGATAGTTGATCATGCAAGTGTGGCGATAGATGATCATGCCTGTGTGGCGATAGTTGATCATGCAAGCGTGGCGATAGATGATCATGTGACATCCCAAATTTCTGATTCTGTTTTCAATTAAATGAGACGGACTTTTCATCGACGCGCTTATAGTTCAATTCTCCGAGCTGATCACTCTCGAGATAACTAGTCTATCAGGTGAAGCCGTTAAGGAATTTAAATGCAATAGGCTTGAGAATCTGACCACAAACCGACTGCTCGACCGTATAAATCTGCAAGGATCATTACGACATTGTCAGAATCGAACAGAGATCAGTGATAGGTCGATTCGACTGAGATATGTAATTAGAGTGTGGGTGATTCCATCTGATTTCCATATCCTCGTCGATCGGCACTGAACTGATTATTCTGTCGTTTTGGGTACCCTGTGTCCGTATTTGAAACCTCGAGATTTTCACGACAATCAAGAGTCGCCAATGTGTCGAAGATTATTTCGTGGCTTGAAAATAATCAACCACGGGTCAATTGCACTGAAAATTTCCTAAAAGCTACCCGGTAGATTAAGACGCGCTTAACTCGCGCCAGATTGAAATTAACTGTGATTTTAAACCCGGATTCAGAAATTGAAGGTTTTGGCATGTCACAATTCATTTTAGGAACGTCGACTCATCTCCAGAAGATTTTTTCTACAAATCGAGAATTTTGGCGGAAAAGCAAAGTAAGACCGTTTTTGTTCGGGATTGTCAGAGGGCCGTTTTTAATCAAATCTTCGGGACGCAAGTTGGATCATTTGATGGGGAAATGTCATGAGAAGGCCGAGGACACATGGGTTGATTTAATTGAACTTCAATTGGATGGAATTAAATGGCAATTGAGTGAATTAAGTGAACAAATGTTCAAAATTCGAAATCCCCTTGGCACACCACATTTTGGACCTATTAACTAGCTTGTAGGGGAGCTAGAGGAGAGAGAAAGAGGCTGAAGGGTGGGCCGGCCATGGTGGGGGCAAGGAGAGAGAGAATTTGACAAGTGTTGAAGCTAGAAGAGCTCTTGGGGGGCCCTTGCTTCAGCTGAAGCTTCTCCTTCCTTGAATCCCTCGTGCGGCAGCTTTCTCCATGGTTGAGGAAGGGAAAAAGCTTGAGAAACCAGTGGAGATCGTCCAGCAACCGTCCGAAGCCCCGCAAGCCCACCAGAGCAGCTAGCTCGCCCGCCGCGTCCAGCCCCGTGCAGCCGCGAGTCCGGCCGCTGCTCCGCCTTCATCCCGCGTTCTCCGGCCGTCCACCTCGCCGTTCGACAGCCACAGCACCGCCTGGGAGCTGCCCGAAGCTCCCTCTTGCCCGTCTGACCTCCCCATCGCCGTCGCTCGCCCGTGGAAGCCATCCGAAGCCAGCTGCAGTCATTGCGCTCTCCATTCCGTTCAGCAGTTGCTCCGCTTGTGTCCGCTCGTTCAGGCCGTCGTTCAGCCACGCCTGGCCACCGTCGGAGCCAGCAGGGTCGCCGGAACCACCGCCTGCACCGCCTGAAGCCGCTGCTGTTCCTCCTCTGCCGTTTCCAGCAAATCAGGCCACCGAACAGCTCTTCTTCAGCAAGATCAGTAGGCGAAGACAGCAAGAAGTTTCTGACTTCGAGGCCCGTTTTCAGTGTCTTCCCGGCCTCCGTTGGTGTCGCCGCTTTAGGGTTTATCGACCGCCTTGGTGTCGTGGTCGCCGTGAACTCACCGGCGCGCAAAATCGGTGAGTTTATCCTCTAAACCTTGCTTAGTAAGTTAATCATGCTTAAGGGGTGTTTAGATTAGTCTAATTAGGTTTATGTGATTAAATTAGATTATTTTAATGTAAATTAGATTAGTTGCATGATTAGTTAAATGGGTGTTTAATTAGGGCTAATTGTATGTTTAAATTAGTGTAATCTAATTTAAGCCCTAATTGATTATTTTTAATTAAATAATTATTTCTAATTTTTAAATATTATTTTATTGTCATATATTATTATAATATAATATTTAATTATTCAATTTTCGGAATTAAATTTAATTATTTAATAATTTCGAAAATTTTGCCGGATGGCGGTTGTTAGAATTTCGCACTGATCGCAAAGCAAAGGCGGTCGGTTTGTGCTATTTATGTTTAAATTAAGAAATTGAGTGATTAATGATTATGGTTAATTATTCCAAAAATGTGAATTAATTGAAATTGGAGAAGTTTTGGTATTTAACTTGAAAATACCCGGTGTTAGTTTCTAGCACCGTGATTGGTTTGTATGGCCAGTTTGAATTGATTGGATTGATTGATTGATTGATTTAATTGATGTATGGATTGGGTTATTGTTGAATTGATAACTTTGGCGAGCAGTTATGATATAATTATATATTGAATATTGCGGCAGCTTCTGGTGAGCTATAGTATACTATATGAATATTGCGGCAGCTTCTGGTGAGCTATAGTATACTATATGAATATTGCGGCAGCTTCTGGTGAGCTATAGTATACTATATTGAATATTGCGGCAGCTTCTGGCGAGCTATTATATTATCTATCAGTTACAGCTTTGGAAAGCGTACGTCTTATTAAATGAACTGGTTTGATAGACGGTATGGAAAGATAGATAATGGGATTGAATTGAATCATTGTGAATGATTAAATGTGATTGAGAATTGAATTGTGCTGACGTGCAGGAAGGACTGAGGCGAGGTAAGTCCTCTACTCTCTTTGTGTGGTTAGAGCACCCTGGGGCTTATTTTCTTCCTAATCGAGTTCTAGGGGGTAGGACTCGCTGAGACATTGTCTCATCCCGGTTGTGGGATAATATTTCAGGTCCCTAGATGGCGGATCCTCCGGAGCTTTTTGGTAGACCAGTGAGGGTCACTGAGAGGACTTTTGACTATGCCGATCTCGAAAGTCATTGGGTCTATGAGCTTGTGGTAACTACTGTCTAGGTCGATGAGGATCTCCTTGGTAGGGTCCCTCATCGATTTAGAGCGTGGTATCGCTATAGACCTGATGGATTCCTGGATGGCCCTCTCAGGTGTTTTGATATTCCCCCTGGTGTTATAGATGCCGCTCCAGGTGGGAGTGCTGTTGATCCTCCAGATGGGTTGGTGGAAGACCCGATGCCCCCAGTGCCTGTGGAGCCTAAGGAGCCGATGAATGGATCTGACTAGCTGGTCTTAGGACAGCTTTGTTTTTGAGAACTGATCTTCTATAGATCTTTTGTAAATAGCCTAGTCTGTAAATCGTCTGGTTTGATATGTATAAAAAGTATGTGGTTGGTTTTGTAAAATGTGATCCTGCTTTTCTATCCCAATTGAATTTTGTCTGGGGATTATTTACTTGCTTCCGCATGTGCATTAAATAGAAAGGGTCGGCGACGTGTCCTGGGAAGTCGCTTTTCTATCGACCGCAGTGGGATGTGCGCGTGCTCGAGGTTCGGGGCGTGACAGATCATGCCTGTGTGGTGATAGTTGATCATGCCTGTGTGGCGATAGATGATCATGCCTGTGTGGCGATAGTTGATCATGCAAGTGTGGCGATAGATGATCATGCCTGTGTGGCGATAGTTGATCATGCAAGTGTGGCGATAGATAGTTGATCATGCAAGTGTGGCTATAGTTGATCATGCCTGTGTGGCGATAGATGATCATGCCTGTGTGGCGATAGTTGATCATGCAAGTGTGGAGTAGATTGTGCCTGCGTGGCTGTATTATCATGTAAGTGTGGAGTAGATTGTGCCTGCGTGGCTGTATTTCTGTGTATCGAGTATCGTGCCCATGTGGCTGAAGGAAAGTGGAATGTCTACGAGTATGCACATAAAGTGTTTATTGTACATCATCTTGGCGAATAGACGCCCGAGAGCATTACTGTAGCTATGTGCTGAGTGTACTATTGGGGATTATATGGTGTGGAGTGAGATGACCTAGAAATGGTCCAATTGACATGTAATCGACGGGGTCGATTGATCATTGTTTTGATTTGATATTGTGAATTGATTGACTGAATGGAAATGACCGTGAGTGGTCTTGTTGGCTTGTAATCGACTAGGTCGATTTGATCGATGTTTCGATCGGTGATATGATTGCTTGAGTGCCTATTGTGAATTGTACTGACTTGCAGGTGGGATCTGATGCCAAGGTACGTCTTCTGACCTATGCGTGCTTAGGCAGCCTTTAGTATAATAGTTTACTAATCGGGCTTAGTGGGGTAGAACTCGCTGAGACGTAGTCTCATCCCAGTTTGGGGAAAACATTTCAGGATCCCGACAAGGAGCTGAGCAGGAGGAAATTGTGACTGAGAACTCGCAGGTGAAATTGAGGAAGAGAATGATCTGAGTGAAGAGGAATCAGAGGAGGATCAGGATGATCTCGAGTATGACTTAGACGAGGATTGAAATCCCATCTCTTTGTGAACCCTTTTGTATATGTGTAGATAGACTGAGACTCTGAAGATGCGAATAGTTTGCGAAGTGCTCTGTCTAATGCCATGTATAAAGGTTTGGTTGTAAATTTCAATATGAAAAATATAGCCTGCTTTTCTATCCCATTATTTTATTGTCTGGGGATTTATAATTACTTCCGCATGTGCTTAAAGAATGAAAGGGTCGGCGATATATAGTCCTGGGATATCGCATTATAAAATCGACCAAGTGAGACGGATGTGTGCGTGCCTGAGGATCGGGGCATGACATCCAGTTTAAGTGGTATCAGAGCGAAGTTGAAGATTGGAGTGATAAAGAGCGTTGACCATGGGATAGTTAGTAGGATGGCCTTTAAATTCATGCTGGTGCATGTCTGTGTTAGCTATGTGCTAAAATTGTTTGTTGTTTGGATCGCTCTGTTTCTAATTCGGTGTTGAATTGGAAATAGGTGTTAGTTGAGTGAAACTACACCATGAGCGATCAGGAGCCGAGAACTCCTGGAAAGAGGACCAGTAGGGCCGTTATTCAGGGTAGAGCTTCGACTCGTGTTGAAACCCGAGGCGGATGTGGTCGAGCGCCAGCACAGGCTAGCGCGAGTGGAATGATTCCACCTGTCGTAGATGTCGGGGTAGCAGCCCCTAATGATCCCAGTTTGGATGGGATCTTGCGTGTTCTAGAAGCAATAGGTGCTAGAATGGATCAGCAAGCTGCTACCGTTGAAGCCGCTGCTCAGGCCGCTGCAACTGCTGCCGCCACTGGAGCTGCCCTTGCAGTCGCACCTGCCGTTGCTCCAGCTGCCGTGAATGTTGAAAATCCACCGGAGATAGTGGTCGCTGCAAGACCAATCCATAAGTTGGTGGAGCATTTCTTAAGGTTAAATCCGCCGTTGTTCACTGGGTATGGAGACCCCGAAGCTGCTTCTTCATGGATTCAAAAGCTTGAGAAAGCGTTTGCACTGCTGATGTGCAACGAGGCTGAGAAAATAATGTTAGCGACTTACCAGCTGGAGGGAGTTGCTGACACTTGGTGGATGACTACTCGAGAAATGATCTTTTCGGAAGGTGCTGTTCAGGATTGGAACACTTTCCGCGAAGCCTTCAATGATAAGTTCTTCTCTGAGACTGCTAGAGAGGTGAAGATGACAGAATTCCAACGTCTTCGCCAGGGTTCCCTAACTGTTGATGAGTATGAGGCGAAGTTCGCTGAACTTTCGCGGTATGCCCCTGAGTTAATTGAGAATCCTGTGAACCGAGCGAGGAGGTTCAGAGATGGATTCAGACCGGACATAAGGAGTGACTTAGTCCTTCTAGATCTAAAGACTTATAATGATCTATATCGAAGAGCTCAGAAGATTGAGAAGGATCAGAATGATCAAGCCGTCGCATCTGGATCGCGGTTTGGTTCGAACCAAGACAGAAATTGGTTTGAGAAAAGACCGATGATTGGAGGTAGATCTCATGTTTCGCCCAGTAAGGAGGGTGGACTTAGAAAGTCGGAACCCAATCGGATTGGTGTGTGTCGTTTCTGCGGAAGACAACATGGATCGGCCCCATGCTTTCCTAGGACAAGAGTTTGCTACGAGTGTCGCCAGCACAGCCACATAGTCAAAGATTGTCCCCAAAGAAAGATGGGACAACAACAGCTGCCGCCACCACCACCACAGATGGGTCAAAACCGAGGACTCCCGCCATTAATTGCACAGCAGGGTAGACCATTCGGACCTCCAGCTCAAGGATGGACATATGCCATCACTAATGGACAGGACAAAGGAAAAGCACCGCAGATAGAGCATCGCTAGAATGGTGAAGGGGACATGAACAAACCAACTATGCACCAATCAGAGGAAGAACGTTTTTGGAGTGACTTTATGGAAGTAGCAAAATGAAATTTTGGTTAAGTTTATAGGATTTCAGTTTGTGAAAATGAAGTTGTAAAGAGGAGAATCACTGACTAAAGTGGTACCTAAATATTCTGTTTATGTATAACTTGATGTTCTATATAAAAAGGTTGGGCTTATGGAAAAGTTGACTTTCTGAGTTCTGACGATGGGACACTAAGGTTCCATGGACGTTTAGTTGTGCTTAACGATGTAGAGCCTAGAGAAGATGTTTTGCCTTAATTGCATCGTGGCAGTTATAGCGTTCATCTTGGAAGCATTAAGATGTATTTGCGTCAACACTACTGGTGGTCAGGCATGAAGGCGGACATCGCCAAGCATGTGGCCAAGTGTTTGACTTGTCAGCAAGTAAAAGCCTAGCATTGCAAGCCGAGATGATTTCTGCAACCTCTCGCGATCCCAGAGTGGAAATGGGAGCATATCACGATGGACTTCGTGACTGGACTACCAAGGAGTCAGAGGGGGAATGATTCGATTTGGGTAGTAGTCGACAGGCTGACAAAGTCGGCTCACTTCATTGCAGTTCGAAAGGACCTGAGTCTGGATAGACACGCAGACTTGTATGTGCGTCAGGTAATTCGTATGCATGGAGTGCCAGTTACGATAACATCTGATAGAGACCTGAGATTTACTGCTGCTTTTTGGAAGAGCTTGCAGAGTGCTTTAGGTACAAAGCTTCAGTACAATAAGGCATATCATCCTCAGACGGATGGCCAGTCTGAAATGACGATTCAGACTCTTGAAGACATGCTGAGAGCGTGTGTAATAGACTTCAAAGGAAGTTGGGAGAATCAGCTTCATTTGGTGGAATTTGCCTACAACAATAGTTATCAGCAGAGTATCAAGATGGCTCCATTTGAAGCGTTGTATGGCAGAGCATGCAGAACTTCAGTGTGTTGGGATGAAGTCAGAGAAAGGAAGAAGGCAGACCCAGAGTTGATTCAATAATCTGTAGATGCCGTGGTAGTGATCAGAGACAGATTAAAGACAGCGCAGAGCAGGCAGAAAAGTTATGTAGATAAGCGTCGAAGGTCTTTGAAATTCCAAGTTGGTGATCACGTTTTTCTGAAAGTGTCACCAATGAGGGGAACTTTGCGCTTTGGTAAGAAAGGCAAGCTGAGTCCGAGGTACATAGGTCCGTTTAAGATTCTTGAAAGAATCGGAAACCTAGCGTATCGTCTTGCGTTGCCGCCAAGATTGACGCAAGTGCATGACGTCTTTCACGTGTCGATGTTAAGGAAGTATGAGCCTGACTCGACCCACGTACTCAATTTCGAGGAATTGGACGTGGATGACTGTATGTCATATATTGAAAGCCTGGTTCGAATTGTCGATCGCAAAAAGAGCAAGTTCTGCGTACAAAGACCATTTCGTTGGTCAAAGTGGTCTGGCAACACCACGGTACTGAAGGAGCGACTTGGGAGACTGAGGAATCGATGAGACAATTGTACCCCCACCTTTTTGAGCAAAGTGTGTAAAGGTTTAAATTTCGAGGACGAAATTTTTATAAGAGGGGAAGAGTTGTGACATCCTGAAATTTGACACCGTTTCGATAAAGTGAAATGTGCATATCATCGGCGCGCGTATGATCCTTTTTCTCTAAGCTGATCACTCACGAGTTAGCTAACCTATTTGGTGAAGCCGTTAAGGGATATAACCGCGGTAAAATCCCTAAAAGCTACCTAATTGGTTGGATTGGACTAAAATCGTGTCTGGTCGATTTTAATCATGAAATTTAATTTGGTTTTGGGAATCAAATATTCGGGCGTGTCACAATTCATTTTTAGGATCCTGTCTCATCGCTCATCAATTTATTGACGAGTTCGAAATTTCAATAAAGAAATTATCGGAGGAAAAAGTGAAGACCAAAAGAAAATAGAAAAGGAAAGGGAAAAAAAAAAGGAAAAGTGGAATAATTGTATTATTTATTTCTTTTTCTCTCTCTTTCTTCTCTCTCCTCTCCCCCCTTCGTGCGTAGCCCCTCCCCACCACCGAATGCCCTTGCCAAATTGAAATTGGCTTCTCTTCTCTCTCTCTTCTTTTTACTTTTGACCGGTCAAATCCTCTTATCTCTTCCCTCTCTCATCCCTTCTTCTCTCTCCTCTCTCTTCTCCCCCATTCTCCCTCGTAACCGACTTCTTCTTCTTCCTTATTCTTGGTGCGAACCAGCAAGGTAGAAGCGGAAGCAGCCGCGGACGTCGCCTGAAGAGCAGCTCGCCGGACCGCCGTCTGCTCCTCCGCCCGCTCGCTGCCGTGCGCTCCGCCACCACCCCTTCGTGCCTCGTCATCCCCACCGTGCGCTGTCCAGGCCGTTCGGCCTCTGTTCAGCTCGGTTCCACCCCTGTCCAGCCACCGTGAGTGGCCGAGCAAGCCGCCGGAGCCGCCGTGCAACCTTGCCGGACCCCCTGCCTACCTCCTCGACCCTTTACCGCCCCCAACGAACTCTTTTCTCCATGTTTTGCAGCAAGGACAGCAAACCCACGGAGTGGGTTTCCAGCACTTCGGGCTCGCTTTTGGGCCGTTTCCCGGCCCCGAACCCGAGTCGTGCTTTGGGAACAATCGTTCCTCGCGTCGCTACCGTCGGATTGATCCGATTTGCGCATGATTTGGTGAGTAATCTCACTAATCGAGGATTAGTTGGCTAATTATGCTTAAGGTTGGTTTAGATTAAATTAATTATGTTTAGGTTGTTAGATTAGAATAAATTAGCAATTATTAGTCAATTGTGATGTGATTTAAATAAATTGATTGCGCAATTAGCAAGTAGACGTGGTCTACTAATTATTGGAAGTATCTCGGGAATTTTCCGACCCCTAATCAGGCTTCAATTTGGCGATTCGGGCCTAAGTGGGATTTTTGGCATTTTAATATTAATTTTCGGAATTAAATTAAATAATTATTTATTTTCCGAAAATTCAAGGAAGATGGTTCGAAACCGGAAAATTATGCTGATGACCGTGGTGAAGTCCGTTTATTTAATCGGGCTTTAATTTGAGCTAAATTGAATTTTAATGTTAATTGTTTAATTTTCGAAATTATTATTTAATTATTTATTTTTCGGAAATTAAGGTTGAGATGGCCAATGACCGGAAAATTATGCTGATGATCGTGGTGCAGCCCGTTTATTTAAATTAGCTTTATTTTGAGCTAAATGGAATTTTTAATAATTATTAATTAATTTTCGAAATTAATTAATTAATTAATTATTTTTCGGAAATTAAGAATTTGATGGCCGACGACCGAAATTTTGTGCTGATCATCGTGGTGCAGTTCATTTATTTAATTGAGCTTTATTTTGTGTTGAAGTGAATTAATTGTGATTACAAGATTATTTTCCTTGGTTAATTAATTTGGAAAATTAATTGGAAAATAATCGGGTGTCGGTTGACAGCACCAAAAGTGTTTTGGTGGACGCTAATAATGGTGGGATTTGTGGAATCGAAATCATTAAATTTTGGCTAAAGCCAATAGTGTGCTAATGCACGATATTTTATCAATGATGATAAAATATGAAAAGAAATGCTGTGTGAAGAAATGCTGTGTGATGTGGCTCGGCGATTATTACATCGCTTTGGCATGTAGGATGCCTTAGAGAATGCACGTAAATTGTTAGATATTGATCATGCCTGTGTGGCGATAGTTGATCATGCCTGTGTGGCCATAGTTGATCATGCAAGTGTGGCGATAGATGATCATGCCTGTGTGGCGATAGATGATCATGCCTGTGTGGCGATAGTTGATCATGCAAGTGTGGCGATAGATGATCATGCCTGTGTGGCCATAGTTGATCATGCAAGTGTGGCGATAGATGATCATGCCTGTGTGGCGATAGTTGATCATGCCTGTATGGCGATAGATGATCATGCCTGTGTGGCGATAGAGTATCATGCAAGTGTGTCGATAGTTGATCATGCAAGTGTGGAGTAGATTGTGCCTGCGTGGCTGTATTTCTGTGTATTGAGTATCATGCCCATGTGGCTGAAGGAAAATGGAATGTCTACGAGTATGCACATAAAGTGTTTATTGTACATCATCTTGGCGAATAGACGCCCGAGAGCATTACTGTAGCTCTGTGACTGAGTGTACTATTGGGGATTATATGGTGTGGAGTGAGATGACCTAGAAATGGTCCAATTGACATGTAATCGACAGGGTCGATTGATCATTGTTTTGATTTGATATTGTGAATTGATTGACTGAATGGAAATGACCGTGAGTGGTCTTGTTGGCTTATAATCGACTAGGTCGATTTGATCGATGTTTCGATCGATGATATGATTGCTTGAGTGCCTATTGTGAATTGTACTGACCTGCAAGTGGGATCTGATGCCAAGGTACGTCTTCTGACCTATGCGTGTTTAGGCAGCCTTTAGTATAATAGTTTACTAATGAGCTTAGTGGGGTAGAACTCGCTGAGACATAGTCTCATCCCAGTTTGGGGAAAACATTTCAGGATCCCGACAAGGAGCTGAGCCGGAGGAAATTGTGACTGAGAACTCGTAGGTGAAATTGAGGAAGAGAATGATCTGAGTGAAGAGGAATCAAAGGAGGATCAGGATGATCTCGAGTATGACTTAGACAAGGATTGAAATCCCATCTCTTTGTGAACCCTTTTGTATATGTGTAGATAGACTGAGACTCTGAAGATGCGAATAGTTTGCGAAGTGCTCTGTCTAATGCCATGTATAAAGGTTTGGTTGTAAATTTCAATATGAAAAATATAGCCTGCTTTTCTATCCCATTATTTTATTGTCTAGGGATTTATAATTGCTTCCGCATGTGCTTAAAGAATGAAAGGGTCGGCGATATATAGTCCTGGGATATCGCATTATAAAATCGACCAAGTGAGACGGATGTGTGCGTGCCTGAGGATCGGGGCGTGACATTTTATGTTTAGAAATGGTGACTAAAGTCATGAAGTCCCTAAATCAAATTCTAGGTAATATCCCAAGGCTCAACATTATTATGGGTTACACATAAATCATTCATCTAACGATCACATGCGAAGCGTATAATATGACCAGCATTCAAGCCATATGACCTTGGTTCTCAATTAATCAAACAAATGAGTGAGCTGACGAAGGATTACTTACTAAACATATACATCATTGAACATGTTCATGCAACATGTATATTCATGAAGAACAAAGCAGTTAATATGCAATTCATATGATATCCAAAACTCGTAATTTCGGGAAATCATGTCAAGTCATAAAGAAAGGCTAAACAACCTTGATGCAAAGTATTTTTTTCACAAAGGTATCATATGAACTATTAAAATTGTGAACAAATTCAAAGATAGTGTCAAGAAATCAAAATTCCAAAACATCTTGCAAATTTAAGAAGGTCGACAAGAATAGCAAATCATGCTTTCATTTCTACAAATTCCCCACAATGAAGTTCAGCATATCCTAAACAAATCTCATAGAGACACTATCACCATATCAAATAAAGCTCAAATGATGTAGGCCATGCATCCTTTCGAAACTTAAAATGTCCTTTATGAATTTCTATAGCATATTAAAAGCAATTGGACACATGTACTATCTCATTTCAAGACTAACAGCAACTAGCCACAGAAGAGACAGCATTTCCCTAATCAAATCAAGTCCAAAAAATCTAAAAGAATTATATGTTGTAGCCAAGAATATGTCGAGAAAACTTTCTTGATCCATTGACCTCCGAATTCAAGCAAAAATTCAAAAGAAAATCAGAAAACAGCAAACATGTCCAACAATCACAGCAGCTAGTAGATTTTCAAATCAAATTTCCAGCACAGTACACAAATTTTCGAGATGGATTTGAGCTAGCAAATGACTTCCATTTGAGCCCTTTAATATATCAAATCGAAGCTTATCAAATGCAGATCGATTGTCCAGAACACGTCAACTCAAGATTTCGAAGTTTATGACCTCAAATTTGCCATAGCAAAAACTAAATCCTGAAAACCTACGAATTTCCAGAGAATGCAAATGACCACAATCAACATATTGATCATCTATTATCCATTGCAGCATCTATAATCCATGATTTCTGCATGCAATCAGAATTGTTACAGAGCATGCGAGACTGCAAATTGTGATTGTTTGATGATAAATTGCCATGAAATTGAAGCCATATCTTCTCACAAGCACGTATGAGTTGACTTGATCAAAATGGCATCAATCCATAACCAAACTAGCCTCAAGTTGGAATCAAATGCACACCCAATCATGGGATATCAAAACAATTAGTTTTCTGCAAAGATAATAAAGTGCTGGATCCAACTGGACATTACAGTTTTCAGCTCTAGCAACATAGACTCAAGTTGCAAACCAAAATTTTCACGTTTGACAGATGAGTGAACGCTTGAGAATTAAGATAGTAGACGGTCTAGAGAAACTTGTTTAAAAGTGATGTGACAAATGGTAAATAAGCATTTACACTACTGGGTCATGTTCAGCAATCAAATTGATTCTGTCGCTCAAACATATTTGGCAAGCAAGCCTTTATATGCATAGTAATTGTTCATCACAGAAAATGACTCATTGCAACAAATAACATGTCGCGCAGGTTGAGTCAATGAACACAACACTTCCAGTGGAGAAAACTGAAAAACCAATCAAATTTCAAGAGAAGGTGATCGAACTGTCGACACAAGAGGCACTTCCTGAAGAGACAAAGGAGGAGAAAGTTACTGAAGTAGCACCTGAGGAAACAGTGACTACAGAGGCCGAGCCACAGTTCGAAGAAGCTGCCGAAGTTGTCACACGAGAGCTAAGACCGAGCCAAAGTCGGTTGTGGAGGAGACTGTAAAGGCGGTGCCGTCGTCGCCGCCGCTGCTGTCGATGCGAATCTGAGCCCTGTACTTTGAGCTCCTCGACCAGCCGTCCCAGCGAGTCAGATCCGGTGCGAGAGAGAGCGATCGAGAAGGAGAGATGCCGATCCGACCAGTCAGATCTGTCGAGAGAATCCCCGATCGAGAGAATCACCGATCGAGCTCCAGAGAGAGAGAGCCAGAATCGAGAGAAAACCCCCTTCGATCGAGCGAACCAACCTCCGATCAAGTTTCAGAGAGTGAGCGTCCGATCTCCGAGCAAGAACCAAATCCCGAGAGCCACAAAGAGAGTGATTGAGAGAAAGAGAGGGATCTGCCGAGTGAGAACCGGTAGAGCGAGAGTGAAACGGAAGTCCCCTCGCAATGCCCCGACCGTCGGCCTTCAATCTCCGATCCTCGCTAATGAGAGAAAACCCTAGCCTTCGACTCGAGCTCGATGGAGAGGCGCTGGAGACGGATGCAGAAACTCCCTCCGGTGGACGGCGAGCGAGGCGGAGATTTTCCCCCGAGGAATGATGGATCTCTACCGGATTGTCCGAGGCTAGGGTTTCGAGATCTGCCATGGAAGCTCCATCGAGTAGTTACAGAGAGACAGAGAATCGACGGAGAGAGTATGTGAGTGGAGAGAGCTCCGCGGGAGAGAGAATCCTCGTTTTTTTAGAGGGAGAGCGCCCGCCCAAGAGAGAGCCCTGAAAGATTTCCAGCGAGAGCTCCTGAGAGAGAATCCGCGCACCAAAAAAATGAGCGGGCCTGTAAGCGTTTTACCTTTTGTTTTCTTTTTGTTTTCTTTTTGTTTTCTTGTTTTCTTTACATATTTTTTTTAATGTTTTCATTCTTTTTCATTCATTTTTTTTTTGGCTCTTTATTTTTTTATATTTTTCTTGCATAATGAATGTTTAAAATGTCGACAAAAAATCGGGTGTCAACAAAGTAACCAGTTGGCTTTTTGCTCAAAAAGATCATAAACCTGTCTTGATTTCACCTTAGCCAATAAATTTGAAAAGTTTCAAAGATTTGACGCAAAAATCAACATTTTAGGTAAAGTAAACTAAATAGTTAATTTTCGATCAAATCTTTGACTAAAAAAGTAAAAAAATAAAAAGCCACAAAACACTTCATTTTAGTGTCAACTTGACTTCAATGTCGAAAATTTTTCCAAAAATCAATTAAGAACCTTGTTTTCCGAAATTTTTGATTTTAGGTTTGAAATTAGCCAAAAATAAAATTACTTTCATTCTAATCATAATTAGGCTTAGTTCATTGTACGACACTTGATCTAGGGACTATTTCTCACTCACTTGTTCATTCAGTTTTGAGAATGGTCGTGTCAAAATGTGAATTGCCACCTTTAAGGTTTGAATCAATTCTTCATGATTTGCAAACAGATGCTTCCTTTGCACTCATTTTCCTTAAGATAAGTTTGAATCCAGGGTTCATCTTAAGATATTCACTCAAGAACTTTCCAATTTGAGGAATTCAACCTTCTTGAGTATAGGAAAACCAAGCTAATGAGCTTTAATTAAAGAAATTCAAGTAAACCCATTTGAGACTAATGTTTAATTTTGCAAATCAAGTTCAATTTCATTATTAAACCTCAGTTCATTTTTAGCACAAAATTTGTGAGATCAATTCAGAGTTAATTTGTATGCGATAGGCTATCCTAAGCATAGGCGATTAGTCAAATAGGTGTCTCGCAATATTAATTGAATTCAATTTCGATTAATTTGCAATTTCGATCGAGAAATTATGTGAAATTGTCCGATTTGGCCTATGAGGTCCAATTATGTGTACCCATGGTGTAAGTCCATTATTTTTCATGATAATCAAGTAATTAGGCCAATAAAGAATCACTTTATCACATCGATATGTTTTAATTGGCCTAATCTCTTTAGAATTGAACTGTTTTTCCTCAATTCAAATTGAGTAAGTTTTCCTTTCAATTTGGTCATTGAGGAACTAAATTGCATAAAACCCAAGGACCAGCTAACCAAAACCATCCAAGAACCGATCAAACCGGCTTGAACAGGTCTGATTGATCTAACCAGCTGCCGATGCCGCCGATGCCGCCGATGGAAGAGGCCGGTTCGGCCCTCTGTCAATCGGTTCTTGGAGGCCAGTGACTGCCCGTCGACTCCTCATCGTGTATATTTTGTCATTACGCCCCTCTATTTTTCAAATTAGTAAAAATATCACAGATCTCGTGAAATTATTAAATTGCCCCTACTTAGGCCCTAATTGCAATTTGAGTTTAAATCCCATTTTTCTCGCATCAATGCCACCCGAACGATCATGTGATATGACTTGATTATGATTAACCCCTACAGAGCTTAATTAGGTCATTCGATCAAGTTTCGATCATCGGATTGAAGTAACAGTTGAGATTTGATGTCAAATCAAGACTATATAAGGTTTTTTTTCCCTCTAAAACCTTAAAGGGGAGCTCATTATTCATATTTTGTAGATCTGCACATCAAACTCTCCCTTTCCCGCTCTTTCCCTTTTGGCCCCCCTCCATCGTAGGCGACCGACAATCACCGGTTCCGGCTCCCATGCCGACGATCCCCTTGGCCACGCCACCATCTACAACCTGTCTCTCTCTCTTTCTCACCTGGTGCTGATCACAATCTCCTCCAGCTCCGGTGGTCACTAGAGCTTCCTGTCTAGCTGCATCTTCGTCGAAGATTGAAGACCGGTGGTTAAACTAGTCTTCAAGTCAACCGACCCCCTCCTTGCTAATCAACGGCTTCTGGAGGTCCCGACCGCTGCCAATCCCTACTTTGGTGAGTCCCTGAGCTTGCTATGGTCGAGGCCTCGTCACATAGTCATCAAACAAGCTCCAATGACTCAATTTCCTATTGGCGCTTTAAACCAATCGAAACCGGATTGGTTTTGTCCAACTCGTGACCCGGTCCAATTGATGGCGATCTAGACCTCCCAGTGAATCCACAAGGTCCATCCGACAATCTTCGAGGTTTGTGAGGTGATCCAAAGCTTCGATCATCAAAAGTTTGAGTTCAATTCAACGAAACCGCCAAAGGTAACAAATCTAAATGTGAATCTCATGAAGCGAGATTGAACTAGTCGATCATGGCTAGGATTCAAACCTAGGATCATATTTCATGCTTAGATCTGAAGATTTGAAGGTTACATGATGATATGTGATGAGGTTATGTTGATTGAGGATGAGTTTTAGCATGATTGTTCTTGATTTACCTTGTTATGCAAAAATCGTATGTTGAAATGTGACCTTCTGTTAAGGCCGATCTAAGGTCTTAAACCTCATTATTTGGCCTCGAGTTGTTCTAGACATATGATATAAGTTCGACGAGCTTCAATTTGATAAAGCAGTTTGTTTGATACCTGAATTACGCTTTGGAAGTTGGACAATTTGCTATTGTCATGGAATATTTTGGTGTTCTGAGTTTGGATGTACTGTCTATTTTCTAATTTTCTATTTATTTTTGTGTTGAGATGTTAAATATGGTTTTTTCATAAAAGTTATACAAAACTATGTTGGTCAAATCATATCGTTTTTTTTTTCTATTTTTTTTTCAGAATCTTTGTAGTTGATTCAGTTAGGCAGAACCTTGAAAAATAATCCTTAGGTTAATCTGCCCTATTTTGAGTCTGACCTACGTTTGCTCTGAAATGAGGTCTTAAATGTGTTCAATTAGATTCCCACCCTTCACAAGAGTTGTAATATGCATTACAAGATTTCTAACTAAGTATAATTTACATCAAATGATTGTCGTTTACTAGATAAATCATGCGTGCGAAAACATGTTAATGTTGCTGTATTTTGTGAAGTTGATTGCACGGACATATTTTGACATTTTTGTGGACGATTGTGTGAATCAAATTAGACTTAGGTGTCTTCATGGAAAATAACCATGACATTGCAATCTATATACTGGATTTTTCATAGAATTTTAGCTTGTCATTAAATCATTGAAATCACTCATGTTCTGTGCTATACTTCTTGTCATTGATGTTGATCACGAACCTATGAAAACATATTCATTTGAGCTCCTTAGGGCCAAATTAGGTCATGTGGTCTTCTAGAAATATCAAGAGCATATTGCAAGTTTCATGTTGATGTATGGTATGCCTTATTTGAAAGTCATTGACCATGTGAAAACCATCATCAAGTTGGCATATCATAACTGAAAATGTCATGTATTTTGTCCTTAATGACAAATCATTTTTCAATACTAATGAATTCATGTGACTCTTTGCACTTCGATTTAGGGTTAAATGTATTAATCAAATTTGTCCGTCATATTCAACTCTAGGTCGTGTGTGAATTTCACATTTTTTATGCATTGTTTAGGTGGCTTTACAAGCCAATCATCATACATCATTTTCTAATTGAACTTTTCACCCCTTAGAAAATCTTAGGGTACGTCTTAATCTTTTCAATAGCGTCAATTTTGCATTATTTGCATGTCATTTGTCCCATTTTCTATTGTTGTCAAGTTTGCTTAGAAATTGTTTCTAGTGAAATTCTTTAGTTGAGTCAGACCTTTTTTTTTTTTTTGTATGATTTTCTCATTAAGGATTCGAAGGCCAGGTCCAGAACAAAGTTTGTTCATCTTTATTTTTTCTATATCGTGGTAAAATTTCAAATTTTTTAGATTTCATTTACTAGGACAAACCATTATTGATTTGCCATGATACCTTGTTGTCCTGTTATATTTCTAATGTGATGCTATGTGTTCTTGAATTTTTATAAATTCCTATGTAGCTCACCTTAGAAAACTCTTTCATGAAAATTGTTCTTCGTGATGTTATTGATGTTTTTTAATTTTCTCCGAGCCGATGATCAATGGGTTCTTTTTCAATTGCTTTGATCTTGTTTGCCATGTTCTATGCTTTCTATTATGATTCTCTGCTGTGATTTTCCTTTGGAATTTTTTAGGACAACTTGCATGTTGAACTGAGGTCACTTGTATTCACAAGCTTTGATCCTCATCTTCTGAAATTCATACACAAAAATTCTTTGAAAAATAAAAAGACTTCACCATGCTTTTCAGACTTTTGAAAGTTTTGAAATCAATCTAAATTTTCATTTTCCAACTCATTTGAACTTGATTTTTTGTTCAAATGATGCTCATGCACAAAATTTTCAAATTTTCATGTCGTCCTTAATGTTCCAAATTTCCAAATCATGTTTCCGCTTGTCACTGATGTTATCTAAGTTTGGACAATATTTAGGGCGTTTGCGAAGCTCGGTCAATGTACGCAAGATGCATCCGAATTAGCCTTGATGATTAAATATGTCCCATGGTTATGATATAACTTTGCCATGCCATTAACAATTTTTCCTTATAATTTCTCCTTCAATTCCTCTTCAAATGGTTTTTGAGCACCATTGGAACTTTCCTTAGCTTTTTGATGTGTTTAGTCCCATTAAATGTGTCACGTCCTGAACGCCGAGCACGCGCACATCCCTTGGCAGTCGATCAGAAATTGCGACGTCCCATAACGCATCGTCGACCCTTTCTTTTAATCTTTCAATTATGCATATGAGGAAGCGAATTAAATAAACCCCAGACAACAATCAAACACATGGATAGTAAAAGCAGGACACCAAATGTCACACCCCGAACCTCAAGCACGCGCACATCCCTCTACAGTCGATAAAATTTTTGCAACTTCCTAGGACGAGTCTCTGACCCTTTCATTTTAAGCACACGCGGAAGCGAAACAATAACCCCTGACAACAAACAGCATGGGATAGGAAAGTAAGGCAACATTTCACAAAAGCACACTCTTATAAATGATAGGGTTTAGGTACAAAACGAGTCTAGTCAAAAGCCTACAAAAGACCGGCTCTCAAAAAAGAACTGTCCTATGGCAAATTAGTCGAACACATATGCCGATCCTTCGAACTCCACCTTCACAAACTCCGAGACTTTGGTCTTCCACAACCACCATCTAAGGACCTGAAAATGATTATACAATAACCAGTGAGACAATGTCTCAGCAAGTCCACTCCCTAAACCCTTATTAAGAAGAAAATATGCCAAAAGGGCTGCCTAAGCACAGTCACGAGATAGAGGGCTTACCTTGGCCTCAATTCCTTCTTGCTAGTCAATTCAATAAACAATCATCGAATCACATCATCACATCAATCAAGAATTCAAATCAAATCATCGATCAATCGACTCAGTTGATTACATGTCGACGAGACCATTCTCCGTTCATCTCAATTACTTAATCCCAATGCTGAATTACAACTCAACGAGCATAGCCTACACAGTCATCTCAAATACTCAACCCCAACGCTAAATTACGGCTCAGCGAGCATGGCCTACTAAAACTTTGGCGGTAATGCTGAATTATGACTCAGCAAGCACGACTTACAAATTCTTTGGCAAATAATGCTGAATTATGGCTCCGCAGACACAACCGATTCCAAATTCTGTGGTAATGTTGAATTACAGCTGAGTGTGCACAACCGATTCCAAGTTCGTTGGTAATGATAAATTACGGCTCAGCGAGCACAACCTAGATTAGGTGGTTTTCTTGACCTAACTCACAACAACATGCCCAACAACTCTCAATAGCCAACTTATCGCGACTATAAATCCTCGCACGATTAATTACCTACCTTAACAATTTTTTTGGATAAAAACCCACCATCACTAATCACACTCAAATTACACAATCTAACAATCAATTGCATAAACTAATTACGCCACGACAATCAGTATGAAATTCTGGTCACGCTTTGTTTTCGGTCTAATTTTCGGAAAATATTAAATAATTAAATAAATTACAAAATAATTAAATAAATTGCAATTAAATAAAGAAATAAATTGCGGTTAATTAAACTAAACTATTAAATTAACCTAACTATGCAGGCACTGGATCAATGTCAACCTTAGCCTTCTTCAAATAGCCAAAACACCAAAACTCCATTTTTAAACTAAACTTGGCACCCATTTTTTTTTGTTCAAACTCTCCGAAATAAATTTGTACGGGGTCCCGTATTTGAAATTAACCCGCCAAAATTTGTGCGCACCTCATACAAAACCTCCTCGTTTTATTGAGCACATAAAACTTGGCATTCAAACCCGACACCTCATTTTTATTCTATTTAATAGTCCAAGAGGTCACCTTTTGCAATAATACTAAACAACCAACATAGAGAAATGCCTCTCATGACCTCACACATAAGTTCTCAGCATGCCACAAGTCCACCACATCACTAGATACACCTTATTTAGTAAGCCCCACATTAAGAACAACCACAACCATAACCGGTCCAAATCGGTAGAAACCGGACCACTCGCACGTTTCCATATTTAAATACAGAAACCTAATTAAACGAGTTTGGAAATTTTCCAAATTTGAATATGTTGTAAGGGACACATAAAAAAACATTTTTTATGCAGACAACTTAACCCAAATCCTTCTAGATTTAGCCCAGTAAATCACTCAATCCAACACCAAAAACTAGGTCCATTTCCAGAAAATATGTCTTCCGGAATTAGTTTGGTTTGAGGTCCAAAACATGTTCATTTGATCTAAAATTTGACTATGTTAAACTAGAAGATATAACAAAAAACTTTTGTGAAAAAAAAAAAAACCCATTTTGAAATTCGAATCCTAAGAGTTGATAAAAACCCCTAGAATCCTAAAATGTCACAAATTCCAGCACAGTCCGAGTTTCTGTTTGCAAATGACGGAGTTGATATCTCTTTCTTTTAAATCCCTAAAAATCTTGAGAAAAGTATATGTTGTACCTGAGGATGTCTAAATCATTTCTTCAAAAGACATCAATCTCAAATTCACAACCCATTTCAATCTTAAAAAAATGGCAAATGGCAAGGGTCTAGAAATCCAAATTGTAGAAAGTCCACTGAATTGGACTAATCCATCATCAATTGTGTTAATCTCCCTAATTAAATTAACACTAATCCATTTTAAGGCTAATATAACCATGTTAAATTACCAATAATTCATATTTAAGCTAATATAAACAACACTTAAGCATAATTAACCTCCTAAGGAAGGTTTAGTGAGCAAACTCACTGGTTTAGCGGTCCGGTGAGTCCACGGCGACGGCAACACGACGGTGAGCAAAAGACAAGCCCACGGTGACACCAAGCGAGGTCTGAAGGGGTCCTAAAACGGGCCTTGAGGACTCTAAAACCTTTTTGTCTTCAACTTCTGTTCCTGGACCGAACTAGCTGGAACCGACGTTGGAAGGGGCTGAAAAAAGCCAAGCGAGTGAGGAGAGGCGCCGACGAGGCTCCGGTGGAGGTTCGGCGGCGTATGGTGGTGGTGGCACGGCTGGACGGCGACCAGAGCTTGCTGGAACAGCGGGGCACAGGTGCTTGACGAGCGGACCAACGCGCGAGGGTGAGTGGATCAGCGGTTAGCTTCGATTGGGTTGCGACAGCATTTCAGTGGGCGTGTAGGCAAGGGGGAGCTTCGGCTAGCTTGATGGTTGACTCCTATGGTTTTCCAAGCTTTCTCTAAGCCTCAACAATGGAGAAAGCAGCTGGTTGAGGGAGAAAGAGGGAGAGATAAGGGGACAAGGGAGCCACCAAACTTCTATCCTCATCTATTGGTCCCCTTGACCATCCTCCACCACCAGCTGCCTTCCATGGACTAAATTCAACCACCAACGCTCCTCTTTGCACTCTTAAAATGGTCCAACAGCCATAGGTGGTGGGGGCCTACGAATTTTACAAGATTTTCCCTCAAATTGAACACCTATTTGTTCTCAAATCAATTTAATTCAGCTCCCACAAATCCTGTTGTCGAGTCCTCGATCAAATTGATATTTTTCCTCACAAATTGATCCCACTTGCATCCCAATTGCATGATAAAAAATGGTCCTCGACAATTTCTAGACAAAAACGACCCTACCTCGACTCTTTCCCAAAAAGTCTAAATTTGCAGAAAAATATTCTGAATGCGAGTCGATGTTCCTAAAATGATTTGTGGCATGATAGAACTTTCAATTTCTGAAATTAGATTCAAATTCACGGTTTATTTCAATTGGCGCGATTTTAGCGTGACCTAGGCTACTAGGTAACTTTAATAATTTTTTAGTGCAATTGACCTGTGGTCGATTTTCTTTGAACCACATTATACCACTTTGACACATCGGCAACTCTCGATGGTAATGAAAATCTCAAAATTTCAATTACGGGCACAGGGTACCAAAAGCAACAGAAAATCGGTCTAGTGCCAATTCACAAGAATTTTGCAATTAGGTGGAATCACCCACACTTTGATCACACATCTCAGTTGAATCGACCTATTCCTAATCTCTGATCGATTTTGACAATGCCGTAATGACCCTTGCAAATTAGCACAGTCAAGCAGTTAATGACTTCCCTAAATAATCTAGTTATCTCACAAGTGATCGGCTTTGAGAATAGCACTATAAACGCGTCAATGAAAGGTTCGATTCATTCAATTGAAAACATGACTGAAAATCCAGGATGTCACAACTCTTTCCCTCTTATAAAAATTTTGTCCTCGAAATTTAAACATTTACCAATCCTTAAATAAAAAGGCAGGGGTATCGTTGTCTCATCGAGTCTCACTTCCCCCTGTTGCTTCTTCACTCCCGTGATGTTGTCAGATCACTTTGACCAAGGGGACCATCTTGGTACACAAAATCTATTCTAAATCACAATCTGAACCAAGCTTTCCATGTACGACACTCTATCGTCCACGTCTAATTCTTCAAGATTTAGCACATGAGTCGGGTTAGACTCATACGTCCTCAACCTTGACACGTGAAAGACGTCATGCATTTGCGCCTACCTTGGTGGCAACGCAAGATGATATGTTAGGATCCTGACTCTTTTCAGAATCTCAAAGGGACCTACATACCTTGGTTTCAACTTTTTTTTTTTCCCTCCTTGCTGAAACGCAAGGTATCCCTCATTAGTGACACCTTCAAAAAGATGTAATCACCAATTTGGATCTGTAAAGGCCTTCGAAGCTCAATGATACAACATTTCTGGCGGTTTTAAGCGGTCTTTAATCTGTTTCTTATCACAGCAACTACAATCACTAACTGCTGAACCGACTCTAGGCTTGTGATCTTTCTTTTCCTGACTTCATCTCAACATCCCAGTGCTTTGCACGCTCTACTATACAATGCATCAAAAGGCACATCTGACTATTCTGCTGAAACTAGAACCTTGGGTCTGGATCTGATATAACTATCTGACACACATACACTTCTGTATGCTTATTCAATTCAAGATCCTTCCATACGACGATAAAGTGAGCCGATTTCATTAGTCCATCAACCACTACCCAATGGAATCATTACTCTTCTGGCTTCTTTGTGAGTTTGTCACAAAGTCCATCATGATATGCACTCATATCCACTTTAGGGTCTCGAGAGTTTGTAACAATCTTCCCGGCTTACAAGGTTGTGCCTTGTTTCTAATTTGAGCATCTAGCTCAATTCTGAGGGTGGCTATAAGATTTGGAAGGTAGCCTACTTCAAATTTGGAAATTGAATCTCGAGCGTCCACAAGTAAAGTCCATTCTTTAACCAGCATATGCACCACTAAAGACTCTTAACTCAGCACATCTGGGACTTAATTCGCCTTTCTAGGGTGATACTAAATATGAAAATCCTAGTCATTCAAAAGTTCTAATTCACGACGCTGTCTCACATTCAACTCATTCTGAGAGAATAAACACTTAAGACTTTGATGGTCTGTGAAGATTTGGAATCCTTTTTCCACATAAATAATGTCTTCCAATCTTCAAAGCAAAAATTATTGCTACGAGTTCTAAGTCATGCATCGGGTAGTTCAGTTCATAAGGTCTCAACTGATGGGACGTGTTTGCAACAACTTTACCATGTTGCATCAGCACATAACCCAGTTCTCTGAACGACGAATCACTATAGATCTCGTATTCTTCAGGACTAGATGGAATGGTCGGCACATGTGCGGTTGTTAGCTTATATTTAAGCTCTTGGAGACTACATTCGTATTTGTCTATCCACACAAACTCTTCTTCATTCTTCAGCAATTGAGTCAAAGGCGGATCTATTGTTGAAAATCTCTCCACGAACCTTCTATAGTATTCAGCTAAACCCAAAAAGCTTTTGATCTTTGACACTAACGTCAGTCTCAGCCAACTGATAACTACTTCAAACTTGGTCAGGTCCATGGAGATTTCTTCACCTAAAATCTCGTGACCTGGGAAAGCAATACGAGTCCACCAAAACTCACACTTGCTGAACTTGGCGTACAATCCATGATCTCGCATAGTCTAAAGTACTGTCTTCAACTGTCTCTCGTGCTCCTCAACTATCGTATCCATGACATTCGTCCAATAACCTTTTGAACCCTCGTCTAACAAACGGCTTGTCTCAAGTGACAAGATTAAAGGGATCGAGGGTCCTCCTTAATTTCCAATAAATTCGAAATTTTCATCTGTCAATATGTCAAACTACATCACATTGCGACAACAATTCATTATAACAAAAGCTCCTCAAGCCAAACCTTTTTATATATGGTATCAAAGTTATACATAAGTAGAATATTCAGATACAACTATAGCCAATGATTCTCCTTTCTATTATTTCATTACAACGACTGAGGTTTTATAAATTTAACCAAAATTCTGTTGCGCCACTCTAACAAAATTGTTCTGAGGACATTGCCCTTCCTATTCAATGCATAACTCAATTCATCTCTGATCTGGCGGCCCATTCAATCTACCATACTGTGCATTCTACGACGCAATTCCTCAGTTCTGACCCATTTGTGGCAGTGGCGGTAACTAATGCGATCTCCCCTATCTTCTGGGACAATTCCTAGCTATGTAACCCAATTGGCCACACCCAAAATAAGTACCCAGTCTAGAATGGGATGGGGCGGATTCATGTCACCTTCCACACAGGTGACACATGTCATTCTGGCTAGACTCTACCTTTCCAATTCCACCCTTCCTGTTGGGTGGAACTTGGAATCCTTCTCTAGTCATGAGCCTCTTCCCATGTCAAATTGCATCTCTATTGGAATTAAACCTTGACCCAGATGAGGTGGCTCTCTCATTCTGATCTCTCTCGATCATTTGGGCTCTCTCATAAAGGTTATTGTAACTTCTTAGATTCAATGAAATTAATGTACTCCTCAAGTCCAATCTAAATCCATCCCTGAACCTTCTCACTCAGTTCGCTGGATTCTCATTTAGTTCAGGAGCATATTGCGACAGTTCAACGAACTTCGCCTCATATTGGTCGACAGTCATGAGCCTTAGCGAAGACACTGAAACTCTACCATCTTCATCTCCCTAGTAGTCTTTGAAAAGTATTTGCCATTAAAAGCCTCAAGGAAGATGTTCCATTTTGGAATGACACCTTATGGGAACACTACCCCTTGGGTGGTTCTCCACCAAGTATTTGCAACTCCCTCCAGTTGGTAAGTTGCAAGGACTACCTTTTCAGTTTCATTACACATCAATAGTGCAAAAGCCTTCTCAAGTCGTTGGATCCATAAAGCAGCAGCTTCGAGGTCTCCTGCACTAGTGAACAACTTCAAGAACTGTTTCACCAGCTTGTGAATTGGTCTTCCAGCGACTATGATTCCTGGCGGACCTTCAACAGGTGTGGTAGCAGGTGCAGCAACAGGTGCGGCAATAGGGGCGGCTTCAACGGCAGCAACAACAACAGCAGTAGCAGTGGCTGTAGCAATGACAGCTTGGTTTTGGGCTCGCTGCCCTATCAAATCCCTCATAGCTTCAAGCACCTATATGATCCCACCAATTTTGGGATCACCAGGGGTTGCTACCCTAGCACCAACAAGAGGTGGTGCTACTCCTCTCCCGCTAGCCTCAACTGGCACTTTACCTTGGCCTCCTCAGATACCGACCCTTGTCGGCGTTCTACCTCGAGCAACAAGCCTAACAGATCTCTTACTAGGAGTCATTTTCTCCTGATCGCTCATGGCTCAGCTTTCTACTGAAACCTGACTTCCAATTCACACCAAATTTAGAAGTCGAGCGATAACAATAAACAATTCTACCAATCAGCTATCACAAATATGCATTAGCATGAAATAAAGGTCAATCCTACTAACTATCCCAAGGACCCATCGCACATTATCACTCCAATCTTTAACGACCATGCTCTAATACCACTAAAAAGGGTTGTCACGCCTTGAACTTTGAGTGTGCGCATATCCCTCTATGGTCGACAAAATTTTTGTGACTTCCCAGGACGAGTCGCCGACCCTTTCATTTTAAGCACATGCAGAAGCGAAACAATAACCCATGACAACAAATAGCATGGGATAGGAAAGCAGGGCAACATTTCACAAAAGCACACTCTTATAAACGACGGGGTTTAGGTACAAAATGAGTCTGGTCAAAAACCCACAAAAGATCAGCTCTGAAAAAGGAATTGTCTTACGACATACTAGTCGGACACACACGCCAATCCTTCGAACTCCACCTTCTCAGACTCCGGGGCTTCGACCTTCCACGACCACCTTCTAAGGACCTAAAAATGGTTATACAATAATCAATGAGACAATGTCTCAGTAAGTCCACTCCCTAAATCCTTATTAGGAAGAAAATACGCCCAAAGGGCTACCTAAGCACACTCACGAGACAGAGGGCTTACCTCGGCCTCAGTTCCTTCCTGCAAATAAAATTCAATAAACAATCATTGAATCACATCATCACAGCATCAATGTTGACACCTAAATTTTTGCATAATTTTTAGGGTTAATTTTTGCTTAAAAAAAAGGGGGGGAGCTTCTCTAGGGTTCGTCGAGGAAAGAAACACAAAAAAAGTCAAAAAAAAAAAAGGGAAAGGAGAGATTGGACGTGAGAACAGGGGGGCACAAGAGAAAAAGTGCGCAGAGGAGAGAGAGAGAGAGCTTCAAAGAATACACGGCAACCATAATTGAGAGCATTGAAGAGCGAGCTTCACCCCCCCTTGGAGGTTCACCACTTTGCAGAAGATGCCAAAAGGAGTCTTCACCGTATGTAGAGATTGACGCAAAAATCCATCAACTTCACGGTGTCCAGTCCTCGCCCAACGATCGGCAACAGCAGCTTGTTGCACCTATACATGTTCCGCTAGTTGACTCACAATTTAGCTTTGGCAAGTTTTTGGTTTCTTTGTTTCTTTTGCAGGTTACGTAACTTTCACAATCGCAATCGGCGCCTCCCCGGCTATTCACAAGCCTGTGATTAAGATATCGCCGGCAATGCACGTCCTGGATGCCCAGGGGAGGATATGATGAGGTCTTCAAGAAATCGAGTGGGGTTGAAGACTCAGTCAAACAGAAAGATACCAGATTGCTAGTGAAAAGAATAAGTGGGCGCAACACACGTGACCTTGCGAAAGGGGGGGAAGAAGACGGTGGATGTTGCTATCTTTTGGTCTTCGTCCACACTTGACGAAAGAAGACATCAAAAGTTGCGGTTTTTGTGGCCTCGATTAATGCAAGGAAAAAGGGAAAAAATATAGAAAAAGCATATTGCGAAGCCTTGATGCCAATACCTGCAGATTGAACAAACAAGCCCGCAAGCCCCTTAGCAAAAACCAGCAAATTATTTTTACTTTGTTTCTCAGCGTACTTCAATTCAGAGGGTTCTTTATCGCTCTTCTTTGTGCAGGTTTTCCAGTGATTGTCCATGCATCAAGGAGCCCCAATAATCCCAAAGGTCTTCTGCGTAGCCCAAGTCTACCCGCTGTCGCTTGTCCTTGTTGGCATCACCCTCAACGGCCGTGTCGCGAGTTTTGCCGGCCACCGACTAGCTCGAGCCGAGAAGTCCACACCAACATGAGCAACTGCTGTTGTGAGCTAATCATCTACCGCCATTCCCAATTGCGACCCCGATCGTGTTAGGCCCGAATTCGGAAATTATCTTCAAATTTAGGTAAGATACTCGTGCCTAATTTATTCGCCGCCTAATATACGTCTATTAGAATATAACATGCACATTTATAAGTGATAGACGTATTTCTTGATTAAGGTTATTTGCCTAATTCGCAACCGCACGCCGATTTTTTAATTCCATCTATAAGGCTTTAGATGAAATAATTAATCAAGCGAGAATAAAATAGATATCTTGATCTTTAAGGCTTAAGATCAATTTATCTATTTTATTAGCAAGATATTATCCCTTGATCTGAGCGATATGTGATGTCCTTTTTGGGGTAATTTTGAATGGATTTGATCGTTTTTATTTATCTTGAGATATGTTTGAGATAGAATATCACATGTTTTAGGGTTATTTGCATATTTAGGCAAAGCATTCTATTTATCATGAATTTTCGAAATAAAAATCGGGTTAGATTAGATGCATGTTAGGATATTACTTGTTTTAGGGTTTGCATATTTAGAATAGGAATTTTAATTTCGAATTTCATAAAAATAAAAAAAAATCAAATAAATCAATTTAGGTTGCTAGATTTTAATTTAGGTTGCATGCTTAATTACTTAGCAATTATTAATTTCAAAACTAAAAAAAAAGGAAAAAAAAAAGAAAAACACAAAAAAGTCATTATGCATATGTCATGTAAAATTAGGGCATCATTGGCACGTCATTGCATATTAGATTGTTTGCATGTTTAAATTTTATTTAAATAGATCTTTTTAGATAGATTGCATTTTAGGTTAGAGACTACTTGATTAAGATAAGATTCTAGTTTAAATTAGGATTTGGCTCAACCTAATTCCTAATATAAATTAAATAGGATCTTAATCTAATTAGGTAATTTTCACATTTCACCAAATTTCGAATTTCATGAAAAATACAAAAAATGTCATAGGTTAAATTAGTTTTATTATTTAGGATAAAATGCATTCTTTTAGGAAAAGGAAAAAATGTCATGTGCACGTCATTAGGGTTAGATTCATTGAAATGCATGTCATTTAGTATTTTTGCTAGGCCCATTTAATTATAAATTACATGTCATCAGGATTAGGTCATTTAGTTAATATCGCATTGCATATTGCATGATTTTCATTAATTAAGTGAAAACCAAAAAAGAAATTGTGTGTTAATTAGAAACCATATCCAGGGTTGTTGATGTGGATTTTAATTTAACATTGCAGATGCTTTCGTTGCTTGGAGGTAAGTTTTTGCAATTTATTTATTGTTTATCTGAGTGTTCAATTGGTGGTTTATGCCAGCGCATGATAACCTCACATGTTAGGGAAATAGATTTAAAATAAACCCAAGCTGCTTGCAAAAAAATTTTTTCAAAATAAAAGAAATAGTACCGAAAGGGCGTTAGAGAAATTTAGCATAACCAAGTCCCCGTACCCAAATCTCTGGTTCGTAGGAATAAAGTAAATCTCCCGTTACTTTATTTGGGTTTCTAATCGACCCACCAAAAAATAGATTAGTGGCGACTCCTGATTGAAAATCATTTGCATGTTAAGAACTTGAACCTAAAGTCGCGAATTGGTATGGGCTTGGGAGAGCCCGAGTTAAGTCTAGGCTTAACAATCCATTAGCCAAACCCTAGGTGGTTTAAACCCCGAAAAAATTGGTCGCGACAATCAAGAATTCAAATCGAATCATCGATCAATCGACTCAATCAATTACATGTCAACGAGACCATTCCCCAGTCATCTCAATTACTCAATCCCAATGCTGTATTACGGCTCAATGAGCATGACCTACACAGTCATCTCAAATACTCAACCCTAACACTGAATTACGGCTCAACGAGCACGGCCTACTAAAACTTTGGTGGTAGTGCTAAATTACTACTCAACGGGCACGACTTACAAATTCTTCAGCGGATAATGCTGAATTACGACTCCGCGGGCACAAACGATTCCAAATTTGGTGGTGATGCGGAATTACGGCTCAGTGTGCACAACCGATTCCAAGTTCGGTGGTAATGTTGAATTACAGCTCAGAGAGCACAACCTAGATTAGGTCGTTTTCTTGACCTAACTCACAACAACATGCTCAACAACTCATAATAGCCACCTCATCGCGACTAGAAATCCTCACACAATTAATTACCTACCTTAATAATTTTTTGGGATAAAAACCCACCATCACCAATCACACTCAAATTGCATAATCTAACAATCAATTGCATAAACTAATTGCGCCATGACAATCAGTACGAAATTCCGTTCACCAACTGTTTCGGTCTATTTTTCAAAAAATATTAAATAATTAAATAAATTACAAAATAATTAAGTAAATTGCATTTAAATAAGGAAATAAATTGCAGTTAATTAAACTAAACTATTAAATTAACCAAACTATGTAGGCACCTGATCAATTAGGTCAACCTTAGCCTTCTTCAAATAGCCAAAGCACCAAAACTCCATTTTTAAATTAAACTTGGCATCTATTTTTTTTTTTGTTCAAACTCTCCGAAATAAATTCGTATGGGGTCCCGTGTTTAAAATTAACCTGCTAAACTTTGCACGTACTTCATACAAAAACTTGGCGTCCAAACCTAACACCTCATTTATTTTCTATTTAATAGTTCAAGAAGTCACATTTTGCAATAATACTAAACAACCAACATAAATAAATCCCTCTCATGACCTTACACATAAGTTCTTAGCATGCCACAAGTCCACCACATAACTAAATACACCTTATTTAGTAAGCACAACATTAAGAACAACTACAAAACCATAACCGGTGCTAATCGGCAGAAACCGGGCCATTCGTGTGTCTCCAAGTTTAAATTCAGAAATTTAACCAAATGAATTTGGAAAATTCCCAAATTTGAATATGTTGTACGAGACACATAAAAAAACATTTTTTATGTAAACAACTTAACCTAGATTCTTCTAGATTTAGCCTAGTAAATCACTCAATTTAGCACGAAAAACTGGGTCTGTTTCTAGAAAATCTGTCTTATGAAATCAGTTTGGTTCAAGGTCCAAAACATATCCGTTTGATCTAAATTTAAGTAGGTTAAACTAGAAGATATAAAAAACAATGTGTGTGAAGAAACTATTTTGAAATTCGAACCCTAAGAGTTGATAAAAATCCCTAGAATCCTAAAATATCACAAATTCCAGCACGGTCCGAGATTCTGTTTGCAAATGACAGAGCTGATATCTCATTCTTTTAAATCCCTAAAAATCTTGAGAAAAATATATGTTGTACCTGAGAATGTCTAAAATATTTCTCCAGGAGATATCAACCTCAAATTCGCAACCTATTTTGATCTACAAAAATGGCAAATGACGAGGGTCCAGAAATCCGAATTGCAAAAAGTCCATTGAATTGGATAAATCCATCATCAACTGTGCTAATCTTACTAATTAAATTAACACTAATCCATTTTAAGGCTAATCTAACTATTATAGATTATCACTAATTCATATTTAAGTTAATCTAAACAACTCTTAAGCATAATTAACCTCCTAAGGAAGGTTTAGTGAGCGAACTCACCGGTTTAATGGTCCGGTGAGTCCACGACGATGGCGAAAGACAATTCCACGGCAACACCAAGCGAGGTTCAGAGGTGTCCTAAAACGGGCCTTGAAGACTCCAAAACGTTGCTGTCTTTAGCTTCTGTTCTTGGACTAAACTAGTTGGAATTGATGTTGCCAGGGGCTGAAAAAGGCCACGAGGGTGAGGAGAGGCGATGGCAGGGCTCCGGTGGAGGTCTGGCGACATACGGTGGTGGTAGCATAGCTGATGACAACTGGAGCTTTCTAGAACGGCGGCGCACAAGCGCTGGATGAGCGAACCAACACGCGAGGGCGAGCGGACAAGCGGTTTTCTTTGGCTAGCTTGCGACGGTGTTCTGGTGGGCGTGCGGGCAAGGGGGAGCTTCGGCTGACTTGATGGCTGACCCCTCTGGTTTTCCAAGCTTTCTCTAAGCCTCAACAATGGAGAAAGTAGCTAGTTGAGAGAGAAAGAGGGAGAGATAAGGGGACAAGGGAGCCAACAAGCTTCTATCCTCATTTATTGGTCCCCTTGACCATCCTCCACCAACAGCTGCCTTCCATGGACCAAATTCAGCCACCAACGCTCCTCTTTGCACTCTTAAAATGGTCCAACAGCCATAGGTGCTAGGGGACTACGAATTTTACAAGATTTCCCCTCAAATTGGACACTAATTGGTTCTCAAATCAGTTCAATTCAGCTCTCACAAATCCCGTTGTCGAGTCTCTGATCAAATTGGTCTTTTTCCTCACCAATTGATCCCACTTGCATCCTAATTGCGTGATCAAAAATGGTCTTCGACAATTTCTGGACAAAATGACCCTACCTCGACTTTTTCCCAAAAAGTCTCAATTTATAGAAAAATCTTCGAAATGCGAGTTGATGTTCCTAAAATGACTTGTGATATGACGGAACTTTCAATTTTTGAAATCATATTCAAATTCGCGGTTTATTTCAATGTGGCGCGATTTTAGCGTGACCTAGACTACCGGGTAACTTTTAGAAATTTTAGTGGAATTGACCCGTGTTCGATTTTCTTCGAGCCACACTGTACCACTTCGACATATCGGCAACTCTCGGTAGTCGTGAAAATCTTAAGGTTTCAATTACTGGCACAAGGTACCCAAAATAACAGAAAATTGATCTAGTGTCGATCGACGAGAATTTTGCAATTAGGTGGAATTACCCACATTTTGATCACACATCTCAATCGAATCGACCTATCCTTGATCTATTATCGATTTTGACAATGCCATAATGACCCTTGTAGACTACGGTCGAGCAGTCGATTTCTGTTTGAATTCTCAAGTCCATTGCATTAAAATCTCTTAATGACTTATCTAGATAGTCTGGTTATCTCATGAGTGATCGGCTTTGAGAACATCATTATAGGCACGCCGATGAAAAGCCTGATTTATTCAATTGAAAACAGGACTGAAAATCTAGGATGTCACACCAAATTTTCACAAACCACACTTTATAAACAAACTGAGTTAACCCTACAAGTTTATATACAAAAGTTTTGTCTCAAAAAGAGGTTTTAGGCAACCTACACCTCGGATCCCTTCGACTCTGACGCTGGGTCCTCCATAACACCATATGGGATGTCAATGTCCATGGGATGAGCTACCTCCTCATCCTCGGTTTTGACGGTAAGTCCGTCCAAACCCTGCAAAGGACCCTCTCGAGCCCCGTTAAGCTCGTTAATGAACCACACTTTGAAGCGATGAGGCACCAAGTGAAGAAGGCTCTCATCGACCCAAATAGTGGTCACTCCTAACTTACGGGTCCAGGTGGTCTCGAGGTTTGGGAAGAAAGTAGACTCAAAATCCATGTACCACAGCATCCCAGAACAGACATGATGTATCTCCATGCTAAGGACCAGAAAAAGGGTTAACCACGATGGAGTGAGATAAATCTCAGTGAGTCAAAATCCTAAACCCCGATTAGGATGCAAATTCACCTCGAATGCGGTCTTAAACATGCACCATACAGAACTTACCTTGCCTCGGTGCGTCCCTGCATGTTAACTCATCACACATGCTATTATCAATGCAACAAGCATAATTTAATGACCGAAACAAATCATTTTCATATTTCAACCCATCACATGGGTCACGATTATAAGGTAAAATCGTTATGACATGTCACATTCCATGCCACACAATTTTACTCCATAATCAGGTGCAACTATCTGAAACACTTAGGCGTGTTCCAGTTATTACCACCCATTGGCCACGGCCACTTAACCGGGCATTGTCTTGCTCCGTTGGACACGGCAACGTCTACACCTAGATAGCATTCCATAAAGGAGCATTAGCCCAGCATCTACTACAACTGACATCTGTTGATATGGAGCATCCGAACTTAATCAAGCATCGCCTCCCCGACTCTCTTTAGGTGACCGGATCCATAGTGACCACACGTGTGACATCCTGAATTTTCAATCATGTTTTCAATTGAATAAATCAGGCATTTCATCAACACGCCTATAGTGTTATTTTCAGAGTTGATCACTCGTGAGATAACTAGACTATTTGAGGAAGTTATTAAGAGATTTTAATGCAATAGACTTGAGGATTCGACCAGGAATCGGCTACTCGATCATACTCATCTGCAGAGATCATTACGGCACAATTAAAAACCAATTAGAGATTAGAGATGGGTTGGTTTGACTGAGATGTGTGGTTAAACATGGGCGATTCCACTAAATTGCAAAATTCTCATCGATCGACACTAGACTAATTTTCTATCGTTTTAGTACCTTGTGTCTGTGTTTGACACCTCGAGATTTTCACGACCACCTAGAGTCGCTAATGTATCAAAGAGGTTCATAGTGGCTCGAAGAAAATCGACCGCGGGTCATTTGCACTAAAAAAATTTTAAAGCTACGCGGTAGCCTAGATTACGCTAAAATTGCGCCGGATTGAAATTAATCACGAATTTCAATTTGATTTCAGAAATTGAAAGTTTTGTCATATCACGAGTCATTTTAGGAATATTGACTCAGTCTCCAAAAAAATTTTTGCAAACTGAGACTTTTTGGGAAAAAGTCGAAGTAGGGTCATTTTTGTCTAGAAAATTCAGAGGATCGTTTTTTATCGCAAAATCGGGATACAAGTAGAATCAATTGATGAGGAAAAATACCAATTTGATCGAGGGTTTGATAATTGAATTTTTAGAGGCCGAATTGAATTGATTCAAGAAGGATTGAAGTCCAATTTGAGCCAACTCCTTTGCAAATTCGTATGCCCCCCTTAGACCTAACATTTGGACTACTTCAAGCTTCTAGAAGGGGGTATTTTGGCCTAAAAAACTTGTGTGGACACCAGCTAGTGGTGGGGACCAATTGGAGACCAAAGAGATGAGGAGAGACCGATCAAGGGGACCAAACCGATCCCACCAGCTAAATCAATTCCCCTCCCCCTCTTGAAGCTATAGAAGACCCCTTCTCCCCCTTTTGCAGCTGCTTGAACTTTCTAGCAAACCAGAATCGTCGAAACCGCAAGTCCTCGCCGTCACACGCCCATTTGAAGCCGGAACCATCACCGAGTTGCCGTCGCTACTGTCGCACATTCGCCCAGCCACACAACCGTTTTTGCCATGTGCCCAAGAAGTCCCCTGAACCGTTCGCAATAGCCTCGCCGTCGCTATAGTCACCGAACCGCCCACCTGCTACCATGAAGCCCTGCTTGCAGCCCTACCACCTCGCCTGGACCGCTTCCAACTCGATCAGCCAACCGGTCTAGCCCCTTTCGGCTCATATCAGAACTGGAATTTAGTAGGTCTCCAAGTTGCTGTTCAACCTGTTTTGGCTCACTTCCCGACCCTAAAAGTCGGTCCCGCTTTGGAGTTTCTCGCCCCTTGCTGTGTTCCCGTCAGTTTGATCTGAGTGGATCGTCGAACAAGTGAGTTTAACTCACTAATCCTTGCTTAGTAAGTTAATGACGTTTAAGGGTTGTTTAGTTTAGACTAAGTATGGATTATGTTGATAGTTAGACTATATTAGCCATTTAATTAACCGTTGTTGCATGTTAGGTAGTTAGTTTAGTCCAATTAGGGCCTAGATAAGCTTTAGTATTTATCTAGAGTAGTTCGGAAATTTTCGGGCTCATCTCGGCTTTTATGTAGGCTTTATGGACCTAAGTTTGCTTATTTGCAATTGATTAGTATTTATTTATTATTTTCCGTAATTATTTTTATTAATTATTGATTTTTCGGAAGTTAGATCGGGATAACCGGTAACCAAAATTTCGTGCTGATTGCGGTGGTTTATTCCATTTATTTAATTGAGTTATTTTGTACAATTTGGCTATGTTTTGTGAAATTGGGTATTTATCCCAATTTTTATTAATTTTAATAATTAATTGAATAATTATCAAGCGTGAATCTACAGCGCCAAAAATATATTTCTAGACTACTGAGACTAATGGGAAGTTTATTTTGAAATTATTGTAATTTTGCTAAGTCCGACCGTGTACCCACACACTTCTATTTTTATCAGGTGTGATAAAAATGATAAATTGATTTGATTATGAAAGTTATATATTTTAGTATCGGCTCTGGGTGAGCTATATGTATTTTATTATCAGCTTCGGGCGAGTTATATATGATTTATTATTATTAGCTTTGGGCGAGCTATATATGATTTATTATTATCAACTTCAGGAAATCTATATATGTATCTTATTATTAATTTTGGGCGAGCTATACTATCTATATTTTCAGCTTTGGGCGAGCGGTCTTGATTTGATAGGACATAGATAGTATTGATTGAATTGATCGAGAAGTGGTCAAAATGACATATAATCGACGGAGTCGATTAATTGATGGTTCGATTTGATTTGATTGAATGGTATGGTTTGTCGGTATTTATTAATTAAATTGACTTGCAGGAAGAAGTGGAGGCCAAGGTAAGTCTTCTGACTTGTGATTGTGCTTAGGCAGCCCTTGGGGCATATTTTCTTCTTAATCAGGGCTTAAGGGGGTAGAACTCACTGAAATATCGTCTCACCCTATTGTAGGATAACCATTTTCAGGTCCATAGATGGCCACTCCTCCCGAGCATTTTGGACAACCAAGGAAGATCACGGAACAGAAGTACTACATTCTGATTCATGGGATCCCGAAGGACTGCAGTATGAACTGGTGAAGACCATAGTCTGGGTTGATGCAGGTTTACCCAAAAAGGTGCCCCATCAATACAGGGCATGGTATCGCCTGTATCGTAGTGGGTAGAGAGAGGGCCAAGGGCCCCGTATCAGAATGTGAGATACCTCTATATGTGATGGAGGTTGCTTTTGGTAAGGGTACTGTCGATCCTCCAGGTGGTTCGGTGACAAACCTAGTGGACCCTGCCCTTGAAGAACTAGACTCCCTAGTGTACCTGGCTGACAGCTCTAACTGGAGTATGGAGGAGGGAGTAGAGGAGGATGAAGATTAGGAGTATTGAAAAAACCCCCCTGTTTGTCAGACCTTATATGTATATATATACATGGCTTGGTTTTTATTGTATATATATGACTAGTTATGTTGTGTGTGTGTGTGTGTGTGGTTATTATGGTTTTAAAAATTTATGGTCCTGCTTTCCTATCCTATTGTGTTATTGTTTGGGGATTATTATTTGTTTCCACATGTGCATTAAAATGAATGGGTCGGTATTGTTCCTAGGACATCACTATTATATCGACCAAGCAAGGATGGGCACGGACTCGGAGGATTGGGACGTGAAATCCCTATTTAGTGGTATCAAAGCATGGTTGTTAGAGATTTGAGTGATAAGGTGTGATGGTATATGGGATAGTTAGTAGGATTGGCCTTTAAATTCATGTTGATGCAAGTCTGTGATAGTTGATTGGTAGAATTGTTTGTTGTTATTACTCGACTTCTAATTCGGTGTTGAATTGGAAGGCTGGTTTTTGTAGAAGGCATGTAAGATGAGTGATTAGGAGCAAAGGACTCCTAGTAAGAGATCTGTTAAGCCTATAGCTCGAGGTAGGATGCCAGCAAGGGTCGGTACTCGAGGAGGCCAGGGTAAAGCGTCAGCGCAGGTTAGCGCAAGTGAAGTAGCACCACATTCCGTTGGTGCTGGGGTAGCAGCCCCAAGTGATCTAGGGACTATTAGGATCACCTAAGCCTTGGATGCTATGAGAGAAATGATGGGGCAACAGGCCCAGAACCAAGCTGCCACCTTCACCACTATTGTTGCAGCCGCCGCTCAAGCCGCCGCTACAGTTGCCGTTACTGTGACATCCTGAATTTCAGGTTCTGATTTCGATTTGATGAGTTGGGCATTTCATTGACGCAACTATAGTGATTTTCTCTAGGATAGCCAATCACGAGATAACTGGCCTATCAAGTGAAGCCGTTAAGAGATTTTAATGCAATAGACTTGAGAATTCGATCAGGAATCGACTGCTCGACCGTGCTAGTTTGCAAGGATCATTATGGCACAATCGAAAACCTATCAGAGATCAGAGATAGGTCGGTTCGACTGATATGTGTGGCTACAAGTGAGTTATTCCACTAATTTGCAAAATTCTCGTCAATTGACACTAGACCGATTTTTCTGTCGTTCTAGCGCCCTTTGTCCGTATTTGAAACCTTGAGATTTTCACGACAACCGAGAGTCGCCAATGTGTCGAAGAGGTACGTGTGGTTCGAAGAAAATCGACCACGGGTCAATTGCACTAAAAATTCCTAAAAGCTACCCGGTAGGTTCGGTCATGCTAAAATCATGTCAGATTGAAATTAACCACGAATTTGAACCCGATTTCAAAAATTAAAAGTTCTGTCATGTCATGAGTCATTTTAGGACTGTCGATTCATCTTTTGAAAATTTTTCTGCAAACTGAGATTTTCGGCCAATCTTTAAAGTAAGGGTATTTTTTACTGAAAAATCCGAGGGCCACTTTTGGTCGCATTTTTGGTATTCGAGTTGGACGGATTTACAAGGAAAAATGTTAATTTGATCATGGACATCTTGGTGGAATTTTTGGGGACCAGATTGAGTTAATTGGAAGGAGAATTGGTGGGGAACTTAATCCAATTTGGGTGGGCAATGTCCCAAATTCGTTGCCCCCCATGCCCTTAACCTTTGGACCATCTCCAAGGTTTCCTAACGAAGCTTTGTGGTATGCTTTTGGCTAAGGAAGCCAGCCCATCCATGGTGGGACCTCTTCTAGGGGACAAAGGGATAGAAGAAGAGCAAGAGGGACCCTCCAAGCAAGAGTTGTCACATTTCTTCCTCCCTCAACTTCACTTTCTCCATTGTTGAAGTGTTGAGAGCTCTAGAAAACCAAAGGAACCAGCCAAGACCAGCAGTAAGCCAACCAAGCCCCGCTTGAAGTTGTCCGAGCTCCCTCGCATCAACCATTGCCGTCGCGCGTCCCAGCCATCCAACTGCTGTTCCGTGTACGTCTAGGCATCCTCCTGTGTCATCGAGCTCCCTCAGGTTGCCTGGAAACCAGCTAGCTCAGCCCCACACACTGCCTAGCCCCGTAGGCACCCGTCTCCGCCATTTCCAGCCGTTCCAGCCGCTGGAGTTGCTCGATTCAGCCTTGGTCAAAAGCAAAAGTTCCAGCAAGAGCTGAAACTTCGTGGCTCATTTTAGGTCACTTCCGAACCTCTCTTGGCATCGCCTCTAGAAGGTTTGTTCCCCACCTTCGCATTGCTGTCGCCGTGGACTCATCAGATCACAAAACCGTTGAGTTTACTCACTAAACCTTGCTTATGATGTTAATTATGCTTAAGGGTTGTTTAAATTAACTTAAGTATGGATTAATAATAATCTAGAATTGTTAGATTAGCCTTAGAATGGATTATTGTTAATCTAATTAGTGAGATTAGCACAATTGATGATGGATTAGTCGAATCCAGTGGAATTCCTGTAGTTCTGATCTCTGAACCCTCATCATTTGCCATTTTTGGAGATCAAAATGGGTTTTAAATTTGAGGTTGATGTCTTTTGGAGAAATTTTTTAGACATCCTTAGCTACAACAAAAAAATTTCTCAAGATTTTTAGGAATTCAAAAGAAGAAGATATCAATTTTGTTATTTTCAAATAGAACCTCAGTTTTCGCTGGAACTTGTGACCTTATAGGATGCTAGGGGTTTTTATCAACTTTTAGAATCCGCATTTCAAAATGGTTTCTTCACAAAAGTTATTTTTCACATCCTCTAGTTTAATATACTCAAATTTCAAATCAAACGGATATGTCTTGGACCTCGAACCAAACTGATTTCGAAAAATAAACTTTCTGGAAACAGACCCAGTTTTTGGTGCTAGATTGAGCGAATTATTGGGCTAAATCTAAGAGGATCTGGGTTTAGGTGTCTACATGAAAAATTTTATTTTAGGTGTCCTTTACAACTTATTTAAATTAATGAATTTTCTAAGCTCGTTTGGTTAGGTTTATGGATTTAAACTTGGAGACGCATGAGTGGCTTGGTTTATGCCAATTAGGATTGATTTTACTTTGGTGATGGTTCTTGATGCTTTGCTTGCTTTAATTAGTGTTTTCAATGACTTGTGGATTTAATTTATTAGTTTTTTAATTCTAGAAAATTACTGTTCATATGAAACACCGTTCACCCGAAAGTGAAAAGATGCCTAATTTCATGTGTTTTGATTTTATGAGGTGATTGGAGTGTATAAATGCATGGGCATCCGCATGAATTGAGTAAATTTCACAAAAAGAGGAAACGGTTTGTCTAAAGGACACCAAATTAGACCGCCTTTACGAGAAAATGATTTGTAAGTGTATATGCAAGCGTGTGTGCATTGGCTAAGTGCCCAAAGATAAAAAGGAAGTTGTAGTAGTGTGCTTGCGTGATCATTGAGTTGAATCCGTCCCTCACTGTGTGTCGAGTGGGCGATGCTCTTATGTGGAAAGCCCGTGCCTGTGTTGCGATAATTAATCATGCCTATGTGGCGTAGAACCTGCCTGTGTGGCGTAGATCGTGCCTATGTGGCGTTATACTGAGCTTGTGTGGCCGTATTTCTATGTGTTGGGTATAATGCCTATGTGGCGTAATAATGAGCCAGTGTGGCTGTATTTCTATGTGTCAGGTATCGTGCCTGTGTGGCCGAAATTAATTGGAAGGCATGAGTTGAACACATTGTTTATGGCACGCACACACGAATCGATAACGTGCAGAAGTGGCAATGGCCATGTAAGATCGCTTGTAACGCGACTCATATGTAATTGATTAAATGCATCATCTAATGGCCATGTGTATTGCATGTATCATGCTGAATTATAACGTGCAAGGTATGACATACAAAGTAAGGTTTTGTGCGAATCGACAATTGTCTGTTCAAATTGCATGGTTGTGTGGCTAGAGTCAATCTTTTGTAGGCTTTTTACCAGACTCATTTTATACCTAAACCCCATTGTTCATAAGAGTGTGCTTTTGTGAAATGTTGCCTTGCTTTCCTATCCCATACTGTTTGTTGTCAAGGATTATTGCTTCGCTTCCACATGTGCATTAAAAATTGAAAGGGTCGGCTACTCGTCCTGGAAAGTCGCAAATTTGTATCGACCATAGAGGGATGTACGCGCTCGAGGGTCGAGGCGTGACATCCCTATTTAAGTGGTATCAGAGCAAGGTTAGTGGTTGGAATGATAAGGTGCAATGTATTTTGAGATAGTGAGTATGAAAGGCTTTTTCCTTATGCAAACACCAATGATTGGCTAGCTTAATGGTAGTTGGTTTGTGAGGGTCACTCGATTTTCCTAATTCGGTGTGGAATTGGAAAGCAAGTTTTGTAGAGATCCTATAGAATGAGTGATCTGGATCAAAGGACTCCTCAGAAGAGGACTATCTCATCCGTTTCTCGGGGTAAAATGCCAACTAGGGTCGATACCTGAGGTGGTCGCAGTAGAGCGTAGGCAGAGGCCAGTGCGAGTGAGAGAATACCATCGCAAGCCGGTATTGGGGTAGCAGCCCCTGGTGATTTGGGAATTGTCAAGATCAAGCAAGCGTTGGATGCAATGAGAGAGATGATGGGGCAATAGGCCTAGAACCAAGCTGCTGCCTTCGCCGCCGCTCAAGCTGCCGCTACTGCTACCATTGCCGCCACTGCTGAGGCCACAGCTACTACCGCATCTGTCACCGCACCTGTCAAAGTTCTAGCTGGGAACATAGTTGTGGATAGGGAGAGGCCAATCCACAAGTTGGTGGAGCAAAATCTGAAGCTGAACCCGCCGAGGTTCACGGGTACTGGAGATTCAGAGACTGCAACTCTTTGGATTTAGGATCTTTATAAGGCATTTGCACTCTTAAGGTGCAATGAGGAAGAGAAAGTAGTCCTGCAGTCTATCAACTGTAGGGCAATGCCAACACCTGGTGGAGAGCCGCTAAAGAGACAATGTTTCTAGGAGGAGTAGTCCCGCTATGGGACGCTTTCCTCAGAGCCTTCAATGATAAATGCTTTTTGGGAAGCACCCGAGAGCATAAAATGGAAGAATTTCAGCATCTCCACCAAGGGACCATGACGGTTGACCAATATGAGTTCAAATTTGCGAAGCTTTCTCGATATGCTCCAAGGTTGATTGAGGATCTAGAGAATAAAGCTCGAAGGTTCAAGAACAGCCTCTGACCAAAGTTGAGGACTCCGTCGGTGCCGTTCAATCTAAAAGATTATAATGAGCTGTCTGGATGGGCTCAGTTGTTAGAAAGAGACTAGCACGAACAAACCACTGCATTGGGATCGCAGTTTGAGTCTAATTGGGATGGAGATCGGTTTGGAAACAAAATTGATGACCGGAGGGCGATATTCTATTCCGCCTAATAGGAAGAGTTGAATAGGCAAGTTAGCACTAAATCAGAATGGAGTGTGCCGTATCTGTGGGAGACAATATGGATCGGCCTCGTGTTTTCCTAGGACAAGAGTTTGCTATAGGTGTCGCCAGCTATCACGCCTCGAACCTCGAGTATGTGCCCGTCCCTCTCTAGTCGATAATATTTTGTGACTTCCCAGGACGAGTCGCCGACTCTTTTTGTTTTATTGCACATGCGAAAGTGAATAATAAATCCCCTGACATCAACAACTTGGGATAGAAAAGCAAGAAACAAATTCACAAACAAAACACACCTTTATACACACACTGAGTCATGAACAAGGTCTATGATCAAAAAATACAAAGACTGGCTTTCCAAAAAGAAGCGCTCCTAACTGACCTACACTTTAGATCACCTTCTCTCAGCTCTTGGTCCTCCACTCGATGACCTTGAAAATTTAGCCCACGACGGGGTGAGATATAAATCTCAGCAAGTTCACGCTCTAAACCTAAATTAGGAGGAAAAGAAGTGTCTTAATCACACAATCACACAATCATAGGGACTTAAGTCACCCCAGGTCCATCTTGCAGGTCAGTACAATCAAATACTCGACCAAACAATTCAATTTAATTCAATTCAATTTGACCATCAGTCAGTTGACTTATTCAACTCCATGTCATCGATGCCATCTATAAATTCTATCGATTCGAACACTACTCACCTAAGCTGAAATAGATATATTCATATATCATTGCTCCCTAAAGCTAATGTCTAAAATTTGCTCACCGAAGCTGCTAGATTAATTATTGAAATTATTGCATTTTGGCTAAGGTCAATCGTGTACCCACACATAGGTATTTTTATCAGGTGTGATAAAAATGATAAATTGATTTGATGATCAAAGCTATATATTTTAGTATCAGCTTCGGGCGAGCAATATGTATTTTATTATCAACTTCGGGCGAGCTATATATGATTTATTATTATCAGCTTATATATGTATCTTACTATCAGCTTTGGGTGAGCTATATTTATTATCAACTTTGGGCAAGCTATACTATATATATTTTCAGCTTTAGGTGAGCGGTTCTAATTTGATAGGACATTATAGACAGTATTGATTGGATTGACTGAGAAGTGGTCATGATGACATGTAATCAACTGAATTGATTGATCAATGGTTCGATCTGATTTCATTGGATGGTATGGTTTGTCAGTATTTATTAATTAAACTAACTTGCAGGAAGAAGTGGAGGCCAAGGCAAGTCCTTTGACTCGTGATTGTGCTTAGGCAACCCTTGTGGCATATTTTCTTCCAAGTTATGGCTTAGGAGGTAGAACTCGCTAAGACATCATCTCACCCCATTGTGGGATAACCATTTTTAGGTCCATAGATGGCTGCTCCTCCTGAGCATTTTGGACAACCAAGGAAGATCACAGAACAAAAGTACTACATTCCGATTCATGGGCATCCCGAGGGACTACAGTTGAACTGGTGAAGACATTATTTGGGCATTCTAATTCATGGGCATCCCTTGTTTGTTAGACCTTATGTATATATATATATACATGGCTTGGTTTGTATTGTATATATATGACTGGTTATGTTATATATATATATATATATGTGGTTGTTATGGTTTTAAAAATTTATGGCCCTGCTTTCCTATCCCATTGTGTTATTGTCTGGGGGATTATTATTCGTTTTCGTATGCACATTAAAATGAATGGGTCGGCGATGTGTCCTGAGACATCGCTATTATATCGACCAAGCAGGGATGGACACGGGCTTAAAGGATCTAGACATGACAACACGCGCACACATACTTGGCCAAGAACACCGTGCTTTGCACTCAAATACCTCGTGTTCAAATAATGGATTTAACCACTTTTCTTCGTATTAAAAATCATAACAGTAAAATAATCGTGTGTGGTCATGCATTTAAATTGACCATTAAATATGTTACACTCCCATTTCAAAATTCCACGATTTATATAGTACATAAATATTTTTGGCGTCAAAAATCGACACTCGGTATTTTTCTATTTAAATACCCATAAAATCAAATTTTGTAATAATAATCAATAATTATCACCAAGCACTCAATTGCACATCATAACATAATTAAACCATCAAATTCACATATAAATTCAACCACAAGAATCGGCGTAAAATTTCACTAAACGGCTAATCCATCACAATTTATGCTACTTATGATTTATTAAATAAATTGCAATTAATTTAATTTAATTTAATTTAATTAATCTAACCATGATTAAGTAAACTAACCATGGTTAACTAATCTAACCCAAGTTAACTAAACTAACCTAGGGTAGGCTAACTAAACTAACCACCTAACCAACCTAGTTACACTAACCAAACTAACCTAATCTAACCCCTAAGCAATTAACAACCTAATCAAGGATTATGGAGTTTAACTCACCGGATTAGGACGGTGGCAGGCTCATGACAACGGCGGCGCAACAGTGATGAGATCCCATGATTACCGCATCTCTAACGAAGGCCAACCAGTAGAGGAAACGACAAGGGGCTCACGGCTAAAGCTAGATTTGATTCTGTGGAAGGGCTGGAGGTGGCCGCAACTTGGGCTTAGGGGTGATCGGGTTCAGAGTGGATAGGGTCTAGACCTGGACCCTGTTTCCGACCTTGTTATAATCGGTTCTATTTTTTTGGACCCTATTCCCGACCCTGTTTACATTGGACCCTGTTCCCGACCCACCCTGTTTTTCGGGTTCGGGAATAGGGTCAACCCTGTTTATATTGGAACCTATTTTGCAAAAATTAATGTACAGCACTCATATTTAAAATAAAGTGTTTAACATTCATATCGATCAACATAAGCACATCCACCGTTGTAGCAAATAATTTGTACCTCATAACATCACTAGAAAAGGAAAAGAAAGAGAGTATTTCATCACACCACAGGTATCCACTCTAACTCCATTGATCATTTCTTTGTAAAGAAAAGGCAAAAAGAAGAATTGATCGTATTCCAATGCCCCATCAACGAACCAATCATCGCATCTCGACCACTTCCATGATATTTAAGCTACAACAATGCCAACAATGCCATACATCACTACTGAAACCAGAAAAAAAAAATAGAATGCAACAACTTGAGGCATTCGTTTTCTCACAAGAAAGATGTGCAATAACTTACCATTCTGAAACAACATGGATTCTCAAGCAGATATTCTGATTTTTCAAAGTTTGTGCTAGCTTCTTCCTGCTCCTCCTAGGTAATCACTCTTGTTTTTTTTATAACTAGGATTGAGGCACCCACCTTAGGACCTTAGGTAGGCAAACCCCTTAAAATGTTTGTACTCAGTGGTGTGGGAATCAAACTTGTACGGCGTGCCAAATTCACACATAAAGTATGCCCTTAACCACTTAGTTGATCCTATGGGGTATATTGACTATCTTATATCACCACACCGAGCATTACCTTGACATGTCATTGTAAAGGGCTCTTTTACGGAGCAAGTATGAAGCACATGGTCCACTATAATGAAATTAATTTGTTAGAAGACCAAAAGATGATACTCCAAAAATGAAGCGCTATAACTACAGAGATTCAATTGATGATACAGATATATCAAAACATATATACAGTGGAAAGACAAAAGTTGGTGGAAGGAATAGAACATGACAACTACAAGTTTCACTTAGGAAGCCAACACCAAGCAAGACAAACGTTAGCTTTAAAGTGATATCCTCACTTGAAGAAGTTGACCACCAATCCACTCAAAAGAAAAAATAAGAAGTGCAAATCTACTGATGATATGATCATACTACAGGTTCTGGTGCTAAACCAAATTCAAGTCAACCAAAAGGAAAAGGAGCCAAGGAGCCATTTAATCGGGCAGTAAAGCGAAAAACCCAAGGAAACACCAAATACATAGCGCAAGAAGAAATTTAGCCTCTGAGGTAATACAGCAAGCATAAGATACATCAATTACTTCATACAAGTGAAGAAATTTGACAAAGCTTCTTTAAGCAATCGACTGAGACTCCAATTTCATAACATCTCCTCAGTTATACATACATATATATATGACCAGACACATGATGAAGCAGTTTTGCCACCTAGAACTATGTGTTATTATCAGATCAGTGTAACTGCTCATTGTAAGAGAAGACTTAATTTCATGCATCAACTCTAAGTTCTAAACTGAATAAGATCCACATTAGTCTCGGTTGATCAAATCATGCGTGAAATAGGAGCAGACCAGCATCATAGAGAGAAAGGGCACAAAGAAAGAGCAACAAACAAAATCGAAGCCATGACCGGATCATGACTCATTTCTATGTTCTAAGGTGCATGAGCATCCCCTGGAAAGGGGAGAGACACATTAGAGTCAGCGCATGACAAGTCAACGCATCTATAGCCATGTCCACAAAAATGAATATTAACAACGCAATAAAAACAAATTGCTGAGTATCCAAATGCTTAATCCTCCAAATATTAAATCCACGCCTTCGTGCAGCTCAAAAAATCAGATAAATTGACAATCACCACAATTTCAACACAAAAGCACAAGCAGATAAAGAGCAATAACCCCTAAAATTCAGATGATGAAAAAGCTAATCACAAAGTTGAAATTATTCAGACCCAGATCTGCAGCCCACAGGCACAGATGAACCTCACAGAGAGAAAATCACAGATCCAAGCTGCTCACCAAAAAAAGGCAAAGCATCAATCTGTATTCACAAAACAAACACAGACCCAAAAACCAAAATCGTGATTCACAATAACCTCAAATGCTCGTTCGCTCGTTCGCTCAACTCCTGACCAATTCTCAAGATTCGTCCCACCGAGAAAAAAAAACACCAGACTTGCAATACAAGAACGAATCAAAAGAGCAAACATCGACGACGCCGACGCGGGGGTAAGTAGAACTAATTAGCCGGTAGCTCAAGATGAAGAGTAAAAATCATGCTTACCAGCAACGGCGCCGGTGCAGGGGACGGGGACTTGTCGAACAACTCGGCGTGGAGGAGGACGTTGTCGACGGTGAAGATCGCGACGGGGGTGGACTTGAGCACCGTGCTGGCCACCCATGAGGAGTCGACCCCGGTGTCGAGACGAGGAGGCCCGCGAACGTCTTGCACCCAACCTTCTCGAGCAGCGAGGCCAATGGCGCCGGGGTGGCGAGGATGGCCGAGACCAAGATGGGGGCGCTGATCTGGAGGAAGGCGATGCTGCTTCCGCTCGGATGAATCGGCGGAGGTGAGACCGTGAGAGGCTGAGAGCAACGAGCGTGCTTCGTGAGAGACTGAGAGTAAAGATAGAAAGTTAGAAACGACTAGGGTTTTGTTTTGGGGCCCAAAAACCGATTCTCAAACCGGTTCTCAGACTGGTTCCCAAACCGATCCGGTCGATCCAGTTCCCGGGTGGGTATTCCCTCGGAACCGGTTCCCAACCCTATTTTCCGGGTGGGCCGAACCAAGAACCGGGTTGACCCGGTCCAGTTGCACACCCCTACTTGGGCTGGTCAGTCTTAGACATTGCGGTGAGGCGCCTGCTGGCAGTTTGGTGGCTACTAGCCGAAGCTGGGCTGAGGCACTGGACTAGCGAGCGGCTTAGGTTGCTCAGAGCTATTGGCAGCTCGACTGAGCTGAGGCAAACGATCAAGGAACAGCGGCTGGGCTGGACACGAACTGGTGGGCGGAGCTGGCGAGTTGGATCGGTCAACAGTGTGGTGGCTAGCTGGCATAAGGTTGGTCACCAGAGTTAGACATGCAAAGGGGTTGGGCAGTTCTAGTGGTGATATGCAGAAGGAGGAATAGAGAATGAGCTTGAAAGAGAATTGAAGAAGAAGAAGAAAAAGGAGAAGAGAGGATCGGCTGAGGAAGGGGCACATGCATAAGGGGAGGAGAGAGGGAAAGAAAGGGAAAATGAAAGTCCAAGCTCTAACCAATAGGAGGCCTTTAGAAATATCTATATGATGATTGCTATGCCACAAAGTCTTTAGCCCAAAATGTCAAGGGGTCCTCCATTGGGCAATTTCCTTTCATTTCCTCACAAAATAAAGCATTTTGGTGGCTAAATAACCAAATAAATCAACCCATCCGAATTTCCATTTTATTTCCAATTTGTTTGAAAGCGATTTTTCCGAAAAATTCCGAACTCGACGAAAATTTTCTGAAAGATGAGACGACGTCCTAAAAATGAATCGTGACATGCTTGAACGTTCAATTCCCAAAACCGAATTCAATTTTGTGGTTAAACTCGACCAAACATGATTTTAGTACAACCTAACATATCGGGTAGCTTTTAGGGATTTTAGAGCATTGGACCTGCAGTCGATAATTTTCGATCCACGTTTGTGCATCTCCAACTCGTAGACAACTCTAGGTTGTCGTAAAAATTGCAATGTTTCAATTATGTGTCTCAAGTATAAAATCGATAGAAAATCGAGTTAGTGCCGTTCGACGCGAATTTCATAATCACACAAAATCACCCGTAATCCAATTACGTGATTCTGTCGAATCGACCTATATCCAATCACAATTCAATTATAATGGCGTCATATTAACCCTTGCCAATTATTACAGTCGAGCGATTGATTTCCAATCGAATTCTCTAGTCTGTCCCGTTTATATCCCTTAATGGCCTCACCTAATAGATTAGTCAACTCATGAATGGCCAATTCAAAGTAAAATGACCATAGGCGTGTCAACGAAATGTCCATTTTATATTATCGAGACGGGATCGAATTTCTGAATGTCACAAAACACCTATGGTTGTTTTTGGCGCTTGTCGACTAAATAAATGATCCAGTGGTGGCTCATTAAAATTGCTTGATTGATTGAGAATTAGTGCCCGAGAACCTACTTGCATGTTTACTTTCAAATGTGCACATGATTTTTAGATGTATGCATAGGTACAATGTATGAACTCATGGGGTATCTTTGGGTCATACTTAGAACTTGTCTTAGGGGCTTTCTAGTATTGGTTGCCACGCAAGAATACAAATGATGACCAATAGCTATAAGCCATAAAAAATGAATTGGGGTAGGTGACCTAGAGGGATTGTCACATGAATTGCAAAGGCCAACCCCAAGGCCAATTTTGATCAATTTTGCATATTGGTTTAATTCCCTGATTGTTTTCGTTTGCTTTTGTGATTGTGATTGTTTTTGTATGTTTGTAATATTTTATGTTCTTTTCATCTTGTATGTACGTATTCTTAGTATTAGATTAGGCTTAAAATAGGTCCATGGAGATGATGGCCCCCCAAGACGTGAAAATGATGAATGGTCGATATCCAAGCTGATCTTGTTTTTGTACCATTTGTTCCCGATATATGTTTCGGGTTGTCTTGTGTTGTATAAATACCCAACAAGTTGTGAGTTTCTCTCTTTCTTTTCTAATTTTTGTTAGGGATTACATGTTAGATTTACTGCCTTCCTTAAATTGCTTTTTAGGTGTTTGCCTACCGCATTGTCTTTAAATTCCAATTGATTGTTTTATTTTCTTTCTTTTAATAGAAATAGAATTGTATGAAATTGACCATCCATGCATGACCGCCTAGTTAACTTCACTGACCCGAAAATGTATAAAAAAAAAAAAACATGCATGGACGCCTTAGGAAACACGACAAACTATTAGGTACTGAAAGGGCGCTAATAGAAATATTAGTGTAACCCAAATCCCCGAACCTTAGAATCTTTAATTGTGTAGATATCGAGAGACCACTCCCAATCCTCGATAGAATTTTCTAGCCAACGCTCAAAAACAAGACAAGTGGCAACTCCTAATTCTTATCTGGGTTTTCGTGAACAACTCATAGATAATAAATGAATCCATCGGAGGGGTATGGGCCTTGATGAGACTTAACGTAGTTTAGCATATCCAATGTGAAAATCTCCTAAAGGATAAAGTGATACCATCTTTATGGATGAGAGTACTATTGGGAGGGCTACTATAGTAACAACATCCCTAAATTCGATATTCACAACCGATCTCCTTTTTTAAGGTGTATCATTCGTGTGGATGCAAATCACGACAACTTCCGTTGTAATATGAGCTTAGGAGAGCTCACAACCGTGATCGAGCGAACTCACATGGTCAATCCCGAAAGATGAAGTGATGACGTTTTTTGGGACATGTACCGTGAGAGAGCTCCCATGGTCAAGTACCCCTAAACCCGATATTTTGCCTCCACCGAGGGACTAAGGGGGTTGGGTCGCAATAGTAATAACTAATGATGAAGATACTTCAAAGTCAACCAATGTTATTATTTCCAGGCATGAGATATTGCTACATATTATTTTTCTTAAGTCAAATAAGTACCCATTTGACTACAAGGACACAGATCATGTACATAATATTGTAATTGGATTCCCATTCACAGATTTTAATATAAGACAATCAAACTATCCACTAAACCTAATGCAGCCAACAAAATCATGCAACACGACTACCAAGTTTTGGGTGAAGATTGACTTTGAAACTCAAACAAGGATCAAGATTCTGCTTGAAGTTTAATTACTAAAATTATCAACTAGGATTCGAGTATTATTAGGATTTTACGAAGTTTCCTTTCTTTTTCTTTTTCTTTTTTTTTCTTTTAAAGCTTGAGTAGGAGGATCTAACGTACACTCCAATGATGTTTCTTCTTTAGAGGTTTTCTATTTCCACTAGGAGTAGAACTTTTGGAGAGTCTACAAATATAGTTGTAATTTTCATTTTTCAATAGAGTTGATAATTTATTGAATTTGGCAAGTGTATGCTTTGCAAATTGTGTGATACTTAAGAAACCCTAGGTGTGTTGGTTAGGCGATTTTGCATGTGATGCCTAAATATTTATTCTTTATTATGGGACTCAATCCTACATTAAAGCCATGAAATTTTTTTGACGTTACATTGTTTGATGCATGAGTTAAATTATGAATCAAGGATATTGATTGACTCATATTTAATCGGTGAAATCAGTGGTAAATTATTTTAATCGCATATCATAGAAAATTGATATACTCATTTAATAGATTTATATATTTTAGGAGATGAATCTTATTGATGTGCTCAATTGCACTCTCATGTAGGACAAAATTTTTACTTCATTGCTAATGTTGTCATCAATGATTGATACTATTTCAATTGTCAACGACAAATTACAGCATAATGCTTACTAGGGTCCAACTCATTGTGAGAATCTATGGTCTAAGTAGATGGTGTCATGCTGAAGCAAATATTTGTGAGATGCTCATTTTCATCCAAATTAATAGCTTCTTTTAATTGTTAGTAAAATTTATCCAGTTCAATCAACTTAGGTAGGCAATAATTTAGGTGACTCTTAAATGATAAGATTTGTATGTGCCTCAATTATGCCTGTGGGCATAAAAGTTTGTAAATAACTGGCTATGTTTTTATCAAGCTATAGTTGTTTGGTCATGAGTAGAATGGCTAAGTACATGGCTGACGCTGCTGCAATTCTACTTCTTTGAGATTTTTACCAATTTATAACTAATCGTCCACTTCATGGATTGCAGTTAATCAATATGGATGGATCCGAAATATGATTCAAATCCAATATAGCACCTATGGGTACATAAAAATTGCTGAGAAGAGAATTTGTTTGTACATAATGAATGTTACTTACCAAAGTAGCTGTCCTTATGGAACTATGGATATGCGGGGTTCTGCTTTTGATATGCCAGTGCTTACAATAGTTATGCATACTGTGGTATAATCATTCTAACGGGGTATAAATATTAAGCAAAATGGAAAACCGTTAAGAAGCTTGAAGTCGCATATGGCAACTATGGTGTGTCTCAACTAAGAGGAGATAGAGTATGGCATCTTTCAACTTAAAAGTTGGTACAACTAAGTGATCTTTATTACCAATAGCAGATGTCTTATGGCTCACACCTTTGATAATGCTTTGTTTGCAGTTAAGTACTTATTTCAATGTGGTGTTCTTAAGTACTTTTTTAAACTTAGAATCTTATTTCACAGTCCGACGAGTTTATGGAAGATTTTTTGAAAGTGTATGTTTGGTGTCGTCTGTAACTCGTTGATTTGTTTGGCTCCTTAGCTTTAATCTCATATTTTTTTCATCTCTTTATTTTTCAACTGGAAAGTAATTACTCATTTGTTTTATAGAACGCTTCTAGTAACTCTTTGGCATTTGAAAATCGCGCTATTCAATTCTTCTTTCTAGCTCCGAGAGTTCCTCGAATGCCTGGACTAGTACCCAGAGATGCTGGTTTAACTGACAATGTCCAAGATTCATTTGTAGAGCTCTCAAATGCTTCAAAACAATGTTGGCATATCCTTTATTGGAGATAAAAGATGGGGTTTTGTGCTTCAGTATATTTGATGTCTTTCCAATCGGAAATATTGTGAGCATCCTATATGTCCAAATCAAATATTTAGATGTATGATCTATCATATTCAGTCAATGAGTCCTTTCCTTATTCTTGCTTCTCATTTATTAATTTTTCTTAATAAAGGGATTTGAAGGTAGACTGATAGCAAATTAGTATTGCTTGGAAAGTAATGGGCTATTTAGGGCGCGGATAATAACAATTCTGGCCATAAATTGGTTTATGGAAGAGAAATAGATTTTTCTATTTCTATTTCTAGATGAGTTTTAAGCAAAAATACTCGTTTGATAACAACACAAAATTTCTACTCTAAAAATAGAAATTCGTTTGATAACGACACAAAACTTCTTCCTTTCGAAGGGCGGCGGACCAGCGACCAGTGGCGATGGACAATGGCGGCAACCGGCATCCGGCGACTGGTAGCGGCGACCGGCATCCGGCGGTGACATCCGGCGTCAGGCGGCAGCATCCAACGTCTACCAACCGACAGTGGCGTCCAACGTCTAATAGTAGTATCCGGCATTTAAGGGCTGCGACCGGCGACCGGCGACGGCGAGCAGTGATCGACGTCCAATGACCAATGTCTAGCAACTGACGGCGGTGACCAGCGTCCGGTGGACAGTGGTCGGCAGCGAAGGATGGAGGACCAATTCATAGCAAGGACGAATGATGAGAAGAATTTTTATTTCTCATTTATGTTCCAAAAATAGATAAGTATAAAATTTTTACTTCTTATTTCTATTCCAAACCTATTTCTGGAACGAAAATCTATCTTAGAAATAGAAAAATGGAATAATTTTATCAAACGAATTTCTATTCCAAAAACAAGTCTAAAATAGAAAAATTGTTTCTGGAACATAATTAGGGGGTTGTCATGCACCCCTTAATGAACAACTATCCTCGGTGAGGTTATGCTTGTAAAAGTTCTAGATGTTTATGCCATTTCTTAGGCTAGATTTCACTTATGTTGGTCACTTCAGAGATGACACCTCGAACTTAGATATTAAACAATTATCTGAAGCTTTTTGTTGTTTGGTCTGAGTTTGGCCTGCCCTGCATACTTTCTGTTCTGCCGCAGACAATTGGGTTTATGCTCTATTCTTGGAAGATTGAGAGAACCTATAAAGATCTTTCCCTTTCCAGTAAATTTAATCCAGGCCAAGGACATTACAGAAGCCTTAATCTAGACTTCATAAGAAAATTACCTTGAAGGGCCAAGATGTTTGTCAAATTTTGCGCAATATGATGTCGTAAAAATGAATGTGAAAAAACGTAAAGCAACATTTATGGAACTAAATAGCATGCATATAATGAATTATCAATATGATAAACTTAAAAACGTAAAGTCATGGCATTGCCTTTTGGTTACCAAACAATATTGTGTCGAATTCGATATGTGTTTATTGTTATCGGAGGTCAACTTTATGGCATCAAATTGATGATGGATGATTTTATATATTGAGGGGCTGAATATGTTAGTATCGCAATAGTTAACATGGTAAATATACCTAATACTCTCCTATTGGAGTGGTAAACATGCATGGGCTGATATATTACATTTTTTTTTATGCCTTTAAGGTTAGATGCATTTTAGGCAAAGTACTCTAACTTATGAGCTAGAGCTGATTAGCTTTGCAAAATAATGCAGTTAAACTCTTGAATTAATGTGATAATTTAGCACTTATAAAGTATTGTAAATTAATACTATCAAAAGGAGTGCTTGTGAAATGCACGAGCATTCTTTTTCTTTTTCTTTTTCTTTTTTAACATTTCACAATTTCAAGTATTGATAGTTTAGTTTGGATTGTTGGTATATAAATAGTGTTGATAATTCTTTTAGCTTGCATTGTCACAAGTGGATATCAAAATAAGCTTCTTTCTATTGAACATACAAATTGCTTCACATCATGCACCTACCAATTTGAATAACAATTTTAATATGCTTAGATATATTTTAAGTGATTAGTAAAACCTATTTAATATATTTATAAAGATAGATACCCCTCATTACAATTATAGGTGTTGAAGGAAGATTGCAACTGCTAAACTAAACCAAGCAAAAAAATTTAGGAAGAAACTGAAAATTTTAATTTATTATTTTGGCTTTAGGTTGATTAAGAAATTGTGACATTAAATGATTAATTGGTAACTTCTTAATTAAGTAGAGAGAAGTGTGATGGGCTAGCCATTCCTTTGCAATAAGAAATGGACAAAACTTAGTACAGAATAGCAGTGGCCTCAGAGAAAATATTGGGTGGGTTTTACCCTCCACGTAGGCGGTGGGTAAAACCACTCAGCGATCAACATGTGGCGCCACGTAGGCGAGGGCGTCAGGCATTCAAAATTCGCGCGGGCCGCGTGTGGGGCCCACCACTCTAACGCTCCCTCTGCTCTGCTCTCCTCTGTGACGCCTGTGCCCTGTCGAATCGTCCTCTCTCTCCTCTCTCTCTCTCTCTCTCTCTCTCTCTCTCTCTCTCTCCCCCTTCTCCGTTCCGTTCCGTTGCGGGGGAGAACAAAAGTCGCACAGCTGCTTCTCTTCCCCCTCCTCTGCTCTCTCTCTCCATTCTCGACTCTGATGCCCCTCAAGCCGGTTGCCTCCGTCGCCCCCGACTTCAACGCCGACGACACCGCCTCCGCCCTCGATGCCCTCTCGCGACTCCGACGCCCCTCAAGCCGATTGCCTCCGACGCCGACGACGCCGCCTCTGCCTCCGCCTCTGCCCCCGCCCTCGATGCCCTCTCGCGACTCCGACGCCCCGGACTCCGACACCCCTCAAGCCGGTTGCCTCCGACGCCGACGCCGCCACCTTCGCCTCCGCCCCTCAAGGTCGTGTTGTGGGTCCGCCGGTTGCCTCCGTTGCCCCGGACTCCAACACCCCTCAAGCCAGTTGCCTCCGTCGGCCCCGACTCCGACGCCCCTCAAGCCGTTGCCTCCGTCGCCCCCGACTCCGACGCCCCTCAAGCCGTTGCCTCCGTCGCCCCGACTCGACGACGACGCCGTCTCCGCCCCCGACGCCCTTTCGTAATTTTTTTTTTTTTATGCTTCTTTCATTAGTCTTATAGTTTATTCGGTAACTCACACGACCGTTCCAATCCTATTGGTGGAAATGCAGGTGAAGGTCGTGTTGCGGGTTGATATTTCGCCTGCTACATATGACAAGGTTGTCGTTATATCAGGTTAATGTTGTCTTCCCTGCATTTCTATATTAATGTTTTAGAATCTAATTGTGCGCATTGAATTTCTTGAATTCTTATTTTGTCAGTGATGTCCATGGCATCAGCGTGATATAGTTGTAATCTTTCGTTCTCGCCAATGTTTCTATATTCAGAAACACTTTTTTTACCTCTCATTTAGAAACCGTTGATCGTTCGCAACTCCTCATTCCCCATGCTTCTACTTCATCTACCCAATTAATTCATTTACAGTTCAATCGTTTAGAAGGAAAGTGATGGACTTCAACAAGTGGGCCATGATTTATGCATAAGAATCTCCAGTTCAATGATCTATGCTATTTCTTTGTCAAGTGGCGGTAGCGGCCATGAGCCAGCTCATTCTGGATTCGTGGGTGAAGGGATGCTAGCAGCTGCAATATGTGGTGATGTTTTTGCTTCTCCACCAGTTGATGCTGTTCTAGTTGTATGTTTTCTCATGATTATATGACTAAACAAGGAAAATGTCATGGATCTCTTGCTTTATGTTTTGTCTCCTTGTCTATGAGATTCATTTTGCTCTATTGTATATATTTCAGGGCATCCGAGCTGAATCGGTCCAATGGGGTGTCTACTTATTGTCAAGGTACTTCCTTTACTTTATCCTACCACCTTATAGAGTATTTTGGCATACATGGAAACTTGTGTATACAAGGGAAAAACTAAAAATTTTGTAAACGGCACTTTCATTGCCACGGAAATTCTGGGAGTTTATGCAGTTCTAGCAGCTGCATAGACCACAAGTACTTATTTCCCTGTGCTATGACATCTGTCCAAAACAGAAGATCTAACAGAAGAAGGATTACAATCTCCCTTTTGCAGAATTATACAGGTGATCGCTTGAACTTTGGATTGGCTGCTAAGCTGGCTAAATCTGAAGGTTACATGGTTGAGGTACTTCCCCTGTAATTACTTCTAGATGTGATTGTGATGTTAACATATGCTGGAGACTGGTGTCAAAAGGTTATGCCTTATTGCAGATGGTGATTGTCGGAGATGACTATGCTTTACCTCCCCCTCAAGGCATAGTCGGGAGGAGAGGATTGGCAGGGACTTTTCTAGTTCACAAGGTTTGTGGTCTCTTTCTCTCTTAAAAATTGTGCTTTAAATGTCCCTTTTGGCACTAAACAATAATCTTTTCCTTCCCCACTTCTCATGGTCCACGCTTGTATCCTTAATTTTTGCCACCATCACTTTCATCTATTCGAGTGACTACGTCAACTTTAAAAACTCTCGTATTTTCTTGTTGTAATAGATCTTTAACATAGGAAGGTCCTGTTTTGGCAAATCAATTTGTAGAAAGTTTTTGAATTTTTAATTAAGAAAGTCAGGACATCCCTTTCAGATTATTCTTCTGAAGTTTTCATGCATCTGGCAATATCTATGGTTCATTGTTGTTGAGAGACTCCACACTTTTTGCCCTACGTTTATGAGTAGTGAAAGTGAAGAATACTGATATGATTCTTTGCTTTCATTTGTCAATATAAGGTCACGGAGTTGCAGCCGCAGCTGGGCTCTGACTTAAGGATGTTGTAGCAGAGGTGAAGCGTGCATCAAAAATGGTTGGGATGGTGTTGCATTATCCGTTTGCACTCTACCAGGTCAAGCTTTTCACGACTATGTAAGCAAGGTTCCCTCTAATTGGATATCTTTGTTTCTCATAAGATTTCCTTTTATTAATTTTTATGCCCATCTGCACATTTTACTTCATGGCAGGATTCAAGATTGTTGGGCGAACTACATGTTGCTCTTTTGAAGTCAATAATTAGAGACATCGAAGATGTTGCAAGGACACCTGCTACTGGTTTGGTTATAAATCAAAATAATGCTGCCAATCCTGAAGGTGGACATCCACAGATTGTTGAAGGGGTAAACTATCTAAACTTTGTTTAAAGAATAAATGAACTTTTAAATTTTTTTCATAGGCATATGCTTGGGGTTTTGATATACGCAAGTGGCAGAAGCATTTGAATCCATTGACATGGCCAGAAATACTTAGGCAATTGGCATTATCTACTGGATTTGGTCCACAATTGAAGAAGCCTATGATTATGAATGTCACATAATTCGACCTAATTGGGGAATCATATTCCGTGGAGGGCTCTTCCATTTTTTTTTTTTTTTTTGCTAAGATAGAGGTCTTGATCCTGCTTTCCTTCTGATGGAATTCAACATTGACTCTGGCTAGTGAGTATCTGTTATTGGATTCACTTTTCTCTGACCCTACATATTGTGTTTAAGAAAAGACAGAGGATGAATTACTCAAAGTTCATTTAAGGTTGGGGATACTCATAGTCGTATCACTGTATATTGTAAACTTTCAATCCCTACGGCTACCTTATCACAATGTGTAAAGCATACCAGCATAGTGTAATCGAGGTTCCAAAAATGACATTTCTATTGGGTCACTCCATCTACTATCCATAAGAAACGAATAGAAAGCAGACGTGGCATGTAATACAGCATGTGGATGAAGTGCGACATCAATCTCTACCATGTGTTGCCTGACATTTCAATCACTTATGTAACAAACACATTTGATGTACTACTATTTGCTAGATTTACAGCACCTTTGGAATATAGGCGAACAATTTCTTCAAAACGTTTTAGGCAATAGGCTTCACCTTGTTGCTGGTATCTTTTTGGGTATTCAAAGAAAATCCAATTTGTTTTGGTCATACTTCAAAGGATGCGGATTTGGTTGTTATTTGTAACTTGTGTTTATATTTGCTAAGAATGATGATGAAATGCACTTCGAATGCATTCTCTGGTAGTCCATCTTATACCTAGATGGAGTTGTCATGCATCTATACCGAATGGATTCTAGAATGACATTCTCTATTTGTTATTTTTTGCTTTGATGAGTTTCAATGGAGGAACTTGTGATTTCAGGTTAAAGGTTGTGAAGAAGTCATTTCTACTTTACGCAGTGGTTCAGCTGCAGAGAAAGCGCTCACCATCATGCGAGATAAAGGTTTGTTACTTCCTATATACTTACACCCTACATGTCCTTTCTCGATACTTTTACAAGTTTGTTCTTCTTGTCTTTCTGTATGAAAACTTGAATTGTCTTTTTTAATTTTAAGAACTTTAACTACTCTTAGAAGAATCTAATAAAATTCTGATGCTAGTTTCCCTTGTTAACATTCAATTTTCGAAGTCATATGTGGATTGCCAATATTTGCGTTATGTGTGATTATCCAGGTTGCTTCAAGACTTCTCCACCATGAGTATCAGTTGCTGCATGACTAGCCTGCAAGATACCATACCCCTGGACGGATTGCCCAAACTCACTATCTTGATGTCCCAGTGGATGGGCCAACTACCAGTGTGTCATCTATTGATGGAAGTGAGAAGCTGCCTATTGATGGTGTTTAAGGTCACCAACTGCGAGTATGCCGTGTCTCACAAGAAGATAGAGAGCAAAACAGTGTTTTATCCCCACTGAGAGATGATCATTCCCTTCAGCCGAGAGTCTTTTGTTAACATTCAAATGGATGCTCACCAAGGAAGCCATCCATTTATCGGTCAAGATGATTCTTCTACCCTGCCTGACAGGACAATTTTGCATGATACTTCTGACCTGCATGTCCAGAGAAAACGGAAGGTAATTCTGATGCTTCTTAGAGCATAGTATTGTCATCACTTTTTGATATAGCTTTAGGGTGACCAAAAATGTCATTTTGTTGCAGATTGAAGAAGCCCAGATCGCTAGGGAAGTTGAAGCTAATGAAAACCGAATTTGCAAAGCAGTAGAGAAAGAAAATATTTTGAGGAGAAAGGTTTTCATTTATCACTTAAGGATATGTGAGCTTTGTGGAGAAAACTTTAGCATGTACTGATATCCTGTATTTTTCTGTTGCAGGCTGAGGTACGAATGAGGAAAGAGATGGAAAGATTTGATCGTGAAAGAAGGAAGGAAGAAGAAAGGTTGATGCGTGAACAGCAGAGAGAGGAGGAGAGATTGCTACGTGAGCAAAGGCGAGAATTAGAGTGACGGAAGAAGTATTTACAAAAAGAATCTATTAAGGTAAGTATTTGAGCTTGATATTGCATTTTCACTGGTTAGTTTCTTTTGCTTTATTTGATTGGTTAAGCAACATCTCTTCTTTTCTCTTTTCTTTACCAACTTCTCTGGTTTTTTGTTTGGAAGGCAGAGAAAAAGAGACAAAAAGAAGAGCTTTGTCGAGAAAAAGAAGCAGAGAGATGGAAAGCTGCAGTGGAGAAGGCCACTGCTCGCAGAATTGCCAAGGAATCCATGGAGCTTATGGAGGATGAACAGCTGGAGTTGATGGAATTGGCCGCTGCAAGCAAGGGGTTGCCTTCAATTGTTAATCTCGATCATGCCACTATGCAGAACCTTGAGTTGTTCAGCGGTAGCTTTTTTATAGCGATTACTATTAAGACCAATTTCACTCCATTGATTCATTGATTGTGTGATATTGTTGTTTTAACTAGGATTCTATGGTAGCTAAGACAAGCTTTTAAATTCCTATGCTCTGTTTTAATCGTGTACCTTAAATTCAGTAGAAAGGAAATAGGGCCCGATCCTTTCTAGAAAATTTACCAGTGTTCCATTGTTGTCAAGAATAATTCTATACAATTACCATCATACTAAATGATGTTAACATTGGATATATGAATAAGTCACCACAATCGACTTTGTTCCCGGAAGAAAGGTACTCTGTTTTAGCTATATGTGAGCAAGATAATTCCTACAAGTGCCTTATATTCATTAAGTTCTTTTCTATCTGCAGGATTCAAGAGTTTCTCCAAACGAAGGAAGCCTTCCAGATGCTAATGAAGGTATTTTGTTGTGTCAACTTTCCCTTTGTTGTTTGACAGCTGCGGACAAGTTAACTTTTACTCAAGAAATTTAATTACCTAGTCTCATGATTCAACTCATAACTCATAGGGACCTGAGATAGTCACGTAATATGTCACCCCAAGAAGAGAGCATAGAAAGCGAAATTTTGTAAACGTGAAAGCACAAAACCAGGATGTGAGTCTTAACAAGCCAATTTTTTAGAAGAGTGAGGGTTCAAGAGAAACTTCGTCATACCGTATCCCGTAAGTAAATTCACGTCTCAACAATTGTCAGTATTTTACTAGGCTACGAATATGGCTGCCCCTATTTTCTACTTCCTCTGCTCATGTTTCTCTGATATGCAAGATTCTTATTCTCTCACTCCAAGAAACTTCTTCTTCTAAGGTTTTTCCTGGATCTGGTTTGTATTTTTGATGAGATGTTTAGAATGGGCGATTGAGTACGGTATTCTTTTCTTTCGTGGACTGACAGCTGTTTGCGATGCTTTCAAGCTGAAAACCTAATTTTAAGCTTTGCCTCTCTGGGCAAGACTAGACAAACTTTCTTTTTGTGAACCAGAAGTTTCATCATCTACATTACATGGCTATATATATTTGGCTCCTGGAGAAGTTCAAATCCAAGTTCCACCACTCCTGACCTTTGAGAATGTGCAGATAACTTGGTGAAGAACGCCGGATTTGAGGAGGGTCCCCACCGCCTGATCAATTTATCCAATGGTGTACTCCTCCCCCCAAGACAGGAGGATCTCACATCTCCCCTTCCTGGTTGGATCATTGAATCGCTCAAGGCAGTGAGTTCATAGACAAGAAGCACTTCAACGTCCCCTTTGGACTCGCAGCAGTAGAGCTAGTTGCAGGAAGAGAAAGTGCGATTGCCCAAATCATAAGAACCCTCCTGAGTAAATGCTACAATCTCACCTTCGCCATTGGAGACGCAAGGAACGGCTGCCATGGCTCGATGATGGTGGAAGCTTTTGCTGCTAAAGACACCCTCAAAGTCCCCTTCCAATCGCAAGGGAAGGGGAGGTTCAAGACCGCCAGTTTCAAGTTCAAAGCACTTTAAGCAAGGACAAGGCTCACTTTCTTCAATTCATCATACCACACCAGGATCGACGACTTTGGCTCTCAGTGTGGCCCCGTGCTTGATGAAGTTAGAGTTGTCCCTCTATCTAGATGTTGAGACAGGAAACCGAATGATTTTCACAAAAAACGTCATGGAGACTTCACAAGGAGTTCTAATAGGCATGTCTTGTGTGTTGACATTTGATTGAGGCAAATTTTCTGCTTTAGCACTTGCTTGTCGTTATGAGTTATGTGAGCACAACTGCTATTTCCTAGTAGAAAATACGAGTGATGGAGAGATAAGAAACTCCATAGGATCTACAATCTATCATATTGAATAAGATGAGACGGGAATGTTCTCTAGAATGACACCTGGTATAATTGTGGGAAACATTGTCTTCCAATCATGGAGGAGTTTAACCTACCCAGCAGATGGTTTCAGTCATCTTTTACGAAAAACTACAATATGACTGTTTTCATTTGGTGCACCATTGACCGAGTTCTGGAGCATTTCAAGTACTCACTACAGCAGGACAGAATCTTTTGCAACTTTGGACTACAGTATAGGCAGTATGCATTATTTTCTAAATGTCATCGGGACATACAACAACATCAATGTTTAAACACAATACTACATCAGTTTAAAAAAAAAAAAAAAAACACGATACTACATAAATGACAACGAATTAGAGCCAGTAGGAACCTTCCATTCAAATGCAGATGACATTTCCGCAGCAAATGACAAAATCCAAGATTGAATTTGAAGATATTTTTCCCCACTAATATCAGGTTCGACAAACAACAAGTGAGATCTGGCCCAAAAGACAGCCTTGGTAAATAACAATGGAAGAACATTGGGATCAATTTCAACCAAAACATCAGTCCAAAACATGGGGATGCACATCCATCCTCTATATTCCCAAGAAACAACCATATTTTGTGAACTGAAACCACCCCACGCACCAAAATCCTCCTCCTCCACACCATATGGAAGAAATCTTGGCCGATCATCATCTTCATCATCATTCAACTTGATGGCACCTCTACCAATACTTGGGCGTGTGTAAAAACTTAAGGCTGATGATATTAAGGCAGCAGCATCAGAGACCAAGATAGTTTGAATGAGATCAAAGGCAGGTTGCCGCAAAGAAGGATGAAGAGAAGAATCCTTCAAGGAAGACACAAGAGAGGGACCCCTGTCCAGTTCAGTATTTTCAGAAATGAGCAATATTATCCTTTCTTCCTTGTACATGTCAAGAATTCTAAACTCTGAGATTGGACACTAAAGTTCCATTCACAATAGATAGAGTTCAGTGGGAAAGAAAAAGAGGGATGAGTAAAGCCAATACACCTCCATGATGAAATATTTGAATCTAATAAATGATCATTTGTGAAATAAAAGCTCACTCTCAGGTAAGAATGCCTAAACTTGAGGGGCAATCATCCCTCAAGATGCAGCCTTCATCATTTTCCCTTAATGTGCATAGAGCAAAATTCATAAGAAAAATCAATACAAAAAAGGCACAGATATAGAGTAGATATAGCCGTACCACATATATGAACATTCAAAAGGGGGAGAAGGTGGATTCATCTTGTAACCTCTGTGTATGATAAGAAAAGCTATCTGAAAACACGAGATTAAGTAACAAGAAAGATCAGCCCATTAGATAAACCAAACAAGTGCACCAGATAAAACTACCTGAACTCACAAGAGAATATGTACCTGGCGAGCTTTTTGTCTAGTAAGAACACTGAAGTTGCTGCTAACTGGCACTTGATGGAGGAGAAAATAAAGAAAATTCCTTCTTTGCTTCTCAAGCTCGCCATCTTGCCAAGCTTCAAGAGACTGGAGAAGTCAAAATTTACCCATCACAGACATCAGCACTTGAAAGTAAAAGAAGTAATTGAAGGACAGGAGATAAATGCATGCCTGCAAAAGTGGCTAGAAAAGTTCAAAGATATCCTTATGAATTTTTTCATTATGAGAATGGAAACACTGCCCAACAAGTGTGCTTCGCATGATGCTTGGAGATAAGGCAGACCTCAACCATAGCTTACAACCTTAAAGCAACACCAAATGCAAAAAGGAGGAGAAAAATGAGACTCCTATAATGGCAACAATATTGCTTTTGTTCCTTGAAAGGACAAATCAAAAGAAAGCAACAAACCAAGCATTTCAAAGAGAAGCTTCAAGCAAGTGATCGCATGAGAGAATACAGGAGAATCACTGGAGACTTGGTTAAGAACAAAATCAAGAAAAATAGGATAGGACTCCAATATCCCTTCTTCCAATGCTGGAGGCTCTAGAAACCCAATCCTTCAAAATTAGAATTAAAAAATCAGAGAGCACAAACAAAGAGACTGAAAATGCCTGACTATACGAAACTTCAGCATCCCAACCTACAATGATTTAATCCCAATCCACGCAGCAGAACGGTCAAGCTCCAATCTTGGCCTTAAATTTTCACTGGTCGAGGGCATCACTTCAGTGACGAGTATCGACCTGGCATGAGGACGTTTTCTGAAATGTAGGTGTTCTTGGTGAGAATCGGCAGCAAAAGCAGAGCCAGAACCCCAGCAACGCAGCAGATGACACTGCAAAGAAGTCCACAAGGTCGAAGAAGTGCGTGAGCTCGCGCTCAAGTCGCCGGAACAGATTCGCCCAAATAACAACGAGCAGAGATAATCAAAGACCGAGAAGCTACTGTGGTACCTGACGAGGACGCTATGAGATATTAGCAGAGTCCCCAGCCGAACGATCGGTCGAGGCTTTGGCGGAGGTGGAAAGGGCGTCGGCGACGGCGTCGAGGGCGGAGGCGGTGTCGTCGGCGTCGGAGGCAACCAGCTTGAGGGGCGTCGGAGTCGCGAGAGGGCGTCGGGGGCGGAGGCGGCGTCGTCGGCGTCGGAGTCGGGGGCGACGGAGGCAACCGGCTTGAGGGGCATCGGAGTCGAGAATGGAGAGAGAGAGCAGAGGAGGGGGAAGAGAAGCAGCTGTGCGACTTTTGTTCTCCCCCCGCAACGGAACGGAACGGAGAAGGGAGAGAGAGAGAGAAGAGAGAGGACGATTCGACAGGGCGCAGGCATCGCAGAGGAGACCTGAGCAGAGGGAGCGTCAGAGTGGTGGGCCCCACACGCGGCTCGCGCGAATTTTGAACGCCTAACGCCCTTGCCTACGTGGCACCACGTGTCGATCCCTGAGTGGTTTTAGCACCGCCTACGTGGAGGGTAAAACCCACCCAATATTTTCTCGTGACGTCAAGTTAAGGAAGGACTCGTGGGGCCCGGCCTATGTGAGTGGGTGATAGAAATAAAATTAGCATATGCTCTGTCATTATAAAACTGCCCTCAGATGAAAAAAAACAGGTGAAGCTCTTCAACTTTTTATTTCCTCTTCCTCTTTTTTACGGTACTAATTTCCTAAAAACCCTCAAATATTTGGTTCAATCTTAATTTTATCCCAAACTTTTTTTTTGTTTAAAAAAACCATCAACTTTAAGCCCAGTGCTACTTCAATCCCCAAAGTCTAAAACAAATTTTCAAATTTTTTGTCCAGTCCCAAATGTATTCTGAATAATGGCAAAAAAAACTTGAGGACAACGTCAAGAGAGTAATTTCCATATTGACAAGGGGACAATCTTGGCATTCAGGGACCGGAATTCACGGCCATAGTAGACAAGAAAATCTGAGCTTAAAAAAAAGTAGAGGATTCTCGCCCAAGTGGGGTGGGCGATTTTTCAGCATGCAATAATTGCCAAGAGAGATCGAAAAAGAAAAGGACGGAGCTCTCCTTCATGGCCAAGAAAAGGAGATAGAGAGAGAGAGGACTATGGTCGGCAAAAGAGCAAGCATTTATAAAGAAAAACTGACAAGAGGTCCGCAACAGAAAAGAAAGAAAAAGAACATACGAGGTGATAAGAAAAAATAGATAGAGAGAGGGAATTGTCGGTGGCACAACTGACGAAACGATAGAGAGCAAAAAGTTGCGATTTCACCATAAGTTTGTTTGATCTACTTTCGTAGCACCTCCATTTCCAGTTCACTTTTCTTTTTGCACTTTAATTTCCAACAATCTTGCTCCTCACGGTTAAATTTCTCCATCATATCAATTTCAAAGCCAAAAACGAAATCAAGTTTAGCACTGTTTTAAAGTTGAGCAACTTTTGTTTAAGGTTAGAACCAAAGTAAGAAAAACCAATTTATCTTTAAAGAAAAGGGCGTGTGACACTTTGCCAATGATAGATTATTTTCGTGGGCCGAGAGGAAATGTACTTTTCAAAAAAATGAGTCTAGTCTGTCAATAAATTGCTTCCCAAATCGATTATTTAAAATTATTTGTAACACAAAACTTGCACATAAAACTCTAAAATTTCACTCCAATAAAAGTCTACTTCAAATCAACTCCTGTTTATCCCCATAGTTCTACAATTCTCATACTTCCACAGTTTAACAATTCTCAAATAGAATTTCAGAATTCAAATTTCATATAATTTTTGAATATGTGCCCTGATTACAAAAATCACTCCAATTAAAAGAATAAAGAGCTTAAATCCTTATCGAGCATTGCGAATTGAAGTAAATTTGAGTGGCAAGATCCCGTGATCTATACACGAAATCCTCTCTTTTCCTTTTGACTTGGTGCGTGCTCTCCCTTTTCCCTTTATGTCTCTTCTTCTTCTTTTTTTAAAGCCCACTTTTTGACCAAGCAAGAAGAAGGGCAAAATATCACAGCAATAGCTAAACTAAACCAAGAAAAAATATTTGCCCATAGAAATTGTAAATTTTGATTTATTAATTTGGCTTTGGGTTAATTAAGAAATTGTGAAATAATTTGACAAAATAAAATCAATAAGTTGAAATTTAAAAAGAAAAAAATTGGTAACTTGACATTTAAGTAAAGAAAAAAGTGGTGGGCCCAGCCACTCCTTCGAAGACAAAAACTTTGGCGAGAAGGACGATAACTTCGAGTTAAGCAAGGAAATGGTGGGCCCTAGTCACTCGGCACAGGGACACAAAGAAAATTATATGCTATCTAATTATAAATTTGCCCCTATATTATCAAAACAGGTGAAACTCCTCAATTTTCTCTTCCTTGTTTTTATATAGGCCTTATGTCCTAAAAATCCTCATAATTTAAGTTCAATTTTAATTTTACCCGAACTTTTTTATCTAAAAAAATCATCAACTTTAAATTCAGTCCTAAATCTGCCCCCAATTTTTTTGTTTAAAAAAATTCCAAACTTCATGTCCAATCCAAAATATGCCCGAACATTTTTTTTATCTAAAAAAATCATTAACCAATCTCAAATGTACCTCGTTAATCTTACATTAGTTGTTTTACGTGGCATTTTATGTCAGTAAAAAAATCCACATTGACAAAGTGACGTAGAAAATTATATCCAAAATGAAATCATGTTTGATTAGAAAATTAGGAATCGGTCCTCCTAGATTAGTTCGCTTATTCAATTCACTAGCCAAAAAAGGCACACAAATAGGTGATTGATTTGGATTATCTAAGGAAATGAATTTAATTTGTTAAAGGGTCAAAAACATTTAATCAATCTAACAAATATGTTTCTTACTAGTTTTGTCACTATAAAAATTTACAAGGATTAAAATTGAACATTCACGAGAATATGATGATCAAAAGTTTACTTTCTTAGAAGGTTTGTGCATGTAGGCACCATATAAGCTTGTACACGAGAGCTTGTACACTTCTAGATTATCATGTTTCCAAACACAGTAATAAATTAATCTTAGAACATGCATGGGCATGATTGTTCCATAATATTATAAACAAAGTAAATTCAATTTTATTGATTTCAAAATATATAGGAATTCAACATATTTGAAATTTAGTACATTATTTTTTAAATTATAGTAATTCGAAAGATTAGGTAATTATTGAGACTATGTAGGTAAGGAGATAGCTTTATGAACTTTGTGGAATTAGAATTCCTAAGTTTCTACGGTTGAAAAAGCTTTATTTAAGTTCTAAACATTATCTATTTACACAAATATAAAGCTGAAAGCTTGAGAATTTCTTATGCTCTCTCTAAATATTCACTATATCCTCACCTAATATTATCATCTTAACGAGAGAGATGAGGTAAAACTATTATTCAATGCGACAAAGATGCCTACGCGCGTCTTTTCTAGTTCCTCAATGTTTTAGGATGAAGGGAAACAGGGTTTATGGAGAGGCTTGCGTTTGTGCCAACAGCATTATTTTTCACTTAAAACATAAGATTTAGGTAGTGAGCCCTATCTATTTTCTTTTCTTTCCAAAGCTTTTGAGTATAATCAAAACTTAAGCTATTGGAAAACAAATCTTTCGTTGATCTTCATTCAGGATATCTGATACTTTTCAAGAAATTTCAGTATTATGATTTTAGAATTAAGCTAAATAGATCAAAAAGGATAAGCAATTATTGATAATGCAACATTTTAATAGTGAAATGAATTTTATCGGTTTAATACAATAATGTTTAACGGTTCAGAGCGAGAGGGGTAAATTCTAAATTGAAATTAAGAGCTCAAATATATTCAACAAAAATGCCTTTTCTGATGGAAAATAAATTAACAAAAGAAAAGGATTGTTCGGTGGTGTAAGCAGTGGACTAAGTGTGCCCTCTTCATTGTCCTGACGCCTTGTATGTTTTTATATGTTCTGAGTAGTGAGCAACTGTGTGAAAATTATTGGACCAGACGAATTTCTCTCTCTCTCTCTCTCTCTCTCTCCCCCCCCCCCACTTTTAATTTTATCCCACAAATCCATGTCACAAGCATGTGAGGGAAGCAATGACGACAAGAGAAAGATCAACGATATGAAGCGAGGAAGAAAGAAATGTGCCGATAAACTAGAAAGAGGTGTCAATGGAGTTAAAAAGTCTTGCTTGGAAAAGAAATTTAAACAAGAGGAAAGACAAAATATATATAGCATTGATGGGTTCAAAGTGGTCTCCACCTTAAAGATGTGTAATAAGGGCTATAGAAATATCTACCCTCTCACTGCTTTTTATACAACATCGGCTGCTCTTTGGTTAGTCCAAGAAATGATAAAATATATCAATAGTAGGTGCATTAGCATGTTTTTTGTCCAAATGCAAGTTGCTATCCATGTCCTATTTTAGAGAGAGAGAGAGAGAGAGAGAGAGAGAGAGAGAGAGAGAGAGAGAGAGAGAGAGAGAATCATCCCATAATATCTACCCAATGTGTGTGTGTTTTTTTTTTTTTTTTTTGGGTAGTATCTACCCATTGTGTTCATTTACTAGCAAAGTGGGCTCTCTTCATTGTCTTGACACTTTGTATGTTTTTATCTGTTTTGAGCAGTGAGCACCTGTGTGAAAATTATTGGATCGGACGAATCTCTCTCTCTCTCTCTCTCTCCCCCCCCCCCCGCTTTTTATTTTATCTCGCAAATCCATGTCACAAGCATGTGAGGGAAGCAATGATGACAAGAGAAAGATCAATGATATGGAGCGAGGAAGAAAGAAATGTGCCAAGGAACTAGAAAGAGGTGTCAGTGGAGTTAAAAAGTCTTACTTGGAAAAGAAATTTAAACAGGAGGAAAGACAAAATATACATAGCATTGATGTATTCAAAGTGGTCTCCACCTTAAAGGATGTGTAATAAGGGCAATAGAAATATCTACCCTCTCACTGCTTTTTATACAACATCGGCCGCTCTTTGGTTAGTCCAAGAAATGATAAAATATATCAATAACAGATGCATTAGCATGTTTTAGATGTAGATAGAGAGAGAGAGAGAGAGAGAGAGAGAGAGAGAGAGAGAGAGAGAATCATCCCATAATATCTACCCATTGTGTTCATTTACTAGCAAAGTACGCTCTCTTCATTGTCCTAGTGCTTCATATGTTTTTATTTGTTTTGAGCAATGAGCACCTATGTGAAAATTATTGGACCGGAAGAATCTCTCTTCCCCCCCCCCCCAACTTTTCATTTTCTCCTGCAAATTCATGTCACGGGCATGTGAGGGAAGCAATGACGACAAGAGAAAGATCAATGATATGGAGCGAGGAAGAAAGAAATGTAACAAGGAACTAGAAGGAGTTGTCGATGGAGTTAAAAAGTCTTACTTGAAAAAGAAATTTAAATGAGAGAAGAAAAAATATATGGAGCATTGATGGGTTCAAAGTGGTCTCCATTAAAGGACGTGTAGTAAGGGCTATAGAAATATCTACCCTATACAACATCGGCAGCTCTTTGATTAGTCCAAGAAATGATCAAATATATCAATAAAATATATCAATAGTAGATGCATTAGCATGCTTTTTGTCTGAATATATTGCAAGTCGCTATCCATGTCCTATTATATATATTTAGAGAATCATCCCATAATATCTACCCATTGTGTTCATTTACTAGCAAAATGAAGGCAAATGTGTGTAAAAATTACGTGTAGTTGTGCATGACACTCACTTTGGTGCCAAAAGTTGTGCATGACGCTCACTTTAATGCCAAAAGTATTCACTAACTCACATAAGTACCAAATTGGAGAAAAAAAGTGCCTTAGGCTATAAATTCTAGCCAAAATATTTTGTGGCATTTTTATTTAAAAAATAAGTCCAACATAGATTACGACATGGCTTTACTCTTCATAAATGACGTCATATGAAAAAGAATCCTTCAATAGGAAAAAAGAGAGGAAAGAAGAAAGGAGGGAGATTGAAGAACGCCTAAGCCGAATCGAAGCCGAGAAGAGAGAGGGAGAGAGAGATAAGCTTGAGGAAGCCTTCATATTAGGTCTTGGTAATCTCTATTGAAGCCTTGGTGTAATTCCTCGAGCTCAGTTAAGACGTTCACTTGTTCCTCTTCATCCTCCCACCAATCTAGTGTATAGACACCTAAAAATTGTCTTTGTAGAGGGAAGCTTGGGCTTCAAGCTCAAATTGGCGTGCGAGTTGGGATGTATTGTTCTTAATAGCTTGAGGTTCCAAATTTGAGCATTTTCAAGGTAGAGGCAAGTGAGATCACTCAGCTACGATAGCAGCAGTGACGGAGCTTCTCTCCCCCCATGATGATGACACTAACAATAGAACTTTGCCCCCTACGACGATGAAAGCAGCAATGAAGCATGGTCACGACTAAAGCAACCACCTTCATCTGAAGCAACTAGCTTCACCATCTTCATCCCTCATCATCTTCCACTCTCCTTCTTTAATCTTTTGCAAATTGAAAAGGAGAAAACCTAATTTGGACAAAAACCCTAAGTTGCAAATAAAATTATGGTTTATAATTGGGGCCAACATATAAACGATGTCGTTTTGGACAATTAATGCTAACTGTACTCTCCGACGAGCCATGTTGGCTTCAAAAATTAATAAAAAAGTGTCCAGTCAGATTTCCGACCAATCATATCGGCGTTGGCACTGAAATAATCATTTTTCAAAATTTTTAGCACTTAAGTATTCCAAAATAAACTTTTTGCTATAAAGTAACCATCGTATGAAACTTTTGGCACTTCTATTATACTTACCCCCTTAAAAGTGCAGTTTAGAAAGTATCATAGGGCCTGTAAGGCCCTTGCCCACTGTTTGGGTATGGTTCTTACTCTCCATCAATTGTGTAGGGGCAATGCCCCTATGACGCTAGAGGTTAGCTCATATTTTCTTAATAGTTTGGGCTTAAACTCATGAATAGCTACTTGATATAGCTAGATATATATATATATTATGTTCGAATATATATATTCTCTTTTTATATTTTATTGATAATTTGAGCTTGGACTCATGAATAGCTACTATATATATTATTTTCTCTTGTAATTGAGGGATGTAACTGAGAGGTGCGATGTGCTAATTATAGTGGAATCCTCAATTGGACATAACCCTAACTTAAGGATGAACCAAGATAAAATCTTACGTCTCAAATTTTCTCACTTTTACTCTCTATTTTTTTGTGATTGTGCAGTGAATCCCAACACTTGCTTCCCCTTAAGAGTCGGGATATCAATTCATTAGGGGTTTCCTCTTAACTTTCATTGGGTTTAGAATTGTCCAAAGCTTTATATATTTAGTGGATTTTAGGATAAATAATTGTTGATAATGAAACATTTAGTAGTGAAATGAAATTTACCGGTTTGATATGATAATACTTAACAGGCTCAAAGTGAGAGATAAATTCAATTCTTAAGTGGTATCAACAATCTATATATACTCAACAAAAATAATTTTTCTAATGGAAAATAAATCAACAAAAGAAAAGGAAAGTTTTACTGTGTAGGCATTGGACCGGACAAATCTCTCTCCCCCCGACTTTTCATCTTCGCCTGCAAATCCATGTCGCAGTCTCGTCCTAATTCTCTCTCTCTCTCTCTCCCTCTCCTCCTCTCCACCCCCCCCCCCCAAAAAAAAAAAAAAACCCACTTTTCATCTTCCCAACAAATCCACCGTTTTATTTGTGTACTGAAATTTGAATAGACTTTGTCTATTATAGTCTTTGGATTCTCTTGTGCATTGGGATTTCAGCCACGTGAATGCAACAACTCTAAGCACGTGGTTGACAGAGCTTGACTTATTGGTGCAATTGGGGTTGCCAATTGGTTCCATTATATAAATCAAACCACAAGAGAATTGGCAACATGAAAGCATTTCCTCTTTCCAGAGAGGCATTTTGGCCTTTTCTCTTTGTCGGACTTGAAGGCCAAAAGTTGAGAAAGTGGTCGGCAAGAAGAAAATAAAGAACAAAAAAAGAACAAAAAAGGGGAAAAGGAAAAAATGAAGAGAGAATATTATCGGGGCACGCGTGAGCAAAGGATGTAGAGCAAAAAGTTTGTTTAGACTGCGTTTGATAATATCCCCAGAAACAAGTGTTTCTGTTCTTTTATTTCCCGGAATAGAAATGTGTTTAGTAAGTTTTTTGTTCCCATTAACAAATTTGTAACAAAAATAAGAAACAAAAATAAATTAATTCTTGTTCCCGAAAACAACTCAAGAAACAAGTTCTTTTTTCTTTTTCTTTTTTTTTCTTTTTTTCTCTTTTTCTCTTATTGTCCTTAGCTAGTTGCCGCCTCAATGATGGCCGACAACTAGCCAAACAAGGCCCAACAACCTTGCCGGAGCCTCACTGGCCCTCGATGAGGTCACCCTAAGCTCACTAGCCACCGGCGAGGCCCCCGCAAGGCTAACCTTGCGTTGGCCGAGTGAGGTTGAGCCTCATCCAACCATAATGAGGCTTAGGGGGACCTCACTAGGGGCCGGCAAGGCTCCCCAGAGGTCAACAATCGTCTGGCCAAGGTTGACGATCGGCCATGGCCAAGGTTGACGACCGACTAGAAAAAGGAGAAAGAAAAGAAAAAAAGAAAAATGTAATAAAATTATTAATAAATTAAAAGGAATTCTAAGTCACAAAAAAATTTAGGTTTGTACCAAACACATTTCTATTCCGGAAATAGAACTTTTGTGCAATTCCTAAACGTTTTAAAATGCTTAGAAACTATTCCCAAGAAAAAAATAGAAAAAAAGTATTTTTGAAAAAAAAAACTTTTCCCGAGAGCAGAAATGTTACTAAACACACTCTTAATCTACTTTCTTATCATCCATGTTTCCTCGAAGTTCAGTTTTCCTTTTGCAATTTAATTTCCAAGAATTTTACTCCTCATGGTTAAATTTCTCCATTAGTTCAATTTCAAAGCCAAAAAGTTCAGCACTATGTTGAAGTTGAACAATTTTTGTTCAAGTTAGAACCAAAGTAAGAAAAATAATTTTATCTTTGAAAAAAAAAGGGCGTGCAAAGGTGACCAGCGTTGGTAGCCCTGCAAAATTCACAATCAATAGTGACAGATTATTCTCATGGGCCAACCTCTTCAAAAGGAAACTCGCTTTCCAACAAAATGGCCCTCATGCATCAAGAAATTGCTCACCAATGCGATTTTTCAAAGTTTCACATGCAAAAATTTGGAAATTCACTCTAACTAAAAGTTACTTCAAACTATCTCCCATCAAATCCCACGGCTCCACAACACCCTTACTTCCACAGCTTAATAACTTCAAAATCGGATTTCATAATTCAACTTTAACTCCAAAACTACTCCAATTAAACTAACAAAGGACTTACATCTTTATCTGGCATCACGAATATAAATAAATCTGACTTGTCAAGATCCCATGTTTGTGCAAAGCCCTCTCTCTCTCTCTCTCTCTCTCTATCTCTCTCTCTCTCTCTCTACCTTCTTCTATCCCTTTCTTCTTCTTCTTTTCCCTTCTCTCCTGGTGCGTCCTGTCCCTTATCCTTTTATATCTCTCCTTTTATATATATATATATATTTTTTTTTTTTTTTAAAAAAAAAAACCCCACTTTTTGACCAAGACAAGAAGGGCAAAACATTACAGCAATCGCTAAACTAAACCAAGAAAAATCATTAGCCAGAAAAAAAAAATTTGAAAATTTTGATTTATTAACTTGGCTTTGGGTTGATTAAGAAATTGTGAAATCAATAAAGTAGAGAAAATAGTTTGGGGGGGGGGGGGGGGTGCAAGCCATTCATTCAAAATAATAAATAGACAAAAACTTGGTAAAGAAGAGGGGTAGCCTCAAGTTAACAAAGGACTAGTGGACCTCAGCCACTGGCAAGGGCGCAAAAAAGAAAATTATGTGCTATCTAATTACAAATCTGCCCTGGGAAGATTAAAATAGGTGAAGCTCCTCAACTTTCTCTTCCCTCTATTTATAGGGTTCTAATCTCTAAAAACCCTCTAAAACCCTCAATTTTTAGGTTCAATCTTAATTTTATCCTCTCTTTTTTTTTTTAAAGGATCCTCAACTTTAAACCGAATGCTACATGAGCTCCCATTTTTTTGTCTAAAAAAATTTCCAAACTATATGTCCAATCACAAATGAACCTAAATAGCGACAAGTACAAGTACAGGACGAGGTCAAGACAGAGCAATTTCCATCTTGACACGGAGGCCATCACAACCTTTTTTTTTTTTTGGTCATAGGCCATCTCGACATTTAGAGACAGTAATTCACGGTCAAAGAAATCACGAAAATCTGGGCTTAATTTTACCAACAAAAAAAAAAATCTGGGCTTAAAAAAAGTAGAGGATACTCGGCCAAGTGAGATGGGCGATTTTTCCGCATGTAATAATTGCCAAAGAGAGCTCAAAAAAAAAAGAAAGAGATGGATTTTTTCTTCACGGCCAAGAAAAAGGAGATATGGAGAGGGGTTATGGTCGGCAAAAGAGAGAAACCTTCTATAAAGAAATTTGAGAAAGTGGTCTGCAAAAGAAAAGAAAGAAAAGGACAGAGGAGGTGAAAAGAAAAAAAGTAGAGAGAGAGAGTGACTGTGGGGGCATGCGTGAGGAAATAATAGAAAGCAAAAAGTTGCAATTTCATGGGAAGTTTGTTTAATCTACCTATATAACATCTACGTTTCCTTGAAGTTCACTTTTCTTGTGCATTGAAACTTCCACCACATGAAGGCAACCATCATAAATGTATGTTTAGTTGTCCGGTCAATGAATTAATAATTTATATCTAGTTAAGTAAGTTTGAAGTACTGGCGCATGCTAAGTAGGATTAGATAAATCAAACTGATAAAGAAATATGTATATAATAAAGTAAAACCAAAGGCAAAAAGGTATTTTGATTTATTTATGAGATTTTAAGGAGAAATTAAGACAGTACTAATGCAAAAAGGAAATTCTTCTCATTGTGCTCGGATACCAAATGGATATATATGCATGTTGATAATTTTTTATGATCCTCGACACCCATCAATGACATAATTTTTTAGTATAAGTAATTGTTAAACATTTCAGTCTCGAAGTGAAGTATATCAATTTGACAGTATAGTATTTAACAGGCTCACAATGAGGGGCTAAATTCCTAAGTAGGATTGAGCTTAAATATATTCAATAAAAATGACTTTTCTGATGGATAATAAATTAACAAAAAGAGGATAGTCCAACGGTTCAAGCACTAGACTAGGCGAGCCCAACATCACTGTCTTTGACGCTTTATATGTACTTTTCTATTCGAAGCACTGGTCTGGAAAATATTGGACCGGACGAATCTCTGCTCTCTTTTTTCTCTTTCTCTCTCCCCCCACTTTCCATCTTTTCCTGCAAATTAATGTCCCCCTCTCATCCCAAGCCTCTCTCTCCACTTTTCATCTTCCCAATAGATCCACCGCTTTATTCATGTGTATTGAAATTTGAAGACCCATTTTCTATTATCAACATTTAGATTCCCTTGAGCATTGAGATTTGAGTCACGTGAAGGCAACGACTCCAAGCACGTGATTGCGGTTCCTGGAGGATGAATTACTAGTTTACATGTAGCTTGACAAGCTTGACTTACTGGGGCGATTCTAGTCGCCAACTGGTTTCGAAATCAAACCAAGAAAATGAGCAACAAGAACGCATTTCGTTATATAAATCATTCTTTTCCTTTCGCTCCCACTGCGTGCTCTCCCTTTTATATCTCTTCTTTTTTTCCTTTTTCTTTTTTAAAGCCCACTTTTTGACCAAGTCAAGAAAAAGGAAAAAATATTAGAGCAATAGCTAAATCAAACCAAGGAAAAACATTTGTCGGAAAAAATTCTAAATTTCGATTTACTTATTTGGCTTTGGTTGTGAAACCAATAAATATGACTAAAAATATATATATAGTTGACATTTAAAAAAAAATAATTGGCAACTTGACAATTAAGTAGAGAGAAGTGTGATGGCCAAACCACTCATTCCAAAAAAGAAATGGACAAAAACTTGATAGAGAAGAGCAATAGCTCAAGTTAAGTACTATGTAGCATGGACACGGCGATACGGACGCAACATAACACGCGATACGTCATTTCTCAAAAAGTAGAGAATTTCGACACGTTTCGACACGTTAAATATTAAATAAATATTTTTATATATACATGAATAATTATTATGTTTAAATTAATTTATTGAAATTCATAAATAAATAAATAATAAAAAAAGCCTATAATAAATCTATACTAATAACATGTATTAATAAAGTTCTTCAACGTACGCAAAGGCTCTCAATCCGTTTCTCTCATCGTCTTGAAAAGAAAGAGTGAACTTTTACAGATTTTGCCCAAAAAAAAAATAAAGTTATTTAATGTTTAATATTTCTTTTTAGGGTTAAATGGTCCCATCCATTTATTTCCCCCACCCCTCCACCGCTTGCACACATCTCTTCCCAAAGTTACACTGCACGAGGCTTTCTTTTTTCCCCAAGAAGCTGTTGACACATCCTCTCTCCTTGCTCTTCTTCCAAAAATTGAAAACCCTAGCAATCGGCGATCACCTTCTTTCTCCTCTCCCTCGCTCGGTCTCCACCTCTCTCACAGCTGCCTCGCTTCTGTTCCCCCCTTTGCTGTCGTAGCCTCGCATCCAGCCCTCCATCACAGCCTTTCTGTTTTCCATCTCGGCGTTGCAGTCGGCGGTCGCAACCAACCAAGACGATCGAGAAGGCTTCTCAGTGTTGCAGTCGGCGGTCGGAGCCCTCCCTTGTCGTCGCTTGTGGCGTCGCCTCAACTCCCTCACCCTTGCCTTCACCCTCCATCACTTTCTTCCCTTCGCACCTGCAGATCCGCCCACAAAACTCCGGACACGCTCCGACGCGCGTGAAACTCTCCCCCTCGATGATTAAACAGGTGAAACTCTTCAATTTTCTCTACCCTCTTTTTTTTTCTTTTTTTTTTTGTAACCCGGGATTCTCTTCCCTCTTTTTATATAGGTCTAATGTCCTAAAAATCCTCAAATTTTAAATCCAGTTTTAATTTTATCTCTAACTTCCTTATCTAAAAAAAAATCCTCAACCTTTGATCTTGTTTTGAATCTGCCCTCAATTTTTTTGTCTAAAAAAATCCTAAACTCTTTGCTGAACATTTTTTATCTAGAAAATCACTAACCAATCTCAAATTTGCCTCGTTAACCTTATGTTCAAAAACATTGTTAGTTGCTCGATGTGGCATTTCTATAGCAGAAAAAAGATCCAAAATGAAATTGTGTTTGATCAAGAAATTAGGAATCAGTTCACCTAGATTAGTTCGCTTATTCGATTCACCAGCAAAAAGGGGCACGCAAATATGTGCTTGATTTAGATTATCTAAGGAAATGAATTTGATTTTTTAAAGGGTCAAAAACATTTAGGCACTGGACTAGGCATGCCCAACGTCACCGTCTCAACGCTCTGTATATATTTATTTATCCTGAGTACATCTCTGGAAAAGATTGGACCGTAGGAATCTTTGACTCTTTCTCTCTCTCCCCCAAACTTTCAATCTTTTCCTGCAAATCCATGTCACGGTCATGTCCCAAATCTCTCTCTCTCTCTCTCTCTCCACTTTTCATCCTCCCAACAAATCCACCGTTTTATTTATGTGTATTGAAATTTGAACAGACCCTGTATTATTATCTTTGGATTCTATTGTGCATCGAGACTTCAACCACGTGAAGGCAACGACTCCAAGCACGCGGTTGCGGTTCCCGGTAAATGAATTACTTATTTACATGTAGCTTGACAAGTTTGACTTATCGGTGCGATTATGGTTGCCAACTTGGTTTCATTATATAAATCAAACCACAAGAGAATGGGCAACAAGAACGCATTTCCCGTTTTTTGAGAGGCTTTCCAATTTTTTTCTGTATCAGACTTGGAAGCGAAAGTCAAAGGTAGAGGCAAAGCAAAGACGAAATGCATCGTCTCATTTTTGGGCATCCTTTCACTGAGCTCGTGGCACTGATCCTTCTCCCTGGGCTCGCGTTCTATTTTATCAATAAGAAGAAAGCTAGTGTGCACAGGAATGCAAAAAATGCTGATACTGGTGCATTCGGTTCGTTGACTGCACTGACAGAGACTAATTCTGGCAGATCTAGTTTGTCTCCAGCGGAAACTAAGGACGGTGCATCGAGCTCGTCTCTGAAGGAAACTACTTCTGGTGGATCTAGTTTGTCTCTAATGGAAACTAAACCTAGTGGATCTACTTCGTCTCCAACAAAAACTAAATCCGGTGGATCTAGCTCATCTCCTATAGAAACTAACAACAATGCAAATAGTTCGTCTCTGACAGATTCTAAATCCAGTGGATCTCATTCTTCTCCGACAGAAACTTATAACGACGCATCTAGTTCGTCTTTATCTCCGATAGAAATTAATTCCGGTGGATCTAGTTCGTCTTCAACAAAGACTAACAACAGTGCATCTAGTTCATTGCCTGGAAAATGCTATGAGGTGTTCTTGAGTTCTAGAGGCCCAGATACTCAATCTGGTTTCACCGATCACCTCTATAAAGGGCTCCTTGATGCCAGAATTGATGCTTTCAGAGACAATGATGAGCTCTGCCATGGTGAGGACATCAAACCAGTGCTTATGGAAGCCATCACGAGTAGTAAGATCCTAATCCCCATTTTCTCCATGGATTATGTTAAAAGTAGTCAGTGCCTAGATGAACTTGTTCAAATAATGGAGTGCAAGAATAATAACGAGCAGATAGTGTTGCCTATATTCTACAAAGTGAAACCAGTTGAAGTGCGACATCAAATTGGGAGGTTTGGAGAGGCATTTCATAAGCGCGAGAGTCTTTTATGTGAGAGGTCTTCTTTCAACCCAATGACTTTGGAGAAATGGAAGAAAGCATTCGATGAAGTTGTCACCCTGAAAGGATACGAAGCCCAAGGGTAAAATTTATCACCAAAACGTTGTCTATTTTCTCTTTACGTGCGTGGGAGTTTACCAGTTGTTCTAAGTCTTTTCTTCCTCTTTTTTTTTGGGTATGCTGGTTGTTCTAATTCGCATCTGCTTCATATAAACTGCAGGACCTAGCTGGCAGTAAGACCCTACGTTGCATGAATTCTACAAGTTATTCTTTCTTTTTCAGTTTTTTTTGCTTTAATGGTATTGACCAATCTAATTATAAATTTTGTTGTTCTGATCCCGTTCACTTGAATGATAAGATGTTTTAAACGAATTTGTACTCTTATATCAAAATATTTTGTAATATTGTGCCATTTTTTAATATTTATGGGGTACGTTACATTAATCTTTGTCACAAACTTTTCTAATTACACATTTATTTGAGATTAATGGTACAATTTATTGGCATTTTTATTTGAAAATAACATCGTAGGGTCCAAGCTTTGCCATAATTCTTTATCTTCCCAAGTTACATTTATTAAATCATTGATATCGTTGATTAGTTGCTATTAAAATTATTTTACAAAAGATATATTTCATTGGTTATATAAGATGATGGTAAAGAAATGATTATTTTTATTATATGTCTGTTTAAATAATTTTCAAAGCATTTCCTATCTTCAACAAGTAATTTCTATCTCATGTACCTGCACATACAATGTCCTTATATTGGATAAAATTTATTCTTTTACTTCGCTATAAACTCAATATTAGATCATTTAAAATCATAGAACATAGATACTCAAAAGGAAAATAAAGTACAACCCATTATCATCCCTAGAGGCAACGAAAACTGACAAGAGCACCATTCTAGAATGATACTAAATTCACAACACGAGTAGAAACTTACAAGCCTATAGAATTGCGCAAACAAAAAGAAATCACTTCAATTGCAATCAGGTAGTTCACAATATCGCAATTTGAATAGCTTTTCGGATTGGTATTACAGGACCCGAAATCATCCTCCATCAAAAGTTATGACTTGTTTATTAATTGATGGCTGACTCTCATATTGGCTGGCTTATTAGATTTTTTGCTTATTCAAACGCTCTAGAAAATTTTCGTCAAATTCACGTCATCCCTAATATCTTTAATATATGACAAGTTTAAAATTTGGTTCAAATCCATAACATAGACAATATTCAAAATGCATAAGCGATTCCCTCAAGTTTCTTTTGCTTGATAAAATATGTTGGAGTAATAATAGAATGGCCACGCCATGCGAAGCAACCACCAGCATTTTCCATTTTAGTCTTAGCATATATGATAATATATGGAGGTGTGACACAAAACGATTCTTAAAATTTTTCAATCTATCCCTAGATTTATTTATTATGGTGTTCTCAATAGATAAACAATATAATTATTGTTGCCCCATATTTGAACTCTTCACACTGGACAGGTATGAAGCAAAGTTGGTGAAAAAGATTGTTCGAAGAGCATTGAGCGAATTGAAGAAAAAGTTTGAGTTGATTGTTTCTGAGAATTTGGTTGGAATTGATACTCGTGTGAAGGTGGTCAAGAAATTTGTAGATAATAACTCTCATGCCACCCTATTTATTGGAATCCATGGAATGGGAGGCATTGGTAAGACTACTCTTGCTAAAGCCATTTACGACAAGCTCTCCGACCAATTTGAGCATCGTAGCTTCATTGCTGATATAAGGGAATCGTGGAAGCATAATGGTGTACTTTATTTACAGAATCGGTTAATCGAAGATATATTGAATAGAAAATATGAAGTTTCCACTAAGGACGAAGGGATTGAGTTCATCTCCTCCAGGTTTAAAGGTAAAAAGGTCCTCGTTATTCTTGATGATGTGGATAATGTTGGTCAGGTGAAATGTTTGGCTGGTAATCATGATTGGTTTTCTTGGGGAAGTAGGATCATTATTACTGCTAGAAACAAGGGGATTCTTGAAGCAGCTGGGGTGGACCGCAAATATGACCTAAAGGAATTGGGTTATGACCAATCCTTGATTCTATTTAGCAAACATGCGTTTCGAAGGAAATTTCCTCCGAGTGAATTTGAGGGCCTCACTCATGAAGTTGTATCCACCGCCGGAGGATTTCCCTTATCACTTGAGGTTTTAGGTTCATTATTGTGTGGAAAAGAGTCAAAAGAATGGAGAGAGATGATAAAAAAGTTAAAAAAGGTCCCATGTATAGAAGTGCAAGAAAAGTTAAGGATAAGTTATGATGCATTAGACTATGAACAAAAACAAATATTTCTGGATATCGCTTGCTTTCTCACTGGCACTAACAGTAGAATCTCATTCTACATGTGGGATGCTTGTGGCTTTTTTCCAGGGGAGAATATTGAAGTATTAATATTTATGTCATTAATAAAAATTGGAGATAATCATGAGTTCCGAATGCATGACCAATTGAGAGATCTTGGTAGGACAATTGTTTGCGAGGGAAACCAGCAGCATCCTTGGCACCGTAGCAGGTTATGGGACTTTGAGGAAGTCTTGAAAGTGCTAAAGAGAAATAAGGTAACCATTTCTCTTCTTTGGTTCCCTCAGTCCATGTTCTATTGTCAGAGTAATGTTGATCCTCTACTTATTGCTTGCTCTAGTGAACATAGAACCTTCTGATATTAGTATCCTCATTCGTTTCATTGACATGATTGGAAATTTGGAGGTTGCTCTCTCTTAGTAAGTATTGCAACTTATATAAGATATTTCTTAAACAAGGGTATATTACGAAGTTATCTCTAAGGATGAGGTACTTTCAATTTTTTTTGGATACTTGATATGGGTATTCTATACTGACAAAAATCCTGAATTTTTAATTTTTTTTTTTTTGTTGGATAATTGATAGGGGTATTCTATACTGACAAAAATCCTGAATTTCTATATTGATTCAGTCGCGCCCTTGACTATGCTACTGTAAATTATAACTACTCAGGAAACACAGATCTTATGTTAGAATAAATATAATAGGACTAATGATGCCCGCATTTCACATGAAATTTTAGTCGCTATTCCATAATGGAGAATGGAGGGAAACTTATTTTATGTAATATTACGTTAGGCATTCCATTTACCAATATTCATAGGACAAGGTCTGATTTAAAACTCGGTGAATTAAATAGGAACAAAAAGTCGTTAAATATCACATATGCGTGTGTCTATATTTATATATATAATAGTAAGCGCATTTTATGCAATGACCATCAGAAATTTTTCTATGTAAATAGTCAAAGAGATATATACACTAAAATTCTATTTTGTATAATTAAGTATGTGATTGTATTTTCATTTGTGAAATTAATCATAATTATGACTACTGCTTTTTATATATCATTTGGTTTGACTCAAGTTTTTGCTCAAAAGACGCACACTTATTTGCAATCCCAACGTGTGACTTATGTAGCCAATTCACATAATAACAAATTCAAAGCCATTGTCTACATATTATGTGTTTCTGACTCCATGATAAAACAAACTACTAACCAAAAGAAAAATGAATATGCTGTATGTTTTATATACAATTATGATGGTGTGGCTAAATTTTACAACTAAAAAGGTACATTTTATATAATTATTCCAGTATTTTTGCATGATTCCGTTTCGCTCTTCATCCATGTTTCTATGACAAGTTGAAATCTTAGTGCTTTTTATAAAAATGATATTAAGTTCTTTCCAGTTTATTCCAACAAAAATGAAAATATCCAGAGCTATTTTCATGTATATGAAACGACCACAATATGCATCACTGCCAATCGAAAAACAAATTAATATCCTTCTTTATTTTGAAAAAGTACTGCTACCCCTTGTTAGTCCTGAGTGATGGAGGCTAGGTTAGCCGCTTAACTCCCGACCTCTTATTTTTTGCAATCATGTAGAAACCTCAGAAGGATCCTCCAGCGTATGCTCGATCGAAATGCGACTTGAGATTGACCAAGGAAATGAAGAATTTCCTTCACATCCTTCTTCTTGAGTGGTACACTGTAGAAAGATCTCTTGTCCAAAATGTCCTTTAACATAACAAAGCCACGTGATAGTCACGCAATGCTCTCCTTTGTTGAAGTGTTTATGAAAAAAATTGAGACAAGTTCACCAGAAGTTTTAAAACTTATTAGGAAAGTGTAATTGAATTCTAAAATTTTCAAAAAAAAATTTAATTAAATCCTAAAACTTATTAAAAAAGTATAAGTAATGAGTAGTCAGCCCAATAAAAATGGTACAACTTTTTTGCACGTGGATAAAGATGACACGAGTTGACAAAATCCCAAAAAGAAGCCCAGCTTTTGAATGTGGGATGAAAATATCATTACCTTTCAAACTCATCCTTCACTCATGGTACAAAAATGACCCTCACGCCATCCTACGTAGCTCATTGTGCGAACAATGCACAATGAACGACGTTAATGATGACCACAATTTGTTTTTTATTTACATAAAGCCAGGAATTTGTAACAAAAATTATAAACAAAGTTTGCTAACAATATAATAAGATAAAACACGACATCTTTTTTGGTGTGGGTTGACATGGCTCACTGTATATGTTAGCATAGTGAGCAATGCAGGCTACCCGTGGTGATTTAATGATGATAATGGATGAAATTTGTAACAAGTGTCAGCTTTGTCCTACAGTTTAATAGTTGCGCTATTTTTGTTATGTTTCAAAGGTTATGTTATTTTTATTGTAGAAGGTTAGCCTTTATACACTTTTGAAAGGTTTTGTTACTTCTGTCCTAAGCACAAAAGGTTGGGCTTAATTTCGGGATTCGGCCAAGCTCCAGTTATCGGTTTCTGGAGGTGAAAAAATTTACACGCCACACAAAGAAATCTTGAAGACAGATAGGGTATCTCGATATTTTGAGATCTCGATATTTTGAGAGGGAAGTTTATGGGGGAAATGACTAATGTGAGAGTATAATTTCTGTTGAAGATTTCCTCCCTATTATTTTATTGTTACTCTTCTCTTAGATTCCTTTTAGGTGCGGAGATCTAATTCCTTCAAATTATTATGTCGTTCACCTATGAGTATCCATTAAATCTTCTACAACATTGTGCAGTACAATAACAAAATTTCTGGTTCAAAGAAACTGACATGTGGAAATCCATGAACTTTCTGTATTACTTCTTGACTTCTCGTGCATAAGTGATTTTTTCTTTTGGCTTGTTAAAGCTTGCTGCACATTTGGCTCTTAAGAATGACTATTCTATTTCCAATTTATTCTGATGAAGCAATTACTTTGTTCAAAAATAAATTAGAGTTTACTATTCTCTCACAATCAGGAATAGTATTCCTGGGGGACCAAGGAAAAACTATTCATGTAGCCAAGAACAGCTTCAATTTTCACATTTCAAAAATGCTTTGCACTTTCAACAGTTAATCTTTTTAACGTACATCAAGTTATTAGGGTCTGTTTATTATATTTATTATACTTGATTAACCCATCTATTTATGATTATGATTATACCAAATTGAAATCTATAGCTAAACTAAAATTTATGATAAAATAATAAGTTGGAGAGAATATTAACATAACTAATATTATTGTCTTAGTTACTTATGATTAGAAAATAAACAATTAATAATATTTCAAGTTACTACCAGTAAAAAAATAAGTACATAATATACTAATATAACTACTGTCACAATATTCAGTTTCTTGTAATTCGATTTACTCCATTGGAAAATAAAAGTACTTGTTTTTTTATTATTATTATTAATCACGTAAGTAGCACAATCGAGTAATGTACACGAAATGAATATGAAAGTTACAGAAAGAAAAATATATATATTTCTATTAAAATTGATCAAATCAACTTTGATTTTGCACATTGCAATTTGATTAATTTCCCTGCATTGCACGCATGTCTTCACTAGTATGGTAATGAAGCCACAGTACCAGAAAGAAGAAGATTACAAGTCTACTAGCCACAACATCATAATTTTTTTTAAGATCTGAATCCATACGGTCAAATTTCAAAATGGAAAATGAAATCCTTCACTTTGTTAGCCTTTATAAATATTGCTTATTGGCGTAAAAAGAAAAATCATATCTTCGCATTGCTGGTCTCTTGAACACATCAATAGACATCAATCGCGATATGAACAAATAATATTAGATTACTTTAGTTGGATTTAGTATTAATAAACGTTGATTCTTGCTTGCAGGGAACAGACAAGATTGAGGCCATTGATCTAAGTAAAGGCAACTCAGAAGGCCTCGGCAAAATAGCCGAGCGAGATGGCAACAATTACACAGCAGAACAATTCAAAAAATTGACGAGTCTAAGATTCCTTTTCATGAAAGGGGCACATCTCAGTGGAGATTTTGAGGACTCAATGGAGGAGTTAAAATGGCTTCAATGGCAAGAATGTCCCGCGAGTTTTGAAGTAAACAATTTTCACATGCAAGAATTAGTTGTACTCGAATTGCCAAGAAGTAAGATAAATGAGAAATGGGAAGGATGGAGTTTTTTCAAGGTAAGAATTAAAGTCTTTTTTTTTCCACTCCTTTTATGCTTTCTTTTGAATCATAATGACTCTACACTCACCCATCGACATTCATTATTGTTTTCTTTTCTTTTTTGGTAGATGGCAGAGAAGCTTAAATATCTAGACCTTTCATATTGTGACTCCTTGGAAAATGCTGACTTCCTCTCAGCTTTTGAGAAGTTAGAGGTTCTCATCCTCAGTGGGTGTGGGGGGCAGAAGCGAATCGATGCTTCCATTGAAGACACAGAGGGCCTCCTTCGCTTGGAGCTAGGCTCGTCCCGCGCGCTTCATCTCGCGATAGGCGCTGATGCAGGTGCCGAACGCCCCGTTCCTCGTTTCTGCCTCAGGGAGCTTCCAGCAGAATTAGGTAAATTAAAAGCACTGCAGCAACTCTATCTACGAGATACTACATCCCTTTCTGCATTACCAGATAGCATAGGGTCTTTGGAGAATCTAGAGATTCTAGATATTACTTACAGTGGTATAGAAGAATTACCCAATGGTATTGGGAGTCTGAGAAAGCTTCGAGAGTTACGTGCTTCCTGGTGCAGAAATTTGAAAGGGATAATGGTAGAAAGCATGTGTAATCTTTCTTCCCTACAACACCTTGAATTTACATACTGCTTCAAGCTCCAATCGCTGCCGGACCTTCCTTCCGGCTTAACAGATTTGGGTGTCACCTGTCGAAGTCGCAAATTGCCTTCGCTTTCCCACCTAGCCCATCTCAAGGAACTAAGGGTTAGCAGTTGCGGATTTATCCAGTGCATCCAGGAGCTTCCATCAACGCAATTAAAGAGTTCAGAATGCTCCCAACTGACGGACATTGAAGAATCGGAATCACCACAATCCCTGAACATGCCCTTCAGGGTGAAACTCTTGGAAGTCGGGAGCTGTGGATCTATCGAAATGCTGGACGTTTCACAGTTTATCCATCTAAGGACATTATATGTCTACAGTTGTGAGAATCTACTTGAAGTTCGAGCTCTTGACAATTTGATATATTTGGAAAGCTTGCATATTGGATTCTGCGATTCAATCAAACGGTTGGACTTTCCAAAACTCGAGGGTCTAAAGGAATTGAATGTTAGGAAATGCCACAAATTAGCCGAAATTCAAGGCCTTGATAGGTTGGAGTACTTGGAAAGGCTAGATATCGAAAGATGCACTTCAATTGAAAGGTTAGAGCTTCCAAAATTTGGGATGCTGAAGAAATTAAGGGCTACAAGTTGCAAAAACTTAGCCGAAATTGAAGGCCTTGATAAGTCAGAGTATTTGGAAAGTTTAGATATCAACAAGTGCACTTTAATTGAAAGGCTAGACCTTCCAAAATCCGGGAGGCTAAAGGAATTACAAGCTAGAGATTGCGTAAACTTAGCCGAAATTCAAGGCCTTAATCGGTCGAAGTATTTGGAAGGGCTAGGTATTGCATGGTGCACTTCAATGGAAAGGCTAGACCTTCCAAAATTCGGGATGCTGAAGAAATTAGAGGCTTGGTGTTGCAAAAACTTAGCTGAAATTCAAGGGCTTGATAGTTTGGAGTATTTAGAAAGTCTAAATATCTCTCAGTGCACTTCAATTCAAAGGCTACTCCTTCCAAAATCTCTGAAGATATTAGAAGCTAGAGAATGTAAAAACTTGGTCGAAATTCAGGGCCTTGATAGGTTGGAGTCTTTGGAAGAATTGAATATCATTGGATGCAAGTCACTCCAAAGAATTCCACAATTATCTAAAACTCGGATTTATCGACATTATGAGATTACAAGTGCCAAAAAAAGCGTATCATATGTATAATATAGGGACGACTAGGGATCGAATGACTTGAATGAGGGATCCACATTTTCTAATGAAGGTACATAAAGCAGGTAATTGACCTATGCTCTTTGGAGATCTACTGCGCAATTTCAATTTAAATTTCCCTCTTGCAATATCTTTCAAGATTTATGATCTTGTCATTATTATTTCCTGGGTGATAGTGTCACCATTGTTTTCTTACTTGAATTCAAGGAATCCAGGGGGAGATGTTCATGGAAGTTAATGTGTGCTTTGGCAAAATGGTTCTGCTTATCATGTCAGTAGCGGAAATAGATGATAAGGCTTTCAAAGCGCATCATTTGACATAAGTTTTCAACTAAGATCCTTCATCCTATGCAGAAAAATAGAGATTCTCGACATCTGATTGATTTTGGAACGCTGGAAGTGCTGAAAAACTGATGTGTACAGGTTTTTGATAGCATGCCAAAAGTCATTGTATAGGTCAAAGCAAATGCTAAATGAAGGACCCTATATGGCAATCCTTCTAATGTGAGGTTTTAGTTTGCTCTACGCTCATCATGTAGTTTATGACTGCATATTTCTAAGTACACTTAAGAGTGAATTTACAATGCAAAAGAAGCATGTTGATATGGCATCCCTTAGTATGCATATGCTTCTAACTTGGGATAAAATTTGTCCAACCATTGTGTTCCATCTGTTTTATCTTATAGAACTGTCTTCATTAGGAGATTAAGATAATCATATTAATTTAGAAGTGCTCAATGCAAGCACAAGCTCTTCGCCTAGTGGTGTGGTCGTGAGTGAACTAGCAAACATGGTAGAAGCAAAAACATCTTGAAATATTTGGATCAATTGAGAAAATTACAATTTGAATTTTTCTGACCATGGATCCATGTTCATTTAGTTTGAATCCAGGGTATACCTACTCCAAGCCTCCCAAAGAATGCATCTTGATGTTTGTAGAGTGGGTAAAGCCATCTGTCATATACTTGAACTATTGAGTCAGGCAATACATTAACTAGAATGTCTTTTGACATAATCTGATGTGCTATGAAATGATTGCGTATATTGTGCATAAGCTCTTGTTAGTGCACTTGCTTAAAAGAAAAACACAGGAAGCATTTCCTTAAGTTTCCTGAGGAAACTTTTCAGTATCCTATATGCCATTTGAAAACTGTCTTGCATTAATTCTAACGCATCAATAGCACATAATGATAAGGAAAATAGTCATAGTATGTCCCACAAAAGAAAGCATCTTCAGTTGAATACACTATGCTAATTTGATCAAAACTTTTGTGGTTGATGACGTTAGAAGCCCCATTAGTTGGATCCAAAGAGTTCAAAAAGAATATCAAGTCTGACAAACGGAGTTCCTTAAACTTTGGAGTATTATTAGCAGTCCGTTGATGTTAGTTACTGGATTGATTTCGTCTGACTCACTGGCAGGATTCGAATATCATTCCACCGGTTGATGTAAATGTTGTGGCATCCCAGAGAGCTTTCAGAAGGCACTTCTAAAAGGAATTGAAATCATAGAAGGATGAGGAGCTCCACATTTCTTGAACTTCTCCGAACCCTGACAATGCATCCTTGGAATGGTAAAAGTTATTTGCATGTTGTCAGGCCACGTTTCCTTTGGGTTCTTTGAACTCTAACCTTCACAAGCCCTCTTTTAGCTTGCATCCCTGTGATTTGTTATAGTGTTGGTGCTGTGTTTTCAGCTGCTCGCAGAGCTTTAGCTATGGAAACTGGCAAAGGACCATAGTGTGTTGTGCTTCCATTTCAGCTTCAGTTTGAAAAACCATTGGCTTCTCAGGTTTAGCTCCCAGTGTTCTTCTATGACCTAATGGGCGGTCAACTTGATTGGTCCGAATCAGTTTTGTGAAGTTTGCTTGATTTTTTATTGGTAGATGAAGATGACGGAGTGGAAACCAAAGAAGTGTTTGCTAGCGACAGTCACAGAGGACTCAAAGGTGTTGCTTGATCGCTTCAATTGGCAGAGGTCGTGGACAGTCTCCTTGTAATTGCTTCAAAGAGAGAAAGTTTGTCAGCTTACTATTCTTTGGATACTACGAAGTATGTTAAGTTTAGTATTGCTTTCATATACTCTAGCAATTATTTTGGTAGGCCTCCACTGCGTTGTGCTACCCATTTGTGTGCCAGAGAATTCTAATACTGTGGTTTAATGGAACTGGTCATGCTTTAAATGCAAAGTGATATGCTGTCAACTTGGTATTGTTTTCTAGCAGCTAGATCTGCTTTAATCCAATGTGACTGAATTAGTTGCTAAACTAATGATATGCAATTGTAAATGACTCCTGGTTTGTGGGTTAGTTCTTCATTTCATGTCATCTTGTTACCATCCCCATAAATACTTAGAGCACTTCAACTAGATAAGGTTGACTAAAGGTAAGGTGGCCTGTTGGGTGTCAACCGTGGTTTTTGTTGGTCCGTCACTATTTTAGCTATTCACATGACAACAAGGGTTAAAATTAACGGGTTGATTGTCATTTCTCATTGAATTGGAAGGTTCTCACTTTTCGAAAGCTCAATTGTAATTTCTTGCGCTTTTCCGCCTTGATGTGTTCTGTCAGTCACGTCAACGAGATGCCTTACATACATTATTGCACTGGAGAATTACTGCAATTTGGAGGATTTGGGGACAGTGAATATCTACAAAGGATAGTGGTGGAGGAATTTCAACAGATGGAACATAGGTATTAGCAAAAGAATTAGAAATGTGAAATGTAATAGAATCTTGCTCTTGCATAGAAGTCTTACCTGAATGTGTTGTTTATTGCTCTTTTATTGTAGATTCTTCATCTGAATGCTATATCTAGTTTTCCATGCATAAGTGTTCTTACACATGCCATCTCTGTGGGAGAAATATGAATTATGGGACAAAACATTACTGTTATCTGTTATTTGAAGTGATTGCTTCTTCCCTCCTTTCAAGTCTGGTCCTCATGGCTGATATTTGTACCAAATGCGAAATTCTCGATCTCTTTGTATGCATAACAGGAGTTTGAGTATGATTGCCCCTGTTCAAAATTGGTTTGTGAGAACATTGCAATCCTTTACTTAAAAGCTTGTGCTTTTGGTGTTACCCAACTCATCAATTATTTGAGTTTGTCTGTAGATCTTACTATCCATTTTCCTATTACCGTAAAATTTTACAAATATTTTTCATTCCCTTGCTTGATTAGCCAAAACTTTGAGACTATAATGTGAGAAGGAGAAAAAGAAACGGAAACCTTTGGGGGTAGGGTGTTGTCTTCTGGGTTTTGTAGTCAGTGATTTTTCACTTACCCTTTTCCTAACATTTTAGTGTTTCATATTTGATCTCAGGTTGATTACTTGACAATGTAATTGGAACTTAAGTTGGGTGATCTTGTCGGATTGGGCTTTCTGTTTAGCTTATGATTATTGTGTCTGGAAAAGCAGTATCTCATTTCTCTAGATTAGGAAATAATTTAGTCATTACAGTTTCAAGGAAGCTGCCAAGATGCCTTTTTTACTATTTATAAAAGAAATTCTTGATATGAATTTATTGCCACAATTTCTTCCTATGTCTATTTTACCATCCACCGGATATGTTCCCATTTCACTGTCCTTCAATGAGTTATATACCTTTAATCTGAAACTACAATTTTCTCCAGAGATCTACATGTGCAGAGTACAACTGCTTTGTTTCTTTGTATGAATCTATAGGATGCCTCTGAATTGGCTTCATCTAATGGAATCATGAAATTGGATTTACAGATTATACCTCCTTCCAAATAGTCTTTTTTAGATGTTACAAACGGTATAGCAGTGGTGAGGTGATTTGTGAATGATTCAAGCAATGTGAAGCAGAGAAGGCCTTTGGAAGCGATCTTGTTGTGCATCCCTCCTAATTACTATTGTGTGGATTTGGCTCTGTATAAGGTAAGATCCTGGCATATCATATTTTAAACCCTTCTTTGCAGATGTGGCTAATATATTCTGTTGGAAACAGGAACATCGAATTGTTATGCTGCTAAATAAGATGAATGTGCTCGTGAAAACTTGGGAGATGCCTGGATGATGATCTTGCAGGCCAATGACCTTCCATTAGTGCACCCACTTCTGCAATAAACTGGGAATTGTACCAACTGAAGGTAACTTGTGCATTCAAAGCTTGCATATTGATTCCTTACTTGTGATAAGTATGGGATGCTCCTGAGTTCTATGTGTTCCAATACATGTTAATTCACTATTTAAGACATTAGTGGCAAAATGAAAAGAAAAAATGAGGATATTGTGCTTTTTGTTCGAGTCTGGTTTCACAGCAGAAACAGTAGCGGTCAAGAACTGGTGTTATTGACCCTGTTGAACAAGTGACCAGGTGTACTGTCAATTGGTAACCCAGTGAACTTGTCAACTAGTCCGGACCTGTTCTGGGCTTTCCAAAATCTTAGAGAAAGAGTGTTCAACCTCTTGTATAGACATTTGTTCTTTTGTTCTTCCTATTTGTTAGTATTTGCTCTCCTCATCAGCACAAGGAGTAGCAGCTCAGTTTTTCCTCCTATGCGCATTTACATGCCATTTCATGCTGCAATTTTATAGGATGTTTTACTTTATGACTTACCATAACTTCAAAAGTTCCTACATATCTTGACAGTTAGGAGCCTTGTACTTTTATGTATGTTAAGAAATGTGCATTTGATGACCCTAATGGGTTAGTAGTGCCACTTTTGCTTCTATTTTGTGAGAACACTTCTGCTCAGTTGTCTCATTCTACCTCCTAAAATACTAACCCAGTGAAATTACACATCTAGCACTCTATCTTACACTGAATGAGAAGATTTGCAGCATTCCCCATACTGCAGTTCCCCCTTGTTAATAATTTTTCACACCGACATACAATCGAGTAAAGGATCGATTCATTGCCATGCCATAAATTGTATACTCTGAAAACTATTTTTTGGAGCTTCTTATCATGTCCATTTGCAGTTTGGATGTTTGGAAACTTATTATTGCCCATAGTCTTTCCTTTCTGTATCATTGTTTGATAAACCCGCTAGTGTCAGTAACAAATTTATCTCATGGACTAGGTGGTGGAACCGAATTAATCCTGTTGATGCTCCTTACTAAATTTCCACTTTTACAACCTACTCTTAAGTTCAAATATGACTGGTGTTGGTACATTGCGGTCGTGCCTCTCTAATGGACCGTTTCATGTTTGTTTCGATGGTTGGAAACGTGCAAATTTATGCTTCAAAGAAGGGTTTTTTTTAATGGAAAAAGAAAAGTACAATGGTATTAGGTTTTCCTATTAATTTAGATCAATTGGGAGGTCAAAGTGCGAAAAAGATGAATCTTAGTGGCTAGACAAATACAAAAAGAATAATTATCTTCTTATGATGGTCAGAGTTACTGAGTGAGAATTAGTACGTACATGTTCATGATGATAGATGCTATCATGGTATTTAGTATATCAAGATATTGTAGAGCATTCATGGTTCTCATGCATACCATAGCCTCTTAAGGTACACAAGTATTGCTTTGGCCTGTGTTTTAGCGTGATGCAAGTATTGTACTTATTACTTTTACCCTACAGAGCTTTCAAAACATCACATTAGTTATGGCCATATTATAGGAACATCGGAATGAAATCAAGTTAATTTTTTTTTTTTTTGGCGACAGCAAGTAGGGGCACGGCTTGTGTTTTGGCTGCAAGAAAGCGGGCCCTGGTCTACATACTTGGACAAGCATGAAGATGAAATCTCAGATTCAGAATGAACGTCTGTTTGTGAACTTGCGGCGGTAATGTTCATGTTGCTCTTGTGGGTGGACCTCTAATGCTTGAAGCTGCAGGAGGCATCAGTGTGAGAAGCAACGCATATGTGCTTTTTGACTGAAGCTCTTAGGCTCCACCCTTTCTGGAGAGTTATAATTTATGCCTGCCATGAACATTTTCTGCTAGGCGGGCATTCATTGAAGAGAAAAAGCGGAGTGAAAGTTACCTCTTTATCTATTGAGTTAAATAGAATCGATTGAAAGATATTGACCCATGGCTTCTATCTGGGTGGATAACTGTCTTCATGGTATTTCTGCAAGCTTTGACAGCTATTCATAGTGCCCAACTTTTGCGTCATGCCTATATGTTTATTATTTCCGTATATAAGAGAACCAAATGTCCGGTTTGGATTGTTTGTACTTCGGGTTGAATGGATTACATGGTGTAGTCAATCCACAAACTTTGCATTTGAATGTTGAAATCTCTCACTTAAAATTTACTCACGTCTCCATGCATCACTGTTAAATGATGCATCCAATCCAATGTACAAAACCCTCGTGTGAAAGGGCCAATCTTCGGGATTACTATAATCGATATGACTGACTAGATATATAGTGACAAGGTGGCATTAAAGAACAAATACTATCTTCCAATATGAGAGATTTGAAATTTGCAATTAAATGGTAGATTTCAGATTATGAGATAATGTTTCATATTATTGAAAAGAGTATCATATAGCCAAAATACTTAATGATGTACAGATATACAAGAATCTAAAAATGTTTAATTTTATCATTCGTTCTCTAGGATTTATTGTCAATCTAAAGGAGAAACTCTTAAAGACGTAATAGCTTCGTGTTTGATCATATGCATCAAGATAGTAATCATATCCGTATATATGATTGTATGCATGTAAAATGTGCATATGTGATATTTATGTTCTTGTGTTTATTAATTATCTTTATGATAGCCTCTTGGTCAACTTTAGTTGAATCTACTATGAGATTAACCTGCTTTATTAATTTATTTGTATATCTTCATGTCATCAATGTACTCTTTCTCAATGCAAAATAAGTGCAGAAATAGTGACAACGACAATTAGTAATAAGACGAAACGATAAATATTACCAACAAAATAAATTATTGGTATTTGATCCACTACCAATGCAAACCGCGTATTAAATCAAACTATGCACAAACAGTCTTACCCAAGCTTGTTTTGGAGAGACTATAGTTAAAATTTTCAAGGACCAAGAAAACAAAAAGAGAAGGGCGGGATCATGAATACTAGTGGAATATGGAGAGAAGCTATACTATTGATAGGAAACGAAGAGAAGGCAATCTGTGTCTATCACTCATAATACCTTTGGCTAAACCCTCTATCATAGCTATTGTGTAATATTATAGAATTTGCTTCTGCTACTATTTTAGTAATTATAGAACTATGTTTGTAATTCTTAAACTATCTTAACGAATGGAGGATATTGAGCGAACTTAACATCATAATTTAATAGTATATGCATTCCGAAAAGTAGCTGTATTGCCTATGGATGGTAATGCCCATGGATGGCAACAAACAGGCAAGACTCAATACATAGTACTCGATCAATGTGGTTGCAATGCCGATGCAAAACTAGCGCATAATCTAAGCATGCTCTTTGAATGATATACCTTGTGTTCCTTACATTTGAAAAATTAGAGAACCTTTTGACGAAAGATGTTGAAAGAATTAGAGTAGAGAGATACCATCTAATGAAAAATTAGTAAACAAAGTTGTTCTGTCCACATATGAATAATGTTATGAATGATGATAGGGTCGTCCATAAACAAGTAACAAATATGGTCTCCTCTAAGAAAAAGTTACGATAAATTCTATCCGACAAAAAAGGTAAGAATATCTTCCATAGTGCGATAGTAAGAACGATCGAATCGAGCCTGGACTTTGTTTAGGTGGTTCATCTAACTGCACAATTCTGACACCTCTCTTCCTGATGGTGAAACCCCCATTGCATCACGGCTTCTATCTTGAGTAGTGAGAATTTTTAACGACGGATCATTTCCTTTGACTAGCCAACATCTATCAATCACAAGTTCTTTCAAGTTTCTTGAATAAATGTTGTTGTGATCCCTCCCCATGCGTGCAACTTTCAAACTTTCAATACTCAAGAATGGTGCTACCCATCAAAATCTTCTCGATCATGTCATCATACGCCTTGGCTTGGCAAATGGACAAAGACTTAAGCAAAGTCCAGCCGATCTTTGATTGTCTAACTCGATGTCACTTGTTGAGCAAGGAAGCGTAGCTCGATACCAATTGATGGGTGTGAAAGTGACATACTAGTAACACAGTAAAATTGTAATAGGCAACTTGAAACACACATATACTGGTACAAACATAACACTGAAAAAAATGATTATGTCACACAACTAGTATATACTATGAGTAGGAAAAGACCGCGCCCCACTATTATAGTTAATTTTCTCATGCCACTGTAAAATACTCAAAGCAAACTAGCTCCTACAAAGATACATTCTCTAAGACTTTGCTTGTGTTGTGTATCGAAGGGCCACTTGTTAAGCCCGATTATGGCCCAAACCGGCCCGGCTCGGCCCGTTATCAAATCCTCTCTCTCCCGCCTGTTCTTCCTCTTCCGCCATCTTTCTCTGCAAAATTCTCAAGCTTCCACTGCACTTCGTTACTCTCTCCCTCTTCAAGCTTTCTTCTAGGGTTTTCGGCCTCCACCCTCCACCACTAGCTCTCCATTTCTGGTCGCATTTGCCGCCACCGCCGCTTCCCTACGCTCCCTCGCGGCTTGCCCCAGCAGCTGGTGGCTGCGTTTTCGGCTGCTTCCGTAGCTTTTTCAGCTATGGAGACCGACGAAGGGTCGCGGCACGTGCTTCCCTTTCAGCTACAGTTCGACAAACCTCTGGCTTCTCAGGTTCGGCTCCGGTCCGCCTTCTTTCGCGACCTAATAATGGGCGGGTCGATTCGATTGTTTTCCCATTCGCTTTTGTGAGGTTTTTTGCTGGGTTCCTTCCGCTTGGCAGGTGAAGATGGCGGAATGGAATCCGGAGAAGGATTTGCTGGCGATGGTCACGGAGGACTCGAAAGTGGTGCTTCATCGCTTCAATTGGCAGAGGCTGTGGACAATCTCTCCTGGTAATTGCTTCGACTCGAGAAAGTTCTCCTTTTTTGTTATTCAGTGTGTTCGTTTCTTCAACGATGGCTTGGTGTGCGCCCTTTGAGTCATTGGCCTTATTCCTCCTTTGCTTTTCCTTAAATGTGCTACGATCCTTTTCCTCAAATAAACCACTTCAATTGCCAATCCAGTTCAAATTGCGTTTGATGGAGAGTTGGTGAATATAGAGGTGAAGTGCTTGAAAGTCTAAATGAGAACATGACGTTGAACTAAGGAGTTGGTGTCTTACACAAAAATGAAGAGTGAATGATGGTAATGGGAGGGAAAATTTGGATATGACATAGTTGCAAGTAAAGAATCCTGAGCTGATATTAGTTGAATGAAGGGATTTTTATTTACAGGTGCGACAGATTCCTATAAACTTCTAGATAATATTGGTGCCTTAGGAGATTTCCATAAGAGACAATCATTTAGACCAACCGGAAGTGTACCCGACTCCTGTACTGCTATCTTGTTGCCCTTTTTGTGCTACACCAGTCAAAGTGTTCATGAAGATAAAGAACTCAAATCGGAGGGGATGTCCTTTATGCTAGAAAGACTAGTTATGTCAGATGTAGAAATGCTTGATGCCCACTTGGAGTTGGCAGGTTTAACCCCTGCAAAATACCATCTCAATCTTGTCAGGCGGCTATACAGTTTTCCTTCAATTTCTGTTGGTGACTCTCGCGGTGTAATATTACTTCTGGCTCTGCTTCTTCCTATTCTTCTACTGATTGAGCATAATATTACTTCTGGCTCCTCCTCTTCCTCTTCTTATACTGATTGAGCGTTCCCTACAAGGAGAGATTTAGTATCGGCTGGAAAGTTTTTCACATTTTGTAATGCTAAAATTTAGAGTCTAGTATGGAAAGTTTCGCACATTTTGCATTACTTGAAGTTAATTTATCTTCTTCTGATTACAAGGGGCATTTTGTTACATCATTTTAATTAATCAAGTTTGTTGTTGGGAATTTAACTTGTGAATAGGATATATCTCAAGCTATGCTGCATACATGTATACATGGAGGGAGGAGTTGGAGAAAGCAAAGAGACTAGGAGGGTAGGGGGAGCTGCATCCAACTATGTTAAGTTCTTATATGACTTTATCTTTTGGTAATTCGAATTTGTAAGAGCTTAGGATTAGATGCGTAGCCTTGGTGGTTTTTTAATCTATTCTCACTTGAATAATTTAGATAGGAGGTAACATCTGAATGCTTCACGCATCATATTGCCTTTTGGATATGAAAAACATAGTCGAGTGCTTCTTGAACTAATCCTTGAGTGGTTTCTGTTGAGATGTTAAGTTGTAGATACTTGTACACTTGTGATCCTTCCTTGAAGTATGCTTTCATTGATCCACTCCACCTCGAGGTTCCAAAGCTGAGCAATAAGATTTGTTTTTGGATTGAGATAATAGATTGAAAGCTGCCAAAAAAATGTAGATTCCCTAGCTTTAGATGATCTACTAGCCCAAAGAAATCCATGTCAAGCTACCAATATCCCTTTCGGATATAGTATGCACTGTTATGATGTTTGCCTCACTTCCCAAATTTTGATTAGCATTTTCTCGGTTTATGTGTGTTCTCTGTTTTTCCTTTTTGTCTATTAATTTTATGGTGAACAAATTATTAATCCTCTCTCTTTCTATCTTTTTTTTTTTTTTTCCTTTTTTGGTTGTTGTTGTTGTTTATGAAATCATTTTTCTTTGCACATTCCATTTTATGTCGTTATACTGGATTATCTTAATTATTCTAATGTACTCCAGGTAAGTGTATAACATCATTATGCTGGCGTCCTGATGGCAAAGTTGTTGTCTTGGGACTAGAAGATGGTACAGTTTCACTGCATGACGTTGAAGTAAGTTTTCTACGTTATTACTTTAATGTTACCCTCACAACTTCTCAACTAGGAATCTTCCTGCAACAATTCCATATCATCAGAATGTGTTCTCCTCTAATCTCTCTTGCGAAAGATTCTGAATTGCTCAAAAGCTGCATGATGCATTGCAAACAGGAAGCTTGCTCAACAAACATATAGCTGCTCATAGAGATGGCAATCCATGTTCACGAGTCCTGTCTGCCAATGTCAAATTAACAGTGGACTGCTACATAGGTCAATCTGAGCATGAAAAGCTTAACAGATCTCACTAAAACACTCTTTTTGAACATGCCTCCTTTTTTAAATAGGTCAACAAACTACAAGAGATGAATAAACCATTTAACTAATTAAAGTGAATGGTTCATTCCAATCCAAGCATTACCAACACAGCATTTATAACTTGTACAATACATGCAATATGCATATCTTCGTCAATGTCATATAATTTTTAAAAAGAATAGCCATAAACTTACAAAGTCCTTGGTTTAGATGATATCGTGTATATATATATATATATATATATATCCATTTAACTAATTAGATTGAATGGTTCATTCCAATCCAAACATGACCGAGACAGCATATAGAAGCAGTCATCCATGACACGCTCATTTTCATCAAATTAATAGTTTCTTTCTATTATTTAAAGTGACATATGTCCAGTTCAGTCATATTAGGAAGGTAATAGTTTGGGTGTTTCCTAAATGACAGAATTTGTATGTGCCTCAATTATGCTTGTCTGTGGAAAAGTTCATAGATTACCGGTTATGTCATTAAGCTAGCTGTTTGGTCATAGGTACAATTGCTCAGAACTTGGCTGATGCTGCTGCAAAAGGTCTCTTTAAGATGTCTACTGATTTACTAATCATTATCCACTTCATGGATTATGTTTTGCTCTTGAAGAACTTATTTTTACATATGAATGTTATCTTACCAATCTAGCCATCTTTATGGAACTGTGGATATGCATTGTGCTCCTTTTTATATGCTAGTGCTTGCAGCAGTTATATGTACTGTGGTATACTTATTTCTAACTTGGTATAAATATTAAGCAGAATGGAAAACTGTTAAGAAGCTTGAAGTCCCATGCAGCAGCTGTGGTGTGTCTCAATTGGGAGGAGGATGCCCAAGTGAATAGAGTATGCATCTTTCAACTTAAGAAAGTTCATCTTACTTCTTGATCTTGACTCTTAACAGACAATATTTTATTGTTCATACCTTTCATGTTCTATCTAATACTTTGTTTGCAGTTAAGTAGTTATTTTATTCTGGTTTACTAAAATATTTCTTTTTAAAACTTAGAATCTTATTCAACAGCTACAATATGTATTTATGGAAGGTTTTTTGAATACTTATGTTTGGTGTCAGCTGTGAGTTGTTGATTTGCTGATTGTTGACTCTTTAACTTTAATCTCTTGTCATATTTATCTTCTTGTTCTTGTTTTTTTCCCATTGGAATGATATTTATCCATTTTTTAATAGGACACTTCTGGCAACTCTTTGGCATTTGAAGATCGCACTACTCGTTTCTTCCCTCCAGCTCCAAGAGTTCCTCGCATGCCTGGACTAGTATCTGGAGAAACTGGTTTAACTGACGATGGTCAAGATTCATTCGTAGAGCTCTCAAATTCTTCAAAGCAATGTTTCAATATCCTTTGCAGCGGAGATAAAGATGGGGTTTTGTGCTTCAGTATATTTGGTGTCTTTCCAATCGGAAATGTTGTAAGCCTCCTGTCTGTTCAGATCAAATAATAGCAGTATAGTCTATCAGATTCAGTCGATGACTACTTTCCTTTCTTGCTTTCATAGAGCAGTCTTTCTTAATAAATGGATCTGATGGCAGAAATCAGTATTGCCTGAAAGTAATGGGCTGGTTAATTAAACAACTATTCTAGGTGAAGTTATTCTTGTAAAAGTTCTAGATTTCACTTCCATTGGTCACTTCAGAGATGACACCTCTGACTTTTATACGGCACAATTATCCAAAGCTTTTGTTGTTTGCCCTGAGTGCTCCTTCTGTCTATACTGCAGTTGAAGCACCTAAAGGAGAATTTGGTGTCTGTCTGGGTTAGCCTGCTGTGCAGACTTTCTGCTGTTGTTTTAGACTCTTGAGTTTCTGCTCTTTTTTAGGGAGATTGAGAGAGCCTATACGACTGTCGGTTGGGGAAAGTGTTCTATGAGTGTGTATGCTTGTGTGTAGATAGTTCTCTCTGTGGGTGTGCAGCTATTAGAAGATTTAGAATTTTGGGTACTCTGAACTTTCCTGCATGTTTGGGTTTAGTACTGTTTCAACGTGAAAACATGATGAACTTCTCAACAGACATTTGATTAGTCTAGAAATGCATGCTGAAAAATTGTCCAAATCAGTATCATTTAGGTTCCTATCAGTTATCTCTTTAGTTACATGGAGCCAGTCCTTATAGTTACAATTCCTTGTTGGGACTTTCCCAAATGTACTTCCTAGGGTCCACTGCCTATCACCAGATCCATAAGTGTGGAGTATGGTTTCCTAGTGGGAGGTTTTTCAGATCTATATACAAGTTTGTGAATTGTCAATGACGATTTGATCACAATTTCTTGACTCGGTTGACTACCTAAAGTCAAGTCCAAAATCATTTACCTAGAACAGGTAATTTTCACTTTAAGATGAGATATTTTAGATGGAAAATTAAATTTTTTTTAATAGGAAGTCACTTGTTATGAAAATTGATGTAGCTCATTTAGCTCAATGTTGAGCTTCTGGGTTGTCTATATATATAAATTTGAAAAGATGCCAGTGGCAGGAATACTAAGTTTTGTTGGAACCACAATTTAGAACTGCTAATTTAAAGCCTTCCAAGTTGCAATGTGATGTAGACATTCTGTAGTCTGGTGTTGAGGTAAGTGCATTTAACAGCCTTCAGAAAAGTTGAATCAGAGCCTATACTGCACTTGTGCTGTTGCCCATGAAGTTTACATTTTTTGCTTAAGTTGTTGCTTCTCTCTGTTTTCTAGTTCCATCATTGACCTGACCTAAAAATGAATGTTATGGTGCTTGGTTGATCTTTAAGTTGACCTTGTAGAAATAGCACAGTTCCACTCTCCACTAGTTATTTTAGTTTGGAAGCTTTTTTAACTCTCTGTTTCGACTTTGTATAGTTGCTTTGTTATATTGAGTTCGCTATTTTTAGTTTGATAATCAGTCGCTTATTGCTTCTTGCTGTGTGATTGCCGTAATGCATGGGAATGTGCACCAGAATATACATGAATGTGATATTCCTACGACAACCAAGGACAGAGACACCGTTTGCCGACTTCTGAATGCGGCTGTGAGGAAGGTACACTAACATAGTTGCCTCTCAAGAGCCTTCATGTTTCTTCAACTAATGGGTTAATGATAGGAGGTCTTTTTGCTCTGCTTGGACTAATTTTATTTTCCTTCCTAATTAGTCTTCCAATATATTTCAACTTCACCAGATGTTAAATTGTCTTTTCTCTGGTTTTTCCCATGCATTAGGAAAAGAAAATACAAAATAAACCTTGAAAGACACTTTTTGAACAATTGGTGATCAAGCTAAACTTAAAGTTAAACAAAGGAACCTAGACTAAATGAAACAAAAAATTACTGTGAATTGTGCATAGTTTCTTGCTCAAAATGCTTTGGTGACCAGCAAAGAATTTCATTCACTTCGTGATATTTAAGTTATAGTGATCAGATACATTGTCTTATCATGAACACCTTATTGGAATTTGATAGAGAAACTATCGAGTAAAAGCTCAGTGGTAACTAAACATGTTTCTAAAAAATGTCAAACAGCTTGGATAATATTTTATAGACGTAAGATGCTGACTTTTTGCTAAACTTCAAATGTACCTACTGTAAGTTTATTCCTGTCATTGGATTATTCCAGATATCATGTCAGATGTTTCACCAGAGCAAGCTAACTGCCATGTAATTGTTATCATTAGGTGGTTTTATCCAAGGATCTTTGTCATTTGATGGTTGCATGCTCAGGAGAACTTGTTGAAGACATTGTTGAATCAAGAGGGTGTCAAACAGTTGGAGATAGTATGCATGGCTTTCATTGCTTAGTGCTTGATACTTCAATATTCCAAAAGAGGTAAAATTGCACTTGCATTTAGTGTTATTCAAATTTTAGGTGAAACTTTTTTTTTTTTTTAAAAGTTTGTGCAGTAGTAATTGGACTCCGTATTACAATTATATTAAAATTGTTCATGTGCACTGATATATGTTTCAGAGGTATCAATTTTGTTTGATTTTACGGAAAGTAAAACTCATATTAATTCAGGATATTATCATCAACCTTAAAATGAAACTGATGGTTAACATGGAGCAATTTTGAGGCATTTTTCTTGGAATTTACTCTACACTTTGCATGATAAAAGAACTTTCCTTCTGATAATTTTAAATGCCCAAGTTGACTTTACTTCATAGCCTGAATGATTTTATTCATGCTTGTTAAGGTTGTCACCCGACCTTCAAGTATCATACCATCTTTCCATAGAAACATCTAGAAATCAACGTAGTTCAGATGTTGAAAGTGATGGGACAAAATTGCAGGAGTTACTCTTGCAAAATTTTGAACATTGTTGCATGATTCAGAGAACATTTTTGTTCTCTACAATTAGAGGCCTGCCAAGTTTTTGATAACATTTTTGTTTTCGTTTTTATGGAAACTGGTTTCAAGGTTTTATCACAGAAAACTTGTTTGAGTGAAAATGATGTACATTCTAAGGATGACAATTGTGAGAATTTGTTTGTGTTCCATCACAATAAGAAAAGAGGCTTAGTTATTCCAAATCTCCACGTTTGCACATAGAATGTGAACGCTGAAAAGTTGTCTTCAGTTTCCAATTTTGATTTTAATAATAGTTTTCCTTTCAACTGTTTTCGAAGTGGTACCAAACACATTTTCTGGACCGTTTGCATTCTCAAATAAAATGAGAACAGATATCTGAGAATCTTTATCTGCCGAATGCCTCCTTAGATTCTCAATCTCTTCCTGTCTGCAGTAAAAATGAACTTCATCAAGTTGCTCAACAGGCTTCTAACATTGAAGATTTACATCATGTTGTCCGTACATCATTATCAGTCATGCACAAGCAGTGGGCTGATGCCATGAACATATTTCATGAGAAGTTTGATTTGTTAACAAGCCTTATTAATGATCATGGTTAGTGGTCCTGTTAATACAAAGCAGTAGATGGCTTTTCATTGTTCTTCATTTAACTGTTCTTGTTTGCTTATCTAGGTCTTGACTCTTCTCCTCAGGAGGAATTTTTGAGTCTTCTAGGAGGTGCTAGGACCAGTCCTGCAGTCCATCAGTTTCTTGTTAATTCTCTGGGTGAAGTGGTGCGGCTGGTTTTTTTAAGTTCTGGTGTCGCTATAGGACTTCTGTTCTTTTTGGTTGGTATTTATTATCTTAGTCTGCTAGTTTGTTCAATGGTAGGGTATGAAGCGTGTATCAAAAGTTGTCTGTGGTGCTGGAAAAAAACTCCAGCTGGTTGTCCTCAATCATCTGCAGGTGCACGTTATTACCTTTGCATTTGGCCTTTCTCTCTGATAAATTATTGAGTTTTAAGCATCGCACAGAACAGTCTTGGATGGTGATCAGATAGATGTAGGAATTTGTTATAGTAAGTTATGCTTCACACATTTTGAGACACACCATATCTTTCAGAACATCCTGATGTTGAATTCTTATATGAACCTATCATATGCAATGATATGGATTACTAACATTGAGTGGCTGGAAAGGGCGAGGTAAAATCTGATTTAATTCTGATTTAACAAGTTGGCAATCTCTACTGTAAGCGTATAATAAAAATTATACGTCATAATCATTGGTTTGAATATGAACTTGATCTAAGTTTGGGCTTTCAGAATACTGTAAATGGAGGTATGGGTATGGAAATTTTTATGCATTTACGTTATAATTAACAGGTATAGAGATATGTTCTCTGTTTCAAAAGGAAAAACTTTATTGCCTGCTTCGATCTTAATATATATCCTCATAATTGCAGGAGTCAATCTTTGTATCAATAAATCATATTGAACTCTGTTTACTTACTAATAGCATTATTTGAGGCTAGGAGAATTTAAGACTTATTTATACTACCAATTCCACTCCTTGGACTTGATGTAGTAAGTGAAACTCTGCTTTCTTATGTTATTATTACTGTCAACAGGCTAAAATTGAGAATGAGAACTCAGTTATCAGAAGAAAATGAGCAGATAAAATAACTGGCGGGTGCTCAGATGATAGTGAATTGAGCCAACATTGAGCTCATCTGTGATGCTTAACCTTGGTTATGAGAGCCTCTGTCCACAACAATTTGTTCATGTACTTAGATGTGAGAATTCATTAGTTTATATTTTTTACCAACTTTTCCAATTAGGTTGCCATTTTTTTTGACTAAGCACCATCTTTTGGCAGAGTAATGCTAAAGATGTTATGTCCTAGTAAATGAGAATGGTTTACTTACTCACATGCAAAATAGATTTGTATTAGATGTCTGTAATACGTTTGCCTAAATGCTTGGATTTTACCACTTCAAACGAGTTTTGTATGCGGGTCTTTGTATTAGATGTCTGTAATACACTTGCCTAAATGTTTTGGGAATGTGTTAGTATCTCTTTGGATCCAGAGTTTCTCTTGAACTTTTTAGATCTTGACTTTAGGTTTTAGAGGCACCCTTTTGTCACGATAATCTTACTCATAAAAGGAACTGCAACTGTGACTTAATGGAGCGTTTTTGTGCTCAATAAAAACATGCTACATGGATGATGGTTATGCTGATTAGCACAAAATCATATGTGAGATGTTAGTGTTTGTACTTGAAACTACATGATTACATACAATTTTGTGATATCGGATAGTTGGAATAACTTAAAAATCCTCAGGAAAGTTAAGTTTCTTTCAATAGATCAAAAGTTCAACTATAGGACACCAAGGGGTTGCAAACCCATATAAGAAAAGTGCCCAAAATTAAAGCCTTGTACAGAACAGCTCTCAAAACCAAAAGTGAGCTCAAATACAAGATAAATCATCAACCATATTAATCAAGTCATTTAGATTCATATGCAGTCTCCACTATACCAAAAGTGTACGACTTTAAGCCAAATTTCAACAAACGGAAGATCTCTCTCCATCAAAAGCTCTCTTGTTTAGCTCCTTCCGAATGAGCCTAAAAACAGATAAGAGGAATTGAGTTAATCCTTCTTTTCTTGTGGCACTATAAACAAACGTGCTGCCAAGCCCAGAGTTCTTGCTCCATAAAAGCTCCAATAACCCAAAGATAATTTGGTGCAAGCATAGGAAACTGTCCAAACCATTCTTGTCTATGAACAGTGAAGGAGGAGATGTTGCACGGATTCTGCCTCCTCCTTGCGGAGGAAACACCTATTAACCAGTACTTGCCTCTTTGTTGCAGGTTATCTAAAGTGAGGATTTATTCCCAAGTTGCTTTCTAGGCAAATAGATAAACTTTAATAAGTACCCTCACTTTCCAAACTCTAATCAGAACCCTCACTTTCCAAGTCACTTTTTGAGGAAAATCCGTTCTACCACCAACTTTCTCCCTATTGAGCAGCTTGTAGTGAGACTTTACTGGAAAGATTCCATCTTTTTCATCGTTCCACACAAAAGCATCCAGAGGCAACGGAATTCTTGGAATAATATAATACATTACAAGAGATGGCAAAAACTCCCAATCTTGGGCTTGTCTCACAAACTCAATATCCCAAATGATCATTTCCTTGCCTAGACATGCCATCCAGCTTTTTAGTTGTTGGAATGCCTATTTAGGAGGATCAATTTCTAAGAAGTCTTGTAGCGCCACACCGTTATTGCATGTGGTGCCTTTGGAAGGAAAGCAACAAAAAAGTAGGGTTTGAAATCTTGGATAGTTTTGGTGGTGTACCTTTTAAATGGCTTTGGGCATCATGTTCTGATTTCATATGGTCTTCTGATGTTTTATTTTTGTTTTTTTTTCTTTTGTTTTATCCTTGTAAACTGATGCGTTAAAAATTTTTCTTTAATTAAAATCCTTTATCATCTATAAGAAAATATATATCCAATATCTTCTCTGCCAGATCTCTCTCCATACATATGGGCAATTTTGTGTGTGTCGTAAACATGTGCATTGCCCAAGCACATGCATGCGATCATGTGCTTGCACAGGTGTCTGCACTTGCACATGCACACTGTAGGGCTGTTGCTAATTAGATCGGTTCCTTCTCCTGGGTTCAGGACTCTCTTGTACAATGCACATTCTTGTTGATTATTACTATAGTGAGAAATCATGTTTCCTGTTAGTTTCTTTAAGGTTACAGACTCTCTTCTTTTTACTTTTTTGATATGTAATTCTATTGAAGAGCATCATGGGGTTCCTCTTATATACAAATTACCACCCATAAGCTCGTATTTATCTAAGATAATTCAAAAAAGGACTTACTGTCTAAAGAACTGCCACCACAATGCCAAAAAAATATGGTGGTTATCCAAATATCTATCCTTTACAGCTCCTATACAATTTTCCTCTTTTGTAGGAACCTGCCTATTTTTTTCTTTTGAAATTTTATGAACTTTCTTTAACTCCATGGTCTGTATCAATGCTTTGGGGCTCCTTTCTCCTGTTGTTTACTCAAAATGTGCATTCACGACAGAGTAGAATTTTGTGGAACAATTGCCAAGTCATCTAAAAGATTATCTATCAAATAAAGATGTGGTACTTAATTACTATAATGCTCCCCCTCTCATGTAGGCTAAGACTTGGCCTTAGATTGAAGGATAGAAATTTGATAATTGGGGAGGTAAATAGGTAGCAAGGTGAGTTTTAAGCCTGAAACCTCCTCCTCTAATTCCACATAAAGTTTTGTGGGACCAAATCTAACTATTCAAAAAGCGTAAGCTATGGGATAGAGATGTAGTTTGATATTTGAATGTTTTAAAGAAGGTACCCTTTTCCAAGCTAACAGCACAAGGGCTGGGGCTTTGTCTACTTAAAAACATCAAGAATTCCTGTCAGCTTTGTGTTTATAGTCCACAACTATCACATAAATAAGATCTCTCTCTCTCTCTCTCCTTCCCCCTCACACACACAGCCATTTTGGGCAGGACTTGATCATTTCACATGAACATTCCAAACTTCCAGCCTGCTTGCATGAATTGGATGGTAGACTAGGCTCCATTTTCCAGGATTTGATCATTTCACACAAACATTCCAAACTTCCAGCCTGCTTGCATGAATTGCATGGCAGACTAGGCTCCATTTTCTTAATGACTTTTCCAAGATAACTTTTATTTGTCAGAGAATCTAGCGTATGCTGTGTAATTCAAACGCAGTTTGCAGTTGAAAGATAAGGATGGCTCGTAATGGCCATTTGCTGTGTGAAACATTTTCATTCAAAAAATTTAAACATCGATGGTTCCTATTGCTGTTTAGCATTTAACTTATATGTTCGATGTTATCTTTATCCCTCATGAGTGTGTCAGTTTCCTTGATTAGAGAGGATATTCAACTTGTGGGGTTAACTAATTGTCTTATTGTTATTTACATTGTTAATTTACCTAGCAGCCTGCTGTAGAAATTATTGGCTTCAGAATGGGTGAGCTCAGGGGTCTTTCGAGATGGCGCTCTCGTTACCTTGGTATTGGTTTGGATGAGACACTTTTGGACAATGCAGTAGAAAAGGCTGGAATGCTGCTTGTACAGGTTGAGCGATTCATAAGGGTGCTTTCCTCTGTTGTGCAGCAGGTAGCCTGTTACAATCTTTGTTATGATTTCTCTACATTTCTTGATACCTCCTGTTTGCTACTATTTTCTAAAATCCTGCCCGTCTCTCATTGTGCATGTCTTTAGTCACACTATATTCCTAAATTTTAAACATGGAGTTGAACTACTTGTGGATAGAAGACACAAGATCTTGTGTGCTCAGAATGACATATCATTCTAAGTCGAATAGCATTATATAGTTGAAATATGAGTTTTTTTGTTGGGATTTTGAAGAAGATACTGTTGACCAGGCATTTGCACATGACTTGAACCTGTTTAACAAAGTTCCATTTTGCACCTTTTAAGACCATGATGAAATGCTGACAATATCACATTGTTGTTTGTTGATATCATCATGTATTTGAAGGGCCAAAGAGAAATTGCATGACTTTTTTTAATCTTTGCTTCTTGCACCTGGACAACTTAGGGTTTGTTGATGCCTTTTCAATTTCGCACATACTACCCTGAAGACATGCATTCTTTCTTGTTTCAAAATGAAAATATTGCCAGTGTGACCACTGAAATCTAGAGAAGCTCAGAATATTGGTAGGATCCTAGATTCTTGAGCCAGTGGTGTAAGCATTTTGTATTGGTTGATAATGTGCATGTTGCTGATACTTTTGGTTTTGGTTTTGGTTTTGGTTTTGTTTCTCTTTCAGTTTGCAAATTTCTTCAGCTGGCTTCTGAAATGTATAAAGCAACTTATGTCAGAGCCAAGTGATCAACTTTTAACATACAATAGGTTTGTCTAACTTTTGTCCATCAGGTTCAGTCCTTATGGTGAATCCCTATTTACTCTTATGAATTTCGACAGTGAACTTGTTGTCGTGTTCTTGAAGTTTCTGTATGATCAAGATCCTGTTATGCAGCTTCTGGATTTATCCGAGGCTGATGAAGAAATTGACATTGATTTGTAAGTGATTTCCTCTAACTTGTCCAGTTCCTAATTTACAATATGGCACCCAGAGCCCCTGAATCTTTAGTTAGTACTTGTTCATACCTGATGGAGTCACCAAGTGGACCGTTTGGCATTGCCATGTATGGAAAGCTTCCAGTAGAAATGGCTTGTATACTCCTTGAAAGTTAATTTTTTTTCCTGTCATTTCAGTCAACATTAACTTTACTTGGGCTGAGATGTGACATGTCATTATTGTTGACAGAATGGCTACCCATTGAATTAATAAATTTCTTCTCTTGTGAATTATCTGAAGTTTTGCTCCTACTTGGTGTTCTTAATGAATTTCATTCATCTAATAAGAAAATGTTATTGCGTAGCCCTAGTTATGGAATCATATGTATCATTCAGACATGATGACTGGATTCGTAATTTGACATAACCTTCTAATGCCAAGGGTGGGCTAACCTTCTAATTCCAAGGGAGGGCCATCTCTTCATTCTTTGTAGCTGAAATTTGGTGAGGCAATGGCTTGAATACTGTGAAGTGTCGACAGCTTAGTATATTCCTCATGTACTCTAGCAGCAAATTTTTGTAGCCCTTCACTAGGTTGTGCTATCCATTTTTGAGCCAGAGGATTCGAATTCCATGGTGTAATGGACCTTGGTCACGCTTTAAATGTCAGAGTGGTATCCTGTCAAGCCTAGTATTTTTTTCATGCTCTCTAGTGGCTCACTTCTGCTTTATTGCGATGTGACCAAATTAGTTGCTAAACTCAGGATATGAAATTGTAAATGACTCCTGTTTGAGGGTTGGTTCTTCATTTTAAGTAATCTTGCTACTGTCTTCATAATTACTTTTAAGAGCACAAGGATATGAGGTTGACTCAAGTTAGGGTGCTTTGCTGGGCTTCGACTGTGGTTATTTTTGGTCCAGTACTGTGTTGTTAACCACAGAGTAACGGGGATTGAAATTGACGGGTTGATTGTTGTTTCTCATTGGACTGGAAAGTCTTTTGAAAATTTAAATGTAATTTCATGCGCTTTTCTGCATTGATGTATGTTGTCAGGTCAGTAAGATGTTTTACACACATTATTGTTTCAGAGAAACAATGGAGAGAGTCAAAGAATTAGTACAATTTGGAGGATTTGGGGACAGCAAATGTTTGCGAAGGACACTTGCAAAGGAGTTTCAACTGATGGAACACAGGTTAATTGGAAATTTGAAATTTAATAGAATCTTGTTCGTGCATGGAAGTTCTTTTTTGAATGTGTCTTGTTGCTCTTTCATTGTCAATTCTTTGTATTTATGCTATCCCTAGATTTTCCATTCCCAAGTGTTTTATGCATGCTACCTCAGTGCGAAATATATGAACTCTGGGATAAATCATTGCTGTCATCTGTCATTTGAAGTGATTGATTTTTTCCCTCCTCCAAGTCTGGTCCTCATTGCTGTAATTGTACCAAATGTGAAATCCTTGATCTCTTTGTATGCATAACAGAAGTTTGAGTATGATGGTCCAGGTCCAAAATGGTTTTAGTAAACATTGCAATCCTTCAATTAAAACCTTGTGCTTTGGTTCCACCCAACTCATCATTTAGTTGAGCCAAAATATTCATTTCTCATTTGGCTAATTCAGGTATCTTGACAATTCCTGTTACAATAAAACCCATATTTTATATTTCCTTGTCTGAGTGGCCAGAGCCTTGAGACTATAACGAGAGAAGGAAGAAAAGGAAAGGAAACCTTTGGGGGTGGGGGGTTGTCTTCTGGAGGCTGTACTCAACAATGGTTTTTGACTTACCCTCTACCTAATAATCTAGTGTTTCTTATTCGATCTCATGTTGATTACTTGACAATGTACATGGAGACTTAAGCTGGGTGATCTTATTGGATTGGGCTTTCTGATTAGCATATAATTATTGTGTGTGATAATGCCATATCTCATGTTTACTGATTAGGAATAATTTTGAATTTTTACAGTTTCAAGGAAGCTGCCCAGATGCCTTTTTCTACTATTTCAAAAAAGATATGTTGTAAGAATTTATTGCCTCTATTCCCTCTTACATCAGTTTCAGCATCCACCCGATACATTCCAATTTCACTGTCCTTCTATGAGGTATTTACCCTTAATCTGAACAATTTTATCTGGAGATCTGCATGTGCAGAGTACAACTACTTTTTCATGCTAATCATTTCTTCGTATGGCTCTGCAGGATGCCTCTGAATTTGCTTCATGTAATCTGACTCAGGAAGTTGGGTTTACAGATTATATTTCCTTCCAAATACCCGAGGAGTCCTTTTTAGACGTTACAAACTGTATAGCTGTAGTGAGGGGATTTATGAATGACTCAAGCAATGTGAAGCAGGGAAGACCTTTGGAAGCAATCTTGTTGTGCATCCCTTCTGGTTACCATTGTGTGGATTTGGCTCTATATGAGGTAAGAGCTCGGTATATCATACTTTAAGAATTTGTGGATGTGGCTAATATATTTTATTTTGAAACAGGAACTTCAAATCGTTATGTTGCTAAATAAGATAAATGATACTGGTGAAAACTTGGGAGATGCCTGGATGATGATCTTGCAGGCCAGTGACCTTCCATTTGTGCATATTTCAGGAACCACTCAGGCAAATAACTGGGAATTATACCAATTAAAGGTAACTCTTGGATCCTGAGCTAGCATATTGATTTTGTACTCGCGATAAGTATAGGATGCTGCTGAGTTCTGTTTGTTCTGATACGCATCAGTTCACTATTCAAAACATTGATGGCAAAAAGAAAATTGCTTTTTGGTCAACTCCTGTTCTTTTAAGTGTTTTAAGAACTGGCTCCGGTTGGATAGGGAACCAGACTTGTCCAGTCTGGTTTCACAGCAGAAACAGTAGTGGTCAAGAACTGGTGGTATTGACCCTATTGTTATCAGGCGTAGCTGTCTACTGCTGACCCACAATCCTGTCAACTAGTTTGGACCAGTTCTGGGCATTCAAAAAGCTTAAAGGGAGAGTGTTGGAGTTGGGTTGGGGTTTGGAACTGCGACCTCTTGTAATTAACAAGCGTACCAACCATTCACTCCAGCGTCTTCTTGCTTCAATTTGGTGGTGTATTATTATTCATTGACCTTATTGGCTTAATCTTTTAGAAAATTAAATGATGTTCTTGAGAACTTGAATGCTGTCATTTGTGCTCAACGAGGCTCTGCCGACTCAGCCAGGCATCTATTAATCTGAACACGTGTAATCTAATATATGTGGAGTATCCTATCAGATGACATCACATGCAATATGTTAAACCCGTTAAACTGGTGGAGCACAGTTCTACCAGTTTGACCAGTTGAACCACTTGTCCGGTTTCAAAAACACTGGAATTTTATTCTTCCTATCTTTTATTTATATGCTTTCCTCATCAGCATGAGGAGTAGCAGCTTAGTCTTTCCTCCTATGTGCATGGACATGCTATTTCACGCTTGGGAATTCTGAAGGATGTTTTACTTTCTGCCTTACCATAACTGCAAAAGTTCCAACTTATCTTGGCAGTTAAAGCCTTCTACCTGTATGTATGTTAAGAATGTGGTGTCCCTAATTGATTTTTTATTTTTTTGGTCAGAATGTCCCTAATAGGTAAGAAGTGCCATTTTTGCTCCTATTTTGTGAGAACATTTTTTGCTCGGTTATCTTATTCTCACTCCTGAAACACTAACCCAGTGAAACTATGCATGTAGGACTCTATATTACACCTAGATATGGAAAATGAGAAGATTCGCAGCATTCCCCATAATGTTGTCCCTCCCTTGTCAGTTAGTGGTAAGAATTTTTGACACCATCATACAACTGAGCTAAGGATTAAATCATAGTCATGCCATCAATTTTATAGTCCTGAATTTTTTTTCCTTGAGCTTCTTACCATGTCCATCTGCATTTTTGGATTTGGAAACTTATGTTGCCCATACTATTTCTGTTGTGTATCAATGCTTGATAAACTTGCAAGTGTTAGCAACAATTCCATCTTGTTGACTAGGTAGTGGACTGAATAAATACTGTCCATGCTCCTTACTACATTTTCACTTAACAGCCTATTCTTAAGTTTAAATATGACTGGCATAAGTACATTATGTCTCTTTAATGGACCACTTCATGTTTGTTCCCACAGTTTGAAGAAGTGCAAACTTATGCTCCAAAGAAGAATCTTTTTTTTCAGTTGAAGAAGTAATATACTAAAGTATCAGGTTTTCCCCTAAATTTAAATCAATTGAGAGGTCAAAGTGCAAAAAAGGTGAATCTTTAGAGGCCACACAAGTTAGAGAATAATCTTCTTATGGTAGGTTCACCGCAGTCCAGTTACTGACTGAAAACCTGTACATTTTCATCATGATAGATACTATCACGGTATCTAGTATAGCAAGATACTGTAGAGCATTCATGGTTTACATACATACCATAGCCTCCTTAGGCACCAAGGTTTGCTTCCCGCCTGTGTTTTAGCATAATGCATGTGTTGTACTTTTGCTTTTACCCAACAGAGGTATCTAAACATCACGTTAGTTATGGCCATATATTCAAGGAACGTTGGACTGAAGTCAAGTTCCATGTTTTTATGGCGACAGCAAGTAGAGGTGTGGCTTGTGTTTTAGCTGCAAGAAAGCGGGCCCTGGTCTACATACTGGACGAGGATGAAGATGAAATCTCTGATTCAGAATGACTCTATTGAAGATTTTGTGGTGGTTATGCTCGTGTTGCTCCTGTGGGTGGACCTCTACTCTCCGAAGCTGCAGACATCGGTGTGAGAAGCAATACATGTTGGCTTTTGTGACTGAAGTTTTCCGGTTCCGCCCTTCTTGGAAAGTGTTAATTTATACCTGCCACGTGCCTTTCCTGCCTGGTGGGCATTTGTTGAAGATAAAACTGGAGTAAAAGGTAACTATTTATCTATTTAGAGCCATGGCTTCTATCTGGTGGCAATTGCCTTCATAGTATTGCTGCAAACTTTGAGACCCATTCGATAGTGCCAAGCTTATGCTTCATTTGTATATGTTTATAACCCTCATATATAAGAGAAACAAATGCTTGGTTTGGATTTTCTATACTTTGGGTTGAATGTTTCACTTGGTGTAATCGACCAACGAACTTTGCGTTTGAATGTCAAAATCCCTCACCTAAATTTGACTTGCTTCTCTATGTCAACGTTAAGTGATGCATCCAATTCAAAGCACAAAATACGTTTGTGTGGAAGGGCTACGCTCCGGGATCAATATAATCAACATGACCAGCCACTAAATATACAGTTGCAAGGTGGCTTTAAAGAGCATTTGACTATATTGCTGTATCGGAGATTCGGAATCCGCAAATGAACGGTAGGTTTAGGATGATGAGATTATGTCTACAATATCTTCAATGGACTTATGTTTTCTTAACCAAGAGTATCACGTAGCCATTGAATTTAATGATGTATAAACTTATAGGAATATTAAATTTTCTAAGTAGTTCATGACGTAAAGGAACTGTGGAATGACCCAATAAATATGAAAGATCTAAATACTCGATCCTCTATCATAAGGACAAAATTCTAGTGCACACCTGATATTAAATCAAACAGACCCCGAGCTGCTTTGCATCAAAGCTTGTTATAGAGAAATTCAAGTAAACCATTTCAAAGACTGAGAAAACAAGAAGAGAAGGCCAGGAAAATGGGTACCAGAGAACTTAGGGTGCGTTTGGTTTAGTGGTTTAAGCTTATTAGAAAAATGTAAAGTAATTTAGCCTAAAGGACTTTGGATAAATGCAAATGCCTTTTGATAAATTATGCTTTGAGAAGTAATTTTGAGATAAATGTTGTTTGGTAAAAAACATATTTAAAAAATCGGAAATTTGAAGAATGAGTAAGAGTAGTTTTGGAGGAAAAAAATGGGTTCCAAAATTTGGCCAAATGCTAAAAGTTTAATGCTAGTCCCTACTAATGAGCTTTCAACCCTCCTGACGTTGTCTTTTACTTGAAAGTTACTTTAAAATAAATGTTAAACGATTGAGCATTTTTCCGAGGGCTTTAGAGACTAAAAGCCCTTTGAAAATGTTAAACCAAACACACCATGAGGGTTGACAATGCATGCATTCTGGGAAAAGGCTGCATTACCACTGGATGGCAGTAGTAGGCAAGACTTGTCACATGGGTCTCCATGGATTTGGTCGCAATTCTAATGCATAATAAGCGTAGAATTCAAGTACAATCTTTGAATGGTATGACGTTGCATTCCTTACATGTGATACATCAGAGAACTTTCCTAAAGAAAGATGTCGAAAGAACTAAGGTAGAGAGACACTCTTCCATGAAAAAAAGTAGTCACTTAAGAAGGCTTTCGACAAAGCTGTTCTATATACAGATGAAGAATATCAGCAATGAAATAATACCACCATTTAAGAAAGAATTACCATAATTTCTATCAGGAATAGAATCATCTTCCCTAAAGCGAAGAAAGAACTGTGAACAAGCCCGAACTTCGATAGTTGGTTGGTCTAACTCCACGAGTCTGACACCTCTCTTCCTGATTAAGTACCCCCACTGCAGCACCGCCTTTATCTTGAGCCAGCCAATGACACCTCTGCCAGTTCCCCTAACAAAACCATTACCAGATAACGGGGTCTCAGAGAACGGATCATTACATGGTGGGTTTTCAGCAAACCATTTCTCCAAAGCATCTAAATCAATTGATTGGATTCCTTCCATCACATGAGGGCCTTCAAGAAGAACATTATCATATCCTGTATTGTCCATTCGGCTCGAAGAACCGATCATTTCGCGACGCATGGCATTCTGTAAATTGATACTGTGGGGCTGTGCTGGCAATCCGGCAGTAGTACAATCATGATATCCTGGAGGAATCTGAACATTTGAGCGGTCTGCAGACATGGATTGATGTGCAGCAGGAGGAAAATTTGGTGATTGAATCCGCAAGGCCAAAGCCGTTGCACCATTGAGTCCTGGAGAAAGAACTAAAACATTAACGCGGTTCGTAAACTTAGGCTGACGTAAGCACAGGTCTACGAGCCTATAAAAATTCTTGCAATGATCCATCATGAGCGTTTACTATTCTGGTATCACAGAAAAGTGCTACTAGTTTTTTTTTCCCTTACCCTGCACATCTCTTTAATTTTTCTTGCCCCTTGATCTTTGTAATCTTAACGTGCTTCAATTGACACGGCCCTTTCTAAAATGACAAAAATGCATATATAAACATGTTGCCATGTGCTCATTACATCTAGTCATATCTACCTAGTGGTAGCATTATCTTGTCAACATTCACTTAGCATCACCTAAGTGAAGGGTTCATTAGTATCTAGTATCCTCCCCCTCCCCATCCCCAATCCCCCACTCAAAAAAGGCACATGTTACCACCTAATTTTTTAGTTGCTTTTCAATTGCTTGGACAGAACACATACATGCATACATACGCCAAATGGATAGATTGCATTGAATGAGGCTCATTTGCAACAATCACTGCTGGACAAACAAACGTATGTGGAACCCAAAATCATAAGGATCAGGTACACAATGCTTTTATTTATTAAAGCTCAACAATCAAGTGGAAATTCCAATTTTCATTGTAATTTCACAGGCCACATCTTTGTATGTGCTTAAAGGGAGAGACAGTATCGTGTTCAAGAGCACGTACCTTCAGCAGTGGAGCTCACATTTGCTGGAGGAGCTTCCAAACCAACTGGAGCAGGAGAGATTGGTGGAGCCAAATAACGTTGAACAGGGTTGAGCCTCATTGAATCAGAAAACGTCTCACCATTGAACTCTCTCACATCATTCACGTTAGTCAAGGCCTTTTTCACGATTGCATCTCCATGTTCCTGGAAAAACACACTTGGTATATTGCTCAAGGTATACTAATGGAAGTATTCATCTCCATTTTTGATAGGTAAACATTCTGGCTTCAAGCAACTACTTTTTCTGGCAAGTAAAGTTGCATTCCAGTGGATGAACTTGTATTCAGATTAAGTACGTGAGTGCAGCACAGAGAAAGAAGAACAATATTGAAAGAACCACAATTCACTTTATACCTATATCTGCCATTTCTCTACCACGTAAAGGTCAGGTGCTCAAAAGATGTAATGTAGTGTACAATAAAAGCAAGGGTCCTCAATGTAAAGATGCAAAGTTGATTGAGAAAGGACCAGTGAAGAAATAAAGCACGCATCAATATGTATTGTGCAAGTAATTAATATCTCGATAGTTATAAACTTGAAAAGTAATGCTTGCGACGGGAATGTGTTAATCGTTCAAACTACAATTTGTTGATGAGTGCCTCAGATTCTTGTGGATGAAGCCGAATTAACTGCTGAAAGTGGTCTTCAACTTACTCAATACAGAAGGCCACTTAAATTTACAAGGTCACTAACCTCAACTTTGCGTCACAAAGAGCGCAAGCCCAAAATCACTCTATTAATAGAAGTTCTCTATTACGATCTAAACGTAGCATCTATATTTTCTTTTTATTCTCTCCACAGGAACTTCTTTTTACTTTTATGATCGAAAAAAAGAAAAGAAAAGAAAAGAAAAGCAAAGCAAAGCAAAGCCTCTAGATGTCCAACTAACTCCTTGTTTCAAGTTTCCACATCTCTAATCAATTCTAACACCTACTAAGCCACACAGCTACAAGTAAACATCAAAATACTAATTACATAGAAAATATGGGACAAATAATTCGAATTCCCCATGATGGTGTGAAGCGAGTGAACTGGCTTGACAAAACTGAGTGGGAACACCTTGGTTAGTTACCTTCTCTTGGGCAGAAAGTCGATGAGTAGCAAAATATTCCCTGTCTTTAACTAGGCCGATCGGTTGACCATCAGTGTTGAATACAGCACCATGCTTCGTCACGCCATTAGGATAGTCCAAGTAAATTTTCCACTTTGTTTCGCAAGTCTTTGCATGGCGTATCAGGCTATCCCACTTCTTCTCTGTTATGCTCTTTCCAAGAATCTATGATGAGTTAACACACTGGACTTACATTCTTGGTAGTCAATCAAACCCTAATTAAGAATTATTAACTAAGTGCTTACCTCTCTCAGTTTCTGGGAGTCTGTGAACAGTTGCATCAGAAAGTCCTCCACTTTATGTATTCCTGCTTCACTTAGTTTTTGGTGAAGTTTCCCATCTTTGGCGATCTTCTCCAACCTCCAGATTTCATCGTCAGATGCAGGTGGATAATGTTTCTTGTATGCTGTAAAATGAAGAGAACATATACAATTAGATCCGGGCACTAATAGATTAATTTGCAGAAGCAAACCACTAGGAGGCTTGCAATCTTTCCCCTGAAACTGATTTAGAGTGTGGACATTTACCAATAACAAACAAACCGATTGCTTCTTATTTATCAGAATTTTTGTTCAAGTTGTAAAGGTCCACACAAAATGAAGCTCTAAATTAAAAAATTGAAGACTGTGGACGTCCAAAATCATGTTTATGTTCAGTCAAATAGGATAAGGTTTATATACTGTAGAAAGACTATGAAGGACCTACCTTCCCCTCTATTTTCCTTGACTTGGAAGGCATCTGTTTTGGCTTCTCGGATTCGTGTGTTCCCACAACAACCCGTTGCCACCTTAAGCCCTATCCTGAATCTTTTACTCCTATTCCAACTGGAATTGTCAGTAAATATCAGTTCTCCCATCTCCCCAACACCTTCCTTGAGCTTCACTACGAGATCTCCAGCCAAAAGCGGCCTCTTTCCTTCACGTTGTTTAACCACGTGGTTGTCAAACTCTTCTTGGGTCCAGTTATCCTCATCGTCTTTGTTGAAGTCACCTTCGAGCACGACGATGTCCAACTTAATGGAGGATTCCAGGCCTGATCTAACAACATCCCCTGTATTTGAATTGATCAAGGCAACGGAAATGTGAGCACCCCCCACTCCTTCTAGTTTCTGTCCAGTAAATAGAGAATCTGACAGTTTGGTTTGAATTTGAAGCCGTAAGTCTCTTACATCATTCTCTCCCGTAGAATTAGCATTAGCCCTGCATTCTCTCCAGAAAACAACCATCAGAAATAGGAATGTGTATAAAAACGGAATGACAGAGAGACAAAATACCCAACATCTCACTTGGACAGGTCTTACTGCCGAGGAAACTACAAGGATAATGAGACCCGTCGTTTTATTTGTTTATTAATGCACATTTAAAAAAAATGAAGTAAAATAAAATAAAATGTTCCCCTGCTCGCAAGCCACAAAAATTATGTTCTAAATTGAGCATTGACACTTTTGTGCACGACCGAGTCATTGTGGCCTGACACTCACTGAGAGCTCAAACTGTCTGCTTGGGATGGTAGTGGTAGGTCGGACCCTCATTCCCCAAAACATCAACACAGCATAACCTGTCAACACTACACAGAAAGCCTTTCTCAACAGCATCACAAGGGAAGTGCATTCATACCTTGCAAGTTGGGGAGAATGAATGTTTCCAAGCCCTGCTGCTTCCGTCTGTTCAAAACCAACAGCAGAATTGTCAAAGTTGGAGACATCCAAAAAATGAAGCAGAAGGGATATGACAGAGACAAACCAATAAATTTATAGACTCTGTTTATCTTACCAGTTTCTGAACAGCATACTCTATTGAGTGCAACCGTTGCACTATCACTTCAAGAGCATGCCCAGTGCAACTACACATGTAAATTACACCGTGAATAACTGCCATCTAGTGGACTCATTCGTAACCAATAGACAAATATCCATATGTAACATATTATTCACTAGTCCAAAAAAATGTCAGACCTAATTACAGGATAAAAACATAGATAGTACACTAAAAAAAAAAAAAAGTCAACATGAAGTTGGAATACGTATTTATCCAGTACAGTTATAAAAGAAGCCAGTAAAGTTAATTAGCAGCTATCTACAAATGCAGAGTCCTTTCAGTGATTAACCAAAAAAAAAAAAACCAAAAGTGTCTACAGGTATTCCCCTTTGCCTAAAAGAATCATGGATTGATGGCATATGAGAATCTGATGATATTTTCATATGGCGAGATAACACACGTGGAAATTCTACTGGAGGAATCGATTGATGCAGATAAGATACTACCAATGAACCCAAGAAATATATTCACCTTTGACATTCAGGCGAGTGAGAATTAGCCCGCTCCAGCACTTCTCTAACCTGTTTAGCAAAGAGCGATAGCAAAGAATTACGTTGCAAGAATCATCTGTCACGTAATCATTGCATTCAAGTTTCACATCACAGGCATCTTCTCTGTCCTCCTTCTACATTTAAATTAATATCGACCACATTTCCAAGATTCGTGGCGACAGTTATGTCCAGGGCACATCATTGAAAATTTGGATCTTTTTGTGATTCATACTGTCCAAAACAACATGAAAAGCCTAAAGCATGTTCTCAGTGCAATTGCTTCACAGGAAAAGCCTAGAACATTCAATGGGTCATTTTTATCACACAAACAATAATTCTCTATACATCTCACAGCAATTTCTCATATGAATTTCTATCCAGAAACTGACTAGAAGGTTAGAAATTCATCTAACTGCTTCCACTCAAAGAGACGAGGAATTGAAATATAATAAGGACTGTACTTTGCATGATCTAGTTGGCTACTTTACTCATCTTACCACACTCCTCACATCCTCCTTTGTCAAACAGTGACACGGCATGAGATTCGTCTCAGACCCATTCCATGCTTGACTGCATGAACATCAGCACAAAATTAAAAGTGAGATAGGATATTTTAGACTACAGGATAGCAAAGTAACCTGGTAAAGATAACAGCTCACTTGCCAGGCAAATGATTCTACCAAGAATACAGCTAGATTCAGGAGGAAGTACTGCGATTGCCAAACGCGAAATCACAAAACAGCCAAGGAAGACGACATTCGTGGTCTTTAATACTTCGCATTAGAACAACAGCACAAACCCACCAACAAAGAACTGAACGAAAGCGATTTCGAATGATCATGAGGCAAAAACTTATCGATGGCGGGCTTTCACCGTATCTCTCATTTCAAGAATCTTCAACTCAACAACCCTTCATTGAATCTCCCTCAAGTACAGCTAAAACTAACGCAAGATCATCAAACAATGAATCAAACATTGAAAGGTTAAGAGGAAAGAGTGAGCTTACTCGATTGGAGGCAAGCATGGCCTCTTGGGTTGACTTGGTTGACCTGAAGAAGAGGAGGAAGGCAAAGCTCTCTTCTGCATCGACATGGTTTTCCTGTTCTTCTGTGAAGCCTAACAAGAACTAAGCAGGTGTCTAGAGTTTGGTTGCTGAAGAACTGCAGCAGACAGAGAATCAGACGGTAAGGCAGTTCATCAACGAACCCAAGCTCTCTTGTAATCATTGGCAGTGCGTCTTCTTTTTGTATACATCTGCAGCACATAATTTTCCGCGAAATGTGACTTGATGCATTTCCCCGAAACGTTACCGGCTAGTGTCCTTGTTTTTTTTTCTAATCTAAATTTTCTCCGATTTTAGCAATTTGCCCCCTTATCATTGTGAAATTGCATCTTCTTTTTTTATTATTATCTTCTTTTTCTGGCTTTAGCCTATTAGATAATTAAGCTATTTTTGCCTTTAGCGTGAGTTTTGAGGTAAATTTATTCTACCAGTCTTTTATAAATGGGGACATGCTTGAATTTATGTCAAAGATGGATGTACTAGAATTTTCAAAACTTGTTACGAAAATGTAATGGGCCCTAAAAATTTCAAAAAGCACAATTAATCTCTAAAACTTGTTAAATTTGTACAATCAATTATTTCCATTAACTCAGTCAATTTATTTAGCAGAAAACGCTGCCATGTCAATTTTTATTTTTTATTTTCTCTCTCTATGTGACCTTTTTCTAATTATTTTGTTCATCAAATTTTACTTAAATTATATTAAAATAATCTATTTTTTTTTTAAAGGAGCCCAAGCTCCAAAAAAAAAAAAAGAGAGCCATAGGATCCTCGCCGATGGGTCGCCACGGCCGCCACAGCCGCCAAGAGTGATCATGTATACCATCTAGAAACTAGGGGTGAGTATGGTTCGGGTTGGGTCGTTCCACCCCCTAACCCTAGGACCCACCCGCATAGTATTGATCCTCAATTTTTGGGACCAAGAATCGACCTTATTAAGCTTGGTAGGATCAGACTGACCCAGTGGGTTTGGTCTGGTTCTAGGGTCAACCTGGGAATAACTGATAATTTTTTTATTTCGTTTGTAATACTTCTTGAAAAAACAATTGAGGATTGAACCAATTCAATGGGTTTGATCCAGTTCTAGGGTCAACTCGAAACTAATCAATAATTTTTTTTATTTAATTTTTTGTACTCCTTGAAATGGCAATTGAAGATTGAATCGACCCAATGGGTTTGATGACAAGCGAGGTCAGCTAAGAAAGGCAAGTAGTGAGGGTTGAATAGGGTGAGCGTCGAATAGAGTGAGCATTGAGTGTTGAGCAAGGAGCAAGCTACGCAAGCATAGGGCGACGAATGGCACGAGTGACCCAAAGCGAGCAAGGCGAGTGTTGAGTGGCGAGCGAAGAAGTTATTTCTCTCGATTTTGGCAAATTAAAGACTAATAAGACAAATAAGACAAAAGAGAATGAGTATTAGAGGAATATGCCATAAGGAGCTGTTTATGCATTTTTGGACGTCGTGAGGACTCTTGACAAAAACATTTTCCTCACTCGTAAATTATGACTGTTGACACTATAAAAGACATTAAAAAAATAAGTTATTAAAGAACAATATAAAATTACTTGAACTACGCACTAAATAGTTATTTAATGTTATTGACGCTATTTATTTTAAAGTTTTCTTTATATAAAATAAATTATAAATAATATATATATAGTCAGGGTTGGTCCAAGTTAAACCGACCCTGAACTCTCCAACTTGCATAATACTGGTCTAGGAATCTTAAGATCAATGACCGACCCAGTCTCCTTGACAACCAAAAGGGTTGGGCAGGTCTAGGGTTGGTCCAGGTTGACCTTGGACCAATGTTCATCCCTACCGAAAACTCCTCATCTTCTTGCAGCAATGCCCTCTTCCTCAACATAATGAAGGAGGACATCTGCACTCTAATGGAGAAATGAACATTGCTGATAATTCTATCAACTGAAGTTGTTCCTCCATGAAGTGCCCTATTTCTTTCTTTTTGGATGAAATAAATGGCTGCACCAGCCTGTAAGACCCAATAAAATTCAGCCTGCCTCGGTGACCTCCACTGACCCTCTTCGGCATTGGTGACCCAACGGCGGGGCACTTAAAAAAAAAAAATATATATATATATATATATATATATGCTTTTAATTTTTATAAAATCTAATTTAAGTTAGATTTGGAGAAGAAAATAACAAAGAATGTCATATTAGCATTTTTCGTGACGGAATTAACAAAAGGATTTTTCTTTTTTTGGTAAAATGAATTAACAGAAAGATTTGATTGCATTAATTTGATAAGTCTTATAACTTGATTGCATTTTTTAAAAATCCTAGAATACAATTACACTTTCATGATAAGTTTTAAAACTTCAAATGCACTTATTTCTATTTGTTATCATCTATAGTGCTAAAAAAACATTAATCACTTCTAACCACATGCGATTATAAGGCCAAACTCCAAGCTTGGCTTTCTGTTGGACGTGGCCAATTTTATTATAATATTGAAAAAAAATGAAAACAATAATAATAAAGGTTAATATCACGAAAAATTCCGAACTAGTACGCTGTAACACCTTTACTCAAATTGATTTTCAACTCTTCAAAACCCTAAATTGCTATACGTGTAATAAATTTACCTTATGTTAATTTCCATTAATGCTTATTGTCAAATTATTGAATTGGATGGCACGTGCCTTCCATTTGTCACAAATGTACCAATTTGAATTTTTTGTGATATTAATCCAATTTAAGATAAACTAACATAGATTAAATTTGTCACAAATATACCAGTTTGAAGTTTTTGGTGATTGAAAAATTAATTTAGGATAAAATTGTCGTATCTATACTGGTTTTAGATTTGTAGTGATCGGATAGTTAGTTTAGAATAAATTTATCAGAGGTATATTAATTTTGGGTTTTTCCCTACATTAACCCAAATTATAATAAGACAAAGAATGCGAGTGGATTAGCATAAGGTGGTGGAGTGATTAAATTGAACATATGCAAACCGATCCGAGTGAAGTGGGGATTTTGTCAACTCTAAAGGGTGCTTGGCTTTCCGGTGTACGTGGCCAATCTTGCAGTTCAAGCTTTATCCTCCCACACGTTTCCCTAATACGGTGACGTTGGCAGGTGACGCGGAAATATTTCAATAAAGTCCCAAAATTTATTCAAAATTGAAATTGTGCCCATCATCCAATAGAAGATGCGCTTACAAGCACTATTACTAGTAATTTGGCTCGGAGGAATTCCTTCTATAATCTCTCACGGTGCTCTAATATTTTATTTATTTTGTCTGTTTTCTAAAAGAGGAAATACGAATTTTTCTTTTTCGATAATATAAGTTTATTAATGCACTCACGACCCACGTAAACAAACAAGGGCAATTCCAGGTGGCTAAAAAAGGGAGGCCATTCGACTAAAAAAAAAAGAATCAAGGGAGGCTAAAGTTAAAACTGGCTAAAATCTAGAGTTTAGGGGGTGCATGAACAATTTTTTTATTCCAAACCTATTTCTAGAATAGAAATCCATTTAATAAATTTATTCCGTTTTTCTATTTTTGGAATAGATTTCTATTCTCAGAAGCTAAAATTTTCTACTTCTCTATTTCTGGAACAGAAATGAGAAATAAAAAATTTTCTCATCATTCGTCAATCGGTCTTTCATCCGTTACCACCAACCAACGTCCATTGGTCACCTGTCGCCCGCCGGCCCTCGTCGCCGCCGCCGCTGCCGGTCGTTGGTTGCCGGCTGCCCTCGCCGGTCACTGCTTGGGCTGTGCAACCAGATCGGGTAAACCCAGTTCACATTGAAACCAGTTCGGGAATCGATTCCCAAAATTCAGAACCGGTTTGAACCGGTCTGGGAACCGGTTCCGAGGGATTACCCACCCGGGAACCGGATTGACCGGATTGGTTTGGGAACCGGATTGACCGGATTGGTTCGGGAACTGGTTTGAGAATGGTAGTCCAAACCCTAATTTGTTCCCCTGTTTGAGAACCGGGTTGTACGCCTTCTTGTCGACCTTGCAGCTTCACTGGTTGCTGTTGTCGCGAGGAGCCGAGCGGTGGTGCTAGTGTAGTGGCGGCTTCACAGGGGCAAGGGCGACGGCGACGGAGCTTCGGGTGTCAGAGGTGTCAGGTCGTTGTGGCCACAGCAAGGGCAACAAGTGGCGGTTCGAGCTCACGGGCGAGGGGGCTCCGACGGTGGCGCAGTGGTGCGGCCGCAGCGACGCAGGCGCAACGGTTAGCGACTGTGGCGTGCGGAGAGAGCTCGTGAATAAGATGAACAGTGCATTGTTCTGTTTCTTCTTTTTTCTTTTTCTCCCTACTAGCTTGTCACATCTCTTTCACGTCCCTCTCTACGCTGCCCACGTCTCCTCTGCCTTGTGACCTTGACCTTGACTCTCAAGCTTTTCATTCCTTTTTTTTTTGTGTTTCTTTTTTCCAAGGAATGAAGAAGGCCTCCTGCCGAGTGATCCCCAAAAATAAAATCCCGGTGGAATCGTCAAGCTGTCGTGACCTAAAATCATCTAGGTTTGGCTAATGCATACGAAATGAAATAGAAATTTACTTATTAATTACGCTTAATATTTCAATATAAATTAGAAGAATTATGTTGTTTTCTCATGTATTAAAATAAAATTCGAAATCATATAAATTGACAGTTGCAAAACAGGTTTCAATATAAACAGGGTTAATCCTAGAACCGGATCGGAAAAACAGGGTGGGTCGGGTACAGGGTCTAATGCAAACAGGGTCGGGTATATGGTCCAAAAAAGAGGAACCGGTTATAACAGGGTCGGGTATAGGGTCCAGGTTTGGAACCTACACACCCTAGACCCAATCACTCCTAGTTGCCCCCATCGCCGGTCGCCGACCGCCAAAAGGAAGAAATTTTGTGTTACTATCAAACGAATTTATATTTTTAAAATAGAAATTTTATGTCATTATCAAACGGTTATTTATGCTTAGAAAATCTTCTAGAAATAGAAATAGAAAAATCTATTTCTGTTCCAGAAACTATTTCTGGAGCAAAATGGTTGTTATGCTATTGCTTTAATTTTTTTTTCTTTGGTCGACTTTTCAACGTTGACCATTTTTCCATCTCGCAATAAATGTGCGCGCGAATGTCACCTACTGCCGGGCTCCAAATCCAAACTTAGAATTTAGGGAATGACCGAATATTCCCTATAAATTAAGGACAAAACCTTCAACCGATAATAGCTACCTTTCACCGAATGAATATACTAACAAAGTTCAGAGTGTCATAAATTAATCCAAATGAGAGCTTCATGATAGCCCTTACTCAAGCGATCTAAATTATTTTGACCCACACAAAGAAAAAGAAAAAATCTTAATTAGAGCTATACACCATTCCAGATTGCTCTCTACGTGACTCGATCAAGTATCTTTACTCACAATCTGAAATGGTATCGAAAGGGGTGAGCAAAGTTATGATTGCAGAGGTAACAATCACCACTTCAATGAAATTGAGTAGCGAATGATGCAATTTTTTTTTTTTGTGTCAATTATGTGGCACATCACATTAACAAAAACGCCACATTTAAATCATGCACATCATACGTCATTGAAATATCTCAGCATAAAGATACCAGACCCGTTGCTCATATCGGAACACTACGGCCACACTTCATTTCACTTGTGGCTGAACCCCAAAATCGGACCAATTAACAAATATATATCATCTCTCAATGCATAGATTGATCATGCGCATCAATTCAATATCGATACATGATATCCGACATACCAATAAGTGATTTGAAATAATTCACCTACATAATCATTTTCAATGCATATCCAAAATGACAACAACTTGAAAATCCATCTAATACCCGATCCAATATAACGAAATAATTTTACCTCTTAGTAACAATGCGATGCAAGTTTCAGCCCTTTATCAGAAATTGCACCCACAGAAATAGCGGCTGAACTCACTTGGGCCAAGAAGCCCGTTTTGGACGAAATTTATGTGAATGCCCTTTGATACTCGATGTTGGATCCATGGGCCCGGTAAGTAAACTCAATGGTCCAAAAATTACTTAAAGCTTTGAAACATCCAAAGGTGCTCAATTATAATTGTTGTTGTTGTTGTTATTTTGCAGGAAATTCGTCCATTTTGCATAAAACAGATAGACATTAGATTTTGTTTTTTTCAATTTTTGATCTCTTGAGTCTATTTTCTTCAATGATATCACTAACCTTTGAAAGGCTACGAATCAGAATTTCATACCACCAATATTTATTTGAACAAATCAAATCAACTAGAAAATTTTTCGATGTCCATACAACTATTGTTTCATAACATTCAATATTCTAGTAATTTAAAAAAAGTAACAGAAACATTCAATATTTCTTAAAATCATGATATATCTCATGAGCTTGATTAAAAGAAGATAAAGTCAAGGAGGGATCTAGGGCAATAATCCTACATACCTAGTAATTTCAATATTATTTGGAAGTACGATAATCCAACCGTTGAACACCTATTTGAGTCGTCCCATGCCCTAATCCTGAAGTCATTCTTCTAAATTTTTTTTAGCCATCGATGCTTCCTTTTATCAAATTCTAAGTTGATGCCTTTTCATTTTTCACATATACATGGTCTTTCTAATTTATAACGTTTTGATTGAATATTACATTTTCATGAATATCATGATTTTCTTTTGTATTATCAACTATGTATTAATCAATTGAGTTGTTATTACTAAATAGATCGTTATCAAAACTTGGGAATTAAATGTAAAAGTCAGATGTACTCGAAATCTTGCTCCCTATAAGCCAATTTTTGACACCTCCACTCAACGTAGAATTAGATAATGTAATTTGATTACAAGTGAAGCATCATGACATCGTAAATTTATGTGTAGTATTCTGAATGCCTAGCTTGCAAAATTTTCTGGAGGCAACTCTATGGGATTTTATGACCATATATTATACGCTATAACCGTCGTTGAATTTTTGTTATTTTTAAGCAATAGTAAGATCTGAGTAAGGAGGGGAAAAGAGCTGAATTAGTGTGATATTATTGATCTGTAAGTCAAATTCCATCATTTGATTGACCTGTTTTACATGTAGTGGTCAGAATGTCGAATTGTATGAACCATGGCATTGACGGGAAAATTATCAAAAAAAAAAAAAATCCTAAACTTATTGCATTTGTATTAATTTAATCCTGAACCTTTTAATTGTATCAATTAAGTCCTAAATATTTTCACATTTTGCCCGAACAATAGCCTACCCAATATTTTCTCATATTTTCTCTGTCTACTTGGATGTGCTATTGGCTAGATGCAATTTTGAGTCCGAAAGTAGATCAACGCAGCACTTGTCGCCTCACCTCTTTCCCCCACCCCCTCTTGTCACCCTGGCTTTTTGCCAGGATTAGTCGTGATTCAGCCCTCAGTCGAGCCACTATAATGTTTCATCCGACGATAGAAAGACGCCGACTCAAAACCTCATCAATATTATAACATAGTTCGAGCATCTTTTTGCTCATCCTATTAGTACCAGGTGCATTGCCTCAGAGACGCGCGGAACGTTCATCCTCATGCTGATCACGCATGTTCCTGGTCCAATTCTAGTTTTATACTGAATATCTGCTCATCGTTAGGAGTCTTGGATGTAGGTTTTTATGTCTCCCCTAGTCTCTACACTCGACTTGATTGGGGTTGTCGGGCTGGTTTTGACAGGAGCGCACATGATCACAGGAAGATAGAATATGAAAGAAAAGGAAACACTTCCACCACTAATCATTGAACAGTAACGACAGCAATAATAATGATAAATGGGATCAATAAATCTATAAATCAAGAGGGGTTCTGTCATCACCACCATCACCATCTCTCGTCATAGTTGTCTCTCGTTCACAAAAAAAAAAAAAATGGGCATAAAAATGCAAAAAAGAAAACGAGAAATATTTTAGTTGGCAGGGTTGCCACCAAGGGCCTTGACGGCAGTTGCTTTGAGGGCCTTGACCTGCTGATGGTATTGTAGTTGCTAGTGCCCCTACAAATGGTCCAAACCAGAAGATCCACTGCCCATGAACATCCACGTTCATAGACATCAATCGATACTAGCCTAAAATCATTATCTCTTGGCAATAATATCAAATTCCAAATGCGTACATAACATCTTTGATCAATCAAAGAGGATCATCAAATCAAAGGAACCAAAGTTCTCACTACCATAAATGCAAACGATTTGCATGTTTTTATTTAGCTCCTAATGTGTTTCATGTAGTAAAGCTTGATTTAAGAAAGTAGAGAGAGTAACTAAATTTAAAAGAGCTGATGAAAAAGTTTATTCGTTTAAGAAGGCCTTTAAACAAATATGTTCTATACACGAATGAATAACTGAACATAGATGAGTAACTCATATGCCCTCATCTAAGAAAAGAATACCAAGAATTCTATCAGTAAACGGATAATCATCTTACCTAGTACAACATTAAGGACGAATCAAATCAGGCCTAGAGAATTGATTGGAAATCTTCATAGAACAGAGCAAAAACCCAATAGCCTAGAGTAGAGCAAGTAGGTAAGGCAGGCTAACCTCAGGCCAAACAAAAATAAGATAATTGTTCTATATCCAAGTTGGAAGGGTGTCATCTCTGAAGTGACCAACGGATGTGAAATCTACCCTGGGAAATGGCATAAACATCTGAAACTTTCACAAGCATTCCTGGTATAATTATTTACTTAATCAGCCCATTACTTTCCGAGCAATACTGATTTATTAAGAAAAGTGCTGAATGAGAAGCCGGAACAAAAAAAGAATGAATTATCGGCTGTATCTAATATACTATACTGCTAAATATTTGATTTCAACACACGGGACGCTTATGATATGTCTGATGGGAAAGACACCAAATATACTGAAGCACAAATGCCCATCGTTGAAGAAACCAACACATTGAATGAATGAATGAATGAATAGATAAATAAATAAATAAATAAGTTCTCTAGTCTCAGCTATACTCAGGAGAGATTGTTTACAGCCCCTGCCAATTGAAGCGAAGAACCAACCACCTTCGAGTCCTTCGTGAATATCGCTGGCAAATCCTTCTCCGGATTCCACTCTGTCATCTTCACCTGCCAATTAGAAGAAATCGAGCCAAAACCTCACAAAACCGAGTCCGAACAATTGAGTCGACCCACCCATCAGGTCACGAAAGAACGCCGAACGGAAGTAGAACCTGAGAAGCCAAAGCAGTTTGTCGAACTGAAGCTGAAATAGAAGCACACACCACTAGCAGCCGAAAATGCAGCCACCAGATATGCTGTAACAAAACGCGAGGAGGGCACAGAAGCGTCGGTGGGAAATGCAAACCCATGGTGAGCTTGTGAAGGATGGAGCTTCAATGGAGGGAGGCTTGTGAGGTCCAGCGGAGTCTGAAAATTCGCGGAGAAAAGTTGCAGATATGAGGAAGAAAGAGAATTGGGCTAAATTTCGGACTTAACACCACCGTTCCTGGTACCTCTAACAGAACAATCATCATCGTATCGTGGGATCTGACAAGTCATCACATTCCAAAATGTCATCTAAATAAATTGCTGGGGAATCTCCCATCATGGGATTGCCTTCAGGATGAGGAAGTGGACTCCAACACTGGAAGCTTGATGTCGAGGCACAGGGAGGTTCAGAGTCGAGGACACTCCGGCCCCCGTATAGTCCGTTTGGCTCGAAGAATGGATCGTATTGCTCCACATGGCATTCTGGAAATCGTTACCATGAAACAGCATTGGCAATCCGGCAGTGGGGATACCATCGTCTCCTCAAGAATTTAGAACATTCTAGAAATCGTTACCATGAAACAGCATTGGTAATCCGGCAGTAGGGATACCATCGTCTCCTCGAGAATTTAGAACATTTCAGGGAACTAATTTTTAAATCCCCATTGCAATTAGCAATTACTGATTTAGCAAAAGAGAGGGTTGGATGACGGGAACGGAGGAAAAGACCGGCCTTTCGCAACGCCACCTCGTCCCCGTGTGGGGCCTCACCCCACCAGACACGTCATCATCATTTTAGCCTTTTCTCGCCTTTTCACCCCTCATCTCATCTTTGAGGCCTAGCTCCCTATTCCCAGAACTCCCACCTTCAATGACTTTTCATGGTGCATCTTCATGCTATCTAAAGCTTCACCGAACCAAGAGGAAACATTCAAAATCTCACACTCAAAAGTACTCCTATACCACTGTTACTTATTCCTGCTCTTCGCCGAACCACCGTCTCCTACCATCGGCTAACCATTGCGCTGGCCATTGCATCCACAAAAAGTAAGGAACAAAAGTGGAGATAGAATCGGATAAACCAACCGAAATATTCAAGCTCAAAAGTTAACCCTCGGACCATCAGGTTTTGAGTGGCTCCTCATTGATGACCATCGTTGAAGGCAGCAGGAAAGCCTAGTTTATCAGTGGTGTAAGTAGGCTACGATGGGCACTCGCAACCGGCGATTGGAACCTTTACAATTATCTACGAACAGAACAACGACCAGTGAGGGAGTCTTCGGACGAGATTTGGGCTCTTTGATTTTCACGATGGGAAGGCAGGGAGCAATAGTGGAGCAGGAAAGGGCAGCTCGGGAATAGCGAGGGCAACTAGCTTGGCAACTAATGGAGTCGAGAGGAGTGATGGAGAGGCTCATCGAAGTGATGGCGTGGGTTTCAATCCTCGGAATGGGCAGCGGCGACTATTGCTCCAACTCCTCAAGAGAATGAAGTCCAAGAACAATGGATGCAGCTTGCGGTAGTGAGGATGAGGTCGGATGTGATGGGGCGACAGTGAAGGTGTATAGACAGCGCTCATGGAGAGTCAATCCTCCTTATTTTTCTCTCTTTTCTCCCTTTTCTCCCTTTTTTTTTAAATTTGTGGCGCCTCCCTCTTGAACATAAAAAGAAGGCAAAAGAAGAAGAAAAAAAAGGACCCCTTCCAAGATGAGAAAAGAACAGATTTATTCTCCAATAGAGTTTTGTGTAATTGTGCCATGTGACACGATCTTGAAAGGTGTGAGCTCAAATTCCATGATAACAAATATGGTGTTCTAACTGGTTAATCGATTCTTGAAATTGATATTTCTTTGATTTGATTGTAGGTACTTAAATTTCACTATTTCTAAATCAAATGTCTAAAAAGAATTAAAGACTATTGAAATAATTTTTTTTTTCAGTCAAAGGTAGATTCTTTGATTTGACCAAAAAAAAAAAAGGATTTTAAGCCATTTCTATGAAAACTTAGAAATCTAAACGCCTATTCCTACACGCTTATGTTGAATTAACACCTATATGCAATTAAAATACTACTGATACAAATCTAATTTTTTTTCAAGTTAAGAAATGAGTGTCGCCACGATCGGGATCTTGAATCTTGAATTTTTCTAACTTTAACCATTAGGATTATTTGGATGTCAATAGTAATATATATAATAAAATTATAATAACTATTGGTACTTTTTAAAAGTTTTTGGTAACTTACCAAAATGCTAAGTTATCGATCAAAATTATGTTGTCAACTAGTTTTGATATTTACCAATGCTATTTATGGTTATCACTATGTAAATTGAGCCATCGAGCGTGATATCACAAATCAAGCGGAATCAAGCAAACATATTCTTTCACGGGCTCAAGCTCGCTTATGTACGCAGTACGCCTACTCAATTTTGTTCATACTCGATTATTATATGAATGATGATTTTAGCAGATGTCGAACAAGCTTGGATTTAAAAAATTAAGGTTCGGTACTCGGCAATTCAAGACGTGCGAGGCCCATCATCATGGGCTCATAGATGTATTAAAAGGCGCGGGAAAGTGGTTGCCTCTCCATCGAGCGACACGTGTCTCTATACGGGAAGCTGGAAACTTAAGTCCGAGTGAAATGATCCCTCAAATCGGAGGAGGCTCTCCTTCCGGTTCCTCCCTTCGATCGTCGATCCAGCCACCTTGCCCCCGACTCAGTGATCCACCACATCTTCTCGTCTCTCGACCTCGCACGCATTGTCCGCGCGTGCGTCCTTGTCGAAGGGGTGGCGATCCGTCTGGACCGCCACCCCCGGACCTCGTCTTCTCCTTCCCCTGGCGGAACGCCTCCCCGTCCGTGGACGGCGTCTTGATCCTCTAGGCGTCGCCCAAGGTGAGGAAGTTCCACATCGACGCCGATTTTCTCGACCGTTGCGCGCCTGAGCTCAGTCCGTGGCTTCGCTTTGCTGTCGACCGCCGTGTCGAGGACCTCTCAGTCGATGCGACTAAGAGGTCGTGCGAGATGGCCGGCCATGTCGCAGTACCGCGGCTCCTTTTATGGATGCTCTTCGTTTGGTGAACCTGCACTCAGGGCTCTGTTGCTTCTCGTTGAGTAGAAGTATCGCTTGGATTAATCTTAGGTCCCTGTCCATCTGTGACTCGGAGGTGATGCATGAGATGTCGAATGGCAGCCCTGTTCTCGAGTACCTTAGTTTGGAAGGATGCTACGGTTTAAAGCGAACCATCAAGGTTTGTTCGAGAACTTTGAGGGAAATTGCGGTCAATGGCTGCTTTCGGTATGCTCTCGATGAGGGTTTCCCCTTGGAGATTTCAAGTCCTCTGTTGCTGTTCGGGAGGATTTTCTGGTATGATGAGGCAGCTGGTAACGGAAGTCTCGATCCTTGATTGAAGCGCAGTTGAACTTTTCTTTATGAGAGGCGAGGATTTTGGAAGGCCATCTGATTGTTTTGTTCAAAATCGGTTCGAGTCTGACAGAGGGTATTGCAACCTGATTGAGGGACTGCTTCAGAAGCTGCAGAACGCGACTAAGCTTTTGATTGGTAGTTGGTGCCTTCAGGTGAGCAGATTGTTTTTTATTTCAAATTTAACTCGTTTGGTTCATACCTATGGATAATTCATTGTTCCCTCTTCCTTGAGTTAAGGAAATTCATTCCAAACTTCAGCACAAGGAATCTGGTTTGCATCGTTTGCTACTCTGCCTGAGGACCACTGGTGCAAATACACACCGTGCCTTCAGAATAACTACTGAAAAACCAAAGAAAAGGCAGCTGGTTTAAGATCATTCTTTCTCTTGCTCAGTAATGTATAACTATCATTCCAAAGATCATAGTAAATTATTAATGAAAAGTTGCTGTGTCCTGTTTTTTAAAGACTGAAAAAGCAGTTGTTGACTAGAATTAGTATATTAAGGTTGTTCATGTGCACTGATATTTGTTTCGGTGGTATCTAACTTTGTTTGGTCATAGGAAAGTGAAATGCTTATTAACTCAGGATATTATCATCATCCTTCAAAAAGAAATGGATAGTTAAGGTAGAGCAATTTTCGGGGGAGTTTTCTTACAAATAACTTTTTTTTTTTGGTAAGGAGTTTTCTTAGAAATAACTTTGAAATTTACATGATGGAAGAACTTTCCTGTTGATAATTTTTAATGCTTGAGTTGACTTTCGAGAGTCGCCATAAGCTGAACAACACGATGCCTCATGCTTCGAAGCCAACCTGTAATTTTCATACTAGCTTTCGGTAAAAACCTCTAGAAATCTATTTAGTTCAGAAGTTGAAAGTTGTGAGGCAAATTTGTTGCAAATTGTAAACATCGTCGCATGCTTCACATGTCGTTTTTGTTCTCGACTTTTTAAGGCCTACTTAGTTTTAGAAAGCACCTTTAGTTTCCATTTTCATAGAAACTTTTTTCGATTTTTTTTGACAAAATATTTTTTCAGCGAAAATAATACATGTCATTGGGGATGAAAATTCTGAGAATATGCTCTGGTTGCATCATATTCCGAAAACAGGCTTAGTTATTCCAAGTATCCATGTTTGCGGTGGAATGAGAATACTAAAATGTCAACTTCAGTTTGTGATTTGATTTTGAGAGTAGTTTTCCTTTTATTCATCAATTGCTTTCAGAGTGTCACCCAACGCATTTGCTGGTCTGTTTTAATTCTCAAATTGAAATCAGAACGGATTTTTGAGAATCTTTATCAGCCAAATGCCTCCTCAGATTATCAATCTCTTTCTGTCCACAGAAAAAATGAACTTCATCAAGTCGCTCAACAGGCTTTGAACGTTGAACATTTTACTTCATGTCATCTGGACATCATTTTCAGTCATGCATAAGCAGTGGGCTGATGCCTTTAACATACTTCATGAGAGGTTTGATTTCCTGTCAAACCTCGTTAGTGACCATGGCAAGTGGTACTATTAATACAGAGCAGTAGATGGCGTTTCAATTTTCTTCATTTAACTGTTTTCATTTGCTTATCTATGTCTTGACTCTTCTTCTCAGGAGGAATTTTTGACTCTTCTTGATGGTGCTAGTACCACTCCTGCAGTCCATCAATTTCTTGTTAATTCTCTGGGTGAAGTGGTATGGCTTATTTTTTAAGCTCTGATGCTGCTATAGGACCTTGGCTTTTTCAATTGGTTTTTAAAATCTTAGTCTGCTAGTTTGTTTAGTGATAGCATATGAAGCATGTATCAATAGTTGTTTGTGGTGCTGGAAAAGAACTTCTACTGGTTGTCCTCAATCATCTGCAGTTACACGATATTATCTTTGCATTTGGCCTTTTTCCCAAATAATTAAGTTTCATGCATCTCAGAACAGTCCTGGAGGTGATTAGACAGAGATAGGAATTTGTTACAGTAAATTATGCTTTGCACATCTGGAGACATGCCATATTTTTCATAACATCCTGATGTTGATTCTTCATATGAACATATCATATACCATGATATGAATTGCCAAATTTAAGTGGCTGGAAAGGGCAAAGTAAAATCTGATTTGAGTCTGATTTAACAAGTTGGCAATCTCTCCTATATACGTATAATGAAAATTGTTGGTCATTAATCATTGGTTCGAAACTTGAACTTGATCTAAGTTTGAGCTTTAAGTGTACTTGTACATGGAGATTTAGATATAGAATGTTTAATTTATTCACATTATAATTAGCAGGTGTAGAGATATGTTCTCAATTTAAAAGGAAAGAGTTTACTTGCCCGTTTCGGTCTTAGCATATATCCCCTCTTAACCGCAAGAGTCAATTTTTGTACCGAGAATCATATTCAACTCGTTTTACCTACGATATTACTATTAGAGCCTAGGGAAGTTAGACTTGTTTATATTACCAAATTCCACTCATTGAACTCAATGTAGTAACTGAAACTCTTCTTTCCTGTGTTATGTTTAAGGTCAACAAGCTAAGGATGAGAATGAAAACTTAGAAATTTGAAGAAAATGAGCAGAAAACTAACTGGTGGGTGCTCAGATGACAGTGAATTAAGCCTACATGGATCTAATTTGTGATGCTTAACAACAGTTATGAGAGCCTCTATTCGCAATCATTTGTTTAGCACTTAGATGTGAGAATTGATTATTTTATATTATTATTTTGTAGCATATCTTTAGATCACGAATTTTGATATACCACCTCTTTTTTGGCAAAATAATGATGAGGATGTTAAGCCCTATTATTGAAATTGCTTTTACTAAGTCGCATGCCAGATGGATTCATATTAGCTGTTTGTGACCTTCTTATGCATTATACTCGCTTTTTTGCTCTTCAAATCAGTTTTGTATACTTCTCTTAGTCCCTTGTATTACTCCTTTTTAGGTAGTGTGTTGGTAGGTAGCTCTTTGGATCCAAAGTTTCTCTTGAACTTTTTTGATCTTGACTTTCAGTAGTAGTGGCACCCTTTTATCACAACGATCTTACTCGCAAAAGGAATTACAACTATGAGTTAATAGAGTGTTTTTGCCCATGTGGGTGATGGTTATGCTGATTAGCACAAAATCATATGTGAGATGTTGATGTTAGTACTGGAAACTATATGATGAGATAACATGTGTTGGAACAAAGGGTAATTTGAATAACTTAAAATCCTCAGGAAAGTGTCAAGTTTCTTTTTATAGATTATATATTTCACCTGTAGGGCACCAAGGGGGTGCAACCCATATACAAAAGGAGCCCAAAAAACTAAAGCCATATACAAATCAACTCCCAAAACCAAAAGGGAGTTCAAATACCAGATAAATCATTGACTAATCAACCAAGGCATTTACATCTATATGCAAGTTTGCACTATACCAAAAGTGTGCGACTTTAAGCCAACTTTCAATAAAATAGTATGGAAGATTTCTCTCCATCGGAAGCTCTCTTGTTCCGCTCCTTCCAAATCATCCAAAAGACACAGGGGAATTGATTTAATCCTAATTGTTGTGCTGTAAACGAATGCCCTACCATGCCCAAAGTTCTTGCTCAATAAAACGTCTGATAACCCAAGATAACATGGTGCATGCATAGGAAACGGTCCAAACCATTCTTGTCCAAGAACAAAATGAAGGAGGAGATGCCACACGCACTATCTCTTCTTGCTAAGGAGACACCTATTAACCAGTACTTTGCCTCATTTCTAAAGTAAGGATTTGTTCCCAGGTTGCTTCCCAAGCAAAAAGAGAAACTCTATTGGAATCCTCACTTTCCAATTCGATTTCTAATGAAATTCACAAATCTCCCTATCGAGCAGCTTGTAGTAAGACTTTACAGAAAAGATTCCATCTCTTCCCTTGTTCCAGGCAAAAGCATCCCTAAAAGCATCAGAAATCTTCGAACTCCTAACCTTGGGCTTGGCCCACAAAGTCAATGTTGCAAATGATCATTTCGTTGTTTAAATGATAACAATCTGCAACCAAAGTTTCCTTGTTCCTTGACATTTCACCTAAATGCTTACACATACAACGCCAATATGTGAGAATCAAATTCCATTACTTGGGAGTGTAAGTTTCATAATAAATGCACACCAAATTGGAATGAGATTCTTACAATTGAGAATCTCAGGAAACGGAATTTGATTTTTCATAGAATGGAGTTGTGTGTGAAAACTTTTAAATGAAAATGTTGATCATCTCTTTCTTCTTTCTGACTTCGCTTCCACGCTTTTACATCAAATCTTTGGCTTGTCTAAGGTGGTTTGGTTCTTGCCAAAACATGCCATCCAGTTTCTTAATTGTTGGCATGCCTAATTAGGAGGATCAATTCCTAAGAAGTTCTGAAGTGCAGCACCTTTGTCTCATGGGATGCCTTAGGAAAGAAAGCAACAAAATGTAGGGTTTGGAATCTTTGGTTGCTTCGTGTTGGCACCTTTTAACCGGCTTTTAGAATCATATTCGATTCTCGTATATCTTCTAATGCTTCATTTTTGTTTGTTTTTCTTTTGTTTTATTCTCTTATATACTGATGTATTGGAACTTTTTCTCTCAACAAAATCCTCTGTTATCTAGAGAAAATAGATTGCCAGTTTATTCCCCTGCCAGATCTCTCTCCATTTATATGGGCATTTTTGTGTGTTGTGAACATGTGCTTCGGCGTGCACATGCATGTGATCATGTGCTTACACAGGTGTGCACACATGTACATGCACACTATAGGGCTGTTGTTAATTGGACCAGATCCTGTGCTTCTCCTGGGTACAGTGACTCTCATGTGCATGCTACATATTTTTCTTGATTACTACTATAGTGAGAAATGACGTTTCTAGTTACATATTTCAAGGTTATACTCTGCTGTTTTATATTTTGATTAGTGAGTCTATTAAAAAGCACCAAGGGGATGCCTCCTATTTACTTATTACCACCTATAAGCACATATTTACCTTAAAAATTAAAAAAAGACTTGGTGTCCAAAGAACTGCCACCACAATGTGAAAAAAATAAGGTAGTAAGCCAATATCTTTTACAGCACCTATAGAGCTTTCCTCATTTTTAAAAGCCTGCCTATTTCTTTCTTGCCAAGGCTTATGTACTCTCTGTAACTCTATGGTACTGCCAATCAATGCTTTAGGGCTTCTTTCTCCTTTTGTCTATCAATTTGTGCATTCACGACGGTGTAGAATTTTGTGGAAAAATTGACAAGTGATAAAAAGATTAAGCTATGAAATAAAGATGTGGCTTACTGTTTAAATGCTCTTTTGTAAGCTGGGACTTTTCTTTAGATTGAAGTGTAAACATTTGATAATTGGGGAGGTAAATTGGTAGCAGGGAGAGTTTTGAATCAAGTACCTCCTGTAGAGATGTGGTTTGATATTTGAATGTTGTAAAGAAGTTACCCTTCTCGAAGCTGTTGGATAGAGATGTGGTTTGATATTTGAATATTGTAAAGAAGTTAACCTTACCCAAGCTAACAGCGGAAGGGCTAGGGGCTGTCTCCTTGAACACACTAGCATTTCCTGTCAATATTGTGCTTACAGCTCACAACTATCACATAAATGCCCCCCCTCTCTCTCTCTCTCACAGCGACTTTGGGCAGGACTTGATAATTCGCATGAACATTCCAAACTTCTATCCTGCTTGCATGAATTGGATAGTAGACTAGGCTCCATTTCTTTAATGAATTTTCCAGTATAACTTTTATTTGTTAGAGACTCTAGAGTATGTCGTTTAGTTCAAACACAGTGTGTAGAAAATGAAGATGGGTTGTAATAACCATTTACTTGTGTCAAACATTTTCTTTCATAAACTTTTAACTTTGATGGTTCAAAGAGATAAATGCTATTTTTATCCCTCACGAGTGTGTGTCAGTTTTTTCTCAATAAGAGATGATATTTGACATATGGGGTTAAGATATCGAAGTATTGTTATTTACATAATGACCCTCCGTAGAAATTATTGGCTTTAGAATGGGTGAGCTCGGGGTCTTTCAAGATGGCGTTTTCATTACCTAGGTATTGGTTTGGATGAGACTCGGTGGATAATAGGCTGGAATGCTGCATGTAAAGGTTGAGCAATTCATAAGGGTGCTTTCATATGTCATGAAGCCGGTATGCCTGTTACAATCTTTCTTGTGATTTCTCTACCTTTCTAAATATCTTCTGTTTGCAACCATTGTAATCTCTTGCCTGTCTCTCATCATGTGTGGTATCATGTCTTTAGTGACACTAAATTACTAAATTTTAGACATGAAGTTGAACTATTTTTGGATAAGACACGATAAGGGTTGCTTAGAATGACATACATACCTTTAATCTGAAACTACATATGCTATCCAGAGATCCACATGTGCATAGTACAAATGCTTTTTGATGCTAATCATTCTCTGTCTGGCTCTGCAGGATGACTTTGAATTTGCTTCAGATTATATTTCCTTCCAAATACCTGACAATTCTTTTGTAGATGTAACGAATTGCATAGCGTTAGTGAGGGGACTGACGAATGAATGTGAAGCACGGAAGACCTTTGGAAGGATCTTGTTGTGCATCCCTCCTGGTCACTGTTTTGTGGATTTGGCTCTATTTGAGGTAAGAGCTTGGTATATCATATTTTAAAGCCCAAATTTGCAAATGTGGCTAATACATTCTGTTGTAAAACAGGACGATCAAATTGCTATGTTGCTAAATAAGATGAATGATATTTGTGAAGGCTTGGGAGACGCCGGAGTGATGATCTTGCAGGCAATGACCTTCCATTTGTGCATATTGCAGGAACCAATTGTACAAATAACTGAGAGTTGTACCAATTGAAGGTAACTCATGGATTCGGAGCTTGCATATTGATTTCTTACTCATGGTATCCTGGGTTCTATTCTGATCATGTCAATTCACAATTTAAGACATTGATGGCCAAAGGAAAAACCTAGCATATTCTGCTTTTCTGTTGACTCCTGTTCTTTTCGGGATTTTAGGAAGTGCTTCTGGTTGGATGGGAAACCAGGCCTATCCAGTTAAATTTCCCAGCAGAAATAGTATTGGTCAAGAACTGGTGGTATTTACCCTGTTTAACCGATAACCAGGTGTCCCTGTCAACTGGTACCCAGCAAGTCTATCAAAAAGTCTGGACCAGTTCTGGACCTTAAAAAAAATTGAAGGAGTAGTGTTGGAGTTGGCTTTGGGTTTGGAACTCCAACTTCTTGTAATTAACAAGTGTGCCAACCATTTGCTCCGGTGTCTTCTTTCTTCAATTTGTGGTGGATAATTTAATTATTGACCGTATTGGCCTAATCTATTAGATAACTGAACAGGATGCTATTAAGATGACATGGAGCGTGTGTAATATACTAAAATGCTATGGTGTCTGCCAACTCAATGGGCTTCTTTGTTCGCTTGCCGACTCACTGGGCTTCTTTTGTTCTAAACATGTGTAATCTAATATTTGCAGAGTGTTCTATCAGATGACATCACATGCTATAGTTTTACCAGTTCAACCGATTGAACCACTGGTCTGGTTTTAAAAACATTTGTTCTTTTATTGTTCCTATCTATTATTTATTTGCTCTCCTCATCGGCACGAGTAGCAGCAGCTTTGTTTTTCCTCCTGTGTGCACAATGCATATACATGCCATTACATGCTTATGATTTCAAAGGATGTTTTGCTTTCTGCTTTACCGTTACAGCAAAAGTTCCAACATATCTTGATAGCTGGAGTCTTGTACTTGTATATAGGTTAAGAAATGTTCATTTGATGGCCCTAATGGGTTAAATTTTGTGTGGACATTTGCTTGGTTATAGTATTCTCACTTTTGAAACACTAACCCAGTGAAACTACACATCTAGGACCCTATCTTACACCTGGAGATGGAGAATAAAAAGCTTCGCAGCATTCCTCATGCAGTAGTTCCTCCCTTGTCAGTTAGTGGGGGGAACGTTTTGACAGTCATACAATCAAGCTAAGGATCAATTCATTGTGATGCCATCAATTGTATAGTGCTGAAGATTTTTTTCTTTGAGCTTCTTACCATGTCCATTTGCTATTCTGGAAACTTATTGTTGCCCCATACTCTTTCCTTTGTGTATCAATGTTTGATAAACTTACCAATGTCAGTAACAAATTTATCTCATTGGCTGGGTGTTGGAATTGAATTAATTGGTAACTTAATAATTAAGTAGAAAGAAGAGTAGTGGGCCTAGCGGCTCTTTCGCAATAAGAAATTGACAAAAACTCGATGGAGAAGAGCAGTAGCCTCAAATTAAGGAAGGACTTGGGCCTAAGGAAGGACTTGGGCCTAGCCACTAGGAGTGGGGGTAGAGATAAAATTATCATATGCTATCTTCACCAAAAAAAAAAAAAATTATCATATGCTATCTAATTACAAACATGTCACCAGATGATAAAAACAGATGAAGCTTGTCAACTTTCTCTTGCTCTTTTTCTATGGTCCTAATTCCTTAAAAACTCAAATTTTAGTTTCACCCGACTTTTTTTTGGTTTTAGAAAACCCTCAACTTTAAATCCCCAATTTTCTTGTCTAAAAAATTTTCTCAAATTTTATATATCCAGTCAAGAGTGAGCAATTTCCATCTTGACGAGGGGCAATCTCACCGTTCAGATACCGGAATTCATGGGCAAAGGAGTCCAGAAAATCTTTTTTTTCGGTCGGAGTGTCGGTCAAGAGAGAATTTCTCACCCAGGTGGGGTGGGCGATTTTTCAACATGCAATAATTGCCAAGAGAGAGAGAGAGAGACATAGTCATGGTCGGCAGAAAGAGAAAGCTCCAAACCGAGAAAGGGTCCACAAAAGAAAATAAAGAAAAAGAACAGAGGAGATGAAAATAAAAAAAATGAAGAGAGAGGATCGCCGGGGCACGCGTGAGGAAAGGACAGAAAGCAAAAGTTGCAATTTCACCGAAAGTTTACTCTACTTCCGTAGCATGTGCGTTTCCTGCGAGCTCACTTTTCCTTTTGCACTCTAATTTCCAAGAATTTTACTCCTCAATAGTTAAATTTCTTCATAATTTCAGTTCAAACCTAAAACGAAATCAAGTTCAGCACAGTTTTGAAGTTGAACGACTTTTTGTTCAAAACCGGAGTAAGAAAAACCATTTTATTTTTAACGAAAATGGCGTGCAAAGTTGGAAACTTTGCAAAAGCCACGATTGGTAATAACTATTTTCATGGGTCGCCTATGGAGGAAATTTACTTTTTAACAAAATGACTTTCATGGCTCAATGAATTACTCCCAAAGCAATTATTCAAAGTTATCCAAAATATTATTTGAAATGTTAGGGGTGATAGATTTCCAATTCCATTTATGACCAAGGATGGGATTGAACAGTTTTGGGATCGGGAATTGGACCAAACTAGTTTGGTCGAATGAAATTGATCATTTAGCAACAAATATTTAAAAATTGAAAAATTAAAAGAAATATTAGAGCTATTATTATTTCAGAGTTAAAAAAAATGCTTTTTAATGAAAAAGAGTTGGTCTGATTTGGTTTCCTTCGAAACGCGGAACCAAACCAAAAATCACTAGTTCCATTTTTATAGAATGGAGAATTGGACCAATGCTCCTGGAAATCGGACCAAAATCAAATTTCACAGTGCCACAATGCCCTTATTGTCACAACTTAATAATGCCAAAATTGAATTTCACAACTCAGATTTTACATAATTTTTGAATTTATACTCTAATGCCGAAAATCACTTCAATTAGACAAATAAACGACTTAAATTCTTATCAGGTAATAACAAATCAAAATAAATCTGACTTGACGAAGACCCGCCATGCGTAAGCAAAACCTTCTTTCTCTTTTCCTTTCTTTTGTGTTCTTTCCCTTTTTTCCCTTTCTTTTCCCTTTCTTTTCGTTTCTGTCCTGGTGCATGCTCTTCTTTTTCCCTTTCAATCTCTCCTTTTTCTTTTCCCTTTCTTTTCATTTTTATCGTGGTGCGTGCTCTCCCTTTTCCCTTTCTATCGCTTCTTTTTCTTTTTCTAAAGCCCACTTTTCGACCGAGTAAAAAAGAATGGCAGAGTATTAGGGCAATCGCCAAACTAAACTAAGACAAAACATTTGTTGAGAAAAATTTTAAATTTTGATTTATTAATTTGGCTTTGGGTTTATGACAAAAAAAATGGTTTTGAGTTAATTAAATTTTTTTTGAAATAAATAAATAAATTTGACTAAATGAAATCAATAACTTGACATTTGAAAGTTCATCACACATCTAGTCCCCGAATATGCTAGTTTAATTGACAATGGTTCATTAGTAGAGCTCTCAAATTCTTCGAAGCAATGTTTCTATATCCTTTGCAATTGAGATAAAGATGAGCTAGGGTTGGTCAGCTTTAAAGAACAATGCAATTAAGCTCTCGAAATTAAAGCGGTAATTTTGCACTTATAAGGTATTGTAAATTAATACTATAAAAAATAGTCATCGTGATATACACGAGCACTCATTTTTTTGTTTTGTTTTTTCACACTCCATGATTTCAGGTAGTGACATTTTAGTTTGGATTGTTGATATATAAATAGCACTGATAATATTTTCAGCTTGCATTCTGACAAGCGGATAGTGGATATTAGAATAAGCTTCTCTCTATTGTAAAATGAAGTAATTAATGCATTGGATTTTTTGCATTTCACTCAATTCTTGACGCAAATCTTTTAACCTGAGTGGAATCAATGTTTGAAGAGCTTTGTTTTGTCGAGTAACTACATGAAAAAAAAATGCATTAGATGGTATCTTAGAAGATGGACTCACTATTTAACATACAAATTGCTTCACATCTTGCACCAACCAAGTTGAACAACAATATTAATATGCTTAGATATATTTTGAGCGGTAAGTAAAACCTATTTAACACATTTATAAAAGATAGCTACGCTTCATTAATAAGAGCAATAGATAATTGTTAAATAAGAATAATATACTTTTGGGTGGTAAGTAAAGCCTATTTAACATTTTTATTAACATAGATATCTCTCCTTATTTAAGAGGAACCACATGCATTTATGTTTAAGTATTGCATAAAGTTATATTTAATCTAAAATGAGTTAAGGTTGAACGTTTCAACTCCATTCAATAATATAAATATTTGAATTAACACATATGACAATTTATAGGTGTTTAAGGAAGATTGCAATCGCTTAAACGAAACCAAGAAAAACATTGGCCAGAAAAAATTGAGTCATTTTGGCTTTGAGTTGATCGAAAAATTGAAATCAATAAATTTGATTAAATGATTAATCGGTAATTTCATAATTAACTAGGAGAAGAGTGGTGGCCCAGCCACTCATTCGACATAAGAAATGATGAAAAGCAAGAACTGGTGGGACCCAGCCATCAATAGAGGAGAAAAAAATTTATTACATGCTATCTTATCACAAATCCGCCCATGGATTCCCAAAACCGGTGTTTGCTTCCCTCTGTATATATAGCCCTAGTTACCTAAAGACCCACAAATTTTAGGTTCAATTTTATTTTTATGCCAAACTTTATTTTTTCTCAAAGAAACCTCAATTTTAATCCCAATGCTACATCGGCCCCCATTTTTTTCATCTAAAAAGAATTTTCAAACTTCATGTTCAGCTTCAAATGAACCTCAAATAACCACAAGTACCTTGAGGACACGGTCAAGAGAGCAATTTCCATCTTGACAAGGGGGTAATCTCCGCATTCAGGGACAGAATTCATGGCCAAAGAAGACAAGAAAATATGGGCATAGAAAAAGCAAAGGGTTCTCAGCCAAAGTGGGGTGGGCAATTTTTCATCATGCGATCACTGTCAAAAGAAGACGAAAAAGTACGACGGAGCTTACGGTCAAGAAATGGAGATACAGAGAGAGGCTTATGGTCGGCAAAAGAGAGAAAAGCTTTTATGAAGAAAAACTGAGAAAGTGGTCCGCAAAAGAAAGGAAAGAAAAAAGAACGTAGGAGGTGAAAATAAGAAAAATGAAGAAAGAGAGACAGAATTGTCGGGGCACGCGTGGGGAAAGGACAGAGTAAAAAGTTGCAATTTTACAGAAAGATTGTTAATCTACTTCTATAGCATCTACGTTTCCTTGAAGTTTACTTTTCTTATGCATTGAAACTTCCACTACACGAAGGCAACGACCATAAATGCATGTTTAGTGGTCCCGGTTAATGAATTACTAATTTACATCTAGTTCAGCAAATTTGGATTATAGGAGCGTGTCAACTGATTGGATTAGATGAATCAAACCAATGAATATATATAATAAAGTAAAAGTAAAAGCAAAAGCAAAAGCGAGAAGGTATTTTGACTTATTTACGAAACTTGAAGGAGAAATTAAGATAGGACTTAAGTAAAAAAGAAATTCTTCTCATCAATTTGATAATCTTTTTATGATCCGCAATATGTGTTGATAACATAAATTTTCAGAATAAATTATCGTTAATACATCATTTTAGTATTAAACTGAAGTTTATAGATTTGATTGTATAATATTTAATGGACTTAAAGCAAGAGGGGTAAATTCCTAAGCGAGATTAGGAGCTTAAATGTATTTAACAAACAATACTTTTTCCAATGGAAAATAAATCAACAAAGAAAGAGGAAAGTTCAGCGGTGCAAGCAGCTGACCGACTAAGCGCGCCCTCTTCATTGTCTTGACGCCTTATGTGTTTTTATCAGTTACCAAGCACTTGTCCGGAAATTATTGGAATGGACGAATCTCTCTGTCTCTCCCTCATCCACTTTTCATTTTCTCTCGCAAATCCATGTCAAGTCTCATCCCAAGTCTCTATCCACTTTTCCTCTTCCCAACAAATGAACAAATGCACCATTCCATGCGTATCATCTTTGGATTCTCTTGTGCACTAAGAGTTCAGCCGCGTGAAGGCAACATCTCTAAGCACGTGGTCGACAAAGCTTGACTTGTCGGTGCGAGTTCTGATTGCGGACTAGTTCCATTGCATAAATCAAGCCACGAGAAGCTAGGCAACAAGAAGGCATTTTCTATTTCTTGAGACGTAGTCTGGCTTTTTTACCGTCGGACTTGAAGGGGAAAATCAAGGACAGAGCCAGAGCAAAGCCGAAATGCATTGTCCCAATTTTGGGCATTCTTTTGCCGGGTTCATGGCATCCATCCTTCTCTCCATGCTAGCGTTCAATTTTCTCAATAAGAAGGAAAGTAATGTGATAATTTGTCACTGGTAAAGTATTGTAAATCGATACTATAAAAAGGAGTGCTTGCGCCACGAGCACTCTTTTGTGTTTTTTTTTTTCTTAACACTTCACGATTTCAAGTACGGACGGTTTAGTTTGGATTGTTGGTATATAAATAGCACTAATAATTCTTTTAGTTTGCATTGTCACAAGTGGATATCAAAATACAGCTTCTTCTATTGAACATACAAATTACTTCACATCTTGCACCAACCAAGTTGAATAACAATGTTAATATGCTTAGATATATTTTGAGTGATCAGTAAAATATATTTAACATATTTATAAAGATAGTCACCTACAAATAGATCTATATAAAATGTTGGATGAGAGAAATATGCCTAGGTGTATTATTGGTGGTAAGTAAAACCTATCTACATTTTCATTAACATAGCTATCCCTCGTTATTTAAGAGGAACCGCATGCATTATGTTAAGGTATTATTTAAAATATTGAACTAACATTGCATGTATTAGTTCCATTCAATAATATAGATATTTGAATTAACATGCATTACAAATTATAGGTGTTGAAGGTAGATCACAACCACTAAATCAAACCAAGAGAAATAATTTGTAGAAAAATTTATGAATTTGGCTTTGGGTTGATTAAGAAATCATGACATCAATAAATTTGATTAAATGTTTAATTGGTAGCCTCATAATTAAGTGAAGAGAAGAGTAGTGGGCTTGGCCACTCTTTACAATAAAAAATGGACAAAAACTTGGTAGAAAAGAGCCATTGCCTCAAGTTAAGGATGGACTTGTGGGGCCTAGCCATCGGGATTTGGGGTAAAAATAAAATTTTCATATGCTATCTAATTACAAATATGCCCCCTCCCCAATTGATAAGAACAAGTGAATTCCTTAACTTTCTCTTTCCTCCTTTTATATGGTCCTACTTTCCCTCAAACTTTAGGTTCAATCTTAATTTTATTCCGAATTTTTTTTATTTCAAAAAACCCTTAACTTTAAACCAAATGCTACTGCATCAACCCTCAATTTTTTCACCTAATTTTTTTTTTCAATTTTGCGTCCAGTCCCAAATATGTTCCAAATAACAATAAAAATTCTTGAGGATGATTTCAAGGGAGCAATTTTCATATTGACAAGGGCAAATCTCGGTATTTAAAGATCGAAATTCACGGTCAAAGAAGGCAAGAAAATCTGGGCATGAACAAGCAGAAGATTCTCGGCCGAGTGGGCGGGGGCATTTTTCCACATGCAATAATTGCCAAGGGAAGTGCAAAAAAGAAAAAAGAAGGAGCTTTTCTTCCTAGCCAAGAAAAGGAGAGAGAGAGAGATAGGGTTCTTTTGTAACATCTACATTTCCTTGTAGTTCATTTTGCCTGTGCATTGAAACTTCCAATAGTTGAAGGCGACGACCATAAATGCGGTCCTGGTCAATGAATTATTAATTTATATCTACTACAAGTTTGAATTATGAATTATGGATGCATGCGGACAGATTGGATTAGACAAAATTAAATTAATAATATATATATAATGAAGTAAAAGCAAACATGAATGAATATACACATTTATGCGTGTTGATAATTTTTTATAATCATTGACACACTTTGATAACATCATTTTTTAGAATAAATTATCGTTAATAAAATTTCATTTTAGTACTAAAATGAAATTTATCAGTTTGATTGTATAATATATATCAAGCTCAAAATAATAGGGGTAACTTCTTAAGTGTGATTAAGAGCTTAAAAATATTTTACCAAAAACACTTTTGCTGACAGAAAATAAATTAACAAAAGAAAGAGGAAAGTCCGTTGGTGTAGGCGGTGGACTAAGCGTGCCTTCTTCGTTGTCTTGATGCTTTGTATGTTTTTATCTATTTTGAGCACTCGTGTGGAAAATATTGGACTAGACAAATCTCTCTCTCTCTCTCTCTCTCTCTCTCTCCACTTTTCATTTTCTCCCGCAAAACCATGTGATAGGCATGTGAGGGAAGCAGTGACAACAAGGGAAAGATAAAAATTTGGAGTGAGGAAGAAAGAAATGTGCAAAGGAACTAGAAAGAGTTGTGGAGTTGAAAAGTCTACTTGGAAGAGAAATTAGACAAGAGGAAAGACAAAATATGCAGGGCATTGATGTGTTCAAAATGATCTCCACCTGAAAAGATACATAATGATGGTTATAGAAATATCTATCCTCATACTAATTCTTATTTAATGTTGGCTACTCTTTGGTTAGTCCAATAAATAATAAAATTACCAGTGATTTATGCATCTGCGCATGTCTTGTCCAGATGGATTGCAAGTTGCTGTCCATGTCCTATTATATATTTAGAAAATCTTCCCTTTATATTTGCCATTGTATTCAATTACTAGCAAAATTAAGGCAAATGTGTGTAAAAAATTGTGTGTCATTGAAAGCCGTTTCGGTTGGTTCTTTGTTGGTTCTAATTCAATGCTATTGGCCGCCCTTTTGTTTGTCCAAGAAACAATATAGGGAGAAATGCAAGGAGTCCTAAAAGTATTTAGAATATCAAGTCACTAGAGTTTTCCCCTTTACTTTCTTTGGATTTATAATCATCTAAAGTCTTTATATATATATAGTAGATTTTAAGTGATCGTTGATAATGCAATGTCTCAATAGTGAAATGAAATTCATCAATTTGATATGGCAATACCTAATTGATTCAAGTTAAATTTGTAATTGGGACCGAGAGTTTAAATATATTCAACAAAAGTAACTTTTTTAATGGAAAATAAATTAGAAAAAGCAAAGGAAAGTGCAATGGTGCAGCAATCATCCTGACGCTTTGCATGTATTCATCAATTATGACCACTTTCTATGGATACAAATAAAGCGGTCGTCTTTTATTTTTGGTTTTATTTTTTTCATTGCTTTTGCATTGAAACTTGCTCACATGTTATTTTCTTCGAGGGAAGGATTGCCTTGGATTCTCCTATCCTTTGAAACTTCCCCAACATTAAGGCAACGACTATAAATGCATGGTCAGGTCCAGGTCAACAAATTATGTATTTATATCCAGCTCGGCAAATTTGAATTATCGATATATGCCAACTGATTGGATTAGATAAATTAAGTCAATAAGGAAATATATATATATATATATATATATATAATAAAGCAAGAGCAAAAGCAAAAAGACATTTTGATTAATTTATGAGATTTGAAGGAGAAATTAAGGCACAATCAGAGCAAAAAAGAAATTCTTCTCATTGTGATGGGTACAAAATAAAAATATATAGCATGTTAATAATTTTTTGTCATCCTCAACACGTGTTATCTCATTAAACTTATAAATATTGAAATGAAGTTTATCAGTTTAACAGTATAATATTTAGCAGGCGTAAAGTGAGAGGGATTAAATTTATAAGTGGGATCAAGAGCTTAAATATATTCAATAAAAATACATTTTCAGTGGAAAATAACTTAACAAAAGGAAAGAAAAAGGAAAGTTCAACGGCGCATGCAATGGAGTAAGTTTCAAGGAAGACTCGTCCAAAGTCTCTTTCCACTCATCTTCCCAACAAATCCACCCTTTTATATGGGTATCGAAATTTTATCGGAGCTTGTTTATTAATTCTCATCCTTTTTAAAACTTCTTGGCAGGCGTCTTTTTGTCTCTCTCTGTTCTCTCTTGTGAAGTTTGTTTCTCCTCCTCCTCCTCTTCGCATAGTTCGCCGGAGAAGACAGAGTCGCGACACCTTTCCTCCTCCTTTGTTGCCGCAACTAGTCTTGAGAAACGGTAGGCGCCTCTCTCTCCTTGGCAATTCTTGCTCTCTCTCTTTGGTGATTCTCGCTTTGTTTTTCATGGCTCCCCTTTGCCTTTTTTCTTTTTATCAGGGTTTGATTTGTCGCTCGATTGAGCGAGAGGGTTAGTCGTAGATCGTTTGCGTTTTGCTATTCGTTCGATTTCTTCCTGTTGTAGCTCGTCTCGTGTCGTTTTTGGAGGTGCTCTCACTTTCGCCATCGACGTACGGACCGCTCGTGCTCTCGCTTCCCGTTCTTCTTAACAACAAATCTGCAATCTGGGGTTCCCTGCAATTCTTCTTTCCTCGTGGGTTTCTCCCCCTTTGCGGAATCGAAGTGGTGGGTAAAAGGAAAAATGAGATTTTGGGGTCGATGGTTCGTGTGTTTCACAACTGTGGTAGAAGCGGTTGCTTGAGAAAGATTACCAGTGTCGCAAAGCGGTGGGTTCTCAAATAGAGCCGTCAAATCCTCGAACATGCTCGAACTCGCTCGAAATGCTCCCTTACCTTATCTATGCATTTATACCTGTCTGTCCCCAGCAGAGTTTTGGCTGGGCTTTTTCTCGAATATACGTTTTCCAGAATCCATTCTTGAATTTTCTTGCCTTTCTATTCTCTTGTACGAGGTTCTTTGAATTGAAAGATTTAGAAGCAACGTATTTTTGTTCACAGTTCTCTGGGTTCTAGCAATTTCATGATAAGCTCTTCATGTTTTGATTGTTTTAAATTTGCTTTGAGATTTATTATGTGATGAATAAAAGTTGGTTCTTTTTTTTTTTGGTGTTTTGCTTCTTTTTGTAGGGTGGTTGTGTTTCAGAAGCGCACCTGAAGTTCGGATTTTGGAGTCGAAAAACCAGGAGATAAAGTAGCATTTTTTGACTCAAAGCAGGTATGATCATGAAAACTTTCACCCGCAATCAGACATGCAAAGTTTTAATTTTTGGAACTGTGTTGGTGGCTTATATATGCGTGGAGTGGCCTCTTTTTACAACCTTTTTTAATTTCTGTCTGTTTCGCTCGCTCGAGGAGGTCGGTGGTTTCGAAATGATGGATGCGCTGAAAATGCATGACGAATGTGGGAGGGGAGAAGCAGATGGTTATGAGAGGGGTAGAGCTTGCGGGGTGTTGTGGTTCATCCGAGTTATAGATTACTCTAGTACTGCATTGAGTGAGGTTTTACTATCGTGTTATTGTCCGTAAGTCGGATACAATGTGATTTCTTTTGATTGAATAATGACAATAGGACTTATTTGAAGTATAGAAAAGAGAATAATGAGAATATTTCTATACAGTTTTTTCTTGTTAAGGCTCCATGTGCATTTAGCCTAATCTCTGCGGATTGGCTTTAATTCGAAACACTGCAGGAATTATCAATGGCGATAGTTATCTAGCATATTAGGCCTCATTCGAGTTTATGATTCCAATTAGCCAATGACGGCATTTTTTTTTAAAAAAATTTAAAAAACACGAGTTTATGATTCTAATTCCACCTTCGTCTTTCTAGAACTTTATATAATCAAACTATAATTGGCATTTTATAAATTAAATGAAAAAATTGGGGAAATTTTTTTTTTTTTTTTTTTTTTTGGGAATAGAGATTTTTTATTTTCATATCAAAGCGTTTCTTTTTTTTTTTTTTGTTTCGGGAATAAAAGTTTTGTGTAATTATTAAATGCATTTTTTTTGCCCAGAAACTATTTCTGGAACAGAAATAGAAAAAATTGTTTCTGAACAAAAATTATTTTTAGGAACAAAAACGTTACCAAACGCATCCTAAGTAGACAGAAGAGTGCACCCTAAGTAGACAAAAGAGTGGTGGCCCTAGCAACTCATTCGGAATAAGAAACTGATAAAAATTTGGTAGAGAAGACTGGTACCCTCAAGTTAAGCAAGGACTGGTAGGACCTAGCCATCAGGCAAAGGGATAGATAGAAAAATAGATGCTATCTAATTTCATATCTACCCCTGGATGATTAAAACAAGTGAAACTCCTCGATTTTCTCTTCCCTTTTTTATATGGGCCATCTCCCCTAAAAACTCTCAAATTTTAAATCCAATTTTAATTTTACTCTAGAACTTTTTATCTAAAAAAATCTTTAACTTTGTATTTAGTTGTAAATCTATTCGCAATTCTTTTCTCTGAAAAATTCAAAATTTATTGTCCAATCCAAAATATGCCCTTGATTTTTTTTCTTAAAAAAATCAATAACTAATCTCAAATTTGCCTCATTAACCCTACGCTAAAAAATATTTTACTTGTTTGACGTGGCATTAAAAAATCTACGTTAAAAATATGACATAGAAAATTATATCCAAAACAAAATCGTGTTTGATCATAAAATTGGGAATCAGTCCACCTAGATAAGTTCACTAATCCAATTCACTAGCAAAAAAGGGCACACAATGTGATTGATTTAGATTATCTAGGGAAACGAATTTAATTTCTGCGAGAGTCGAAAGCATTTAATCAATCTAATGAATATGTTTTTGATTAGTTTTGTCGCTAAAATAATTTATTAGGATTAAAATCTAATTCACAAGAATATAATGATCAAAAGTTTACTTCCTTAGAACGTTTGTGCATATAATCACCATATAAGCGTGTACATAGGAGCTTGTACCCTTCTAGATTATCATTTTGTCCAAACACAGTAATAAAATCATCTTTTAACATGCAAGAGCATGACCATTTCATAATATTAAAGAAAGTAAATTCAAATTTATTGATTTCAAAATATATATATAAACTCAACATATTGAAATTAAGTACTTTATTCTAAAAATGATAATAATCCGAAAGATGAGACTACTTTTGATACTATGTAGGCAAGGATATAGCTCTATAAACTTTGTGGAATTTTTTGACCAAAAAACTTTGTGGAGTTAGAATTATTTAAGTTTCTATGGTTAAAAAAGCTTTATTTAAGTTCTAAACATTATCTATTTATACAAATATAAAACTGAAAACTTGGGAATTTCTTGTGCTCTCTCAAAAAATTCACTATGTCCTTACCTAATATTATGATCTAAATGAATTAGATGATGTAAAACTGTTATCCAATGCCATAAAAATACCAACACGCGTCTTTCATAGTTCGTTAATGTTCTAGGATGAAGGAAAAAAGGTTTTGATTGCGGGGCCTGCATTAATGCCAAAAGTACTATTTTTTCACAAAAAGAAATAAGATTTAGGTAGTAGGCCTCATCTATTTTCTCTTCTTCCCAGTTCTAAGGCTAACCGTCAGGTTTCGTTTTCAATGACCTGTTTTATTAGATCAGAAACGACCTGTTTTATTATATCATATAGGCTCAGGTCCTGGTTCCAAAAATTAGTAATTAGTTCAGTTCTCCATTCGTGGATAGGATCAGACATGGAATTGGCCAGTCTAATTTACGGTATCATAATAGCAATTCTCTTTTATTTTTGGTTTTATTTTTTTTCATTCTTATGCATGGAAACTTGCACACATGTTATCTTCTTCCCAGGTAGGATTGCCTTGGATTCTCCACTGCATTGAAACTTCCACCACAGGCAACGCTTGAATTTTATTGGTGCGTGCCAATTGGTTGGAATAGATAAATCAAACCAATAAAAAAAATATATGTATGATAAATAAAAGCAAAAGCAAGAAGGCATTTGGATTTATTTATGAGATTTGAAGGATAAATTAAGGTTCGACAGAAAAAAAGAAAGGAAAATTGAGGTAGAACAAGAACCAAAAAGACATTATTTTCATTGTGCTCGGGTACAAAATAAATAAATATATATAGCAATTTGATAATATTTATGATCATCGACACACGTCAATAACATAATTTCTTTAGAATAGTGATTGTTGTAATATGACATTTCAGTATTAAAATGAAGTTTATTAGTTTGATGGTATTATATTTAAATGGCTTAAAGTAAGAAGGGTAAATTTCATGTGGGATTACGACCAAAAAAATTCCTAAGTGGAATCAAGAGCTGAAATATAATTAACAAAAATACCTTCTCTTATGGAAAACAAATGAACAAAAGAAGAGGACGGTTCGACGATGCAAGCAATGGACTAGGCAGGGGACTCTTCATTGTCCCGACGCTTTGATGTTTTTATATATTCCGAGCACTCGTTTGGAAAATATCGGACAGGACGAATCTCTCTCTCTCTCTCTCTTTCTCCCCCATCTTTCATCTTCTCCTGCAGATCCCTGTCACAGCCTCGTCATAAGTCTCTCTACGCTTTTCGTCTTCTGAACAAATCCACGGCTTCATGTGTATTGAAATTTTAACAGACCACAATAGAAGAGGCAAGAAGGCATTTCCTGTATTCTCAGGGGCATTTTGGTTTTTTTCTCTGTTAGGGCTTGAAAGCTGAACTCAATGGCAGAGTCAGAGGCCGAAATGCATCGTCGCATTAAGAAGAGGAAAACTAATGCGAGTGGAAATGCAGAGGATGTTGATACTGGTGCATCTGGTTCGATGACTGTGCTGATGGAAACAAATTTCATTGGATCTGGTTCATCTCCGACAGAAATTAACAATAATGCATCGACTGGAAACTGCTACAAGGTGTTCTTGAGCTTCAGAGGCCTAGATACTCGACATGGCTTCACCGATCACCTCTACCATGGGCTCCTCACTGCTGGAATTAATGCTTTCAGAGATGATGATGAGCTATGCCAAGGCGAGAACATCAAACCAGAGCTTTTGGCAGCCATTAGGAACAGTAAAATCTCGATCCCTATTCTCTCTGTGAATTACAGTGCAAGCAGTTGGTGCCTAGATGAACTGGTTCAAATAATGGAGTGCAAAAATAATAACAAGCAAATAGTGTTGCCTATATTCTACAAAGTGAAACCAGCTGACGTGCGATATCAAAAGGGGAATTTTGGGGACGCATTTCATGAGTGTGAGAGGCATTTGCTTGAGAGGCCTTCTTTCGACCCAGCGATTTTGGAGAAATGGAAGAAAGCACTCCTTGAAGTCAGCAACTTGAAAGGATACGAAGCCGATGGGTAAAATTTCTCACCAAGGCATTTTCTACTTTCTTTTAATATGTGCGGGTGTTTACTGGTTGTTCTGATTTTCACCCGCTTCATTTTTCGTTCTATATATATAAACAGAAAGATCATGTTGGCAGTAAGATCCTACGAAGCATGAGTTCGATAAATTATTCTCTCTGTTTTTTTTTTAGTATTTTGCTTTAATGATATTGACAAATCTACTTATAGATTTTATCAGTATGATCCCATTCACTTGAATGATAAGATTTTTAATTGAGTTTTACTCTTATATCCAAAGATTTTGTAACATTGTGCCACTTTTTTTTTTCCCATGTTTATAGTGTACGTCACACTAGTCATTGTCACAAACCTTTCTAATTACGTATTTATTTGAGATTAATAGTACAACTTATTGATGATTTTTATTTAGAGCTCGTAACATCATATACTGTGCATAGTGATTGTCAAAGGCAAAATTCTTTATCTTCCCAAGTTACATTTATTAAATCATTAATAGTGTTGACTAGTTGCTGTTAAAATTATTTTACAAAAGAAATGTTTCATTAGTTATGTATGATGATGGAAAATAAAAAAAAAAAAGAAGGAAAAAGGGATTATTTGTAGTATATATTTGTTTGAATAATTTTCAATGCATTTCCTATCTTCAGCAAGTAATTTCTATCTCATACACCTAAATATATTGAATCAATGTTCTTATTTTGGGAAAAAATTATTCTTCCACTTAGATCAATTAAAATCAAAGAACATAGTTACTCAAAGGGAAAACAAAGTACAAGAACTTATCATCCTAGAGGCAATGAAAACTGATAAGAACACCAATCTATAATGATAAAACAAGTAGAAACTTGCAATCGTATAGAATTGCACAAACAAGGAGAAATCCCCCCGATTGCATTCAAGTTGTTCGCAATATCACAATTTGAAAGGCTTTTTAAATTGGTATTACAAGAGTTGAAACTGTCTCGCACCAAAAGTTATGACTTGTTTATTAATTGATAGCTAACTCTCATACTAGGTTGGCTTATTGGATTTTTGATTATTCAAAGGCTATAGAAAGTTTTCAAAGTTATGTCCACGTCATCCCTAATATCTTTCACCATCAACAAGTCTAAAATTTGGTTCAATTTCATAATATATACAATATTCAAGGTTCATAAGTGATGCCCTCAAGTTTCTTCTAATTTAATAAATTATGTCAGAGTAATAGTGGAAGGGGGCACGCCATGTGAAACAACCACAAGCATTTCTCAAACTTTGTTCTTAGCATATAAGATAATATATGGAGGTGTGACAAAAATGATTCTTAAATTTTTTCAATCTATCTTGGATTCGTTTATTACTTCATTCTCAATGGATAAACAATATAAAATTATTGTTGCCACATATTTGAACTCTTGTCACATTTGACAGGTCTGAAGCACAGTTGGTGAAATCGGTTGTCCGAAAAGTGTTGAATGAACTGAAGAAAAAGTTTGAGTTGATTATTTCTGAGAATATGGTTGGAATTGATAGTCATGTGAAGAACGTTATGGAACTTCTGGATGATAAATCTCATGCCCTCCTATTTGTTGGCATCCATGGAATGGGAGGCATTGGTAAAACTACTCTTGCTAAAACCATTTACAACAAGCTATCCAATCAATTTGAGCATTGTAGCTTCATTGCTGATATAAGGGAATCATGGAAGTGTGGTGCTCATTACTTACAGAATCAGTTAATCTTAGATATATTGAAACAAAAACATGAAGTGTGTAATAAGGATGAAGGGATTAATTTCATCTCCTCCAGGTTTAAAGATAAAAAGGTCCTTCTTCTTCTTGATGATGTGGATAATGTCGATCAAGTGAAATGCTTGGTCGGTAATCCTGATTGGTTTTCTTTGGGAAGTAGGATCATTATTACTGCCAGAAACAAGAGAATTCTTGAATCAGCTGGGGTGGACCACAACTATGACCTTACGGAATTGGATCCCGATCAATCTTCAATTCTGTTTAGCAAACATGCGTTTCGAAAGGACTTTCCTCCAAGTGAATTTGAGGGCCTCACTCGTGAAGTTGTATCCACTGCTGGAGGACTTCCCTTATCCCTTGAGGTTTTAGGTTCATTATTTTGTGGAAGAGAATCAAAAGAATGGAGAGATATGATAAAAAAGTTACAAAAGGTCCCTCTTAAAGAAGTGCAAGAAAAGTTAAGGATAAGTTACGATGCATTAGACTATGGACAAAAACAAATATTTTTGGATATCGCTTGCTTTCTCATTGGCACTGACAGGAGAATCGCATTCTACATGTGGGACGCTTCTGACTTTTTTCCTGGGGAGAATATTGAAGTGTTGAAATTTATGTCATTAATAAAAATTGAAGATGATCTTGAGCTCCAAATGCATGACCAATTAAGAGATCTTGGTAGGGCAATTGTTCGTGAGGAAAACGAGCAGCAGCCTTGGTACCGTAGCAGGTTATGGGACTCCGAGGAAGCCTTGAAAGTGCTAAAGAGAAATAAGGTAACCGTTTCTCTTCTTTTGTTCCCTTAGTCCATGTTCTCTTGTTAGAGTAGGGTTGGTCGTCAACTCAATGCTTGCTCTAGTGAACATAGAACCTTCTAATATTAGTATCCTTGTATTGTTTCATTGACATGATTAGAAAGTAGGAGGTTGCTTCTCTCTTAGTAAGTATCGCAGCTTATCTAAGATATTTCTTAAGCAAGTGTATATTACAAAGTTACCTCCAAGAATGAGGTACTTTCAAATTTTTTAGATATTGATAGGGGTATTCTATATTGAGAAAAATCTTGAATTTCTATATTGATTTAGTTGCGTCCTTCACGCATGCAATAAATAACTTGACTATACTACTGTAAACCGTAGCTACTCAGGATATATAAATCATATGTTAGAATTAATATAATAGGACTAACGATGCCCACATTTCTCATGAAATTTTAGTCACTATTCCATAACAGAGAATCGAAGGGGTACTTATTTTCTACATTAAAGGTCAAGGAGATAAATACTCTAAAATTCTATTCTGTATAATTAAGCATGAGATTGTATTTGCAGTTGTGAATTAATCATGATTACGACTCTACTCTTTTTAATCCATCATTTGGTTTGACTCTAGTTGTTGATCAAAAGACTCGCACTTATTTACTGTCTCAACGTGTGCCGTAATCACAAGAGCCAATTCATATATTAGCAAGTTCGAAGCCGGTGTCCATTTATTATGTCTTTCGTACTACATGATAAAACAAACTAAGCTAAGCAAAAGAAAAATGAATATGTATATTTTATATACAAATATAATGGCATAACTAAATTTTACAACTAAAAGGGTACAGTCTGATATAATTATGTCAGTATTCTTCCATGATTCCATTTCGTTCTTCATCCATGGCACTATCGTAAGTTGAAATCAGAGTGGTTCTGCTAAAAATGATATAAGTTCTTCTTTTCAGTTTATTCCAACATTGAATGAAAATATCCGAAGTTATTTTCATGTATATTATCTAAAATACAAGCAGCTGAAAGAACCACAATATGCGCCACTTCCAATTGAAAAACAAATGCCAAATATCCTTCTTTATTTTGAAAAAGTACTGCTACCCCTTGTTGGTCCCAAGGGACGAAGGAGGCTGGGTTAGCCACTCACAACTCTCAGCCTCTTCCTTTTACAATTATGCCGAACCTTTAGAAGGACCCTCCAGCGTAAGCTCGATCGAAATGCCACTTGAGATCTATCAAGGAAATGAAGAATTTCCTCCACATCCTTCTTCTCAAGTGTTGCACCTGAAGTGCATTGTAGAAAGATTGCTTGTGCAAGACGTCCTATAACATGGCAAAGCGATGTGAGAGGTCACCCAATACTCTCCTTTGTTGAAGTGTGTATGAAAAAAAATGTTTGCCAAGTGTGAAGCAAGGACAAAGCCCTAGCGCGACTTACTAAATAAACCAAAAAATAAAAGACATTTAAAGCATAATTTAAACACACTCATAACTCACTCGTTGGACATTAATGAGTGCACAACCAAATAAAAGAAGTACGACTTTTTGCAATTGGGATAAATATTACACAAGTCGAAATAAATCCTAAAAGGACCCAGCATTTTGAATGTGGAATGAAGATGACACTACCTTCCAAACTCATCCTTTTACTAATGGGACAAAAATGACGCCCGCCATCAATTCTGCCTATTTTCACTTTGAATTATCTCGAGTCATTCTACATAGCTCATTGTGCGGATATGCACAATGAACCATGTTAATCATGACTAAAACTTTTTTTTCTTTACAAAAAGCCAGGAATTTTGTAACAAATTGTTAACATGATTATAAAGTAGGGCATCCGTGGCGATTTAACAATTATAATAGATGAAATTTGTACTAGGTGTCAATTTTGTTCTACGGTTAAATAGTTGGGCTATTTTTATTGCGTTTGAAAGGTTATGTTATTTTTGTTGTAGATGCTGAAGGTTAGGCTTGATAGATGTTTGAAAGGTTTTGCGACTTTCGTCCGAGTACAAAAGGTTGGCTTATTTTCGGGATTGGGCCACACCCTAGCTATCGATTTTTTTTCAAGTTGAAAAGAGTTACACACCACACAAAGAAGTCTTGAAGATGGATTGGGCATTCTAATATTTTGAGAGGGAAGTTTTGGGGGGGGGGGGGGGTGGCGGGCGGTGGGGGGGAAGTCCTGTTAGCATAATAGTTTTTGGGTACCATAATAATAGTAACATGTTAGCCACATATTCTTAAAGGAGTAAAATATTCTTAAAGGAGTGAATCTCCAAATAATTTTTAATTATCTGTTATTTGTTTTTTTGTGACCTATAACCAACTGTTAATCTTACAGTCGATTAATAATAGTCACTTGAGCTTTTCTTTGGGAGCAATGGCTCATCTGAGTAGATTACTTATGTTGAAGATTTTTTTTCTTTTTCATGGATTCCTTTTGAGTGTTGAGATCTAAATCCTTCCCAAATTATTATGTTGTTCACGTATGAGTATCCATGAAATATTGTACAACATTGTGAAGTATAATAGCAAAATTTCTGGTTCCAAGAAAATGACATGTGGAAGTCCATGAACTTTCTGTATTACTTCTTGATTTCTTATGCATAATTATTAGTATTATTTTATTTGTGAAAGCTTGCTACAATTTGGTTCTCAGGAGTAACTGTTCTATTTCCATTCTATTTTCATGAAGCAATTATTCCTTCATTTGATTAAAAAACAGAGTAGAAATTACTGTACTCTTAAAATCAGGAGTAGTTATTCCTGTCGGGGCCAAGGAATAGCTATTCCATGTAGGCTTGTAGCCAAAAATAGCTTCAATTTTCTCATTTCTAAAAATGCTTTGCACTTTCCACAATTAATTTTTTTAATATTTTTATTATATTTGAGTAACTCGGTTATTTATGATTATGATTTTATCAAATTTTAATTTATATTTAAACTAAAATTTATGATAAAATCGTAAGTTTAGAGATTACTAATATAGCTAATAAGTTATTTATGATTATGAGTATATCAAATTGTAATCCATTACTAAACTAAAATTTACGATAGAATAATAAGTTGTAGAGAATACTAACATAACTAATATTATTGTCTTAGTTATTTATGATTAGAAAATAATTAATTAAGAACATTTCAAGTTACTACTAGTAAATAATAAGTACATAATATATTAATATAACTATTGTCACAATATTCAGTTTTTTTGTAATTAGTTATTACTCCAATTGAAAATAAGACTGTTATTTTTTTTTATTAAGTAGTACAGTCGAGTAATATACACAAAAAATTAATGTGAAATTTACATAGAGAAAAACTATTTCTATTAAAATAGATCAAATCAACTTTTGATTTTGCACATTGCAATTTGATTAAATTCCTTGCATTGCACGCTTGTCTTAACTAGTATGGTAATGAAGCTACAGTATGGGAAAGAAGAAAATTACAAGTTGTAAAGTTTTTACTTTGAATGAACCATGACATCATAATTCTTTTTGAGATCCGAATATATATGGCCAGATTTCAAAATGGAAGTTGACATCCTTCACTTTGTTAGCCTTTATAAATACTGTTTATTGGCGTAAAAAGAAAAATCATATCTTCGCATTGCTGGTCTCTTGAACACATTAATGCACGTCAATCGCAATATGAACAAATAATATTAGATTACTTTAGTTGGATTTAGTATTAATAAACGTTGATTCTTGCTTGCAGGGAACGGACAAGATTGAGGCCATCGATCTAAGTAAAGGCAACCCAAAAGGCTTCGGCTATTTTGCCGAGCGAGATGGCGACAATTACACAGCAGAACAATTCAAAATATTGACGAGTCTAAGATTCATTATCATGACAGGGGCTCATCTTAGTGGTGATTTTAAGGACTCAATGGAGGAGTTAAAATGGCTTCAATGGTCATATTGTCCCACGAGTTTTGAAGTAAAAAATTTTTGTGTAAAGGAATTAGCTGTACTCGAATTGAAATATAGTATGATGAATGGGAAATGGGAAGGATGGAATTTTTTCATGGTAAGAACTAAAGTCTTTTTTTTCCCCTCCCTTTTTATGCTTTATTTTGAATCATAATTACTCTAAACTCACCCCTCGACAATCAATATTATTATTAATTTTTTTACTAGATGGCAAAGAAGCTCAAATATCTAAACCTTCAGTCTTGCGAATACTTGGAAAATACGGACTTCCTCTCAGCTTTTAGGAAGTTGGAGGTTCTCCTTCTCAATATGTGTTCTGCACTGAAGCGAATCGATGCTTCCATTGAAGACATGGAGGGCCTCCTTCGCTTGGAGTTGGGCGGGTGTTCGTGCCTCAGGGAGCTTCCGGCAAAAATAGGTAAATTAAAATCACTACAGCAACTCTTTCTATGGCATACTGGTTCCCTTTCTGCATTACCAGATAGCATAGGGTCTTTGGAGAATCTAGAGATTCTAAATATTTCTTACAGCGGTATAGAAGAATTACCTATTGGTATTGGGAGTCTGAGAAAGCTCCGAGAGTTACATGCTTCCCGTTGCAGAAATCTGAAAAGGATAATGGTAGAAAGCATGTGTAATCTTTCTTCCCTACAACGCCTTGAATTTGGAGGCTGCAACAAGCTCCAATCGCTGCCATACCTTCCTTCGGGCTTAACATATTTGAACGTCACCTGTCTAAGTCGCAAATTGCCTTCGCTTTCCCACCTAGCCCAACTCAAGGAACTACAAGTTCTAGGTTGCAGATTTATCCAGTGCATCCAGGAGCTTCCATCAACGCAATTAAAGAGTTCAGAATGCTCCCAACCGACGGACATTGAAGAAGTGAAATCACCACAATCCCTAAACACGCCCTTCAAGTTGGAATTGTTGAATGTCTGGGGCTGTGGATTTATCGAAACGCTGGATGTTTCACAATTTATCCATCTAAGGACATTAGAGGTCGGCGATTGTAAGAATCTACTTGAAGTTCGAGTTCTCGACAAATTGATATATTTGGAAAGCTTGATTATCGCATCCTGCCGTTCACTCAAACGGTTGGACCTTCCAAAATCCAAGGGTCTGAAGAGATTGATTGTTGACAATTGCGACAAATTAGCTGAAATTCAAGGCCTTGATAGGTTGGAGTATTTGGAAACACTATATATTGTTGAATGCGATTCAATTGAAAGGCTAGACCTTCCAAAGTTTGGGAGGTTGAAGGAATTAGAAGTTACAAGTTGCAAAAACTTAGCCGAAATTGAAGGCCTTGATAGGTTGGACTATTTGGAAAGTGTAGATATCTACGGGTGCACTTTAATTGAAAGGCTAGACCTTTCAAAATCTGAGAGGCTGAAGGAATTACAAGCTAAAGAATGCGTAAAGTTAGCCGAAATTCAAGGCCTCGATAGTTTGTATTATTTGGAAAGTCTAGATATCTTTAGTTGCACTTCAATTGGAAGGCTAGACCTTCCAAAATTTGGGAGGCTAAAGGAATTGCATGCTAGAGGATGCATAAACTTAGCCGAAATTCAAGGGCTCGATAGTTTGGAGTATTTGGTAAGTCTAGATATCTCTAGGTGCACTTCAATTGGAAGACTAGACCTTCCAAAATCCAGAAGTATGAAGAGATTAGATGTTGATTGGTGCAAGAAATTAGCTGAAATTCAAGGCCTCGATAGGTTGAAGTCCTTGGAAAAATTGAATATCTCTTGGTGCGCTTCAATTGAAAGGCTACTCCTTCCAAAATCTGAGAGTTTGAAGATATTAGAAGCTAGAGACTGTGAAAACTTGGTCGAAATTCAAGGCCTTGATAGGTTGAAGTTTTTGGAAGAATTGAATATCATTGGATGCAAGTCGCTCAAAACAATTCCGGAATTATCTGGAACGCATATTTATCAATATTATGAGATTTTAGATGGCACACATAGCATACCATGTCCATACTATACGGACGACTCGGATGAGTATTAGACTAGAAGGATCCACATTTTCTATCGAAGGTATATAAAGCAGGTAATCATCCTATGCTCTTTTGAAATCTACTGCCCAACTTTCATTTGTATTTCTTGCTTGCAATATCTTTCAAGGTTTATGATCGTCATTATTATTTCCTGGTTGATAGTGCCGCCATAGTTTTCTTACTTGAATTCAAGGAATCCAAGGGAGATGTTCATGGAAGTTAACATGTGCTTTGACAAAACGGTTCTACTTGTCATGCCGGTAGCGGAAATAGATGAAAAGGCTTTCAAAGTGCATCATTTGAAATTAGTTTTCAAGTAAGATCCTTCATCCTATGTAGAAAAATAGAGATTCTCGACATTTGATTGATTTTGGAGTGCTGGAAGTATTGAAAAACTGACGTGTACAGGTTTTTGATAGCATGCCAAAGGTCATTGTATAGGTTGAAGAGAATGCTAAATGAAGGACCCTATATGGCGATCCTTCTGATGTGAGGTTTTAGTTTGCTCTATGCTCATCATGCAATTCATGACTGCATATTTCTAAGGTACACTTAAGAGTGAATTTACAATGCAAATGGAGCATGTTGATAGGGCATCCCTTAGTATGCATATGCTTCTGACTTGGGATAAAATTGGTCCAACCATTATGTTCCACCCATTTTATCTCACATAATTGTCTTCACTAGCAGATTAAGATAATCATATTAGTTTAGAAGTGCTAAATGCAAGCACAAGCTCTTCACCTAGTGGTGTGGTCGTGAGTGAACTAGCAAACAGGGTAAAAGCAAAAACATCTTGAAACATTTGGATCAATTGAGAAAATTAGAATTAGAATTTTTCTTCCCTATGCATCCATGTTCATTTGGTTTTAGTCCACGATATACCTACCCCAAGCCTCCCAAAGAATGCAGCTTAATGTTTGTAGAGTGGGTAAAGTCATCTTTCATATACCTGAACTATTGAGTCAGGCAATACATTAAGTAGAATGTCTTTTGACATAATCTGCTGTGCTGTGAAATGATTGCTTATATTGTGCATAAGCTCTTGTTAGTGCACTTACTTGCTGAAAAGAAAAGCACAGGAAGCATTTCCTTAAGTTTCATGAGGAAACTTTTTAGTATCCTATACGCCATTTGTTGACTGTCTTGCATTAATTCTAACGCATGAATAGCACATAATGATAAGGAACAGAATCATACCATGTCCTACAAAAGCAAGCATCTTGAGTTGAATACACTATGCTAATTTGATCAAAGCTTCTGTGGTTGATGATATGAGAAGCCCCATTAGTTGGATCTAGAGATTTCTAAAAGAATATCAAGTTTGACAAACAGAGTTCCATAAACTTTGGAGTATTATTAGTAGTCCGTCAATGTTAGTCACCGCGAGACCAGATCGTGGCGACTAGATCTAGTTGCACGGAGGTCGAGTGACCCAGATCTGGTCTCGCGGAGGTCGCACAACCTCCGGCGACCCAGATTTGGGTCACCACGAGGTCCTGTGACCTCCGGCAGACCTAGATCTAGGTCAGGCAACCCTCGCCGGAGGTCGCAGCGAATTTTTTTTTTTGATAATTTTTTTTATTAATCACTAAAGTTGTTTTTTTTTAACTTTTTTATATTTTTTATTAATCACTAATTTTTTTTTTTTTTTTTTTTTATAAAAGTTAATCACTAAAGTTGTTTGTAAATGCAATTCTCCCAAACACCATTTTACTCAAAGGTACTTATAAAGGGGTTTCAAATTATAATTTACCAAACACAGTTTTCATTTTAAAAAACACCTTTAACTTAAAGTCTTTGCATTTTCTTAAAGACTTTTCCCAAAAGTCTTCCCAAACACACCTTTAAATGTCAGAATGATATGCTGTCAAGCCTAGTATTATTTTCATGCATTCTAGCACTAAATTAGTTGCTAAACTGATGATGTGCAATTGTTAATGACTCTTGATTTGTGGTTAGTTCTTCATTTCATGTCATCTTACTACAATTTTCATAAATACTTAAGAGCACTTTAAATAGATAAAGGTGACTCAAGTTAGGGTGATTTGCTAGTTGTCAATCGTGTTTTTTCTTCTTTTTTTTTTGGTCCAGCACTATTTTAATTATCCACATGGTAACAAGGGTTAAAATTGATGGGTTGATTGTTGTTCCTCATTGGATTAGAAGGTCTCACTTTTTGAAAGATAAGATGTAATTTCTTGCGCTTTTTGCCTTGATGATTCTGTTAGGTCAGGTTAAGTTAGCAAGACGTCTTACACACATTATTGTGCCACAGAATTAATGCAATTTGGATGATTTAGGGACAGTGAACATTTGCAAAGGACACTTGCAGGGAATTTCAACAGATGGAACAGATGTATCAGCAAAAGAATGCATTTTGATGTTTGTAGAGTCAGTAAAGCCATCTGTTATATACCAGTACTTTTGAGCCAAGTAAGACATTAGCAGAATGTCTTTTGACAATATCGGCTGTACTGTAGAATAATTCCTTATATTGTGCATAAGCTCTTGTTAGTTCATCTACCTGCTGAAAAGGAAAACTCAGGAAGCATTTCCATTAAGTTTCCTGAGGAAACCTTTTGGTACCCTATATGCCATTTGAAAACTGTCTTGCATTAATTCTAATGCATGAATAGCACATAATGATAAAGGTAGAAAATCGTACTATGTCCCACAAAAACAAGCAACCTGAGTTGTATTCACTATGCTAATCTGGTCAATGATGTTAGCTACCCCATTAGTTGGATCCAAAGAGTTCAAAAAGAATATCGAGTTTGACAAATAGAGAATTGTAAATTTCTTCGTACTGTTAGTAGTTCATTTGATGTTAGTTGCTGGATTGATTTTATCTAACCCACTGGCAAGATTCGGTTATCATGCCACTGGTTGATGTAAGTGCTGAAATATCCAATAGAGCTTTTGCAAGGCACTTATAAAAGGAAACAAAATCATCAAAGGATGAGGAGCTCGATGTTTGCTGGACTTCTTTAAACTCTAGCAATGTATCCTTGGAATGGTAAATGGTGTTTGCATGTTATCATCCTTCTGGGTACACTAGTTAAAGTGTCCATTAAAATAAATAACTTGAATTTGGGAGGGGGAGATGGGGATGTCATTTATGCAAGATAGACTAGGTATGTCGGATGCATAAATGCTTAATGCCCACATGGAGCTGGTAGGTTTGGCCCTGTAGAATACCATTCTAATGCTGTCAATCATCTATATAGTTTTCCATAGATTTTTAATTTTGTTTCTCAAAATGTAACGCTTCTTCTAGCTCCTCTTCTTCCTCTTTTTTTAATGATTGAGCGTTCCTTACAAGGAGATTTTCAATGTATACTAGATTGTAGAGTATAGGCTGTAAAGTTTCTCACATTTTGTACTACTTGAAGTAAATTTATCTTCTTCTGATTAGAGAGGGGCATTTGTTGCATCATTTTGATTAATTCAATTAACTGGTGGGAGTTTAACTTACTTGTTAAGAGGATACCTCAGGCTATGCTACATACTTGTATGAAAATTTGGTCGAGAGGGATGGAGTAAGGAATTGAAGAAGGTGTAGAGACTAGGAGTGTAGAGGTTGCTGCATCCAAGTATCTTCAGTTCTTATATGACTTTATCCCTTGGTAATTCAAATTCGTAAGAGCTTAGGATTAGATGCCTATCCTTGTCAGTTATTGCTATCTATTCTCAATGGAAAAATTTCGAGAGGAGCTTTTTTTCCCCTGAAACATCTAAGGCCTCATATTGTCTTCTGGATTTGGAGAACACGGTGTTGAGTGCACTATACTACTCGGGCCAACCCTTGAATGCTTTTTGTTGAGATCCTCAATTGTAGACACTTGTACCCTTGTGATCCTCACCTGAAGTAAGCTTTCATGGATCCACTCCACCTTGAGGTTTCAAAGCGGACAACACAATTCGTTTTTGGATTGAGATAATGGATTGGAGGCTGCCAAAAAATTATAGATTCCTGTAGATGACCTACTAGCCCAAAGAAATCCCATATCAAGTGATCAATATCCCTCTCAGTTATCTTGTACCGTTATGACACTTTAATTTACTTCACAAATTTTGACTAACATTTCCTGTTTACTGTGCGTTCTCTATCTTCCCTTTTCTTCTATTAATTTTATTGTGAAGAGATTATTCATTATTCTCTCTCTCTCTCTCTCTCTCTCGTTTTTCTGTTTTTTTTTTTTTTTTAATGAACCCACTTTTCTTTGCACATTCATTGTGTATCGTCAATACTGGCTTCTTCATTATTCTAATCTACTCCAGGTAAACGTATAACATCATTATGCTGAGATCCTGCTATCAAGGTTGTTGTCTTGGGACTCGAAGATGGTACAGTTTCACTGCATGATGTAGAAGTAAGTTTTCCATGCGATTGCTAAATGTTAACCTCATTACTTCTCGACAAGAAATTCCTTCTGCAAGAATCCTTTATCATCAAAATGTGTTCTTCTCTAATCTCTCATGAGAAATATTTTGAATTGCTCAAAAGCTGAATGATTCAATGCAAATAGCAAGCTTGCTAAATGAACATTTAGCTGCTAAGAGTAATGGCAATCCATGTTTACTGGGTCATGTTTGCCAATGTCAAGTAAATATGGACTATTAGATAGGTCAATCTAAGCAGGATAAGCTTAACAAATCCTATTAGATCATTGAACATGGCCATTTGTTAAACAGATGAGCAAACTAGAAGAGATATATAGCCTAAACGAATTGTTTTGTCCACATGTTATACATTAATAATAGATTCAATATATATGTACATTTTAGGACTTGAATCTAATTGATGTGGTTAATTGCAATCTCCTATAGGATAGGAAATTGTCACCTTGCTGCTGATGTTGTCATTGATGATTGAAAATGCTTCAAATGTCAATGACAAATTTCAGCATAGCATTTGCAGAGGTGGAGCTCATTGTGAGGATCTACACTCTCAGTCGATGGTGTTAATAGAAACAGTCATATGTGACATGGTCATTTTCATCAAATTAATAGTTTATTTTGAATATTGAAACTCAAATACGTTCAGTCAAATTAAAAAGGTTATGGTGTAGGTGACTCCTGAATGATGGAATTTGTATGTGCTTTAATCATGGTTGTGGGTGGAAAAGTTCATAAATAACTGGTTATGTCATTAAGCTATAGCTGTTTAGTCATGAGTACAATGGCTACGAATTGGTTGATACTACTGCATTTCTTTCTTTGAGACTTCCAGAAATTTATTAACCATCATCTGATTCATGGACTATGTTTTGCTTGGAAGAGGGTTTGTTTTTACATAATACATAATGAATGTTATCTTACCAATCTAGCTTTCTTTACTTAACTACGGTTATGTGGTGTGCTGCTTTTTATATGCTAGTGCTTGCAGCACTTATACATGCTGTGGTACAATAGTTTCTAACATGGTATAAATATTAAGCAGAATGAAAAACTATTACTAGGCTTAAAGTCCCATGCAGCAATTGTGCTGTGTCCCAACCGGGAGGAAGATGCTTAAGTGAACAATTATGCATCTCTCAACTTAAAGGTTGATATGACTTCTTGATCTCGATTCTTAATAGACAATATTTCATTCTTCATATCTTACATGTTTTTTCTAATGCTTTATTTGCACTTAAATTTCAAACTAAGAATCTTATTTCACTATCCAATAGCTTTAATATTTTCTACCTTGATATATCTTGTTCAGTTAGTAAGATGTCTTAACCTAAGTATTGTATCAGAGAAACAATGCAGAGAGTCAGAGAACTACTGCAGTTTGGAAGATTTGGGGACATCGAATAATTGCGAAAGACACTTCTAAAGGAATTTCAACAGATGGAACATAGGTATCAGCAAATGAGTTAGAAAACTGAAATGTGATAGAATCTTGTTTGCTTATAAAAGTTCTTACTTGAATGTGTTGTTTATTGCTCTTTCATTGTAGATTCTTCACATTAATGCTATATCTACTTTTTCCATTCATAAATGTTCTTACAAATGCTGCCTCAGTGGGAAAAATATGAACTATGGGATAAATCACTACTATTATCTGTTGTTTGCAGTGATTGCTTCTTCCCCCCTTCAAGTCTGGTCCTCATTACTGATATGTGTACCAACTGTGAAATTCTGGATCTCTTCATATGCATAACAGGAGTTTAAGTATGATTACCTAGGCTCAAAATTGGTTTCTGTAAACATTGCAATCATTTAATAAAAAGATTTTGCTTTTGGGTTTAGCCAACTCTTCAATTATTTGAGCTGCAATAACCATTTCTTGTGTGGCTAGTTTAGGACTTCTTGTTAATAGGGTTTGTATGTATTTATTTCTATCCAAATGCCCATTACCATAAAGTTATACCTATATTTTTCATTTCTTTGCCTGAGTGATCAGAACCTTGAGACTATAATGAGAGAAAGAGAAGGACATCATTGGGGGTCTGGGGTTGTCTTCTGGAGGTTGTCCTCAACAATGGTTTTTTGATTACCCTCCATCTAATAGTCTAGTTTTTCGTATTTGATCTCAAGTTTGATCACTTGACAATGTACATGGAAGCTTTACTTGGGTGATCTTATTGGATTAGGCTCTCTGTTTAGCTTGTTACCCTTGTGTATAGAAATACCGATCTCATGTTTCCTAATTAAAACCTAATTTGATCATCACACTTTGAAGGAAGTTGCCCAGATGCCTGCCTTTCTCTTCTATTATGAAAAAGATACTTTGTAAGAATTTATTATCACTATTCCCTCTTACGTCAGTTTCGACACCCATCGAATACATTCCCAATTCACTGTCCTTCCTTCTATGGGGTATATACCTTTAATCCAAAACTATATATATGATCCAGATATCTACATATGCGGAGCAGAACTACTTTTTCATGCTATTCATTTCTCCGTGTGGCTCTATAGGATGGCTCTGGATTTGCTTATACATGACTTCTTGATCTCAATTCTTAATGAACAATATTTTATTCTTCATATCTTACATGTTATTTCTAATTTTTTGTTTGCAGTTAAGTTTTAAACTTGAAATCTTATTTCAAAGTCCAACGACTTTAATATGGGTTTATGGAAGGCTTTCAAGATCATCAAATGATTGGGGGCTCGATGTTTCTTGAACTTCTCCCAACTTTGACAATACATCCTTGGAATGGCAAAGGATGCTTGCATCTTATCATCCCACATTTCCCTAATTATTTTTTATAGAAGCTTTGCAGAGCTGAAACTGTCCGTTAATTTAAGAGGTTTCCAAAATACTGAAAGTCTAGCCAACTTGTTTGATATAATGGCCGACGAATTAGACAGTTGTATTTTAAGTTAGTATCATACTTGGCACGTGTATGCAAGTCTATTGGAGTCATTATTCAAAGAGAGTTCTTTGTGATTCGGGTTTTGATCTTCATGTTAAAGTGGAAGCAATTCGATGCTTGCCTTCAAAAGTTTGTTGGGTTGATAAAGAACTTAGATTCTACCTATGGGAAGCCTGTCAGGTCAAAGGTCTTGGAATCAAAGTTTTGCAAGACTGAGATCTTATTCCTATTGGTGGAGGATTGTTGGCTGGGTCGGCCTCTGTAGGGTTCAGCTAACATAACATGAAAGAAAAAGAAAAAGGCCAAAAAGTCAAAAGAAAAAAGAAAGAGAGGAGCTGTTTGTCAAGTGAAGAGTGTACAGAGGGGTTGTGTTTGGGGGGGGGGGGGGGGTGGGGTGGGGCGAGTTGGGGGCGAGTTTCCCAAGAACACGGGAGAAAAAGAAAAAGGGGGAAGACAGAGAGTGTTCCCCAAGAAACACACGAGAAGTAAAAAAGGGAAAGCAGCTTTCCAAGTCCCGGGTCGAAGGCCAAATGTTATCAAAATTAGTTCAGTTTGTTGTTCGTTAAATTGAGACTATTGGCTGATCAGTTTCGCTCATTAAAAATCTTCTCTAAAGTCTCATTTTTTCCAATCATGATTAAGGTTTCTTTCTTTATTTGCATTAATCCATCTCCGTAATCTATTGCAATGTAGATGTTACTATTCCTAGTGACTAGTGAAAGTTTTTGAGTGGTCCATGATTTTTTCCCGCGTTGAGTTTTCAATGTAAAAATCTTGATATTATTTGTTGCATTGTTTCTTTAACATTTCAGCATTATATTTACTTATTTTGAGGTTTGTTGTTGGAAAACACTGCTGCTTATTGCCGAGGTTAAGTCCATTTTGGTCAATTTAGCTTTGGGAAGAAATTGCTCATGGATTGGGTTAGTCCTTAGTGAATCATTACCCAATTTTCTCCAATAACATCGATGTTGGAACCTAAGTAGGAAAAGTTTCTAGTGTGAAAAACAAGGTCACTAGAGCCCAATTGATGTGCATTTGAGATTGTGCTTCCATTGGGATATTGAAGCTTGATTGATGTTGGTTTAGCTTTGTAACAAAGATTTAGCTCTAACAAAAGGAAAAAAGACACAAATAATTTATGAAATTTAGCCATAGGTGCAATGTCATCCATAAATTTTTTATTAGTTTAATGTTCAATCTAATCCCTAAGATATATAAAAAAAGTTTGATATCGTCCTTTCATTAATTCAAATTTAATGAAATTTGTTGATGTAATTTCCAATCTGTTACAATTTTAAATCAATTTGATAACGAGAGCTCAATTTGATAACAAATGTATGATAAAGGTGGCTACTATGGTTATAAGTAAACGCAACACTTTAGTAACCCGGCCCGTTCCAAAATCACATATTTATAATGAATGAGCCTAGACAACAAGTTCCATTAAGGATTTGGCACAATTCGACCCAGCTTGGCTAGCCCATGAATCAAACGAGTCCACCTTCACTCATGTTATCTTGTTTCTATCTCTTATTTACTCTCCTGTCCATTCCTCTTCTACAATTTTCTCTGCATGATTTCGAACTCTAGTGGCCTTTCTTACTCTCTCTCTCACTTTTCCATTCTTTGTCTTGCTCTTCAACTCTATCCTCTCCTAACAAGCCTCAAGCCTTCCTCTTAGTCTTTCGAGCTCTGTCCTTCACAAGCTCTCTTTTAGCTCGCATTTTCCATTGATGCTTCTGTACATATCTTGTGATTTGTTCCAGCCTTAGCATTGCGTTTTTTGGGTGCTTGCAGAGCTTTTTAGCTATGGAGGTTGATGAAGGACTACAACACGTCCTTCCGTTTCAGCTTCAATTCAATAAACCAATGTTTTCTCAGGTTTAGCCCCTGGTCGGCATTCTTTTGCGAGCTAACGGGCAATCAACTCAGTTGTTTCGGACTCAATTTTGTGAAGTTTGCTCAATTTGCTCAATTTGAAAGGTTTGACCTTTGGCAATCCTCTTTTTGAAAAATATACTCTGGCTTCCGGAGATGCTAAGGTAAAGTCAGCTTCAAGTTTCTTCAAAGTTCATCGCAAGTTAAAATATAACTTTCATTTAGTAAAAATATATTCAAATGGCGCTTGTTTTGATTGGCTTCCCTTGGTGATGACAATTGCAACACTAATTCTCCTGGCTTTTATTGTAATCCTCTTTAGTTTTCATTTTTTATGAGAGTACTACTATTTTGACTAACAAAAAGAATCACAGTTAGGCTTCAACTATTCTAACCTTCTTAGTGCAGAAAACACCATGTTACTTGCGATGACAACAATATGAGTGAGAATCTTTAATAGTGGATTGTTAGCTTCAACTGGCCAACATTTGTCAATCTCACGCCCTTTCATGTTTCTCAATTAAATGTAAGTACTCAAGAACAAGGTCTCCAATCAAAATCTTCTTGATCACATCATCACTCACCTCGATCAGGAATATGAACAAAGACTTGAGCAAAGTCTAGTCAATCCTTGATTGTCTATCTTTGCCATCGCTTGTCGAGAGGAAAAGTACCAAAAAAGTTAAACTGAATTGATAGTAATGTAAAAAAGTTTTGAGCTATATTGATTCAATTGAAATGATTATGACTGAATTGGTACCAATTTAGATTGAAAATTGCTAATGTGGACATTGGCCGGCCGATCAACGCTGATATGGACATTTTAATACTATTTTAATAATATTTTTTAATATTTTTTCTTTTTTTTTTCCTTTCCCTTTTCTCTTCGTCGATGGCCATCTGTGATGGCCCGAGCGACGGTGCGCGGGGAGGAAGGATGGTGGTGCGTCCACGCCTCGGTCCCTAGACGTAGGCAAGGAAGGGGTCCCTGTCCCACATCGCCTAAAGAGGGAGTCCCAGGCTAGTTTATAATGGCTTTGGCCCCTCTAACCTGTGTGATGCGTTTTAAAGCCGTAAGGACTCAGTATCCAAAGCGGACAATATTACGCAGTGGAGCCCGGGATGTTACAAATGGTATCAGAGCCGACTCCCGACCGCGTGTGTGGCCATAGTGAGGGCACTATCCTTCCAAGAAGGGGAGAGTGTGACGGTCCCACATCGCCTAGGGATGGAATCCTGGACCAGTTTATAATGGCTTGGGCCTCTCTAACCTATGCGACGCGTTTTAAAGCCGTGAGGACTCAATGTCCAAAGCGAACAATATCACACGATGAGGCCCGGGATGTTACAATCACTGGCCACTGACTATAGCCACGACCAATGAGGGTTGGCCTCGTCAAATTGCGCTTAGGCAAGGGCGAGTGTCGGCCCTCACCAAATCTGGTGAGGCCGATGAAGCATTTTGAGCAAGAAACTATGGAAAATCGTAGACTCATTATAACATGTAATAAATTTTAGAAAATGACAATAAGCATGCCCAACTTATACAAATGAATAAACATCTATCTATAGCTCGGTTTTCTAGGAAAGACAATTTTCATCACATTATTGTCTAAAATCAATGCAATATATTGAGTAGTGGAAAACTATCATTTATGTGAATCCCGCAAGGGCATACAATTGTTGTTTTAACCGGTGCTCTAGTTTAACAAGTTACATAGTTACTTTTGGAAAACATTCTTAGTAAATACATATACTCTATTGTTTCTAATTAAATAATCTAAATAGAATATAAAATATAGTTGATTAATAGAAGCCCTCATCCTTTTACCCACAAGACTACACTGATAACTAGTCCTAATACCCATCGGATCATCCTCTTAAAAAACATTCCAATAGAGTCTTAGCCATTCCTTCTACTTTGTAATTCCTTAAAAGTGTCACACCAAATGCGTGAAGTCCATGAGAGCGTGCAATCTAAAATAACTTAGGCATGAGGGTCTAAACGCTGAAATAGGCCAAAAGGGTCCGGTAATATTTTGCTTCGTTTAGTCTAGGTTCTTTTGTATAACTTTAATGTGATTATGAATCGGTCAAAAAGTGCCTTTTATGGTTTATTTTTATTTTTCTTTTCCTAATGCATGGGAAAAATTAAAGAAAAGACAATTTACCGTATCATAAAGTCGGAAGTATATTGGAAGACTAATTAGGAAGGAAAGTAAAATGAGTCACAGCGGAGCAAAAACGGAGAGAAGGAGAGCGAGCCAAAGCTGGGATTTTCGGAGAGAAATAGAGTGAGAGAGGGATACAGAGAGAGAAGGGTGGGGAGACTGTGAGAGCAACCGAGAGAGGGAGAGAGAGAGAGAGAGAGAGAGTTTGAGAGCGAGGAGCCCTCCGGCAGTCCGGTCACGCCCGAAACCCGTCCGACGACCCCCGACCGCGCTCTTAAGCCCGCATCTCCCGTTCCCCGCGCTAAGTCTCCGGTAGGTCAAGTTCCTTCTTTTTTTTTCCCGAGGATCCTGGCTCGGAGGCGTGCGAGTCGACCGGACGTGGTCCGGTCTATCGAACTCGCCCTCCATCCGCCGTCGCCGAGCCGGGTAGGGACTCTCGGCCGACGCCTCCTCTGTTCGTGCCCCTGTCTTGCCCCGTTCTGGGCTCGCCAGACCAGGCTTCGTCCTTGTCTGGTTCACGCGAGCACCGGCCCCCTTCGTCTGTGCGCCGCTGTTTTGAGTCGCTGTCTGTCACTTATTGCGAGTCCCGGCGCGAGTTGGTGGTCGGTTTGCCCCCTTTTAGCCAGTGCGCTTCAAACGTTCGACGAAATGCCTGAACCAAACCCCGCTCGGTTTAATCTCGACTGTCGAGTTATTCAAAGTGGGCAACATGAATACGTGCGGGGCGGTGTAATCTGTCCTATGATCAGCAAGTACATTTTCGGTGAGCTTTAACGTTGGTGGGTTCTCGTGTTCTGTTCGTTTGGAAGGAGGAATTGAGAGGCGACGGCAGATTGGGGGACTGCAGGAGGGTGAGTGAATGGCGGGGAAGTGGGCTTAGTTAGGCTGTCGGTTAAATTTGGGTTTGGATATTGGGCTAAATTAGAGTTTCTTGGGCTTGGGTTTAAGCCAATATCGCAGCCCATATTGGGACCGGGCCCCAAGGCTCGGCCCGTAATCAAATTCACTCTTCTTCCTCAATTATCAAATTCTCTCCCGCCTGTTCTTCCTCTTCCGTAATCTTCTCTGCAAAATTCTCAGGCTCCAGTGCACTTCGTTACTCGCTTTTCTCTTCCGTCAGGCTTTCTTCTAGGGTTTTCGGGCTCTAACCCTCCACCACTAGCTCTCCCTCTCAGTTCGCATTTGCCACTGGACGCTCTGGCTTCGTTTTTGGCTGCTCCCGGAGCTTTTTCAGCTATGGAGACCGACCGAAGGTCGCGGCACGTGCTTCCCTTTCAGCTTCAGTTCGACAAGCCGCTGGCTTCTCAGGTTCGACTCCCGTTTCGGCCTTCTTTCGCGAGCTTATAATGGGCGGGTTGATTTGATTGTTTTCTCATTTGGTTTTGTGTGAGGTTTTGGCTCGATTTCTTGCGATTGGCAGGTGAAGATGGCGGAGTGGAATCCGGAGAAGGATTTGCTGGCGATGGTCAGGGAGGACTCGAAGGTGGTGCTTCATCACTTCAATTGGCAGAGGCTGTGGACAATCTCTCCTGGTAATTGCTTTGACTCGAGAAAGTTCTCCTCTTTTTATTTTTTATTTAGTGTGTTCATTTCTTCAACAATGGCTTGGTGTGTGCCCTTCGAGTCGTTGGCCTTATCCCCCCCTTTGCTTTTCCTTAATTTTGCTATGAGCCTTTTTCCCAAATAAATCACTTAAATTGACAATCCAGTTCAAATTGCGTTTGATGGAGATTTGGTCAATATAGAGGTAAAGTGCTTGAAAGTCTAAATGAGGATGTGATGTCGAACAAAGGAGTTGGTGTTTTACACGAAAATGAAGAGTGGATGATGGTAATGGGAGGGAAAATGTGGATATGACATAGTTGCAAATAAAGAATCCCAAGCTGATACTAGTTGAACGAAGCGATTTTTATTTACAGGCACTACAGATTCCTATAAACTTCTAGATAATATTGGTGCCTTAAGGAGATTTCCATAACATAACAGACAATCATCTATCAACCGGAAAGGTAGCCTACTACTGTATTGCCATCTTGTTGCCTTTTTCGGTACACCAGTCAAAGTGTTCATGAAGATAAAGAACTTGAATTTGAGGGAATGCTGTTTATGCTAGATAGACTAGTTATGTCAGATGTAGAAATGCTTGATGCCCACTTGTAGCTGGCAAGTGTAACCCGTGCAAAGTATCATCACGACGTCGTCAAGCATATATATAGTTTTCCTTCAATTTCTATTGGTGACTCTCACGGTTTAATATAACTTCTGGCTACTTTTCTTGTACTGGTTGAGCATTAATATAGGCTGGAAAGTTTCACATTTTGAGCATGCATCCCTCATAATTGCAAGAGTCAAATCTTTGTATCAATGAATGATATTCAACTAATTTTACCTACTAATAGCACTATTTGAGCCTAGGAGAAATTAATACTTATTTATGCTACCAATATTGCTCCTTGAACTCAATGTAGTAAGTGAAACTCTACTTTCTTATGGTATTATTACTGTTGACAAGCTAAAATTGAGAATGAAAACTCAGTTATCAGAAGAAAATGAGCAGATAAAATAACTAGCAGGTGCTTGGATGATAGTGAATTGAGCCTACATTGATCTCATCCGTGATGCTTGACCTTGGTTTCCACTAAGGATTTCGATTGGCTATTCAATACAGGTCACTCTTTTGGAATTGATTTTTGCTTCATCTTTTCGATCTGAAATCAGGAGTGATGGACATGTATCACATTGGCTAATAGATAAAAGTGTAGTGATTTTTATGTCGCTGATCTCGTCTGATCTCAACACACAAGTGTGTATGCAAGCTATATGCAGTCCGAAAATTGAAACATGAATGGACAAAATCACTCAATCCTTGCATAACTTATAGATTTTCCTCATTCTTTTTAATCAGTGATGATGCATGTTAGCATGCAGGAGTGCGTCGTTTTTGTCTACAGCAGCAAAACCCACCTGATCAAAATTCTTGTTCACGACAAGAAAAATAAAGGCTTGTAAAAAGCAATAGGATTTCGTAAAAGAAATGCCTAAACGCTTAGTCATACGAAGAAAATTTACGATTTTTTTTCAATGGGCTGCTTTTCTATTTCATTTTTTCATCTTTATTTATATATATATATATATATATATATATATATATATATATATATTTTTTTTTTTTTTGGTGGCTGTGCTGTTCCGTTTGTAGTTTTTTTCTTTATTTATTTTGAGAATTTTTGCGATTTTATTTCTGGATAATTTGTAGAGCAAAAATCAAAAGTTCATGTCGGGCATGAGCAATGCAAAAAATGAATATGGCTCAATCTTATCAAATCTTCATTTGCTTAGCAAAAAGGAGACAAGGTAAAAAGAAACTCCTTGACTCCCACCGTTCTCATAACAAATTTCAAAGAACGAACTATTATGTGCTCTTTGAATATTACCGACTATTAGTCCGATCAATCATTGCCGTATCAAGCGTTATGAACCTTCTTCCATTGGAATAACGAAGATTATAACAAAGTACAATGCTTTTCAAAACTAGTCAATAGAATATGCATTTTGAAGATTTCTCGACCCATTTGGTATGAAAAATGGAAGGTACGAAATAAAAACCGAACAGAATGGAGAAATGAAACGAAATGGAAAGAGGAATAGAGCCGAACGAGGGTTAGCCTATTAATTTAGAAGATTCATATTCCACTGTGAAACATGTCCTTAAAAAAAGTAAGTGAGGACAAAAGGAAAAAAAAAAGAAAATTACCAGGTGCATCTGGGATCCGATAAAAATTTCAATTTTCAATTTCAGAGAAAAAAAGAAAGAAAGGAAGACCCGCCCCTTCCCCCGCCTATGACTATTAGACCGAGCATAACAGCTTTGTTCCAGCGGAGCTGGTGGCTGCAGTCCTCGGGCTGCTTGATGTAGATTGACAAAGGAGGGTCGCCGGCGCCTGCTTCCGTTTCAGCTTTAAGTTATGAACCGCTTTGTTTTCTTAGGTTCAGCTCCCGTTCGGAGCGTTCTTTCTGTGAAGTAGTTGGTGGGTCTAATCGACTGTTTTCCAATTCGGTTTTGTGAGGTTTTGGCTCAATTTCTTCTGATTGGAAGGTGAGGATGGCGTGAGTGGAATCCGGAGAAGGGTTGGCTGGCTTTGGTCACGGAGGACTCGAAGGTTTTTAAGATGTCTATCTTAGGTTTTGGCTCGATTTCTTGTGTTCGAGCCGATGTAATTTAAGATGTGATGAAAGCAATTATCTGTTATTTTTAAGCTCATGAGATGTCTACTTGATTGGAGCGAAGCAAGACATCTCTGCAATTTTCTTTTCTTCATAACCAAGTGTCCGAATATGGGACTGTTTGGTTGTAGGAACACTGCAGCAGATAAAAGAATGACAACTTTTGCACTGTTTGTTATCACGAATTGTTTGCAGAAATGCAACTTCGTGTACATTTCCAGGAGAAATTAAAGGGTTTTAATTTATTCTTCTTTTTTCACATTTTTTTGGGCCTCTTGCCTATTAAATGATTGAGCTATTCTCACCTTCAATGCTGGTTTGATAAATCTTTTCAACCCGATCTCTTATCAACACGCTATGTACTCACATAATAGCAATTATCATCTATGTGTTGATAGATTATTGGAGTAGTTTATACAGTAAAGTTATCAGCTATATGTTGATAGATTATTGGAGCAATTTACATAGTGACTTTGACACGTCAGTAATTCTAAAGATAATAGTAAGTGTACTCAAATCAAATGATAGTGATAATTTCCCAAAGAAGTTAGTAACTTGAACAAGTTGACTCAAATAGGAGCCTGTAATTTTCTATTGAAGTTAGTGATGACTGATGAGTACGTACGCCCCTGCAAAACCAACTCAATCACACCCCTGCATATTACTAAAAAAGAATAGGAACAAAGGAAAACAGAAAAAAGGGTAGATGAAAAGTAGATAAAGTCGGGGCCCAATTTCCACTGCAACAATTAGCAATTAGCAATTAGCAAAAGGGAAGTTCGGATCCCCACCTCGTCCCCGTGTGGGGCCCCGACCACCCCCATCGGACACGTCAATATCGTTCATTGCTTTGGGATATATATCTTTTCACCCTTCATCTTTGACGCCTGGCTCCCCAGTCCCAGAGCTCCCGCCTTCAGTGACTTGTAGTGAATCTTCATGCCTACGGATTAATATCTAAAGCTTCATTGAACTAGAAACATTCAAGACCTCACACTCAGAAGTACTCCTACACCACCCTCACTCATTCTCGCTCTTCACCGGACCACCGCCTCTGACCATCAGCTCACCATTGTGCCGGCCATTACATCTACAAAATGTAGGGAACAAAAATAAGGACACAATTGGATAAACCAACCAGAATACTCGAGCCTAAAAATGAACCCTAGGACTGTCGGTTTTTCAGAGGCTCCTCGTCAATGATCGTTGTTGAACACAGCAGGTAGGCCTAGTTTATCAGTGGCGTAGCTAGGCTGCGACGGGTACTCGCAACTGGCGACTGGAACCTTTATGACTTATTTACGAACAGAACAACGATCAGCAAGGGAGTCTCCGGACGAGATCTGGGCTCTTCGGTCCTCACGGCGAGGAAGGCATGGAGCAATAGTGGAGCAGGAAAGGGCGGCTCGGCAATGGCGAGGGCAAGCAGCTATGGCGACTAATGGCGTGGAGGGGAATGATGGAGAGGCTCATTGACCATCAATCTTGTGGCGCCTCCCACCTTGAACGTAAAAAGAAGATGGGAAAAGATTACGTTTTATTTTTCCCAACGGATTTTGGGTTGTCGCACCTAAATCGAATGTCTAAAAAAGATTAAGACCAGTGAAACAATAATTTCTTTTTCCGGTCAAAGGTCGATACTTTGGTTTGACCAACAAAGTGATACTAATCAAATTTTTTTAGTCAAGAAATGAACCTCGCCGCAATCCGAGATCGAGTCTCGAATTTTTCTAATTTTAACCATCGGGAAGATTCAAAGGTCGACAATAATATATAATAAAGAATATTACAATAAGCATTGGTATATTCTTAAAAGTTTTGGTAACTTACCAAAATATTAATGACTTAATAAGTTATAGGTCAGCATTTTGTTATCAGATGGTTTTGTTATTTACCAATGTTGTTTGCATTTTATGTACATAGAACAATCTTCGGATGTTTACACAATAGAATCTTCCTTTATGTTATGAACTCTTTTCCTGGTATCTTCCGAAGCCAAGCTAATACCGCTTTTCAGTTTGGTTGGATTTGGTTTCACTTTCAAAAAGTTTTGATTGACAGCCCTTTTTTTTTTTTCTACATGGAGGATGAATCAACCTATTCCACACAAATTAAGAAAATCCATCATCTTCATAAAAACTGAGTTTCCAACTTTTGCAATGGAGAACATATTTAATTAGCAGTTTTTGCTTCGCATAGGAAACAAAATATCAGATACTGAATATGCTAGTTATTCGGTGTTTGAAGGGATTGCTCAGGAGCTCAGACAATACCTAGTGCTATCATTTGGTCGGTAACACGGCAGGGCTCGAGCATCCGGTCCTCTCCACATAACTTTGCCACACGCCCACAATGCCTCCTAACACATATGTGACTTAGTTTAATCTCTAGGCTTCGATCCAAATCTGAGTTGGTAGAACTTGAGCCATAAGCTCAACAACCTTAATTAATGAATCATGGAGTTGCCATCTAAATGGAGACGCACATTGTGGATGCCAATAGTCTTGCATTTGGCATGGTGGTGAGGCGAGGAAAGTCTTCTCTAGTTGCATTCTTGTTAGCCAATTTGAAAATAAGAAACATGTCCATCCTAGAGTGGCGAACTTCATGAATTGCTTGGGTTATCATTCCTTGTGTTCATGCCAATATAATTCAAGACGTTGAAACATTCATCTACTATTTTTCGAGCTCATGAGATATCATACTTTGATCATGAATGTAATTTAAGCTAAAGAATTATCTCATAAAATTTATTTATGGTTAATTTTTATTTTATCTTCTTTTATTTATTTATTTATTTTAATTATTTTTTATAAATGTTGATAAAGTTTCACTAGTTATTTGTGTCTATTACTAAGTAAGTTGAGCATTCCAACGTGATATCACAAATCAAGGGGAATCAAGCAAACATTTTCTTTCACGGGCTCAAGCTCGCTTATGTATGCCTACTCAATCTTGTTCATACTCGATTATTATATGAATGACGATTTTTCCAGATGTCGGACAAGCTTGGATTAAAAAAAATTAAGGTTCGGTACTCGGCAATTCAAGACGTGCAAGGCCCATCATCATGGGCTCGTAGACGTATTAAAAGGCGCGGGAAAGTGGCTGCCTCTCCATCGAGCGACACGTGTCTCTACACGGGAAGCCAGAAACTTAAGTCCGAGTGAAATGAACCCTCAAATCGGAGGAGGCTCTCCTTCCGGTTCCTCCCTTCGATCGTCGATCCCCACATGGCGAAGAAGAAGCGATCGCCGACCTCCTCCTCCTCTCGTCGATGCGAAACCCTAGGCGACGGTGCCGATCGCACCAGCCACCTTGTCCCCGACTCGGTCATCCACCACATCTTCTTGTCTCTCGACCTCGCACGTGCGTTTTTGTCCAAGCGATGGCGATCCGTCTGGACCGCCGCCCCCGGACCTCGTCTTCTCCTTTCCCCTGGCGGAACGCCTCCCCGTCCGTGGACGGCGTCTTGATCCTCTAGGCGTCGCCCAAGGTGAGGAAGTTCCACATCGACGCCGATTTTCTCGACCGTTGCGCGCCTGAGCTCAGTCCGTGGCTTCGCTTTGCTGTCGACCGCCGTGCCGAGGACCTCTCAGTCGATGCGACTAAGAGGTTGTGGGAGATGGCCGGCCATTTCGCAGTACCGCGGCTCCTTTTATGGATGCGCTTCGTTGGTGAACCTGCACTCGGGGCTCTGTTGCTTCTCGTTGAGTAGAAGTATCGCTTCGATTAATCTCAGGTCCCTCTCCATCTGTGACTCGGAGGTGATGCATGAGATGTCGAATGGCAGCCCTGTTCTCGAGGACCTTAGTTTGGAAGGATGCTACGGTTTAAAGCGAACCATCAAGGTTTGTTCGAGAACTTTGGGGGAAATTGCGGTCAATGGCTGCTTTCGGTATGCACTTGATGAGGGTTTCCCCTTGGAGATTTCAAGTCCTCTGTTGCTGTTTGAGAGGATTTTCTGGTGTGATGAGGCAGCTGGTAACGGAAGTCTCGATCCTTGATTGAAGCAGAGTCGTACTTTTTTTATGAGAGGCGAGGATTTTGGAAGGCCATCTGATTGTTTTGTTCAAAATCAGTTCGAGTCTTACAGAGGGTATTGCAACCTGATTGAGGGACTGCTTCAGAAGCTGCAGAACGCGACTAAGCTTTTGATCGGTAGTTGGTACCTTCAGGTGAGCAGATTGTTTTTGATTTCAAATTTAACTCGCTTGGTTCATACTTATGGATAATTCATTGTTCCCTCTTGCTCGAGTTAAGGAAATTCATTCTGAACTTCAGCACAAGGAATCTGGTTTGCATCGTTTGCTACTCTGCCTGATGACCACCGGTGCAAATACACATCATGCCTTTAGAATAACTACCGAAAGACCAAAGAAAAGGCAGCTGGTTTCGGGTCATTCTTTTTCCTGCTCAGTAGTGCATAACCATCATTCTAATGATCATAGTAAATTATTAATGAAAAGTAGTTGTGTCCTGTTTTTTAAAAGACTGAAAAAGCAATTGTTGACTAGAATTAGTATATAAGTTCTACTATTTCAACACTCAAAAGCTTTAGTCACTCAATTTGTCACATAGGTGGGAACCAAAAGTGTTCTCAAAGCATATACTTGCTGGGTTTTTTAAACTGTAATTGGAAGGAAGAGTAAACTGTCTTATTCTTTTGCCTTTCAACTGTTGAATGTGCTTAGGTTTTATCACTTGCGGCAGAGGTACAGGGTGTGCCATTTTCTTTGCCTAATTGCATGTCTCTTACTCTGCATGCACGTTGGCCTTATTCCCCATTTGCTTTTCGTTAAATGTGCTACGGTCCTTTTCCCCAAATATATCACTTCAATTGCCAATCCAGTTCAAATTGCATTTGATGGAGAGTTGGTGAATACAGAGGTTAAGTGCTTGGAATTCTAAATGAGAACATGACATCAAACTAAGGAGTTGGTGTTTTACACAAAAATGAAGAGTGAATGATGGTAATGGGAGGGAAAATTTGGAGATGACATAATTGCAAAAAAAGAATCCCAAGCTGATACTAGTTGAATGAAGGGATTTTAATTTACAGGCACGATAGATTTCTATCAACTTCTAGACAAGATTGGTGCCTTTGGAGATTTCCATAACATAACTGACAATCATCTAGACCAACTGGAAGTGTACCCTACTCCCGTATTGCCACCTTTTTGCCCTTTTCTGCACACCAGTCAAATGAAGATACGGAACTTGAATTGGAGGGGATGTCGTTTATGCTAGATAGACTAGTTATGTCCAATGTAGAAATGCTTGATGCCCACTTGGAGTTGGCAGGTTTAACCCCTGCAAAATACAATCTCAATGCCATCGGGCATCTACATATTTTCCTTCAATTTCTTTTAGTGACTCTCACGATGTAATATTACTTTTGGCTCCGCTCTTTTTCTTCTTGTACTGATTGAGTGTAATATTACTTCTGGCTCCTCTTCTTCCTCTTCTTGTACAGATTGAGCATTCCCTATAAGGATTTCTCACATTCTGTATTGTTAAAATGTAGAGTCTAGTCTGAAAAGTTTCGCACAATTTGTATTACTTGAAGTTAATTTATCTTCTTCTGATTACAAAGGGGCATTTCGTCACATCATTTTGATTAATCAAGTTTGTTGTTGGGAATTTAACTTACTTGTGAATAGGATATATGTCGAGCTATGCTGCATACATGTATACATGGAGGGAGGAGTTGGAGAAAGCAAAAAGACTAGGAGGGTAGGCGGAGCTGCATCCAAGTATGTTAAGTTCTTGTACGACTTTATCTTTTGGTAATTCAAATTCGTAAGAGCTTGGGATCAGATGCCTAGCCTTGGTAGTTTTTGTAATCTATTCTCACTGGAAAAATTTAGAGAGGAGGTATATTTTCTCCAGAAACATCTGAATGCCGCATGCATCATGTTGCCTTCTTGATATGAAAAACATGTTGTTGAGTGCTTCTTGAACCAATCCTTGAGTGTGGAGATAAGTCATAGATACTTGTACACTTGTGATCCTTGCTTGACGTATGCTTTCATGGTTACACTCCACCTCAAGGTTCCAAAGCTGAACAATAAGATTCATTCCTGGATTGAGATAATGGATTGAAGGCTGCCAAAAAGATATAGATTCCCTAGCTTTAGATGATCTACTAGCCCAAAGAAATCCCATGTCAAGCTACCAATATCCCTGTCAGATATAATGTGTACTGTTATGATGTTTGCCTTACTTCCCAAATTTTGATTATCATTTTCTCTGTTTATGTGTGTTCTCTGTCTTACCTCTTAGTCTATTAATTTTATGGTGATCAAATTATTCATCCTCTCTCTCTCTCCCTCCCTCTCTCTGTGTTTTTGTTGTTGTTGTTGTTGTTTATGAAATCACTTTTCTTTGCACATTCCATTGTATGTCATTATACTGGATTATCTAACTATTCTAATGTACTCTAGGTAAATGTATAACATCATTATGCTGGCATCCTGATGGCAAAGTAGTTGTCTTGGGACTAGAAGATGGTACAGTTTCACTGCAAGAATCCCTTATCTTCAGAATGTGTTCTTCTCTAATCTCTCTTGGGAAAGATTCTGAATTGCTCAAAAGCCGCATGATGCATTGCAAACAGCAAGCTTGCTCAACAAACATTTAGCTGCTAATAGAGATGGCAATCCATGTTAATGGGTCCTGTCTGCCAATGTCAAATGAACAGTAGACTGCTAGTTAGGTCAATCTGAGCATGAAAACCTTAACAGATCTTATTAGAACACTCTTTTCGAACATACCCCCTTTGTTAAATAGGTCTACAAATGACAAGAGACGAATAGCCCATTTAACTAATTAAAGTGAATGGTTCATTCCAATCCAAACATGACCGGCGCAGCATTTATAACTTGTACAATGCATGCAATATGCATATCTTTGTCAATGTCATATAATTTTTAGGAAGAATAGCCGTAAACTTACAAAGTCCTCGGTTTAGATGATATCATGATATCTTGTATCTTATATATACCCATTTAACTAATTAGATTGAATCGTTCATTCCTATCCAGAGATGACTGAGACAGCATATAGAAGCAGTCATCCATGGCACACTCATTTTCATCAAATTATTAGTTTCTTTCTATTATTTAAAATGACATATGTCCAGTTCGGTCATATTAGGAATGTAATAGTTCGGGTGACTCCTAAATGATAGAATTTGTATGTGCCTTAATTATGCTTGTGGGTGGAAAAGTTCGTAGATTACCAGTTATGCATTAAGCTAGCTGTATGGTCATGGGTACAATTGCTCAGAACTTGGCTGATGCTGCTGCCATAAAGTTTCTCCGCGATGTCTACCGATTTACTAATCATTATCCACTTCATGGATTATGTTTTGCTTTGAAGATCTTATTTTTACATATGAATGTTATCTTACCAATCTAGCTGTCTTTATGGAACCGTGGATATGCATCGTGCTGCTTGTTATATGCTAGTGCTTGCAGCAGTTATACGTACTGTGGTATATTTTTTTCTAACTCAGTATAAATATTAAGCAAAATGGAAAACTGTTAAGAAGCTTAAGTCCCATGTAGCAGCTGGGGTGTGTCTCGATTGGGAGGAGGATGCCCAAGTGAATAGAGTATGCATCTTTCAACTGAAAAAGGTTCATCTAACTTCTTGATCTTGATTCTTAACAGACTATATTTTATTGTTCATACCTTTCATGTTCTATCTAAAATCTAGAGCTATAGACATGTATCACACTTACCAGTAGATAAAAAATGCAGCGATTTGATCCATCGGGAACCTCATATGATCTCAACGTATAAGCGTACATGCGGGCTACATGTAGTCCGAAGATCGAAACACGACTGGGCAGACCACTCGATTGATGCTTAACTTATTGATTTTCCTCCTCTTTTTTTTCTTAATTAGCGACGACGCACGTTAGCGTGCAGGAGCACATCGTTTTTGTCTACAGCAGTAGAACCCACTTGATCAAAATTCTTGTTCACAACGAAAAGAGAAAAGTGCGTAAAAAGCAATAACATTTCGTAAAAGAAATGCCTAAAATTGACAATTTTTTTCAATGAGCTGCTTTTCTCCTTCATTCTTTCATCTTCTTTTTCTTTTCTTTTTTCGCGTTTCTGTGCTGTTCTGCCTGGAAGTTTTTTTTGCCCTTTTGTTTGTTTTAAGAATTTTTGCGATTTTATTTCTGGATAATTTGTAGAACAATTATCAAAAGTTCATATCAGGTATAAGCAATGCAAAAAATGAATGAACGTGAGGTATATGGTGACGTATTCGTAGCATATGCTTCAGTCTCATCAATATTCATTTGCTTAGCAAAAATGGAGACAAACGTGAATAGGAAACTCCTTGATTCCCACCGTTCTTGTAAGGAATTTCAAAGAACAAACCATTGAATACTCTCCAAAGATGACTGACCATTGATTCGACCAATCTTTGCAATATCAAGCATTGTAAACTTTCTTCCACCTGAACAACGAAGATTATAACAAAGTCTGATGCTTTTTGGGACTGTTCGGTTGATGACCATGTGCATTTTAAAGAACTTATCATCCCTTTGACACGAGAAAATGGAAGATATGAAATAGAAAAATGAAACGGGAAAATGAAATGAAATTGATAGGGAAATTGAGTCAAACGAGGGATTCCTCTGTTTCACATCGGGTCGTAATTATGAAACTTAACCTATTAATTCACAAGATTTTTTTGTCAAGAAATAAAAATTCAAAAGATTCATATTCCAACATTAAACATGTCCTTAAAAGAAGCAAGAGAGGGAAAAAGAAAAGGACATTTCAATTTTCAATCTTTTCAAAAAAAGGAAAAAGAAAAAGATCCGCTCCCGCCCCGTTCCTCCGACTATCAGACGGAGCGTACCAGCTCTGTTCCAGCTCTGTTCCAATGGTGCGCGCTTCCGTTTCAGCTTCAGTTCCGACGGCCCGCTTTGGCTTCTCAAGTTCCGCTCCCCGTTTGGCCGTTCTTTCTGGAGATGGTGGAGAAGGGTTTGCTGGCCATGGTCACGGATGACTTCGAAGGCGGTCGATCGGTCGTCTCTCCTGGTAATTGCTTCGAATCGAGAAAGCTCTTTCTTTGTTCTATTCAGTGTGTGAACTGCTTGGAAGTCTTATATGAGAAGATGATGTCGAACTGAGGAGTTGGTCTTTTACAGGGAAAACCAAGAGTGAATGAAGGTGATAAGCGTGGAAATCTAGATTCTGTTCTAGTTTATGTGGTGGTGATTGTACTGATGTTACGATTATATTAAGGTTGTTCATGTGCACTGATATTTGTTTCGGTGGTATCTAGCTTTGTTTGGTCATAAGGAAAGTAAAACGCTTATTAACTCAGGATATTATCATCATCCTTCAAAAAGAAATGGGTAGTTAAGGTAGAGCAATTTCGAGGCAGTTTTCTTAGAAATAACTTTGAAATTTACATGATGGAAGAACTTTCCTGCTGAAAATTTTTAATGCTTGAGTTGACTTTCGAGAGTCGCCATAAGCTGAACAACACGATGCCTCATGCTTCAAAGCCAAACTGTAATTTTCATACTGGCTTTCAGTAAAAACCTCTAGAAATCTATTTAGTTCGGATGTTGAAAGTTGTGAGGCAAATTTGTTGCAAAATTTTAAACATTGTTGCATGCTTCACATGTCGTTTTTGTTCTCGACTGTTTAAGGCCTGCTTAGTTTTAGAAAGGACCTTTAGTTTCCATTTTCATAGAAATTGTTTTCGATTTTTTTTGGCAAAATATTTTTTCAGCGAAAATAATACATGTCATTGGGGATTAAAATTCTGAGAATATGCTCTGGTTGCATCACATTCCGAAAACAGGCTTAGTTATTCCAAGTATCCATGTTTGCGATGAAATGAGAATACTAAAATGTCAACTTCAGTTTGTGATTTGATTTTGAGAGTAGTTTTCCTTTTATTCATCAATTGCTTTCAGAGTGTCACCCAATGCATTTTCTGGTCTGTTTTAATTCTCAAATTGAAATTAGAATGGAATTTTGAGAATCTTGATCAGCCGAATGCCTCCTTAGATTATCAATCTCTTTCTGTCTACGGAAAAAATGAACTTCATCAAATCGCTCAACAGGCTTTGAACATTGAACATTTTACTTCATGTCATCCGGACATCATTATCAGTCATGCATAAGCAGTGGGCTGATGCTTTTAACATACTTCATGAGAGGTTTGATTTGCTATCAAACTTCATTAGTGACCATGGCAAGTGGTACTATTAATACAGAGCGGTAAATGGCATTTCAATTTTCTTCATTTAACTGTTTTCGTTTGCTTATCTATGTCTCAACTCTTCTTCTCAGGAGGAATTTTTGACTCTTCTCGATGGTGCTAGTATCACTCCTGCAATCCATCAGTTTCTTGTTAATTCTCTGGGTGAAGTGGTATGGCTTATTTTTTAAGCTCTGATGCTGCTATAGGACCTCGGCCTTTTCAATTGGCTTTTAAAATCTTAGTCTGCTAGTTTGTTCAGTGATAGCATATGAAGCATGTATCAATAGTTGTTTGTGGTGATGGAAAAGAACTTCTTATGGTTGTCCTCAATCATCTGTAGGTACACGTTATTATCTTTGCATCTGGCCTTTTTCCCAAATAATTAAGTTTCATGCATCTCAGAGAACAATCTTGGATGTGAGTTTCATAATAAATGCACACCAAATTGGAATGAGATTCTTACAATTGAGAATCTCAAGAAACGGAATTTGATTTTTCATAGAATGGAGTTGTGTGTGAAAACTTTTAAAGGAAAACGTTGATCATCTCTTTCTTCTTTCTGACTTCGCTTCCAAGCTTTTACATAAAATCTTTGGCTTGTCTAAGGTAGTTTGGTTCTTGCCAAATATGCCATCCAGTTTCTTATGGCATGCCTAATTAGGACGATCAATTGCTAAGAAGTTCTGAAGTGCGGCACCTTTGTCTCATGGGATGCCTTAGGAAAGAAAGCAACAAAATGTAGGGTTTGGAATCTTTGGTTGCTTCTGTGTTGGCACCTTTTAACCACCTTTCAGAATCATATTCTGATTCTGTATATCTTCTAATGCTTGATTTTTGTTTGTTTTTCTTTTGTTTTGTTCTCTTATATACTGATGTACTGGAACTTTTTCTCTCAACAAAATCCTCTGTTATCTAGAGAAAATATATTGCCAGTTTATTATCCTGCCAGATCTCTCTCCATTTATATGGGCATTTTTGTGTGTTGTGAACATGTGCTTCGGCATGCACATGCATGTGATCATGTGCTTACACAGGTGTGCACACATGTACATGCACACTATCGGGCTGTTGTTAATTGGATTAGATCCTGTGCTTCTCCTGGGTACAATGACTCTCATGTGCATGCTACATATTTTTCTTGATTACTACTATAGTGAGAAATGACGTTTCTAGTTACATATTTCAAGGTTATACTCTGCTGTTTTATATTTTGATTAGTAAGTCTATTAAAAAGCACCAAGGGGATGCCTTCTATTTACTAATTACCACCTATAAGCTCATATTTACCTTAAAAATTAAAAAAAGACTTGGTGTCCAAAGAACTGCCACCACAACGTGAAAAAAATAAGGTGGTAAGCCAATATCTTTTACAGCACCTATAGAGCTTTCCTCATTTTTAAAAGCCTGCCTATTTCTTTCTTGCCAAGGCTTATGAACTCTCTTTAACTTTATGGTACTGCCAATCAATGCTTTAGGGCTTCTTTCTCCTTTTGTCTATTCAAAATGTGCATTCACGACGGTGTAGAATTTTGTGGAAAAATTGACAAGTGATAGAAAGATTAAGCTATGAAATAAAGATGTGGCTTACTGTTTAAATGCTCTTTTGTAAGCTGGGACTTTTCTTTAGATTGAAGTGTAAACATTTGATAATTGGGGAGGTAAATTGGTAGCAGGGAGAGTTTTGAATCAAGTACCTCCAGTAGAGATGCGGTTTGATATTTGAATGTTGTAAAGAAGTTACCCTTCCTGAAGCTGTTGGATAGAGATGCGGTTTGATATTTGAATATTGTAAAGAAGCTAACCTTACCCAAGCTAACAGCGGAAGGACTAGGGCTGTCTCCTTGAACACACTAGCATTTCCTGTCAATATTGTGCTTACAGCTCACAACTATCACATAAATGCCGCCTCCCCCCTCTCTCTCACAGCGACTTTGGGCAGAACTTGATAATTCGCATGAACATTCCAAACTTCTATCCTGCTTGCATGAATTGGATAGTAGACTAGGCTCCATTTCTTTAATGAATTTTCCAGTATAACTTTTATTTGTCAAAGGCTCTAGAGTATGTCGTTTAGTTCAAACACGGTGTGCAGAAGATGAAGATGGGTTGTAATAACCATTTACCGTAAACTTTTAACTTTGATGGTTTAGCAGATAGATGCTATTTTTATCCCTCACCTGTGTGTCAGTTTTCTCAATAAGAGATGATATTTGACATATGGGGTTAAGATACTGAAGTATTGTTATTTACATAACAGCCTACTGTAAAAATTATTGGCTTTAGAATGGGTGAGCTCAGGGGTCTTTCAAGATGGTGTTCTCATTACCTAGGTATTGGTTTGGATGAGACTCTGGTGGATAATACAGTAGTAAAGGTTGGAATCCTGCATGTAAAGGTTGAGCAATTCATAAGGGTGCTCTCATATGTCATGAAGCCGGTATGCCTGTTACAATCTTTCTTGTGATTTCTCTACCTTTCTAAATATCTTCTGTTTGCAACCATTGTGATATCTTGCCTGTCTCTCATCATGTGTGGTATCATGTCTTTGGTGACACTAAATTACTAAATTTTAGACATGAAGTTGAACTATTTTTGGATAAGACATGATAAGGGTTGCTTAGAATGACATATATACCTTTAATCTGAAACTACATATATTATCCAGAGATCCACATGTGCATAGTACAAATGCTTTTTCATGCTAATCATTCTCTGTCTGGCTTTGCAGGATGACTTTGAATTTGCTTCAGATTATATTTCCTTCCAAATACTTGACGAATTGTATAGCGGTAGTGAGGGGACTGAAGAATGAATGTGAAGCAGGGAAGACCTTTGGAAGGATCATGTTGTGCATCCCTCCTGGTCACTGTTTTGTGGATTTGGCTCTATTTGAGGTAAGAGCTTGGTATATCATATTTTAAAGCCCAAATTTGCAAATTGTGGCTAATACATTCTGTTGTAAACAGGACGATCAAATTGCTATGTTGCTAAATAAGATGAATGATATCTGTGAAGGCTTGGGAGACGCCAGAATGATGATCTTGTAGGCAGTGACCTTCCATTTGTGCATATAGTAGGAACCAATTGTACAAATAACTGAGAGTTGTACCAATTGAAGGTAACTCATGGATTCAGAGCTTGCATATTGATTTCTTACTCACGATATCCTGAGTTCTATTCTGATCATGTCAATTCACAATTTAAGACATTGATGGCAAAAGGAAAAACCTAGCATATTCTGCTTTTTTGTTGACTCCTGTTCTTTTCAGAATTTTAGGAAGTGCTTCTAGTTGGATGGGGAACCTGGCCTGTCCACTTAAATTTCCCAGCAGAAATAGTATCGGTCAAGAATTGGTGGTATTTACCTTTGTTTAACCGATAACCAGGTGTCCCTGTCAACTGGCACCCAGCAAACCTATCAAAAAGTCTGGACCAGTTTTGGACCTTAAAAAAAAATTGAAGGAGTAGCGTTGGAGTTGGCTTTGGGTTTGGAACTCCAACTTCTTGTAATTAACACGTGTGCCAACCATTTGCTCCGGTGTCTTCTTTCTTTAATTTGTGGTGGATAATTTAATTATCGACCGTATTGGCCTAATCTATTAGATAACTGAACAGGATGCTATTAAGATGACATCGAGCGTGTGTAATATACTAAAATGCTATGGTGTCTGCCAACTCAATGGGTTTCTTTGTTCGCTTGCCTACTCACTGGGCTTCTTTTGTTCTAAACATGTGTAATCTAATATTTGCAGAGTGTTCCATCAGATGACATCACATGCAATAGTTTTACCAATTCAACCAATTGAACCACTGGTTTGGTTTTAAAAACGTTTGTTCTTTTATTGTACCTATCTATTATTTATTTGCTCTCCTCATCGGCACGAGTAGCAGCAGCTTTGTTTTTCCTCCTGTGTGCACAATGCATATACATGCCATTACATGCTTATGATTTCAAAGATTGTTTTGCTTTCTGCCTTACTGTTACAGCAAAAGTTCCAACATATCTTGATAGCTGGAGTCTTGTACTTGTATATAGGTTAAGAAGTGTTCATTTGATGGCCCTAATGGGTTAAATTTTGTGTGGACATTTGCTTGGTTATAGTATTCTCACTTTTGAAACACTAACCCAATGAAACTACACATCTAGGACCCTATCTTACACCTAGAGATGGAGAATAAAAAGCTTCGCAGCATTCCTCATGCTGTAGTTCCTCCCTTGTCAGTTAGTGGTAGGAACATTTTGACAGTCATACAATCAAGCTAAGGATCAATTCATTGTGATGCCATCAATTGTATAGTGCTGAAGATTTTTTCCTTTGAGCTTCTTACCATGTCCATTTGCTGTTCTGGAAACTTATTCTTGCCCCATACTCTTTCCTTTGTGTATCAATGTTTGATAAACTTGCCAGTGTCAGTAACAATTTTATCTCGTTGGCTGGGTGTTGGAATTAAATTAATTGGTAACTTCATAATTAAGTAGAGAGAAGTGTAGCGGGCCTAGCGGCCCTTTCGCAATAAGAAATTGACAAAAACTTGATGAAGAAGAGCAGTAGCCTCAAATTAAGGAAGGACTTGGGCCTAGCCACTAGAAGTGGGGTAGAGATAAAATTATCATATGCTATCTAATGACAAACATGCCACCGGATGATAAAAACAGATGAAGCTAGTCAACTTTCTCTTGCTCTTTTTATATGGTCCAAATTCCTTAAAAACTCAAATTTTAGTTTCAATCTTAATTTTATCCCGACTTTTTTTCGGTTTCAGAAAACCCTCAACTTTAAATCCCCAATTTTCTTGTCTAAAAAATTTTCTCAAATTTTATATCTAATCAAGAGAGAGCAATCTCCATCTTGACAAGGGGCAATTTCACCGTCCAGATACCGTAATTTATGGGCAAAGGAGTCAAGAAAATCTTTTTTTCGGTCGGAGTGTCGGTCAAGAGAGGATTCTCGCCCAGGTGAGGTGGGCGATTTTTCAACATGCAATAATTGCCAAGAGAGAGAGAGACGTAGAGTCATGGTCGGCAAAGAGAGAAAGCTCCAAACTGAGAAAGGGTCCACAAAAGAAAAGAAAGAAAAAGAAGAACAGAGGCGGTGAAAAGAAAAAATGAAGAGAGAGAATTGTCGGGGCACGCGTGAGGAAAGGACATAAAGCAAAAAGTTGTACTCTACTTTCGTAGCATGTACGTTTCCTTGCGAGTTCACTTTTCCTTTTGCACTCTAATTTCCAAGAATTTTACTCCTCACAGTTAAATTTCTTTATAATTTCAGTTCAAACCTAAAACGAAATCAAGCTCAGCACAGTTTTGAAGTCGAACGACTTTTTGTTCAAAGTAGAACCGGAGTAAGAAAAACCATTTTATCTTTAAAGAAAATGGCGTGCAAAGTTGCAAACTTTGCAAAAGTCACTATTGGTAGTAACTATTTTCATGGGTCACCGAAACTTACTTTTCAACAAAATGACTTTCATGGCTCAATGATTTACTCCCAAAGTGATTATTCAAAGTTATCCAAAATATTATTTGAAATGTTAGGGGTGATAGATTTCCAATTTCATCTATATGACCAAGGATCGAATTGAACGGTCTTGGGATGAGGAACCAGACCAAACCAGTGTGGTCCAATGAAATTGATCATTTAGCAACAAATATTTAAAAATTGAAAAATTAAAAGAAATATTAGAGTTGTTATTATTTTAGAATTTAAAAAAATGTTATAAATATTTGAATTAACGAACCACATGCATTTATGTTTAAGTATTGCATAAAGTTAAGAGGAACCATGTACATTTATGTTTATTTTAATGACTAGATTAGACCGACTTTTATGGCTCAATGATTTTTGGTCTGGTTCCTTCCGAAGGGAACTAGAAATACTTTTGGGTGGTAAGTAAAACCTATTTAACATTTTTATTAACATAGCTATCTCTCCTTATTTAAGAGGAACAACATGCATTTATGTTTAAGTATTGCATAAAGTTATATTTAATATAAAACGAGTTAAGGTTGAACGTTTCAACTCCATTCAATGATATAAATATTTGAATTAACGCATACAACAATTTATAGGTGTTTAAAGAAGATTGCAATCGCTTAAACGAAACCAAGAAAAACATTGGCCAGAAAAAAAAATTAAGTCAATTTGGCTTTGGATTGATCGAAAAATTGTGCTATCAATAAATTTGATTAAATGATTAATCGGTAATTTCATAATTAACTAGGAGAAGAGTGGTGGCCCAACCACTCATTCGACATAAGAAATGACAAAAAGCAAGAACTGGTGGGACCCAGCCATCAACAGAGGGGAAAGAAAATTATTACAAGCTATCTAATTATAAATCTGCCCACGGATTCTCAAAACCCATGAAGCTTTGCTTCCCTCTGTCTATACAGTCCTAGTTACCTAAAGACCCACAAATTTTAGGTTCAATTTTAATTTTATCCCGAAATTCTTTTTTGTCTCAAAGAACCCTCAACTTTAATCCCAATGCTACATGGGCCCCCATTTTTTTCATCTAAAAAGAATTTTCAAACTTTATGTTCAGTTTCAAATGAACCTCAAATAACCACAAGTACCTTGAGGACACGGTCAAGAGAGCAATTTCCATCTTGACAAGGGGGTAATCTCCGCATTTAGGGACCGGAATTCACGGCCAAAGAAGACACGAAAATATGGGCATAGAAAAAGCAAAGGGTTCTCGGCCAAGTGGGTGGGAATTTTTCAGGATGCGATCATTGTCAAAAGAAGACGAAAAGGTACGACGGAGCTTTTCATCACGGTCAAGAAATGGAAATACAGAGAGAGGCTTATGGTCGGCAAAACACAGAAAAGCTTTTATGAAGAAAAACTGAGAAAGTGGTCCGCAAAAGAAAGGAAAGAAAAAAGCACGCAGGAGGTGAAAATAAGAAAAATGAAGAAAGAGAGACAGAATTGTCGGGGCACGCGTGGAGAGAGGACAGAGTAAAAAGTTGCAATTTTACAGAAAGATTGTTAATCTACTTTTATAGCATCTACGTTTCCTTGAAGTTCACTTTTCCTGTGCATTGAAACTTCCACTGCACGAAGGCAACGACCATAAATGCATGTTTAGTGGCCCCGGTCAATAAATTACTAATTTACATCTAGTTCGGCAAATTTGAATTATAGGAGCGTGTCAACTGATTTGGATTAGATGAATCAAACCAATGATATATATATATATATATATATATATATATATATATATATATATATAAAGTAGAAGTAAAAGCAAAAGCAAAAGCAAAATGGTATTCTGATTTATTTACGAAACTTGAAGGAGAAATTAAGAGAGGACCTAAGCAAAAAAGAAATTATTCTCATCAGATTGATAATTTTTTATGATCCGCAACACCTGTTGATAACATAATTTTTCAGAATAAATTATCGTTAATACATCATTTCAGTATTAAACTGAAGTTTATCGATTTGACTGTATAATATTTAACAGACTTAAAGCAAGAGGGGTAGTAAATTCCTAAGTGAGGTTAGGAGATTAAATATATTTAACAAAAAATACTTTTTCCGATGAAAAAAAAAATCAACAAAGAAAGAGGAAAGTTCAACGATGCAAGCAGCTCACTGACTAAGCGTGCCTCCTTCATTGTCCTGATGCCTTGCGTGTTTTTATCATTTACTGAGCACTTGTCTGGAAATTATTTCAAAGGACGAATTTCTCTGTCTCTCTCTCATCTACTTTTCATTTTCTCTCGCAAATCCATGTCAAGTCTCACTCATCCCAAGTCTCTATCCACTTTTCCTCTTCCCAACAAATGCACCGTTCCATGCGTATCATCTTTGGATTCTCTTGTGCACTGAGATTTCAGCCGCGTGAAGGCAACATCTCTAAGCACGTGGTCGACAAAGTTTGACTTATTGGTGCAAGTTCTGATTGCCAACTGGTTCCATTGCATAAATCAAACCACAAGAAAGGGCAACAAGAAGGCATTTTCTATTTCTTGAGACGCATTCCGTCTTTTTTTACCGTCGGACTTGAAGGGGAAAATCAAGGACAGAGCCAGAGCCAAGCCGAAATGCATCGTCCCATTTTTGCACGTTCTCTTGCTGTGCTCGTGGCATCAATCCTTCTCTCCGTGCCTGCGTTTAATTGTCTCAATAAGAAGAAAACTAATGTGATAATCTAGCACTTGTAAAGTATTGTAAATCAATTCTATAAGCTCATGCCACGAGCACTCTTTTTTTTTCTTTTATCACACTTCACGATTTAAAGTATTGACAGTTTAGTTTGGATCGTTGGTATATAAATAGCATCGATAATTCTTTTAGCTTGCATCGTCACAAGTGGATATATCAAAATATAGCTTCTTCTATTGAACATACAAATTGCTTCACATCTTGCACCAATCAAGGTTGCTTGGATATATTTTGAGTGATCAGTAAAATATATTTAACATATTTATAAAGATAGTCACCTACAAAAAGATCTATATAAAATGTTGGATGAGAGTAATATGCCTAGGTGTATTATTGGTGGTAAGTAAAACCTATTTACATTTTCTTAACATAGCTATCCCTCATTATTTAAGATGAACCAAGGTATTATTTAAAATATTGAACTAACACTACACGTATTAGTTCCATTCAATAATATAGATATTTGAATTAACATGCATTACGAATTATAGGTGTGGAAGGTAGATTGCAACTGCTAAACTAAACCAAGAAAAAAATTTGGAAAAAAATTATGAATTTGGCTTTGGATTGATTAAGAAATTGTGACATCAATAAATATGATTAAATGATTAATTGGTAACTTCATAATTAAGTGAAGAGGAGAGTAGTGGGCTTGGCCACTCCTTTGCAATAAGAAATGGACAAAAATTTGATAAAAAAGAGCGATAGCCTCAAGTTAAGTTAAGGATGGACTTGTGGGGCCTAGCCATCGGGAGTGTGGGTATAAATAAAATTTTCATATGCTGTGAAGTCCTCAACTTTTCCTCCTTTTATACGATCCTAATTCCCCTCAGATTTTAGGTTTAATCTTAATTTTATTCCGAATTTTTTTGTTTAAAAAAACCCTTAACTTTAAACCAAATGCTTCTACATCAACCCTCATTTGTTTTGTCTAAATTTTTTTTTCAAATTTTACATCTAGTCCCAAATATGTTCCAAATAACAACAAAAATTCTCGAGGATGAGTTCAAGAGAGCAAAATTCACGGTCCAAAAAGACAAGAAAATCTGGGCATGAACAAGCAGAAGATTCTCGGTCGAGTGGGTGGAGCATTTTTCCACATGCAATAATTGGCAAAGGGAGCTCGAAAAAGAAAAAGATGGAGCTTTTCTTCTTGGCCAAGAAAAGGAGAGAGAGAGAGAGAGAGAGAGAGAGAGAGAGAGGGTTTTGGTCGGCACAAGAGAGGAAGATTTTACAAAGAAAAACTGATAAAGGGGTCTGCAAAAGAAAGAAAGAAAAGAAGAACAGAGGAGGTGAAAAGACAAAAATGAAGAGAGAGAGAGAGAAATTGTCCGGGCACGCCTGAGGAAATGACAGAGAGCAAAAGGCTGCAATTTCACCGAAAGTTTGTTTAATCTGCTTTTGTAACATCTACATTTCCTTGTAGTTCACCTGTGCATTGAAACTTCCACCGGTTGAATGCATGTTTAGAGATCCCGGTCAATGAATTATTAATGTATATCTAGTTCGGCAAGTTTGAATTATTGATCCATGCCGATTAATTGGATTAAATCAATTAAATTAATTATATATATAATAAAGTAAAAGAAAAAGCAAAAGTGAAAGCAAAAAGGCATTTTCACTTATTTATGAGATTTAAAGGAGAAATTAAGACGGAACCCAAGTAAAAAATAAATTATTCTCATTCTGTTATGGTACCGAATAAATATATACACATTTATGCATGTTTATAGTCTTTTATAATCCTCGACACGCTTTGATAACATAATTTTTTAGAATAAGTTATCGTTAATAATATAACATTTTAGTATTAAAATGAAGTTTATCGGTTTGACTGTATAATATATATCATGCTCAAAGTAAGAGGGGTAAATTTCTAAGTGTGATTAAGAGCTTAAAAATATTTTATAACAAATACCTTCTCCGATGGAAAATAAATTAACAAAAGAAAAAGGAAAGTTCGTCTGTGCATGGGGTGGACTTAGTGTGCCCTCTTCATTATCCTGACGCTTTGTTTGTTCTTATCTATTTGGAGCACTTGTGTGGAAAACATTGGACTGGACAAATCTCGCTCTCTCTCTCGCTCTCTCTCTCTCCACTTTTCATTTTCTCCCGTAAAACCATGTGACAGGAATGTGACGGAAGCAGTGACACCAAGGGAAAGATAGGAGCTTGGAGCAAGAAGAAAGAAACGTGCAAAGGAACTAGAAAGAGTCGTCGTGGAGTTGAAAAGTTAATTTGTAAAAGAAATTAGACGAGAGGAAAGACAAAATATACGGAATATTGATGTGTTCAAACTGGTATCCACCTTAAAAGATACGTAGTGAGGATTATAGAAATATTTATCATTGTACTAATTCTTATTCAACATTGGCTGCTTTTGGTTAGTCTGAGAAATAATAAAATTATCAGTGATCCATGCATTTGTACATGTCTTGTCCAGATGGATTGTTGTAAGGTAGCTAAGCTTTTCACCTACCTTTACTCACTCTAGGCGCTGTTGGCTACTATACCAGCTTATTCAGTGATAGCTAAAATCAAAGTTCTAACATGGTGTATATCTTCACTATCATGAAACCCCCAAATTGCAACCTCTAATTTTTTCTTCCCATGGAGGACGGAATAGAGGGTGACATTGCGGGGTCTCCCACCCAGGGTAGATCGCCCGCATTTCTTCCCCATGAGCTTTTTTAAAGACTTGCTTAGGTCTAAGTCCATGTCCTATTATTTATTTAGAAAATCTTCCCATTATATCTGTCATTGTATTCAATTACTAGCAAAATTATGGCAGATGTGTGTAAAAAATTATGTGGCATTGAAAGTCATTCAGTCGGTTTTTCGTTGGGTCTAATTCAATGCTATTGGCTGCCCTTTTATTTGTCCAAGAAACGATAATGGGAGAAATGCAAGGAGGCAGGAGTCCGGATATCAAGTCACTAGAGTTTTCTTTTTTACTTTCTTTGGATTAATAATCATCAAGAGTCTTTATATCTATAATAGATTTTAGTGACCATTGATAATGCAACATTTCAATAGTGAAATGAAATTCATCAGTTTGATATGGTAATAACTAATTGATTCAACAAAAGTACCTTCTTTGATGGAAAATAAATTAAAAAAGAAAAGGAAAGTTCATTGGTGCAGCAATTGTCCCGACGCTTTGTATGTATTCATCAATTATGATGACCACTTTCCATGGATACCAATAAAGCAGTTGTCTTCTATTTTTGGTTTTATTTTTTTCATTGCTTTTGCATTGAAACTTGCTCACTTGTTATTTTCTTCATGGGAAGGATCGCCTTGGATTCTCCTGTCCTTTGAAACTTCCCCAACATTAAGGCAACGACTATAAATGCATGGTCGGTGGTCCTGGTCGATGAATTACTAATTTATTTCTAGTTCAGCAAGTTTGAATTATTAGTGCGTGCAAATTGGTTGGATTAGATAAATCAAAGCAATAAATATTACATATATATATATATATATATATATAAAATAAAGTAAAAGTAAAAGCAAAACAACATTTTGATTAAATTATGAGATTTGATGGATAAATTAAGGTAGCACCAGAGAAAAATGAAATTCTTCTCATTGTGCTCGGGTACAAAATAAATATATATAGCATGTTGATAATTTTTTATTATCCTCGACACATGTTAATTCGTTAAACTTAAAAGTATTGAAATGAAATTTATTAGTTTAACAATATAATGTTTAATAGGCTCAAAGTGAGAGGAATTAAATTTTTAAGTGGGATCAAGAGCTTAAATATATCCAATAAAAATACCATTTCCAGTGGAAAATAACTTAACAAAAGGAAAAGGAAAGTTTAACCGTGCAAGCAGTGGACAAAGTTCAGCAAAGACTTTGTCCTAAGCTTAATATATTCTTACTCTTACCAAAAAAAAAAAAAAGTTCAACAAAGACTCGTTAGAAGTCTCTCTCTCTAACCGACCCAAAAAAAAGAAAGAGTCTCTCTCTATCTCTCCACTTTTCATCTTCCCAACAAATCCACCTTTATATGGGTATCAAAAGTTGATCAGACCTTGTCTAGTAAAATATTACTTCAAATCAACACCCATTTAACGTCACAACTTCGCATGGCCCTTTACTTTCATAGCGTAACTACTTCAAAGTTGAATTTTGCAACATAAATTTCATATAATTTTTAAATTTGTACTCTAATTCCAAAAACCGCCCTGATTAGACAAATAAAGGGCTTAAACCATTATCGGGCACTACGAATGGAAGTAAATCTAAGGGAGATCCATATGCAAAACCGACTCTCTTTTTCATTTTTCTTCTTTTCCCTTTCTTCTTATTTCTCTCCCGGTACATGCTCTCCTTTTTCCCTTCGTATCTCTTAAAAACCCTCAAATTGTAGGTTCCATCTTAATTTTATCCCGAACTTTTTTTTAATCTTAGAAAACCTTTAATTTTAGACTCAATGCTAAATCAACTCCTAATTTTTTCGTCCTAAAAATTTCGAACTTTATATTTAATTTCAAATCCGCCCCGAACATAGGCAAGAACATCGAGGATGAGGTCAAGGGAGAGCAGTTCCCATCTTCACAAGGGAGCAATCTCGACATTCAAGACCGGAATTTATGGCCAAGGAAGACGAAGAAATCTGGGCAAAAAAAAAGGCACAGGATTCTCAGGCAAGTGGGGCGGGGATTTTTCTTCACGGCCAAGAAAGAGAAATAATTTTACCAAGAAAACAAAAAAAAAGAAAGAGAAATACGGAGAGCGGGTTATGGTCGGCGAAAGAGAGAAAACTTTAATAAAGAAAAACTGAGAAGTGGTCGGCAAAAACAAAAGTGAAGAAAGAAAAAGGAGAACAGGGGAGGCAGATTCTCGTGGAGGAGGTGAAATGAAAAAAATGAAAAGACAGAGGGAAAGAGAAAAAAATAAAATATATAAGTGGTCGATGCATCAGCGTATTTCTTGTCCGCATGCATTGCAAACCACTGTCCATGTCCTATTGTATATCTAGAGAATCATCCCACTATCCCATGGTATTTACTAGCAAATTAAAGGTAAATGGCTATAAAAGTTTACGTGTCACTGAAAGTGTTTTGAGTCCGTTCTCTACTCTAAATCATTTATTAGGGGTGTTATTTAATGCTATCGGCTGCTCTTTGATTTGTCCGAAAGATGACAAAAGGAAAAGTGCACCGAAGGTCTTAAAATACAATTTAGGAAGCACTGTAGGATTCGTAGGGCCCTTGCTTGCTTCCCTTGAGGAGTTGGGATATTAACCCGTAGGGGTTTTCCTCTTAACTTTCTTTCGATTTTTAATATTTCCTACTATTGAGAGAACTGTGAATCTCCTAGTAACTTACATAATCAATCAAGTGAATGAAGATATTGCAGGAGGATGTCCATATTGTGGATTTTCAGAATAATCAATAGACCAACTTAGAGTTTCTATCCGAAGGCTTTATATATAATAGATCTTAGGATAAGTGATCATTAATAATGTAAAATTTCAGCAGCGAAATGAAGTTGATTGGTGAAATTTGATAACACTTTATAGGCTCAAAGTCAGTGGGGGTAAATCTCGAAGTGGAATCAAGAGCTTAAATACATTCAACACACACCTTTTTGATGGAATTTAAATTAAGAAAAGAAAAGGAAAGCTCAATGGTGCAGCCAGTGTCCCGATGCTTTCTTTGTATTTTTCAATTATGAGCACTTGTCTACTGATAACATAACAGCAACTGTCTTTTATTTTTGGTTTTTTTTTTTTTTTCCATTGCCTCTGCATTGAAACTTGCTTGCACGTTTTCTTCTTCCTGAGCAGGATCGACATGGATTCTCCTCTGCATTGGAACTTCCCCCACACGAAGGCAACGACTATAAATGCATGGTTAGTGGTCCCAGTCAATGAATTGTTAATTTATATCGACAAGGTTGAATTATTAGTGCATGCCAATTGGTTGAATTAGATAAATTAAATTAATAAAGAAATCTATATATATATATATATATATATATATACATATAATAAAGGCATTTGATTTATTTTTGAGTTTTGATGAAGAAATTAAAACACAACTAGAGAAAAAAGAAATTCTTCTCATTGTGCTTGGTTACAAAATGTATATACAAAATGTTAATAATTTTTTTATGATCCTTGGCACATGATAATAGCATCATTTTTTAGAATAAGTAATCATTATTAATACAACATTTCAGTACTGAAATGAAGTTTATCGATTTGATTTAACAATATTTAATAGGCTCAAAGTATAAGAATTAAATTTCTAAGTGGGATCAAGAGTTTAAATATATTAAATTTAAAAAACTTTATGGATGGAAAATAAATTAAGAAAAGAAAAAGGAAAGTTCAACGGTGCAAGCAATGGACTCAATTCAACGAAGACTCGTCCCAAGTCTCTCTCCACTTCTCATTTTCCCAACAAATCCCTGATTTTAGGTGCATCGAAATTTTAACAGATCTTTGGATTCTTGCGCATTGAGATTTCAGCCACGTGAAGGCAACGACTCTAAGCTTGCGGTTGAGAAAGCTTGACTTATTGGTGCGACTCTCAGCACGTGGTTCCATTTTATAAATCAAACCACAAGAGATAAGAAGGCATTTCCTATTTTCTTGAGAGGCATTCTAGCTTTTTTCTCCATCAGACTTGAAAGCTAAAATCAAGGGCAGAGTCGGAGCAAAGCCAAAATGCATCGTCCCATTAAGAAGATGAAAACTAGTGCGGGTGGAAATGCAGAAGATGTTGATAGTGGCGCCGCTGGTTCGATGATTGCTCCAACAGAAACTAAATCTGTTGCATCGAATTCGGTGTCCGCGTCAACTGGAAGCTGCTACGAGGTGTTCTTGAGTTTCAGAGGCCCAGATACTCGAAAAGGCTTCACCGATCACCTCTATCATGGGCTCCTCGATGCTGGAATTCATGCTTTCAGAGACGATGACGAGCTCCGCGAAGGCGAGAACATTAGACCAGAGCTTTTGGCAGCCATTAGAAACAGTAAAATCCTAATCCCCATTCTCTCTGTGACTTATGGTACAAGCAGTTGGTGCCTGGATGAACTGATTCAAATAATGGATTGCAAGAATAAGAAGGGGCACATAGTGTTGCCTATATTCTATAAAGTGAAACCAGCTGACGTGGGACATCAAATCGGGAGTTTTGGGGACGCATTTCATGAGCGTGAGAGGCGTTTGCTTGAGAGGCATTTTGACCCAACGATTTTGGAGAAATGGAAGGAAGCACTTTTTGAAATCAGCGGGTTGAAAGGATACGAAGCCGATGGGTAAAATTTTTCACCAAAACATTCTTTACTTTCTTATAATATGCGTGGGTGTTTACTGGTTGTTTTGATTCTTACCTGCTTCGTTTTCGTTTTTTTCTTCTTTATATATAAAAAACAGTAGGATCTTGTTGGTAGTAAGATCCTAAGATGCATGAGTTCTATAGATTATTCCTTTTTCTTTTTTCATATATTGACCGATCTAATTATATATTTTATTTTTATGATTCCATTAGCTTGAATAATAAGATTTTTTGAATGAATTTTTCCTCTTATATCCGAAGATTTTGTAACATTATGCCATTATTTTTTTTTCATTTTATAGTGTACGTTACATTAATCTTCACACAACCTTTTCTAGTTACATATTTATCTGAGATTAATAGTGCAACTTATTGGTGATTTTGATTTAAAGCTCATTACATCATAGTGTACAAGCTTTGCCGTAATTCTTTATCTTCCCAAGTTACATATATTAAATCATTGATATCATTAATTAGTTGCTATTAAAATTATTTTACAAAATATATGTTTCATTGGTTAAATAGGAATGATTATTTTTATTATATGCCCGTTTAAATAATTTTCAAAGCATTTCCTATCTTCAACTAGTAATTTCCATCGCATGCACCTGCATATATAGAAGCAAGGTTGTTTTTTGGGTAAAAATTATTCTTCTACTTCCCTATAAACTCAATACTAGATCGTTATAATCATAGAACATGCATACTCAAAAGGAAAATAAAGTACAACTTGTTATAAGCCCCAGTGGCAATGAAAACTTATAAGAGCACCAATCTAGAATAATACTAAATTCACAGCACTAGTAGAAACTTACAAGCATGTAGAATTGCGCAAACAAGAAGAAATCACTTCAATTGCATTAAGGTAGTTCACAATATCTTTTTTGGATTGGTAATGCGGGACTTGAAATCATCTTGCATCAAACGTTGTGAATTGTTTATTGATTGATGGCTAACTCTCATGGTAAGCTGGCTTATTGGATTTTTGCTTATTCAAACACTCTAGAGAATTTTCAAAGTCACGTTCACGTCATCCCTAACATCTTTAATAAACAACTAGTTTAAACTTTGGTTGAAATCCAAAATATCTACAACATTAAAAATTCCAAAGCGATACCCTCAAGTTTTTCCTAGCTTGATTAATTATGTAGGAGTAACACTGGAATGGGGCACGCCATGTGAAGCAACCACTATCATTTCCCACTTTAGACTTGGCATGTATGATAATATATGGAGGTATGACAACGATGATTTTTAAAGTTTTTCAACCTATCCCCATATTTATTGTGTTCTTAATAGATAAACAATATGAAATTATTGTTTTACCAAAAAAAAAAACAATATGAAATTATTGTTGCCACATATTTGAGCTCTTGTCATGTTTGATAGGTATGAAGCCGAGTTGGTGAAATCAGTTGTCCGAAAAGTGTTAACCGAATTGAAGAAAAGTTTTGAGTTGGTTACATCTGAGAATTTGGTCGGAATTGATAATCATGTGAATAAGGTTATGGAATTTGTGGATAATAAATCTAATGCCACCCTATTTGTTGGCATTCATGGAATGGGAGGCATTGGTAAGACTACTCTTGCCAAAACCATCTACAACAAGCTCTCCAATCAATTTGAGCATCGTAGCTTCATTGCTGATATAAGGGAATCATGGAAGCGTAATGGTGTACATTATTTACAGAATCTGTTAATCTACGATATTTTGAAGTTGAAAGATGAAGTTTGTAATGGGGATGCAGGGACTGAGTTCATCTCTTCCAAATTTAAAAGTAAAAAGGTCCTCGTTCTTCTTGATGATGTGGATGATGTTGTTCAATTGCAGAGTTTGGCTGGTAATCGTGATTGGTTTTCTTTGGGAAGCAAGATCATTATTACCACCAGAAACAAGAGGGTTCTTGAAGAAGTTGGGGTGGACCACGATTATGAACATAAGGAAATGGATGAAAATCAATCTTTGATTCTGTTTAGCAAACATGCATTTCGAAGGGACTCTCCTCCGAGCGAATTTGAGGACCTCACTCATGAAGCTGTATCCATCACCGGAGGGCTTCCCTTATCCCTTGAGGTTTTTGGTTCATTACTGTGTGGAAAAGAGCTAAGACGGTGGAGAGATACGATAAAGAAGTTAAAAAAAGTCCCTCCTAAGAAAGTGCAAGAAAAGTTAAGAATTAGTTACGAAGCATTGGACTATAGACAAAAACAAATTTTTTTAGATATTGCTTGCCTTTTCATTGGCACTGACAACAGAATCGCATCCTACATGTGGGATGCTTGTGACTTTTACCCAGGGGAGGGAATTGAAGAATTGATATTCATGTCATTGATAAAAGTTGGAGATAATCATAAGCTCCGAATGCATGACCAATTGAGAGATCTTGGTAGAGAAATGGTTTGTGAAGAAAACCAAGGAGAGCCTTGGTGCCGTAGCAGGTTATGGGACTATGAGGAAGCCCAAAAAGTGCTAAAGGAAAATAAGGTAACCATTTCGTTTCTTTTTCTCATTTAGTCCATATTCTACGCTTAAGAGTAATGTTGGTCACTACTTATTGCTTGGTCTAGAGGACCGAGAACCTTCACTATTGCCCCCGAATTTTTCATTGACGTGATTAGAAAGTAGGGAGTTGCTCTCTCATAGAAAGAATTTCCTTTTATGATTTTTCTGTCATATATTAATTTTCCCTATCACATGAATTAAGTGTACGTTGCAATATATATATACATATTAAATCTCTCGTTTGATATATTAATTAGTAAAATCCTGTATTTCACGTATAACTTTTTCACTTGATAAATGACCCTCGTCGCTGAAAAATTTTTGTTTCTCTTTCGAGATGACTTTCACGTTTTTCATACTTGTATTTTGTTAAATCAATACTTTTAATAAAAACCACTTCCTATAGAGTTTTTTTTTTTTTTTTTCCAGCCAGGTTACTTAACAGGTACTCCCAAAATATCTTTAGACAAAATCAACAGGTTGAAGCAAAGGGTGAGATAGATTGCTCGCTGCAACTAATAAAAAATCAAAAGTAAATATCCTGCTCTCCCGTCAAAAGATCAAATAATACTCAGATTCCAGAATACTACTAAAAAAAAAAATCATGTAAAATTCGGCGTGTCGACAAGTTTCACGGATATATCACCCAAAAAAAAAAAAATTGGCCAAAGTGCATGCTCTTGAGAAAAAAACAAAAGATGAAGAATAAAAGTTACTCAAAACAAGCCTTTTTGAGTTATTTCAATTATTTGAATCGATGGTAAGAAATTAATTTCTTTTATGAAAAACGGTTAGGCCGGGATCTCGTGGCCTCTTTATTTTCCCCCTTCCGTTTTGATTTTTGGAGTTGTCAGAACGGTTATTTCCATTTTGAAGTGTTATGAATGCGTTGATTTTTCTTCTTTTTTTAAAGGAGTTTTATTTCTAGCTTTTTAAACTATATATATATATATATATATATATATATATATATATATTATTTTTATTTTTGCTAGAAGTCTCCTTAATAACACCGAATCTGTGGTAAGTCTTGCTCGCCGACTCGCTACTTCTGAGGTTTTTCTCCCTTTTATCTATCCTTACACCCATGCATTGCTTAATAGAAAAAGTCTCCTTAATAGAAATATAAAATTGACCAAGTAAAATTTTGATTTTGCACTTTACAATTTGATTATATTCCGTGCTTTGTATGCATGTCTTAACTAGTGTGATAATTTGATTTTGCACTTTTTCTCCCTTTTATCTATCCTTACACCCATGCATTGCTTAATAGAAAAAGTCTCCTTAATAGAAATATAAAATTGACCAAGTAAAATTTTGATTTTGCACTTTACAATTTGATTATATTCCGTGCTTTGTATGCATGTCTTAACTAGTGTGATAATGAAACTACAGTTCCAGGAAGAAGAAGATTACAAGTTGTAAAGTTTTTACTCTACACGAGTCATTACATCATAATTCTTTTTAAGATCCGGATGCGTATGGCCAAATTTTGAAATGGAAGTCAACATCCTTCACTTTGTGAGCCTTTATAATTGTAGTTTATTGACATAAAAAGAAAATCACGTCTTCACATTGCTGGTCTCTTGAACACATTAATACACATCGATAGCATTATGAACAAATGATATTCGACGACTTTAGTTGGATATAGTACTAATGAACATTGATTCTTGCATATAGGGAACGAACAAGATTGAGGCGATTAATCTGAGTGAAGGCACTTCAAAAAGCTTTGACCAAGTATTATCGCTATTAATGGTTGAGGGAGATGGAGATAGTGACTTTTACACAGAAAAAAAAATTTAAGAATTTGACGAATTTAAGATATCTTCACATGATAAATGCACATCTCAGTGGAGATTTTAAGGACTTAATGAAGAGGTTAAAATGGCTTCAATGGCAAAAATGTCCCGCAAGTTTTGAAGTAAACAATTTTGATGTAAAGGAATTAGCTGTACTCGAATTGCAAGGAAGTGAGATAAATGAGAAATGGGGAGGATGGAGTTTTTTCAAGGTAAGAATTAAACTCTTTTTTTTTTTCCCCTCTCTTTTATGCTTTCTTTTGAATCATAATGACTCTACACTCACCCATCGACATTCATTATTGGTTTTTTTTTTTTTTTTTTTTTTTTTTTTTTTTTTTTTTTTTTTTTGTAGATGGCAAAGAAGCTTAAATATCTAGACCTTACATTATGTGGTTCTTTGGAAAATACTGACTTCCTCTCAGCTTTTGAGAAGTTAGAGGTTCTCATCCTCAAGGGGTGTCATACACTGAAGCGAATCGACGCTTCCATTGAAGACATGGAGGGCCTCCTTCGCTTGGAACTGGGCCCGTCCCGCGCGCTTCATCTCGCGGTAGGCGCCGAACGCGCCGTTCCTCGTTTCTGCCTCAGGGAGCTTCCAGTAGAAATAGGTAAATTAAAAGCACTGCAGCAACTCGATCTATCCTATACTGCATCCCTTTCTGCATTACCAAATAGCATAGGGTCTTTGGAGAATCTAGAGATTCTAGATATTTGTGGTGGTGGTATAGAAGAATTACCCAACGGTATTAGGAGTCTGAGAAAGCTTCGAGAATTACATGCTTCCGATTGTTGGAAATTGAAAGAGATAATGGTAGAAAGCATGTGTAATCTTTCTTTCCTACGACGCCTTGACTTTAGCGGTTGCCGCAATCTGCAATCGCTGCCGGACCTTCCTTCTGGCTTAACATATTTGGGCGTCACCTGTCAAAGTCGCAAATTGCCTTCGCTTTCCCACCTAGCCCATCTCAAGGAACTAAAAGTTTCCGGTTGCCATATTCTCCAGTGCATCCAGGAGCTTCCATCAACGCAATTAAAGAGTTCAGAATGCTCCCAACTGACGGACATTGAAGAAATGGAATCACCACAATCCCTAAACACGCCCTTCAAGTTTGAGTCCTTGGATGTCTCTTGGTGTGGATCTCTCGAAATGCTGGACGTTTCACAATTTGTCCATCTAAGGACATTAGTGGTCTACGCTTGCGAGAATCTACTTGAAATTCAAGTTCTTGACCAATTGATATATTTGGAAAGATTGAATATCACACACTGCGATTCAATCAAACAGGTGGACCTTCCAAAACTTGAGGGTCTGAAGAAATTGACTATTAACATATGCCACAAATTAGCCGAAATTCAAGGCCTTGATAGGTTGGAGTATTTGGAAAGGCTAGATATCGAAGGGTGCATTTCAATGGAAAGGCTAGACCTTCCAAAATCCGGGAGGCTGAAGAAATTACAAGCTAGAGACTGCACAAACTTGGTTGAAATTGAAGGCCTCGATAGGTTAGAGTTACAGGAACTGAATATCATCGGATGCGAGTCACTCAAAACAATTCCAGAATTATCTGGAACTCAGATTTATCGATCAAATGAAATTACAAATAGCGATGAATCAGACTATGGATCAGACGATATGGACGACTCGGATGAGTCGATATAATGGAAGTAATCCCCATTTACTATCAAAGGTACATAGAGCAGGTAAGTTACCTTTGTTCTTTTGAGATCTACTATCCAATTTTCATTTGTATTTCCTGTCCCAATATCTTTCAAGATTTATGATCTTCTCAAAATTGTTTCCTAGCTGACAATGTCATCATTGTCTCCTTACTTGAATTCAAGGAATTGAGGGGAGATATCCATGGAAATTGTTGTGTGCTTTGGCAACAAGATTTTGCTTATCATGCCAGTAAGGGAAATAGATGGAAAAGGCTTTCTAAGTGCATCATTTGTCATTAGTTTTCGGGTAAGATCCTTCATCCTATGCAGAAAAATAAAGATTCTCAACGTTTGATTGATTCTGGGAATGCTGGAAGTAGTGCAAAAAAACTGATGTATACAGGTATCTGATAGCATGCCAAAGGTCATTATGTAGGTCGAGAAATGAAAAATGAAGGACCCTATAGGGCGGCCCTCCTAATTGAGGTTTTAGTTTGCTCTGCCCTTACCATGTAGCTCGTGACTGCATGTTTCTAAGTTATGCTTAAGAGTTAATTTACGGTGCAAATGGAGCATGTTGACAGGGCATCCCTTGGCATCAACCATTGAGTTCCACACATTTTATTTCATAGAACTGTCTGCATTGGCTGATTAAAGTAACTGTATCAGTTTAGAAATGCTAAATGCAAGAACAAGCTCTTCTTCTAGTGGTGTGGCTGTGAGTGAATTAATAAACAGGGAAGAAGCAAAAACATTGTGAATTATTTGGATCGATCTAGAAAATTGCAATTCGAATTTTATTAACTATGGATCCTTGTTCATTTGGTTTGAATCCAGAATATACCTACTCCAAGGCTAATAATAGATTATCCCAAAGAATGCATCTTGATGTTTGCAGAGTTGGTAAAGCCATCTGTCATATACTTGAACTTTTGAGCTAAGCAAGACATTACTACAATGGCCTTTGACATAATCGTCTGTACTGTAAAATAAATTCCTTATATTGTGCATAAGCTCTTGTTAGTTCATTTACTTGATGAAAAGTAAAAGACAAGAGACATCTGTATAAGTTTCCTGAGGAAACTTTTCGATATCCTATACGCCATTTGAACACTGCCTTGCATTAATTCTAATGCATGAATATCATGTAATGATAAGGAAAAGAATCATACTATGTCCCACAAAAGCAAGCAACTTGAGTTGAATTCACTATGTTAATTTGATCAAAGCTTCTGTGGGTGATGATGTTAGATGCCCCATTAGTTGGATCCAAAGAGCTCAAAAGGAATATTGAGTTTGACAAACAGAGATTTGTAAACTTCAAAGTATTATTATTAGTTCGTTGATGTTAGTTGCTAGATTGATTTCATCTGACTCACTGGCAGGATTCGGTTATTTGTTCACTGCTTGATGAAAATGCTGAAATATCTGAGAGAGCTTTCGCAAGGCACTTTTAAAATAGATCGAAATCATAGAAGGATTAGGAGCTCAATGCATACTTGGAATGGTAAAAGTTGTTTGCATGTTGTCATCCCACATTGCCCTGCTTATGTTTAACAGAAGCTTTGCAGAGCTGAAAATGTCCGCCTCTACTCCTGTGATCAAGTCTCTCTATCTTCCTTATTTCTCTCCCACATGTTACTCTAGGATTCAAGTGGACTTTCCTCATCCTCTCACTCTTCAACTGGCTCAAGCGTTCCTCTAGGTTTGAGCTCTATCCTTCACAAGCCCTCTTTCAGCTCGCATCCTTGTGATTTGTTCTAGCGCTAATGTTGCCTTTTCGACTACTCACGGAGCTTAAGCTATGGAGACCAGCGAAGGACCACAGTGTGTCGTCCTCCTGTTTCAGCTTCAGTTCGATAAATCACTGGCTTCTCAGGTTCGGCTCCTAGTGTTATTTTGTGACTTAATGGGTAGTTGACTCGATTGTTCCAAGTTGATTTTCTGAAGTTTGCTAGATTTCTGATTGGCAGGTGAAGACGATGGAGTGGAATCCAAAGAAGAATTGGCCAGCGATGGTCAAGAAGGACTCAAAGGCAATGTCAATTGGCAGAGGCTGTGGACAGTCTCTCCTTATAATTGCTTCGAAGCGAGAAGGTGGTCAGCTTAGTATTCCTTGGATACTGAGAAATATGGTCATCTTGGTATTTGCTTTCATGTACTCTAGCAGCTATTTTGGTAGGCCTTCACTGGGTTGTGCGATACATTTGTAGGCGAGAGAATATCTTTTTCATTTCATGAAGTACAAATACTGAACTATTAGGTTTTCCTATAAATTTTATATCAATTGGGAGGTCAAAGTGCCAAAAGAAATGAATCTTTAGTGGCCAGACATATACAGAAAGAATAATTATCTTCTTGTGGTAGGTTCATTGCAGTTTGAGTTACTGACTGAGAACTAGTACATACATGTTCATGATGATAGACACTATCAGGGTCTCTAGTGTAGAAAGATACTGTAGAGCATTCATGGTTCACATGCATACAATAGCCTCTTCAGTACACAAGTATTGCTTCCACCTATGTTTTAGCGTGATGTAAGTATTGTACTTATTACTTTTACCTAACAGAGGTATCAAAACATCACATTAGTTATGGCCATATTATAGGAACATTGGAGTGAAATCAAGTTGAGTTATTTATTTTTGGCTACAGCAAGCAGGGGTGTGGCTTGTGTTTTGGTTGCAAGAAAGCTAGCCCTGGTCTACATACTTGGACGAGCATGAAGATGAAATCTCAGATTCAGAACGAATGTCTACTGTGGGTGGACCTCTATTGCTGGGGATAGTCTCACCTGGTAATTGCTTCAAATTGAGAAAGCTCTCTCTTTTTTCTATTTAGTGCATGAAGTGCTTGAATGTCTTAATTGAGAACATGATTTTGAATTGAGGAGTTGGCGTTTTACAGAAAAAACCTAGTGTGAATGAAGGTTCCGAGTGGAAATCTAGATTCTGTTCTAGTTTATGTGGTGGTGATTGTACTTGATATTACAATTATATTATGGTTGTTTATGTGCACTGATATTTGTTTCGGCGGTATCTAATTTTGTTTGGTCATAAGGAAAGTAAAACGCAAAGTAACTCAGGATATTATCATCGTCCTTACAAAGAAATGGATAGTTAAGGTAGAGCAATTTCAAGGCAGTTTTCTTAGAAATAACTTTAAACTTTACGTTATGGAAGAACTTCCCTGCTGATAATTTTTAATGCTTGAGTTGACTTTCAAGAGTTGCCATCATCTGAACAACATGATGCCTCATACTTGGAAGCCTAAATTATCTTGTTCATGCTTCAGATTTCTACTCAACCTATAAGTATCTTCTATCTTTTAGTAAAAAGTCCCTAAAAATCTATGTAGTTCAGATGTTGAAAGTTGTGAGGCAAATTTGTTGCAAAATTTTAAACATTGTCGCATGAGTCACGCGTCATTTTTGTTCTCGACTGCTTAAGGCCTGCTGTGAGAATATGCTCAGGTTACATCACATTCCAAAAACAAGCTTATTTATTCCAAATCTCCATGTGTGCATTTAGAATCGGAATACAAAAAAGTCATCTTCAGTTTGTGATTTTGATTCTGAGAATAGTTTTCCTTTTATTTGTCAACTGCTTTTGGAGTGTTACCAAACACATTTTCTGGTCTGTTTTAATTCTCAAATTGAAATCAGAACAGACTTTTGAGAATCTTTATCAGCCAAATGCCTCCTTAGATTATCAAGTTGCTTAACAGGCTTTGAACATTGAAGATTACTTCATGCCATCCAGGCATCATTATATGTAATGCATAAGCAGTGGGCTGATGCCATTAACATATTTCGAGAGGAAGTTTGATTTGCTGTTGAACCTTGTTAGTGACCATGGCAAGTGATACTGTTAATTCAGAGTGGTAGATGGCGTTTCTTTTTTCTTCATTTAACTATTTTCGTATGCTTATTTAGGTCTTGACTCTTTCCCTCAGGAGGAATTTTCCAATCTATCAATTTTGTGTTAATTCTCTGGATGAAGTGGTATGGCTAATTTTTTAAGCTCTAGTGCTGCTATAGGACCTTGGCCTTTTTGGTTGGTTTTTATGATCTCAGTCTGCTAGTTTGTCCAGTGATAGTGTATGAAGTGTGTATCACAAGTTGTTTGTGGTGCTGGAAAAGAACTTCTGTTGGTTGTCCTCAATCATTTGTGGGTGTGCGTTATTATCTTTGCATCTAGCCTTTTTCCTTCATGCATCTCAGTGAATCTTGGAGGTGATCGGATAGAGATAGGAATTTGCTACAGGAAATTATTCTTCTGCACATCTTGAGACAAGCCATATTTTTCAGAACATCCTGATGTTGATTCTTCATACAATCATATTGTATGCAATGATATGAATTATTAATATCAAGTGACTGAAAAGGATCAAGTAAAATCTGATTTGAGTCTGATTCAATAAGTTGGCAATATCTCCTATAAGCGTATAATGGAAATTGTAGGTCATTAATCATTGGTTTGAACTTGAACTTGATCTAAGTTTGAGCTTTGAGTGTACTGTACATGGAGATTTGGATATAGAATGTTTATACGTTAACATTATAATTAGCAAGTGTAGAGATATGTTCTCAATTTAAAAGGAAAGAGTTTATTGCCCACTTCAATCTTAGCATATATCCCCTTACAATTGCAAGAGTCAATTTTTGTACCAAATAATCATATTCAAAGCTTTGTACCCATCGATATTACTATTAGAGCCTAGGGGAAGTTATTTATATTTGCCAAATACCACCCATTGAACTCAGTGTAGTTAGTAAAACTCTTCTTTCCTGTGTTATGTTTATGGTCAACAAGCTAAGGATGAGAACGAAAACTCAGATCTTCAAAGAAATGAGCAGAAAACTAACTGGTGGGTGCTCGGATGACAGTGAATCGAGCCTACATGAATCTAATATGTGATGCTTAACCATGGTTATGAGAGCCTCTGTTCTTAATCATTTGTTTAGCACTTAGATGTGAGAATTGATTATTTTGTATTATTATTTTTATCTTTAGATCACGATTTTTGATATACCACCTCTTTTTTGGCAAACCAATGCTGAGGATGTCAACTCCTAGTATTGAAATTGGTTTTACTAAGTTGCATGTCAGATAGATTCATATTAGGTGTTTGAGACCTACTAATGCATTATACTCACATTTTTCTTCTTCAAATCAGTTTTGTATGCTACTCTTAGTCCCTAGTATTGCTTCTTTTCTGGTAGTGTGTTGGTAGCTCTTTGGATCCAACGTTTCTTTTGAACTTTTTCGATCTTGACTTTTAGTAGTAGCAGCACCCTTTTGTCATGGTGATGTTACTCGCAAAAAAGTGAGATGTTGATGTTGGTACTTGAAATTATATGATGAGATAACATGTGTTGGAATAAAGAGCAATTGGAATAACTTAAAATCCTCAAAAAAGTGTGAAGTTTCTTTTTATAGATTATATAGTTCACCTGTAGGGCACCTATGGGGTGCAACCCATATACCAAAGTAGCCCAAAACCTAAAGCCATATACAAAACAACTCCCAAAGCCAAAAGGGAGCTCAAATACCGGGTCAATCATCGACTAATCAACCAGGGCATGTACATCCATATGCAAGTCTGCACTATACCAAAAGCGTGTGACTTTAAGCCAAATTTCCATAAAATGGAACGGACGATTTCTCTCCATCAGAAGCTCTCTTGCTCTACACCTTCCAAATCAGCCAAAAGAAACAGGGGAATTGAGTTAATCCCACTTGTTGTGCTGTAAATGAATGCCCTGCCATGCCCAAAGTTCTTGCTCAATAAAACCTCTGATAACACAAGATAACATGGCACAAGCATAGGAAACTGTCCAAACCATTCTTTCCAAGAACAATGAAGGAGGGGATGCCGTGCGGACTCTGCCTCCTTTTGATGAGGAAACACCTATTAACCAGTATTTTGTCTCATTTATAAAGTAAGGATGTGCTCCCAGGTTGCTTCCCAAGCAAAAAGAGACTCTAATTGGAATTCTCACTTTCCAAATCGATTTTTGAGGAAAATTTGTTTTGCCACGAATCTCCCTATTGAGCAGCTTTTCCCCCCTTCAAATCTGGTCCTTGTTGCTGATATGTGCACCAAATGTGAAATTCTAGATCTTTGTGTGTAACAGGAGTTTGAGTATGATACCTAGGCTTAAAATTGGTTTTATGTAAATATTGCAATCCTTTAATTAAAAGTTTGTGCTTTTGGTTTTACCCGACTCATAAATTATTTAAGCTGAAATATTCATTTCTCGTTTAGTTAATTCAGGACTTGATGCAAGCCTAGGGGAGGCTTTCTCAAACAATAGGATCTGGAGAGTGACTCGCGCACAAGAAACGGGACGAACAGTAATTTCAGCACTGCGCAAGCTCAGGAGAACAGTCGTATCTTTGTCGATACAGATCAGATCGACCTGATTCCAAAGCCAAATGAACAAAGACTTCTGGATCTACAATTTTTGTGTTTTGGGTTTTCTGAAATAAGCATTATAGGATAGTCGAAATTGGGTTGGAAGTAACGAACAGAAAAGGAAAAGATAGGAACTTCGTTGGTTGCTCTTCTAGGCCTCCAACGAAGTTGAAAGGGACACCGATTCTTCTAGATCGATGACTGCAACTCTTCAAGGATGCAGATTTCGAAAGCTCCGACTCTTCAAGGACGGAGTGAAAAGTCTTCTAGGTTTTCAAGGGTTGAACTCTTCAAGATTCATGATACTTGCTTCAAGCAAAGCTTTTCATTAATCAAAAGTTGTCTGTCTTCTACAAGGGATTGGATGGCTTATATCATTAAAGAAATAAAAACAGAGCATGGAAACTATAAGCTAGTAAATGCGTCACGCGAGCTTCCAAGTGTCTTTCAAGCTTCCGGGATGGACTCGATATGTCGTTATGGCTTCTCGGTTTCGTTGAGCTTTAATGCGGGCCGATTTTCTTGGTCGAGGGAGCCGGTCTTCAATGTGGGCTGCATCATCCTCCCCATCTTTAAAAGAATTCGTCCTCGAATTCTTGCCATCATCATCAAAAGAATCTCCCACCCTACTAGGTGTCAACGTAATCTTCTTACCTCCAAATTCAAAAGAATATGTATTTCGATAACCGTCATGCATAGTCCTCCTATTGAATTGCCATGTTCGACCAAGAATAATGTGACTAGCATCCATCGGTAGAACATCACACCATATCTTGTCACTATAAACAGAACCAATGGACAAATTAACAAGGCATCCTTTGGAAATAGTTACCTCAGTGCCTTTCTTCAACCACGACATTTTATAAGGTGTAGGGTGCGTTTTTAATTCCAATTTCAGCTTGTTTACCGCTACTTCAGAAATTATATTCTCACAACAACCAGAGTCAATAATTAATTGACACACCTTTCCCATGGTTGTGCAAGCAGAATGAAAAATATTGGTACGCAACCACCTGTCTCCAGTGTCGTCTCGAGGAGTAAGAAAATTTTTCCTCACCATAAGAAGTTCGCCAGTGTCAGCATGCACTATTTGTTCATCATCCGCAGCTTCTTCATCATTTTTCAACTCCTCTTCAAGTGGATTCTCAGCATTCTCATCAGAATCATCATCCACCAAAAAGGCTTTACCGGTTGGTCGATTTTTATTGATTCGACAATTGCTAGCACGATGACCTAACTCCCCACAAGAATAGCAACGTATTTCGGATGTAGCAGGTTGATTCGAAACTTGGGGTTGAGTAGAAGGCTTATTAGCAGATTGCTGTCTCCGAGAATGAGAGCGCTCCATTTTGAGGGCCCGTTGGTGTGCATCTCCTAAGTCCCAAATGTCGAGGACTTCCAAGGCGTCTTGAATGTAAAATTGAAGACCGTTCAAGTATTTGTTCACAAGCACATCCTCTGGGTCCTGGATATTGTTACGAATCACCAACTCATTGAATTCATTGGTGTATTGGTCCACCGTTCGCGTACCTTGTTTTAGATTTTGGTACCGTTGGTAGAGCTCTCTCTTATATCCTTTGGGGAGAAAATATTTTTGAATCTTGCCCTCCATCTTTCTCCACGAAGTGATTGGTGCTTTGCCAACGGATTGGCGAGTTTGTTTTTCACGTCTCCACCAAGCAATCGCCTTGCCTCGGAATCGCATAGCAATGATCCCAACGCGACGATTCTCCGGAACATTCCGATGCTCAAACACCTCATTCACAAGTGTCAGCCAATCAACAATTTCATCAGGAGACTCAATACCTGTAAATTCTGGAACATTTTTCTTGACTTCCTTTTCCCAATCGGGCTCACGAATATGTTGTAAACGATGTCGAACATGCCTCCGACCGTGAATAGATTGAACACTCTCCGAAGAGGAAGAGTCACCACGGGAATTTTCAGTCCTGGAATGGGGTGGAGAATTATTTGCTTCAGCCCTCAATCGCTGAACTTCTTGCGTCAGTTCGTCAATTTGTTGTTGCATATTCTTAGCGAGTGCGTGCAATTCATTGAGGGGAAAGGTTCTGCCGCCACGACGCCTTGCTTGTCTTGGAGGCATTGTCCTCTCCTCCAAAGCTCTGATACCAAATGATGCAAGCCTAGGGGAGGCTTTCTCAAACAATAGGATCGGGAGAGTGACTTGCGCACAAGAAACGAGACGAACAATAATTTCAGCACTGCGCAAGCTCAGGAGAACAGTCGTATCTTTGTTAATACAGATCGGATCGACCTGATTCCAAAGCCAAATGAACAAAGACTTCTGGATCTACAATTTCTGTGTTTTGGGTTTTCTGAAATAAGCACTATAGGATAGTTGAAATTGGGTTGGAAGTAACGAACAGAAAAGGAAAAGATAGGAACTTCGTTGGTTGCTCTTCTAGGCCTCCAAGGAAGTTGAAAGGGACACCAATTCTTCTAGATCGATGACTGCAACTCTTCAAGGATGCAGATTTCGAAAGCTCCAACTCTTCAAGGACGGAGTGAAAAGTCTTCTAGGTTTTCAAGGGTTGAACTCTTCAAGGTTCATGATACTTGCTTCAAGCAAAGTTTTTCATTAATCAAAAGTTGTCTGTCTTCTACAAGGGATTGGATGGCTTATATCATTAAAGAAATAAAAACAGAGCATGGAAACTATAAGCTAGTAAATGCGTCACGCGAGCTTCCAAGTGTCTTTCAAGCTTCCGGGATGGACTCGAGATGTCGTTATGGCTTCTCGGTTTCGTCGAGCTTTAATGCGGGCCGATTTTCTTGGTCGAGGGAGCCAGTCTTCAATGTGGGCTGCATCAGGACTTCTGTTAATGGGTTTGTAGATATTTCTATCCAAATGCCTATTACCATAAAGTTGGCCTGTATTTTTCATTTCCTTGTCTTAGTGGCCAGAACCTTGAGACTATAATGAGAGCAGGAGAGAAAGAAAAGGAAACCCTTGGGGGTTAGGGGTTGTCTTTTGGAGGTTGTCCTTAACAATGGTTTTTCACTTACCCTTTGTCTAATAATCTAGTTTTTCGTATTTGATGTTTGATTACTGTAAGATTTTGTGGGACAACTGTCAACTGTTCTAAAAGCTTAAGCTAATAGATGAAGGCGTGGTTTGTTATTTAAATATTCTAACACTCCCCCTCACGCTTAGTCTGGTCTTTCTGCCTAGTACTAAGGGTGGAAATTTAATTGGGGAGACAAATAGGGGCCTAGAAGATTCAAACTCAGGATCTCCTAGCTCTGATACCATGTGAGATTTTGTGGGACCATTGCCAACTGTTCTAAAAGCTTAAGTTGATAGATGAAGACGTGGTTTATTATTTAAATATTCTAACAATTACTTAACAATGTACATGGAAGCTTTAGTTGGGCGATTTTATTTGCGCTCTATGTTTAACTTATGATCCTTGTGTATGGAAATACTGTATCTCATGTTTCCTGATTAGAAACTAATTTGATAATCACAGTTTCAAGGAAGCTACCCATATGCCTTCTCTTCTATTTTGAAAAAGATGCTTTGTAAGAATTTATTGCTACAATTCCCTCTTATGTTAGTTTTAGCATCCACCAAATATATTCCCAATTCACTGTCCTTCTATAGGGTATATACCTTTAATCTGAAACTACAAATATTATCCAGAGATCCACATGTGCAGAGTCCAACTGTTTTTTCATGCTAATCATTACTCTATATGGTATTGCAGGATGACTTCGAATTTGCTTCAGATTATATTTCCTTCTAAATACATGAAGAGTCTTTTTTAGATGTAACAAATCGTATAGTGGTAGTGAGTGGACTTATGAATGATTCAAGCAATGTGAAGAAGGGAAGATCTTTGGAAGGATCTTGTTGTGCATCCCTCTTGGTCACTGTTGTGTGGATTAGACTCTATTTGAGATAAAAGCTTTGTATATCATATTTTGTGGCCCAAATTGGCAAGTATGGCTAATATGTTCTGTTGGAAGTAGGAACATCAAATTATTATGTTGCTAAATAAGATGAATGACACAGGTGAAAACTTGGGAGATGCTGAGATGACAATCCTGCAGGCTAGTGACCTTCCATTTGTGCACATTGCAGGAACCACGTGTGCAAATGACTGGGATTTGTACTGGTTGAAGGTAACTCATGGATCTGGAGCTTGCATATTGATTTCTTACTCATGATATCTAGAGTTCTATTCCAATCATGTCAATTCACTATTTAAGACATTGATGGTAAAAGGGAAAAAGTAGCGTATCGTGCTTTTCTATCGACTCCTGTTCATGTCAGAGTTTTAAGAAGTGGCTTTGGTTGGACTGGGAACTAGACCAGTCCAGTCTGGTTTTTCAACAAAAATAGTATTGATCAAGAACTTGTGGTATTGACCCTGTGCAACCGGTAACTAGGTGTACCTATCAAATGATACCCAGCAAACCTGTCAACTAGTCTGGACCAGCTCTGGGCCATAAAAAAGTTTAGAGTAACGTTGGAATTGGGTTGGGGATTGGCACTCCAACCTCTTGTAACTAACAAGTGTGCCAACCATTTGCTCTAGTGTCTTCTTGCTACAATCGTGGTGGATAATTTATTTATTGACCATATTGGCCTAATCTAAAATTGAACAGGATGCTATTAAGATGACATCAAGCATGTGTAATCTATTAAGATGCTACAATGTCTACCGACTCACTGGGCTTCTTTTGTTCTAAAAGTGTAATCTAATATATGCAAAGTATTCTATCAGATGACATCACATGCAATTGGTTCAGTCGGTCGAATTGGAAGAGCTCGGTTTTACCTCTTTGATTGGTTGAACCACTGGTCTGGTTTTAAAACATTTTTTCTTTTATTGTTCCTTTTTATTATTTATCTGCTCTTCTCATCAGCACGATTAGCAGCAGCTTAGTTTTTCCTCCTCTGTGCATGATGCATACACATGTCATTACATGCTTGCGATTTCAAAGGATGTTTTACTTTCTACCTTACTGTAACTGCAAAAAGTTCCAACATGCCTTGATAGCTGGAGCCTTGCATGTAGGTTAAGAAATGTGTCTTTGATGGCCCTAATGGTTTAGTAGTGCCCTTTTTGCTTGAATTTTGTTAGGATATTTTTGCTCGGTTGTATTATTCTCACTTCTGAAACACTAATCCCGTGAAACTGCACATCTAGGACCATATCTTGCGCCTGGAGATGGAGAATGAGAAGCTTCGCAGCATTCCCCGTCCTGTAGTTCTCCCTTGTCAGTTGGTGGTAAGAACATTTTGACACTGTCATACCATCAAGCTAAGGATCAATTCATTGCTATGCCATCAATTGTATAGTTCTGAAGGTTTTTTCTTTGGGATTCTTGCCATGTCCATTTGCAGTTTTGGATGTCTGGAAACTTATTGTTGCCCATACTCTTTCCTTAGTGATCAATGTTTGATAAACTTGCCAGTGTCGGTAACAAATTTATCTCGTTGGTTGGGTATTAGAATTGAATTGATCTTGTCCATGCTCCTTACTACATTTCCACTTAGAACCTTCTATTAAGTTCAAATGTGGCTGGCATAGGTACACCGTGCCTCTTTAACAGACCACTTCATGTTTGTCCCTATAGATTGAAGAAGTGCAAAAATATGCTCCAAAGAAGAATATTTTTTAGTCGAAGAAGTAAAAAAAAAATGAAGAGTTAGTTTTCCCCTAAATTTTAAATCAATTGAGAGGACAAAGTGCGAAATGATTTAATAGTCACCAGACAAATACAAAATGAATAATCATTCTCTCATGGTAGGTGCATAGCAATCTTGAGTTATTGATTGAGAACCACTATTTACAAGTTCATGACCATAGATACTATCATGGCATCTAGTGTGGCAAGATACTGTGGAGCATTCATAGTTACATGCATGCTGTAGCCTCTTTAGGCAATTAAGGTTTGCTTCCTGCCTGTGTTTTAGCGTAATGCATGTGTTGTAATTTTACTTTTACCCAACAAAGGTATCTAAACATCATGTTAGTTATGGACATACATTCAAGGAACACTGGACTGAAATCAAGTTGATCTTTTTTTTTGGCAATGGGAGGTAGAGGTGTGGCTTGTGTTTTAGCTGCAAGAAAGTGGGCCTTGATCTACATACTGGACGAGTATGAAGAAGAAATCTCTTATTCAGAATGACTGTCTATTCAAGAGTTTGTGGTGGTTATGCTTATGTTGCTGATGTGGGTGGACCTCTCATACTTGGAGTTGCAGACATTGGTGTGAGAAGCAATGCATGTGGGCTTTCTGACTGATGCTCTTCGACTTCACCCTTTCTGGAGAAGTCTTAATCCATACCTGCCATGTGCCATTTCTGCTAGGCAGGTATTTGTCGATAAAAAAAAGTGGAGTAAAATGTAGCGATTTATCTATCGAGTGGGATAGAATTGACCTAAATATGCTGAATCATGGCTTCTATCTGATGGTAACTGTCGTCATGGTATTGCTGTAAGCTTTGAGACCTACTCGGTAGTGCCAAGCTTTTGCTTCATCTGTATATGTTCACTATTTTCATGTGTAAGAGAACCAATTGTTTGGTTTGGATTATCTACACTTTGGGCTGAATGGTTCGGGCAGTGTACTCGACTAGCAAACTCTGCATTTGAATGTTGAGATCTCTTAACCGAAATTGACTTGCTCCTCTCCACGTGTCATTGTTAAGTGACACATTCGATCCGGTTTAGATAATGCATTCTTGCGGGGAACATGACTAGCTAGATATATGGTTTCAGTTTGGCAATAAAGAACGTAGCCTATATTCCAATCTCAGATATTTGGAGCCCTCAAATAGATGGTAGGTTTAAGATCATGAGATTCTGTCTACAGCATCGTGAATGGACTTTGTATCCTTAATAAAGGGCATCATGGAGTCTTTTAATTAAATGATGTACATCCAGGAATCAATAATTTTTTAATTGTAGTATTCTTTCTCTCGGAATTATTGCCAATCTCCAGGAGAAAGTATGCATGAATGTAACATGTGCATTTGTGATACTTTTCTTATGTTTATTATTTGTCATGATGATAGATCTTTGGGAACTTCGGCTGGATTGACTCTGAAATTAAATCCTCCTTTATTTATAGCCCTTCCAAATCTTCACGTCTTCAATGTATTATTCCTAATGCATGTGCAGAAATAGTGACATTTAACATTAATTATAAGATGGGACAATAACATTATCAACAAAATAAATTATTGTTAATAGGTTCCTTGCCAGTGCAAATCCCATGTAAACTTTAAATTCCATGACCTGTTTTACACAAGCTTGTTTTGGAGAAATTGTTAAAAGTTTCGAGGACCGAGAAAATACGAAGAGAAGGCTAGGAAAAGAAGTATGGCTAAGGTAGACACTCTACTATTAATAGGAAATGTCTAAGAAGATAACTTGTGTCTATCGTGCCAGACACTTTTGGCTAAACCTTCTATTTATAGCCATTGTAGGGCCTCATAAAATTTACTTTTGCCACTATTCTGAGTAACAATAGAACTAATGATCATTTGTAACTCAACATCATTATTAAACTAACCATCCGAATGATTGGGGAATATCAAGGGGATAAGTACACTAATGGTGCCATAAGTTGTGTACGGCACTTACTTTGGTGCCAAAAGTTTTCGTCGAATCACTTAAGTGCCAAAAAATTTGAAAAACGTTCACTTTGGTGCTAACACCAATCTGATCGGCCGGAAATCTGACGTGGCGTTTTTTTATTAATTTTTTCGGCCGACGTGGCTTGCCGGAGAGCACAATCAGCATCTAAACCACAAAAACGACATCGTTTGGCTTCTTTCCCCCAAATCGAAACCCTAAATCCCCAAATTGAGAGAGAGAGAGAGAGAGAGAGAGAGAGAGAGAGAGAGAGAGAGAGAGAGAGAGAGAGAGGAGGCACGTCGTCTTCTTCCTTGAAGAGCGACACCAGTAGCGAACGGCACCAGCAGCAACACCATCAGTGCACTAGTAGCAGCACCAACAATGGCACCAGCGGCGGCAGCGGCAATGCACCGGTTGCGGCACCTTCAACCACTCTTCTTCCTCCTCCTCCGCCTCGCCTCCTATTCTTTCTGCCACTTTTTGTTTGAGCAATGATCTCATTCCCTCCTCGCTCACCTGGTCGAGCATCTACAATGGTGGCCGAGCGACGGTGGCCGAGCGTTGGCGGCGAACAACGGTGGCCGAGCGGCGAGGAAGAAACCCTAACCCTAATTTCAACCCATGTACGAGCTAAACGGCGTCATTTTTGCAAGGGTGTCCACGTATAAGAGCAAAACGACATCGTTTCTTGAAGAGGATGGAAAACGACATTGTTTAAAAGCTGAGCAACTTTTTGTTTTTAAATAAAAATGCCACGTAATCATTATGGCCGGAATTTCTCGCCGGTGGCACCAAAGTGATTGTTTTTTCTCCGATTTGGCACTTAAGTGATCCGGCGGAAACTTTTGGCACCAGAGTAAGCGTCGTACACAACTTATGGCACCATTAGTGTACTTATCCCGAATATCAAGGTAACTTAGCATCATGTCTTAACAATGGGTGTTTCGAAAAATAGCTTTATTGCCTGTGGATAGCAGCACACTAGCAAGACTTAATACATGGGACTTTGATAAGAAAATTAGCCATTTAAGAAGGCAACAAAGCTGATCTATACACAAACAAATAACTTTATTAATGATGATGGGGCACCTAAATGCCCTCATATTAGTTTAACCAACTAATCTTCTTTTCTAATTGGATCTTCTAGTCATCTATTGATAAAAATACATAAGTGAAAGTGAGTTTTAGCTATTCAAGTGTGGAAACACTTGACATCCTTTCAAGCCAAATGAGTTTTGGATGTTTGGCACACAATATTAGGAGAAATTACCAAGAAAGTCTTAAGCCTATTGTGCTTCCACCAATTCAATCCTAAACTTTCAAATTTGGCTAATTGAATTATGAACTTTTTGAGGATTTGCCAATGTAATTCATCAAGTCAAATTTTGGGCGGAAATTACTTACGTGTATAATGTTTACAATTTTTTCTTCTTTTTTTCCCCTTTTTTCCTTTTGCCAGTGGATGGTGAGGGCGAGTGACTTTGGCAAATTTGTGGTCTCTGTCCATTCTAATCCCCTGTGGACATGACTGCCATATATACTCTTATCTTATAATGTGTTTCATCTCGAACTCAGAATAGTTCCACAAGCATAGTTTGCCTATGAGATAGAGGAAGGGGAAAATTGTTCAAAAAGTCATAAATCTATTGCGCTTTTGTCAATTCAGTCGTAAACATTTTAATCATGCCAACTGAGTTATAAACATTTTAACATTTTGTCAATTGAGTCTATTAGACTAATTTTGGTTAGAATTTACTAATGTGGACGGCCGACACTTTGAAGTCACTTTTTAAATAATATTTTGAATTTTTTTTATGGTTTTTTCTTTTCTTTTATTTTTTACTTTTTTGCTTTTATTATTATTATTATTATTTTTGGGTTTTGGAGTTAGGTTGGCGAGGGCCACAATGCCCTCACCAGCCAAAGCGAGGACACATGAGCCCTCGAGCTAGGTCAGCCGGCTGCCCTCGCCGGCCTAACTCCAAAACCCAAAAATAAAAGTAAAAAAAGAAAAGAAAAGAAAAAACCAACAAAAAAATTCAAAATATTATTTAAATATTATTTTAAAAGTGTCATTTTAGTGCCTACAATCCACGTTAGCAAATTCCGGCCAAAATTGACTAGATAAACTCAATTGGTAAAAGATGAAAATGTTTAGGATTTAATTGACAAAATTGAAAAGTTATGGCTAAATTAGCAAAAATGCAATAGGTTTAGGACTTTTTGGATAATTTACCCGAGAGGGAGTAGTAATGGAAGTCCCCATTTTGATTTGGTTAAACACATATACGCAACTCTCATATGTCGAACTCCCTTTGTTTGGGTTATCATGCCTGTAAATTTGACGATCTTGACCAGTATCTCTGATCCGTTCGGCATCTTCCTATCTATCACCTCGGCCTACTTTGTAGAATATGAAGTACATTGGGCGACTGCTATTCGATATGCTACCGCAGCACACGACATGGGAAATAAACTCTAAAAACGTCTTCAACTCTTCAACTCTTCATCTTGCATCACAGCGGCTACTATTTTTACAATTTATCCCTTGAAATCAATTCTTTAAAATTATTATAAGAGATCTAGCCATTTCCTTTATGTACAAAATGAACCGTGACACATGTATATTGTATTCTCCATACCATTAGAAAGAACATGGATATCTTTCTCGAAAGTAATTCTTTTAGATGAGTTGTAGATATCTCTCTCGAGAAAATGGGTTGGGGTTTGGAACTCCGACCTCTTGTTACTAACAGGCATGCCACCCATTTGCTCCGTGTGTCTTCTTGCTCCTTTTTGTGGCGGATAATTTATTTATTGACTGTATTGGCTTAGTCTATTAGAAATTAAGACAATGCTTTTGAGAACCGGAATCCAGTCTTTTGTGCTCAAGTGGCTCTGCCGAGTGACCGAAGCTCCTTTTGTTCTAAACATGCATATTCTATCAGATAACGTCACATGCAGTCGGTTCAACTAGTTGAACTAGTAGAGTACGGTTCTCAAGTTTAACTGGTTGAACCACTAGTCTGGTTTTATAAACTTTTGTTCTTTTGTTCTTCTGTTCTTCCTACTTATTATGTATCTGCTCTCCTTGTCGACACGAGTATAAGATTATGAGATTATAATTTGTATTCTTGACAAGAGTATCATGTAGCCAAAAAACTTAATGATGTATAGATATACAGGAATCTAAAATTGTTTAATTTTATCATTCGTTCTCTAGGATTTATTGCCAATCTAGAGAAGAAACTCTTATAGACATAGTAGCTTTGTGTTCGATCATATGCACCAAGATGGTAATCATATATATGATTGTATGCATGTAAAATGTGCATATGTGACATTTCCATTCTTAGCCGAATCTAGTGTGAGATTAACCTGCTTTATTAATTTATTTCCAAATCTTCATGTCATCAATGTATTCTTTCATGATGCATAATAAGTGTAGAAACAGTGACAGTGACAATTAATAATATGACGAAACGATAAATATTACCAACAAAATAAATTATTGTGCTCCACACTACCAGTGCAAACCACGTATTAAATCAAACGATGTATGAGCAATCTTAGACGAGCTCGTTTTGAAGAGACTACAATTAAAATTTTCAAGGACCGAGAAAACAAGAAGAGAAGGCCGAGATCACGAGTACTACTGGAAATGGAGAGACGCTATACTATTGATAGGAAAGTAGACGTGCGGACTCCTGGAGTGCCACAACTTTGCACAAAGGGACACTTAAGTGCCATAACTTACGAATGGTATATTTAAGTGCCAAAATCGGAACAAAATGGATCACTTGAATGCCAATCCGGCCAAAATCCGGCCAAATTGCATACATGGCATTTTCCGGCAATTTCCGGCAACTTCTTTTACTGATGTGGCAAATGTAAAAAAAAAAAAAAAGCCGATGTGGACGACAAAAACAACGTCGTCCATCCACATTGAGTGCGCTGACCTAAACGTTGTTCCTCCCCGTCCGTGTTCACAGTAGATCTCAGGCCCTTCTCTTCGTCGCCATTCACACCCAGAGCGGGTCATCGGTCACCATCGTCAATCGCCGTCGCTGCTCACTGCTCACCATCATCGGTCGTCATCACCGCTCATCATCGTCGCTCGTCTAGGTTTGGCCCCTTCTCCTCCTCCCCTGTGATGAAATTAGGGCTTGATTATTTAATTAGGGCTCGCTCGATTTTTTTATTAGGGCTCGATTGTTTTATTACAGCTCTGATGGAATTTGTGTTGATGCACTTCAACTGAAACTTGCTGACATCACACAAAGAGACCAAATTTCTCATTATTTTTGTGAATTTTTCTTTCAAGCCAATGTCAGAGTATGCTTTGATTGTTGAGTCATTGGCTGTGCATCTCCTTAAGAGCATCCTAATAAAGTAGGTGACTAATGCATCTCTGAGAAGAAAATTAAGTCCTTGAACCACCCCGCTTGTGAGGCTGTATAGGGTATATCCTTGAACCACCCTACTTGTGAGGCTATATAGGGTATGTTTATCAATCCAAAATCTTGAATGAGAACATAACAACTGTAGCTAGAATTTTATTGGTAAAGTTACAAACTAAGAAAAAGTTTCAAGCGAGAAGAATAAGAACTTAAAAGAGTATTGAAGCATGTTTTGGTGAAGCTATTTCCTGGAATTGGCTCTGCAGCTTGCGTCAGTCTTCTTTGAGAAAGGTATTGCCTGCTTGTCCAAATTTGTTATGGGTTAGGATAGTCTAAGACTTTGGAGTGATTTGTCTGTGCTTCATTTTCTCTTTGTTTTTCTTTAGCTTTAGCGACATAAAATGCTTCCAAGTTTAGTTGTTCTAATTTTAGTTTAAACTTCTAAAGGAATTTGTAGGAGTCAAAGGCTGTGATTTGATTAAGTTGATATCAGAGTATGCTTTGATTTGCTTAAGTTGATGTACATTCTCTCATATCGCAAGTTTAGTGCACTAGACAAAATTGCTTGGGCTGTGGTTGTTGTGGGGACCTCTGTTTTTTGTTAATATTTTGAGAGAAGGGAAGGCAAATAATTAAAGTGCCGACCTCTATTTTAGCTATTATGTAGGGGCATATTGTCAGTGTGGGGACCTCTATTTACTAAAGTCCATGAGAGTGGGGGGACTCCCATGTGCAATTGTCTAGTGGTTCCAAAAACTAATGATTCTTTTTCTTATTCTTGGTGCAGTAATGGCTCAAAACAAGGATTATGTCGCTGTCATAATTTGCTACGATGGGGAATTTGTGATTGGGGAGGATGAGTGGGAGTATAATGATGGAAATGAGGGCACCATCTTTGTGGATATAAAGAAGGCATCTTATATAGGATTTCTTAGGGATATAGAGAGTTATTTGCTTTGTAAAGTTCAGAAGCTGTTGTATTGTATTTTTGGGAAAGACTTAAGAGATGGTTTGAGATGCTTAGAAGATGATAATGGTCTTAGAGATGTTCTATACCATTATCTTCATGGTGAAAAGGTAAAAATATTTGTTGAGTAGATGGTATTTAAGGTAGTACTGACATTAGGGTCGAAGGAGGGCAGGATAGATATGATGGACATAAGAGAAGCGCAGATGCAGTTCACCAAAGTGATGATGACATAGGTGATATCAAAATCTCTGGATTAGATTGGGAAATAGCTTAATCAACTGATGATGATGATGGAGGGTTGCGTACTGAAAATTTTATAAGTGATGACGATGACGAGGAGCTTGTACAGTCAAGAATACAGCGAAGAGATTTTTTGATAGCTAAGTTTGCAGCTTTGCAAGTAGTCAATGAAGTTCCATATAGACCCGAAGGCCCTACAGATGCTAGTGCTACTGGCAAGGAGACTGACTATGAAGAAAGCGTCGAGAATGCTACTTCCCAGGATGAGCTTGAAGAAGATGAAGGACTTGTACATAGAAGGAAAATGAAAAGTAAATTTCCTTCTTATGATCCATCCGTTGCCTCTCCTATTTTGTCGGTAGGCATGAAATTTCATGATGCGAAACAATTTAGAGAAGCTATACTGAAGAACTCCATTGCTACACAAAGGAATATTGACTTCATTAGAAACACTAAGACCTTTGTAAGAACTAGGTGTTCGCAGCAAAATTGTCTATGGAAGATCTATAGCGCATTTGTTAGGAGAAGTGGATCTTTCCAGATTAGAGCCTACCAAGATGAACATACTTGTTCCACTAATTTTGAGAATAATAGGGTAACAAGTGCATGGTTGTCGAAACACTTTTTTGAATTGATTAAGCTGATGCCTCAGATGAATACTACTCAGTTCAGGATGCTGGTGAAGGAGCAGGTAGGCATCAATATATCCAGGAATCAATGTAAAAGATCGAAGCAAAAGGTATTGAAGATACTCATTGGTCAGTACAGCGGTGAATATGGACAGTTGTGGGACTATGCTTGGGAGTGTAAGCTGCAAAATCCCGGAAGTAGAGTATATAGAAAGGTCGTGGAGAGACCACTTCCTGATATTAGGACGAAGTTCGATAAATTCTATGTTTGCTTCGATGCATGCAAACGGGAATTTTTATCCGGTTGTAGACGGATTATAGGATTGGACTTGTGTTTTTTGAAGGGCTTGTGTAAGGGAGAATTGCTGGCTGCAATTGGAAGAGATGCAAACAACCAAATGTTTCCCCTGGCTTGGGCTGTTGTGAAGGTAGAGAACAATGATAATTGATCTTGGTTCCTAAAAAATTTGATGACTGATTTGGAGACAACAAATGGGGCAGGGTGGGCGTTCATGAGCGACCAACAAAAGGTAATGTTTGCTTTTAAAAAAAAATTGGTCACTTGTTTGTTTTTTTATATCAACATGTCAGTTGCTTACATTTTTTTATATTTTGAATTATTGCAGGGACTGGTTCGAGCAATAGCTGAGTTGTTGCCTTATGTTGAACTTCGAATATGTGCACGGCACATATACGCAAATTGGGCAAAGACCTATAAAAGGGGACAAGTTGCAGTCGCAATTTTGGCAGTTAGTAAAAAGCATGAATATGGCTGACTTTAGGATGGCCAAAGAAGGGATGCTTCAATTGACAAAGGATGGTTATGATGCACTGTTCCAAACAGACCCAAAGCATTGGTGTAGGGCGTTCTTCAGCGAGGAATTCAAGTGCAATAACATTGATAACAACTTCTGCGAGCATTTAATGGGAGGATAATAGATGCTAGATGCAAACCAATTATCTCGATGCTTGAAGACATATGGGTTTTGGTCATGACTCGGCTACACAGACAAAGAGATGAGACTGCAAAATGGACTAAGCAATATGGTCCTAGGATTGCTAAAAAATTAGATGACAACTTAGTTACAAGTAGGTATTATCATCCCATTTGGAATGGGGATGAAGGATATGAGATACTGAAGGGTTCCGATAAGTATGTTGTCCATTTTGGTACGATGAAGTGTTCATGTAGAGCATGGCAACTAAGTGGAATTCCTTGTGCACTGCCATATGTGCAATTCAATTGAAGGGCCACAACACAGAAGACTACCTTGATGATTGGTACAAGAAACCGAAATATCTTGCTTCGTATCAATTCATGTTGCAACCAATTAGAAGCAGCAAGTTTTGGGAGCCAATAGATCACGAAGCACCTCAACCTTTGCCACTAAAGAAAAGAATGGGAAGACCAAAGTGAAAACGAAAAATGACGGAGGGAGAGGCCTCATGTCACCGTAGGATGAATAGGACAGGTGTACCGATGAAGTGTTCTTTTTGCCACATAGCAGAGCACAATATTAAGAGTTGCTAATTAAAGAAGCAGCAGGAACAATTGAGGCCAGCCGAAGGGCCTAATGAAGGGATAGTTGGAGAAGGAGAAACAGAAAGGAGAAGTGAATCGACTGTTCTTCAGTCGATGATAATAAACCCAGTAAGTCATGACAGTTGTGTTTATGTTGCTTTATGGTTTGTTACGAATATGTATATAGATATAAGTGACATGTATGTAATGTTTTTGTCTTTGTTAGGTCACCGTGACACGTGAACAATTGACCGAAGCCCCTGCTATACTTGAAACTGAAGGGCCTGATCAAAGAAGGGAAGGTAGAAGATAGCCAGCTGCAGGATTGGCTGAAGCAAGAGGGCCAGTTAAGTCGACTGTTCTTTAGCAGCAACAGAGAAAAAAATACCTAGTAAGTTCAATGATTTGAGTTTACTTTTCATTTACGTTCTAATATGGCCTGATATTATATTTATGATGTCATTTACCTTTTTCTCACGTTCGAAGAAGGCAAGTTAGAGCTCAGCTACCAATAGAGGGCCCAGCTGAAGGGCCACCACAAGATCCATCACCAAGGTCATCACAAAAGCCATTAGAAGGGTCATCACAAGGGCCACCACCAAAGCCAACCGAAGGTGTCACTGAAGCTAAATGCTTAACTAGAAAAGCAACCAGAAGAAAGCCAAATCAAGAGCCACCTACAAGACGCCTAGCTGAAGAATTGGCTGAAGAAGCCCCTGCTGTAGTTGAACAGCCACAAAAGCCCAATAAATCACATACGAGAAGAAGAGGCAATCAATCACAAGTACCTGAAAGTGACGCTCCCCTTTGAACAAGAGGGGCTCTTGGGAAGAGGCTAAAACAATATGGTTATGGCCTTTATACAGATGAGCGTTCTGGAACAATTATTCTTAATTTAAGTTTTATAGGCTACATTTAATTTAATTTATAGTGCAAACTTTTGTTGATAATTGAGTTTTCTTTTTGAATCCTGGGAGAAGTTCAGAGGTTCTTATCTCTCAAGGCCCAACTCAAGAATCAACAGCTGTGCCAACAAAGAAGAAGACATTGCCTGCGCCAACAAGAAAGAAGAGTAGGAAGAACCCAGTTACAGGTTCATCTGAATCAGTTCAACTTACAACAGTTGTAGCTCCTTTTGAATCAGTTCAGCCTAGGACAATTGCAGCTCCATCAGAATCAACGCATCCCAAGATAGTTGAAGAAGAAGTCTCACGTCCAGTTAGAAAAAGTACAAGAATTATGAATCAAGTGCGAGGTCCATCAAAATGAGCATGAACAGGAGGTATTGTGCATATTGATTGATGAAATGGGATGTGATATGGTTTGTGGGGCTGATGAGTCAGTTGTAAACATCTGTTTATATATATATAATAGTTTGTCATTGAGTTAGTTGAGTTTGTGAGACTTCATTTGTCATTGAGTTTGTCATACTTCATTTCAAAATCAATGGAACGGTTGTTAGTTGTCATTTTTGGCATGCTTTTTTCATTTTTTTTATTTTGTTTTTACTTTTAGTTATTGCTGCTTCTGGTGGTGGATATGTGGTGGTGACTGGGGTGCTCGTGTGGCTGGTGGTGGCGGCTGATGAAGCCTGATGGTGGTGGGTTGGGTTGGAGTTTTTGCTGCACCTAGTGCAAGATGTAAGTGTGCAATATGCACAGTTTGCACCAGGTAGTGCTGGTGCAAGCTAGTGTAAGACACCTTACACTAGCAACTTATGCAGCAACATACCACCACCATAGTGGTGGCTGGTGGTGGTTCAAGTGGATGCTTAAAATGCTTGGTGTAGCTGGTGGTGATGATGGCTGGAGGCCGATGGTGGCCAGTGGTGGGCGGTGGTGGTGGCTGGTAGTAGCCGATGTGTACAAAAAAATGGCACTTAACTAATCACATTTTAAAAAACCTAGCACTTAAGTGTTCACTTTTAACAACAAGTGACACTTAAGTGATCCTTTTAATAATAACTTGATACTTAAATGACTTTTTTTTTATTACGACTAGCACTTAAGTGATCACTAGATACAACTTATAGCATTCGAGTAATCACTCGTGTCTATTCTATGTATATGGTGATTTGCAACAAAACAGAGAAGCTGTTGGTTTATATATTTGCTGTTGGTTTACACATTTGCTGCTGGTTTACATTCAATTTAAGTAAAATAGTCACCACAACACATTGACCTAATATACATTCCATCATCACCGATTTATATTTGAGAATAAGCAAAAACATTGTACATACAGTATTTGTCGAAATCATTCATTCATTCATTCAAAACAAGTATATTTCTCCATACATTTACAACTATGGCAGTCCGAGAAACTTCTTCTCATCTTCCAGTACTTTACATTTCATCATAAAATAGGATAGACAAAAAAACAGCAACACAATAAACGCTTGGTAACACTTCCGTTCAATTTTCATTTTTGAAACTTCGTTCTTCAAATGGTTAACAGAAGATGCTTGAGCTTGAGCTTGCATTGAGTCAATATCGTCCAAGTTGTCTACAAGCGTAGATGGAGGTTGATGACATCCATCAAACAGGTCCAATATCACCTCTGTGGCTTGGTGAGAGAATTTTACATCGACCCATTTGAAGTATTTGCACTTTGAGCCTTCTCTGTATCGGGCACATCCATAGAATCTTCTCCCGGGATTCGTTCAAGTCCATGATGTTCTTCTGGGACTTGGTAACCCACAAAAACAGAAATGCTCGCCTTCTCCTTTGCTTTGGCTAGAGAAATTTGAGCCGCTGCTGAAAGTTTTGCTCTCCATTTCCAATATTCGGTGGTAGAATTTGGGGCAAATCGAATTAGGGTGCGGGATTAGGGCTCCAGCGCTTCAATGGCATTTTGCCCGATTTAGGATTTTAGATTTAGGGCAAATGGGGAGACGATAGCGTTTTCGCTGATTTAAGGGCCCTATTTTGGGCCAACACCCAAATTGACGCCGTTTGGGGTGAAGTCGAGCTGACTCAGCTCTCCGGCGAGACACATCGGCGAGAAATATTAATATTTTAATGCCATGTATGATTTCCGGCCAGCTTCGCCGGAGATGGCACTCAAGTGTCCAACTTTTCTTAAAATGTGGCACTTAACTGTACCTTTCGTAAGTTATGGCACTTAAGTGTCCCTTTGTGCAAAGTTATGGCACTTAAAGCGTTCTTTTGTCTAGGATAGTAATAGAAGGTGATTTGTGTCTATCACTCATAACACCTTTGGCTAAACCCCTGTTGTGTAGTCTTATAAAATTTGCTTCTACTACTGTTTTAGTAATTATAGAACTATGTTTGTAACTCAACATCATTATTAAACTAACAATCTGAACGAATGGAGGATATTGAGGGAATTTAGTATCATAATTTAACAGTGTATGCGTTCCAAAAAGCAGCTATATTGCTTGTGGACGGCAGCAAACAGGCAAGACTCAATACATAGCACTCAATCAACGTGGTTGTAATGCTAATGCAGAACAATCACATAATCCGAGCCCGCTCTTTGAATCAGAGAACCTTTTGAAGAAACATGTTGAAAGAACTAGAGTAGAGAGGTACCATCATGAAAAAATAGTAAACAAAGCTATTCTATCCACATATTGTATGCTAATTTGTGCAAGAAATTAGCCGAAATTCAAGGTCTCGATAGGTTAGAGTATTTGTAATGGCTATATATCAAAGAGTGCACTTCAATGGAAAGGCTATACCTTCCCAAATCCGGAAGTCTAATGATATTATTTGTTAATTCGTGCAAGAAATTAGCCAAAATTCAAGGCCTCGATAGGTTGGAGTTCTTGGAAAGACTAGATATCTCTAGGTGCAATTCAATTGAAAGGCTACTCCTTCCAAAATCCAAGAGTCTGAAGATATTGAAGGCCAATGAATGCAAAAAAATTGGTCGAAATTCAAGGCCTCGATAGGTTGGAGTTTTTGGAATATCTGAATATCATTGGATGCAAGTCACTCAAAACAATTCCAAAATTATCTAGAACTCGGATTTATCAATAATATGAGATTGAAGATAGAAAAATGATACAAATTGTATTAGGGTATACGGATAACTCGGATGAGTCAATAGGATGAAAATGATCCCCATTTACTATCAAAGGTACATAGAACAGGTAAATTACCTTTATTCTTTTGAGATCTACTGCCCAATTTTCATTTGTCTTTCCTACTCGCAATATCTTTCAAGATTTATGATCTCGCCATTATTATTTTCTGGATGACGGTTCCTCGTTGTTTTCTTACTTGAATTCAAGGAATTTGGTGGAGATGTCCATGAAAGTTTATGTGTGCTTTGGCAAAATGATTCAGCTTATCATGCTAGAAAGGGGAATAGATGAAGAGGCTTTCTAAGTGCATCATTTGTCATTAGTCTTTGGGTAAGATCCTTCATCCTATGTAGGAAATTAAAGATTCTCAACGTTTGATTGATTTTAGAATGCTGGAATTACTGAATAAAAACAGATGTGTACAAGTATTTTGATAGCATGCCGAAGGCATTGTTTAGGTCGAAGAAAATGCTAAATGAAGGACCCTATATGGCGATCCTTCTAATATGAGGTTTTAGTTTGCTCTGCGCTCACTAGGCAATTCATGACTGCATTCAAAGGTACACTTAAGGGTGAATTTACAATGCAAAAGGAGCATGTTGATAGGGCATCCCTTACTATGCATAGTCTACTGACTTGGGATAAGACTTGTTCAGCCATTGAGTTTTTTTTTTTTTTTTTGGTAAAGGTTTAGCCATTGAGTTCAACACAATTTATCTCATAAATTTATCTACATTAGCTTATTAAAGTACTTGTGTCAGTCTAGAAATGCTAAATCCAATAACAAGCTCTTCTCCTAATGGTGTGGTTGTGAGCAAACTAGTAAATACGACAGAAGCAAAAGTATCTTGAATTATTTATTTCTATTGAGAAAATTGCAATTCGAATTTTTCGGACCAGGGATCCATGTTCATTTCGTTTGAATCCAAGATATACCTACTCCAAGGCTAATTATAGATTATCCCAAAGAATGCACCTTGATGTTTGTACTATTGCTAAAGCCATCTGTCAGATACCTGAACTTTTGGGCCAAGCAAGACATTACTCGAATGTCCTTTGACATAATTGGATGTACTGTGAAATAATTCCTTATATAGTGCATAAGCTCTTCTTAGTTCATTTACTTGCTGAAAAATAAAATACGGGAAGCATTTGCATAAGTTTCCTGAGGAAACTTTTAGTATCCTATATGCCATTTGAAATCTGTCTTGCATTAATTCTAATGCATGAGTAGTACATAATGATAAGGAAAATAATCATCCTATGTCCCCCAAAAGCAAGCATCTTGAGCTGAATGCACTATGCTAATTTGATCAAAGCTTTTGTGGTTGATGATGTTAGCTGCCCCATTAGTTAAATCCAAAGAGTTAAAAAAGAATATCGAGTTTGACAAATAGAGACCCGCAAATGTCTTAGCATTATTAGTAGTTCATTGATGTTAGTTGGAGGATTGATTTCATCTAACTCATTGGCACGTTTCAGTTATCATGCCACTGGTTGATATAAGTGCTGAAATGTCCGAGAGAGCTTTTGCAAGGCACTTCTAAAAGGAAACAAAATCATCAAAGGATGAGGAGCTCGATGTTTCTTGAACTTCTCCAAACACTATCAATGCATCCTTGGAATGGTAAAGGGTGTGTGCATGCTATCATACTTATGGGCCCACCAGTTAAAGTGTCCATGAAAATAAAGAAATTGAACTGGAAGGGATGTCATTTATGCTAGATATACTAGCTATGTCAAATGCAAAAGTGCATAGACCAAGATCGTAGAGGTTGCTGTATCCAAGTATCTTAAGTTCTTACGTGACTTTATCCATTGGTAATTCGAATTTGTAAGAGCTTAGGATTAGATGGCTAGCCTTGGCAATTCGTGCTATCTATTCTTAATGGAAAAGTCTAGAAAAGAGGCATTTTTTCTAGAAACATATGAATGCTCCACGCCTCATATTGTCTTCTGGATTTGGAGAACATGTTGAGTGCACTATAGTACATGAGCCAACCCTTGAATGGTTTATGTTGAGATTCTAAGTTGTAGGTACTAGTACACTTGTGATCCTCACCTGAAGTAAGCTTATATGGATACACTCCACCTTGGGGTTCCAAAGTGGACAATAAGATCTATTTTTGGATTGAGATAATGGATTGGAGGCCACCAAATAAGTATAGATTTCCATCGCTTTGGATGACCTACCAGCCCAAAGAAATCCCATATCAAGCGACTGACTTCCCTCCCAGTAATCTTATATTGTTATGACACATTACCTCAATTCACATATTTTGATTACATTTCCTAGTTACTGTGCATTCTCTATCTTCCCTCTTCTTATATTAATTTTATTGTGAATAAATTACTCTCTCTCTCTCTCTCTCTCTCTCTCTCTCTCTCTCTCTCTCTCTCTCTCTCTCTCTCTCTCTCTCTCTCTCTCTCTCTCTCTCTCTCTCTCATGTGGGATAGGAAATTGTCACCTTCTGTTGATGTTATCATTAATGATTGAAAATGCTTCAAATGTCAATTAGAAATTTTGGCGTAGCATTTACAAAGGTCGAGCTTATTGTGTGGATCTACACTCTAAGCAGATGTGGTAAAAAAAAAAAAAAAAAAACAGTCATGACATGCTCATTTTCATCAAATTAATAGTTTATTTTAAATATTGAATCAAAAATATGTTCAGTTCAGTCAAATTAAAACGGTTGTGGTTTAGGTGACTCCTAGATGATGGAATTTGTTTGTGCTTTAATTATGCTTGTGGGTGAAAAGTTCAGTTATGTCATTAAGCTATTGTTGTTTGGTCATGAGTACAATGGCTGCGAATTTGGTTGATGCGGCTGTATTTCTTTCTTTGACACTTCTACAAATTTATTAATCGTCATCCATTTCACGGACTACGTTTTGCTTGGACGAGAGTTTGATTTTACATAATACATAATGAATGTTATCTTACCAATCTAGTTTTCTTTACTTAACATGGATACGTGGTGTGCTGCTTGTTATATGCTAGTGCTTGTAGCAGTTATACATGCTATGGCATAATAGTTTCTAACATTGTATAAATATTGAGCAGAATGAAAAACTGTTACGAGGCTTGAAGTCCCGTGCGGTAGCTGTGTTGTCTCAATTGGGAGGAAGATGCCCAAGTGAGTAGAGTACGCATCTTTCAACTTAAAAGTTGATATGACTTCTTGATCTTGATTCTTAATTCATTCTTAATGTCTTACATGTTTTTTAATGATTTGTTGCAATTAAGTTTCAAACTAAGAATCCGATTGCTCTGTCCAACAACTTTAATAGTTTCTACCTCAATATATCTTGTTAGGTCAATAAGATGTCTTATCCTCATTATTGTCTCAGAGAAACAATGCAGAGAGTCGGAGAATTACTGCAGTTTGGAGGATTTGGGGGCTCTGAATATTTGGGAAGGACACTTGCAAAGGAATGTGAACAGATGGAACGCCGGCATTAGCAAAAGAATTAGAAAGCCGAAATGTAATAGAATATTGTTCGTGTATAGAAGTTCTTACTTGAATGTCTTGTTTATTGCTCTTTCATTGTAAATTCTTCACAATAATGCTATATCTACTTTTTACATTCGTAAATGTTCTTAAACATGCTACCTCAGTGGGAAAAATATGAACTAGGGGATAAATCATTGTTGTCATTTGTTGTTTGAAGTGATTGCTCCCCCCTAACCTCCCCCTTCTTCAAGTTTGGTCGTCATTGCCGATATGTGTACCAAATGTGAAATTTGGATCTCTTTGTATGCATAATAGGATTTTGAGTATGATTAACAGGGCTCAAAATTGGTTTCTGTGACCGTTGCAATCCTTTAATTAAAAGCTTGTGCTTTTGGTTTTACCCAACTCATCAATTATTTGAGCTAAAATAACCATTTCTCATTTGGCTGATTCAGAACTTCTATTAATGGGGTTTGTCTATAAATATTTCTATCCATAAGCCCATTACCATGAAGTTTTACCGATATTTTTCATTTCTTTGCTTGAGTGACTAGAACCTTGAGACTATAATGAGAGAAGATGGAGAGAAAGAAAAGGAAAGCATTCAAGGTTAGGGGTTTTCTTCTGTACCCTACTCCTGTATTACCATCTTGCTGCCCTTTTTGGTACACCAGTCAAAGTGTTCACGAAGATAAAGAACTTGAATTTGAGGGGATGTCATTTATGTTAGATAGACTAGCTATGTCAGATGCAGAAATGCTAGATGCTCACATGGAGTCGGCAGGTTTAACCCCTGTTGTAAAAATGGTAACTTGGAGTTACCAAACACATTTTCTGGACCGTTTACATTCTCAAATAAAATGAGAACAGATTTCTGAGAATCTTTATCGGCCGAATACCTCCTTAGATTCTCAATCCCTTCCTGTCCGCAGTAAAAATGAACATCATCAAGTTTCTCAACAGGCTTCCAACATTGAAGATTTACTTCATGTTGTCCGGACATCATCATTGGTCATGCACAAGCAGTCGGCTGATGCCATGGACATATCTCATGAGAAGTTTGATTTGTTATGAAGCTTTATTAATGACCATGGTTAGTGGTCCTGTTAATACAGAGCAGTAGATGGCTTTCCATTGTTCTTCATTTGACTGTTTCTGTTTGCTTATCTAGGTCTTGGCTCTTCTCCTCAGGAGGAATTTTTGAGTCTTCTAGGTGGTGCTAGGACCAGTCCTGCAGTCCATCAGTTTCTTGTTAATTCTCTGGGTGAAGTGGTACGACTGGTTTTTGAATCTCCAGTGTCGCTTTTGGACTTCGGTTCTTTTTGTTGGTTTTATAATCTTAGTCAGCTGGTTTGTTCGATGATAGGGTATGAAGTGTGTATCAAAAGTTGGTTGTGCTGCTGGAAAAGAACTTCTGCTGGTTGTCCTCAATCATCTACAGGTGCACGTTATTACCTTTGCATTTGGCCTTTCTCTCTGATAAATTATTGAGTTTAAGTATCACACAGAACAATTATAGTAAGTTATGCTTTGCACATCTTGAGACATGCTGTATCTTTCAGAGCATCCTGATGTTAAACAGATAAAATGACTGGCGGGTGCTTAGATGATAGTGAATTGAGCCGACATTGATCTCATGTGATGCTAAACCTTGGTTATGAGAGCTTCTGTTCGCAACAATTTGTTAATGTACTTAGATGTAGGAATTTGTTAATTTATATTTTTTTTACCAACTATTTTTCCAGTTAGAGCGCCATCTTTTTAAGCTAATGACCATTTTTTGGGAGAGTAATGTTAAAGATGTTTAGTCCTAGTAAATGAAAATGGTTTACTAAGTCACATGCAATATAGATCTGTATTAGGTGTCGGTGATCTACTTGCCTAATTACTTGGATTTTACCATGAATGGGTTTTGTATGCTAGTCTTTGTATCCATAGTATTGTTCTGTTTTGGGAATGTGTTGGTATCCCTTTGGATCCAAAGTTTCTCTTGAACTTTTTAGATCTTGACTTTAGGCTGTAGAGGCACCCTTTTGTCACTATAAACTTACTCATAAAAGGAACTGCAACTGTGAGTTCTTTTTTGCTTTTTGGTCATACAACTGTGAGTTCATGGAGTGTTTTTGTGCTCAATAAAAACATGCAATGTCCATGAACGGTGAAGGAGGAGATGCTGCAGGGATTCTGCCTCCTTCTGGAGGAAACGCCTGATAACCAGTGTTTTGGCCTCTTCATTTTAGGTTATCTGAAGCGAGGATATGTTCCCAAGTTGCTTCCCAATCAGAAAGAGAGACTCTAATCAGAACCTTCACTTTCCGGATGGCTTCTCATGGAAAATCCGTTCTACCACCAACAATCTCCCTATTGAGCAGCTTGTGGTGAGACTTTACCAGAAAGATTGCATCTAGGGTAGAACCAGTCGTGGCAAGGACTCGAGAGATTTCGATTGGTGTCCTCCACTGGTCTTGACGTTTATGACCTTCTCCAGCAGGAGTGCATCCCTTGGTAAAAGCAGCATTGGCAAGGCGAGCTTACATCCGTCACCTTCTACTTCTTCCAAGTGCAGGAGTTCTGCAGAGGGCAAAATTCCTCTGCATCGCAGACATGAGGATGGCTGGATCAGACATGGCCTGCACATATATTGGCAACTAGACTTAGTGATCCATCCAAAGTGTTGATGAGGATTAAGCATAACACGAATGATGTTCGCCGCTCGGCTAGAGAATGATTGCATATGTTCAAATTTGATACCCAATCATCACAAATTGGAAAATAAATAAAAAATGGTGCGCGGGGAGGGATTCGGTTTCGGGCGATGATGGCAAATGACGTGGTTTGAGTATTTCTATCCGGCTGAATGTTTGGAGCTTGGGTGGTGATGGCTTGGTCAAGTTCGAGCAAGGCCACTCGTCTCGACATTCAAGCAAGCGTGAATGTTCGCTCTTGTGAGATGTTGATTTGAATTCATTAGCATATGTTTTTTAATTCAAAAGTAAATGAGGATGGATCATCACATTCCTTTTTGACATATTACATTCGCATCTATGTGATGTCCCATGACCCCTCCTACGCATCTGTACCAGCTCTGCTGGAACAGAGTGAAGCCACTTCGTTCTATTGGGAGCGTGCAACGAGATTACCATTGAGTGTATGGACCCAAATTAAATGATATCGTTTCTCAGACAATCCTGAGGACCATGCCATATGTGATGTTATTTGTAAAATGACGTAAATTAAGGTATATTTTGTTCTCCAAAAAAATAAGTGATTAAGAAAATACCTTCTTAAAAATCATCACTTGTATTGTTAGAAATAATCGATCAATGAAATATGTCTCAATTATCCAAACATTTTCGTGCACAACAAGAATTTTTCGCATTAATGCATTTTTGTAACCATTTGAGTGATTAATTTTTGAAAAATATATTTTCAAATCCTGTTCCTTCCGCGAAGGATTGCGGCTGGCACTTCAATACGGATCACTATTTCAGAATTGCTCTTGGCTCTACTTTTTCGATCAGAAATCGAGAGTGATAGACACGTATCTCAGTTGCTGGTAGATAAAAGCGCAACGATTTGATCCGTCACAAATTTTGTATGATCTCAACATACAAGCATAGGCTATGTTTTGTCTGAAGATCATAACACGAATGGATAGACTACTCAATCAGTGCTTAACTTATAAATTTTCCTCTTCTTTTTTTAAGTAAGCGATTACAAATGTTAGCGTGCAAGATTGCGTCATTTTTGTCTACAACGCAGAACCCACCTAATCAAAATTCTTGTTTGTAACCAAAAAAACAAAAATTGTGAAAAGCAATAGGATTTCGTAAGAGAAATGCCTAAACGCTGGGAAAAGTGCCAAAAAAGTCCTAAACCTTTTGCCTTTGTGCCAATTTAGTCCTAAACCTTTTTTTGGTGCCGATTCAGTCCTAAACCTTTTTAAGTTGTGCCAATTCAGTCCTTTCCGGCCAATTTTAGCCGGATTTTGCTGACTGGACACCGGCCGGCTGACGTGGCATGATCGGCGCTGATATGGACAAATTTTAATAATATTTTAATAATATTTTAATATTTTAAATACTTTTTAAATACTTTTAATTTTTTTTTTTTTTTTTTTTCCTCCAGCCGGTCACCGAGGTCCGGTGACCGGCCAGAAGCGACCGCCGGCGAGGGCGAGGCTGACCTCGCCGGATTTGGCGAGGTCGAGCCTCGCCGGCCCTCGTCGGCCATGGGCGAGGCTCGCCTCGCTAGATCTGGCGAGGCTGGCAAGGGGGAGCCTCGCCCATGGCCTGATTTGGCGAGGCGGCCATGGGCGAGGCTCGCCCTCGTCGGATCTGGCGAGGATGAGCCTCACCCATGGCCTGATCTGGCGAGGCCGCCATGGGCAAGGCTCGCCCTCGCCGGATCTGGCGAGGTCGAGCCTCGCCGGCCCTCGCCCATGGCCTGATCTGGCGAGGTCGGGCGAGGGCCAACGAGGCTCGACCTCGCCAGATCTGGCGAGGCGAGCCTTGCCCATCGCCCATGGCCGAATCCGGCGAGGCGGCCATGGGCGAGGCTCGCTCTCGCCGGATCTGGCGAGGTCGAGCCTCGCCGGCCCTCGCCCTCACCGGCGGTCGCGGGACCTCGGCTACCAACCGGAGGAAAAAGACAAAAAGTAAAAAAAAAATAATATATATAATAAAAATATATATATTTAAATATTATTAAAAGTTGTCCACGTCATGGCCGATCAGGCCACATCAGCCGACCGGCGTCCAGTCAGCAAAATCCAGTCAAAATTGCCGGAAAGGACTGAATTGGCACAACTTAAAAAGGTTTAGGACTGAATTGGCACCAAAAAAAGGTTTAGGACTAAATTGGCACAAAGGCAAAAGGTTTAGGACTTTTTTGGCACTTTTCCCCCTAAACGCTTATTAAGCGACCAAAGCGAGGAATTTTCGCTTTTTACAAATTTTCTCTTTCATTTTTTCATATTCTTTTTCGTGTTGTAGTGCTATTCTGTCTGGAGTTTTTTTTTTCTTTTCTTTTGTTCATTCTGAGAATATTTGCAATTTTATTTCTGGATAATTTGTAGAGCAATTAATCAAACGTTGATATCAGGTATAAGCAATGCGAAAAAATGAATGAACATAAGACAGACAATGACGTATTTTTGCGACCGGCGAAGGAGGGGTAGCCGGCGCGTGCTTCCGATTCAGCTTCAAGTTCCGATGAACCGCTTTGGCTTCTCACGTTCGGCTCCCGTTCGGGTGTTCTGTCCGAGACCTCCTAATGGGCGGCGGCGATTCGATCGTTTTCCGATTCGGTTCCATGACGTTTTGGCTCGATTTCTTCCGATTGGCGGGTGAAGATGGCGGCAGTGGAATCCGGCGAAGGATTCGAGGGACTCGAAGGTAATTGCTTCAAATCGAGAAAGCTCTCTCTCTCTTTTCTATTCAGCGTGTGAAGTGCTTGGAAGTCTTAAACGAGAACATGATGTCGAACTGAGGAGTTGGCGTTTTAAAGGAAAAAACAAGAGTGAACGAAGGTGATGCGAATGGAAATCTAGATTCTGTTCTAGTTTATGTGGTGGTGATTGGACTTGATATTAGGATTATATTAGGTTGTTCTTGTGCACTGATATTTGTTTGGGCGGTATCTAATTTTGTTTGGTCATAAGAAAAGTAAAACTCGTATTAACTCAGGATATTATCATCATCCTTCAAAAAGAAATGGATAGTTAAGGTAGAGCAATTTCAAGGCCGTTCTTGACAAAATATTTGTTCACTGAAAATAATGTCATTAGGGATGAAAATTGTAAGAATATGCTCAGGTTAAATCACATTCGGAAAACAGGCTTAGTATTCCAAATCTCCATGTTTGCATGTGGAATGAGAATACTAAAAAGTCATCTTCAGTTTGTGATTTTGATTCTGAGAATAGTTTTCCTTTTATTCATCAACTGCTTTTGGAGTGTCACCAAACGCATTTTCTAGTCTGTTTTTATTCTCAAATTGAAATCAGAGCGGACTTTTGAGAATCTTTGTTAGCCAAATGCCTCCTTGGATTATCAATCTCTTCATGTCTGCAGAAAAAATGAACTTCATCAAATTGCTCAACAAGCTTTGGACATTGAGGGATTACTTCATGTCATCTGGACATCATTATCACTCATGCATAAGCAGTGGGCTGATGCCATTAACATATTTCATGAGAAGTTTGATTTGCTGCCAAACCTTGTTAGTGACCATGGCAAGTGGTACTGTTAATACAGAGCGGTAGATGGCGTTTCATTGTTCTTCAATTAGCTATTTTTGTTTGTTTATCTAGGTCTTGACTCTTCTCCTCAAGAGGAATCTTTTAGTCTCTCGATAGTGCTAGTACTAGTCCTGCAGTCCATCAGTTTTCTATGGGTGAAGTGTTATGGCTGGTTTTTTAAGCACTAATGATGCTATAGGACTCTGGCTTTTTTGGTTGGCTTTTATAATCTTAGTCTACTAGATTGTTAAGTGATAGGGCATGAAGCGTGTACCAAAAGTTATTTGTGGTGCTGGAAAAGAACTTCAACAGGTTGTCCTCAATCATCTGCCGATGCATGTTATTATCTTTGCATTTGGCCTTTTTCCCAAATAATTAAGCTTCACGCATCTCAGAGAATAGTCTTGGTACTGATAATATTAAAAAAACAAAAAACAAAAAACTAAAGCATCTAGATGTCATACTAACTCCTGTTCCAAGTTTCCATATCTTTTATCAATCCTAACACCTATTAATCCACAGCTGAGTAAAGGTCAAGTTACTGATTGTACAGATGATATGGGACAAATTATATGAATTCAGCATGATGGCGTGTAGAGCATGAACTGTCTGGACAAAACACGGTAGGAACTCCTTAGTTCTCTTGGGGAGAAAGTCGATGAGTAGCCAAACATGCACCGTCATGTTTTGAATACAGCACCGTGCTTCCTCATGCCATCGGGACAGTACAATTTCCAATTTATTTTGCAAGTCTTTGCATGATCTAAGAGGATATTCCAGTTCTTCGGTATTATGCTCTTTCCAATTTCTATGATGAGTGAAGACACAAGCCTTACGTTCTTGGTTGTCAATCAATCCCTAATTGAGAATCGTTAACTAAGTGCCTACCTCTCGCAGTTTCTTGGAGTCCATAAAGAGCTGCAATAGAAAGTCCTTCACCTTATGTATTCCGGCTTCACTCAGTTATTGGTGAAATTTCCCATATTTGGCAATCTTCTCCAACCTCCAGACCTCATCATCAGATACAGATGGATGATGCTTCATGTATGTAGTAAATGAAGAGAACATGCATATAAGGTCTCGGTCACTATTAGTTTAATGAGTAGAAGCTAACTTCTGATAGATATGCAAACTCTCCTGAAAGTGATCAAAATGTCAACAATAGTTAATAACAAAGATGCCTGACGTTTATTATTTATCAGAATTTTTGTTCAAGAGATTTAGGTCTGTATAAAAAGACTATCAATTTAAAAATTGACGGCTGTGGACATCCAAAACCATGTTATGGTCAGTCATAAAGGACAGGTTTATACACTGTAAAAAGACTGAAGGACTTACATTTTCCTCTATGTTCCTTGTTATAGAAGGCATCTGTTTTTCCCGGATTTGTGTACTCCCACAGTAACTTGATGCCAACTTAAGCCCTGTACGGAAAATTTTACTCCTATTCCAGCTTGAATTCTCAGTAAAGAGAGAGAAGCTGCCGAATATCTCACTAAGACAAGTCGTACTGTCGGGGAAACTACAAGGATTAATAGATCCGTTTACCAAGAGTTTAGTAAAGCAAATTTTTGAGGAAAAAAAAAGAAAGCTCCACTGCTATCAAGCTACAAAAATTATGATCTAAATTGGAGCATCGACATTTTGGCATACTACCGAGTCATTGTGGCCCAACACTCACTGGGGACCGTTCTTCCGCCAAAACATCAACAACGCATAACCAGTCAATACCACAAAGAAAGCCTTTCTCAACGGCATCATTGGGGAAGTGCATGCATACCTTGTGAGGTGGGTAGAGTGAATGTTTGCAAGCTCCACTGCTACCCTCTGTTCAATAACGCCAACAGCAGCATTGTCAAACTTGGAGACATGAGAAAAATATGAAGCAGAGGGGACGCAAAACCAATTCATTCCATCAAAAGAAGTTGAACAACCTATTTTCTTGTTCCTTCTTAAAAACAACTTATCAAACACGTTGTTGAGCTAAGTTCTTCAGACACATTTGAAATCACAGTGTTTAGCAGCAGTAGTTATATATATAGCTCTTACGAACAATCCTAAGCATTTTCATTTTCCCCTTTCATACCATGTCCATGCATAAGTTTACATACGCTTTATATTTCAACTTTAGGTAATATAGCCACAGTTGCAAATGTTATCGAGGCAAATGGATGGAGATGGCCTCCAGCAAGGTCTAATGATCTGCTTGAAACTCATACGGCTTTATGTGGCTTGATTTTTTTCCAAACTCTGGCTCTTTAGACAAAGTAGTATTTACTGGATCATGTAGGGGCTCTTTCTATGTAAAGGGGGCTTGGAAGCTGGTGGGGAAATGTGGGAATGATAGACTTGGCTTGGTCTTGTATGGTTTAAGCCTAATGTGCGAAAATATGGCTTTATAACTTGTCTGGTGATTCATAATTGGTTGCGCGCTTACGAACAAGATAAAAAGTAGGTGTGACATTGATAGCCCCTATGTGCTAGTTAGGCAACATGAAGAATATTGAATGCACTTTTTCTCTTAGTGTATTCTCAAAGTTGATTTTGGCAACAAGTTTTACAGCTACTCTTATGTACAAGATCTGCAAGTGACCCGAAAGGTGAATTTACTTGGGCCCGGTAGCACATCAAGGGGAACAATTTGAAGGCATTAGTGAGGAAGTTAGCCTAGAAGGGCCATCGAGCAGGGATGACAATCAGCCTTAGTGATCATATGGTGCCGAGTCGAAGGACCATTGTACAACAAATAAAAGTTACCCTAGGGATAACAAGCTAATCTTCCCCCAGGGAGGTTTGACACCTCGATGTGGGCTGTATATGTGGGACATTATGCTGTAATGGACTTGCACAGAAATGTAGTCCCCCATGTTTTTCTTTCCACAGGTTGATCAATAAAATGACTATTTTCTTATAAAAGAAAAGGAAATTGTGCAAAGCTTATGTTAAATGATTGCTGTTCAAACAGTTGGCATAAATCCATTTGCTAGTAACAGATCTGTTGGTCAATAAGTTCATTCGATCACTTCATGACATGCAGATAAGCAACTCATAATTGAAATGCTGATAAAGATATGTTTGAGACGAGGTGGAAATTTGATAAAATCTATTTATCTTACCAATTCCTATAAAGAAAACTCCATTGATTGCATCTGCTTCACTGTGTCTTTGAGAGCATTCCCAGCGCAACTGCACCGTGAAAATTTACACTGTGAACAACTGCTGTCTTGTGGACTTATTCGTACAAATAGACAAACATCCATAAACAACAGTTTATTACTAGTATGAATGAATATCAGACGAATTACTGTATAAAAATATACAAACCAGAGTCCTCAATTGCATTTCCTTAATAAGGTGCCACAGAAAATTCCACGTAAAGGCGGAGTACATATACCTCTTCATTTTAACACTGGTCATTGTCCGTACCCTACAAATATGAAATTCGCAGAGGTGGCTTGGAGGAGCTAAATGGACCCCATTGTCATTTCAGTTGGGGTCACGCTATTCATCGCCCAGCATGTGTGACTTTGGAGTCCAGATCTGGCTTACTTGAGGTCAAATGACTTCAACGTCACCTCGCCTGGGGTTGTACAATCTTGGCAGCTCACACCTAGGGTCATTCGACCTTAGTGATCCATCAACTGGTTGCATGGCGCCTTTGATTTGGCTCACTTGGGGTCACACAATCTAGACAACACTTGTAACTGAAGTTTCAAACTTCACTTGAGTTATTGAGGAGGGTCACTATTATAATTTTTTATTTAAAAGAAGAAGAAGTAAATTCCTTGATGCAAATAATGTTTACCAAAAATAATTTGCATTTGGTGAAAAACTCTTTGCCCTAAAATCAATGCAAAGACTTTGGTCAAATGCTCTCCAAACGCATGCTTAGAGGCCAGCAAAATCTTTTACTAGCCTCGTGGACATATTAAATCTATCTTTTTATCTGTACTGATTACTTTAATTCAAAGCATTTTAGATTCAGTTTATGGGATCTGTATAAACAACCTTTGGATTCTGATTCGACAAAATCTCTCGATGCCCCCATTAATGGAGCTAGGGCCTTTAGCCAACGAAGACAGCAAAAGAAAGATAAGAGTTATTTTTTATAACACAAAAATCGCATCACAGATTGATCGTAAAAAGTGAGATTTTGATTGCAATTTTTGCACAAAACAAGAAACTCAAATGTAAGGACTGAACACAAGAACCCATTGAAGAAAAAGAGAGATTCATCGGAAAAATCGAACCTTTTTATTTTCGATCAACTGGACAATTGAGATTTCGAGGTGTTGGTCGAAGAAACCAGAAAGGGGGAGAGAGAGAGACAGTTCCAGCTTCTAGCTGCTGTAAATTATGTAAGCTCTCATCTGGCGAAAAAATTAAAAAAAGAAAAAGCCACACATGCCCGAAAGAGGGGACCGGGTCCCGACCCGTTTGTGCAGTTCGGGCCTGCCCGAATCAATTTAAAAAACTAAAGTAGAATTAAGAGATAGTTTCAAAGAAAACAATATTCAAATAATCCGACTATTAAAAAAATATGGAATTTAGAAAATGATTTACTTATCTTCTTGTTTTGGTGTTCTTAAGTGAAAAAGTTGTCTTTTGATTTTCTTCTTAGGTATATAGTCAGCGTGAAGTATTGGCCTCTAACTTGATTTCATTGGTCTTTTCTACATGTTCTTTTCTCTTTTCTTCATTTTCATGTGACAATTTGAGAAGCATGCAATGATTATGGACTAAGCTCTGTCGCAACTATTGTTAGTCTGATTGTTCGCTGCCTTTCCTCGTAGTTCTAGAGTCAGCTGCTTTGGACTTCATAGTCCGCACCCCAGCAGATGCCTTTGCCATGACGGACTCAGTGAGTCAGCTATCATCCTCGGTCTCTGGTTACCGAATATATTACGGTGGAGGAAAGATGCCGACAATAAGGCCGAACAAGAGAAGACTCGCGAATATCTTTACAAAGAACGACACAATAGAATGGCGTGTGTTTGAACGGAGGGTGAGGAAAGCGGCGAGGCAAACTAAACATGTTCTAACGAGGCCAGTGTATTTTTGCTCCAGCGACGCATACGAATGTTTTTCTTTTAAAACCAAGAGCGGCTAGCAGAAGCACCGCTTCTTCAGGTGTCAAAGGGCACAGGCCTTCTTCCCTCAGGGCAGCAGGAGAAGGCACCCTATCTCAGATAAACAGTTTAGTTAGTCGATGAGAATGGCCATTTAGGTGACCAGAGTAAGATTGACAAAAAAAAAAAAAAAAGATGGAAAATGCTAGACTGTTTCCCCCAGCAGAAAACCAGGAATGTGCCATCTTAAAAGTAAAATAAAATAAAAATCTATAGCAGGATGCAAAATAACTCATACTTCGAGGTCTTCTTTAAAGTTGGACATCAATTTCGGTCACTATGTCTACACGTCACTTATAGAAGCAAAGTTAATTAGCAGCTACCTCTAGATGCACTGTCCTTTCAGTGATTAACAATAATAATAATAATAATAATAATAATAATAATGTATTCACGGGTATTACACTTTGCTGAACAGAATGGTGGATTAATGGCATAGGATTATCTTTGGCGAGGCAATAGAAATGGAAATTTTACCAGAGTTGATGTGAATAATATACTGCCAACAAACCAAATGGAATATATTCACCACTGACAATAGTCGGCCTAGTGAGATTCTGCAGGCTCCAGCTTTTCTCCGAACAAGCCGGCAAAGAGACATAGCGAAGAATTACATTGCAAGAATCATTCCTCATGTATTAGTTGCATTCAATTTCACATCATGGGTATCTTTGTTGTCCTCCTCCTACATGCAAACTGAAATTGTTTTTTTTTTTTTTTAAGATACCGAGCATCTGGCCTAGCTCACCTTACGGAGGTAAGCACCGAGACTAGTCCGACAACTTATCGCCAGAGCCCCCATGTAAATCACGGAGCATACTTGGGGGTCGAACTCCTGACCTCTTGGTTCAAGGGGGAACGCCCCCACCAACGCAGCCATGCGTGCGTAGGTATGCAAACTGAAATTGTTATTGACCACATTTTCCAAGATTCAAGGAAACAATAATATCCAACGCATTTCATTGAAAATTTGTGTCTGTTTGTGATCCATTCTATTTAAAACAACATTAAAATCCTAAATCACATTCTTAATGGAAATTGCTTCTTAGGCAAAGTCTACAACAGTTAGCAGGTCTTTTTAAGCAATAGTCAAGCACATAAGTACTGAGGTTTCTAAAGGAAGCTATGTATGTAAAAGCTGATGTGGGAAATTATAAGCAGGTTGAGGATTCATACCATTTGAAGCTCATTATAATTGTATTTTAATGACCCTTTTTTCCTTCAGTTACATTTTTCAACTCTCACATCTTAATCTTACATCACATTGTTGTTACTTCCCACTATGCTCATCATTCAACGCTGTTCTCTAATATCCATTAATTCATTTTTATTTACTAATTAAGAGTGCAATGAATCCTTTACGAAGGGACAAACTTGATGGCACGTTGATCCACGAGACAATGCTTCAATGAGAAGTTTGTTTGAGAAGTTGGATAGAGTTTTATAGGATAATAGCACTAATAATCCATAAACTTTAATCTAACATAAAATATCATCCCTATATTTTTAATTTATGAAATATGATCCGAAACTTTAGTTTAATATGATCCATCGGCAAATGTTGAATGTAGTTCTTAAGCCACTTGAAAATATTTAAAATTTTACAATAATGAATATTGAATCAAAGTTCGGAAGCAATATTGCAAAATTGAATCAAAGCTCCGGAGGTTACTTGTAAAGCATGAGCAATTATGACAAAATTATTGCCCCGCCTTCGGTTTCCACCTCCATGGGCCCCTCCCTCCCCACGCGTGTGAACGCAATCCTGAAATGCCCGTGTGGGGGGTGGGTGGGTACGTCACGAGTGACGCGCACGATCCGAACTCTTGCCGAATCCTCGTCATTAATTAATTTAATTATTTATTATCTATGTTTTGTTTTTCGCCAAAATTTATTTTTTCATGTTTATCTTTTCGTTTCTTCCTCCCTTTTGTTCTTTGTCAAAAACAACTTAACGCAGATGCAAATACAAGCCGTCACTGACCACCGGTGGCTTGTTCGCTAGTAATTACTCACCAAACGGGGGATAGATAAAAATGAAAATCCCACCTTTAGCCCCGTCTTTGAAATGTCCTCATAAAAAACGACCGACATTCTAAAACCCCCCCTCTCCACCCACCTTCATCGACCCTTCTTTCTTCCTTGATTTCACTTCCACATCCGTGGTGAAGGAGATCGGATTGTCGTTTCTGCCCACGCCTCGCCCCTCATCAAGATCATCTTTCCACAAGAAGGAGATGAGGCGTTTCCACAAGGAGGAGATGAGGCGAAGCAAGCTCTTTGTGCAGTTTCTATTGGTCTGATGTGACGACCCAATTGCCATTTTCTTTACTAGTTCGAAGTTTGAAATGTAGTCTTTTTCCTTTTCTTGTTGTCAGTTTCTTGGGATTCTTTATTTTTTTTTCTTTTCGCCAAATTTGAGTACCTATTTTGATCGTCTTGATAGTGAATTGCTCTTGAATTCGGTCCTTCTAGGATGTGGGTTTTTAGTTTTTTTTTTTTTCCCTCTCTTGCACGCTTGTTGATTTTGGATATGAGACAGCAAGCATAACAACAATTTGAAATGAAATCGACAGTTAATGATGGTCAGCCGTTACCCCACGTGACAGGACTGTTCCTAGTTGGGAAAATTCAAGACAATTTGGATGAGAGTTTGCTTATTTTATTAGCAATTGTTGTCTTAGCACTATATGTCTAGACCATTACTCTATATGGGTGCACGGGGTGCATGTGTGGGTGTCAATTGTGATTTGTTACCTGTCGGTGTGCTTGTGATTGTGGGAATGAATTCAAGAAAGATCACCTCCTAGATGGGCTTCTCGAATGTTGATTTTAAAGAATTCATATCGATTGAAGTAGTTGCTTATATAGTGTTCTGATGTGCATGATATTAGGTTTCCGCAATTTTCTAAATCTTTAGGAGTGTTTGGTTGCAGAAATAGTGCAGCAGAGGAAAGAATGACAACTTTTTGCAATGTTTGTTATCACTGGGGTGTACTTCCTTTTATAGTGCATGAAGGAGTAGGCTTGCAATGACTGAAAGTGTAGGCACGAAATGTTCGCAGAAATGCGACTTCATGTACATCTCCAAGAAACAATAAAGGGTTTAAATTTCTTTTATTTTCTTTTTTTCACATTTTTCTACCTCTTGCCTATCAAATAATTGAGATATTTTTATCTTCAATGCCAGTTTGGTAAATCTTTTCAATTCGATCTTTTATCAACACGCGACATGCTCAAATAATATCAGTTATTGTGATTTAGCCCTTGAAAAAGTTGATAAATTACCCAAATTAAGAGTAGTAATATCCTATAAGAGCTAGTAACTTTAACAAATAAATGAGGCTAACTCAATGGCGCAATCTATGATATCGAAACAATCCGATAAATGCTGGTAAGTGAACCCAAATAGGAGCCTATAATTTTCTATTAAAGTTGGTGATGAGTACGTGCGCCCCTGCAAACCCAACCCAATTGCACCCCCGCACGTTATTAAAAAAATACGACCGGATTGAAGGAAAAAGAGAAAAGGTAGATGAAAAGTAGATAAAGTGGGGCCCAATCCCCACTGCAACATTTAGCAATTAGCAAAAGAGATGGTCGGATTGTCACCTCATCCCCGTGCGGGGCCCTCACCACCATCCCCTTCGGACACGTCAACATCGTTCATTCGTTCTGGATAATATATATGGAGAAACCCTCAACTTTGACGCCTGGCTCCCTATTCCCAGAGCTCCCACCTTCAATGACTCCTGTAATGAATTTTCATGCCTACGGATCAATATCTAAAGCTTCACTGAACCAAAAACATTTAAAACCTTACACTCAAAAGTACTCATATACCACCGTCTCCGACCATCATCTAACCACTGTGCTAGCCGTTGCATCCACAAGATGTAGGGAACAATAACAGGGTGGCAATCGGATAAACCAACCGGAATACTAGAGCTTAAAAATTAACCCCTGGACCGTCGAGTTTTTAGTGGCTTCTCATTGATGACCATCGTTGAAAGCAACTGGAAGGCCTGGTTTATCAGTGGTGTAACTAGGCTGTGACGGCTACTTGCAACTGACGATTGGAACCTTTACGACTATCGACGAACAAAACAACAACCGACGAAGGAGTCTTCGGATGAGATCTGGGCTCTTCGGTTTCATGGTGGGAAGGTACCGGCCAATAGAGTAGGAAAGGGTGGCTCGGGAACACTGAGGACGAGCGGCTATGGCGACTGATGGCGTGGAGGGGAGTGATGGAGAGGCTCATCGAAGTGATGGTGTGGGTTTCAATCCCCGGAATGGGCAGCAGTGACTACTGCTCTGACTCCTCAAGAGAATGGAATCCAAGAACAATGGATACAACTTGCGGTGGTGAGGATGAAGTCCAATGACGATGGGGCGACCGGTGAAGGAGTCGGCTTGAAGAATCGTTACTCCTTATTTTTCTTTTTCCCCCTCTTCTTTTAATTGTGGCGCCTCCTTGTTGAACGTAAAAAGAAGCAAAAAAAAAAAAAAAAAAAAAGAAGCAAAAAGCAAAAGACAAAAACAAAAACAAGAATGACCCCTTCCAAGATGGGAAAAGAATAAATTTTATTCTCCCAAGGGGGTTTTGTATGATTGCGATCTTTAGAAGTATAAGCTCAAATCCTATGGTAATAAATATGGTATCCTAAATGGCCTATCGATTCTTGAAATTGGAATTTCTTTAATTGGATTCGAGGTACTTAAATTTTACGGTTTTCCTAAATCGGATGTCTAAAAAAGATTAAAACGAGGGAAATTTTTTTTTTTTCCGGTCAAAGGTCAATTCTTTGGTTTGACCAAAAAAGCCATCTTCGGCCAAATTTATGGAAACTCGAAATTTGAAGTCTATTTCTACACGCCAATGTTGACTTAACCCTTATATGCAATTAAGGTACTAATCATACTGATCTAATTCTTTTGAGTGAAGATACAAGTCTCGTCGTGATCGAGGATCTTGAATCTCAATTCTTTTTAACTTTAACCATCACAAAAATTCAAATGGCAATAGTAATATATAAAAAAAATTCTGATAACTGTTGATATTTTCTTAAAAGTTTGGGTAACTTACCAAAACTTTACCGATTGAATAAGTTATCAAACAAATAGACCAAAAAAAAAAAAAAATTTATCAAAGAACATTTTGTTGTCAATCGGTTTTGATATTTACCAACGCTTGTCGATTTTTACTTGCACAAAACAATGTTCGGATGTTTGCCCAGTCAAATCTTCCTTTATACTATGGACCTCTTTGCATGGCATCTTCTAAAGCCAAATTAATACCACTTTTCAGTTTGGTTTGATTTGATTTCCCCTTTCAAAATGTTATGAACACCCTAATTTTTTTTTCAATATAGAGGACGAATCAATCTTCATGAAGATCAAATTTCCAAGTTTTGCAATGGAGAACATATTTGATTAACATTTTTCATTTCACGCAACAAACAAAATGTTGGATAGTGACTACACAAGTTATTCAGGCATCCGGAGGGACTATCCGGGAGCTCGGCCAATACCCAATGGCTATCATATGGCTAGCTAGTAGTAGGGCCTGAGCACCCAATCCTCTTCACATTGCCTCGCCATGGTGCCTCCTAACATGTCTCTCACTTATTTTAATCTCCGGGCTCCAATACAAATTCAATTTGGCTAGAACTTGAGCCATAAGCTCAACAACCTTTGAACAATAGAATCATGGACTCGCCATCTAGATGGAGACACACGACGTGCATCCAAGTAGTCTTGCATTTGGCATGGTGGTGAGGCGAGGAAAGTCTTCTTCGACCGCATACTTGTTAGCCAGTTTGAAAATAAAAGAACAAGCCTATCTAAGCTAGCGAACCTCATGAATTTATTGGGCAATCATTTCTCACATTCGGTCTGATGTAATTTAAGATGTGATAAAAGCAATTGTCTGTTAATTTTAAGCTCATGAGGTGCCATACATGATCATGAATATGGTTTTTGCTGAATAATTATATTAGAGAAGTTACTTACAGAAAAAAAAAATATATATATATATTCTGGGTAGACGCGCAAAATTAATTGGGCCGGAGCTCAAGTAAACAATTTCTTTCTCAAGCTCAAGCCCAATCGTGGAAGCCTACTTGAGCTTATCCAGACCCGATTGTCTGAGTGAATATAAAGGAAGATTTCCAAAATTTCGTCCACTAATCAGCTCCACAGAGCATTAGGGGACGCAAAAAATCCGTACTAATATTCGAACTCGTGATCCGAGGTAGAGTTGCCGCTCGAGCTTAAAAGGCGCAGGAAAACGGTCGTCTCTCCAGGGAGCGATACGTGTAGCTCTATGGAAGCCCAAATTCGATCGAGCAAAAATCTAAAACTGTAGGCTCGACTCGACCATCAACCCATCATGGCGAAGAAGCCATCACAGACCCCATCATCGTCCTCCTCCTGTCCTCGGTGCGAAACTCTAGGCGACCATGCTGATCGCAGGTGGAGGTCCAGATGGACCGCTGCCACGAACCTTGTCGTCTCCTTCTTCTGGAAGGACGCCTCGTCCATGGACAGCGTCTTGACCATCTACGCATCGCCTAAGGTGAGGAAGTTCTGCATCAATATTGATTTTCTCGACTATTGCGCGCCTGAGCTCAGTTTGTGGCTTCGCTTTGCTGTCGACCGCCGTGTGGAGGACCTCTCTATCAATGCGGCTAAGGGTTTGTGCGAGATGGCCAGCCATTTCACCGTACCGCTGCTCCTTTATGGATGTTCTCCATTGGTGAACCTGCATTTAAGGCTGTGTAGCGTCCCATTTAGTAGGAGTGTCACTTGGAGTAATCTCAGGTCCCTGTCCATATGCGGCTCGGAGATCACGGATAAGGTGATGCATGATATCTTGAAGGGCAGTCTCGAGTACCTTAGGTGGGAGGAATGCCGCAATTTGAAGCAAAACGTCATGCTTTGTTCAAAAAGTTTGAGGGGAAATTGTGGTTTACCGCTGCTTCTGGTATGCACTTGATGAGGGGTTCCCACTGGAGATTTCGAGTCCTCTTTTGCTGTTGTTGCATTTGAGAGGGTCATTTGGTGTGATGAGGCAGCTGGTAATTGAAAGCCTCATCTTAATTGAAGCTGAGTTGAACTTTTTTACAAGACGCGAGGATTTCGGAAATTGTTCAGTTCAAAATTGGTTCGAACCTTACAAAGGGTAGTGCAACCTGGCCAAGGGACTTTTTTGGGAGCTGCAGAATGCGACTGAACTTTTGATTGGTAATCGGGTGGGCAAATTGTTTAATTCGACCCGTTTGGTTTCATACTTATGGATAGTTCATGGTCCCTCTTACTGGAGTTGAGGAAGTTCTTACTTCATCACACTAGAATTTGGTTCACATTATCCGCTACTCTACCTCACGTCTAATGGTGCAAATGTACATTTTGCCTTTAGAATAACTACCAAAAGGTCAAAAAGAAAAAAGGCAGCTAGTTTAGGGTAAGTCTTTTTCCTCCTCAATAGTGCATAATCATGATCCCAAAGATCATAGTAAATCATTAATGAAAGTAGCTGTGTCCTATTTTCTAAATACTGAAAAAGCAGTGGTTGACTAAAATTAGTGTAACGAAGCGAATTGTCTAGTTCCAATTAAAAGAGAAAAAGAAGACATTGGATCTTCTTATTGCTTCTTTCTACTGTATGATTGTGTACCTTATAACAGGAGATTTGCATAAAGCTCACCAACTGAGGCTTGGTCGAGTATTTGTATCTGGCCGAGTGTTAGGAGCTCGGGTGATGATAGCCAATGGCATGATCGAGTTTGAGCTTGGCCTATGGTCTCAACATTTAAGCATGCGCGAATGTTTGTCATCTCTTGTGAGATACCAATTTGAATAATTCATTGGCATATTTTTTTTATCCAAAAGTAAATAAGGATGGTCACGTTGCTTTTTCCAAAATTACGTTTCAATAGCTAATCCACCACATTCGCATCAACGTGATGTCTCATTGGGCCTGAAAGGACCCTTTCGGGCGTTATTCGGCAAGGCTATAAATTCCGGCCCGGCCCAGTTGATCCCACGGCGGCCCTTTATGGCCCAATTCCCATCTCTCTCTTCCTTCCTTGTTTTGACTCCCACCTGTTCCTCTTCCCGCAACTTCCTCCGCGAATTCTCAGACTTCAGTGGACATCACTCCTGCTTTTCCCTTCTTCGTCTCGCTCTTCAGCTTTCCTCCGTTGTTTTTGAGCCCTCTCCTTACTCCTTGCTATTTGTTCCACCACAGCTGGCGGTTGTTGTTTTCAGGCTGCTCGGCGGGGTCGCGGCGTGTGCTTTCGTTTTAGCTTCAGTTCGATTAACCCTGGGCTTCACAGGTTTGGCTCCCGTTTGGCGTTGTTGGGTGGGTGGATTCGGTTTTGTGAGCTTTCGCTCGAATTCCGATTGGCAGGTGAAGATGGGAGAGTGGTATCAGGAAAAGGGTTTGCTGACAACGGTCGCAGAGGACTCGAAGGTGGGTGCTTCATCACTTCAGTTGGCAAGAGGCTGTGAACAATCTCTCCTGGGTATGGCTTCGATTCGAGAAAGTTCTCTTTTTTCTTTATTCAGTGTGTTCGTTTCTTCAACGATGGCTTGCTGTGCTTGCCCTTTGAGTCATTGGCCTTATCTCCTTCTACTTCTTTAGCTTTTCCTAAATGTGCTATGCTTCCTTTTTCGCCATAGGAACCATTGTAATTGCCAATCTAGTTCAAATTGCGTTCGATGGATAATTGGATGAATATAGAGATAAAAGTGCTTGAAAGTCTAACTAAGAAGATGCCATCAAACTAAGGAGTTGGTCTTTTACACAAAAATGAACAGTGAATGATAGTGATGTGTGTGGAAATCTAGAGATGACTTAGTTGCAAGTAAAGAATCCAAGCTGGTAATAGTTGAATGAAGGGATTTTATTTATAGGCGCATAGATTCCTATTAACTTCTCGACTAGGTTGTTGCCTTATGACATTTTTTCCATAACCTAGGGGGATAGTCATCTACCCTGACCGTAAGTGTACCATACTCCTGTATTGCCTTCTTGTTGCCCTTCTTCATGTAACAGTTAAAGTGTCCATGAAAATAATTAACATGAATTGGAGGGATGCCACGTATGCTAGATAGACTAGCTATGTTAGATGCAGAAATGCTTGATGCCCACTTGGAGTTGGCAGGTTTAGCCACTGAGAATACTATCTAAATGTCATTAGGCATCTAAAAAGATCTTAGATTCCTGATGATCATTCTCACAATGTAATTTTATTGCAGACTCATCTTCTTTTACTGATTGAGCATTCTTTTACTGACGGAGTGTGCCCTAGAAGGAGAGATTTATTGGATACTGAAATATAAACTATAGGTGGAAAGTTTCTCACATTTTGTATTGCTTGAAGTTTCATTTATCTTCTTCTCATTACAGAGGGGCATTTCATCACATCCTTTTGATTAATCAAGTTTGTTGGTGGGAGTTTAACTTTTGATTAGGATATATCTCGAGCTATGCTGCGTACTTGTATGACAATCTGGTCGAGAGGGACAGAGGGAGGAATTGGACAAAGCCAAGAGACTAGGAGGAAAAGGAGCTGCATCCAACTATGTTAAAATCCTATATGACTTAATCTTTTGGTAATTCAAATTAGTAAGAGCTGAGGATTGGATGCCTAGCTTTGGTAGTTCTTGCTGTCTATTCTCACTGGAAAACTTTAGAGAGGAGATTTTTTTTTTCTTTCCAGAAAAATCTGAACGCTTCACTTGTCATATTGTCTTCTGGATATGGAGAACGTTTTGAGTGCTCTGTAGTACTTAAGCCAACCTGTGAATGGTGGTGTGTTAATATCCTAAGTTGTAAACACTAGCACACTTGTAATCCTTGCCTGGAGAAAGCTTTCGTGCATCCAATCCACCTTGAGTTTCCATAGTTGAACAGCAAGATTTGTATTTTGATTCAGATATTGAATTGGAGCCTGTCAACAAGATGTAGATTCCCTCACTTTAGATGAAACTACTAGCCCAAAGAAATCCTTTGTCAAGTGACCGAGATCCCTCTCAGTTATTTTGTACAATTATGACGTTTTGCCTCACTTCACAAATTTTTATTAACAGTTTGTCGGTTAATGTGTGTGCCCTATCTTTCCTCTTCTTCCGTTAATTTATTGGGAACATATTATTCACGCACACTCTCTCTCTCTCTCTCTCTCTCTCTCTCTCTCTCTCTCTCTCTCTCTCTCTCTCTCTCTCTCTCTCTCTCTCTCTCTCTCTCTCTCTCTCTCTCTCTGTTTGTGTTCTTTCTTTTGTTTATAATGAACTCACTTTCTTTGCACATTTCAATGTCTATCATCAATACTGGCTCTTCTTAATCATATTAATCTACTCCAGGTAAATGTATAACATGATTCTGTTGGCGTCCTGATGGCACGGTTGTTGTCTTGGGGCTTGAAGCTGGTACAATTTCACTGCATGATGTCGAAGTAAGTTTTCTGTGTTGATACTTGAACGTTACCCTCATTACTTCTGAACTAGAAATTCCTCCTGCAATATTCCTTTATCATCATAATGTGTTCTTCTCTTATCTCTCTTGGAAAAGATTCTGAGTTGCTCAAAATCTGCATGATGCAATGCAAATAACAAACTTGCTTAGCAAACATTCAGCTATTAATAGAGATGGCAATCCATTTTTATTGGTCATGTCTGTCATTGTCAAGTTCACAATGGATTGCTAGATAGGTCAATCTGAGCATAATAAGATCAACACAAATTTTTATTAGAAAACTCTATTTGAACATGACCCTTTTGTTGAAAAGGTCAACAAATTACAACAGATGAATAACTTGTTTAACTAATTTGATTGAATTGAATGGGTCATTCCTATCCTAACATGACTGACATGGCATATGTACAATATGCATATTGTCATCAATGTCAAATTAGTTTGAAAAGAAACTAGTCGTAAGCTTACAAAATCCTAGGTTTACCTGAAATGTTATATTTATATTGTGTGATCAAATTGTATTTTGTAACCACTATGGAAACAAAATTCATGTATGATTATTTTTAGAAAACTTAATGAACTAAGTATAAATAGGTTGTGATAGATCAGGTTGTTAATCAAGATGGCACTATTGTTTGGATGGATAGATTACATGAGTCAATTTCTGTTTCATGGTTTGAACTTTGAACCCAGAACAACATTGGTTTATTAATTGTGTCAACTGTTAAGTAGGTAGCCACAATTTTGATATGACATGATAACCACTTAGGGTCACCCTTAGTTGTCACATGGAAATATGAGTCATGAATCAAAAAATTATATCTATGGATTGTGGATCATGAATCATAAAATCTGACATAATGTTTGAGAGTGGTATTCCATAACAGATGTAAATCAATTGTAAAGTATGGTGTTACTTTTATTGTTAGGTAATAACTAATGATAAGGATACTTCAAAGTCAACCAATGTTATTATTTCCAGGCATGAGATATTTCTACAAATTATTATTCTTTTGTCAAATATGTACCCATTTGACTGCAAGGACACATATCATCTGCATAGTATTGTAATTTGATTCCTGTTCATAGAATTTAGTATAGGACAATCAAACCATCCACTAAGCTTGATGTGGCCAACAAAATCATGCAACATGACTACCAAGTTTTTGGTGAAGATTGACTTTGAAACTTAAACAAGGGTCAAGATTCTTCTTGAAGTTTAATCACTATAATTATCAACTAGGATTTTAGTATTATTAGATTTTATGAAGTTTCCTTTTTTTTTTCTTTTTTTTTTAAAGCTTGAGTAGTGGGATCTTATATATACTCCAATAATGTTTCTTGTTTTGAGGTTTCCTATTTCCACTAGGAATAGAACTTTTGGAGGATCTACAAAGATAGTTGTAATTCCTACTTTTCAATAGAGTTGATAATTTATTGAACTTGTCAAGTCCTTGCTTTGCAAATTGTGTGATGCAATTCATCTTTGGTGTGATGCTTAGGAAACCCTAGATGTGTTGCTTAGGCAATTTTGAGTGCGATGCCTAAATATTTATTCTTTATTGTGGGACTCGGTCCTACATCAAAGCCATGAAATGTTTTTGACATTAGATTGTTTGATGCTTGATTTAAATAATGAATCAAGGAAATTGATTGACTCATATCTAATCGGTGAAATCAACGGTGAATTACTTTAATCACATATCATACAGAATTAATATATTCATTTAATAGATTTATATACTTTAGGAGGTGAGTCTTATTGATGTGCTCAATTGCATTCTTGTGCAGGACAAAAAAATTTCTTCGCTGCTAATGTTGTCATCAATGATTGAAACTATTTTAGTTGTCAACGACAAATTACAACATTGTGTTTACTGGGGTCCAGCTCATGGTGAGAATCTATAGTCTAAGTGGAAGGTGTCATATTGAAGCATTTGTCTGTGAGATGCTCATTTTCATCAAATTTAATAGCTTCTTTCAATTGTTAGTAAAATTAGTTCAGTGCAGCCAAATTAGCAAGGTAATAATTTAGGTGACTCTTCAATGATAGGATTTGTGTGTGCCTCAATTTTTCTTTGTGAATAACTGGTTATGTTTTTATCAAGCTATAGCTGCTTGGTCATTGAGTAGAATGGCTGGGTAGATGGCTAAGGCTGCTGCAATTCTGTTTCTCTGAGATTTCTACCAGTTTATGACTAATCATCCACTTCATGGATTGCAATCAATCAATATAGATGGATCCGAAATCTGATTCAAATCCAATATAGCACCTATGGGTACATAAGAATTGCTGAGAAGAGAATTTGTTTGTACATAATGAATGTTACCTACCAAAGTAGCTATCTTTATGGAACTATGAATATGCAGGGTGCTGCTTTTGGTATGCTAGTGCTTGCAGCAGTTATGCACACTGTGGTATAATCATTCTAATAGGGTATAAATATTAAGCAGAATGGAAAACTATCAAGAAGCTTGAAGTATGGCAGGTGGGGTGTGTCTCAACTGGGAGGAGGATGCCCAAGTGAATAGAGTATGGCATCTTTCAACTTAAAAGTTTGTATGACTTTGTGATCTTTTTCACCAATAGCAGATATTTTATGGCTCACAACTTTCATAATGCTTCGTTTGCAGTTAAGTAGTTATTTTAGTGTGGTGTTCTTAAATACTTCCTTTTCAAATTTGGAATCTTACTTCACAATCCAACGGCTTTAGTATGGGTTTGTGGAAGAATTTTTGGAAGCATATGTTTGGTGTCATTTGTAACTTGTTGATTTGTTTGGCTCCTCAGCTTTAATTTCATATTTTTTCACCTTTTTATTTTTCGACTGGAAAGTAATTTTTAATTTGTTTTATAGAACACTTCTGGTAACTCTTTGGCATTTGAAGATCGCACTACTCAATTCTTCCCTCCAGCTCTAAGAGTTCCTCGAATGCCTAGACTAGTACCCAGTAATGCTGGTTTAACTGACGATGTTCAAGATTCATTTGTAGATCTCTCAAATTCTTCAAAGCAATGTTTGGATAGCCTTTGCAGTGGAGATAAAAATGGGGTTTTGTGCTTCAATATATTTGGTGTCTTTCCAATAGAAAATATTGTAAGCGTCTTGTCTGTTTAAATAAAATATTTAGCTATATGGTCTGTCATATTCAGTAAATGAGTCATTTCCTTGTTCTTGCTTGTCCTACAGCACTTTTTATTAATAAATGGATTTGATGGTAGACTGACAGCAAATCAGTATTGCCTGGAAATTAGTGGGCTGGTTAAGTAAACAACTATACCTAGGTGAGGTTATGCTTGTAAAAGTTATAGATGTTTATGCCATTTCCTAGGCTAGATTTCACTTCTATTGGTCACTTCCACTTCAAAGATGACGCCTCCAACTTTGATATTGAACACTTATTTGAAACTTTTTGTTGTTTGGCCTGAGGTTGGCCTACCTTGCATGCTTTTTCCTTCTATCCAGACTATTGGTTTCTGCTCTATTTTAGGAAGATTGAGAGGGCCTATGAAGATCTTCCCCTTTCCAGCAAGTATAATCCAGGGCAAGGACATTGCGGAAGCCCTGTCTAGACTTCATAAGAAAATTTACTTGAAGGGCCATGATGTTTGTCAAACTTTTGCGCCATATGATGTCGTAAAAACGAGTGTGAAGAAATGTACATCGCAAATACAAACTTAAAGCAACATTTACAGAACTAAATGGCATGCATATAATGAATTACTAATATGATAAACTTAAAAATGTAAAGTTATGGCATTGCCTTTTGGTAACAATATTGTGTCGAATTCGATAAAATTGTGTTTATTGTTATTAGAGGTCAAATTTATTGTATCATACTGATGATGGACTATTGTATATATTGATAGGCTGAATATGTTAGTATCGCAATAGTTAACATGGTAAATACACTTTAATACTCTCTTATTAGAGTGGTAAACATGCATAGGTTGATATATTATATTCATGTTTGATGCCTCTTGGGTTGGATGCATTTGAGGCAAAGTACTCTAACTTATGAGCTAGAATTGATTAGCTTTAGAGAATAATGCAATTAAGCTCTTGAATTAATGTGATAATTTAGCACTTATAAAGTATTGTGAATCAATAGTATAAAGAGGAGTGCTCATGAAATGCACAAGCACTCTTTTGTTTTTGTTTTTTCTTTTAACACTTCACAATTTCAAGTATTGACTGCTTAGTTTGGATTGTTGGTATATAAATAGTATTGATAATTCTTTTAGCTTGCATTGTCACAAGTGGATATCGGAATAAAGGTTATTTCTCTCGAACATACAAATTACTTCACATCTTGCACCAACCAAGTTGAATAACAATATTAATATCCTTAGATATATTTTGAGTGATTAGTAAAACCTATGTAACATATTTATAAAGATAGTTATCCTGGAACAGATCTATATAAAATAAATTGTTGGATGAGAATAATATGCCTAGGTGTATTTTGGGTGGTAAGTAAAATCTATTATATATTTTTTTTTCTTTGGCAAATAAAATGGTGGCCAAATTGCGTAATCACTTCAAGGATTAAAGCATGGAGGGTTTCTCCACCCCCCCCCTCCCCTGCTTTAATTCCTTTAAAACTCTCAAATTTTAGGTTCAATTTTAATTTTATTCCGATTGTTTTTTTTTTTCAAAAAAACTTTCAACTTTAAACCAAATGCTACATCAACCCTCAATCTTTTCATCCAATTTTTTTTTTTTCAAATTTTTTATCCAGTCCAAAATGTGTTCTGAATAATGACAGAAACCTTGAGGACAAGGTCAAAAGAGAGCAATTTTCATCTTGACAAGGGGGCAATCTCGGCATTCAAGGACCGGAATTCACGGCCAAAGAAGCCAAGAAAATCGGGGCTTAAAAAAAGCAGAGGATTCTCAGTCGAGTGGGTGGGGCACGCTTTTCATTGTCCTAACGCTTTGTATGTTTTTATGTATTTTAAGCACTTGTGTGTAAAATATTAGACCTGATGAATCTCTCTATCTCCACTTTTCATTTTCTCCCACCAATCCATGTCACAGGCACGTGAGGGAAGCAGTGACAACAAGGGAAAGATTGAGGATTTGGAGCGAGGAATAAGAAAATGTGCAGAGGAACTAGAAAGAGTTGTCATGGAGTTAAAAAGTCTACCTAGAAAAGAAATTAGACAAGAGGAAAGAAAAAATATACGGAGTATTGATGTGTTCAAAGTGGTCTTCACCTTAAAAGATATGTAGTAAGGGTTATAGAAATATCTACCCTCATATCGATTCTTATTCAACATTGGTTGCTCTTTGGTTAGTCCAAGAAATAATATAATTTATTAGTGGTCCGTGCATCTGAACGTTTCTTGTCTAGATGGATTGCAAGTCGCTATTCATGTCTTACTATATATTTAGAAAATCTTCCCACTATATCTGCCATCCTATGCAATTACTAGCAAAATTAAGGTAGATGTGTGTAAAAAATTATGTGTCATTGAAAGTCATTTCGGTCTGTTCTTCATTAGAGACTAAATTTGTTATGGGTATAATTCAATTGCTATGAGCTGCCCCTTGGTTCATCTAAGAAACAATAAAAAGGGATAAATGCAAGTAAAGTCCTAAAAGTGCAACCTTCACTTGCTTCCCCAAAGGATATCAAGTCACTAGAGTTTTTCTTTTTACTTTCTTTGGATTTGTAATCATCCGAAGTCTATACATAGTAGATTTTAAGTAGTCATTGATAATGAAACATTTCAATAGTGAAATGAAATTTATCAGTTTGATATAGTAATACTTAATGGGTTCAAGGTAAATTTTTAACTAAAATCAAAAGTTTAAATATATTCAACAAAAGTAACTTTTTTGATGGAAAATCAATTTTTAAAAAAAGGAAAGGAAATTCTTTTTGGCCATAAAAAGGAAAGTTCAATGGTGCAGCCATTGTCCTGATGCTTTGTACGTATTAATCAATTATGACCACGTCCCACAGATACCAATAAAGCGGTTGTCCTCTATTAATGATGTGTACCAATTAATTGGATTAGATAAATTAAACCAATAATATATATATATATATATATATATATATAATAAAGTAAGAGCAAAAACAAAAAGGTATTTTGATTAATTTGTGAGATTTTAAGCAGAAATCAAAGCAAAATCAGAGCAAAAAAGAAATTCTTCCCATTGTGCTTGGGTACAAAATAAATATATATAGAATGTTGATAAATAAATATATATAGAATGTTGATAATTATTTATGATCTTCGACACTTATTAACTCGTTAAATTTATAAGTATTGAAATGAAGTTTATCAATTAATAGTATAATATTTAATAGGCTTAAATTTCTAAGTAGGATTAAGAGATTAATTATATTAAATGAAAATACCATTTTTAGTGGAAAATAACTTAACAAAAGGAAAGGAAAAGGAAAGTATGACGGTGCAATCAATGGACTAAGTTCAACGAAGACTCATTCCAAGTCTCTCTCCACTTTTCATCTTCCCAAAAAATCCACCATTAAAAGGTATCGAAATTTTATCAGACATTATCTATTAAAATGTTACTCCAAATCAACTCCCATTTAACACCACATCTTAACAACTTTAAAATCGAATTTCGCAATATAAATCCCGTATAATTTTTGAATTTGTACTCCAATTTTGAAAATTGCTCTGATTAGAGGAACAGAGGATCTTAAACCGGCATTAGGCATTGCGAATGGAAGTAAATCTAGGGGAGATCTACAAGCAAAACCCACTCTCCTTTCATTTCCTTTTTTTTTCTTTTCCTTTTTTTTTTTTGTTTCTCTCCTGGTGCGGGCTCTCCCTTTTCCCTTTGTATCTCTTAAAAACCCCCAAATTTTGGGTTTTATCCAATGAGAACTCTTAATTTAAGACTCAATACTAAATCAGCCCGTAATTTTTTCGTTTTTAAAAAAATTCAGATTTTATGTTTAGTCCTAAATCTGCCTCCAACAACGGCAAAACCCTTGAGGAAGAGATCAGAAAGAGTAGGTTCCATCTTGACAAGGGAGCAATCTCGACATTGAGGACCGGAATTTACGGCCAAAGAAGACGAGAAAATCTGGGCAGAAAAAAAAAAAAAGCAGAGGATTCTCGGGCAAGTGGGGGCTTGGATTTTTCTCCACGGCCAAGAAAGAGAAATCCTTTTACCAAAAAAAAAAAGGAAGAAAGGGAAATACAGAGAGCAGGTTATGGTCGGCAAAAAAGACAAAACCTTAATATAAAAAACTGAGAAAGTGGTCGGTAAAAGTAGAGAAAGCTCTTCAGGTTCTCATGGCAGGGGGTGAAGTGTTAAAAATGAAAATACAGAGAAAGAGAGAGAGTTCTCGGGGCACGCGTGAGGAAGCCCACGTCTTTTCCCTATCTTGTCGTTTCTGTCGTTGGTGCGTGGTCTCTCTTTTGCTTTTATATCTCTTCTTTTCCTTTTTTTCTAAAGCCCACTTTTTGACCAAGTAAAGAAGAAAGGCAAAATATTAAAGCAATCGCTGAATTAAATCAAGACAAAACATTTACCCAACAATTGTGAATTTTCATTTATTAATTTGGCTTTGGGTTGATTAGGAAATTGTAAAATCAATAAATTTGACTAAATGAAATCCATAAGTTGACATTTTAAAAAAATTACTGCCTAACTTGACAACTAAGAGGAGAGAGGAGTGGTGCGTCTAGTCACTCATTCGAAATAAGAAATGAACAAAAACTTAATAAAAGAAGAGCGGCAGACTCAAGTTAAGCGAGGATTGGTGGGACCTAACGGGCAAAAGGACGGATAGAAAATAAATGCTATTAAATTTCAAATCTGTCCCTAGATGATTAAAATAGGTGAAACTCTTCAATTTTCTCTTCCCTCTTTTAGATAGGCCTACCGTCCTAAAAACTCTCAAATTTTTGGTTTGTTTTTTTCGTCAGTGCTGTGCATCAAAACTTGCTCACATGTTATCTTCTTCCCGGGTAGGATTGCCTTGGATTCTCTGGTGCATTGAAACTTGAACCACATGAAGGCAACGCTTGAGTTATTTGTGGATACCAACAAATTAGCAATAAATAAACATATATGATTAAAAAAAAAAAGCAAAAGCAAAAAGGCATTTAGATTTATTTATGAGATTTGAAGGAATTAAGTTTCAACAAAAAAAGAAGAAGGGAAAATTAAGGTAGAATGAGAACCAATAAATAAATAAATAAATATAGAAATTTGATAATATGTATGATTATTGACATACATAAATAAAATAATCTTTTTTAGAATAAGCAATTGTTATAATACAACATTTATTAAAATTAAGTTTATCGGTTTGATAGTATAATATTAGAAAGGCTTAAAGTAAGATGGGTAATTTCCATATGGGATAACGACCAAAAAAATTCCGAAGTGTTAACAAGAGCTGAAATATAATTAACAAAAATACCTTCTCTTATGGAAAATATATGAACAAAAGAAAAGGACAGTTCAATGGCGCAAGCAGCAGACGAAGCAGGGGACTCTTCAGTCTTCACTGTCCCGACGCTTTGATATTTTTCTGTTTTACTTGGAAAATATTGGATCGGCGAATCTCCCATCTCTCTCTCTCTCTCTCCCCCAAAACGCCCCCCCTGCCCCAACAAAAAAAAAAAAAAAAACACTTTTCGGTCTTCACTGTCTCGTCGTAACTCGTAAGTCTCTCTACACTTTTCATCTTCCGAGCAAATCCACCGCTTCGTGTGTATTGAAATTTTAATAGACCACGATAGAAGAGGCAAGAAGGCATTTCCTGTTTTCTGAGGGGCATTCTGGTTTTTTTTTCTCTCTTAGGGCTTGAAAGCTGAACTCAATGGCAGAGTCAGAGGCCGAAATGCATCGTCGCATTAAGAGGAGGAAAACTAATGCGAGTGGAAATGCAGAGGATGTCGATACTGGTGCATCTGGTTCGTCTCCGACAGAAACTAACAATAATGCATCGACTGGAAACTGCTACGAGGTGTTCTTGAGCTTCAGAGGCCTAGATACTCGACATGGCTTCACCGATCACCTCTACCATGGGCTCTTCACTGCTGGAATTGATACTTTCAGAGATGATGATGAGCTCCGCCAAGGCGAGAACATCAAACCAGAGCTTTTGGCAGCCATTAGAAACAGTAAAATCTCAATCCCCATTCTCTCTGTGAATTATGGTACAAGCAGTTGGTGCCTAGATGAACTGGTTCAAATAATGGAGTGCAAAAATAATAACAAGCAAATAGTGTTGCCTATATTCTACAAAGTGAAACCAGCTGACGTGCGATATCAAAAGGGGAATTTTGGGGACGCATTTCATGAGCGTGAGAGGCGTTTGCTTGATAGGCCTTCTTTTGACCCAGCGATTTTGGAGAAATGGAAGCAAGCACTCCTTGAAGTCAGCAACTTGAAAGGATACGAAACCGATGGGTAAAATTTCTCACCAAGGCATTCTCTACTTTCTTTTAATATGTGCGGGTGTTTACTGGTTGTTCTGATTCTCACCCACTTCATTTTCGTTCTATATATAAACAGAAGATCATGTTGGCAGTAAGATCCTACGAAGCATGAGTTCGATAAATTATTCTCTCTGTTTTTTTTCTAGTGTTTTGCTTTAATGATATTGACAAATCTACTTATAGATTTTATTGGTATGATCCCATTCACTTGAATGATAAGATTTTTTGATTGAGTTTTTACTCTTATATCCAAAGATTTTGTAACATTGTGCCACTTTTTTTTTTTTTTTTTCATGTTTATAGTGTATGTCATACTAGTCATCGTCACAAACCTTTCTAATTACATATTTATTTAGATTAATAGTACAACTTATTGGTGATTTTTATTTAGAGCTCGTGACATCTTATACCGTGCATAGTGATTGTCAAAGGCATAATTCTTTGTCTTCCCAAGTTACATTTATTAAATCATTAATATTGTTGACTAGTTGCTGTTAAAATTATTTTACAAAAGAAATGTTTCATTAGTTATATATGATGATGGAAAATATAAAAAAAAAAAAAAGAAGGAAAAAGGGATTATTTGTATTATATATTTGTTTGAATAATTTTCAATGCATTTCCTATCTTCAGCAAGTAATTTCTATCTCATACACCTAAATGTATTGAATCAATGTTCTTATTTTGGGAAAAAATTATTCTTCAACTTAGATCAAATAAAATTAAAGAACATAGTTACTCAAAATGAAAACAAAGTACAAGAACTTATCATCCCTAGAGCAATCAAAACTGATAAGAACACCAATTTATAATGATAAAACAAGTAGAAACTTGCAATCATATAGAATTGCACAAATAAGGAGAAATCCCCCCGATTGCATTCAAGTTGTTCACAATATCACAATTTGAACGGCTTTTTAAATTGGTATTACAAGAGTTGAAATCGTCTCGCACCAAAAATTATGACTTGTTTATTGATGGATAGCTGACTCTCATACTAGGTTGGCTTATTAGATTTTTGATTATTCAAAGGCTCCAGAAAGTTTTCAAAGTTATGTTCACGTCATCCCTAATATCTTTAACCAACGAATTTGGTTCAAATTCATAATATATACAATATTCAAGGTTCATAAGTGATGCCCTCAAGTTTCTTCTAATTTAATAAATTATGTCGGAGTAATACTGGAAGGGGGCACGCCATGTGAAACAACCACAAGCATTTCTCAAACTTTATTCTTAGCATATAAGATAACATATGGAGGTGTGACAAAAACGATTCTTAAATTTTTTCATTCTATCCCTATCCCGGATTCGTTTTACTTCATTCTCAATAGATAAACAATATAAAATTATTGTTGCCACATATTTGAACTCTTGTCACAATTGAGTCCGGCTGAGTTGGTGAAATCGGTTGTCCGAAATGTGTTGAATGAGCTGAAGAAAAAGTTTGAGTTGATTATTTCTAAGAATTTGGTTGGAATTGATAGTCATGTGAAGAATGTTATGGAACTCCTGGATGATAAATCTCATGCCCTCCTGTTTGTTGGCATCCATGGAATGGGAGGCATTGGTAAAACTACTCTTGCTAAAACCATTTACAACAAGCTATCCAATCAATTTGAGCATCGTAGCTTCATTGCTGATATAAGGGAATCATGGAAGCGTGGTGCTCATGACTTACAGAATCAGTTAATCTTTGATATATCGAATCAAAAAAATGAAGTTTGTAATAAGGATGAAGGGATTAATTTTATCTCCTCTAGGTTTAAAGATAGAAAGGTCCTTCTTCTTCTTGATGATGTGGATAATGTCGATCAAGTGAAGTGTTTGGCCGGTAATCATGATTGGTTTTCTTTGGGAAGTAAGATCATTATTACTGCGAGAAATGAGAGAATTCTTGATTTAGCTGGGGTAGACCACAACTATGGCCTTACGGAATTGGATCCCGATCAATCTTTGATTCTGTTTAGCAAACATGCGTTTCGAAAGGACTTTCCTCCAAGTGAATTTGAGGGCCTTACTCGTGAAGTTGTATCCACCGCTGGAGGACTTCCCTTATCCCTTGAGGTTTTAGGTTCATTATGTTGTGGAAGAGAATCAAAAGAATGGAGAGATATGATAAAAAAGTTAGAAAAGGTCCCGCGTAAAGAAGTGCAAGAAAAGTTAAGGATAAGTTACGATGCATTAGACTATGAACAAAAACAAATATTTTTGGATATAGCTTGCTTGCTCATTGGCATTGACAAGAGAATCGCATTCTACATGTGGGATGCTTGTGACTTTTTTCCTGGGGAGAATATTGAAGTATTGAGATTTATGTCATTAATAAAAATTGGAGATGATCTTAAGCTCCGAATGCACGACCAATTAAGAGATCTTGGTAGGGTAATTGTACGTGAGGAAAACCAACAACAGCCTTGGCATCGTAGCAGGTTATGGGACTCCGAGGAAGCCTTGAAAGTGCTAAAGAGAAATAAGGTAACTGTTTCTCTACTAGTGTACTAGTTTTTGGACTACTATAATAATATGTGAACCACATATTCTTAATAGAGTGAATCTTACAATAATTTTTAATTATTTGTTATTTCTTTTTTTGTGACCTACAACCAGCTGTTAATCTTATAGTCGATTAATAAAAGTCACTTAAGCATTTCTTTGGGAGCAATGACTAATCTGAGTAGATTACTTATGTTGAAATTTCTTCCTTTTTCCTTTTTATAGTTACTTTTCTCATGGATTCCTTTGGAGTTTTGAGATCTAAATCCTTCCCAAATTACTATGTTGTTCACCTATGAGTATCCATGAAATCTTGTATAACATTGTGAAGTACAATAGCAAAATTTCTGGTTCTAAGAAAATTACGTGGAAGTCCATGAACTTTCTGTATTACTTCTTGACTTCTTATGCATAAGTGTGTGTATATATATATATATATATATATATATATATATATATATATATATATATATATATATATATATATATACATATATATTTGTGAAAGCTTGCCACAATTTGGTTCTCAGGAATAACTATTCTATTTCCATTCTATTTTGATGAAGCAATTATTCCTTCATTTGATTAAAAAATAGACTAGAAATTACTATACTCTTAAAATCAGGAATAGTTATTCCTGGGGGGCGAAGGAATAGCTATTCCATGTAGGCTTGTTGCCAAGAATAGCTTCAATTTTCACATTTCTAAGAATGCTTTGCACTTTGCACAATTAATTTTTTAAATGTGTTTATCATATTTATTATACGTGAGTAACTCGGTTATTTATGATTATGATTATATCATATTGTAATCTATAGTTAAACTAAAATTTATGATAAAATCATAACTTGTAGAGATTATTAATATGGCTAATAAGTTATTTATGTTTATGAATATATCAAATTGTAATCTATAGCCAAACTAAATTTTACGATAAAATAATAAGTTGTATAGAATATTAACATAACTAATATTGTTGTCTTAGTTATTTATGATTAGAAAATAATTAATTAAGAATATTTCAGGTTACTACTAGTAAATAATAACTACATAATATATTTATATAACTATTGCCACGATATTCAGTTTCTTGTAATTAGTTATTACTCGAATGGAAAATAAAAGTATGTGTTATTTTTCTATTAAGTAGCACAGTCGAATGTGGAATTTACATAGTGAAAAAATATATTTCTATTAAAATAGACAAATCAGCTTTTGATTTTGCACATTGCAATTTGATTAAATTCCCTGCGTTGCACGCTTGTCTTAACTAGTATGGTAATGAAGCTACGGTATTGGAAGGAAGAAGATTACAAGTTGTAAAGTTTTTACATTGAATGAACCATGACATCATAATTCTTTTTGAGATCCGCATGTGCATGGCCAAATTTCAAAATGGAAGTTGACATCCTTCACTTTGTTAGCCTTTATAAATATTGTTTATTGGCATTAAAAGAAAAATCATATCCTCGCATTGCTGGTCTCTTGAACACATCAATGCATGTCAATCACAGTATGAACAAATAATATTCGATTACTTTAGTTGGACTTAGTATTAATGAACGTTGATTCTTGCTTATAGGGAACGGACAAGATTGAGGCCATTGATTTGAGTAAAGGCAACACAGCAGGCTCTGGCAAAACAGCCAAGCAAGATGGCGACATTTACACAGCAAAACAATTCAAAAACTTGACAATTCTAAGATTCCTTTACATGAAAGGGGCACATCTCAGTGGAGATTTTGAGGACTCAATGGAGGACTTAAGATGGCTTCGATGGCCAAATTGTCCCATGAATTTTGAAGTAAATAATTTTCATGTAGAGCAATTAGCTGTTATCGAATTGCCATTTGGTGAGATAAATGAGAAATGGGAAGGATGGAGTTTTTTTCAAGGTAAGAACTAGATTTTTTTTTTCTCCTCCCCTTTTATGCTTTCTTTTGAATCGTAATCACTCTAGACTCATCCCTCGACAATCATTTTTATTTTTATTTTTTTACTAGATGGCAGAGAAGCTCCAATATCTGGACCTTTCAAGTTGTGAATCCTTGGAAAATACAGACTTCCTCTCAGCTTTTAAGAAGTTAGAGGTTCTCATCCTCAATGGGTGTAAGAGATTGAAGCAAATCGAAGCTTCAATTGGAGACATGGAGGCCCTCCTTCGCTTGGAGTTGTGCAGGTGTGTGAGCCTCACGGAGCTTCCAGCAGAAATGGGTAAATTAAAGGCACTAGAGCAACTCCTTCTACGAGGTACTCGATCCCTTTCTGCATTACCAGATAGCATAGGGTCTTTGGAGAACCTAGAGATTCTAGAGATTTCTGAAAGTGATATAAGAGAATTACCCAATAGTATTGGGAGGCTAAGAAAGCTCCGAGAGCTACATGCTTGCCATTGCATGAATTTGAATGGGGAAATGGCAGAAAGCATGTGTAATCTTTCTTCCCTACGACACCTTGATTTTCTTTGCTGCATCAGGCTCCAATCGCTGTCGGACCTTCCTTCTAGCTTAACAAATTTGGGCATCACCTGTCGAAACCGTAAATTGCCTTGGCTTTCCCACCTAACCCATCTCAAGGAACTACGAGTTTGGTCCTGCAATTCTCTCGAGTGCATCCAAGTGCTTCCATCAACGTGCTCCCAACCAACGGACATTGAAGAATCGAAATCACCACAATCCCTAAACACGCCTTTCAAATTGGAAATCTTAAAAGTCAGGGTCTGTTATTCTATCAAAACACTGGACGTTTCATAGTTTATCCATCTAATGATATTATACGTCGAAAAGTGCGATAATCTACTTGAAGTTCGAGGTCTTGACAAATCAATATATTTGGAAAGCTTGATTGTCACATGTTGCAATTCAATCGAACGGTTGGACCTTCGAAAGTTTGAGGATATGAAGAAATTGAATGTTGAAGGCTGCGACAAATTAGCTGAAATTCAAGACCTTGACAGGTCGGAGTATTTGGAAAGTTCAGATATCGAATTGTGCACTTCAACTGAAAGGCTAGGCCTTCCAAAATGCAGGAGGCTAAAGGAAGTAAACACTAGAGACTGCAAAAACTTAGCGAAAATTGAAGGCCTCGATAGGTTGGAGTATTTGGAAAGGTTAGATATCCACCGGTGCACTTTAATTGAAAGGCTAGATCTTCCAAAATTCGGGAGGCTGAAGGAATTAGATGCTGGAGAATGCGAAAAATTAGCCGAAATTCAAGGCCTCGATGGGTTGGAGTATTTGGAAAGGCTAGATATCGAAGGGTGCACTTTAATTGAAAGGCTAGACCTTCCAAAATCTGGGAGGCTGAAGGAATTAAAACTTAAAGGCTGCATAAACTTAGCCGAAATTCAAGGCCTTAATAGGTTGGAGTATTTGCAAATGCTACATATCCATTGGTGCACTTCGATGGAAAGTCTAGACCTTGTAAAATTCAGGAGGCTAAAGGAATTAAATGCTGAAGGCTGCGAAAACTTAGCCAAAATTCAAGGTCTCGATAGGTCGGAGTATTTGGAGAGGCTAGACATCACATGGTGCACTTCAATGGAAAGGCTAGACCTTCCAAAATCCGGGAGGCTAAATGAATTAAAAGTTAGAGGCTGCAAAAACTTAGTCGAAATTCAAGGTCTCGATAGGTCAGAGCATTTGGAAAGTCTAGATGTCACAGGATGTACTTCAATTGAAAGGCTAGACCTTCCAAAATCCGGGAGGCTGAATGAATTAACAGCTAGAGGCTGCAAAAACTTAGCCGAAATTCAAGGTCTCGATAGGTCAGAGCATTTGGAAAGTGTAAATATCACAGGGTGTACTTCAATTGAAAGGCTAGACCTTCCAAAATCCGGGAGGCTGAATGAATTTACAGTTGGAGGCTGCAAAAACTTAACCGAAATTCAAGGCCTTGATAGGTTGGAGTTTTTGGAAAGACTGGATATTTCTAAGTGCACTTCAATTGGAAGGCTAGACCTTCCAAAATCCGGAAGCTTGAAGATATTAAATGCTTATTCCTGCAAGAAATTAGCTGAAATTCAAAGCCTCGAGAGGTTGGAGTACTTGGAAATATTGGATATCTCTAGGTGCACTTCAATTGAAAGGTTGCTCCTTCCAAAATCTACGAGTCTGAAGAAATTAAAAGCTAGAGACTGCAAAAACTTGATTGAAATTCAAGGCCTTGATAGGTTGGAGTTTTTGGAAGAATTGAATATCATTGGATGCAAGTTGCTCAAAACAATTCCAGAATTATCTAGAATGCGGATTTATCGATATTATGAGATTACAGATGGCAAAACAAGAGCATTAGGATCAGACTATATGGATGACTCGGATGAGTGATATACTGAAATGATCCACATTTTCTAGTGAAAATACATAAAGCAGGTAATCGACCTATGCTCTTTCAAGATCTACTGCCCAATTTTCATTTGTATTTCCTGCTTGCAATATCTTTCAAGATTTATGATCTTGTCATTATTATTTCCTAGTTGACGATGTCACCATTATTTTCTTACTTTCAAGGAATCCAAGGGAGATGTTTTGCTTACCATGCCGGTAATGGAAATAGATAAAAAGGCTTTGTAAGCGCATCATTTGTCATTAATCTTGGGGGTAAGATCGTTCATCATATGTAGAAAAATGAGGATTCTTGACGTTTGATTGGTTCTAGAATGCTGGAAGTACTGAGTAAAATCTGATATATACAGGTATTGGATAACATGCTAAATGTCATTATGTGGTCGAGAAATGCTGAGTGAAGAACCTATATGGCCATCCTTCTAATGTGAGGTTTTAGTTGGCTCTGCACTCACCATGCAGTTCATGACTGCATATTTCTAAGGTACACTTAAGAGTGAATTTATGGTGCAAAACGAGCATGTTGATAGGGCATCATCTCTTAGGATGCATACACTACTAACTTGGGATAAAATTAGTCTAACCATTGAGTTTGAACATTTTATCTCGCAGAACTATCTGCATTAGCCGATTAAATTAATCATGTCTGTCTAAAAATGCTAAATGTAAGAACAAGCTCTTCTCCTGGTGGTGTGGCCGTGTGTGAACTAGCAAACAGGACAGAAGCAAAAGCATCGTGAATTATTTGGTTCAATCGAGAAAATTGCAATTCTAATTTTCTTCTAACTATGAATCCATGTTCATTTGTTTTGAATCCAGGATATACCCACTCATTTGGTTTGAATGCATGTTGATGTTTGTAGAATTGATAAAGCCATCTGTCATATACCTGAACTTTTGAGCCAAGCAAGACATTACTGGAATGTCTTTTGACATAATCAACTGTATTGTAAAATAATTCCTTATATTGTGCATAAGCTCTTGTTAGTTCATCTACTTGCTGAAAAGTTAAACATGGGAAGCATTTGCATAAGTTTCCTGGGGAAACTTTTCGGTATCCTATATGCCATTTGAAAACTATCTTGCATTAATTCTACTGCATGAGTAGAACATAGTGATAAGGAAAAGAATCATACTATGTCCCCCAAAAGCAAGCATCTTGAGTTGAATACACTGTGCTAATTTGATCAAAGCTTCTGTGGTTGATAATGTTATTTGCCCCATTAGTTGGATCCAAAGAGTTCAAAAAGATTATTGAGTTTGACAAACAGAGACCTGCAAACTTCTTAGTATTGTTATTAGTTCATTAATATTAGTTGCTGGATTGATTTCATCTGACTCACTGGCAGGCCACTGGTTGATGTGAGTGCTGAAATATCCAAGAGAGTTTTCGCGAGGCACTTCTAAAAGGAAACAAAATCATCAAAGGATGAGGTGCTTGATGTCTCTTAAACTCCTCCAAACTCTGACAATGCATCCTTGGAATGGTAAAGGGTGTTTGCATGTTGTCATCCTTCTGGGTATGCCAGTTAAAGTGTCCATGAAAAGAAAGAACTTGAATTGGAGGGGGTGTCATTTGTGCTAGATAGACTAGCTATGTCATATGTAGAAGTGCTTGATGCTCACATGGAGTTGGTAGGTTTAGGCCCTGTAGAATACCATTCTCAATGCTGCTAGGCATCTATATAGTTTTCCATAGATTTCTCATGCTGTTTCTCAAAATGTAACGCTTCTTTTGGCTCCTCTCCTTCCTCTTTCTTAATGATTGAGCATTCTCTGCTAGGAGATATTTAATATATACTAAATTGTAGAGTATAGGTTGGAAGTTTCTCACATCTTGTGAAGAGGGGCATTTTGTCACATCATTTTGATTAATTAAGTTTGTTGGTGAGGGTTTCACTTACTTGTTAATAGGATATCTCAAGCTATGCTGCATACTTGTATGACAATCTGGTTGAGAGGGATGGAGTAAGGAATTGAAGAAAGTGCAGAGAGTAGGAGTGTAGAGGTTGCGACATCCAAGTATCTTAAGTTCTTATATGACCTTATGGCTTGGTAATTCAAATTCATAAGAGCCTAGGATTAGCTACCTAGCCTTGGCAGTTCTTGCTAGCTATTTTCAGTGGAAAAATTTAGAGTGGATGCATTCTTTTTTCCAGAAACATCTGACTGCTTCACGCCTCATATTGTCTTCTGGATTTGGATAACATGTTGTTGAGTGCACTATACTACTTGAGCCAACCCTTGAATGGTTTCTGTTGAGATCCTAAGTTTTAGATACTAGTACACTTGTGATCCTTACCTGAAGTAAGCTTTGATGGATCCACTCCACCTTGAGGTTCCAAAGTGAGCAACAAGATTTTTTTTTAGATTGAGATAGTGGATTGGAGGCTGCCAAAAAGTATAGATTCTTGTCGCTTTGGATGACCTACTAGCCCAAAGAATCTCATATCAAATGACCGATATCCCTCTCAATTATCTTCTATTGTTATGACGTTTTGCCTCACTTTACAAATTTTAATTAACATTTCCTGTTTACTGTGCGTTCTCTATCTTCCCTCTTCTTCTATTAATTTTATTGTGAAGAATAAGTCTTTCTTTCTCAATCTGTCTGTTGCTTTTCTGGTTGTTTTTTATGAAGCCACTTATCTTTGCACATTCATTGTGTGTCGTCAATATTGACTTCTTAATTATTCTAATCTACTCCAGGTAAACGTTTAACATCATTATGCTAAGGTGTAAACGTTTGACATCATTATGCTAAGGTCCTGATGGCAAGGTTGCTGTCTTCGGACTTAAAGATAGTACAGTTTCACTGCATGATGTAGAAGTAAGTTTTCCATGCTATTATTGTAACGTTACCCTCATTACTTCTCAACCATAAATTCCTTCTGCAAGAATCCTTTATCATCATAATGTGTTCTTCTCTGATCTCTCTTGAGAAATATTTTGAATTGCTCAAAAGCTGCACGATGCAATGCAAACAACAAGCTTGCTGCATGAACATTTAGCTGCTAATAGAGATGGCAATCCATGTTTACTGGCCATGTTTGGCAATGTCAAGTTAATACGGACTATTAGATAGGTCAATATGAGCAGGATAAGCTTAACAAATCTTATTAGATCATTGAACATGGCCCATTTGTTAAATAGGTCGGCAAATGAGAAGAGATGAATAGCCTTAATGAATTATTTGTTTCACATGTCATACATAAGTAATAGATTCAATAGATATATACACTTTAGGACTTGAATCTAATTGATGTGCTGCATTCTCATGTTGGATAGGACTGATGTTGTCATTGATGATTGAAAATGCTTCAAATGTCAATGACAAATTTCTGCATAGCGTTTGCAGTGGTTGAGCTGATTGTGAGGATTTACACTCTAAGCGGATGGTGTCAATAGAAACCATCATCTATGACATGCTCATTTTCATCAAAATAATAGTTTATTTTGACTATTGAAACTCAAATATGTTCAGTTCAGTCAAATTAAAAGGTTGTGGTTTAGGTGACTTCTAAATGATAGAATTTGTATGTCCTTTAATTATACATAATACATAATGAATGTTATCTTCCAATCTGGCTTTCTTTAATTAACTATGGATATGTGGCGTGCTGCTTTTTATATGCTAGTGCTTGCAGTAAATATACATGCTGTGTTATAATAGTTTCTAACAAGGTATAAATATTAAGCAAAATGAGAAACTGTTATGAGGCTTGAAGTCCCATGCAGCAGCTGTGTTGTGTCTCAACCGGGAGGAAGATGCCCAAGTGAACAGAGTATGCATCTTTCAACTTAAAAGTTGATACGGCTTCTGAATCTTAATTCTTAATAGACAATATTTCATTCTTCATATCTTACGTGTTTTTTTCTAATGCTTTGTTTGCTGTTAAGTTTCAAACTAAAAATCTTATTTCACAGTCCAACAGCTTTAATATTTTCTACTCTGATATATCTTGTCAGGTTAGTAAGATGCCTTACCCTTATTATTGTCTTAGAGAAACAATGTAGAGAGTTAGAGAATTACTATAGTTTGGAGGATTTGGGGACACCGAATATTTGCGAAGGACACTTGTGAAGGAATTTCAACAGATGGAACACAGATATCAGCAAAAGAATTAGAAAGTTGAAACGTCATAGAATCTTGTTTGTATAGAAGTTCTTACTTGACTATGTTGTTTATGCTCTCTCATTTTAAATTCTTCACATTAATGCAATATCTAATTTTTCCATTCATAAATGTTCTTAAAAATGCTACCTCAGTGGGAAAAATATGAACAATGGGAAAAATCATTGCTGTTATCTGTTGTTTGAACTGATTGCTTTCCCCCCATCAAGTCTGGTCCTCATTGCTAATATGTGTATCAAATGTGAAATTCTAGATCTCTTTGTACGCATAACAGGAGCTTGAGTATGATTACCTGTCTCAAAATTGGTTTATGTAAACATTGAATCCTTTAATTAAAAGCTTTTGCTTTTGGTTTTACCTAACTTATAAAATATATCAGCTGAGATATTCATTTCTTGTTTGGCTGATTTAGGACGTCTTTTAATGGGGTTTGTCTGTAGATATTTCTATCCATATGCCTTTTACCATAAAGTTGTACCTATATTTTTCATTTCCTTGCCTGTGTGGCCAGAAACTTGAGACTACAATGAGAGTAGCAGAGAAAAAAAAGGAAACAATTGGTGTTAGGGGTCATCTTATGGAAGTTATCCTCAACAATGGTTTTTCACTTTTCCTCTATTGAATAATCTAGTTTCGTATTTGATCTCAGGTTTGATCACTTGATAATGTACATGGAAGCTTTAGTTGGGTGATCTTATCGAATTGGGCTCTCTGTTTAGCTTATTATCCTTGTGTTCTCTCATGTTTCCTGATTAGGAACTAATTTGATCATCACAATTTCAAGGAAACTGCCTAAATGCCTTTCTCTTCTATTCCGAAAAGGATACTTCGTAAGAATTAATTGCCGCTATTCCCTCTTACATCAGTTTCAGCATCCACCGGAAACATTCCCAATACACTGTCCCTTCTACTGGGCATATGCCTTTAATATGAAATTGACATATATTATCTAGAGATCCGCGTGTGCAAAGTAGAACTACTTTTTCACGCCAATCATTTCTCTGTATGGCTTTGTAGGATGACTTTGAATTTTCTTTGATACAACTTCTTGATCTTGATTCTTAACAGACAATATTTTATCTCCGTGTCTTACATGTTGTCTCAAATGCTCTGTTTGCAATTAAGTTTCAAACTTAGAATCTTATTTCACAGTCCAACAGCTAGTATGGGTTTATGGAAGATTTTCTAAATCACCAAAGGATCAGGAGCTCGATGTTTCTTGGACTTCTCCAACACTGACAATATATCCTTCGAATGGTAAAGGATGTTTGCATATTGTCATCCTACATTGCCCTGATTATATTTAACATAAGCTTTGCAGAGCTCAAGTTGCCCATTAACTTAATAGGTTTCTGAAATACTGAAAATTTAGCCAAATCATTTGATATAATGGCCAGTGAATCGGATGGTTGTATTTTAAGTTGGTATCATAGTTTGTATTTTAAGTTGGTATCATAGTTGATACCTGTATGGAGAGGTCTATTGGAGTCTTTATTCAAAGAGTGTTGTTTTTGATTCAGATGTGGATCATCATGCTAGAGGGAAGCAATTCGATGCTTGCCTGCCAAAGTTTGTGGGGTTGATAAGAGGTTCTTACTATGGGAAGCTGTTGTCAGAGTTGGCTTGGAACAGGTGTGTCCCCTGCAGTCGGATGTACTGAAGAGAGAGAGGGTCCTGTCTCCCAATGTCAAATTAACAGTGGACTGCTAGATAGGTCATTCTGACTCTCTCAGCACAGAAACTTAACAATTCTTCCTTTGTTAAATAGATCAACAAGGACATGAGATGAATAACCCTCTTAACTAATTAAAGTGAATTTTTCGTTCCAATCCAAACATGACCGACACAGCATGAATAACTTGCTAAAATACATCAATATGCATATAATGTCATATAATTTTTAAAAAGAATAGCTGTAAGCTTACAAAATCCTAGGTTTAGATGATATCTTGTATCTTATATATTCCCATTTAACTAATTAAAGTGAATGGCTCATTTTAATCCAAACATGACCGACACAGCATGAATAACTTGTACAATACATGCAATATGCATATAATGTCATATAATTTTTAAAAAGAATAGCTGCAAGCTTACAAAGTCCTAGGTTTAGATGATATCTTGTATCTTATATATACCTATTTAACTAATTAAAGTGAATGGTTCATTCCAATCCAAACATGACCGAGACAGCATGAATAACTTGTCCAATACGTACAATATGCATATCTTCGTCAATGTCATGTAATTTTTAAAAAGAATAGCTGTAAACTTACAAAGTCCTTGGTTTAGATGATATCTTGCATATTATATATACCCATTTAACTAATTAGATTGAATGGTTCATTCCTATCCAATGATGACTGAGACAGCATATAGAAGCAGTCATCCGTGGCATGCTCATTTTCATCAAATTAATAGTTTCTTTCTATTATTTGAAGTGACATATGTCCAGTTCAGTCATATTAGGAAGGAAATAGTTCAGGTGACTCCTAAATGATAGAATTTGTGTGTGCCTCAATTATGCTTGTGGGTGGAAAAGTTCGTAGATTACCAGTTATGTCATTAAGCCAGCTGTTTGGTCATGGGTACAATTGCTCAGAACTTGGCTGATGCTGCTGCCATAAAGTTTCTTTGCGATGCCTACCAATTTACTAATCATTATCCATTTCATGGATTATGTTTTGCTCTGAAGAGCTTATTTTTACATATGAATGTTATCTTACCAATCTAGCCGTCTTTATGGAACCATGGATATGCATTGTGCTGCTTTTCAATGCTGTTGCTTGCAGCAGTTAATTGTACTGTGGTATATTTATTTCTGACTCGGTATAATTATTAAGCAGAATGGAAACTGTTAAGAAGATTGAAGTCCCAGGTGGCAGTTCTGTGGTGTGTCTCAATTTGGAGGAGGATGCCCAAGTGAATAGAGTATGCATCTTTCAACTTAAAAAAATTCATCTGACTTCTTGATCTTGATTCTTAACAGACAATATTTCATTGTTCATACCTTTCATGTTCTATTTAATGCTTTGTTTGCAGTTAAGTAGTTATTTTAATCTGGAAGATATTTCTTTTCTCAAACTTAGAATTATTCAACAGCTTTAATATGGGTTTATGGAAGGTTTTTTGAAAACTTATGTTTGGTGTCAGCTGTGAGTTGTTAATTTACTGATCGTTGACTCCTTAACTTTAATCTCTTGTTATATTTATCTTCTTCTTCTTCTTCTTTTTTCCCCCCATTTGGAAAGATAATAATCCATTTTTTAGTAGGACACTTCTGGCAACTCTTTGACATTTGGATCGCACTACTCATTTCTTCCCTCCAGCTCCAAGAGTTCCTCGCATGCCTGGCCTAGCACCTGGAAACTGGTTTAACTGACGATGGTCAAGATTCATTTGTAGAGCTCTCAAATTCTTCCAAGCAATGTTTGAATATGCTTTGCAGTGGAGATAAAGATGGGGCTTTGTGCTTTAGTATATTTGGTGTCTTTCCAATCAGAAATGTTGTAAGCCTTCTGTCTGTTCAGATCAAACATTTAGCTATATATTCTATCAGATTCAGTCAATGACCACTTCTTTCCTTTCTTGCTTCCATAGAGCAGTCTTTTTTAATAAATGGATCTGATGGCAGAAATCAGTATTGCTTGAAAGTAATGGGCTGGTTAGTTAAATAACCTTACTAGGTTAAGTTATTCTAGTAAAGTTCTAGATTTCACTGCTGTTGGTCACTTCAGAGATGACACCTCCGACTTTGATATAGCACAATTATCCAAAGCTTTTGTTGTTTGCCCAGAGTGCTCCTTCTACCTATACTGCAGTTGAAGCACCTAAAAGTTTGGTGTTTTTCTGGGTTAGCCTGCTGTACAGACTTTCTGCTTTTGTTTTAGACTTTTGAGTTTCTGCTCTTTTTAGGGAGATTGAGAGAGCCTATACGACCGTCGGTTGCGGAAAGTGTTCCATGAGTTTGTATGCTTGTGTAGAGGTAGTTCTCTCTGTGGGTGTGCAGCTATTAGAAGATTTAGAATTTTAGGAACTCTTCTGAACTTTCCTGCACGTTTGGCTTTGGTACCGTTTCAACGTGAAAACATGATGAACTTCTCTCTACAAACATTTGATTAGTCTAGAAACGCGTGCTGGAGAATTGTTCTAGTCAATATCATTTTGGTTCCTATCAGTTGTCTCTTTAGTTTCATGGAGCAAGTCCTTATAATTCCTTGTTGGGACTCCCCTAAATGGACTCCCTTGGGCCCATTGCGTATCACCAGATCTATAAGTGGGGAATATGGTTTCCCAATTGGGAGGTTTTTTCAGAACTATGTACAGGTTTGTGAATTGTCAATGATGATTTGATCACACTGTCTTAACTACAGGTAATTTTCACTTTAAGATGAGATATTTTAGATGGAAAATTGAACATGATTGGTAGGAAATCATTTGTTATGAAAATTGATGTAGCTCATTTAGTTCAATGTTGAGTTTCTGGGTTGTCCTTTTTCTTTTTTTCTTTTATTGAAAAGATGCCAGTGGCACAACTACTAAGTTTCTTGCTCCATAAAAGTTCCAATAACCCAAAGATAATTCGGTGCAAGCATAGGAAACTGTCCAAACCATTGTTGTCCTCCGACTTCCTCCCTATTGAGCAGCTTTTAGCGAGACACTATGGTAAGATTGCATCTATGCTAGAACTAGCCGTGGCAAAGACTCGAGAGATTTTGATTGACGTTAATGACCATCTTCTTCAGTAAGGGTGCATCTCTTGGTAAAAGCAGCATTGGCATGGTGAGCTTACATTCGTGGCCGTGAGAAGAACGGGCTGTAAACCCAGCTATCTCCACGCTCTTGTCAAGCCAAGGACGTGAAGTTTTGCAGTGTGTGAAATTCCTCTGCATTGCAGATATGGGGAATGGGCAGATTAAACATGGCCTGCATATTTATTGGTAACAAGACTTAGTGATCCATCGAGAAGAATGATGAGGATAAAAAGAGACATGAATGACGCTCGCTGCTTGACTCTAGAGTGATCATGTACATTAAAATTTGATGTGCAATCATCACAAATTTGGGGAAAAAAGATAGGCGCATGGAAAGGGGCTGGATTTTGGGCGGTGATGGCAAATGACTCAATCTGGCCGAGTGCCCGGAGGTTAGTTGGTGATGGCAAATGGCCTGGCCACGTTTGAGCTTGCCCCGTCATCTCGACATGTTAAGCATGTGTGGATGTTCGCTCTTGTGAGATGTTGATCTGAATAATTCATTAGCTATATATATATATATATATATATATATATATTAGTTCAAAAGTGAATGGGGATGATCACATTGCTTTCTTCCAAATTACAATTTCAACAATTAGATCCACCACCACATTTGCATCGATGTGATGTCCCACGAGTCCTCCCATGAGGCCACTTTGTTTTGTTGGGGTGTGCGACGAGATGACTATTGAACACATGGACCTAAATTAAACAATACCGTTTCTTAAACCAACCTGAACACATCATATCATACATGACATTATTTATAGATTACGTTGAGGCTTCTTTTGTTTCGCAAAAAGATGAATGTTGGAAAATACCTTCTTAAAAATGATCACTCGTATTGTTTGAAATAATCGACCAAAGAAATACATCTCCATTATCTAGCATGATGGAAATCTTTTTGAACGCATCATATCATACATGGCATTATTTATAGATTACGTTGAGGCTTCTTTTGTTTCACAAAAAGATGAATGTTGGAAAATACCTTCTTAAAAATGATCACTCGTATTGTTTGAAATAATCGACCAAAGAAATACATCTCCATTATCTAGCACGATGGAAATCTTTTTGAACACATCATATCATACATGACATTATTTATAGATTACGTTGAGACTTCTTTTGTTTCACAAAAAGATGAATGTTGAAAAATACCTTTTTAAAAATGATCGCTTGTATTGTTTGAAATAATCGACCAAAGAAATACATCTCCATTATCCAGCACGATGGAAATCTTTTTGCATTCGTTTATTTTTGTAATTGTATGGGTGATTATTTTTTGAAAAACATTTTTCAAATCATTCGCTTTCCACGAAGGATTTTGGCTGGCAACTCAATGCAAGTCACTCTTCCGAAATTGATCTTAGCTTTTTCTTTTCGATTGGAAATTGAGTGTGATAGACATGTATCCCACTCGCTGGTAGCGCACAAGTGTACATGCGGGCTATGTGTAGTCCAAAGATCAAAACATGAATCGGCGGACCACTTGATTTGCGCTTAACTTATACATTTTCCTCTCTTTTTTTCTAATCAACCATGACGCACGCTAGCCTGCATGAGTGCATCATTTTTGTTTATTGCAGCAGAACCCATCTAATCAAAATTATCGTTCGCAACCCAAAAAAAAAAATTGTAAAAAGTAATAGGATTTCGTTGGAGAAATGCCTAAAAATTTATTAAGTGACTATGCCAAGAAAATTTATGATTTTTTTCAATTGGCTTCTTTTCTCATTCATTTTTTCATCTTCTTTCTTCTTCGTTTTTTGCGTTGTTGCGCTGTTCCGTTTGGAGTTTGTTTTTTTTTTCTTTTCTTCATTTAGAGAATTTTTGGGATTTTATTTCTGGATAATTTGTAAAGCAATTAACAAAAGATCATATCAGGCATAAGCAATGCCAAAAAAGGAACTCCATGATTACATAATACCGTAACAATTTCAAAAAACAAACTATTGTGTGGTTTCGGGAGATTATTGACCATCCATCCAACCAATCTTTGCCATATCAAGCATTACAAACTTTCTTCCACCAGAACAACGAAGATTATAACAAAGTCCGGTATTTTTCGAAACTAGTCGGTAAATGATCACACATGTTCTAAAGAACTCACGACTCATTTGACCTGACAAAATGGAAGATATGAAATAGAGAAATTGAACAGAAAAATAAAATGAATCGATAGGGGAGTAGAGTCAAACAAGGGTTTCTTTGTTTCGTATCTGGTCATTGACTGTGAATATTAACCTATTAATTAAGAATATTCTTTACCAAAAGAAAAAAAATCAAAAGATTCATATTCCAATGTGAAACACGGACTTAAAATAAGTAAAAGAGAGGGAAAAAGAAAAGGATATTTCAATTTTCAAAAACAAAAGGTAAAGAAAAAGAAAAAGATCCGCCCCTGTCCCCTTCCTCCGACGATCAAACTGAGCGTAACAGCTCTGTACTAGCTTGTTGGAAATTAATCCGGAGAAAACACAAATTGTTTGTTGTAATTAGAACATCAATGTAAAGCAAACGATAACAACTATATAATATTCTTTTTTTTTTTTTTTTTTTTTTATGTAAACTTACAAATTTTGGAGAAGAATAAAATAAGATATCATTGGAAAAATAACATAAAATTAGAGGTGAGGTACGGATAACCGAATCTCCTTAAGGCGATTAGTTCCTGCCAATGGTGCTCCGCAGATTCACAGACTATGCCTCCTAAGATACAACACCTCGAACCTGTTTGGATTAACACTATGCAAACAGAACTCTGTCGAACCATTCAATTGAACCAGCACACCTAGAAAATATGGAAGAGTAGAAAAGCATATCAAACCTCTTTTGGAATCAAGTCGGGAAAACCAAAAACCCGTAAATGAAGCTCTATGCTTCCATCTATTTATAGAGATTTTTTTAGTTCATGTACAGAAGAGATACATGAATTAAATAGACGCATGTATCCACGAAATTCATGAATCAAGAGATACGTGAATCCAAGAGATTCGTGAATCCAAAGATACATGAATACAAGAGATTCATGAACTCAATAAATTCATGAACTCAATAGATACGTGAATAGGAAAATATAGGAAATTCATGAATCCAAAATAGATACGTAAATAGAAAAGACGTATCTTAATTTATTGGCTTTCGTTGATTAATTAACCATAATTATAACCATAATTACAATAATCCCCCACATAATTGATCAACAAAACATTTTTGACTCGAAGGAATCTGAGCATGCCTGTTGAAACACACCACATCAAGATAGGTAGCTTTCACTTTGAACCTTCTTTAGTGAAAGCCTATCGGACTTACTTAACTAGTCGATGGACTAAGCCTTGAATCGCCAATTGTTTGTGTAAGCCTATACAATAAACCTCACACGGAGTATTTCCAATTCAAGATTGGTTCTCGGTTGTGTTCATTCTTTCGGCCCTGAACCTCTCGGGATTCATGCGTGCTTTAGAAAATCTAGCCTTTAAAGATTTTCATAGAGTCGACCAGCTCCATGCATATAGGTGCATTCCTATTAAAAATATCCTACCATATCTTACTTGGATATTATATTTCAAGTTATAGGAATCATTAAACGCATAGCGTACCCTTAATAACGCTGTAGGAAAGCACTGTTGCATCATAGGAATGGGAGACAGTGCTTACACTAGAGTTTCCAAAATTTGCGTTGTCCAATTGAACCTAGACCATGGGATCTCCAATCGCATAGGTTAGGTTTCCACCCTGGAATCTCTTTATTAGGTTAAGGCTCTTAGACCCATTCCCCTCGATGTGCAGTTTATCTGCTCTCTTGACAAACCTTTTGTCAGTGGATCCGCGATATTTTCCTTTGACTTTACAAAGTCTAAAGAAATGATACCATTTGAGAGCAACTGCCTTACGGTATTGTGTCTACGAAGAATGTGTCTAGACTTACCGTTATAAATCACATTATGCACCCTTGCAATTGCCGCTTGATTGTCACAGTGTATGCAAATTGCAGGCATAGGTTTTGGCCACATTGGAACATTTTTTAAAAAATGTCGAAGCCATTCTGTTTCTTCAGCAGCTTTATCCAAAGCAACAAACTCTGATTCCATTGTAGAGCACGTTATTAGAGTTTGTTTAGAGGATTTCCATGACACTGCAGCACCTCCTAGCGTGAATACATATCCATTAGTCGATTTCGATTCATCAGAATCTGAAATCCAGTTGGCATCACAATAACCTTCCAAAACAGCTGGATATTTGTCATATTGTAGAACATAGTCTTTTGTCCTTTTCAAATATCTTAATACTCTCATCACAGCATTCCAGTGCCTAGGTTACTGGTATATCTACTCAGTTTGCTTACTGAGTACGCAATATCAAATCTAGTGCAATTCATGATATACATGATGCTGCCGATTACTTGAGAGTATTCCAGCTGTTTGACACTATTTCCAATGTTCTTTCTTAAAGTTAGGTGTGGAAGAAAATGATTGTTTGCATCTTTAATGCCGAATCCTTTAAATCTCTCAAATACATTTTCAATGTAATGAGATTGCGTTAAACCTAAGCCATCAGAATTCCTTAGAATTTTGATGCCGAGTATAACATCCGCTACACCTAAATCTTTCATCTCAAAATTCTTATTGACAATGTTCTTGGTGATTTTGATGACCTCAATGTTATCTCCAAGAATTAGTAAGTCATCGACATATAGACAAATAAGTACATATCCAACTGTAGTGGATTTAGTGTACACACATTTGTCACACTCATTGATTCTATACCCATTTTGAATCATTACCCGGTCAAATTTCACATGCCATTGCTTAGAAGCTTGTTTAAGTCCATACAATGATTTGATAAGTCTACACACTTTGTGTTCTTGTCCTTTGACCTTGAACCCTTCAAGTTGTTCCATATAAATCTCCTCGTCGAGATTATCATTTAAGAATGCAGTTTTCACATATATTTGATGTATCTGCAAATTGTATAGCGAAGCTATAGCAATCAACATCCTTACAGATGTTATTCTTGTGACAGGTGAATAAGTATCAAAGTAGTTAAGACCCTCTTTTTGTCTAAACCCTTTGGCTACAAGCCGAGCTTTGTACTTATCAATGGAACCATCAGCTTTTAGTTTTTTCTTGAAAATCTATTTACATCCAATTGGTTTATTTCCAGGTGGAAGATCAATCAATTCCCAAGTATGGTTACTTAGGATAGAATGGATTTCATTGTCAACAGCTTCTTTCCAGAAAGGAGCATATGGAGATGATATTGCCTCTTTATATGTTTATGGCTCACCTTCTAACATGTATGTTAGAAAATTAGGTCCAAAAGATTTTTTGATTCGAGACCTTTTACTCCTTCGAAGTTCGGCTTCTTTGGTCACAACTTCATCATTCTTAGATTCTGATTCTCTAAGCCTTTTCTAAGAAAGTTCTCATTGATTTCTTTTTGCAGGATATATATCCTCAAAAAATTCAGCATCCCTTGATTCTAGGATTGTATTGACATGAATTTCCGCATTTTCAGATTTATGAACCAAAAATCTATATGCGTTACTATTTTGAGCATAACCGATGAATATGCAATCCACCGTTTTAGGTCCCAACCAAGTTTGTTTAGGAGGAGGAATCGCCACCTTGACCAAGCACCCCCACACTTTTAGAAAATTGTAGGATGGCAACTTTCCATTCCATAACTCGTATGGAGTTTTACCTGTCTTCTTGTAGGGTATTTTATTAAAAATATAATTTGCAGTTAAAATTGCCTTCCCCCACAAGTTCTGAGGTAAACCTGAACTTAAAAGTATGGCGTTAGCCATCTCCTTTAGTGTCCTGTTCAATTGTTCAGCAACTCCATTTTGTTGTGAAGTATAAGGTGTAGTTGTTTGGAGAATTATTCCAAAACTAGCATAAAACTCTGTGAAATTGATTGAACTGTATTCTCCTCCTCTATCAGACCTAAATACTTCGATTCGTTTATCAAGTTGGTTTTCAACTTCATTTTTATACTTGACAAACATGCTCATAGTCTCATCTTTGCTAGTTTGTAAATAAACATAGCAAAATCTAGTATAATCATCCACAAATGTGATGAAGTACTTTTTTCCACCTCTACTTTCTACAAACTTTAAATCACATAGATCACTATGGATTAATTGTACATGTTTACTTGTTCTTTTAACGGATTTGAAAGATTTCTTAGCAAATTTGGCCTCAACACAAGTCTCACACTTGTAATGGGCATCCAACTCAAATCTTGGAATTAACCCCAAGTTTGCTATTCTCTTCATTGTATCATAATTTATATGTCCTAATCTACCATGCCATAGATAATGAGACACAATAGTGTAAACTAAAGACTTTTCTTTATTAATAGTCTTTGGGTACACATAATTCGAGTTTACATCAATGACAGCCACATTGGCTTTAAACAGGTCATTACACAAGTACCATTTTCCCACACACATCCCTCCTTTCGAAAGTCCAAACTTGTTAGATTCAAATACAATTTTGAAACTCTTCTTGACAAGTGTGGGGTCAGAAATTAGATTTTTCCGAATCTTTGGTACATGCAGCACATTCAGCAGGACAACCTCCTTGCCAGATGTAAACTTCATGATCATCTTTTCTCTTCTAGTAATCTCTGTTGATACAAAGTAAGCCATATAAAGCGTCTCATATTCTTCAGCCTTCTCATAAGATGAGAACATGTATTTATCTGCACATATGTGATTTGTGGCACCTTTTTCTAGCCACCAGCCATTAGTGTTCGATACCAAAGATGCTTCAGACATCACCACAGTAGACAATCTCTCATTAGCTGTAACTGGAGGTGTTGCCATCACAGTAGGCAAAGTTTATTGAACTATCCCTCCAGAAATGGAGCCAAAAGCCATTTGGCTTGTACTATTCTAAAAAACAATCCCGAGCATAACAGTCAAATGACTTGTACCCACACCACCAAAATTGGTGTTGGCCCAAGGGCCCGTAGCATTGGCTACTACAAATTCAGACCCTGAGGGTTGAACATCTTCCATAGCAATGGTTGAATCGACCATAGGAACGTCGCCTGATACATTATGGACATTGAATGACACTTGATTATTTTCAGCCATCTCAATAATATGACAAAAACAACAAACAGTGAGTGAAATAATCGCCTTAAGATTGTTGGAAATTAATTCGGAGAAAACACAAATTGTACGTTGTAATTAGAACATCAATGTAAAGAAGACGATAACAACTATATAATATTCTTCTTTTATGTAAACTTAAAAATCTTGGAGAAGAATAAAATAAGATATCATTGGAAAAATAACATAAAATTAGAGGTGAGGTACGGATAACCGAATCTCCTTAAAGCGATTAGTTCCTACCAATGGTGCTCCGTAGATTCACGAACTATGCCTCCCAAGATAAAACACCTCGAACCTGTTTGGATTAACACTATGCAAACAGAACTTTGTCGAACCGTTCAATTGAACCGGCACACCTAGAAAAGATGGAAGAGTAGAAAAGCATATCAAACCTCTTTCGGAATCAAGTCAGGAAAACCAAAAACCCGTAAATGAAGCTCTATGCTTCCATATATTTATAGACATTTTTTTAGTTCATGTACAGAAGAGATACATGAATTAAATAGACGCATGTAACGAAATTCATGAATCAAGAGATACGTGAATCCAAAGATACATGAATTCAAGAGATTCATGAACTCAATAAATTCATGAACTCAATAGATACGTGAATAGGAAACTATAGGAAATTCATGAATCCAAAATAGATACGTAAATAGAAAAGACGTATCTTAATTTATTGGCTTTCATTGATCCATTAACCATAATTATAACCATAATTACAACATAGCTTTGTTCCAACAGCGCGTGCTTCCGTTTCAGCTTCAAGTTCCATGGACCGCTTTGGCTTCTCAGGTTCGGCTCCCTTTTGGACCTTCTTTCCACGACCTCCCAATGGGCGGCGGCAATTCGATTGTTTTTCGATTCGATTTTGTGAGGTTGTTGCTTGATTTCCTACGATTGGTAGGTGAGGATGACGGAGTGGAATCTGGAGGAGGATTTGTTCCCGATTGTTTAAGGCCTATAGTTTCCGTCTTCATAGAAACTGTTTTCGATTTTTTTTTTTTTTTGACAAAATGTTTGTTAAGTGAAAATGATATATGTCATTAGGGATGAAAATTGTGAGAATATGCTTGGGTTACGTCACATTCCAAAAACAGCCTTAGTTATTCTAAATCTCCATGTTTGCATTTGGAATGAGAATACTAAAAAGTCATCTTTAGTTTGTGATTTTGATTATGAGGATAGTTTTCCTTTTTATTCATCAGTTGCTTTCGTAGTGTTACTAAACACATTTTCTAGCTTGTTTTAATTCTTAAATTGAAATTAGAACGGACTTTTGAGAAATCCTTGTCAGTTGAATGCCTCCCTAGATTATCAATCTATTCCTGTTTGCAGAAAAAATGAACTTCATTAAGTTGCTCAACAGGCTTTGGACATTGAAGATTTACTTCATGTCATCCCGACATCATTATTAGTCATGTATAAGTAGTGTGCTGATGCCATTAACATATTTCATGAGGAAGTTTGATCTACTGCAAAACCTTGTTAGTGACTGTGGCAAGTGGTACTGTTAATATAGAGCAGTAGATGGCGTTTCATTGTTCTTCATTTAACTATTTTCGTTTGCTTATCTAGGTCTTGACTCTTCTCCTCAGGAGGAATTTTTTAATCTTCTCAATGGTACTAGTACTAGTCCTGCAGTCCATCAGTTTTCTCTGGGTGAAGTGGTATGGCTGATTTTTTAAGCTCCGATGATGTTGTAGGACTATGGCTTTTTTGGTTGGCTTTAATAATCTTAGTCTACTAGATTGTTCAGTGATAGGGTATGAAGCATGTACCAAAAGTTGTTTGTGGTGCTGAAAAAGAACTTCAGCTGGTTGTCCTCAATCATTTGTAGGTGCAATTTATTACTTTTGCATTTGGTCTTTTTCCCAAATAATTAAGTTTCACGCATCTCAAAGAATAGTCTTGGTAATGATTAGATAGAGATAGGAATTTGTTACTATAAGTTATGCTTTGCACATCTTGAGACACGCCATATTTTTCAGAAAATCTTGATGTTGATTATTCATATGAACATATCGTATGCAATGATATGAATTACCAACATTAAGTGGCTAGAAAGGGTGAACTAAAATCTGATTTGAGTCTGATTCAATAAGTTGGCAATCTCTCCTATAAGCGCATAACAGAAATTGTAGGTCATTAATCATTGGTTTGAACTTGAACTTGATCTAAGTTTGAGCTTCAAGTGTACAGTATATGGAGATTTGGATATGGAATGCTTACACATTCACATTAATTAGCAGGTGTAGAGATATGTTCTCAACTTAAAAGGAAAGAGCTTATTTCCTGCTTCGATCTAAGCATTTATCACCTCATAATAGCGAGAGTCTTTGTACCAAAGAATCATATTCAACTCTTTCTACCTATTGATATTACTATTAAAGCCTAGGGGAGGTTAGACTTATTTATATTACCAGATTCCGCTCATTGAACTCAATGTAGTAAGTGAAACTCTTTTTTTCTGTGTTATGTTTGCAGTCAGCAAGCTAAGGATGAGAATGAAAACTCAGATATTTGAAGAAAATGAGCAGAAAACTAACTATTAGGTGCTCGAATGACAATGAATTGAGCCTACATGGATCTAATTTGTGATGTTTAACCACAGTTATGAGAGCCTCTATTTGCAATCATTTGTTTAGTACTTAGATGTGAGGATTGATTATTTTATATCATTATTTTTTATCATACCTGTAGATCGTGATTTTTGTTATACCACCTCTTTTTGGCAAAATAATGCCGAGGATGTTAAGTCCTAGTATTAAAATTGGTTTTACTATGTCAAATGCCTGATAGATTCGTATTAGGTGTTTGTGACCTACTTACGCATTATACTTGCAGTTTTCCTCTTCAAATCAGTTTTGTATACTACTCATAGTTACTAATATTGCTCCTTTTTAGGTAGTGTGCCGGTAGCTCGTTGGATCCAAAGTTCCTCTTGAACTTTTTCGATATTGACTTTCAGTAGTAGCGGCACCCTTTTGTCATGATAATGTTACTCGCAAAAGGAATTACAACTGAGTTAATAGAGTGTTTTTGCCCACGTGGATGATGATTATGCTGATTAGCACAAAATCATATGTGAGATGTTGATATTGGTAATTGAAACTATATGGTTAGATAACATGTGTTGGAATAAAGGGTAATTGGAACAACTTAAAATCCTTAGAAAAGTGCTAAGTTTCTTTTTATAGATTATATAGTTCACTTGTAGGGCACCAAGGGGGTGCAACCCACATAGAAAAGGAGCCCAAAAAACTAAAGCCATATGCAAAACAAATCCCAAAACCAAAAGGGAGCTCAAATACTAGATAGATCATTGACTAATCAACCAAGGCATTTACATCCATATGCAAATTTGCACTATGCCAAAAGTGTGTGACTTTAAGCCAAATTTCAATCAAATAGAATAGAAGATTTCTTTCCATCAGAAGCTCTCTTGTTCCGCTCCTTCCAAATCAACCAAAAGAAACAGGGGAATTGAGTTAATCCTACTTGTTGTGCTATAAACAAATGCCCTGCCATGCCCAAAGTTCTTGCTCAATAAAACCTTTGATAACCCAAGATAACATGGTGCTAGCATAGGAGTCCAAGAACAATGAAGGAGGAGATGCTGCGTGGACTCTACCTCCTTTTGCTGAGGAAACATCTGTTAACTGGTATTTTGTCTCATTTCTAAAGTAAGGATTTGTTCCCAGGTTGCTGAACAAGCAAAAAGAAAACTCTAATTGGAATTCTCACTTTCCAAATCGATTCCTAAGAGAAATCTCTTCTACCACGAATCTCCCCATCAAGCAGCTTGTAGTAAGACTTTACAAGAAGGGTTCCACCTCTTTAATTGTTCCACACCAAAGTATCCTTAAAAGCAACAGAAATCTTTGAATTATGCAAAATGTAGAAGAAGGTAGGCAAAAGCTTCGAACTCCTAATCTTGGGCTTGGCTCAGGAACTCAATATTCCAAATGATTATTTCATTGTTTAAATGATAACAATCTGCTACCAAAGCTTCCCTGTTCTTTGACATTTCATCCAAAGGCTTACTCATACAACACCAATAAGTGAGAATCAAATACCATTGCTTGGGAGTGTAAGTTTTGTAGTAAATGTGCACAAAATTGCAATAAGATTCTTACAATTGAGAATCTCGGGGAATGGAATTTGATTTTTCATAGAATAGTATTGTGTGTGAAAGCATTTGAGGGAAAATATTGATCATCTCTTTCTTCTTTCTGACTTTGCTCCCAAGCTTTTACAATGGAATACTGACAATAACATGTTGTTTTGTTGATATCATCATGCTTTTGAAGGAGCAAAAAAGAGAAATTGCACATCTTTTTTGTATCTTTGCTTCCCATGCCTTGCATAACCTAGGGTTTCCACCTTTTCAATTTTCACATGCTACCCCGAAGGAATGCAATCTTACTTGTTTCAAAATGAAAAAATTATATTATGACTGATAAAATCTATAGCAAGATCAAAATATTGGTAGGATCCTATGGAATTCTTGAGCCTGGCATGCTTGTAGTATTTGCCTTAGGGATTGATAAAATTTTTGTTCCTAAGAATAAAAATCTATATTTTTGTTCCTGAAAATAGATTTAGATTACAATTAAGAAGTAGAAAAAAATTGCTTCTTATTCCCGAAAACAATTCTTAGAATCAGTTCTTATTTGTTTTTTCTTTTCTCCACTTTTCTTCTCTTTTCTCTTCTTCTCTTTCCCTTTCTTCTTTTTCCTTTTGACCGGTCATTGGCCTCGGCTATGGTTGGCGACCTCGCCGGATCGTCGTTGGCCCCCAACAACACTAAGCCATAACGAGGCTCGTCGGCTAGAGCCTCGCCGAGCCACTGCTAGGCGATTGAGCCTCACACAACCACATTGAGCCTTGGCCTCGCTAGGCTAGGGTGAGGTCGACCTTGCATGGCATGGGCGAGGCTCAATCTCGCCTAGATCTGGCGAGGCCAAGGCTTGCCTGGGCTAGGCGAGCCTCCGGCGATCAACTACAGAGAAGGAGGAAGAAGAAGAGAAAAGGCAAAGGAAAAAAGAGAAAAAAATAAGAAAAATATAATGAAAGTATGAAAAAATTAAAAGAAACAAAAGAATTTAAGATTTCTATTAAACACATTTTTATTTCGGGAATAGAAATTTTAGACGGTTATCAAACACGTTCTTTTTGCTTAGAAATTATTTTTGAGAATAAAATTAGATAAAAATCATTTCTACATAAAAATTATTCCCGAAGATAGAATCGTTATTAAATGTGTCCTTAAATTCTCATTTCATTTCTAGTAAATAATATAGAGGAACAACTTAAATGAGCTTCAAAATAAAGAACATCCAAAAGAGATTGTGGGGGACTTGAAACCTAGAAGTTGGGCTTTAACAATCCAAGCTGCGATTTTATTTAGGTCTCCCAGTCCATGGGTGAAGCATAAAAGAGGCAGTGAAGATGGCACGGCCCGGCCTTCTTTCACAATCTCGTTGACTTCCCAAGGGGCAGGGTCTAACCCCAAAACCATCCGAACTGCTGTGAGGCAGTCAGATTCTATAGTAGATACGCGTGCCCCTCTTTTCTTTTTCCCACTTCGCGGCAAACTCCAGAGCCTCACAAATTGCCAGGGTTTCCGCGTGGAAAGCTGATTGGAGTTTCACCGCTCGAGCGAAGCCACCAGGCAGAACACCGTGGGCGTCCCTGCATACTCCAGCCACAGATCCGTCGTTTGTTCCAGCTTTGAAAGCTCCGTCAACGTTTATCTTCACCCATCCCAGATCCGGCGGTTTCCATTTCAGAGATATGTCTTTTGCTGTGCTGGTGTCTCGCTTCTGTAGTGGGATCTGATCTTTGAAGTTTTCCTTCACCGCAAGCATGTCGGCTACAACTCCCTGCGGATCTGGCGTTTTTGCTCGAAATACAGCGTCATTCCTCTCTTTCCAGATGAACCAGAGAGCTTCACTCACTATTTCGGGTTCGGGGGCTTGAGGAAGGTTGCTTTCATACTTCATAAACCACCGATCCATGCTTGTTAGTTCTGTACTTCGTATTTGTACCTGTAGTCGTTGATCCGACCATATTCCTTTTGTCCAGTGGCAGAGCAGGAACAAGTGTTCTGCTGTTTCTGGAGTCACTTTACATAGGGAGCACATCGGCTTAGGTAAGACTCTCCTCTTGGCTAAATTTTCTCTGGTGGGTAGGGCATTTTGACAAAGGTTCACATGAACACCCTGATTTTGGGGAGGGTTCGTAAATTCTAGATTTTGCTCCATAATGCTTTGGATTTTTGGTATGAGGATAACACTCCACAATTTCAATTAGTGACATTTTAGTATGGATTGTTGGTATATAAATAGCATTGCTAATTCTTTTAGCTTGCATTGTTACAAGTGGATATTGGGATAAGTTTCTTCTTATTGTAAAATGAAGTAATTATAAAATCGATCACCCCTAATTTACGATACCAAATTAGCAATTCTCTTTTATTTTTGGTTTTTTTTTTTCAATTGTTGTGTATCGAAACTTGCTTACGTGTTATCTTCTCCCTGGGTAGGATTGCCTTGGATTCTCCTGTGCATTGAAACTTCCACCACATGAAGGCAATGCTTGAATATTTGGTGCGTGCCAACTAGTTGGATTAGATAAATCAAACCAATAAAGAAATATATGTATGATAAAGAAAAGAAAAAGCAAAAAGGCATTTAGATTTATTTATGAGATTTGAAGGAGAAATTAAGGTTTGACCAATAAAATAAAAGGGAAAATTAAGGTAGAATGAGAACCAAAAAGACATTCTTCTCATTGTGCTCGGGTACAACATAAATAAATAAATAAATATATATAGCAATTTGATAATATTTATTATCATCGACACATGTAAACAACATAGTTCTTTTTAGGATACGTGATTGTTATAATACAATATTTTAGTATTAAAATGAAGTTTATCGGTTTGATAGTATAATATTTACAAGGCTCAAATTAAGAAGGGTAAATTCCATATGGGATTATGACCCAAAAAAATTCCAAAGTGGGATCAAGAGCTGAAATATAATTAACAAAAATACCTTCTCTTATGGAAAATAAATGAACAAAAGAAAAGGACAGTTCAATGGTGCAAGCAGGGGACTCTTCACTGTCCTGACTCTTTGATATTTTCATCTATTCCGAGCACTTGCTTGGAAAATATTGGACCGGACGAATCTCCATCCTCTCTCTCTCTCCTCCAAAACGCCCCCCCAACCCCCCCCCCCCCCCCAAATTTCATCTTCTTCCGCAAATCCATGTCGCACTCTCGTCATAAGTCTCTCTACACTTTTCATCTTCCGAACAAATCCACCGCTTCATATGTATTGAAATTTTAATAGACCACAATAGAAGAGACAAGAAGGCATTTCCTGTTCTCTAAGGGGTATTCTGGTTTTTTTCTCTGTTAGGGCTTGAAAGTTGAACTCAATGGTAGAGTCAGAGGCCGAAATGCATCGTCGCATTAAGAAGAGGAAAACTAATGCGAGTGCAAATGCAGAGGATGTTGATACTGGTACATCTGGTTCGATGGCTGTGCTGACAGAAACTAATTTCGTTGGATCTGATTCGTCTCCGACAGAAAATAACAATAATGCATCGACTGGAAACTGCTATGAGGTGTTCTTGAGCTTCAGAGGCCTAGATACTCGACATGGCTTCACCGATCACCTTTACCATGGGCTCCTAAGAGCTGGAATTCACACTTTCAAAGATGATGACGAGCTTTGCCAAGGCGAGGACATCAGGCCAGAGCTTATGGCAGCCATCACAAATAGTAAGATCTTGATCCCGATTTTCTCTCTGAATTATGGTACAAGCAGTTGGTGCCTGGATGAACTGGTTCAAATAATGGAGCACAAGAATAATAATGGGCAGATAGTTTTGCCTATATTCTACAAAGTGAAACCAGCTGAAGTGCGATATCAAACCGGGAGATTTGGAGAGGCATTTCATGAGCGTGAGAGTCGTTGGCGTGAGAGGTCTTCTTTTGACCCAACGACTTTGGACAAATGGAAGCAAGCACTCCTTGAAGTCAGCAACTTGAAAGGATACAAAGCCGATGGGTAAAATTTCTCACCAAGGCATTCTCTACTTTCTTTTAATATGTGCGGGTGTTTACTAGTTGTTCTGATTCTCACCTGCTTCATTTTCGTTCTATATATATAAACATAAAGATCATGTTGGTAGTAAGATCCTGCATGAGTTCGATAAATTATTCTTTTTCTTTTTTTTAGTGTTTTGCTTTAATGATATTGACAGATCTACTTATAAATTTTGTTAGGATGATCCCATTCACTTGAATGATAAGATTTTTTTATTGAGTTTTTACTCTTGTAGCCAAAGATTTTGCAACATTGCGCCATTTTTTTTTCATGTTTACAGTGTACATCACATTAGTCATGGTCACAAGCTTTTGTAATAACATATTTATTTGAGATTAATGGTACAACTTATTGGTGATTTTTATTTAGAGCTTGTAACATGATATACCGTGTATAGTGATTGTCAAAGCCATAATTCTTTATCTTCCCAAGTTACATTTATTAGATCATTAATATTGTTGACTGGTTGCTATTGAAATTATTTTACAAAGAAATGTTTCATTAGTTATATATGATGATGAAAAATATATAAAAAAAGGGAAAAAAGGGTTATTTCTATTATATATTTATTTGAATAATTTTCAATGCATTTTCTATCTTCAGCAAGTATTTTCTATCTCATATACCTAAATATATTGAATCAATGTTCTTATTTTGGGAAAAAACTATTCTTCTACTTAGATCAATTAAAATCAAAGAACATAGTTACTCCAAAGGAAAATAAAGTACTAGAACTTATCATCCCTAGAGGCAATGAAAATTGTAAGAACACCAATCTATAATGATACACAAGTACAAACTTGCGATCGTGTAGAATTGTGCAAACAAGGAGAAATCCCCCCAATTGCATTCAAGTTATTCACAATATCACAATCTGAACGAGGAGAAATTCCCCTGATTGCATTCAAGTTGTTCACAATATCACAATCTGAACGACTTTTTGGATTGTTATTACAGGAGTTGAAATTGTCTTGCACCAAAAGTTATGACTTGTTTATTGATTAATTGTTGACTCTCATACTGGGTTGGCTTATTGGATTTTTTATTATTCAAAGGCTCTAGAAAGTTTTCAAAGTTACATCCACGTCATCCCTAATATCTTTAACAAACAACAAGTCTAAAATTTGGTTCAAATCCATAACATCTACAATATTCAAGGTTCATAAGTGATGCCCTTGAGTTTCTTCTAATTTAATAAATTATGTTGGAGTAATAGTGGAAGGGGGCACGCCTTGTGAAACAACCACAAGCATTTCTCAAACTTTATTCTTAGCGTATATGGAGGTGTGACAAAACGATTCTTAATTTTTTTTCAATTTATCTTGGATTCGTTTATTAGTATGTTCTTAATAGATAAAAAATATAAAATTATTGTTGCCACATATTTGAGCTCGTCACATTTGACAGGTCTGAAGTAGAGTTGGTGAAATCGGTTGTTCAAAAAGTGTTGAATGAACTGAAGACAAAGTTTGAGTTGATTATTTCTGAGAATTTGGTAGGAATTGATAGTCATGTGAAGAACGTTATGGAACTTCTGGATGATAAATCTCATCCCCTCCTATTTGTTGGCATCCATGGAATGGGAGGCATTGGTAAAACTACTCTTGCTAAAACCATTTACAACATGCTATTCGATCAATTTGAGCATCATAGCTTCATTGCAGATATAAGGGAATCATGGAAGCGTGGTGCTCATGACTTACAAAATCAGTTAATCTTTGATTTATCGAATCAAAAAAATGAAGTTCGTAATAAGGATGAAGGGATTAATTTCATCTCCTCCATGTTTAAAGATAAAAAGGTCCTTCTTCTTCTTGATGATGTGGATAAGGTTGATCAAGTGAAGTGTTTGGCCGGTAATCATGATTGGTTTTCTTTGGGAAGTAGGATCATTATTACCACCAGAAACAAGAGAATTCTTGAATTAGCTGGGGTGGATCACAACTATGACCTCACGGAATTGGATCACTATCAATCTTTGATTCTGTTTAGCAAACATGCGTTTCGAAAGGACTTTCCTCCAAGTGAATTTGAGGACCTCACTCATGAAGTTGTATCCACCACTGGAGGACTTCCCTTGTCGCTTGAGGTTTTAGGTTCATCATTGTGTGGAAAAGAGTCAAAAGAATGGAGAGAGATGATAAAAAAGTTAAGAAAGGTCCCTCGTATAGAAGTGCGAGAAAAGTTAAGGATAAGTTATGATGCATTAGAATATGAACAAAAAAAACTATTTTTGGATATCGCTTGCTTTCTCATTGGCACTGACGGGACAATCGCATTCTACATGTGGGATGCTTGTGACTTTTTTCCAGGGGAGAATATTGAAGTATTGAGATTTATGTCATTAATAAAAATTGGAGATGATCATGAGCTCCGAATGCATGACCAATTAAGAGATCTTGGTAGGGCAATTGTTCGTGAGGAAAACCAGGAACAGCCTTGGCACCGTAGCAGGTTATGGGATTTTGTGGAAGCCTTGAATGTGCTAAAGAGAAATAAGGTAACCGTTTCTCTTCTTTTGTTTCCTTAGTCCATGTTCTCTTGTTAGAGTAGTGTTGGTCCTCAACTCAGTGCTTGCTCTAGTGAACATAGAACCTTCTAATATTAGTTTCCTTCATTCGTTTCATTGACATGATTAGAAAGTAGAGGAGGTTGCTTCTCTCTTGATAAGAATCGCAGCTTATCTAGGATATTTCTTAAGTTATCTCCAAGAATGAGTTCCTTTCAAATTTTTTAGATATTGATTGGGGTATTCTATATTGACAAAAATCTTGAATTTCTATATTGATTTAGTTGCGCCCTTGACACATGCAATAAATAACTTGACTATACTACTGTAAACCGTAGTTACTCGGGATATGTAAATCATATGTTAGAATTAATATAATAGGACTAATGATGCCTGCGTTTCTCAAGAATTTTAGTCACTATTCCATAATAGAGAATGGAAGGGATACTTATTTTCTACATTAAAGGTCAAGGAGATAAATACTCTAAAATTCTATTATGTATAATTAAGCATGAGATTGTATTTGCATTTGTGATTGTGAATTAATCATGATTGCGACTCTACTCTTTTTTATCCATCATTTGGTTTGACTCTAGTTGTTGATCAAAAGACTTGCACTTATTTACAGTCTCAACGTGCGCCGTATGTATAATCACAAGAGCCAGTTCATAGATTAACAAGTTCGAAGCCAGTGTCCATGTATTGTCTTTCGTACCACATGATAAAACAAACTACACTAAGCAAAAGAAAAATGAACATGCTGTATATTTTATATACAAATATAATGGTATAACTAAATTTTACAACTAAAAAGGTACAGTTTGATATAATTATGTCAGTATTCTTCCATGATTCGATTTCGTTCTTCATTTATGGCACTATCGTAAGTTGAAATCAGAGTGGTTCTGCTAAAAATGATATAAGTTCTTATTTTCAGTTTATTCCAACATTGAATGAAAATATCCGAAGTTATTTTCATATATATTTTCTAAAATACAAGCAGCTTATCCACCACTACCGATAGAAAAACAAATGCCAAATATCCTTCTTTATTTTGAAAAAGTACTGCCACCCCTTGTTGGTCCCAAGGGACGAAGGAGGCTGGGTTAGCCACTCGCAACTCTCTGCCTCTTCCTTTTACAATTATGCCGAACCTTTAGGACCCTCCAGCGTAGGCTCGATCGAAATGCCACTTGGGATCTATCAAGGAAATGAAGAATTTCCTCCACGTCCTTCTTCTCAAGTGTTGCACCTGACGTGCATTGTAGAAAGATTGCTTGTAGAAGACGTCCTATAACATGGCAAAGCGACGTGAGAGGTCACCCAATACTCTCCTTTGTCGAAGTGTTTATGCAAAAAAATGCATGCGAAGCGCGAAGCAACGACAAAGGACTAGCACGACTTACTAAATAAACAAAAAAATGAAAGACATTAAAAGCATAATCGAAACACACTCATAACTCACCCGTTGGATATTAATGAGTACATACCAAATAAAAGAAGTACGACTTTTTGCGATTGGGATAAAGATTACACAAGTTGAAAAAAATCTTTAAAGGACTCAGCATTTTGAATGTGGAACGAAAATGACGTTGCGTTTCAAACTAATCCTTTTATTCATGGGACAAAAATGACGCCCGCCATCAATTCTGCTTATTTTTACTTTAAATCACCTCGAGTCATTTGACATAGCTGATACACAATGAACCATGTTAATTATGACTAAAACTTTTTTTCTTTACAAAAAGCCAGGAATTTTGAAACAAATTGTTAACTTATCATAAAGTAAAACGCAACATCCTTTTTGGTGTGGGTTGACATGGGTCACTGTGTACGTTAGCACAATGAACAATGTAGCTCATCCATGGCGATTTAATCATTATAATAGATGAAATTTGTACTAGGTGTCAACTTTGTTCTACGGTTAAACAGTTGGCTATTTTTTATTTCATTTTATTTTATTTTATTTGTGTTTGAAAGGTTATGTTATCTTTGTCGTAGATGCTGAAGTTTAGGCTTGATAGATGTTTGAAAGGTTTTGCGACTTTTGTCTGAGTACAAAAGGTTGGCTTATTTTCTGGATTTGGCCACACCCTAGCTATCGATTTTTTAAGTTGAAAAGAGTTACACACCACACAAAGAAGTCTTGAAGATAGATTGGGCATTCTAATATTTTGAGAGGGGAAGTTTATGGGGGGAAAAGTCCTGCTAGCATAATAGTCTTTGGGATACCATAATAATAATAATAATATGTAAGCCACATATTCTTAAAGGAGTGAATTTCCCATTAATTTTTAATTATCTATTATTTGTTTTTTTGTGACCTAAACCAACTGTTAATTTTATAGTCAATTAATAATAGTTACTTGAGCATTTCTTTGGGAGCAATGACTAATCTAAGTAGATTACTTATGTTATAGATTTCTTACTTTTTCATGGATTCCTTTTGAGTGTTGAGATCTAAATCCTTCCCAAATTATTATGTTGTTCACGTATGAGTATCCATGAAATCTTGTACAACATTGTGAAGTACAATAGCAAAATTTTTGGTTCTAAGAAAATGACACGTGGAAGTCCATGAACTTTTTGTATTACTTCTTGACTTATGCATATTAATAATAATAATAATAATAATAATAATAATAATAATAATAATAATAATATTATTATTATTATTATTATTATTATTATTATTATTATTATTATTTGTGAAAGCTTGCTACAATTTGGTTCTCAGGAATAACTATTCTATTTCCATTCTATTTTGATGAAGCAATTATTCCTTCATTTGATTAAAAAACATAGTAGAAATTAGGTCCCATTTGGTTCGGTTTTCTCAATGAGCTTTAAGCCTCCAAAACTCTTTGGGGGAAAATATTTTGTGTTTGGTTCACATTTTTGAGTCTCCATTTGCCAAATGCTAGCATTTGGAATGCTAAGCGAACTTGCTTTGGGCTTTCAGCATTTTCGGAATACTAGTCTGAGGTTTAATGAATTTTTTTCTTTCCAATATTACTTTTGTTGATAATCATGTTTTCCCTTTTTGCCCTCAAAAAACACTATTTATCGTCTTTTCCTTGGAATTGCTGCTCCACCGTGAAGCTCAGCCGGCGGGTGGTGCCCAGCCACGAGCGTGACCAAATCTGGCCATCGGGAAGCCTCACCTAAGGTCACGCGACCTCAGGCGAGATGGTCTGAGGTCGGGCAACCTCGAGCATCGCCTTGGTCGCGCAACCCAAGCAGCGCCGCCTGAGGTCGTGCAACCTTAGGCGACGCAACCTCAAACGGCGTTGCTTGTAGGTCGCGCGACCTCAAGCGACGCCTTGGGTCGCTCAACCTTAGGTGGCGTCGCTTGAGGCCATGTGACCTCAAGCGTCGCTTGGGTCGCAACGCTTGAGGTCGCACGGCCTCAAGCGACACCGCTTGAGGTCGACGACCTAGGTGGCAATTGGGTTGCGCGACCTAGGGTGTCGCCTGAGGTCGGCGACCTCAGGCAAGCTATCTCCCCCCATCACCACCACCACCACCACCACCAGCGCCACCGCCACCAACCGCTACCCCATGATTTTCCCCTCTCCATGCAGCTGCATCTCCTCCTCCATTTTCTTTTTTTTTTTTCCTTTTTCTTTTCACCTTAAAGTTGCTTTGCAAAATATACACAAAAAATGAGTTTCTAAACACACTTGCCTTCACAAAATGCCCATTTACTCAAAGATACTTGGGGAAATGGCTTTGCATTTTCCCAAAATTGAACCAAACAGGGCCTTACTATACTCTTGAAATCAGGAGTAGTTATTCCTGTCGGGGCCAAGGAATAGCTATTCCATGTAGGCTTGTAGCCAAAAATAGCTTCAATTTTCTCATTTCTAAAAATGCTTTGCACTTTCCACAATTTTTCTAATATTTTTATTATATGAGTAACTCGGTTATTTATGATTATGATTATATCAAATTGTAATTTATAGTTAAACTAAAATTTATGATAAAATCGTAAGTTTAGAGATTATTAATATAGCTAATAAGTTATTTATGATTATGAATATATCAAATTGTAATCTATAGCTAAACTTAAATTTATGATAAAATAATAAGTTGTAGAGAATATTAACATAACTAATATTATTGTCTTAGTTGTTTATGATTAGAAAATAATTAATTAAGAATATTTCAAGTTACTACTAGTAAATAATAAGTACATAATATATAAATTTAACTATTGTCACGATATTCAATTTCTTGTAATTAGTTATTACTCCAATGGAAAATAAGAGTATTTGTTTTTTTATTTATTAAGTAGCACAGTCTAGTAATATACACAAAAAATTAATGTGAAATTTACATAGAGAAAAAATATTTCTATTAAAATAGATCAAATCAACTTTTGATTTTGCACATTGCAATTTGATTAAACTCCTTGCATTGCACGCTTGTCTTAACTAGTATGGTAATGAAGCTACAGTATGTGTCACGCCCCGATCCTCGGACGCGTGCACATCCTTCTAATTGGTCTATTTTAGAATGCGATATCCCAGGACTATGTATCGCCGACCCTTTCTTTCTATTAAGCACACTCGGAAGCAGTTATAAATCCCCAGACAATAAAATAATGGGATAGGAAAGCAGGCCATATTTTTCATATTGAAATTCACAACCACACTTTCGTTAACAGCACCACTCATAGTATATTCACAATACTATTTACAGCATAAAAGTCTCACACCTATCTATACCAAGACAGGGTTCAAAAAAGGGATGGGATCTCAATCCACATCCGGGCTATATTCAAGATCCCTCTCTGGATCATCTTCTTCTTCAAAAGTCTTTCTCCCCTTCAGGTTCCCCTTCCTTAGCTTCTCCTCAGGGTCCTGAAATGGTTATTCAATAACCAATGAGACCACGTCTCAGCGAATCCTACCCACTAAGACTCGATTAATAAACTAATACGCCATACGGTTGCCTAAGCACAACACGAGTCAGAGGACTTACCTTGGCCTCAGTTCCAACCTGCAATTCAAGGTTAAACACAAGCATTCAAACAATTCACGACATCCGATCAAGCACTGATCAATCGACTAAGTCGATTACATGTCAGCCAGACCCTTTCTAGGTCATTCCCTCTCATACCACGATTTCCCAGTGGTGTACTCATTCACCAAATCACATGTGTTTCTCGGGCGTCGTTTTCGCCAATGACATACCGATCACCGACACCGTGCGTTCTTTAAGGCGCCGTTTTCACCAGTGATAACCTTGATCACCGAACCACGTGTCCTTTCAAGGGCGCCGTTTTCGCCAAGGTGACATCGGCTATAGACAACATCGTGCGTTCTTTAAGGCGCCGTTTTCACCAGTGATATTCCCATAACCACCGAACCACGTGTGTCTATAAGTCATTTACGTGCGTTCTTTAAGGCGCCGTTTTCGCCAGTGATACTTCCAATCACCGAACCACGTATGTCCAATAATATCGTACCTGATTGGTCTCACCATTCTCCCTACTATATAGCCCATCAACGTACTGGCGCTATATACCCATGCTTGGCCATTACCAATCAAATATTCAATAACAAACAATTTAGGACAATTCCTAAAATTCCACAATAAATTCAATTCCACACAACGTAGAGCTCAAATAAATAAACGGTCTGCACCACGACAATCGGCACGAAATTCCGATCACCGGCCATCCCGGTTGAATTTCCGGAAAAATAATTAATTAATTAAATAAATTTCGAAAATAAATAAATAAACATAAAAAATCCAATTTAGGCCTATATTGCCTTATTGGAGCCCGAAACGGGTTGGGAAAAATCCCGAGATACATTCAATAAATAACCAAACATTTCTACTTGCTCATAGCTAAGTCTAACCACCTAACATGCATCCTCAAGTCACTAATTTAAGTGTTCTAACCTAATCTAACCACCTAAGTGCATGTAATTAAATCTAACCAACCCTAAGACATAATTAGCAAACTAATAAAGCTTTAGTGAGTAAAACTCACTTGATAAAAGCGGAGACCGAATCACCGCAACGGCGACGCGACGGCGGCCGAAATTGGACTTTCGACAACACCGGCAGGCTTGGGACCGGGCCTTGATCTTGGCCCAACAAATCTCAGCCCAACTGAGATTTGTTTCTTGCTTTTGGGCTAGACTCAAATTGAATTGGGCCTGCTGAAATTTCTGGACTGACTTCACTTGGGCTTCATAATTCTTTGCTGGAAATTGGGCTTGGCCAATTAACTCACATGGACTGGACTGGGCTGCAGCTGAGATAATTCGACCGGGCTTGACACTAAGCTGAAAATGGGCTGATCTCTTGGGCTGAAAAACTGCTGGCTTTGCTGGGCTTCGGAGCTGAATCTGCTGGGCCTGATTTGCGGCCCAAATGACCTACAAAGGCTGAACTGGGCTGCACGTTGGACTGAATTTTGGTTGGGCCCGAAAGTGAAGAGATGGGCCACAAAAATTGAAGACCAACGTTACTGGAGAAGGCGGTTTCGCTGGCAGATTTCTTCGGCAAGGAATTCCATGGATGCGGGGTCAACGACGAGGAAAGCAGCTGGATTCTTGGTCGCGTGGAGTGAAGATCGGTGGGGGAGTGAGAGACGTGCGCGCTTAAGGAGCTGCGGGCGGTTTGCTGGTCAACAACCGACAGAATGGGTAGCTTCGGTTGACTGGCTTCGATGAGATAAGCTTGACCAAACAAGCTGAATGGACTTCGGCTTCGGTGCAGCTTCAAGGAATTTTCGGTGGAGACTTCTAGCAGAAGGGAACAAGCGAAGGTGGGCTTTGCTGGCGTCAGGAGGGAAGCTGCTTCGGTTAATTGGTGTTGGACGACTGGAGAAGATCAACAATTGAAGATTGCTGGTGAGGTTTGACTCATGGGAGATCAACTGAAGTGGGGCGGCAGGAGGAAGAATTCGGTGGAGAAGAATTGGTGGACTTCGCTGGGGATGCTGGCGTGGACGATGGAGGGAAAAGCAACGCTGAAGAAATTGCTTCGGCAGTCCAAGACTTCGTGGCTTCGCTGGGTCGACGGGCTGGAGAAGATTGAAGACGCGGACGTGAGGAGCAACTTTGGTAAGTCTTCAATGTTGCTGGAGGAGACACGAAGTAGTGGAGATGGAGCTGGACGAAGCGCAGCACGTCAGTCAACACTTGGGGACTTCGCTGGTTCTGCCTCCCTTTTTGCTGGTCACGCACGGTCTTGAAGATAAGAGAGAGTGGAGGGCTCCACCAAGGCTTGATATTTTCCAATCTTGCTCTCTAAGATTTATCCTAGGCCAAGTATAACCCATGGCCTCCAATGAGCCACCAAGACACACTCCATGACCTTCCAATTGGTCCAAATTAGCTAGGCTTATGGGGGGTTACGAATTTCTCAAGGTCTTGCTTCAAGTGCTCTTCTATTCTCTCTTGGTTCATCTCAATTTGATTCTCACAAATTCAATTGATCATTCATTGATCGTCTCTACATTTTTCCTCACTCAAGAATCCACCAAAAAAAAATCCAACTGATACCAATGTTGCACACCCCATCTTGATATTCGATTTTTAACTAAGTTTGAACTAAATTTCAATTCCAATCTCTCCAAATTGAGGTCCAATTTTGATGTAGAAAAATTCCAAGAAATTTTCTATAAATCTCCGACACACACAGGCTCATCCCGAAAGTCAAATTTCCCATTAATTTAGCCAATCTGAACTTCGGCCAAACTTCCACGACGTCCGAACCTATTTTCCGTAAAATTTCCCGAATCTCCGAAAATCTTCTGAGACTGAGTCGATGCTCCTAAAATTGCTTGTGACATCACTGAACTTTCGATTTCTGAAATCTGGCTCAAATCGATGGTTAATTTCACTCCGGCGTGCTTTTAGTGTGACCTAGACTACCGGGTAGTTTTCAGAACTTTTTAGGGCAATTGACTCGTGGTCGATTTTCTTCGAGCCACAATGAACCCACTCGACACATTGGCGACTCTCAATTGTCGTGAAAATCTCGAGGGCTCAACTACTAACACAGGGTACCAAAACGACCGAAAATCAAATTAGTGCCGGAGGACGAGAATTTTCCAATTTAGTGGAGTCACCCACGATCGGCCACACATCTCAGTCGAACCAACCTATCTCTGATCTCAATTCGATCTTTAACTGTGCAGTAATGACCTCTAAAGATGAACACGGTCGAGAAGCCGCTTCCTGGTCGAATTCTCAAGTCTATTGCCTTAATATTCTTTAATGGCATACCCAGCTAGTCTAGTTATCTCGAGAGTGATCAGCTCTGAGAACAACCCTATAGACACGTCAATGAAATGCCCGATTAATTTAATAGAAAACGATACTGAAAATTCTGGATGTCACAGTATGGGAAAGAAGAAAATTACAAGTTGTGAAGTTTTTACTTAGAATGAACCATGACATCATAATTCTTTTTCAGATCTGAATGTATATGGCAAAATTTCAAAATGGAAGTTGACATCCTTCACTTTGTTAGCTTTTATAAATGTTGTTTATTAGTGTAAAAAGAAAAATCATATCTTCGCATTGCTAGTCTCTTGAACACATTAATGCACGTCAATCGCAATATCAACAAATAATATTAGATTACTTTAGTTGGATTTAGCATTAATAAACATTGATTCGTGTTTGCAGGGAACGGACAAGATTGAGGCCATTGATCTAAGTAAAGGCAACTTAGAAGGCCCTGGCAAAATAGCCGAGCGAGATGGCGACAATTACATAGCAAAACAATTCAAAAAATTGACGAGTCTAAGATTCCTTTTCATGAAAGGGGCACATCTAATTGGAGATTTTGAGGATTCAATGGAAGAGTTAAAATGGCTTCAATGGCAAGAATGTCCCAAGAGTTTTGAAGTAAACAATTTTCACATGCAAGAATTAGCTGTACTCGAATTAAAATATAGTAAGATAAATGAGAAATGGGAAGGATAGAATTTTTTCATGGTAAGAACTAAAGTCTTTTTTTTCTCTCTTTTTATGCTTTCTTTTGAATCATAATCACTCTAGACTCACCCCTCGACAATCAATACCTTTTTTTTTTTTTACCAGATGGCAGAGAAGCTCAAATATCTGGACCTTTCATATTGTAAATCCTTGGAAGATACGGACTTCCTCTCAGCTTTTAAGAAGTTAGAGGTACTCATCCTCAATGGGTGTAATAGACTGAAGCAAATTGACACTTCCATTGAAGACATGGAGGGCCTCCTTCGTTTGGAGCTACGTGCGTGTTTCTACCTCACGGAGCTTCCAGCAAATATAGGTAAATCAAAAGCATTACAGCAACTCGATCTTTGGCATACTAAATCCCTTTCTGCATTACCAAATAGCATAGGGTCTTTGGAGAATCTAGAGATTCTAGAGATTTCTGGAAGTGGTATAGAAGAATTGCCCAACGGTATTGGGAGTCTGAGAAAGCTCCGAGAGTTACGTGCTTCCTATTGCAGCAATTTGAAAGGGATAATGGTAGAAAGCATATGTAATCTTTCTTCCCTACGACGGCTTGATTTTCTTTGCTGCTACGAGCTCCAATCGCTGCCGGACCTTCCTTCCGGCTTAACATATTTGGGCATCACTTGTCAAAGTCGCAAATTGCCTTTGCTTTCCCACTTGGCCCATCTCAAGGAACTACGAGTTCACAATTGCGGATTTCTCCAGTGCATCCAGGAGCTTCCATCAACACAATTAAAGAGTTAGAATGCTCCCAACTGACGGACATTGAAGAATCAGAATCACCACAATCCCTAAACACGCCCTTCAAGTTGGAATTCTTGCAATTCTTGAGCTGTGGATTTGTCGAAACGCTGGACGTTTCACAGTCAGTCCATCTAAGGACATTAGAGGTTGACCGTTGCAAGAATCTACTTGAAGTTGGAGTTCTTGACAAATCGATATATTTGGAAAGCTTGATTATCGGATTCTGCTATTCAATTAAACGGTTGGACCTTCCAAAATTCGAGGGTTTAAAGAAATTGAATGTTTATAGCTGCAACAAATTAGCCAAAATTCAAGGCCTTGATAGGTTGGAGTATTTGGAAAGGCTAGATATCGAAAATTGCGCTTCAATTAAAAGGCTAGACCTTCCAAAAACCGGGAGGCTTAAGAAATTACAGGCTTGGCACTGCAAAAACTTAGCCGAAATTCAAGGGCTCAATAGTTTGGAGTATATGGAAAGTCTAAATATCTCTAGGTGCACTTCAATTGGAAGGCTAGACCTTCCAAAATCCAGAAGTATGAAGAAATTAGATGTTGATTGGTGCAAGAAATTAGCTGAAATTCAAGGCCTCGATAGGTTGCAGTCCTTGGAAGAACTGGATATCTCTTGGTGCGCTTCAATTGAAAGGCTACTCCTTCCAAAATCCGGGAGTCTGAAGATATTAAAAGCTAGAGACTGCAAAAACTTAGTTGAAATTCAGGGCCTCGATAAGTTGGAGTTTTTGGAAGAACTGAATATCATTGGATGCAAGTCGCTCAAAACAATTTCGGAATTATCTAGAACATGCATTTATCAATATTATGAGATTACAGATGGTAAAACAAGAGGATTTATATCAAACTATATGGACAACTCGAATGAGGAATAGATCCACATTTTCTAATGAAGGTGCATAAAGCAAGTAATCAACCTATGCTCTTTTGAAATCTACTACCCAATTTTCATTTGTATTTCCTGCTTGCAATATCTTTCAAGATTTATGATCTTGTCATTATTATTTCCTAGTTGATAGTGTCACCATTGTTTTCTTACTTGAATTCAAGGAATCCAAAGGAGATGTTTATGGAAGTTAATGTGTGCGTTGGCAAAATGGTTCTGCTTGTCATGCCAATAGCGGAAATAGATGATAAGGCTTTCAAAGCGCATCATTTGACATTAGTTTTCAAGTAAGATCCTTCATCCTATGTAGAAAAATAGAGATTCTTGACATTTGATTGATTTTGGAATGCTGGAAGTACTAAAAAAACTGACGTGTGCAAGTTTTTGATAGCATGCCAAAGGTCATTGTATAGGTCGAAGAAAATGCTAAATGAAGGACCCTATGTGGCGATCCTTCTAACATGAGGTTTTAGTTTGCTCTACAATTATCATGCAATTCATGACTGCATATTTCTAAGGTACACTAAAGAGTGAATTTACAGTGCAAAAGGAGCATGTTGATAGGGCATCCCTTAGTATGCATATGCTTTTGACTTTGGGATAAAATTTGCCCAACCATTGTCTTCCTCCCATTTTATCTCACAGAATTGTCTTCACTAGCAAATTAAGATAATCATATTAGTTTAGAAGTGCTAAATGCAAGCACAAGCTCTTCGCCTAGTGGTGTGGCCGTGAGTGAACTAGCAAACAGGGTAGAAGCAAAAACATCTTGAAATATTTGGATTGAATGAGAAAATTACAATTCGAATTTTTCTTCCTATGCATCCATGTTCATTTGGTTTGAGTCCACAATATACCTACTCCAAGCCTCCCAAAGAATTCATCTTGATGTTTTTAGAGTAGGTAAAGCCATCTGTCATATACCTAAACTATTGAGTTAGGCAATACATTAACTAGAATGTCTTTTGACATAATTTGTTGTGCTGTGAAATGATTGCTTATAATTTGCATAAGCTCTTGTTAGTGCACTTGTTGAAAAGAAAAACACAGGAAGAATTTCCATAAGTTTCATGAGGAAACTTTTCTGTATCCTATACACCATTTGAAAACCTGTCTTGCATTAATTCTAACGCATGAATAGCACATAATGATGAGGAAAAGAATCATATCATGTCCCACAAAAGCAAGCATCTTGAGTTGAAGACACTATGCTAATTTGATCAAAGCTTTTGGGGTTGATAGTGTTAGAAGCCCCCTTAGTTGGATCCAAAGAGTTCAAAAAGAATATCAAGTTTGACAAACGAGTTCCATAAACTTTGGAGTATTATTAGTAGTCCATTGATGTTAGTTGTTGGATTGATTTCATCTGACTCTAGCAGGATTCGATTATCATTCCACTGATTAATGTTAATTATCCAAGAGAGCTTTCACAAGGCTATTCTAAAAGGAATTGAAATCATAGAAGGATCGGGAGTTCAATGTTTCTTGAACTTCTCTGAACCCTGACAATACATCCTTGGAATGATAAAAGGTCGTTTGCATGTTGTTAGGCCACGCTTCCTCTGGGCTCTTTGAGCTCTATCCTTCACAAGCCCTCTTTAGCTTGCATCCCTACGATTTGTTAAAGCGCCAGTGTTGTGTTTTCGGCTGCTCACAGAGCTTTAGCTATGGAAACTAGCAAAGGACCATAGTGCGTCATGCTTCCATTTCAACTTCAGTTTGAAAAACCACTAGCATCTCAAGTTCGGCCCCGGCATTCTTTTGCGACCTAATGGGCGATCAACTCAATTGTTCCAACTCGGTTTTGTGAAGTTTGGTTGATTTTTATTAGCAGGTGAAGATAGTGGAGTGGAAACTAGAGAAGTGTTTGCTGGCAATGGTCACAAAGGACTCAAAGTTGGTGCTTTGTCGCTTCTATTGGTAGAGGTTATGAATAGTCTCCTTGTCTTCGAAGCGAGAAAGTTGGTTAGCTTAGTATTCCTTGGATACTGTGTGGTATGGACAGCTTAGTTTTTCCTTGATGTACTCTAGCAACTATTTTGGTAGGCCTTCATTAGGTTGTGCTATTCATTTACGTGCCAAAGAATTCTAATACTATGATGTGATGGAACTTGGTCATGCTTTAAATGTCAGAATGATATGCCGTCAAGCCTAGCATTGTTTTCAGCTCTCTAGCACCAAATTAGTAGCTAAACTGATGATGTGCAATTGTAAATGACTACTGGTTTGTGGTTAGTTCTTCATTTCATGTCATCTTGTTACAATTTTCATAAATACTTAAAGAGCACTTCAAATAGATAAAGGTGACTCAAGTTAGGGTGGTTTGCTGGTTGTCAATCATGATTTTTATTTTTATTTTGGTCCAGCACTATTTTAATTTTCCACATGGTAACAAGGGTTAAAATTGATGGGTTGATTGTCGTTCCTCATTGGATTAGAAGGTCTCACTTCTTGAAAGATAAGTTGTAACTTCTTGCTCTTTTTACCTTGATGTATTTTGTAGGTCAAGTCAAGTCAGTGAGATGTCTTACACACCTTATTGTGCCACAAAATTACTGCAATTTGGAGGATTTAGGGACAATGAATATTTGCAAAGGACACTTGCAGGGAATTTCAACAAATGGAACATACATATTAGCAAAAGAATGCAACTTGATATTTGTAGAGTTGGTAAAGCCATCTATTATATATTGGTACTTTTGAGCCAAGCAAGACATTAGCAAAATGTCTTTTGACAATATCGGCCATACTGTAGAATATTTCATTATATTGTGCATGAGCTCTTGTTAGTTCATGTACTTGCTAAAAAGGAAAACTCAGGAAGCATTTCCATTGAGTTTCTTGAGGAAACCTTTCGGTACCCTATATGCCATTTGAAAACTGTCTTGCATTAATTCTAATGCATGAATAGAACATAATGATAAAGGTAGAAAATCGTACTATGTCCCACAAAAGCAAGCAACTTGAGTTGAATACACTACGCTAATCTGGTCAAAGCTTCTATGGTCAATGATGTTAGCTACCCCATTAGTTGGATCCAAAGAGTTCAAAAATAATATCGAGTTTGACAAATAGAGACTTGTAAACTTCTTTGTACTATGGTAGTTCGTTTGATGTTAGTTACTGGGTTGATTTCATCTAACTCACCGGTAGGATTCGGTTATTATGCCACTGGTTGATGTAAGTTCTGTAATATCCAAGAGAGCTTTTGCAAGGTGCTTCTAAAAGGAAACAAAATCATCAAAGGATGAAGAGCTCGATGTTTCTTGGACTTCTTTAAACTCTAGCAATGCATCATTGGAATGGTAAATGGTGTTTGCATGTTTTTTTCACATGTCATACATTAATAATAGATTCAATAGATATACACTTTAGGACTTGAATCTTATTGATGTGGCTAATTGCATTATCATGTAGGATAGGAAATTGTCACTTTGCTGCTGATGTTGTCACTGATGATTGAAAATGCTTCAAATGTTGATGACAAATTTTAGCATAGCATTTGTAGAGGTCGAGCTCATTGTTAGGATCTACACTCTCAGTCGGTGGTGTCAATAGAAACAGTCATATGTGACATGGTCATTTTCATCAAATTAGTAGTTTATTTTGAATATTGAAACTCAAATACGTTCAATCAAATTAAAAAGGTAATGGTTTAGGTGACTCTTGAATGATAAAATTTCTATGTTCTTTAATGGTTGTGGGTGGAAAAGTTCATAAATAACTGGTTATGTCATTAAGCTATAGCTCTTTAGTCATGAGTACGATGGCTATGAATTGGTTGATACTACTGCATTTATTTCTTTGAGACTTCCACAAATTTATTAACCATCATCTGATTCATAGACTATGTTTTGCTTGGAAGAGGGTTTGTTTTTACATAATGCATAATGAATGTTATCTTACCAATCTAGCTTTCTTTACTTAACTATGAATATGTGGTGTGCTGCTTTTTATTTGCTAGTGCTTGCAGCAGTTATACATGTTGTGGTATAATAGTTTCTAACATGGCATAAATATTAAGTAGAATGAAAAATTATTACGGGGCTTGAAATCCCATGCAGCAGTTGTGCTGTGTCTCAACCGGGAGGAAGATGCCCAAGTGAAGAAGTATGCATCTTTCAACTTAAAGGTTGATATGACTTCTTGATCTTGATTCTTAACAGACAATATTTCATTCTTCATATCTTACATGTTTATTCTAATGGTTTGTTTGCACCTAAGTTTCAAACTAAGAATCTTATTTCACTATCCAATAACTCTAATATTTTCTACCTTGATATATCTTGTTCAGTTAGTAAGATGTATGAAGAAATTTAAGAGAAATTACTCGAGTTTTTATTCTCCAGAAAATAAATATTTATATGAGGCATCTTTTTTTATTTATTTTATATTTAAATTTTTATTTTAAATTTTATAGCTGCTACAAAGCATTCAAAAATGTAATAAACAAATTCCTAAAAACCAACAAGCAAAATCGGAAAGATAAAATTATGGAAAATCTGGAAACAAAATAATCAGAAAATCCGATTATGATTTTCAACACTCCCCCTCAAGCTGGGTTATGAATGTTTTATCATACCCAGCTTGCACCTTAGAGTCTCGAAACTATTTCTGGATAAAACCTTAGTCAGCATGTCCGCTATTTGATGATTGGTTGGAACATACGAGAGCTTCAAAAATCCTTCCTCGAGTTTTTCTTCGATGAAATGTCAATCGATCTCCACATGCTTTGTTCTATTATGATGAACCGGGTTCTTGGAAATCATAATAGTAGCTTTGTTGTCACATAATAATGACATACGATTGGTATTAGTGAATCCTAGTTCATTTAAGATTCTTCTCAGCCATATGCCTTCACATATTCCTTGACACATTGCTTTAAATTCCGCTTCAGCGCTGCTTCTAGCAACAACAGGTTGCTTCTTGCTTCTCCAAGTAACTATGTTGCCCCACATGAAGGTACAATACCCTGTTGTCGATCTTCAGTTCACGAAAGATCCAGCCCAATTTGCATCCGTGAATATCTCCACGTTTCTTTTCTATGTTTTCTTAAAGTAAAGCCCTTTTCCAAGACTTTTCTTCAAGTATTGTAAGATTCAAAAAACTGTCTGCATGTGTTTCTCTATTGGTCGGTTCATGTATCTACTAACTATACTTACTGCGAAACCAATGTCTGGCCGAGTGTGCGAGAGATAGATTAGTTTGTCAACTAATCTTTGATAACTTCCTTTGTCCGTTAATGGTCATTCTTCTTCCATCTCGGTTTTATTTGTAGAATCCATGGGTGTGTCAACTGGTTTACACCCAAGCATATCGGTTTCCTTCAAAAGATCAAGAATATATTTGGGTTGGAAAATTGCAATTTCTTTTCGTGATCAAGCTACCTCCATACCTCGGAAGTATTTGAGTTGACCTAGGTCTTTAACCTCAAATTCTTCTGCCAAGATATTCTTCAATTTTCCAATCTCCTTCAAATTGTCACCAGTTAGGATTATATCATCGACATACACAATCATCATTGCTCTTTTACCTTCAGCTGACTTCTTGACAAATATTGTGTGGTCTGTTTGACATTGAATGAAATTTAGCTTCTTAACGACCCTTATTAACCTCTCGAACCAAGCACGAGGTAATTGCTTTAGGCCGTACAGGGATTTCTTGAGTTTGCATACCTTGTTAAAGCTCTCTTTAGTGTCAATTCTCAGTGGAACCTCCATAAAGACTTCTTCCTCCAATTCCCCATTCAAGAAGGCATTCTTTATGTCTAATTGATGTAGGGGCCAATTCAAGTTAGCTTCAAGGGAGAGCAACACCCGAATGGAGTTTAGTTTGGCCATCGGAATGAAGGTTTCTTTGTAGTCTATATCATATAATTGTGTAAATCCCTTAGCAACCAGTATTGCCTTAAAACGATCAACACTACCATCAACATTGTATTTAACTGTAAAGACTTACTTACATCCCACCAATTTCTTCCTAGCTGGCAATTTTGTATATTCCCAAGTATTATTCTTTTCAAGTGCATGAATTTCCTCAAGAACTGCTTTTTTCTACTTGGATTGAGCAAGTGCCTCCTGAATATTTTTAGAAATTTGAATGTTGTTCAACGTTGAAACAAATGCCTTGTATTTAGGAGACAACTTTTCATACGACACAAAATTGTTAATGGGATGTTGAGTGCACTATCTCTTCTCTTTATTAAGAGCAATGGGCTGATCAAGATCATTAAGTACAGCAAAATTTTCTGAGCTTATAGGATCATTACCTTCATCTATTGTGGGTTTTGAACTCACGTTTGTTTCTTGAGCCGGCTTTGATATAATACAGTCCTCCAACTCCTTTTGAGTTTTCCACGTAGAGTAGATAATTACCTCTTTATTTTTGTCTTGTGTAACATCTTGAATGGGTAGACACGAAAGACTTTCAGATGTTGGAATGGGTAGACATGGAAGACAAGCAGAATTGGTATTTGTTTATTATGACCCAAGTGAATGAAAAGTGTCACAAATATAATTTTCCTCACAACTCTCCCCCTGAATGGTATTTTTTGAGTGAAATGACTGGTGCTCAAAGAAGGTAACATCCATGGCGGTATAAAAATGCTTTGTTTGTGGGCTATAACACTGATATCCACTTTGATTTAGAGTGTATTCTAGAAACACACATTTGAGGGACTTAGGATCTAGCTTGCTATAATGTTGCTGATTTATATGAACAAATGCTGTGCAACTGAATACTTTGAGTGGGATATGTGAGGCAAAACGAATATGTGGGTAGGTACAAAGTAGACTCTGAAATGGTGTTTGGAAATCTAGGAGACGGGAAGGCATACGATTGATGAGATATGTGGCTATCAACACTGCTTTTCCCCAAAAATATTTAGGAACATGGGTGGTTAACATAAGAAAGCGAGCGACTTCCAAAAGAGGCTTATTTTTCCTCTCCGCTACTCCATTTTGTTATGGAGTTTCTACACAAGAGCTAATATGTATGATACCATGACTGTTTAAATATTACCCGAGTTGTGAGTAAAAGTATTCTCTCCCGTTATCCATTTTGAAAACTTGGATTTTTGTGCTGAATTGGATTTGGATCATTAAATTGAAGGTTAAAAAAATTTGGCCAATATCTGATTTTTCTTTCATTAGGAAAAGCCAAGAGAGTCTTGTATGATTATCAATGAAAGTAACAAATCACCTAGAACTGGAAATGTTATTGACATGAGAAGGCCCCTGAAAATCACTATGAATCATGTGAAATGGATGAGAAGACTTATAAGGTTGCAAAGGATACAAATTGCGAGTATGTTTGGATAAGTGACACCTCACATTGAAGTTTTATTGAATCTTTATTGAACAAAGAAGGTAGCAACCTTTTTAAGTACGAGAAATTTGGATGACCTAATCTATAGTGCCACAATCTTACGTCACTCTCTTCTTTAGCATGAGATGCTACACATGACAGCTTCTTGTTTTTTCATTCTGAGGCATTAACTAGCAGAAGATAGAGACCCGCATCCATCTCAGCATTGCCAATCGTCATCCCCGAGTTCAAAACCTGAAATTCACATGAGTGTGGGAAAATTTTAGTAATGCAGCCTAAATCTTTGGTTAACTTGCTGATGGAGAAGATTATAGCTGAGTTTGGGAATAAATAATACTGAATTTAGTGTTATATCTTTTGAAATAACCACCGATCCAACACTAGCCACATTTGAGCAAGAACCATCAGCAATTCGAACACTAATGCCACTTTGACATGGATTGTACTCATTGAACACCGTGATATCTCCGGTCATGTGGTTGGATGCTCCTGAGTCTATAATCCAAGAGGTGATCTTCTCTTATTTAGCACTAAAGGCATTTAGAGAATTACCTCATTGCGCTATCGTTGATGTACTAACCCCTTCTGGATGGGTTGCCTTCTGAACTAATTCTTGAAACTGCTTTTTTAGAATCTCCAGGTTCTCTTTGTTGAAGGGACTCGAATCTCCTGAAGAGATTGTTTCAGTTTGGACTACGTTGCTTTTGCTCTCTCGATTTTGAGTAGGATGTGAGGTTGATGGCTTCCAATCATTTGGCTGACCATGAATTTTCCAGCATGTGTCTTTTGTGTGACCCGTTCATTTGCAATGATCACACCATGGACGACCACCCCTTCACTGGTTGTTGTTTGATTGATTGCCTCGATTGTAGGATGGTTGAGATCCTCGAGCTATTAGAGCAGAATTTGCTGGATTGGTCTGGTTGTTGAAGAACCAAGCATCACCTTTTGCCGAGTCTCTTCTCTCCTAACCTTAGCAAAAACTTCTCATACACTAGATAGGGGTTTTATGCTCAGAATTCATCCACGTACCTCATTAAGCTCTTGATTCAAGCCTAACAAAAATTTGAGATACATTCTCAATCTTAAATCTGCTTGCACCGCTTGTTATCTTCAGGGCAACTCCACATCATATCTTCCAACATGTCAAGTTGTTGCCAATGGCATCTGAGTTGGTTAAAATAATCAGTGACAGAAGATTTCCCTTGCCTTAGATCATGGAGAATGCCCTTGATCTCGAATATGGCTGAGGTGTTGTCTTTATTTGAATAAGTTTCATGAACAGCATCTCAAATCTCCTTTGTTGTCTTGTAGTACATGAAATTCTCCCCTGTTTCATTTGTCATTGAATTTAGCAACCAGCACATCACCATGTTATTTTTCGCCTTCCATGTTCGATAATTTGGGCTCATCTTCTCAGGTTGTACGATAGCTCCAATTAGGTAATCTTCTTTACCTTTTCCGCAAACAAAAATCATGACAGAATGGGACTATCGGTTGAAGTTGTGACCGGTAAGTTTATGACCGGTGATGAGAAGAGTTTCACCTTTGGATATATTGATAGGTTGGGTAATGTGAGGAGAGTTCTAAGCTCTAGGATATGAGGTTTCACTCTCAACCTCGCTTGCCATGGCAGCTTTAGGGTATTTTGTCATGGTGGAAACTCTCGGAAATAAGGTAGAAAAGAATGGTCCAGATCGTGCTCTGATACCATGAAGAAATTTAGGAGAAATTACTCGAGTTTTTATTCTCCAAAGAATGAATATTTACATGAGGCATCTAACCTTTTTTTTATAGCTGCTATAGCAACCTAAACCGTAATAAACAAATTCCCAAAAGCAAACAAGCAAAATCTAGAAAAATAAAATCTGGAAAATCTGGAAGATCTGGAAAATCTGGAAAATCTGGAAACAAAATAACCACAAAATCCGATTCTAATTTTCAACATTGTCTTAACCTCAATATTGCATCAGAGAAACGATGCAAAGAGTCAGAGAACTATTGCAGTTTGGAGGATTTGGGGACATCAAATAATTGCGAAGGACACTTGCAAAGGAATTTTAGCAAATGGAACACAGGTATCAACAAATAAATTAGAAAACTGAAATGTGATAGAATCTTTTTTGCTAATAAAAGTTCTTACTTGAATGTGTTTTTTATTGCTCTTTCATTGTAGATTCTTCCAATTAATGCTATATCTACTTTTTTTATTCATAAATGTTCTTACAAATGCTACCTAGTGGGAAAAATATGAACTATGGTATAAATCATTATTGTTATCTGTTGTTTGCGGTAATTGCTTCTTCCCCCCATCAAGTCTGGTCCTCATTGCTGATATGTGTACCAAATGTGAAATTCTAGATCTCTTTGTAAGCATAACAGGAGTTTAAGTATGATTACCTGGGCTCAAAATTGGTTTCTATAAACGGCGATCATTTAATAAAAAGCTTTTGCTTTTGGGTTTAGCCAACTCTTCAATTATTTGAGCTGCAATAACCATTTCTTGTATGGCTAGTTTAGGACTTATTGTTGATAGGGTTTGTATGTAGATATTCTATCCAAATGCCTATTACCATAATTGGTTTCTGTAAAAATTGCAATAATTTAATAAAAAGCTTTTGCTTTTGGGTTTAGCCAACTTTTTAATTATTTGAGCTGAAATAATTGGCTAGTTTAGGACTTATTGTTAATAGGGTTTGTATGTAGATATTTCTATCCAAATGCCTATTACCATAAAGTTGTGCCTATATTTTTCATTTCTTTGCCTAAGTGATCAGAACCTTGAGACTATAACGAGAGAAAGAGAAGGAAACCATTGGGGGTTGGGGGTTTGGGGTTGTCTTCTTGAGGTTGTCCTCAACAATGGTTTTTCAATTACCCTCCATCTAATAGTCTAGTTTTTCATATTTGATCTAAAGTTTGATCACTTGACAATGTACATGGAAGCTTTAGTTGGGTGATCTTATCGGATTGGGCTCTCTATTTAGCTTGTTACCCTTGTGTATAGAAATATTGATCTCATGTTCCCTGATTAAAACCTAACGTGATTATCACACTTTGAAGGAAGTTGCCCAGATGCCTTTCTCTTCTATTTTGAAAAAGATACTTTGTAAGAATTTATTATCACTATTCCCTCTTACGTCAGTTTCAGCACCCATCGGATACATTCCCAATTCATTGCCCTTCTATGGGGTGTATACCTTTAATCTGAAACTACTTATGTGATCTAGATATCCACATTTGTAGAGCAGAACTACTTTTTCATGCTATTCATTTCTCCGTGTGCCTCTATAGGATTGCTTATATATGACTTCTTGATCTCGATTCTTAATAAACAATATTATATTCTTCATATCGTACATATTATTTCTAATTTGCAGTTAAGTTTCAAACTTGAAATCTTATTTCAAAGTCCAACGGCTTTAGTATGGGTTTATGGAAGACTTTCAAGATCATCAAATGAGGGGGGCTCGATGTTTCTTGAACTTCTCCCAACTTTGACTATGCATCCTTGGAATGGCAAAGGATGCTTGCATCTTATCATCCCACATTTCCCTAATTATTTTTTATAGAAGCTTTGCAGAGCTGAAACTGTCTGTTAACTTAAGAGGTTTCCATAAGAGGTTTCCAAAATACTGAAAGTCTAGCCAACTTGTTTGATATAATGGCCGACGAATGAGATGATTGTATTTTAAGTTAGTATCATACTTGACACCTATATGCAAGTCTACTGGAGTCATTATTCAAAGAGAGTTCTTTGTGATTCGGGTTTTGATCTTGGCTGGGTCGGCCTCTGTGGGGTTCAGCTAACATAACATGAAATAAAAAGAAAAAGGCCAAAAAGTCAAAAGGAACCCAGCCTCTGTGGGGTTCAGCTAACATAACATGAAATGAAAAGAAAAAGGCCAAAAAGTCAAAAGGAAAAAGAAAGAGAGGAGTTGTTCGTGAAGTGAAGAGTGTAGAAACGGGTGTTTTTTTTTGGGGGGGGGGCGCAGAGCGGGTGGAGAGGGAGTTTCCCAAGAGCACAGGAGAAAAAGAAAAAGGAGGAAGACAAAGATAGAGTGTTCCCCAAGAAACACACGAGAAGAAAGAAAGGGAAAGCGACTTGGCGCAGAGCGGGTGGAGAGGGAGTTTCCCAAGAGCACAGGAGAAAAAGAAAAAGGAGGAAAACAAAGATAGAGTGTTCCCCAAGAAACACACGAGAAGAAAGAAAGGGAAAGTGACTTGGCGCAGAGCGGGTGGAGAGGGAGTTTCCCAAGAGCACAGGAGAAAAAGAAAAAGGAGGAAGACAAAGATAGAGTGTTCCCCAAGAAACACACGAGAAGAAAGAAAGGGAAAGCGACTTGGCGCAGAGCGGGTGGAGAGGGAGTTTCCCAAGAGCACAGGAGAAAAAGAAAAAGGAGGAAAACAAAGATAGAGTGTTCCCCAAGAAACACACGAGAAGAAAGAAAGGGAAAGCGACTTGGCGCAGAGCGGGTGGAGAGGGAGTTTCCCAAGAGCACAGGAGAAAAAGAAAAAGGAGGAAGACAAAGATAGAGTGTTCCCCAAGAAACACACGAGAAGAAAGAAAGGGAAAGCGACTTTCCAAGTCCCGGGTCGAAGGCCAAACATTGTTAAAATTAGCTCAAATTTTCAGTTTGTTATTTGTTAAATCGAGACTAGTAGTTGATCAATTTCACTCATTAACAATCTTCTAAATTCTCTCTCGTTTTTTCCAATCACGATTAAGGTTTCTTGCTCTATTTGTATTAATCCATCTGTGTAATCTATTGCAATGTAGATGTTATTATTCCTAGTGATTAGTGAAAGTTTTTAAGTTATCTATGATTTTTTCCTGCATTGAGTTTTCAATGTAAAAATCTTAATATTATTTGTTGCATTGTTTCTTTAACATTTCAGCATTATATTTACTTATTTTGAGGTTTGTTGTTGGAAAACACTGCTGCTTGTTGCCAAGGTTAAGTCCATTTTGGTCAATTTAGTTTTGGGAAGAAATTGCTCATGGATTGGTTAGTCCTTAGTGAATCATTACCCAATTCTCCCCAATAACATCGTTGTTGGAACTGAAGTAGAAAAGGTTTCTAGTGTGAAAAACAAGGTCACTAGAGCCCAATTGAGGTGCATTTGAGATTGTGCTTCTATTGGGATATTGAAGCTTGATTGATGTTGGTTTAGCTTTGTAACAAAGATTTAGCTCTAGCAAAGGAAAAAAAGACACAAATAGTTTATGAACTTTAGTCAAAGGTGCAATGTCATCCATAAATTTTTCATTAGTTTAATGTTCAATCTAATCCTTAAGATATATAAAAAATTTCGATATCGTCCTTTCATTAATTCAAATTTAATTAAATTTGCTGATGTAATTTCCAATCTGTTATGGATTTTGATCAATTTGATAACAAGAGCTCAATTTGATAACAAATGTATGATAAATGTGGCTACTATGGTTATAAGTAAACGCAACACTCTGGTAACCCGGCCTGTTCCAAAATCACATATTTATGATGAATGAGCCCAGACAACAAGTTCCATTAAGGATATGGCACAATTCGACCCAGCTCAGCCAGCCCCTCAATCAAATGAGTCCACCTTTACTCCTGTAATCTTGTTTTTGTCTCTTATTTACTCTCCTAGCCATTCCTCTTCTACAATTTTCTCCGCATCATTTCAAACTCTAGTGGACTTTCTTTCTCTCTCTCTCTCTCTCTCTCTCTCTCTCTCACTTTTCCATTCTTTGTGTTACTCTTCAGCTCTATCCTCTCCTAACTAGCCTCAAGCCTTCCTCTCGGTCTTTCGAGCTCTGTCCTTCACAAGCTCTCTTTTAGCTCGCATTTTCCATCGATGCTTTTGTACACTCCTCGCGATTTGTTCCAGCCTTAGCATTGCGTTTTTTGTGTTCTTGCAAAGCTTTTTAGCTATGGAGGTTGATGAAGGACTGCAGCGCGTGTTTCTCTTTCAACTTCAATTCAATAAACCAATGGTTTCTCATGTTCAGCCCTTGGTCGGCATTCTTTTGCAAGCTAATGGGCAATCGACTCCATTGTTCCGACTCAATTTTGTGAAGTATGCTCAATTTGCTCAATTTGAAAGGTTTGACGTTTGGCAGCAATCCTTTTCTTGAAAGATATACTCTGGCTTTCGGAGATGCTCAAGTAAAGTCAGCTTCAAGTTTCTTCAAAGTTCATCGCAAGTTAAAATATAATTTTCATTTTGGTTAAAAAAAATTCAAATGGTGCTTTTTTTTTTTTTATATTGGTTTCTCTTGACAATTGCAGCACTAATTCTCCTGGCCTTCTTTGTAATCCTCTCTAGTTTTCATTTTAATGAGAGTGCTGCTATTTCGACTAACAAAAAGAATCATAGTGAGTCTTCAACTATTCTAACCTTCTTAGTGCAGAAAACACCATGTTACTTGCGATGACAACAAAATGAGGAGTGAGAATCTTTAATAGTGGATTGTTAGCTTCAACTGGCCAACATCTATCAATCTCACACTCTTTCAAGTTTCTCAATTAAATGTAAGTACTCAAGAACAAGGCCTTCCATCAAAATCTTTTTGATCACATCATCACTCACCTTGATCTGGCATATGGACAAAGACTTGAGCAAAGTCTAGTCAATCCTTGACTATCTATCTTTGCTATTGCTCGTCGAGAGGAAAAGTACCAAAAAAGTTTTAAACATATTATATTGGTACTAATTCAGTCATAATTCTTTCAATTGGATCAATTTAGCCCAAAACTTTTTAACATTACTATCAATTCTGCTCATCAAGCCAATTTAGTTTGGAAATGGCTAACGTGAACATCAGCCGACCAATCGACACTGATATGAGCAATTTTAATAATTTTTTAATAATTTTTTTTGAATTTACTGATTTCTTTTTCCTTTTTTTTTTCCCTTTTCCTTTTCTCTTTGTCTATGGCCATCACTAGCCATTGACCATAGCCATGACCAGCAAGGGTCGGCCTTGTCGGATCGTGCCTAGGTGAGGGTGAGTGTTGGCCCTCACCAAATTTGGCAAGGCCGGTTCAAGCATTTTGAGCAAGAAACTACGGACCATCGCAGATTCATTATAACATGCAACAAATTTTAGAAAATGATGATAAGCATGCCCAACTTATACAAATAAATAAACACCTATCTACGGCTCAGTTTTCTGGAAAAGACAATTTTCATCACATTGTTGTCTAAGATCAATGCGATAAATTGAGTAGTGGGAAACTATCATTTATGTGAATCCTGCAAGGGCATACAATTGTTGTTTTAACTGGTGCTCTAGTTTAAGGAGAACAAGTTACGCAGTTACTTCTAGAAAACATTCTTAGTAAATACATATACTCTGATGTTTCTAATTAAATAATCTAAATAGTATATAAAATATAGTTGGTTTAGAAGCCCTCATCCTTCTATCCACAAGATTGCACTGACAACTAGCCCTAATACCCATTGGATCATCCTCTTAAAACATTCCAATAGAGTCTTGGCCATTCCTTCTACTTTGCAATCCCATAAAAGTGTCACACCAAATGCGGGAAGTCCATGGGAGCATGCAATCTAAAATAACTTAGGCATGAGGAACTAAACGCTAAAATAGGCCAAAAGCATCAACAGGATCTGTAATTTTTTGCTTCATTTAGTCTCGGTTCTTTTGTATAACTTTAACGTGACCACGAATCGTTCAAAAAGTGCCTCTTAAGGTTTATTTTTATTTTTATTTTCCTAATGCATGGGAAAAATTAAAGAAAAGACAATTTACCATAGCATAAAGTGGAAATATACTGGAAGACTAATTAGGAAGGAAAGTAAAATTAGTCACAGCAGACAAAAAGGGAGGGAAGGAAAGCGGGGTAAAGGTGGGATTTTTGGAGAGAAATAGAGTGAAAGAGGATGAGAGAGAGAAGGGTGGAGAGACTATGAGAGCAACCGAGAGAGAGAGGAGCCCTCCGGCAGTCCGGTCACGCCCAAAACCCAGCCGACGACACCTGACCGCGCTCTTAAGGGCGCAGCTCTCGTTCCCCGCGCTAAGTCTCCAGTAGGTCAAGTTCCTTTTTTTATTTTCCATTTTTCGTGGGGCGAGCCATTTTTCCGAGGATCCCGGCTTGGAGGCGTGCAAGGCAACCAGGCTTGGTCCGATCTATCGAACTCACCCTCCATTCGCCGTCACCGAGCTGGGAAGGGACTCTCGGTCGACGCCTCCTCTGTTTGTGCCCCTGTCTTGCCCCATTCTGGGCTCGCCAGACCAGGCTTCGTCCTTGGCTGGTTCATGCGAGCGCCGGCCCCCTTCGTCTATGTGCCGCTGTTTTGGGGTTGCTGTCTGTCAATTATTGCGAGTCCGGCACAAGTTGGGCCATATCTTGGTAACCATCCAAACATGGCTAAATTCTTATTCTTTGTTCCGAGAGTAGTTTGGGAACAAAATCGTGTTTGGTAAAATTTTTATTCCCAAAAACAAATTTGTTCCTGGGAACAGATTTAGAGTAGAATCGAGAATAAAAAAAAATGATTCTTATTCCAAAATCAAAAAAAAAAAGTGGAAGAAAAGTGGAAGCTCAAGTCTCTCCCCTCCTCTCCTCTGTTGCCGCTCGCCACCGTCCACCACCGCCATCCACCGCCGTCCGCCGCCGTCCGCCACCGCCATCCGCCGGTCATCGGCAACCAATCCGGCGAGCTCGCTGAAGGCTTGCTAGGCCAAAGCGAGGTCCAGCGAGCTCGCCGGTGGCCAACCCAGCCACCGACAAGCCTTGTCGAGTCTGGGCGAGGCTGAGCCTCGCCCAATTATCGGCGAGGCTCAGCCGATGAGGGTCGGTCTCGCCGAGGGCTGGCAACGCTCCGGTGAGGTCGCTGGCCCTTGTCTAGTTGGTCTTCGGTTTGGCGACCGGCCTAAAGAAGAAGAAGAATAGGAGAAAAAAAAAAGAATAGAAAAAAAAAAGAAAAAGGGAAAAACATAAAAGAAAAAAAGTATAATAGTATAAAAATTATTTAAAAATTAAAAGAAATTGATTTGGAACATAATTAATGAGCACGGTATTAAACGCAATTATATTCCAGAATTAGATATTTTGGACAGTTATCAACAGTTTAAAATGCTTAGAATCTATTTTTGGAAACAGAATAAAAAAAAAAAAGTCATTTCTGATCAAAATCTACTCTCGGGAATAGAATTGTTACCAAACGCGGCCTTGGTGGTCGGGTTTACCCCCTTTTTAGCTAGTGTGCTTCAAACGCTTGACGAAATGCCTAAACACAACCCCGTTCGGTTTAATCTCGACAGTCGAGTTATCCAAGGTGGGCAACATGAATATGTGCGAGGCGGTGTAATCTGTCCTATGATCAGCAAGTACATTTTCGGTGAGCTTTAACGGTGGTGGGTTCTTGTGTTCTGTTCGTTTGGAAGGAGGAATTGAGAGGCAACGGCAGACCAAGGGACTGCAGTAGAGTGAGAGAATGGCGGGGAAGTGGGCTTAGTTAGGCTGTTGGTTAAATTTGGGTTTAGATTTTGGGCTAAATTAGAGTTTCTTGGGCTTGGGTTTAAGCCAATATCGCAGCCCATATTGGGACCGAGCCCCAAGGCTCGGCCCGTAATCAAATTCACTCTACTTACTCAATAGTCAAATTCTCTCCCGCCTGTTCTTCCTCTTCCGTGATCTTCTCTGCAAAATTCTCAGGCTCCAGTGCACTTCCTTACTCGCTCTTCTCTCCAATCAGGCTTTCTTCTAGGGATTCCGGGCTCCACCCTCCACCACTAGCTCTCCCTCTCAGTTCGCATTTGCCACCGGACGCTTTGGTTGCGTTTTTGGCTGCTCCCGCAGCCTTTACAGCTATGGAGACCGGCCAAGGGTTGTGGCACTTGCTTCCCTTTCAGCTTCAGTTCAACAAGCCGCTGGCTTCTCAGGTTCGTTTCCCGTTTCGTCCTTCTTTTGCGACCTAATAATGGGCAGGTCGATTCGATTGTTTTCCCATTTGGTTTTTTGTGAGGTTTTGGCTCGATTTCTTCTGATTGGCAGGTGAAAATGGCCGAGTGGAATCCAGAGAAGGATTTGCTCGCAATGGTCAAGGAGGACTCGAAGGTGGTGCTTCATCGCTTCAATTGGCAGAGGCTGTGGACGATCTCTCCTGGTAAGTTCTCTCTTTTTTTTATTCAGCGTGGTCGTTTCTTCAACGATAGCTTGGTTATGATGTCAAACAGCTTGGATAATATTTTGATAGACGTAAGAGGCTGACTGTTTGCTAAACTTCAAAGGTTTCCTATGATTGGATTATTCTAGGTATCATGTTAGATGTTTCATCAGAGCAAGCTAACTTGCATGTAATTGTTATCATTAGGTGGCTTTATCCAAGGATCTTTGTCATTTGATGGTTGCCTGCTCAGGAGAACTTGTTGAAGACATTGTTGGATCAAGAGGGGGTCAAACGGTTGGAGATAGTATGCATGGCTTCCATTGCTTGGTGCTTGATACTTCAATATTCCAAAAGAGGTAAAATTGCACTAGTGTTTTTCTTTTTTTTTTAATATAGTTTATGTAGTAGTGATTGTATTTGATATTATGATTATATTAGGATTGTTTATATGCACTGATATTTGTTTAAAGGTATCGACTTTGTTTGGTTTACAGAAAGTAAAACTCATATAACTCAGGATATGATCATCATCCTTAAAACGAAACTGATGGTTAACATGGAGCAATTTTGAGGCATTTTTCCTGGAATTAACTCTACACCTTGCATGATAGAAGAACTTTTCTTCTGATAATCTAAATGCCCAAGTTGACTTTCAAGAGTCACCATAAGCTGAACAACATGATGCCTCATACTTCGTAGCCTGAATGATTTGTTCATGCTTAATAAGGTTTTCACCCAACCTTTAAGTATCATACTATCTTTCCACAGAAACCTCTGGAAGTCAATGTAATTTAGATGTTGAAAGTAGTGGGACAAAGATGCAGGAGTTACTCTTGCAAAATTTTAACATTGTCGCATGATTCACGTGTCATTTTTGTTCTCTACCATTAGAGGCCTGCTAAGTTTTCGATTACATTTTTGCTTCCATTTTTATAGAAACTGTTTTCAATGCTTTTTAACAAAAAATTTGTTGAGTGAACATGATGTATGTTGTAAGGGATGAAAGTTGTGAGAATATGCTCGTCACAGCAGGAAAATAGGCTCACTTATTCGAAATCTCCGTGTTTGCATGCAGAATGTGAACACTAAAAAGTCGTCTTTAGTTTATAATTCTGATTTTAAGAATAGTTTTCCTTTAAACAACTGCTTTTGAAGTGTTATCAAACACATTTTCTGGACTGTTAACATTCTCAAATAGAACTAGAACAGATTTCTGAGAATCTTTATCAGCCCAATGCCTCCTTAGATTTTCAATCTCTTCCTGTCTGCAGTAAAAATGAATTTCATCAAGTTGCTTAACAGGCTTCTGGCATCGAAGATTTACTTAATGTCGTCTAGACATCATTATCGGTCATGCACAAGCAGTGCGCTGATGCCATGAATATATTTCATGAGAAGTTTGATTTGTTGTGAAGCCTTATTAATGACCATGGTTAATGGTCCTGTTAATACATAGCAGTAGATGGCTTTCAATTGTTCTTCATTTGACTGTTTCTGTTTGCTTATCTAGTTCTTGACTCTTCTCCTCAGGAGGAATTTTTTAGTCTTCTCGATGGTGCTAGTACTAGTCCTGCAGTCCATCAGTTTTCTTTGGGTGAAGTTGTATGGCTGGTTTTTTAAGCTCTGATGATGCTATGGGACTCTAGCTTTTTTGGTTGGTTTTTATGATCTTAGTCTGCTACTTTGTTCAATGATAGGGTATGAAGCGTGTATCAAAAGTTGTCTGCGGTGCGGGAAAACAACTTCAGCTGGTTGTCCTCGATCATCTGCAGGTGCACGTTATTACCTTTGCATTTGGCCTTTCTATCGGATAAATTTTTTTATTTTTAAGCATCGCATGGAACAGTCTAGGAGGGTGATCAGACAGATGTAGGAATTTGTTATAGTAAGTTATGCTTCACACATTTTGAGACGCCATATCTTTCAGAACATCCTGATGTTAAATTCTTATACAAACCTATAGTATGCAATGATATGGATTACTAATATTATATGGCTGGAAAGGGTGAGGTAAAATCTGATTTGATTCTGATTTAACAAGTTGGCAATCTCTACTATAAGTGTATAATTGAAATTATAGATCATAATCATTGGTTTGAATTTAAACTTGATCCAAGTTTGGGCTTTCAGAATACTATAAATGGAGGTATGGATATCTCTCGTACGGTGGATGGTCACCAGATATCAAATAAGATAGAATTGTGTTGAGTTTTATATGTACGAGCAACCAAATGACGGGCATGAAACTTGCGAAACATATTTTGACAGGCCTCGAGAAGATTTGGGTTCTTCCGAAACGAATGCCCCTTAACAGGTATTATCACTCCCGGGGAATTGAGTTAAATCCTTCTTTTCTTGCGGCACCATAGACGAATGTCCTGCCAAGCGAGTTCTTGCTCCATAAAAGCTCCAATTACCCAAAGATCATTCGGTGCAAGCATCGGAAATTGTGCAAACCATTCTTGTCCATAAACGGTGGAGGAGGAGATGCCGCACTGATTCTGCCTCCTCTTGCTGAGGAAACGTCTTTTTACCAGTATTTTGCGTTTGTTTTAGGTTATCTGAAGTGAAGATGATCACGTTGCTTTTTCCAAATTACAATTTCAACAACTAATCCATCGCCACATTCGCATCAACGTGATGTCCCATGAGTCCTCCGATGCTTCCGTAACAGCTCTGCTGGAACGGAGCCGAGCCTCCTTCTGTTAGGCCACTTTATTTCGTTGGGGGTGTGCAAAGTGATTACAGTAGAACGTATGGACCTCAATTAAACAATATTGTTTTTGCAAAGGATTTCGGCTGGCTATTCAATACGGATCACTATGCCGGAATTGATATTAGCTTTATCATTTAAATTGGAAACCGAGAGTGATGGACATGTATCACCCTCACCGGTAGATAAAAGTGCAGTGATTTGATCTGTCGTAGACCTTGTATTATCTCAACATGCAAGCGTACATGTGGGCCATATGCAATATGGTGATCGAAATATGAATGGGCAGACCACTCGATCCGCACTTTATCTTATAGATTTTCCTCTTTTCCTCTCAATCAGCAACAACGTATGTTAGTGTGCAAAAAGTGCATCCTTTTTGTCGACAACAACAGAACCAAAAAAAAAAATGTAGAAAGCGGTAGGATTTCCTAGAAATGCCTAGATACAAAAGAAATTTACTTTCACTTTCATTTTTTCATTACCTTTTCTTTTCGTGTTGCTGTGCTGCTCTAGTTGGAATTTTTTTTTTTTTGTTGGGTTAATTTTGAAACTTTTGCGGATTTATTTCTGGATAATTTGTAGAGCAATTAACGAAACAGGACTTGATGCTGGGGATCGCGGATCTTCATACCCCTGAAGTAGTAGCAGCTGCAGAATTTGCGGTGGCAAGTTGTTGACCCCCGATTCCGTTGAAACAGACTCAGAAGATACTACCAGTGACGATGATGACGATGAGCATGGTATTTGCCAAGCGGGAGTTCCCACAAAGCACGCAATGTTCGAGTCTGGCAAAGAGGATTCGTATGGAGGGATCGGAAACAAACAGTCGAAAAAGAAACTGAGAAAGCGTACCGAGATTGGTGAGTTATGATGATTTGTGTTTTGTTGTGTGACTTTCTATATGATATCGAGAGAGATGCAAAGGTAGGAACTTCTTGGTAGGAAGCGTCGTCTAGTGACAGCAAGCTTCCGATATCTATGTCTCAATGGGGAGTGGTGTGATTTTGTAGAATCGTCTGAATCATAAGAGTTTATTCAGAACTTATATAGACCGTTCAATACGACCGCTCACTGTCCGTAATTGCTGGGAGGATCGTAGACCACCGCCTGTTATCGCACTTCACTCTAGCGCATCCTAGACGACCCAAGTTGCGCCACACGACTTGAGTGTAGTGCAGGCACTCGCCTCCCACGCACGAGTTCGAGCAGTAGTCGTAGTTGTCCTTCTCTCCTGCCCGCATCTTCACCGAGTCCCTGCTGCTCAGGATGCCATAGCCCTTGACTAGGTTCTTGCCGTAGGGCCGTCCGGAGTGCTCGAGGTCGCAGTCACCGTACGACTCCAGGTTATCGGGCCGACCCCCACTTCAGCACGAGCAGCGGCTTGCTCGTCGATGAAGTCTTGGCGAGAGTCTTGCGCTGCCAAGACACCGGCGAGGGCACAGATTAGGCCAATAGTGGTTAGAAAATCCAATACTATATGTAGAAAATTTACGATTTTTTTCAATGCACTGCTTTTTTCTTTCAATTTTTCGTCTTCCTTTTTTTTTTCCTTTTTCGTGTTGCCGAGCTATTATGTTGGGAGTTTTTCTTTTCTTTTGTTCATTTTAAGAATTTTTGCAATTTTATTTCTGGATAATTTGTAGAGCAATTAACAAAAGTTGATATGAGGAATAGGTACCGCAAAAACTAAACGAACAAAAGATAGACGATGACGTGTTCGTAGCATATGGTTTAGTCTCATCAATCTTTATTTGCTCAGCAAAAAGAAGACAAGGTAAAACGGAATTCCTCGATTCCATCGTTTTTGTAACGAATTTCAAAGAAGAAATCATTGGATACTCTTAAGAGATTACCGACCATCGATTTGACCAATCTTTGCTGTACCAAATATTACAAACTTTCTTTCACCAGAACAATGAAGATTATAACAAAATCCGGTATTTTCGGAACTAGTCGGTAAACTTGAAGGTACGAAATAGAGAAATGGAATGGAAAAATAAAATGAAATCGATAGGGGAATAGAGTTGAACAAGAGTTTATTTGTTTCGCATCTGATTGTGAGTACCAAAAAAAACCTATTAATTAAGAAGATTCTTTGCCACTAAAAAAATCAAAAATCAAAATCAAAATATTCATATTCCAATGTGAAACACGTCCTTAAAATAAGTAAAAGAGAGGGAAAAAGAAAAGGATTTTTCAATTTTCAATTTTCAAAAACAAAAGAAAAAAAAAGATCCGCCCTTGCCCCCTTCCTCCGACTATCAAATCGAGCGTAACGCTCTTCTCTAATATCTATTAATTCATTTTTATTTACTAATTAAGAGTGCAATGCATCCTTTACCTAGGGACAAAATCGATAACACGTTGATCCACGGGACAATGCATCATGAGAAGGTTGTTTGAGACGTTGGATAGAATTTTATAGGATAATAGCACAAATAATCCACAAACTTTAATCTAACATAAAATATTATCCCTATATTTTTAATTTATGAAACATGATCCGAAACTTTAGTTTAATATGATCCATTGGTAAATTTCGAATGCAGTTCTTAAGTCACTTTGAGATATTTAAAATTTTACAATAATGAATATTGAATCAAAGTTCGGAAGCAATCTTGCAAAATCGAATCGAAGTTCCGGAGGCTACTTGTAAAGCATGAGCAATTATGAGAAAATTATTGCCCCGCCTTCGGTTTCCTCCTCCATGGGCCCCTCCTTCCCACGCGCGTGAACGCAATCCGGAAAATGAAATGCCCGCGCGCGTGGGGGTTTCTGACTGGAACACCAACCCGCCCCCTCCCCCGCGCGCACAATCCGAACTCTTGCCGAATCCTCGTCATTAATTAATTTAATTATTTATTATCTATGTTTTGTTTTTCGCCGAAATTTATTTTTTCATGTTTATCTTTTCGTTTCTTCCTCCATTTTCTTCTTTGTCAAAAACAACATAACGCAGATGCAAGTACAAGCCGCCACCAACCACCGGTGGCTTGTTCGCTAGTAATTACTACTCACCAAACGGGGGATAGATAAAAATGAAAATCCCAACTCTAGCCCCGTCTTTGAAATGTCCTCATAGAAAACGACCGCCGTTCTAAAACCCCCCTCTCCATCCACCTTCATCGACCCTTCTTTCCTCCTTGATTTCACTTCCGCATTCGCGGTGAAGGAGATCGGATTGTCATTTCTGCCCACGCCTCGCCCCTCGTCAAGATCATCTTTCCACGAGGAGGAGGAGATGAGGCGAAGCAAGCTCGTTGTGCAGTTTCTATTGGTCTGGTGTGACGACCTAATTGGCATTTTCTTTATTGGTTCGAAGTTCAAAGCTCAGTCTTTTTCCTTTTCTTACTGTCAGTTTCTCAGGATTCTTTATTTTTCCTTTTTTTCTTTTCGCCAAATTTGAGTACCTATTTTGATCGTCTTGTTAGTGTATTGTTCTTGAATTGGGTCCTTCTAGGATGCGGGTTTTTAGTTTCTCTTTTTCTTTTCTTTTTTCCCTCTCTTGCACACTTGTTGATTTTGGATATGATACAGCAAGTATAACAACAATTTGAAATGAAATCGACCTTGGTTTGTGGTTGGTGATGGTCAGCCCTTACCTCACGTGACTGGACTGTTCCTAATTAGGAAAATTCAAGACAATTTGGATGAGAGTTTGCTTATTTTATTAGCAATTGTTGTCTTAGAGCTATATGTCTAGACCATTACTCTGTGTGTGCACATGAGTGCACGTGTGGGTGTCAATTGTGATTTGTTACCTATCAGTGTGCTTGTGATTGTGGGAATGAATTCAAGAAAGATCACCTCTTGGATGGGCTTCTCGAAGGTTGATTTTAAAGAATGCACATCGATTGAAACAGTTGCTTATGTAGTGTCATGATGTGCATGATATTAGGTTTCCGCAATTCTCTAAATCTTTAGGACTTATCAGATTTCTGTGTACACAAAAAATGTTTTGCTCCATGTTTAAAAAAAAAATCTGTTGTGTTTTTGTTGTGTATGTTGCTCTGTTTGTTCAAAGACTTTATGTTAATGTATGACTTTTGCATCAAGCCTACTTGGCAATCCTAATGTTAATGCCACACGTCAATCTTAGCAGATTAGTTGAATGAGAATTTCAGTTTTATGTAGTTAGCTGCACACATTATCTCAAAATTCAGTAGTGTACACTTGGTCAAATTGATAAAAGTGGCTGTAGTTTCTCAGTTGCATGGACCGTTGAAGCATTCGTCGGTACCTATGGAATAAATTACAGGAGGATTGCAGATAATATCCCTTCACTAAATCATATTCTCTGTACATCTCACAGCAATTCCTAATGTAGATTTCGGAAACTTATTGGAAGGTTAGAAATGCATTCAGTTGCTTCTAATCGAAGAGATTAGCAATTAAAATGCAATAAACACTGTAATTTCTATCCAAGCTACTTGACTCATCTTACCACTCTCCAGACATCCTCCTCCATAAGACAGCTCCTCAGCTAGAGTTTCCTCTAGAACAAGTTTCGTTCTTGACTGCGTGAAGTTCATCACAAAAATACGAGCAAGATAGGATAATCAAGCAAACAGGAGAGCAAAGTAACCCGATAATGATTGCAGCTCACTTGCTAGGTAAAAAATTATAATGGAGTTCAATTCAAACAAGGAGACCACAACATTTAATGTCTTTAATACTTGACATTGAAGCCACAACACCAACCCATAAACAAAAAACCGAATGAAAGCGATTTAGAACAGTCATGACTCATGAGTCAAAAGCCAATCAATCTAATACTTACAATGCAGGCTTCTGTCATATTTCTCATCTAAAGAATGCTGAACACAAGAACTCTTCATTGAATACTTCCCTCGAGCAAAGCTAAAACCACGATCATCAAGCAATTAATTAAAAAGTTACTACTTGATTGGAGCGAAGCAAGGCCTCTTGGGTTAACTTGGTTTACTTGAAGAAGAGGAAGCCGGAGCTCTCTTTTGCATTTTCTTTTCTTCATAACTAAGTGTCTGAATATGGGAGTGTTTGGTTGCAAAAATACTGCAGCAGCAGAGGAAAGAATGACAACTTTTTGTAGTGTTTGTTATCACTAGGGTGTACTCCCTTTTATAGTGCATGAAAGAGTAGGCTTACAATGACTGAAAGTGTAGGCATGAAATGTTCGCAGAAATGCCACTCCGTGTACATTTCCAGAAAACAATAAAGAGTTTAAATTTCTTTTCTTTTCTTTTCTTCACATTTTTCTACCTCTCGCCTATCAAATAATTGAGATATTTTTATCTTCAATGCCGGTTTGGTAAATCTTTTCAATCCGACCTCTTATCAACATGCGATATGTTCAAATAATATAAGTTATTATGATTTATCCCTTGAAAAGTTGATAAACTACCGAAATGAAGAGTAGTAATATCCTATAAGAGCTAGTAACTTTAACAAATAAATGAGGCTAACTCAATGGCGCAATCTATAATATTGAAACAATCCGATAAATGCCGGTAAGTGAACCCAAATATGAGCCTATAATTTTCTATTAAAGTTACTAATGAGTACGTGCGCCCCTGCAAACCCAACTCAATTGCACCCCCGCACGTTGTTAAAAAAATACGACAAGATTGGACAAAAAAGAAAAAAGGTAGACGAAAAGTAGATAAAGTGGGCCCAATCCCCACTACAACAATTAGCAATTAGAAAAAGAGAGGGTCGGATGTCACCTCGTCCTCGTGTGGGGCCCACACCACCACCCCCATCGGACACGTCAACATCGTTCATTCGTTCTGGATAATAATAATATATATGGAGAAACCCTCAACTTTGACGCCTGGCTCCCTATTCCCAAGCTCCCACCGTAATGAATTTTCATGCCTAAAGCTTCACTGAACCAGAAATGTTTAAAACCTTACGCTCAAAAGTACTCGTAAACCACCGGCACTCATTCTCGCTCTTCACCGAACCACCGTCTCCGACCATCATCTAACCACTGTGCTGGCCGTTGCATCCACAAGATGTAGGGAACAATAAATATGGTATTCTAAATGGCCTATCCATTCTTGAAATTGGAATTCTTTAATTGGATTTGAGGTAGTTAAATTTTGCAGTTTTCCTAAATCTAAAACAAGTGAAAATAAAAAAAAAAATTTCCGGTCAAAGGTCGATTCTTTGGTTTCACCAAAAAAAGCCATCTTTGGCCAAAATTATGGAAACTCGAAATCTAAAGTCTATATCAACACGTCGATGTTGACTTAACCGCTATATGCAATTAAGGTACTAATCATACTAATATAATTCTTTTGAGTGAAGAAACGAGTCTCGTCACAATCAAGGATCTTGAATCTTGATTCTTTTTAAGTTTAACCATCACGAAAATTCGAATGGCAATAGTAATATATAAAAAAAAATTGATAATTGTTGGTATTTTCTTAAAAGTTTGGGTAACTTACCAAAACTTTACCGACTGAATAAGTTATCAAACAAAGAGACCAAAAAAAAGTTTATCAAACAACTTCTTGTTGTCAATTGGTTTTGATATTTACCAACGCTTGTCGACTTTTGCTTGCACAAGACAATGTTCGTATGTTTGTCCAGTCGAATCTTCCTTTATGCTATGGACCTCTTTCCGTGGCATCTTCTAAAGCCAAATTGATACTACTTTTCAGTTTGGTTTGATTTGATTTCCCCTTTTAAAATGTTATGAACACCCTAATTTTTTTCAATATAGAGAACGAATCAACCTATATCACCCAAATTAAGAAAATTCAATTTTCATGAAGATCAAATTTCCAAGTTTTGCAATGGAGAACATATTCGATTAGTATTCTTACCTTCTACCAACAAAAAAAAAACATATTCGATTAGCATTTTTCATTTCACGCAACAAACAAAATGTTGGATAGTGACTACACAAGTTATTCAGGCATCCTTAGGGACTATCCAAGAGCCTGGCCAATACCCAATGACTATCATATGGCCAACGGGCGGTAGGGCCTGAGTGCCTAGTCCTCTTCACATTGCCTCGCCACAACGCCTCCTAACATGTCTCTCACTTATTTTAATCTCTGGGCTCCAATACAAATTCGATTTGGCTAGAACTTGAGCCATAAGCTCAACAACCTTTGCACAATAGAATCATGGAGTTGCCATCTAGATGGAGACGCATAAGGTACATCCAAGCAGTCTTGCATTTGGCATGGTGGTGAGGTGAGGAAAGTCTTTTCTGGCCGCATACTTGTAAGCCAGTTTGAAAAGAAAAGAACAAGCCTATCTAGGCTAGCGAACCTCATGAATTTCTTGGGCAATCATTTCTCACGTTCGGGCCGATGTAATTTAAGATGTGATGAAAACAATTGTTTGTTAATTCTAAGCTCATGAGGTGCCATACTTGATCATGAATATGGTTTTCGCTGAAGAATTATATTAGAGAAGTTACTTATAGAAAAAAATAATAATAATCTGGGTAGACACGCGCAAACTTAACTGGGCCGGGGCTCAAGTAAACAATTTCTTTCTCAAGCTCAAGCCCAATCGTGGAAGCCCACTTGAGCTTATCCAGACCCGATTGTCTAAGTGAATATAAGGGAAGATTTCTAAAATTTCGTCCACTGATCAGCTCCACAGAGCATTAGGGGACGCAAAAAATCCGTATGTATATTCGAATTCGTGATCCGAGGTAGAGTCGCCACTCGAGCTTAAAAGGCGCGGGAAAACGGTCGTCTCTCCAGGGAGCGACACGTGTAGCTCTATGGAAACCCAAATTCGGTCGAGCAAAAATCTAAAACTGTAGGCTCGACCATCAACCCATCATGGCGAAGAAGCCATCACGGACCCCATCATCGTCCTCCTCCTGTCCTCGGTGCGAAACTCTAGGCGACCATGCTGATCACAGGTGGAGGTCCAAATGGACCGCCGCCCCGAACCTCATCGTCTTCTTCCCCTGGAAGGACGCCCCGTCCGTGGACAGCGTCTTGACCATCCACGCGTCGCCTAAGGTGAGGAAGTCCTGCATCAATATCGATTTTCTCGACTATTGCACGCCTGAGCTCAGTCTGTGGCTTCGCTTTGCAGTCGACTGCCGTGTGGAGGACCTCTCTGTCAATGCGGCTAAGGGTTTGCGCGAGATGGCCAGCCATTTCTCCGTACCGCTGCTCCTTTATGGATGCTCTCCGTTGGTGAACCTGCATTTAAGGCTGTGTAGCGTCCCATTCAGTAGGAGTGTCACTTGGAGTAATCTCAAGTCCCTGTCCATATGCGGCTCGGAGATCACGGATAAGGTGATGCATGATATCTTGAAGGGCAGTCTCGAGTACCTTAGGTTGGAGGAATGCCGTAGTTTGAAGCAAAACGTCATGCTTTGTTCGAGAAGTTTGAGGGGAAATTGTGGTTTATTGCTGCTTCTGGCATGCACTCAACGAGGGTTTCCCACTGGAGATTTCGAGTCCTCTTTTGTTGTTGTTGCATTTGAGAGGGTCGTTTGGTGTGATGAGGCAGCTGGTAATTGAAGCCTCATCCTTAATTGAAGTTAAGTTGAACTTTTTTACAAGATGCGCTGATTTTAGAAATTGTTCTGTTCAAAATTGGTTCGAGCCTTACAGAGGATAGTGCAACTTGGCCAAGGGACTGTTTCAGGAGCTACAGAATGCGACTGAACTTCTTATTGGTAATCGGGTGGGCAAATTGTTTAATTCGACCGGTTTGGTTTCATACTTATGGATAGTTCATGGTCCCTCTTCCTTGAGTTGAGGAAGTTCTTACTTCATCACACTAGAATTTGGTTCACATCATTTGTTACTCTACCTGACATCTTAATGGTGCAAATGTACATTTTGCCTTCAGAATAACTACCAAAAGGTCAAAAAGAAAAAGGCAGCTAATTTAGGGTAAGTATTTTCCTCCTCAATAGTGCATAATCATGATCCCAAAGATCATAGTAAATTATTAACGAAAAGTAGCTGTGTCCTATTTTCTAGATACTAAAAAAGCTGTTGTTGACTAGAATTAGTGTAATGAGGCGAATTGTTTAGTTCCAATTAAAAGAGAAAAAGAAAGCATTGGATCTTCTTATTATTTCTTTCTACTGTAAGATTGTGTACCTTATAACAGGAGATTTGCATAAAGCTCACCAACTGGGGCTTGGTCGAGTATTTGTATCTGGCCAAGTGTTAAGAGCTTGGGTGATGATGGCAAATGGTATGGTCGAGTTTCAGCTTGGCCCGTTGTCTCAACATTTAAGCATGCGCAAATGTTTGTCAACTCTTGTGAGATGCCAATTTGAATAATTCATTAGCATATCTTTTTTTTATCCAAAAGTAAATGAGGATGATCGCGTTGCTTTTTCCGAAATTACGTTTCAATAGCTTATCCACCACATTCGCATCAATGTGATGTCTCATTGGGCTTGAAAGGGCCCTTTGGGGCGTTATTTGGCAACGCTATAAATTGTGGCCCGGCCTAGTTGATTCTACGGCGGCCCTTTACCTATGTAGCATTGACACAGACATGCGACATGCGATACGATACGACACGACATGACGACACGTCATTTCTTAAAAATAGAGAATTTCGACACGTTTCGACACATTATATATTAAATATATTTTTATATATAAATACATAAATAATAATAATAATAATAATAATAATAATAATAATAATAATAATAATAATAATAATAATAATAATAGCCTAGAATTAATTTACACGAAAAATATTAAATAATATCATTCATTATTTTAATTTGTTACAATAATACATAAAACTTAGAGGAAAAAACATTGTTTAAAGAAAAATGCTGAAATGATATTTTTAAATTTATTTATTTATCATATATAGCATTTTTTATTACCTCTTTCACAGTAAAAGACTTTAAAAAAAACTAAACAATTATAAATAAAAAAAAGACTGAAAAAAAAATTGACCCCGTGCGTGTATATTTATATCAATTTTATTACTTCTTTTATGTATATTTATATTTTGACCCCTCAATTATTAGAAATTTTTAAAATTGATCCGTGCGTGTCGGAATCGCGTGTTGGAATTCTAGACTCACGTGTCGGAGCGTGTCAGAGAGAATTGACCATGTATTGGATTTTTTGACACTCATTGATCGCGTATCGGAGCGTGTCAGACATGTGTCGGAGTGTCGGATACGACACGAATGCTTCCAGAGAGTGTCCGTGCTACATAGACCTTTACGGCCCAATTCCCATCTCTCTCTTCCTTCCTTGTTGTTTTGACTCCCGCCTGTTCCTCTTCCGCAACTTTCTCCGCGAATTCTCAGACTTCAGTGGACATCACTCCCGCTCTTCCCTTCTTCGTCTCGCTCTTCAGCTTTCCTCCGTTGTTTTTGAGCTCTCTCTCCTTACTCCTTACGATTTGTTCCACCACAGCTGGCGGCTGTTGTTTTCAGGCCGCTCGGCGGGGTCGGGGCGTGTGCTTCCGTTTCAGCTTCAGTTCGATTAACCCTGGGCTTCTCAGGTTCGGCTCCCGTTTTGGCGTTGTTGGGTGGGTGGATTCGGTTTTGTTGAGGATTTTGCTTGATTTCCGATTGGCAGGTGAAGATGGGAGAGTGGTATCAGGAAAAGGATTTGCTGACAACGGTCGTGGAGGACTCAAAGGTGGGTGCTTCATCGCTTCAGTTGGCAAGAGGCTGTGAACAATCTCTCTTGGGTATGGCTTTGATTTGAGAAAGTTCTCTTTTTTCTTTATTCAATGTGTTCGTTTCTTCAACGATGGCTTGTTGTGCTTGCCCTTTGAGTCATTGGCCTTATCTCGTTCTACTTCTTTAGCTTTTCCTAAATGTGCTACGCTTCCTTTTTCGGCATAGGAACCAATTGTAATTGCCAATCTGGTTCAAATTGCGTTTGATGGATTATTGGACGAATATAGAGATAAAAGTGGTTGAAAGTCTAAATGAGAAGGTGCCGTTGAACTACGTTGGTCTTTTACACAGAAATGAAGAGTGAATGTGCGAGTGGAAATCTAGAGATGACTTAGTTGCAAGTAAAGAATCCGAGCTCGTATTAGTTGAATGAAGGGATTTTATTTCTAGGCGCAGTAGATTCTTCTTATTTATTAACTTCTCGACCAGATTGTTGCCTTATGAGATTTTTTCCTAGCCGGACAGTCATCTACTCCAACCATAAGTTTACCATACTCCTGTATCGCCTTCTTGTTGCCCTTCTTCGTACACCAGTTAAAGTGTTCATGAAAATAATTAACATGAATTGGAGGGGATGCCATGTATGCTACATAGACTAGCCATGTCAGATGCAGTAATGCTTGATGCCCACTTGGAGTTGGCAGGTTTATCCATTGCAGAATACTATCTAAATGTCATTAGGCATCTAAAAAGATCTTAGATTCCTGATGATCACTCTCACAGTGTAATTTTACTGCTGACTCCTCTTCTTTTACTGATTGAGCAATCTTTTACCGACCGAGCGTGCCCTACAAGGAGAGGTTTACTGGATACTAACTGTAGATTATAGGCGGAAAGCTTCTCGCATTTTGTATTGCTCAAAGTTTTACTTATCTTCTTGTCATTACAGGGGGGCATTTCGTCACATCATTTTGATTAATCAAGTTTGCTGGTGGGAGTTTTAACTTTTGAATAGATAATAGATATATCTTGAGCTATGATGCGTATTTGTGTGACTATCTGGTCGAGAGGGATGGAGGGAGAAATTGGAGAAAGCAAAGAGACTAGGAGGGTCAGGGAAGCTGCGTCCAAGTATGTTGGGTTCTTATATGACTTCATCTTGTGGTAATTCAAATTCGCAAGAACTTAAAATTAGATGCCTAGCCTTGGTAGTTCTTGATGTCTATTTTCACTGGAAAAATTTAGAGAGATCTTTTCTCTCAATGCTTCGCTCGTCGTATTGTCTTCTGGATATGGAGAATGTTTTGAGTGCACTATAGTACTTGAGCCAATACTTGAATGGTTTCTTTAAGATCCTAAGTTGTAAATACTATTGCACTTGTAATCCTCGCCTGAAGTAAGCTTTCGTGCATCCACTTCACCTTGAGATTCCATAATTGAACAACAAGATTTTTTTTTTTTTTTTGATGATATTGGATTGGAGGCTGCCAACAAGATATAGATTCCCTTGCTTTAGATGACCTACTAGCCCAAAGAAATCCCATATCGAGCAACTAATATCCCTCTTAGTTATTTCGTACAGTTGTGATGTTTTGCCTCACTTCATAAATTTTGATTAACATTTTGTTGGTTAATGTTTGTCCTCTATCTTTCCTCTTCTTCTGTTAATTTTCTTGGGAACAAGATATAGATTCCCTTGCTAGGATCTTTCCTGCAATGATACATACAAGTTCTCCCAATTCTGTTCCATGACTGGAATAGGAAATACTTAAGAGCACTTCCACTAGATGAGGTTGACTCGAGTTTGGGTGGTTTGCTGGTCTTCAACTGTGGTTATTGTTGGTCCAACACTACTTTAAGTAAACGCATGGGAACGGGGGTTGAAATTGGCAGGTTGATTGTCGTTTCTCATTGGATTGGAAGGTCTCGCGTTCTGAAATATCAAATGCAATTTCTTGCACTTTTCTACCTTGATATATCTTGTCAGGTCAATAAGGTGTCTTACCCTCATTATTGTCTCAGAGAAATAATGCAGAGAGTCAAGAGAATTACTATAGTTTGGGGGATTTGGGGGACACCAAATATTTGCAAGGGTCACTCGTGAAGATATTTCAACAAATGAACGCAAGTATTAGCAAAAGAATTAAAATATGAAATGTAATAGAATCTTGTTCGTCTATAGGAGTCCTTGAATGTATTGAGATGGAGAACGAGAAGCTTTGTAGCATTCCCCATACTGTAGTTCCTCCATTGTCAGTTAGTGGTAAGAACATTTTGACACTGTCATACTATCGAGCTAAGGATCAATTCATGCTATGCCATCAATTGTATAGTTCTGAAAATCTTTTCTTTGAGCTTCTTACCATGTCCATTAGCAGTTTTAGATGTTTGGAAACTTACTGTTGCCCATACTCTTTCCTTTATGTATCAATGTTTGATAAAATTACCATTGTTAGTAACAAATTTATCTCGTAGGTGTATGGTGGAACTGAATTAATCCTATCCATGCTCCTTACAACATTTCCACTTAGAACCTACTATTAAGTTCACATGTGACAAGCATAGGTACATTGTGCTTCTTTAATGGACCACTTCATGTTTGTTCCTACAGATTGAAGAGGTGCAAAAATATGCTTCAAAGAAGAATATTTTTTCAGTCGAAGAAGTAGAATACTGAAGTATTAGTTTTTCCTCTAAATTATAAATCAATTGAGAGAGGACAAAATTCGAAAGAGGATGAATCTATAGTCCCCAGACAAATTTGAAAAGAATAATCATCCCCTTATGGTAGGCACATAGCAGTCTGAGTTACTGTTTGAGAACCGCCAGGTACAAGTTCATGATGGTATATACTACATGGGATCTAGTATAGCACAATATTGTAGAGCATTCATAGTTACATGATGCCATAGCCTCTTTAGGCACACAAGGTTCGCTTCCCACCTGTGTTTTAGCATAACGCATGCGTCATTCTTTTACTTTTACCCAACAAAGGTAGCTAAACATCACGTTGGTTATGACCATATATTCAAGGAAAACCGGACTGAAATCAAGTTGATGTTTTTTTGGCAATAGTAAGTAGAGGTGTGGCTTGTGTTTTAGCTGCAAGAAAGCGGGCCCTGATCTACATAATAGACGAGGATGAAGATGGAATCTCTTATTCAGAATTGACTGTCTATTCAAGAATTTGTGTGGTTATGCTTGTGTTGTTGCTGTAGGTGGACCTCTAATACTCGAAGCTGCAGACATCGGCGTGAGAAGCAATGCATGTGGGCTTTCTGACTGAAGCTCTTCGACTTCACCCTTCTTGGAAAAGTCTTAATCTATACCTGCCATGTGCCTTTTCTGCTAGCGGGCATTCATCGAAGAAAAAAGTGGAGTGAAAAGGTAATGTTTTACCTATTGAGTTGGATAGAATTGACTGAAAGATGCTAGTTCTGGTGGTGCATTGCTATAAGTTCTGAGACCTGCTCGATTGTGCCAAGCTTTTGCTTCATCTCTATGTCTTCATTATTTTCATGTGTAAGAGAACCAAATGTTTGGTTTGGATTATCTCTACTTTGGGTTGAATGGTTCGGCCAGTGTACTCAACTAATGAACTCTACATTTGAATGTTGAAATCTCTCACCTGAGATTAACTCACTTCTTCAATCATTGTTAAGTGATGCATCCAATCCAATGGACAAAATACATTCTTGTGTAGAACGTGACTAGCAAGATATATGGTTTCAAGGTAGCAATCAAGAACATTGGCTATATTCCAATCTCAGAGATTTGGAATCCTCAAATAAATGGTAGGTTTAAGATAAAGGAGATTTTCCCCCCAAAAAACAAACGTCATGAGATTATGTTCACAATATTGTTAATGGATTTTGTATCTTTAATAAAGATTATAATGCAGTCTTTTAATTTAATGATGTATAAACATTCAAGAATTTAAAATGGTTTAATTGTATTTTTTTCTTGGAATTATTGCCAATCTGAAGGAGAAAGAATGTATGAATGTAAATGTGCTGATGTGACACTTCTTATGTTTATTATTTGTCATGATGATAGGTTTTTTGTGAACTTTAGCTGAACTTATTATAAAATTAAATTTTATTTATTTATTGCCCCTCCAAATATTCACGTCTCCAATGTATTCTTCCCCTCTCTTCCTAAAAAGAAAAAAATGTAATCTTACCCTATGCAAGTGCAGAAATATTGACATCGAACATTAATTATAAGATGAGATAATATTATTACCAACAAAACAAATGATTGGGTATTAGGTCCATCATCAATGCAAACCTCATATAAATTTTAAATTCCATTAGCTGTTTTACACAAGATCGTTTTGGAGAAATTGCAATTAAAAGTTTCAAGAACCGAGAAAACAAGAAGAGATGGCCAGAAAAACAAATATGACTAGGGAAAATGAGGATAAGCTTTACTATTGATAGGAAATGTCTAGAAGACAACTTGTGTCTATTGCACCAAACACCTTTGGGTATAATTTACTTATGCTACTATATGGCGAATTACAGAAGGTGCATTAAATTAGGCTCATTTTGCACAATCACAACTTATAGAATATATCTTTTCATGTATAATTTGCTTTGGATTGCATGTCCTTATAGATCATTACGATAGTTCAACTCTGATGACTTTTGTGTTCAAATTGAAGTCCTATCTCATAAACTAAACCTTGATAAAATATGAGTGCTTGATGATAGCCATTTTGCATTTGTACTGATAATCTATTATATTACTGCTTTTGGTAGCGGCTTACAATAACCTAATCCTTTTGTTTGTTGTTCATCAGATAATAAAAAGAAAATTCTTAGCATTTTCAGATGCAAGTTCAATTTAAGGACAGCTTGAATAAATGTGACATGAGGCAATAATTTGAGATTTTTAATGGTATTAAACTTAAATAAAAAAAAATTAGATGGATTACGTGCCCCACTATCAAGGAAAAAACCAATTTAAAAGTAAACGATACGTGTTTTTCTATGATTGCAAAGGAGAGAGAGCATAGTTCATTTGTAGAATAGGCCTTCTTCAAAATTCCAGTTTAATTAAAACTTTATATTTTGATTTGATTTGTCAATTGACCAGCTCTACTCAGTTTTTCAACATGAGCAAGCCCCCATCATCGTCGCCTCATGTATGGGTTAGCTAGAGGTCCAAAAATTCGCACTGCTCGAAGCCAAAACTCAGTCAAGAACCCTAAATTCGGAGGCTCTCCCTCTAGTTTTTGAAAGGTTTGATGTCACCAGTGCAATCTTCTTTTGTAAAGATATTCCTTAGCTTCCGAGGATGCTTGAGAAATAAAGTTGGCTTCAAATTTCTTCATAGTTCATTGCAGGTTACAATATAACTTTTATTTTGATAAAATCTTCAAAATGGTGCCTATATGACTACTCATCTTTGTGATTTGAGCAGGGAAGCACCATGCGGACTAGTAGACTTAATAAGAACTAGGATTCACTACATTCCTTACATAGGAGTGTCTCGCCGCAGTTCTTATGTTTGACTCGTTGCTGCTGCTAACAAGACTCACTTTTTAACAATAGTTAAAGACAACCTAACTATTTCAAGCTTACCAAAAAAAAAAAAAAAAAACTAACTATTTCAAAAGCTGTTCGATAGGGTAAAGCCAGTTGTGGCAAAGCCTTAAGAGATTTCGATTCGCATCTTCCACTGATCTTGACGATGATGACCATCTTCTCCAAGAGGAATGCATCTCTTGGTAAGAGCAAGATTGACAAGGTGAGCTTACATCCATCATCGTTGGAGGAACAAGCTCAGAACTCGACAATCTCCGTGCTCTTCTGGGACACATAAAGTACTGCAGTAGGTTGAATTTTTCTGCATTGCAGATATGAGGAGTAGTCGGATCAAACAAGGCTTGGACGTTTATTGGTAACAAGACTCAGTGATTTTTTTAAAGTGCAATGAGGATAAGCATAAATATGAATGATAGTTTGCCGCTTGACTAGAGAATGATTCTGTATGTTCAAATTCGATATCCAATCACCCCAAATTGAAAAAGAAATGGCTTGGTCAAATTCGAGCTTGACTTATCGTCATGACATTTACGCAGGCATGAATATTTGCTCTCATAAGATTCCGTTGAATAATTTATTAGGATATCTCTCTAATTAAAAATTTTATGAGGATTAACGCATTACTTTTTCCGAATTACATTTCAATAATTAGTCCACCACACTTGCACCGACGTGAATGTGATTTCCCACGAGTCTGGCGAGCAAGGATCCTTCAGCCTCCATGGGCCCAAAAGTGTTCGACAATGATATATTTGTTATAAAGTCCATCCCGGCCCGGCCCAGCCCATTTGATCCCGTGGCGGCCCTTTAAAAAAATCTCTCTCTCTCTCTCTCTCTCTCTCTCTTCTTTTGGTCCCTCTTTCTCTGCCTGCAATCTTTCGCCGGGAATTCTCGCTCTTCCAGTAGGGGGGACCTTCTGCCTTCCTCTCTCTCGCTCTTCAATCCTTCGTCTCGCTCTTCAACTGCCTCCGTCGCTGTCCGTACGCTCCTCGCGGTTCGTTCCAGCAGAGCCGGTGCCTGCGGTTTTCGGGCTGCTTTTGGAGCATTCTCTCTAGCAAAGGAGACCGACGAAGCAGGGGGTCGCCGGGCTGCTTCCGTTTCAGCTTCAAGTTCCGACGAACCGCCTTGGCTTCTCCGGTTCGGCTCCCGTTCGGGCGTTCTTTCTCGACCTCCTAATGGGCGGCGGCGATTCGATTTTTTTTCCGATTAGTTTTTGTGAGGTTTCGGCTCGATTTCTTCCGATTGCCGGGTGAAGATGGCGGGAGTGGAATCCGGAGAAGGATTTGCTGGGCATGGTCACGGAGGACTTCGAAGGCGGTGTTGCTTCGTCGCTTCAATTGGCAGAGGCTGTGGACCATCTCCCTTGGTAATTGCTTCGACTAGAGAAATTTCCACGTCGACGTCAATTTTCTCGACCGTTGCGCGCCTGAGCTCAGCCCGTGGCTTCGCTTTGCTGTCTACGACCACGTCAAGGACCTCTCATTCGATGTGACTAAAGAGGCCGTGCGAGATGGCCGGCCATTTCGCGGTACCGCCGCTCCTTCATAAATGCTCTTAGCTGGTGAACCTGCATATGAGGCTCCGGAGCTTCTGGTTTAGTAGGAGTATTGCTTGGATTAATCTTAGGTCCCTGTCCATCTGTGACTCGGAGGTGACCGATGAGGTGATGCATGAGATGTTGAAGGGCAGCTGGATGCCGTGGTCTGAAGCAAAACATCAAGCTTTGTTCGAGAACTTTGAGGGAAATTGCGGTCCATAGCTGCTTTTGGTATGCACTTGATGAGGTTTTTCCCTTGGAGATTTCGAGTCCTCTTTTGCTGTCCTGTCATTGCGTTTGAGAGGGTTTTTTGGTATGATGAGGCAGCTGGTAGCGGAAGTCTCATCCTTGAATGAAGCAGAGTTGAACTTTTTTTTATGAGAGGCGAGGATTTTGGAAGGCCAACTAATTGTTTTGTTCGAAATTGGTTTGAGTTTTACAGAGGGTATTGCAGCCTAGTTGAGGAGCTGCTTCAGAAGCTGCAGAATGTGACTAAGCTTTTGATTGGTAAATTGTGCCTTCGGGTGAGCAGATTGATTTTGATTTCAAATTTAACACGTTTGGTTCATACTTATGGATAATTCATTGTTCCCTTTCCTGGAGTTAAGGAAGTTCATTCCAAACTTCAGCACAAGGAATCTGGTTTACATCGTTTGCAACTCTGCTTGATGACAACTGGTGCAAATACCCATTGTGCCTTCAGAATTACTACCAAAAAGACCAAAGAAAGAGCAGCTGGTTTAGGGTCAGTCTTTTTCCTGCTCAGTTTTGCATAAGCATGATTCCAAAGATCATGATAATTATTGATGGAAAGTAGTTGTGTCCTATTTTCTAAATCCTGAAAAAGCAATTGTTGACTAGAATTAGTATATAAGATCTACTATTTCAACAATTGAAAGCTTTGGCATCGCTTAATTTGTCATATAGTCGGGAACCAAAATAGCTCTCAAAGCACATACCTGCAGGGCTTTTGTAATCGTATTTGGAAGGAAGAGTAAATTATCTTATTCTTTTGCTTTTCAATTGTTGGATGTGCTTAGGTTTTATCACTTGCAGCAGAGGTACTACGCGTGCTATTTTGTTTGCCCAGTTGCAAGTCTCTAACTCTGCATGCACAAGTGGAGAAATGAGATTTTCCTAGTATAGCAAAACTGTAACAAGGTGAATTGTCTAATTCCAGTTAAAAGAGAAAACGAAAGACATTGGATCTCATTTTTTCACCCTACTGTATCATTGACGCACGTGCGTACCTTATAACAGGAGTTTAGCGTAAAGCTCACCAACTGGGGCTTGGTCGAGTATTAACATTCGGCCGAGCGCTAGGAGTTTGGATGGTGATGGCAAATGGCTTGGTTGAATTTGAGCTTGGCCCATCGTCTTGACATTTAAGCAGGCGTGCTTCCGTTTCAGCTTCAGTTTGACAAACCGCCTGGCTTCTCAGGCTCAGCTCACGTTAGGCATTCTTTGGTGACCTAATGGGCAGGTCGATTCGGTTATGTGAGGGGTTTGGTCAATTTCCAATTGGCAGGTGAAGATGGGGTGAGTGGAATCTGGAGAAGGATTTGCTGGCGATGGTCACAGAGCACTCGAAGGTGGGTGCTTTGGGTGCTTCGTTGCTTCAATTGGCAGAGGCTGTGGACAATCTCTCCTAGGTATTGCTTCGACTCGAGAAAGTTCTCCTTTTTCCTTTATTTAGTGTGTTCATTTCTTCTACGATGGCTTGCTGTGCTTGCTCTTGGAGTCATTGGCCTTATCTCGTTCTACTTCTTTCGCTTTTCCTAAACGTGCTTCCTTTTTCACCATAGGACCATTGTAATGCCAATCTAGTTCAAATTGCGTTCGATGGATAATTGGATGAATTTAGAGATAAAAGTGGTTGAAAGTCTAAATGAGGAGGTTCTGTCGAACTAAGGAGTTGGTCTTTTACACAAAAATGAAGAGTGAATGATGGTGATGCGAGTGGAAATCTAGAGATGATTTAGTTGCGAGTAAAGAATTCCAAGCTGGTATTAGTTGAATGAAGGGATTTTATTTATAGGCACATAGATTCCTATTAACTTCTCGACTAGGTTGTTGCCCTTGCGAGATTTTTTCCATAACCTAGCCGGTCAGTCATCTACCCCGACCATGAGTGTACCATACTCCTGTATTGCCTTCTTGTTGCCCTTCTTCGTATGCCAGTTAAAGTGTCCATGAAAATAATTAACATGAATTGGAGGGGATGCCATGTATGCTAGATAGACTAGCTCTGTCAGATGCAGAAATGCTTGATTACCACTTGGAGTTGGCAGGTTTAGCCACTTCAGAATATTATCTAAATGTCATCAGGCATCTGAAAAGATCTTAGATTCCTGATTATGACTCTCACAGTGTAATTTTACTGCTGACTCCTCTTCCTTTACTGATTGAGCATTCTTTAACTGACTGAGCATGCCATGCAAGGAGAGATTTATTAAAAATTGAAATATAGACTATAGGCAGAAAGTTTCTTACATTTTGTATTGCTTGAAGTTTTATTTATCTTCTTGTCATTACTGGGGGGCATTTCGTCACGTCAGTTTGATTAATCAAGTTTGATGGTGGGAGTTCTAATTTTTGAATAGGATATATCTCGAGCTATGCTGCGTACTTGTATGACAATCTGGTCAAGACAGATGGAGTAGAAATTGGAGAAAGCAAAAAGACTAGGAGGGTCAGGGGAGCTACATCCAAGTATGTTGGGTTCCTATATGACTTAATCTTTTCGTAATTCAAAGTTGTAAGAACTTAGAATTAGATGCCTAGCCTTGGTAGTCCTTGATGTCTATTCTCACCGGAAAAATTTAGAGAGGAGATTTTTTCTCTGGAAACATCTCAATGCTTCGGTCATCATATTGTCTTCTGGATATGGAGAATGTTTTGAGTGCACTATAGTACTAGAGCCAATCCTTGAATGGTTTCTCTTAAGATCCTAAGTTGTAAATACTATTACACTTGTAATCCTCACCTGAAGTAATTTTTCGTCCATCCACTTCGCCTTGAGGTTCCATAATTGAACAAAAAGGTTTGTTTTTTTGATGATATTGGATTGGAGGCTGCCAACAAGATATAGACTCCCTTGCTTTAGATGACCTACTAGCTCAAAGAAATCCCATATCGAGTGACTAATATCCCTCTCAGTTATTTTGTACAGTTATTACATTTTCCCTCACTTCATAAATTTTGATTAACATTTTGTTGGTTAATGTCTATCCTCTATCTTTCCTCTTCTTCTATTAATTTTACTGGGACAAAATATTCTCTCTCTCTCTCTCTCTCTCTCTCTCTCTCTCTCTCTCTCTCGTTTACAATGAATTCACTTTCTTTGCACATTTAAATGTGTGTCGTCAATACTAGCTTCTCTTAATCATTCTAGTCTGCTCCAGGTAAATGTGTAACATCATTATGCCGGTGTCCTGATGGCAAGGTTGTTGTCTTGGGACTTGAAGACAGTACAGTTTTACTGCATGATGTCGAAGTAAGTTTTTTATGTTGTTACTTGAACTACGTTTTCTATGTTGTTACTTGAACGTTACCCTCATTACTTCTCAACTAGATATTCCTCCTGAAACATTCCTTTATCATCAAAATGTGTTTTTCTCTAGTCTCTCTTGGGAAATATTCTGAATTGCTCAAAATCTGCATGATGCAATCTAAACAACAAACTTGCTAACTGAACATTCAGCTGCTAATAGAGGTGGCACTCCATTTTTATTGGTCATGTCCCTCAATGTCAAGTTAACAATGGATTGGTAGATAGGTCAATCTAAGCAGGATAAGATTAACAAAAAAATTTATTAGAAAATTCTATTTGAACATGACCCATTTGTTTAATAGGCAAGAGATGTATAACCCGTTTAACTAATTTGATTGAATTGAATGGGTCATTCCCATCCTAACATGACCAACGTGACATATGTACCATATGCATATCTTCATCAATGTCAAATAAGTTTGAAAAGGGACTAGCCATAAGCTTACAAAATCCTAGGTTTACATGAAATGTTTTATTTATATGGTGTGATCAAATCATAATATGTAACAACTAAGGAAACCAAATTTATGTATGATTTTTTATTAGAGAACTTACTGAACTAAATATAAACAGGTCATGATAGGTCTGGTTGTTGATCAAGTTGGCTCTATCATTTAGTTATATAGATTACATGAGTCAATCTGTCTTTCGTGGTTTGAACTTTGAACATGGAACAATATTCGTTTATTAAGTAACTGTTAAGTAGGTAGCCTCACCAAAGTGGTCACATGGAAATGTGAGTCATGAATGAAAAAATTAAATCTTTCGATTGTGGATCGTGATTTTCATCCAATGGAATCATAAAATCTGATATAATGTTTGAGATTGGTATTCCATGACATATGTAAATTAATTATTAGATAATAACTAATCACAAAGATACTTCAAATTCAACTAATCTTATTATCTCCAGACATGAAATATTGCTACAAATTATTTTTCTTTTGCCCAATGAGTACCCATTTGACTGCAAGGACGCAAAGATCTTATACCTAGTATTGTAATTGGATTCCCATCCATAGAATTGAGTATGAGACAATCAAAACATCCACTAAGCCTGATGCAGCCAACAAAATCATGCAGGATGACTACCAAGTTTTTGGTGAAGATTGACTTTGAAACTCAAACAAGGATCAGGATTCTTCTTGAAGTTTAATCACTAAAATTATCAACTAGGATTTGAGTATTATTAGGATTTTACGAAATTTCCTTTTCTTTCTTTTTTAAGCTTGCATAGTAGGATCTTACGTATACTCCAATAATGTTTCTTGTTATTGAACTTGGCAAGTGTTTGCTTTGCAGATTGTGTGATGCAATTCATCTTTGGCATGATGCTTAAGAAACCCCGGGTGTGTTGCTTGGGCAATTTTGCGTGTGATACTTAAATATTTATTCTTTATTGTGGGACTCAGTCCTATATCAAAGCCGTGAAATGTTTTTGAGGTTACATTGTTTGATACATGCATTAAATTATGAATCAAGGAAATTGATTGACTCATATCTAATCAGTGAAATCAGCAGTGAGTTACTTTAATCACATATCATACAGAATTAATATGCTCATTTAATAGATTTATATACTTTAGGAGTTGAATCTTATTGATGTGCTCAATTGCATTCTCATGTAGGACAAGATTTTTACTTCGCTGCTAATATTGTCATCGATGGTTGAGACTATTTCAATTGTCAACGACAAATTACAGGATAGTGTGTGCTGGGGTCCAGCTTGTGGTGAGAATCTACATCTATGGTCTAGGTGGAAGGTGTTGTACTGAAGCATTCATACATGAGATGCTCATTTTCATGAAAATTAATAGCTTCTTTCAATTGTTATAAATTTGTTCAGTTCAGTCAAATTAGGAAGGTAATAATTTAGGTGACCCTTAAATGATGGGATTTGTGTGTGCCTCAATTATGCTTGTGGGTGGAAAAGTTTGTAAATAACTGGTTATGTTTTTATCAAGCCATAGCAGCTTGGTCATGAGTAGAATGGTTGAGTACATGGCTGAGGATGCCGCAATTCTGTTTCTTTGAGATTTCTACCAGTTTATGACTAATCATCCACTTCTTGGATTGCAGTCAATCAATATAGATGGATCCGAAATCTGATTCAAATCTAATATAGCACCTATGGATCCACAAGAATTGCTGAGAAGAAAAGGTTATACATAATGAATGTTACTTACCAAAGTAGCTGTCTTTATGGAACTATAAATGTGTAGGGTGCTGCTTTTGACATGCTAGTGCTTGCAGCAGTTATGCACACTGTGGTATAATCATTCTAACAGGGTATAAATATGAAGCAGAATGGAAAACTCTTGAGAAGCTAGAAGTATGGCAGTTGGGGTGTGTCTCAACTGGGAGGAGGATGCCCAAGTGAATGGAGTATGGCATCTTTCAACTTAAAAGTTGGTACGATTTCGTGATCTTTATTACCAATAGCAGATATCTTATGGCTCACACCTTTCATAATGCTTCGTTTGCAGTTAAGTAGTTATTTTAGTGTGGTGTTCTTAAATACTTCTTTTTCAAACTTAGAATCTTATTTCACAGTCCAACAGCTTTAGTATGGGTTTATGGAAGATTTTTTGGATGTGTATGTTTGGCGTCATCTGTAACTTGTTGATTTGTTTGACTCTTTAGCTCTGATCTCATATTTTTTCACCTTTTTTATTTTCCAACTGGAAGGTAATTATTCATTCGTTTTATAGAATGCTTCTAGTAACTCTTTGGCATTTGAAGATCGCACTACTCAATTCTTCCCTCCAGCTCCAGGAGTTCCTCGAATGCCTGGACTAGTACCCGGAGATGCTGGTTTAACTGACAAGGTTCAAGATTCATTTGTAGAGCTCTCAAATTCTTCAAAGCAATGTTTGCATAGCCTTTGCAGTGGAGATATAGATGGGGTTTTGCACTTTAGTATATTTGGTGTCTTCCCAATCGAAAATATTGTCAGTGTCTTGTCTGTTCAAATCAAATATTTAGCTATAAGGTCTGTCATATTCAGTAAATGAGTCCTTTCCTTGTTCTTGCTTCTCATACAGCAGTTTTTCTTATTAAAGGGATTTGATGGTAGACTGATAGCAAATCATTATTGCTTGGGAAGTAATGGGCTAGTTAAGTAAACAACTATTCCTAGGCGAGGTTATGCTTGTAAAAGTTGTAGATGTTTATGCCATTTCTTAGGCTAGATTTCACTTCTGTTGGTCACTTCAGAGATGACACTTCCAACTTCGATACTGAACACTTATCTGACGCTTTTTGTTGTTTGGCCTGAGGTTGGCCTGCCTTGCATACTTATTGCTCCTCTCCCGACTATTGGGATTCTGCTCTATACTAGGAAGATTGAGAGAGCCTATGAAGATCTTCCCCTACCCAGCAAGTATAATTCAGGCCAAAGACATTGCAGAAGCCTTAGTCTAGACTTCATGAGAAAATTTACTTGAAGGGCCATGATGTTTGTCAAACTTTTGCACGATATGATGTCGGAAAAACAAGTGTGAAAAAATGAACATCAAAAATATAAACTTAAAGCAATATTTACGGCACTAAATAGCATGCATATCATGAATTAATAATATGATAAAAACGTAAAGTCATGACATTGCCTTTTAATAACAATAATGTGTTGAATTCGATAAAATTGTGTTAGTTGTTATCAGAGGTCAACTTTAATACATCAAACTGATGATGGACTATTGTATATATTAATAGGCTGAATATGTTAGTATTGCAACAGTTGCATGGTAAATACACCTAATACTCTTCTATTAGAGTGGTAAAAATGCATAGGCTGATATATTACATTCATGTTTGGTGCCCCTTATATTGGACACATTTTAGGCAAAGTACTCTCAACTTACGAGCTAGAGTTGATTAGCTTTAGAGAATAATGCAATTAAGCTCTTGAATTGATGTGATAATTTAGCAGTTATAAAGTATTGTAAATCAATAGTATGAACAGGAGTGCTCGTGAAATGCAGAAGCACTCTTTTTTTTTTTTACACTTCACAATTTCAAGTATCGACGGTTTAGTTTGGATTGGTGGTATTTAAATAGCATTGATTATTCAAGTGGATATTGGAATAAAGTTTCTTTCTATTGAGCATACAAAATGCTTCACTTCTTGTACCAATCAAGTTGAATAACAATATTAATATGCTTAGATATATTTTGAGTGACTAGTAAAATCTATTTAACATATTTTCAAATATAGTTACCCTCATTATTTAATGGGAATAGATCTACATAAAATAAATTGTTGGATGAGAATAATATGGCTAAGTGTATTTTGGATGGTAAATAAAACCTATTTTATATTTATTTTTTTGGCAAATAAAATGGTGGCTAAAGTACGCAACTACTTTGGGGATTGAGCATCAAGGATTTCTTCCCTTCCAACAAGGGCTTTGTGCCAGGATTTGAACCCTTGCCCATTGGCAGGTGAAGTCCGGATTAGCATGCTACCACTAGATCAACTCTTTGTTGGTTTATTTTACATTTTCATTAAAATAGCTACCTTGATTATTTAAGAGGAACCGCATGCATTTATGTTAAAATGTTGTTTAAAATGCAGTTTAATATAAATGAATTAACATTTCACGTATTAGTTCCATTCAATAATATAAATATTTGAATTAACACACATTACAATTTTGGTGTTGAAGGAATATTGCAAGTGCTAAACTAAACCAAGCAAAAAAAAATTGGAAAAAATTGAAAATTTTAATTTATTAATTTGGCTTTGGGTTGATTAAGAAATTGTGACATCAATAAATTTGAGTAACTTCGTAATTAAGTAGAGAAAGAATTGGTGGGCTAGCCACTCCTTTGCAATAAGAAGTGGACAAAAACTTGGTAGGGAAGAGCTGTAGCCTCAAGAAGGAAAAGGATTCTTGGGCCGAGCCACCGGGAGTGGGGTAGAAATAAACTCATCACATGCAATCTAATTACAAATATGCCCCTGGATGATAAAAAGAGGGGAGGCTCCTCCACCTTTTCTTTCCTCTTTTTATACGGTCCTAATTCTTTAAAAATTCTCAAATTTTAGGTTCAATTTTAATTTTATCCCGAATTTTTTTTTTGTTTCAAAAACCCTCAACTTAAAACCAAATGCTATATCAACCCTCAATTTTTTTCTTCTAAAAAAATTTTTCAAATTTTATATCCAGTCCCAAATTTGTTTTGAATGGTAGCAAAAACCTTGAGGACAAGATCAAGAGAGTAATTTCCATTTTGACAAGGGTGGAATCTCGATATTCAGAGATCGAAATTCACGGCCAAAGAAGACAAGAAAATCTAGGCATGAAAAAGCAGAGGATTCTCGACCGAGTGGGTGGGGCATTTTTCCGCATACCATAATTGCCAAGGGGAGCTCGAAAAAGAAAAAAGATGAAGCTTTTCTTTTGGGCCAAGAAAAGGAGATAGAGAGAGAGAGGTTATGGTCAGCAAAAGAGAGAAAGCTTTTACAAAGAAAAACTGATAAAGTGGCCTGCAATGGAAAAGAAAGACAAGGAAGGACAGAGGAGGTGAAAAGAAAAAATGAAGAGAGAGAGAGAGAGAGAGTTGTCAGGGCACGCGTGAAAAAACAACAAGGAGCAAAAAGTTGCATTCACATTGAAAATCTACTTTTGCAGCGTCTGCATTTCCTTGAAAGTTCACTTTTCCTTGTGCATTGAAACTTCCACCGGTTGCAGGCAACGATCATAAATGCATGTCTAATGGTTCGGTCAATGAATTACTAATTTATATTCAGTTCGGCAAATTTAAATTATTGATGCATATCAACTAATTAGATTAGATAAATCAAATCAATAATATATATATATATGAAGTAAAGTAAAAGTAAAAACATATTTTGATTTATTTATGAGATTTGAAGGAGAAATTAAGACGGAACCTGAATAAAAAATAAATTCTTTTCATTGTGTTACAATACTAAATGAATATATATTTATATATACACACGTATATTTATGCATGTTAATATTTTTTTATGATCCTCAACACGTGTTGATAACATAATTTTTAGAATAACCTATCATTAATAATACAACATTTCAGTATAAAAGTGAAGATTATAGGTAACATATATCAGGCTCAAAGTAAGAGGGATAACTTCCCAAGTGTGATAAAGAGCTGAAATATATTTAACCAAAAACACCTTTTCTGATGGAAAATAAATTAACAAAAGAAAGAGGAAAGTTGGACGGTGCAAGCATGCCCTCGTCATTGTCCTGACACTTTGTACGTTTTCATCTACTATGAGCACTTGTGTGGAAAATATTGGAGCGGACGAATCTCTGTCTCCACTTTTAATTTTCTCCAGCAAATCCATGTGACGGGCACGTGAGGGAAGCAGTGCAAAGGAACATGAAAGAGTCATCATGGAGTTGAAAAGTCTACTTGAAAAAGAAGTCAGATAAGACGAAAGACAAAAAGTACGGAGTAGTTGTTTTCAAAGTGATCTCCACCTTCAAAGACGTGTGGTAAGGGCTATGAAAATATCTATCTTCGTACCGATTCTTATTCAACATTGACTGCTCTTTAATTAGTCCAAGAAATAATAAAATTTATCAATGGCCCATGCATCTGCATGTTTCTTGTCTAGATGGATTCAAGTGGTTGTCCATGTCCTATTTTATATTTAGAAAAACTTCCCACTCTATTTGCCATCATATTCAATTACTAGCAAAATTAAGGTAGATGTGTGTAAAAAAGTTATGTATCATTGGAAGTCCTTTTGGTCTATTCTTCATTGTAGACTATATTTATTATGGGTCTAATGCAATGCCATTGGCTGAGATCAAGGTAAATTTTTAATTGGGATCAAGAGTTTAAATATATTCAACAAACGTAACTTTTCTGATGAAAAATAAATTTAAAAAAAAAGGAAAGTTTTTATTTGGGTCCTAAAAAACAAGTTCAATGGTGCAGCAATTGTCTTGATGCTTTGCACGTATTCATCAATTATGACCGTTTTCCACGGATATCAATAAAGTAGTTCTTTTTTATTTTTCTATTTTACTTTTTTTAATTGCTTTTGCGTCGAAACTTACTCACATATTATTTTCTTCCGGGGCAGGATCGCCTTGGATTCTCCTATCAATCAAAACTTCCCCACCGTGAAGGCAACGACTATAAATGCACCCCATCAAAACTTTCCCGCCATGAAGGCAAAGACTATAAATGCACGGTTGGTGGTCTCAGTCAACAAATTAGTAATTGATATCTACGTGCCAATTGATTGAATTAGATAAATCAAATCAATAAAAAATATATATATATATATAATAAAGTAAGAGCATAAGCGAAAAGGCATTTTGATTAATTTAGAAATTTGAAGGGAAAATTAAGGCAGAACCATAGCAGAAGAAATTCTTCTTATTATGCTTGGGTACAAAATAAATATATATAGTATGCTGATAATTGCATGTGTTAACTCATCGAACTTATAAGTATTGAAATGAAGTTTATCGATTTAACATTATAATATTTAACAGGCTTAAAGTGAGAGGGATTAAATTTTTTAGTGGGATCAAGAGCTTAAAAATATTCAATAAAAATACCATTTCCAGAGAAAAATAACTTAACAAAAGGAAAAGGAAAGTCCAGTGGTGCAAGCAATGGACTAAGTTCAACGAAGACTCGTCCCAAGTCTCTCTCCACTTTTTCTCTTCCCAACAAATCCACCGTTATATGGGTATTGAAATTTTATCGGACCTTGTCCGTTAAAATGTTATTTCAGATCAACTCCTGTTTACATCATAGCCTCACGATACCCTTACTTTCAGTCTTTCACAGCTTCACAACTTCAAAATTGAATTTCGCAATATAAATTTCATATAATTTTTTAATTTGTACTCTAATTCCAAAAACCACTCCAATTAGACGAACAGATGGCTTAAATCCTTATACTGCGAATGGAAGTAAATCTAGGGGAGATCTGCATGCAAAACCCACTCTCTTTTCATTTTCTTTTTTTCTTCTTTTTCCTTTCTTTTCGTTTCTCTCCTGGTGCGTGCTCTCCCTTTTCCCTTTGCATCTCTCAAAAACCCTCAAATTGTAGGTTGTGTTTTAATTTTGTCCCAAACTTTTTTTTTATCTCATAAAATCCTTAATTTTAGACTCAATGTTAAATCATCCCATATTTTTTCGTCTTAAAAAATTTTGAATTTTATATTTAGTTTCAAATTCGCCCCGAACAAGGGCAAGAACCTCAAGGACGAGGTGAAGGGAGAGCAGTTTTATCTTGATGACCGAGCAATCTCGACATTCAAGACCAGAATTTACGGCCAAAGAAGACGACAAAATCTGGGCAGAAAAAAAGCAGAGGATTCTCAGCCAGGTGAGGCGGGCATTTTTGTCCACGGCCAAGAAAGATAAATACTTTTTACAAAAAAAAAAAAAAAAAGAGAGAGAGAGAGAGAGAGAGAGAGAAGAAAGGGAAATACAGAGAGCGGGTTATGGTCGGCAAAAGAGAGAAAACTTTAATAAAGAAAAACTAAGAAGTGGTCGGCAAAAGTAAAGAAAGAAAAAGGACAGAGGAGGCAGATACAGATTTACGTGGAGGAGGTGAAATGAAAAGGATGCAAAGACCGAGAGAGAGAGAGAGAGAGAGAGAATTGTTGGGGCACGCGTGAGGAAGCCCACGTCTTTTCCCTTTCCTTTTGTTTCTGTTGTTGCTTGTTGGTGCGTGCTCTCTCTTTTTCTTTTATATCTCTTCTTTTTCATTTTTTTAAAGCCCACTTTTTGATCAAGTCAAGAAGAAGGGCAAAGTATTAAAGCAATCGCTAAACTAAACCAAGAAAAAAACATTTGCCCATAAAAATTATAAATTTTGATTTATTACTTTGACTTAGGGTTAATTAAGAAATTGTGAAGTAAATAATTTTGACTAAATGAAATCGATAAGTTGACATCTAAATATAGTTAATTAGTAACTTGACAATTAAGTAGATAGAAAAATGGTGAGCCTCTCGTTTGAAATAAGAAGTGAACAAAAAAACTTGGTAAAGAAGAGCGGTAGCAAGGATTGTGAGATATAGCCACTAGGCAAAGGGACAGAAAGAAGATTATATGCTTTCTAATTACAAATCTGCCACTGCATGATTAAACTAGGCGAAACTCCTCAATTTTCTCTTCCTTATTTTTATATAGGCCTAATGTCCTAAAAACTCTCAAATATCAAGTCTAATTTTAATTCTACTTCAAAAAATTTTATTTAATAAAAAACCTCAACCTTGGATCGAGTCCTAAGTCTGCCACCAATTGTTTTGTATTAAAAAAATCCCAAATTTTAAATCTAATCCTAAACTTGAACATTTTTATTTTAAATAATCACGACTAGTCTCAAATCTATATCGTTAACCTACATTCGAAAACATTGTTAGTTTTTTGACGTGGCATTTCTATGTCAATAAAAAAATCCACATCAACAAAGTGATATGAAAAGTTATGTCCAAAATGAAATTGTGTTTGATTGGGAAATTAGGAATCAGTCCACCTATATTAGTTTGCTTATTCAATTCACTAGCAAAAAAGGGCACACAAATGTGCTTGATTTGGATTATCTAAGGAAATGAATTTAATTTGTTAAAGGGTCAAAAACATTTAATCAATCCAACAAAAATATTTTTGACTTGTTTTGTCATTAAAATAATTTGTAAGGATTAAAATTGAACATTCACAGGAATACGATGATCAAAAGTTTACTTTCATAGAAGGTTTGTGCATGTAGGCACCATAAAAGCTTGTACACTAGAGCTTGTACTCTTCTAGATTATCATTTTGTCCAAACAAAATAATGAGAGAGTAATTTCCATATTGACAATGGGGCAATCTCGACATTCAGGGACCGGAATTCACGGCCAAACAGGACTGGAAAATTTGGGCATAGAAAAAGTAGAGGATTCTCGGCCAGTGGGGTGGGCGAGTTTTCAGCATGCAATAATTGCCAAAAGAGCTCGAAAAAGTAAAAGGATGGGGGCTTTCTTCACGGTCAAGGAAAGGAGATACAGAGAGAGGCTTATATGGTCGGCAGAAGAGAGAAAAACGCTAAAGAAAAAACTGAGAAATTGGTCTGCAAAAGAAAGGAAAGAAAAAAAGAACGTAGGAGGCGAAAAGAAAAAAAAAATGAGAGAGAGACAGACAGAAATGTCAGGGCACGCGTGGAGAGAGGACAAAGAGTAAAAAGGTGCAATTTCACCGAAAAATTGTTAATATACTTTTATAGCATCTACATTTCCTTAAAGTTCGCTTTTCTGTGCATTAAAACTTCCACATAAATGCCTTTTTAGTGGTTCCAGCCAAGGAGAAAATATTAGGTACGTCTCCAGGGGCCAATAAATTACTAATTTATATTTAGTTTGGCAAATTTGAATTATAAGCATATGTTAATTGATTTGATTAGATGAATCAAACCAATAAGTATATATAATAAAGTAAAAGTGAAAGCAAAAGCAAAAGGACATTTTGATTTATATACGAGATTTAAAGAATAAATTAAGATAGGATCTAAATAAAATTGAAATTCTTCTCATCATGTTAATACACGCGTTGATAACATAATTTTTTAGAATAAATTATTGTTAATAGAACATTTTAGTATTAAAATGAAGTTTATCAATTTGACTGTATAATATTTAACGGACTTAAAATAAGAGGGGTAAATTCCTAAGTGAGAATAGGAGCTTAAATATATTTAACAAGACACACTTTTTCCGATGGGAAATAAGGGTGTGCATGCAAACGTTTCTGTTTCTCATGGTTTCTGTTCTTTTGTTCCCCGGAACAAAAAAAGAACAGAAACCTGTTTGCTAACGCCACATTGTTTTTTTGTTCTCGGGAATAAAAACTTAGCCCGGGAATGGTTTGGGAACAGAAACAATAAGCAAAAAAAAGTTGATTCTTGTTTAAAACAATTTCTAAAAATAAGCTAATTTTCTTTTTTAATTTTCTTTTATTTCCTTTTCTTGCCGCGACCACCGTCAACCGCCCGGAGCCACCGCCCGCCGCCGCCGCCGCCGGTCGCCGCCGCCGGCCGCCGTCTCCAGCCTCCGGTCGCCGCTGCCGCCTGCCGCCGCCTCCGTCCGCCGATCGCCGCTGCCGCACGACCGCCGGCGATGACGGTCGGCGGTCAGCGGTCGTGCGGCAGCAGCGGCTGCCGGGCCGGCGACGGCGACCAGCGGCGGGAGGCGACGGCGACCGGCGACGGGAGGCGGCGGCAATCCGTCGGCAAGATTAAAAAATGAATAAATACAAAAAAGAAATTGTTGCGTTATCAAACGCATTTCTATTCTTTTTCTATTCCAAGAGTATAAATTTGGTGTCGTTATCAAACGGTTCTTTTACTCAGAAATTGTCCCCGGAGCAGAAATAGAGAAGAACCATTTCTAAAAAAAAAACTCTTCCCCAGAACAGAAGCGTTTGCATGCGCTACCTAAATAGACAAAGACAAAGGAAAGTTGAACCGTGCAAGCAGTTGACTAAGGGCGTGCATGGAAATGTTTCTAAGAAACGTTTCCGGAGCACTTCTGTACGGATTTTGTTCCCGGGAACAAAAAAAGAACATAAACGCGTTTGGTTGCGTTTCTGTTCTTTTTTTGTTTTTTTGTTTCTAGAACGAAATAAGAACAAAAAAAAGAAACAACAATTTGTTGTTTCTTGCTCTAGAAACAAAAACGAAGAAACGTTTCTTCTCTCTTCTTCTTCTCTTCTTCTTTTCTTCTTTTTTTTTTTTTTTTTTTCTTTCGCCAGTCGCCGGCCTCGGCCTCGCCAAGATCCGGCGAGGCCGAGCGTCGCCGGCCCCCAACAAGCTCGAGCTCGCCCAGCCATGGCAAGGCTCGGCCTCGCCGGATCTGGGTGAGCCCGAGCTCGCCCAGCCAAGGCGAGGTGAGGCGTCGGCCGGTCGCCGGAGGCCGGGGACCAGCCGAAAAAATAAAAAAATAAAAAAAAATGAAAAAATGAAAAAAAATTGTTTAAAAAATTAAAAGAAACAAAAAAAGAATAAAATTTACCAAACGTGTTTTATTCATTTTTTTGTTAGACCAAACGATACCAAACGCGTTCTTTTATTCAAAAATTGTTCCCCGGAACAGAAATACTTTTTTTTGTTTCAGTTTCCTGGAACAAAAAAAGAACAGAAACGTTACTATTCGCACTCTAAGCGTGTCCTTTTCATTGTCCTCACGCTTTGCTTGTCTGGAAATTATTGGACGGGAGGAATCCCTCTGTCTCTCTGTCATCCACTTTTCATTTTCTCTCGCAAATCCATGTCAAGTCTCATCCCAAGTCTCTATCCACTTTTCCTCTTCCCAACAAATGCACCGTTCTACTCATTTCATCTTTGGATTCTCTTGTGCATTGAAATTTCAGCCGCGTGAAGGCAACAACTCTAAGCACGTGGTTGACAAAGCTTGACTTATTGGTGCGAGTTCTGATTGCCAACTGGTTCCATTGCATAAATCAAACCACAAGAGAATGGGCAACAGGAAGACATTTTCTATTTCTTGAGACGCATTCTGGCTTTTTTCTCCGTCGGACTTGAAGGGGGAAAATCAAGGACAGAGCCAGAGCAAAGCCGAAATGCATTGTCCCATTTTTGGGCATTCTTTTGCCGTGTTCATGGCATCAATCCTTCTCTCCATGCTTGCGTTCAATTTTCTCAATAGGTAGGAAACTAATGTGATAATTTAGCACTGGTAAAGTATTGTGAATCGATACTATTAAAAGGAGTGCTTGCACCACGAGCACTCTTTTGTTTTTTTTTCTTAACACTTCATGATTTCAAGTACCAACAGTTTAGTTTGGATTGTTGGTATATAAATAGCACTGATAATTCTTTTAGCTTGCATTGTCACAAGTGGATATCAAAATACAGCTTCTTCTATTGAACATACAAATTGCTTCACATCTTGCACCAACCAAATTGAATAACAACATTAATATGCTTAGATATATTGTAAGTGATCAGTAAAACCTATTTAACATATTTATAAAGATAGTTACCCCTCGTTATTTAATAGAAATAGATCTATATAAAATAAATTGTTGGATGAGAATAATATGCCTAGGTGTATTATGGATGGTAAGTAAAACCTATTTACATTTTCAATAACATAGCTACCCCTCATTATTTAAGAGGAACCACATGCATTATGTTAAAGTATTACTTAAAATATTGAACTAACAACACTGCACGTATTAGTTCCATTTAATAATATAAATATTTGAATTAACATGCATTACAAATTATAAGTGTTAAAGGAAGATTGCAACTGCTAAACTAAACCAAAAAAAAAATTGGAAAAAATTTATGAATTTGGCTTTGGGTTGATTAAGAAATTGTGACATCAATAAATTTGATTAAATGATTAATTGGTAACTTCATAATTAAATAGATAGGAGAGTAGTGGGCTTGTCCACTCCTTTGCAATAAGAAATGGACAAAAACTTGATAGAAAAGAGCGATGGCCTCAAGTTAAGGAATGACTTGTAGGGCCCAGCCATTGTGAGTACGGGTAGAAATAAAATTTTCATATGATATCCAATTACAAGTATGCAAATAAAATTTTCATATGATATCCAATTACAAGTATGCCCCCCCGGATGATGAGAACAGGTGAAGTCTTCAACTTTCTCTTTCCTTCTTTTATACGATCCTAATCCCTTAAAAACCCATAAATTTTAGGTCCAATCCTAATTTTATTCCGAATTTTTTTCATTTCGCAAAAACCTCAACTTTAAATCAAATGTTACATCTATCCTCAATTTCTTCGTCTAATTTTTTTTTTCAAATTTTATATCCAATCCCAAATGTGTTCCAAATAACAACAAAAATTCTTGAAGATGAGGTCAAGAGAGTAATTTTCAGCTCGACAAGGGGAAATCTCGGCATTCAAAGATTGAAATTCACGGTCAAAGAAGACAAGAAAATCTGGGCATGAAAAAGCAGAGGATTCTCGGCCGAGTGGGTGAGGCATTTTTCCACATGCAATAGTTGCCAAAGGGAGCTCGAAAAAGAAAAAACGGTGCTTTTCTTCCTGGCCAAGAAAAGGGGAGAGAGAGAGAGAGGGGCTATGGTCGGCAAAAGAAAGAGAGCTTTTACAAAGAAAAACTGATAAAGTAGTCTGCAAAAGAAAGAAAGAAAAGAAGAACAGAGGAGGTGAAAAGACAAAAACGAAGAGAGAGAGAGAGAAATTGTCGGGGCACGCATGAGGAAATGACAGAGAGCAAAAAGCCGCGATTTCACTGAAAGTTTGTTTAATCCATTCTACATTTCCTTGTAGTTCACTTTGCCTGTGCATTGAAAATTCCACCAATTGAAGGCGATGACCATAAATGCATGTTTATAGGTCCTGATCAATTAATTATTAATTTATATCTAGTTTGAAAAGTTTGAATTATCATGCATGACAACGGATTAGATTAGATAAATTAAATCAATAATATATGTAAAATAAAGTAAAAGCAAAATCAAAAGCGAAAGTGAAGAGGCATTTTGACTTATTTATGATATTTGAAGGGGAAATTAGGTACCAAATGAATATATACACATTTATGCATGTTGATAATTCTATAATCCTTGACATGCTTTGATAACATAATTTTTTAGAATAAGTTATCATTAATAATACAACATTTTAGTACTAAAATGAAGTTTATCAGTTTGACTGTATAATATGTATCGGGCTCAAAGTAAGAGGGGTAAATTCTTAAGTGTGATCGAGAGCTTAAAAATATTTTACGAAAAACACTTTTTTCTGACGGAAAATAAATTAACAAAAGAAAGAGGAAAGTTCGTTGGTGTAGGCAGTGGACTAAGCATGCCTTTTTCATTGTCTTGACGCTTTGTATGTTTTTATCTATTTTGAGCACTTATGTGGAGAATATTGGATAGGACATGGAAAATATTGGACAGGATGAATCTCTCTCTCTCTCCACTTTTTATTTTCTCCCATGAATCCATGACACAGGCACGCGAGGGAAGCAGTGACAACAAGGGAAAGATCAAGGATTTGGAGCGAGGTTGAAAGAAACGTGCGAAGGAACTAGAAAGAGTTGTCTTACAGTTGAATAGTCTATCTAGAAAAGAAGTTAGACAAGAGGAAAGACAAAATATATGGAACATTGATGTGTTCGAAGTGGTCTTCGCCTTAAAAATATGTAGTAAGGGTTATAGAAATCTACCATTGTACTAATTCTTATTCAACATTAGTTGCTTTTTGGTTAATCCGAGAAATAATAAAATTTATCAGTGATCCATGCATCCATTTCTTGTCCAGATGGATTGCAAGTCGCTGTCCATGTCCTATTATATATTTGAAAAATCTTCCCCCTATATTTGCCATCATATTCAATTACTAGCAAAATTAAGGTAGATGTGTGTAAAAAAGTATGTGTCATCAAAAGTTATTTTGGTCCATTCTTCATTCTAGACTATATTTATTATGGATCTAATCCAATGCTATTGGCTGCCCTTTGGTTTGTCCAAGAAACAATAAAGGGAGAAATTCAAGGAAAGTCCTAAATTGCAACCTTCCCTGCCCCAGGAGGAGTTAGGATATCAAGTCATTAGAGTTTTTTTCTTTACTTTCTCATCCAAAGTCTTTATATATATTGTAGATTTAAGTGATCATTGATAATGCAAAATTTCAATAGTGAAATGAAATTCGCCAATTTGATATGGTAATATTTAACAAGTTCAAGTTTAATGTAAATTTTTAATTGGGATCAAGAATTTAAATATATTTAACAAAAGTAACTTTTTTCAAGGAAAATAAATTGAAAAAGAAAAGGAAAGTTCAATGGTGTAGCAATTGTCTTGACGCTGTCATCAATTATGACCACTTTTCACGGGCACCAATGAAGTAGTTGTCTTTTATTTTTGCTTTTACCTTTTTTAATTGCTTTTGCATTGAAACTTGCTCACCTCTTCTTATTCTCTTCCTGCGCAACATCGCCTTGGATTCTCCCGTCCATTGAAGCTTCCCCCTCATGAAGGCAACGACTATAAATGCATGGTCGGTAGTCCCGGTCAACGAATTATTAATTTATGTCTAGTTCGGCAAGTTTGAATTGTTAGTGTATGCCATAAAACCAATGAAGAAATATATATAAAATAAAGTAAGAGCAAAAGTAAAAATGCATTTTTATTATTTTATGAGATTTGCGGGAGAAATTAAGATGGAACCAGAGCAATAAGGAAATTCTTTTCATGATGCTCGGATACAAAATAAATATATATAATATGTTGATAACTTTTTATGATCCTCGACATGTGTTAATTCGTTAAACTTATAAGTTTTGAAATGAAGTTTATCAATTCAATAATATAAAAATTTTAAAATTGAATTTCGTAATATAAATTTCATATAATTTTCTAATTTATACTATAATTCTGAAAACCGTCCCGATTAGACGAATAAAGGACTTAAAACCCTTACCGGGCACTGCACATGCAAAGCCCCCCCTCTCTTTTTATTTCCTTTTTTTCTTCTTTTTCCTTTCTTTTAGTTTCTCTCTTGGTTTGTGCTCTCCCTTTTCCCTTTGTATCTCTCAAAGACACTCAAATTTTGGGTTCCGTGTTAATTTTATCCGACCTATTTTTTAACTCAGAAAATCCTTAATTTAGACTCAATGCTAAATCAGTTCCTAATTTTTTTCTTCTTAAAAAAATTTCAAACTTTATATTTAATTTCAAATCCGCCCTGAACAATGGCAAGAACCTCGAGGATGAGGTCAAGGGAGAGCAGTTTCCATCTTTGACAAGAGGGCAATCTCGACACGGGACTGGAATTTGCGGCCAAAGAAGACGAGAAAATGTAGGCAGGGATTTTCCTTCACGGCCAAAAAGGAGAAATAATTTTACCAAAAAAAAAAAAAAGAGAAATACAGAGAGCGGGTTACGGTCGGCCAAAGAGAGAAAACTTTGATAAAAAAAAAATTGAGAAAGTGGTCGGAAAATGTAAATAAAGAAAAAGAAAGACGGGGGCAGATTCTCGGGGAGGATGTGAAATGAAAATATGAAAAGACAGAGAGAGAGAGAATTGTCGAGCCACGCGCGTGAGGAAGCCCACTTTTTTTCCGCTTTCTTTTCCCTTTCTTTTCGTTTCTCTCCTGGTGCGTGCTCGCCCCTTTGCCTTTCTATCTCTTCTTTTTCTTTTTCTATTTTAAAAGCCCACCTTTTGACCGAGTCAAGAAGAATGGAAAAATATTATAGCAATGGCGAAACCAAACCAAGAAAAAACATGTCGGAAAAAATTGTAAATTTTGATTTATTAAATTGGCTTGGGTTGATCAAGAAATTGTATTGTTAACTTGACAATTAAATAGAGAAAAAAGTGATAGGCTCAGCCATTTTAGAGAAGAGCGGTAACCTCAAGTTAAGGAAGGATTGGCGAGGCCCAACCACGGGGCAAAGAGACAGAAAGAAAATTAAATGCTATCTAATTACAGTATATTTGGTGGTTTAACTGAAGAGGTTCAAGATTCATTTGTAAAGCTCTCAAATTCTTCAAAGCAATGTTTGCATAGCCTTTGCGGTGGAGATATAGATGGGGTTTTGCGGTTCAGTATATTTGGTATCTTTTCCAATTGAAAATATTGTCAGTGTCCAGTCTGTTCAAATCAAATATTTAGCTATATGGTCTATCATACTCAATAAATGAGTCCATTCCTTGTTCTTACTTCTCATACAACAATTTTTCTTAATAAAGGGATTTGATGGTAGACTGATAGCAAATCAATACTGCTTGCGAAGTAATGGGCTAGTTGAGTGAACAACTATCCTACGCGAGGTTATGCTTGTAAAAATTTTTAGATGTTTATGCCATTTCCTAGGCTAGATTTCACTTTTGTTGGTCACTTCAGAGATGACACTTCCAACTTTGATGCTGAACACTTATCTGAAGCTTTTTGTTGTTTGCCCTGAGGTTGGCTTGCCTTGCATACTTTTTGCTTCTCTCCAGACTATTGGGGTCTGCATGACAACGTTTCTGTTCCTCAAAATTTCTGTTCTTTTGTTCCCCGGAACAAAAAAGGAACAAAAACCTGTTTGGTAAAACATTTGTTCCCGGGAACAATTTCTCTAATTTTTTGTTCCCGGGAAGAGTTTTGAGAAACAAAAAAAAATTGCTTCTTGTTCCCGGGAACAATTTCTAGAAATGAGCTGATTTTCTTTTATAATTTTCTTTTATTTCCTTTTCTTGCCGCGGCCACCGTCAACCGCCGGAGCCACCGCCCACCGCCGCCGCCGCCGGTCGCCGCCGCCGGTCGCCGGTCGGCCGCCGCCGCCGGCCGCCGGACGTCGGACGCCACCGCCGCCGGACGTCGACGCCGCCCGCCCATAGTCGCCGGACGCGGACGCGCCGCCGCCGGACGTCGGACGCCGGACGCCGCCAGACGCGGACGCCGCCGCCCGCCGCCCGCCTCTTCGCCGCCCGCGCCGCCGCCCGTCGCCCGCCTGCCCCGCCGCCCCGCCGACCGGCCGCCGCGATCCCGCCCGCCCACCCGCCGGGCGGCCGGCCGTCGGCCGATGGGCTTCCGACTTTCCGGCGTGACGGATTTGCCTCATGGCCGGTCGTCGGGGCGGCGCGTAATGGCCAGGGCCGGCGGGAAGCGGCGGCGCGGCGGCAATCCGTCGCAAGAATAAAAAATGATTAAATACAAAAAAGAAATTGTTGCGTTACCAAACGCATTTCTATTCTTTTTCTATTCCAAGAGTAGAAATTTTGTGTCGTTACCAAACGGGTTCTTTTACTCAGAAATTGTTCCCCGGAGCAGAAATAGAAAAGAACTATTTCTGAAAAAAAAACTCTTCCCGGGAACAGAAGCGTTGTCATGCGCAGCCTTGGTTTCCGCTCTATTCTAGGACGATTGAGAGAGCCTATGAAGATCTTCCCCTACCCACCAAGTATAATCCAGGCCAAGGACATTGCAAAAGCCTTAGTCTAGACTTCATAAGAAAATTTACTTGAAGGGCCATGATGTTTGTCAAACTTTTGTGCAATATGATGTCGTAAAAACATGTGTGAAAAAATGAACATCGCAAATATAAACTTAAAGCAACATTTATGAAACTAAATAGCATGCATATAATGCATTACTAATATGATAAAAACGTAAAGTCATGACATTGCCTTTTAGTAACAATATTGTATTGAATTCGATAAAACCGTGTTTATTGTTATCAGTGGTCAACTTTATTGCATCAAACTGATGATGGACTATTGTATATATTGATAGGCTGAATATGTTAGTATTGCAATAGTTGACATGGTAAATACACCTAATACCCTTCTAATGGAGTGGTAAAAATGCATAGGCTAATATATTACATTCATGCTTGATGCCTCATATATTGGACGCGTTTTAGGCAAAGTACTCTCAACTTACGAGCTAGAGTTGATTAGCTTTAGAGAATAATGCAGTTAAGCTCTTGAATTAATGTGATAATTTAGCACTTATAAAGTATTGTAAATCAATAGCATATATAGGAGTGCTCGTGAAATACACAAGCACTCTTTTGTTTTGTTTTGTTTTTTTTTTTTAACACTTCACAATTTCAAGTATTAATAGCTTAGTTTGGATTGTTGGTATATAAATAGCAATGATAATTTTTTTAGCTTGCATTGTCACAAGTGGATATCAGAATAAAGTTTCTTTTTATTGAACATACAAATTGCTTCACATCTTGCCCAACCAAGTTGAATAACAATATTAATATGTCTAGATATATTTTGAGTAATTAGTAAAACCTATTTAACATATTTATAAAGATAGTTGTCCCTTTTATTTAATAGGAATAGATCTAGATAAAATAAATTGTTGGATGAGAATAATATGCCTAGGTGTATTTTGGATGATAAGTAAAACCTATTTTACATTTTTTTTTTGGGTAAATAAAATGGTGGCCAAAGTGGGCAACCACTTTGGGGATTAAAGCACGAGAGTTTCTCCCCTCTCAACGAGGGCTTTTTATCAGGATTTGAACCCCTGCCCATTGGTAGGTGAAGTCCCTGTGAGATTAGCATGCTACCACTAGACCAACCCTTTGTGGGTTTATTTTACATTTTCATTAAAATAGTTACCCTCATTATTTAAGAGGAACCGCATGCCTTTATGTCAAAGTATTATTTAAAGTGTAGATTAATCTAATGAATTAACATTGCACATTAGTTCCATTCAATAATATAAATATTTGAATTAACACGCATTACAAATTATAGGTGTTGAAGGAATATTGCAACTGCTAAACTAAACCAAACAAATAAAATTTGGAAAAAATTGAAAATTTTAATTTATTATTTGGCTTTGAGTTGATTAAGAAATTGTGATGTCAATAAATTTGAGGTAAACTTCATAATTAAGTAGAGAGAAGAGTAGTGGGCTAGCCACTCCTTCGCAATAAGAAGTGGACAAAAACTTAGTAGAGAAGAGCGGTAGCCTCAAGTTAACACGGGACTCCTAGGCCGAGCCATTGGGAGTGGGGGTAGAAATAAACTTATCACATGCAATCTAATTACAAATATGCCCTGGATTATAAAAACCAATGAAGTTCCTCAACATTTTTCTTTTTTCTTTTAATACGGTCCTACTTCCTTCAAAACTCTCATATTTTAGGTTTAATTTTAATCTTATCCTAATTTTTTTTTTTCAAAAAACCCTCAACTTTAAATCAAACACTACATCAACCCTAATTTTTTCGTCTAAAATTTTTTTTCGAATTTTATATCCAATCCCAAATGTGTTCCAAATAACAACAAAAATTCTTGAGGACGAGGTCAAGAGAGAGCAATTTCCATCTTGACAAGCGGGCAATCTTGGCATTCAGAGATCAAAAGTCACGGTCAAAGAAGACAAGAAAATATGGGCATGAAAAAACAGGGGATTCTCGGCTAAGTGGGTGGGGCATTTTTCCGCATGCAATAATTGCCAAAGGGAGCTCACAAAAGAAAAAGATGAAGCTTTTCTTCCCGGCCAAGAAAAGGAGATAGAGAGAGAGGGTTATGATTGGCAAAAGAGAGAAAGTTTTACAAAGAAAAACTAATAAAGTGGTCTGCAATGGAAAAGAAATAAAAGAAAAACATAGCACGTGAAAAGAAAAAAAAAATGAAGAGAGAGAGAGAGATTATCGGGGCACGCGTGAGGAAACGACAGAGAGCAAAAAGCTGCAATTTGTAGTTCATTTTTCCTGTGCATTGAAACTTCCACCGGTTGAAGGCGACGACTATAAATGCATGTTCATTGGTGAATGAATTAGTTCGGTAAATTTCAATTATTGAAGCGTGTCAATTGATTGGATTAGATAAATTAAATAAATAATATATATATATATATATAAATAAAATAAAGTAAAAGCGGAAGCCATAGCACAAAAAGGCATTTTAACTTATTTATAAGATTTAAAAGAGAAATTAAGATGGAACCTGAGCAAAAAATAAATTCTTCCCATTGTTCTCATTGTGTTACAGTATATATACACACACACATATTTATATGCATGTTGATAATTTTTTACGATTCTAGAATTCCGTTGATAACATATATTTTTAGAATAAGTTATCGTTAATAATACAACATTTTAGTACTAAAATGAAGTTTATCAGTTTGACTGTATAATATATATCGGGCTCAAAGTAAGAGAGGTACATTCCTAAGTGTGATTAAGAGCTTCAATATATTTAACGAGAGGCACCTTTTTTGATGGAAAATAAATTAACAAAAGAAAAAGGAAAGTTCAACGATTCAGGCGATGGACTATGCATGCCCTCTTCATCGTCCCAATGCTTTGTATGTTTTTATCTATTTTGAGCACTTGTGTGGAAAATATTGGATTGGACAAATCTCTCTCTCCGTTTTCATTTTCTCTCGCAAATCCATGTCACAAGCACGTGAGGGAAGCAGTGACAACGAGGGAAAGATCAAGGATTTGGATTTTGGAGCAAGGAAGAAAGAAAGAAAAAGTTATAGCGGAGTTGAAAAGTCTATCTAGAAAAGAAATTAGACATGAGGAGAGACAAAATGTACGGAACATTGATGTGTTCAAAGTGGTCCCCACCTTAAAAGATATGTAGTAAGAGTTATAGAAATATCTATCCTTGTATCGATTCTTATTCAACATTGGCTGCTCTCTGGTTAGTCTAAGAAATAATAAAATTTATTAGTGGTCCATGCATATGCACGTTTCTTATCTAGATGGATTGCAAGTCGTTGTTTATATCCTATTATATATTTAGAAAATCTTCCCACTATATTTGCAATTGTATTCAATTACTAACAAAATTAAGGTAGATGTGTGGCAAAAATTATGTGTCATTGAAAGTCATTTCGGTTCGTGCTTTATTATAGACTATATTTGTTATGAGTCTAATTCAATGCTATCGGCTGCCCTTTGGTTTGTCTAAGAAACAATAAAAAGGGAGAAATGCAAGTAAAGTCCTAAAAGTGCAACCTTCGTTTGCTTCCCCAAGGAGGAGTCAGGATATCAAGTCACTAGAGTTTTCCTCTTTACTTTCTTTGGGTTTATAATCATCCAAAGTCTTTACATATATCGTAGACTTAAGTGATCATTGATAATGCAACATTTCAATAGTGAAATTAAATTCGTCAGTTTGATATGGTAGTACTTAATAGGTTCAAGGTAAATTTTTAATTAGGATATAGAGTTTAAATGTATTCAACAAAAGTAACTTCTCCGATGGAAAATAAATTAAAAAAAGAAAAGGAAAGTTCAATGGTGCAGCAATTGCCCTGGCGTGCTGTACGTATTCATCAATTATGATCACTCTCCACGGATACCAACAAAGTAGTTGTGTTTTATTTATGATTTTATTTATTTCATTGTTTTTCATCTAAACTTGCTCACATGTTAATTTCTTCCCGGATAAGATCGCCTTGGATTCTCCTATTCGTTGAAACTTCCCCCACACGAAGACAACGACTATAAATACATGGTCGATGGTCCCAGTCAACCAATTACTAACCAATTATTAATTATTTTTATCTGGCTCAGCAAGTTTGAATTATTGGTGCGCACCGATTTTTTTATTTATTTATTTTTTTATCGGTCATACTCTATTTTTATTTTAATTTTGCCTCTCAGAATCATAGCAAAAAAAGAAATTCTTTTCATTTTGCTTGAATACACAATAAATATATATAGCATGTTGATAATTTTTTATGATCCTTGGCACATGTTAACTTGTTTTTGTTATAAGTATTGAAATGAAGTTTATCGATTTAACGTTATAATATTTCACAGGCTTAAAGTGAGAGAGATTAAATTTCTAAGTGGGATCAAGACCTTAAATATATCCAATAAAAATACCATTTCCAGTGGAAAATAACTTTAAAAAGGAAAAAGATAGTTCAATGTTGCAAGCAGTGGACTAAGTTCAACAAGACTCATCCTAAGTCTCTCTCCACTTTTCATCTTCCCATCAAATCCCCCATTATATGGATATTGAAATTTTATCGGACCTTATCTATGTTATTTCAGATCAACTCCCGTTTAATGTCACAGCTTCATAACACACTTACTTTCACAGCTTAACAACTTCACAATCGAATTTCGCAATATAAATTTCATATAATTTTTGAATTTGTACTCTAATTTTGAAAACCATCTCGATTATACAAACAAGGGGCTTAAACCCTAACTGAGGAATGGAAGTGAATCTAGGGGAGATCTACACGCAGAACCCGCTCTCTCTTTTCTTTTACTTTTTTTCTTCTTTGCCCTTTCTTTTTGTTTCTCTCCTGGTGCGTGCTCTCCGTGCTCTCCCTTTTCTCTTTGTATTTCTTAAAAACCATCAAATTTTAGGTTCCATTTTAATTTTATTACGAACTTTTTTTTTACCTCAGAAATCCCTTAATTTTAGACTCAATGCTAGACTAGCCACTAATTTTTTCGTCTTAAAAAAATTTCAAACTTTATATTTAGTTTCAAATCCGCCCTCGAGGACGATGTCTAGGGAAAGCAGCTTCCATCTTGACAAGGGAGCAACTTGGGCATACAGGGACCGGAATTCACGGCCAAAGCAAGAAAATCTGGGCAAGAAAAAAGCAGGGGACTAGGGGGGGGGGGGTGGAGGAATTCCTCTTTCTCCAAGGCCATGAAAGAGAAATACTTATTCTTTCTCCACGGCCAAGAAAGAGAAATACTTATTCTTTATGCCCAAAGAAAGGGGGGGGGGAATTTTTCTTTCTCTACGGCGGCCAAGAAAGAGAAATACTTATTCTTTCTCCACGGCCAAGAAAGAGAAATACTTATGCCCAAAAAAAAAAAGGTGGGGGAAATACAGAGAGCGGGTTATGGTCGGCAAAAAGGAGAGAAAACTTTAATAAAGGAAAACTGAGAAGTGGTCGGCAAAAGTAAAGAAAGAATAAGGACAGAGGAGGCAGATTCTCGTGGAGGAGGTGAAATGAAAAGATGAAAGGACAGAGAGAGAGAGAAGGAGAGAGAATTATTGGGGCACGCGTGAGGAAGGCCACGTCTTTTCCCTTTCTTTTCGTTTCTGTCGTGGTGCGTGCTCCGCCTTTTCCGTTTATATATCTTTTTCCTTTTTTTTTCCAAAGCCCACTTTTTCACCGAGTTAAAAAGAAGGGCAAAATATTAGAGCAATGGTGAAATTAAACCAAGAAAAAAACATTTGTTGGAAAAATTGTAAATTTCGATTGATTAATTTGGCTTTGGGTTGATTAAGAAATTTTAAAATTAATAAATTTGACTAAATGAAATCAATAAGTTGACATTTAAAAAAAATTGAGAACTTGATAATTAAGTAGAGAGAAGATTGGCAGGCTCAACCACTCATTCGAAATAAGAAATAGACAAAGTCTTAGCAGAGAAGAGAAAGTGAGGATAGAAATAAAATTATCATATGCTATTTAATTACAAATATGCCCCCGGATGATAAAAACATATGAAGGACCTCAACTTTCTATTTTCTCTTTTTATACGGTCCTAAATCCTTAAAAAAAGAGTGAAAAGGAAGAGCAGTGGAGGTGCAAAAAAAAAAATGAAGAGAGAGAGATGTCAGGACACGCGTCACGAAAGGACAAAGCAAAAGTTCGTTTAATCTACTTTCGTGGTAGTCACGTTTCCTCCGATGGCTTTTCCTTTTACACTTTAATTTCGAAGAATTTTACTCTTCACGATTAAATTTCTTCATCATTTTAATTTTAAAGCCAAAAACGAAATCTACATTCATCACTACTTTGAAGTTATGCAACTTCCGTTCATGTTAGAACCAGAGTAAAAAAGTCATTTTATCTTTGAAGATTGGAGAATGCAAGGGTGATCAGCGTTGGAGACCTTGTAAAAGTCATTGACAATTACGAATTATTCTCACGGGCCACCCTCTTTGGAAAAAACTCGCTCTCCAACAATTGACTCATGCATCAACAAATTGCTCACTGATGCAATATTTCAAAATTTCGCATGCAAAATTCGAAAATTTCGCTATGACTAAAAGTTACTTCTAACCTTCTCCCGTCAAGTTACACTGCTCCACAATGCACTTACAGTTACTTCCACAGTTTAAAAACTTAAAAATCGGATTTTGTAATTCAAATCTAATTCTAAACACTACTCCGATTATACAAACAAAAGATTTGGCATTGCCAATCGAAATAAATCTGACTTGGCAATGTCTCATGCTTGTGTGAAGCCCTCTTTCTCTCTTTTTTTCTCCTCTTCTGGCCGTTTCTTCCTCTTCTTTTCCGTTTCTTTTTTTTTTTTTTGGTATTGGAGGAACCAGCTTGCAGTCGACAGCCGCGCCGTAAACCCCAAAGTGACACTTAAGTAGGAGGACCCACCATCCCTGAGTCACACTTAATACACTTAGTGCCTCCCCTGGGTTTTGAACCCTTCACCTTTTCGTTGAGAATCAGCAGAGTCTTATCCAGTGAAGCCACTGCGGCCGGTGGTTTCTTTTCCTTTCTCTCCCGTTGCGTCCCCTCCCTTATCTCTTTATATCTCTCTTTAAAAAAAAAGAAAAAGAAAGACCCACTTTTTGACCAAGACAAGAACAAGGGCAAAACAGTACAGCAATCCCTAAACTAAACCAAGAAAAACCATGAGCCGGAAACAAAATTGAAAATTGAGATTTATTAATTTCACTTTGGGTTGATTAAGAAATTGTGAAATCAATAAAGTAGAGAAAAGAGTGGGGAGCAAGCCACTCATTCAAAATAAGAAATAGACAAAAATTTGGTAAAGAAAAGGGGTAGCCTCAAGTTAAGCAAGGACGGATGGAATATGCTATTTAATTACAAATCTGCCCCCTAAATGATTAAAACAAGTGAAGCTCCTCGAATTTCTCTTCCCTCTGTTCTTACGGTCCTAATTCTCTAAAAATCCTCAAATTTAACGCAGTCTTAATTCTAGCCTTAACAACTTTTCTTTTTTTTGTCTAAAAAGACAAAAGAAGACAGTCTTGGCATTGAGGGACCGAAATTCATGGCCAAAGAAGAGAAGAAAATCTAGGCTTGAAAAAAGCAGAGGATTCTCGTCCCAGTGGGTGGGCGATTTTTCCGCATGCAATCATTGCCGGAGAGAGCTCAAAAAAGGAAAGGATTGAGCTTTTCTTCACGATGAAGAAAAGGAGATTTAGAGAGACGGTCATGGTCAGCAAAAGAGAGAATTTTTTTTTTAAAGAAAACTGAGAAAGTGATCGGGAAAAGAAGAACAGAGGAGGTGAAAAGAAAAAAAAAAAGAGAGAGAATTATCGGAGCACGTATGAGTAAACAATAGAAAGCAAAAAGTTGCAATTTAACCGAAGGATTGATCTACTTGCAGCATCTACATTTACTTAAAGTTCATCTTTTCTGTGCATTGAAACTTCCACTACACTAAGGCAACGACCATAAATGCATGTTTAGTGGTCCCAGTCAATGGATTACTAATTTATCTCTAGTTCGGTAAGTTTAAATTATTGATGCGTGCCCAATTAATTGGATTGGATAAATCAAACCAATAAGTATATATATAAAGTAAAAACAAAAGCAAAAAGGCAAGACAGAACTAGAGAAAAAATGAATTCTTCTCATTGTGCTTAGGTACTAAATATATATATGCATGCTGATAATTTTTATCATCCTCGATTGCGTCCATTACATAATTTTCTAGAATAAATTATTGTTAATAATACAACATTTCATTATTAAGTTAAAGTTTGTCGGTATGACTGTACAATTTTAATAGGCTCAAAGTACGAGGGGTAAATTCCTAAGTGGGATTAAGAGCTTACATATATTTAACCAAAAATACCCTTGCTGATGGAAAATAAATTAACAGAAGAAAGATAAAGTTCAATGGTGCAAGCAGTGGACAAGTGTGCCCTCTTCATTGTCCCGACGCTTTGCATGTTTTTGTCAGTCTTGTCCCAATTCTCTCTCCACTTTTCATCTTCCCAACAGATCCACCGTTCTGTGTGTTACCTTTGGATTCTCTCGTGCGTTGAGATTTCATCCACGTGAAGGCAACGACTCTAAGCACGCGGTTGACAAAGCTTGACTTATTGGTGCGATTCTGGTCGCCAACTGGCTCCATTATATAAATAAAACCACAAGAGAATGGGCAACAAGAAAGCATTTCCTATTTCCTAAGGCCCTGTTTGGTTCAAAGATTTGGAATCTTTCATTTTGTTTCTAAAGTCCTGGCTACAAACGCAATCTGTTTGGTTCGTTTTTTTGCATGACTTTGGCGAGATCGGTGCATCTCCAAATTCTAAAGGCTTAAAGGCGCTTTAGCGTGCAGCTCTTGAGGTCCTTTGGCAAGTTGCATCTTCGAAATGCAACTTCCGATTTTGTTCATTTTTAGGTGGAGAAACCAATCAACCTTTGAATAAAAATAATTATATTTATATAAAAATAAATATGTTTATATTTTTATCTAAAAATATATATTTTATATTATATATAAATATATAAACATATCTATTTTTTTATATTTTATGTTTATATATATTTTATATAGATATAAACATATCCATTTTTTTATATAAATATATTTTATGTTTATATTTTTATATTTTTATATAAAAATATGTTTATATAAAAAACATAAACATATTTTTTATTCAGGCGGTTCGGCTGCCGAATTCAGCGGTCCGGTATAAATATATAAACATATATTTATGTTTATTTTTTATATAAAAATATAAACATATCTATATTTTTATATTTTATGTTTAGTAAATATATATTTATAAAAAATATATATTTATATATATTTTATATAGATATAAACATATCCATTTTTATATAAATATATTTTATTTTTAATAAATAAATATATTTATATTTATAAATATAAACATATTTATTTTTTTCTCCGATTGCTTTTATATAAATATATATTTATATAAACATATCTATTTTTTATATATATTTTATGTTTGATAAATATATTTTATATTTATATGTTTATATTTTTTATATAAAAATATGTTTATATAAAAAATATAAACATATTTTTGCTTTTTTAATTTAATAAAAGTTAATTACAAATGTAAATTTTACCAAACGGTATTTTGGCCAAAGTTGTTTCTCAATGCAAATTTTACCAAACGACATTTGCATTCCGGAAAACCCCATTTACCCAAAGGTATTTGCATTTCTGCAAATGCATTCCCCAAAAGCCGAACCAAACGGGCCCTAAGAAGCATTCTATTTTTTTTCTCCGTCAGACTTGAAGGTGAAAATCAAGGGCAAATTCACAGCAAAGCCGAAATGCATCATCCCATTTTTGGGCATTCTTTCACCGTACTTGTGGCACTGGTCCTTCTCTTCGTGCTCGCGTTCTATTTTCTCAATAAGAAGAGAACTAGTGTGCGTAGAAATGCAGAAGATGTTGATACTGGTGCATCTGGTTCGATGGCTGCACCAACGGAAACTAATTCCGATGGATCCAGTCTGTCTCCGACAAAAGCTAACAACGGTACATCTAGTTTGATGGCTGCACCAACGGAAACTAATTCTGATGGATCCAGTCCATCTCCAACAAAAGCTAACAACGGTGCATCTAGTTCGTTGACTGGAAACTGCTATGAGGTATTCTTGAGTTTTAGAGGCCCAGATACTCGATATGGCTTCACCGATCACCTCTATAAAGGGCTCATTGATGCCGGAATTGATGCTTTCAGAGACGATGATGAGCTCTGCCATGGCAAGGACATCAGACCAGTGCTTATGGAAGCCATCACGAGCAGTAAAATTCTGATCCCCATTTTCTCAGTGAATTATGGCACAAGTAGTTGGTGCCTAGATGAACTTGTTCAAATGATGGAGCGCAAGAAAAGTAATGGGCAGATAGTGTTGCCTATATTTTACAAAGTGAAACCAGCTGAAGTGAGATATCAAAAGGGGAGATTTGGAGAAGCATTTCATGAGCGCGAGAGTCGTTTGCTTGAGAGGTCTTCTTTCGACCCAACGATTTTGGAGAAATGGAAGTCAGCACTTGATGAAGTCAGCACCTTGAAAGGATACGAAGCCAATGGGTAAAATTTCTCACCAAAACATTCTCTATTTTCTTTTAATACGTGTGGGTGTTTACTGGTTGTTCTAAGTCCATCCCCCCCTCCCTTTTTTTTTTGGTATGTTGGTTGTTCTAATTCTCACCTGATTCATTTTACGTTCTTCTTTTATATATATATATAAGATCTTGCTGGCAAGGAGATCCTACTGTGCATGAATTCTATAAGTTATTCTTTCTTTTCAAGTTTCTTGCTTTAATGATATTGACTAATCTAATTATAAATTTTATTGTTATGATCCCATTCACTTGGATAATAAGTTTTTTTGAACGAATTTTACTCTTATATTAAAAGATTTTGTAATAGTATAAGATGATGGTAAAAAAAATTATTGCTTTAATGAATTTACTCTTATATTAAAAGATTTTTTACTCTTATATCTCATTCACTTGAATAAATTTTATTGGTTTAATGATATTGACCAATCTAATTATAGGGTGTATTACATTAATCTTTGTCACAAACTTTTATAATTACATATTTATTTGAGATTAATAGTACAACTGAGGCAATGAAAACAGATAACAACACAAATCTAGAATGATACTGAATTCACAACACGAGTAGAACTTGCTAACGTGTAGAAGTGCCCAAACAAGGAGAAACCCCTTCAATTGCATTCAGATAGTCCACAATATCACACTCTGTATGACTTTTCGGATTCATATTACAAGGCCTGAAATCCGCTTGCATCAAAATTTATGACCTCTTTATTGATTTTTGCTGACTCATACTGGGCTGGCTTATTGAATTTTTGCTTATTCAAACGCTCTAGAAAATTTTCAGAGTGAAGTCCACGTCATGCCTAATGTCATTAACATACACCAAGTTTAAAATTAAATATATATAATATTCAAGATTAGTAAGCGATACCCTCAAGTTTCTTGTCGCTTAGGGCCTGTTTGGTAAAGTCTGTTTCTGTTCTTCAGAACAAAAATTGTTCTTTTGTTTCGGAGAATGAAAAAAGAATAGAAATTTGTTTGGTAAAACTTTTGTTCTTGGGAACAAAAAATCTATTTTTTTTTTATCCCGGGAATAGAAATTTTGGGAAGTTACCGAACACGTTCTTTTGCTTAGAAATTGTTTCGGAAAAGAGAAATAGAAAAAATCATTTCTTATCAAAAATTGTTCCTCGGAATAGAATTATTACAAAACGTGCTTTTAATAAATTATCTAGCAGTAATAGTGGAATGGGGTATACCATGTGAAACAATCTTAGCATATAAGATTATTTACGGAGGTGTGACAAAAACGATTCTTAAAGCATTTCTATTCATCCCTAGATTTATTTATTACCGTGTTCTCAATAGATAATAAACAATATAAAATTATTGTGGTCACATATTTGAACTCTTGACACATTTGACAGGTATGAAGCAAAGTTGGTGAAATTGATTGTCCGAGAAGTGTTAAGCGAATTGAAGAAAAAGTTTGACTTGGTTATTTCTGAGAATTTGGTCGGAATTGATAGTCATGTGAATAAGGTTATGGAATTCATGGATAATAAATCTCATGCTACCCTATTTATTGGCATCCATGGAATGGGAGGCATTGGTAAGACTACTCTTGCTAAAGCCATCTATAACAAGCTCTCCAATCAATTTGACCACCGTAGCTTCATTGCTGACATAAGGGAATCATGGAAACGTGATGGCGTACATTACTTACAAAATCAATTAATCTATGATATATTGAAACGAGAAAATGAAGTTCATAGTGAGAATGAAGGGACTAAGTTCATCTCCTCCAAGTTTAAAGGTAAAAAGGTCCTCGTTCTTCTTGATGATGTGGATAATGTTGTTCAATTGAAGCGTTTGGCTGGTAATCGTGATTGGTTTTCTTCGGGGAGTAGGATCATTATTACTACCAGAAACAAGAGGATTCTTGAAGAAGTTGGGGCGGACTATGCCTATGACCATAAGGAAATGGATAATGAGCAATCTTTGATTCTATTTAGCAAACATGCATTTCGAAGGGACTCTCCTCCAAGGGAATTTAAGGACCTTAGTCATGAAGTTGTATCCATCACTGGAGGGCTTCCCTTATCCCTTGAGGTTTTTGGTTCATTATTGTGCGGAAAAGAGTCAAGACAATGGAGAGATACGATAAAGAAGTTAAAAAAAGTCCCTCATACGGAAGTGCAAGAAAAGTTAAAAATAAGTTACAAAGCATTAGACTATAGACAAAGACAAATATTTTTGGATATTGCTTGCTTTTTTATCGGCACTGACAAGAGAATCGCATCTTACATGTGGGACGCCTGTGACTTTTTCCCTGGGGAGGGAATTGAAGTATTGAGATTCATGTCCTTAATAAAAATTGAAAATGATCATGAGCTCAGAATGCATGACCAACTGAGAGATCTTGGTAGGGAAATAGTTCGCGATGAAGACCAGGGGCAGCCTCGTTACCGTAGCAGGTTATGGGACTCTGAGGAAGTCTTGCAAGTGCTCAAGGAAAACAAGGTACCCGTTTTATTTCTTTTTCTCACTTAGCATGTTCTATTGGCAATGTTGGTCCACCCCTTAGTGCTTGCTCTAGTGAATAGAGAACCTTCTACTATTATTGTCCTCGAATATTTCATTGACGTGATTAGAAAGTAGGGAGGTTGCTCTCTCTTGGTAAGTTTTGTAGTGTTATATGAGATTTTTCTTAAAGCGTATATTACTACCCTTACTAAATTATCTCAAAGAATGAGATACTTTAAAATATTTTAGATAATTGATAGGGGTATTCAATATTGGAAAGATCATGAATTTTCTTAAAGTGTATATACACATGCAATAAATAAATTGACTTTGCTACTGTGAACCATGTCAACTTAGGATATATAAATCACAGAATTATAATCTCTAGATGTTAAAATCAATATATTAGGACTAATGATGCCCGCATTCCTCATGAAATTTTAGTCATTGTTTCATAATGGAGAATGGATGGGATACTTATTTTATGTGATATTATGTTAGGAATTCCATTTACCAATATTCACTGGACAAGGATTGATTTAAAACTTACCAAGTAAGATAGGAACAGAAATTCCTTATATATATATGCATGTAACATCAATCGTATCTTATGCAATGACCATTAAAAAGAGAAATGTTTTACTTTTTCTTCATAAAAAGTCCCAGAGATGCATACTCAAATTCTATTTTGTATAGTTAAGTATGTGATTGTATTTGCCTTTGTGAAATTAATCATAATTTTGACTCTACTACTTTAAATCCATCATTTGGTTCAACTCAAGTTGTTGCTCAAAAGACTAGCACTTTTTGCAATCTCAATGTGCGACCCATGTATAATCTCAAGAGCCATTTCGTGTATTAACAAATTCAAAGCCAATGTCTATTTATAATGTCTCTCATATTGCATGATTAAATAAACTAAACTAACCAAAAGAAAACGAATATGCCATTTATTTTATATACAAATGAAATGGTATAACTAAATTTTACAACTAAAAAGTTACATTTTTATATAATTGTTCCAGTATTTCTGCATGGCTTCCCTTCGCTCTTCATCCATGGTACTACCATAAAAGGAAGGCCAGCTTTTTGCATACGGGACAAAAATAACATTACCTTTCAAACTCATATTTTCACTCATGGGACATAAATGACACCCACCATTCATTCTTTCTATTCTCATTTTGAATCACCCCGCGTCATCCTATAAAGCTCATTGTGCGGACATGCACAATGAACCACGTTAATCATGACCACTAATGGCGACTTTCCTTTTCTTTTTTTTAACACAAAGCCAGAGATTTTGCAAGAAAGATTATAAACAAAGTTTGTTAACAAGATTATAAGATAAAAGACAACATCTTTTATGGTGTGGGTTGACATGGCTCACTGTATACGTTGGCACGGTGAGCAATGTAGGGTGTACAGTGAGTCATGTAAGGTACCCATGGCGACTTAACGATGATAATGGATGAAATTTATAATAGTTATCAACTTTGTACTAGGGTTACATTGTTGGGCCACACATTTGAAAGGTAATGTTATTTTTGTCATAGATGCGGAAGCTTAGGCTTTATAGACATTTGAAAGGTTTTGCTACTTTCGTGCCAAAAGGTTGGGCTTATTTTCGGGATTTGGCCAAACTCTATCGATTTTTGAAGGTGAAAAATGTTACGCATCACATAAAGAAATCTTGAAGATAGAGAGGGTGTCTTGATATATTGAGAGGTAAGTTTATGGGGAAATGACCAATGTGAGTAGATTACTTCTGTTGAAGATATCTTCCTTGTTTTTTAGGTACCCTTCTCTTGGATTCCTTTTAAGTGTTGAGATCTAATTCCTTCCCAAATTATTTTTCGTTCACTTATGAGTATCCGTGAAATCTTGTACAACATTGTGAAGTACAATAACGAAAAACTAACGTGGAAATCCATGAACTTTCTGTATTACTTCTCGACTTCTTATGCGTAAGTGATTTTTATTTTTTTAATATTTTTTTTGTGAAAGCTTGCTACACATTTGGTTTTTAGGAATAACTATTCTATTTCTAATCTATTATGATGTAGTAAATATTCCTTCATTTTGTTGAAAAAATAGGTTAGAAATTACTATTCTCTCACAATCAGCAATAGTTGGTCCTGGGGGGCCAAGGAAAAACCATTCCATGTAAGCTTGTAGCCAAGAACAGCTTCAATTTTTCACATTCCAATAATGCATTGCACTTTCAACACTTAATTTTTTTAATATACATCAAAGTTTTTAGAGTTTGTTTGTTATATTTATTATACTTGTCATTTTGCACATTGCAATTTGATAAAATTCCATGCATTGCACGTATGTCACAACTAGTATGGTTATAGAGCTACATTACAGGAAAAGAAGACTACAAGTTTTGAAGTCTTTTTTTTTACCTTTACCAAAAAAAAAAAAGTTTAAAAGTTTTTACTATATATGAGCCATTACAGCATAACTCCTTCTAAAATCCAAATGCGTATGGCCAAATTTCAAAATGGAAGTTGACATCCTTCGCTTTGTTAGCCTTTATAAAATACTGTTTATTGTCGTAAAAAGAAAATCATATCTTCACATTGCTAGTCTCTTGAACACATTGTTGCACATGAATAGCAATATGAACAGATAATATTAGATTAATTTAGTTGGATATAGTATTAATGAATGTTGATTCTTTCTTATAGGGAACCGAAAAAATTGAGGCGATTATTTTGAGTGAAGGCAGCTCAGAAGGATCCGACAAAATAGATGAGCAAGATGGTGAAATTTTCACAGAAAAACAATTCAAGAATTTGACGAGTCTAAGATTCCTTCACGTGAAGGGGGCGCATCTTCGTGGAGATTTTAAGGACTCAATTGAGGGCTTAAGATGGCTTCGATGGCGAAAATGTCCCATGGATTTTGAAGTTAAAAATTTTCATGTAAAGAAATTAGCTGTACTCGAATTGTCAGAAAGCAACATAAATGAGAAATGGGAAGGATGGAGTTCCTTCATGGTAAGAACAAGTCTTTTTTGGTTTTATGCTTTCTTTCGAATGATAATCACTCTAGACAAGCCCCCTGACAATCATTTTTATTTTTATTTTACCAGATGGCAAAGAAGCTCAAATTTCTCGACCTGACATCTTGCAAACAATTGGAAAATATGAACTTCCTCTCAGCTTTTAAGAATTTAGAGGTTTTGATCCTCAATTTTTGTTTCAAACTGGAGCAAATTGACTCTTCAATTGGAGACACGAAGGCCCTCCTTCGATTGGAGTTGTGCTGTTGTATGAGCCTCAAGGAGCTTCCAGCAGAAATGGGTGAATTAAAAGCACTGAAGCAGCTCTCTCTAATGGACAATGCAAGAGTTTCTACGTTACCAAACAACATAGGGTCTTTGCAGAATTTAGAGATTCTAAGAGTTTCTGGCAGTTTTATAGAAGAATTACCCAACAGTATTAGGAGGCTCAGAAAGCTCCGAGAGTTAGATGCTTCAAGGTGCCACCATCTGGGGGGGAAAATGCCCGAAAGCATGTGTAATCTTTCTTTCCTACAACGCCTTGATGTTCGTGGCTGCATTGAGCTCCAATCGCTATCAGATCTTCCTTCCAGCTTAACATATTTGGGCATCACCTGTCAAAGTCGCAAATTGCCCTCACTTTCCCACCTAGTCCATCTAAAGGAACTACGAGTTATTGACTGCAAATTTCTCGAGAGCATCCCGGAGCTTCCATCAACACTATTAAAGAATTCAGAATGCTCTCAACTAACTGAGGTTGAAGAATCAGAATTACCACAATCCATAAACAGTCCCTTCAAGTTGGAATTCTTGGAAATATGTGGCTGTAAACTTATTGAAACACTGGATGTTTCACAGTTAAACCATCTCAGGACATTATCTATCAAGAGTTGCAAGAATATACTTGAAGTTCGAGGTCTTGCTAAATTGAAGTATTTGGAAAGCTTGACTGTCGCAAACTGCTATATAATTGAACGGTTGGACCTTCCAAAGTTCAAGGGTTTGAAGATACTGGATGTTCGGCATTGCCATAACTTAGTCAAAATTCAAGGTTTCGATAGGTTGGAGTTCTTGGAAAATTTAAATATCTCTGGGTGCATTTCAATTGAAAGGCTGCTTCTTCCAAAATCCGAGAGTATGAAGATATTAGATGCTGGATCATGTGAGAAATTAGCTGAAATTCAAGGCCTCGATAGGTTGGAGTTTTTGGAAATGCTAAATATCCATCGGTGCACTTCAATTAAAAAGTTGCACCTTCCAAAATCTAGGAGTTTGAAGATACTAGATGCTAAATGTTGTGATATGATACTTGAAATTCAAGGTCTCAATAGGCTGGAGTTCTTGGAAGAGCTAAATATCTCTAAGTGTGTTTCAATTGAAAAGCTAGACCTTCCAAAATCCGGGAGTCTGAAGAAATTAGATGCTAGAGATTGCGAAAACTTAACTGAAATTCAAGGCCTCGATAGGTTGGAGTTTTTGGAACAACTGAAAATATGTGGGTGCACTTCAATTGAAAGGTTAGACCTCCTAAAATCCGAGGATTTGACGGAATTAGTTGCACATAATTGCAATAACTTAGTCGAAATACAAGGCATTGATAGGTTGGAGTTCTTGGAAAAGTTAGATATCTTTGAGTGCTCTTCAATCAAAAGGCTGAACCTTCAAAAATGCGAGAATCTGGAGATATTAAAAGTTGTTGGTTGCAAAAACTTAATTGAAATTGAAGGTCTTGATCAGTTGGAGCTCTTGGAAGTACTAGATATCTCTGAGTGCGCTTCAATTGAAAGGCTGAACCTTCCAAAATCTAAGAGTCTGAAGATACTAAATGTTGTATGTTGCAAAAGCTTAATTGAAATTCAAGGCCTTGATAGGTTGGAGCTCTCAGAAATGATGTTCGTGCAGTTCTAGCTCGAATTGCGTCCGATGGAGAATCGGACAAATATAAAGGTGAAGTGCTTGAAAGTCTAGTGCTTGTAGAATACCATCTTAATGTTGTCAGGCATCTACAGTTTTCCTTAGATTTCTAATGCTGATTCTCACAGTGTGACGCTGTTTTTGGCTTTCTCTTCTTCCTCTTTTTAACTGATTGAGTGTTCCCTACAAGGAGATATTTAATGAATACTTGATTGTACAGTATAAGCTGGAAAGTTTCTAACATTTTGTACTTGAAGTTAACTATCTTCTTCTGATTACAGAGGGCATTTAGTCTCATCATTTTGATTAATCAAGTTCACTGGTGGTAGTTTAACTTGTTAATAGGATATCTCAAGCTTTGCTGCATGCTTGAATCACAATCTAGTTGAGAGGGATGTAGTTAGGAATTGGAGAAAGCACAGAGACTAGGAGTGTAGAAGGAGCTGCATCCAAGTATGTTAAGTTCTTATATGACTTGATAATTCAAATTCGTAAGAGCTTAGAATTAGATGCCTAGCCTTTGCAGTTTTTGCTATCTATTCTCACTGGAAAAAATTTCCAGAGGAGGCATTTTTTCTCCAGAAACATCTGAATGGTTCGCACGTCATATAGTCTTTTGGATTTGGAGAACATGTTGTTGAGTGCACTATAGTACTTGAGCCAACCCTTGAATGGTTTCTGTTGAGATTCTAAGTTGTAGATATTGGTAAAATTATGATGCTTGCCTGAAGTAAGCTTTCAAGGATCCACTCCACCTCGAGGTTCCTAAGTGGAACAAGAAGATTCATTTTTTAAATTGAGATAATGGACTGGAGGCTCCCAAAAAGATATAAATTTGCATTGCTTTAGATGACCTACTAGCCCTAAGAAATCCCATATTAAGTGACCGTATCCCTCTCAATTAGCTTGTACTGTTATGACGCTTTGCCTCACTTCACAAATTTTACATTTTCTGGTTACTGTGCGTTCTCTATCTTCCCTCTTCTTCTATTAATTTTATTGTGAAGAAATTATTCATTCTCTCCCTTTGTTTTTTTTTGTTTTTGGTTATTTTTTATAAACGCACTTTTCTTTGCACGTTCATTGCATGTCGTCAATACTGATTTCTGTCGATTGTTCTAATCTACTCCAGCTAAATGTATAATATAATTATGCTGGGTTCTGATGACAAGGTTGTTGTCTTGGGGACCTGAAGACGGTACAGTTTCACTACATGATGTTGAATTAAGTTTTCAATGCTGTTGCTGTAATGTTACCCTCATTACTTCTTAACAAAAAATTCCTCCTGCAAGAATCCTTTATTATCAGAATGTGTTCTTCTTTGATCTCTCTTGGGAACTATTCTGGATTGCTCAAAAGCTGCATGATGCAATGCAAACAGCAAGCTTGTTGAATGAACATTTAGCTACTAATAGAGATGGCTATCCATATTTACATGTATGCTAATGTCAAGTTAATATGACTGTTAGATAGGTCATTCTATGTAGGATAAACTTAACAAATCTTATTAGATCATTGAACATGACCCAATTGTTAAATAAGTCAACAAATGAGAAGAGATGAATAGCCTGTTTAACTAAATTAGATTGAATGGGTCATTGCAATCCAAACATGGCCGACACAGCATGAATTACTAATACAATATGTAAATGTGCATATCTTTGTCAATGTTAAGGCCTTGCTTACTAAGTCCTAGGTTTACATAAAATCTTGCATTTGTTTGTTGTAATATGTGACCATTACAGAAACACAATTCATCTAGGATTTATTAGGATTTATTGTCATAAAACTTACTGGATTAAATATAAATAGGTCGAGATTGGTCAGGTTGCTAAACAAGTTGGGATGATTGTTTAGTTAAATAGATCACAGGAGTCAATTTGTGTTATGTTGTTTGATCTTTGACCCCAAAAATTGGTTTATTAAATTTGTTAATTGTTAAGTAGGTTGCCACAATCTTGACATGACACGATTACCAATCAGGGTTACCCATGGTTGTCACCTGAAAATATAAGTCATGAATCAAAATATTAAGTCTATGGATTGTGAATAGTGAATTAAATCTAATGAAATCGGGCAATTTGATATAGTGTTTATGATTGGTATTCTATGACACATGTAAATTAATTGTGAAGTATGATTTTTTTTTCTTTTAATATTAAGTAGTTCCATAACCAATGATAAAGATATCTAATAGTAAACTGATTTATGACTTTTAGACATTAGATATTCTACAAAATATTTTTCTTTTGTCAAATAAGTACCACATCTAATTGCACGGACACAAAGATTGTGTAAATAGTATTGTTTTAGGGTTAGTAATGTAATTGGCTGCTAATTTATAGAGTTTAATGTACGACAATCAAAATATCCACTAAGCTTGATGCAACCAACAAAATGTGGTAGAAGAATACCCCAAGTGCTACAAATTGGCATGGGGGGCACATAAGTACCAAAACTTCCAAAATACACTTAAGTGCAAAAATTGGAGAAGAAAGAAACATTGCTAATGGCGAGAATTTCTAGCCAAATAGCTAGTGTGGCTTTTTCCGGTGAGAATTTTAAATGATGTGTCATTTAAAAAAAAAAAAAATTTATCCATGTAAACAAGGCAAATGATGTTGCACCATCCACATAGACTCCGCTAGATTATGCTAAACGATGTCGTTTTGGCATTTAAGTGATCATTTTTTACAAAATTTGGCACTTAATTGTTCACTTTTAACCACGAGTGGTACTTAAGTGATCACTTACATCATGACTTAACACTTAAGTAATTCTTTTTTAATCACGACCGGCACTTAAGTGAACATGGATGATGTCATTTTAGATAGATTGCTGAGTGAACATTTCGGCGAGCCACGTAAATTGGTTTTATTAATAAAATAATGCAACGTCAGATTTTCGGCAAAGTTACTAGAATTGGCACTTAAGTGTCCATTTTTTTTTTTTAAAATAGCACGTAAGTGTACATTTTGGAAGTTTGGTACTTATTCGTCCCCTTGTGTCAAGTTGTGGCACTTGGGTTGTTCTTTGCCTAACAAAATCATGCAAGATGATATTTGTTCAAATATTGACGTTTCTACCAAGCTACTGGTAACGATGGACTTTGCAACTCAAATAAAAGTTCTAAAAAGATCAAGATTCTTCTTGAAATTTAAAGGGATAAGTATATTGAAAGTCTTAAAATTTATTTCGGAAGTGTAATTTAGTTTTAAAAGTTGTTGCGAAAATGCAATTGACTCCTAAAACTTTTATAAAGTGCAATCAAGTCCTAAAACTTCCAAAAAGTGTAATTGAGTTTTAAAACTTTCAAAAGTGTCCAAGTAATCAAGGTATGTACCTTTTAATTTATAAGTTGATACAACTTCTTGATCTTGATTCTTATTAGACAATATTTTAGCGTTTACATGTTATTTCTAATTATTTGTTTGCAGTTTAGTTTCAAATTTAGAATCTTATTTCACAATCCAACATGACTTTAATATGAATTTATGGAAGATTTTTTGAAAACCTTATGTTTGGTGTCATTTATGACTCGTTGATTTGCTAATTGTTGACTCAGCTTTAATTTCTTTTCTTTTTTTTTTTTCATTTTTTCCCATTGAGAATATAATTATTCATTTTTTTAATCATAGGACACTTCTGGTAACTTTGGCATTTGAAGATCGCACTACTTTTTTCTTCCCTCCAGCTCCAAGAGTTCATCGCATGCCTGGACTAGTACCTAGAGACACTGATTTAACTGACAATGGTCAAGATTCATTTATAGAGCTTTCAAATTCTTCAAAGCAATGTTCCAATATCCTCTGCAATGGAGATAAAGATGGAGTTTTGTGCTTCAATATATTTGGTGTCTTTCCAATCGGAAATGTTGTAAGCCTCCTGTTCGTTCAGTTCGAACATTTAGCATTGTGGTTTATCAAATTCAGTCAATCAGTACTTCTTTCCTTGTTCGTGCTTCTCATACGGTAGTCTTTCTTAATGGATGGATTTGATAGCATACTGGTAGTAAATCAGTATTGCCTGGAAAATAATGGGCTGATTAAGTAAACACCTATACCGGGTGAGTTATGCTTTCAAAAGTTCTGTCACGACCTCTTTTTTCGACGCCTTGATTAGGACGGGCACCTGCGGAGGCTAAAGGTTTGGCTAGTTCTATTAGCCTTAGCCCGGACTCTCCCAAGCCTACCAATTCACTAATCAATTTGGGTGGGTCGATTAGAAATCCAAGGGAAATATGGGGAGAAATATTCGTTTTTGCGCAACCAGAGAAACTAAGTTCGGGGACTTGATTATACTAGTTAATTACTAATATCCTTCTAGTATCTAATCTAGTTTAAACGCTTTTGGATTTTTGACGGGTTTTCCATGCATTTTTTGAGGAAAAACATTTTTTTTGGATCTTTTTCTATTTTTTGAACATAAAAATCATTTTTTTAATCTTTTTTTTTTGAAAATATTGATCATTTTTGGAGAATTTAATTTTGGTGGAATATTTTACTTCCAATTTTGCTTGTGCATAATCTCCCTAAATATAGCATTGAAATATATGCACCCCGCGTAATATTCCGTTTTGTATTTTTTTGAAATATTCCACCCAAAAATTTCCCTTCTGCCCAAAAATGTCCCCCAATGTATATTATTTTAATATGTGAAAAATCTCGTGTCGTATCAACACTCACCGTTGGTCCAATAAAATAAAATAAATGCTCCTAAACTATATGTTATGCAATCTTAATTTTATTTTTTTGGGGTAAAAATTAACTCATTTTTTATGCAAAAATTTAAGTGTCAACAGGGAGTTAGCTACACACATTATCTCCAAATTCAATAGTGTACACTTGGTCAAATTGATAAAAGTGGCTGTATTTTCTCAATTGCATGGACCATTGAAGCATTTGTCGGTACCTATGGAATAAATTACGGGAGGATTGCAGATAATATCCCTTCACTAAATCATATTCTCTATACATCTTGCAGCAATTTCTAATGTAGTTTTCGGAAACTTACTGGAAGGTTAGAAATCCATTTAGCCACTTCTAATCAAGAGATTAGCAATTGAAATGCAATAAACACTATAATTTATGTCCAAGCTACTTGACTCATCTTGCCACTCTCTAGACATCCTCCTCCATAATAAGACAACTCCTCAACTAGAGTTTCCTCTAGGACAGGTTTCATTCTTGACTGTGTGAAGTTCATCACAAAAATACAAGCAAGATAGGATAATCAAGCAAACAGGAGAGCAAAGTAACCGATAACAATTGTAGCTCACTTGCTAGGTAAAAAATTATAATGGAGTTCAATTCAAACAAGGAGACCACAACATTTTAAGGTCTTTAATACTTGACATTGAAGCCATAGCACCAACCCACAAACAAAAAATTGAACAAAAGCGATTTAGAACAATCATGACTCATGAGTCGAAAGCCAATCAATCTAATACTTACAATGCGGGCTTCTGTCATATTTCTCATCTAAAGAATGCTGAACACATGAACTCTTTATTGAATACTTCCCTCAAGTAAAGCTAAAACCACGATCATCAAGCAATTAAGCAAAAAGTTACTACTTGATTGGAGCGAAGCAGGGCCTCTTGGGTTAACTTGGTTTACTTGAAGAAGAGGAAGCCGGAGCTCTCTTATGCACTTTCTTTTCTTCTGAACTAAGTGTCTGAATATGGGAGTGTTTGGTTGTAGAAATACTGCAGCATAGGAAAGAATGACAACTTTTTGTAGTGTTTGTTATCACTGGGGTGTGCATGAAGGAGTAGGCTTGCAATGACTGAAAGTGTAGGCACAAAATGTTCACAGAAATGCAACTTCATGTACATTTCCAGGAAACAATAAAGGGTTTAAATTTCTTTTCTTTTCTTTTTTCACATTTTTCTACCTCTTGCCTATCAAACAATTGAGATATTTTTATCTTCAACATGGGTTTGGTAAATCTTTTCAATCCGATCTCTTGTCAACACGCGATATGCTCAAATAATATTAGTTATTGTGATTTACCCATTGAAAAGTTGATAAATTACCCAAATCAAGAGTGGTAGTATCCTATAAGAGCTAGTAACTTTAACAAATAAATGAGGCTAACTCAATGGCGCAATCTATAATATCGAAACAATTCGATAAATGCCGGTAAGTGCACCCAAATAGGAGCCTATAATTTTCTATTAAAGTTAGTGATGAGTACGTGCGCCCTTGCAAACCCAACTCAATAGCACCCCCGCACGTTATTAAAAAAATACGACAGGATTGAAGGAAAAAGAAAAAAGGTAGATGAAAAGTAGATAAAGTGGAGCCCAATCTCCACTGCAACAATTAGCAATTAGCAAAAGAGAGGATCGGATTTTTAGGGCCCTCACCACCATCCCCTTCGGACACGTCAACATCATTCATTCGTTCTGGATAATATATATGGAGAAACCCTCAACTTTGACGCCTGGCTCCCTATTCCCAAAGCTCCTACCTTTAATGACTTATGTAATGAGTTTTCATGCCTACGGATCAATATCTAAAGCTTCACTGAACCAGAAACGTTTAAAACCTTACACTCAAAAGTACTCGTATACCACAACCGTCACTCATTCTCGCTCTTCACCGAACCACGTCTCCGACCATCATCTAACCACTGTGCTGGCCGTTGCATCCACAAGACATAGGGAACAATAACAGGGTGGCAATCGGATAAACCAACCGGAATACTAGAGCTTAAAAATTAACCCCTGGACCATTGGGTTTTTAGTGGCTTCTCATCGATGACCGTCGTTGAAGGCAGTAGGAATGCCTGGTTTATCAGCGGTGTAACTAGGTCGTGATGGACACTTGCAACTGGCGACTAGAACCTTTATGACTGTCGACGAACAGAACAATGACCAACGAGGGAGTCTTCGGACGAGATCTGGGCTCTTCGGTTTCATGGTGGGAAGGCACGGGCCAATAGAGTAGGAACGGGTGGCTCGGGAACAGTGAGGACGAGCGGCTATGGCAACTGATGGTGTGGAGGTGAGTGATGGAGAGGGCTCATTGAAGTGATGGCGTGGGTTTCAATCGCTGGAATGGGCAGCGGCGACTACTGCTCCGACTCCTCAAGAGAATGAAATCCAAGAACAATGGTTGCAATTGGCGGTGGTGAGAGTGAAGTCCAAGGATGATGGGGCGACGGTGAAGGAGTCGGCATGAAGAATCGTTACTCCTTATTTTTCTTTTTCCCCCTCTTCTTTTAATTGTGGTGCCTCCCTTTCCAAGATGGGAAAAGGATAAATTTTATTCTCCCAAGGGGGTTTTGTATGATTGCGCTGGATGGCGCGATCTTTAGAAGTATAAGCTCAAATCCTATGGTAATAAATATGGTATTCTAAATGGCCTATCGATTCTTGAAATCGGAATTTCTTAAATTGGATTCGAGGTACTTAAATTTTGCGGTTTTCCTAAATCGGATGTCTAAAAATGATTAAAATGAGTGAAAAACAATTTTTTTCCGATCAAAGGTCGATTCTTTGGGTTGACCAAAAAAGCCATCTTCGGCCAAATTTATGGAAACTCGAAATCTAAAGTCTATTTCTACATGCCGATGTTGACTTAACCCCTATATGCAATTAAGGTACTAATCATTAATCTAATTCTTTGAGTGAAGAAACGAGTCTTGTCGCGATCGAGGATCTTGAATCTCGATTTTTTTTTAACTTTAACCGTCGCGAAAATTCGAATGGAAATAGTAATATATATAAAAAAAAATTGATAACCGTTGGTATTTTCTTAAAAGTTTGGGTAGCCGACTGAATAAGTTATCAAACAAACAGACCAAAAAAAAAGGTTATCAAACAACATTTTGTTGTCAATCGGTTTGGATATTTACCAACGCTTGTCGATTTTTGCTTGCACAAAACAATGTTCGGATGTTTGCCCAGTCGAATCCTCCTTTATGCTATGGACCTCTTTCCAAATTGATACCACTTTTCAGTTTGGTTCGATTTGATTTCCCCTTTCAAAATGTTATGAACACTTTTTCAATATAGAGGATGAAGGGGGAATTGTCCAAAAAGTCCTAAACCTATTGCACTTTTGCCAATTTGGTCATAAACCTTTTTTTCTTGCCAATTGAGTCCTAAACCTTTTACAATTGTGCCAATTCAGTCCATTTGGCCGGCCGGAGCTGACGTGGACGCCTGCCGAAGACAGCTGGCCGGCGACCAATTTTTTAATATTTTTTTCGAAATTTTTTTTCCACTTTCTTCTTCCTCTAGCCGGCGTCGGCGCCGGCCGGCTAGAGGCGAGGGCCGGCGAGGTCAGCCTCGCCCAGCAGTGGCGAGGCCGAGCCTCGCCAGATTTGGCGACGGCCGTCGGCCGGGCGAGGCTCGCCTTCGCCCGCCGGCGGCGGGGGCGAGGCTCGGCCTCGCCACGAGGCCGCCGTCGCCTAGCCGAGGCGAGGCTCGGCCTCGCCCGCCCGTGGCGAGGCCGAGCCTCGCGATCCGGCGACGGCCGTCGCCGCCGGGCGAGGCTCGCCTTCGCTAGGCCGGCGGGGGCGAGCCTCGCCCAGCGACGGCGAGGCCGCCGTCGCCCAGCCGAGGCGAGGCTCGGCCTCGCCCAGCCGTGGCGAGGTCGAGCCTCGCCAGATCTGGCGACGGCCCCTCGCCGTCATTGGGCGAGGCTCGCCTTCGCCAGGCAGGCCGGCGGGGGCAAGCCTCGCCCAGCGATGGCGAGGCCGTCGTCGCCAGATCTAGCGAGGCTCGACCTCGCCACGGCTGGGCGCCGGCAAGGCCGAGCCTCGCCTCCGCCGGTGGTGTCGGCCCTTGCCTCGGCCGGCCGGAGATACTGGCTGGCCAAAGGAAGAAGAAAGTAGAAAAAAAAGAAAAAAATTTAAAAAAATTAAAAAAATTAAAAAAATTCGAAAATAAATATTAAAAAATTATTCGCCGGCCAGCTGTCTTCGGCCGGCGTCCACGTCAGCTCCGGCCAGCCAAATGGACTGAATTGGCACAATTGTAAAAGGTTTAGGACTCAATTGGCAAGAAAAAAAGGTTTAGGACCAAAATGGCAAAAGTTCAATAGGTTTAGGACTTTTTGGACAATTGTCCCGAGGATGAATTAACCTATATCACCCAAATTAAAAAAATTCAATCTTCATGAAGATCAAATTTCCAAGTTTTGCAATGGAGAACATATTTGATTAGCATTTTTCATTTCACGCAACAAACAAAATGTCGAATAGTGACTATACAAGTTATTCAGGCATCGGGAGGGACTATTCGAGAGCTCAACCAATATCCAATGACTATCATATGGCCGGCAGGCGGTAGGGCCTAAGCGCCCAGTCCTCTTCACATTGCCTCACCACAGCGCCTCCTAACATGTCTCTCACTTATTTTAATCTCCGGGCTCCAATACAAATTCGATTTGGCTAGAACTTGAGCCATAAGCTCAACAACCTTTGAACAATAGAATCATGGAGTCGCCATCTAGATGGAGACGCACGACGTGCATCCAAGTAGTCTTGCATTTGGCATGATGGTGAGGTGAGGAAAGTCTTCTCCGGCCAAATACTTGTCAGCCAGTTTGAAAATAAAAGAACAAGCCTATCTAGGCTAGCGAACCTCATGAATTTCTTGGGCTATCATTTCTCGCGTTCGGGCCGATGTAATTTAAGATGTGATGAAAGCAATTGTCTGTTAATTTTAAGCTCATGAGGTGCCATACTTGATCATGAATATGGTTTTCGCTTAAGAATTATATTAGAAAAGTTACTTACAGAAAAAAAAAAAAAAATCTGGGTAGACACGCGCAAACTTAACTGGGCCGGGGCTCATGTAAACAATTTCTTTCTCAAGCTCAAGCCCAATCGTGGAAGCCCACGTGAGCTTATCCAGTCCCGATTGTCTAAGTGAATATAAAGGAAGATTTCTAAAATTTCGTCCCACTGATCAGCTCCACAGAGCATTAGGGGACGCAAAAAATCCGTACGTATATTCGAACTCGTGATCCGAGGTAGAGTCGCCGCTCGAGCTTAAAAGGCGCGGGAAAACGGTCGTCTCTCCATGGAGCGACACGTGTAGCTCTATGGAATCCCAAATTCGGTCGGGCAAAAATCTAAAACTGTAGGCTCGACCGTCAACCCATCATGGCGAAGAAGCCATCACAGACCCCATCATCGTCCTCCTCCTGTCCTCGGTGCGAAACTCTAGGCGACCATGCTGATCACAGGTGGAGGTCCAGATGGACCGCCGCCCCGAACCTCCTCGTCACCTTCCCCTGGAAGGACGCCCCGTCCGTGGACAGCGTCTTGACCATCTACGCGTCACCTAAGGTGAGGAAGTTCTGCATCAATATCGATTTTCTTGACTATTGCGCGCCTGAGCTCAGTCTGTGGCTTCGCTTTGCTGTCGACCGCCATGTGGAGGACCTCTCTGTTAATGCGGCTAAGGGTTTGCGCGAGATGGCCAGCCATTTCACCGTACCGCTGCTCCTTTATGGATGCTCTCCGTTGGTGAACCTGCATTTAAGGCTGTGTAGCGTCCCATATTAGTAGGAGTGTCACTTGGAGTAATCTCAGGTCCCTGTCCACATGCGGCTCGGAGATCACGGATAAGGTGATGCATGATATCTTGAAAGGCAGTCTTGAGTACCTTAGGTCGGAGGAATGCCGCAATTTGAAGCAAAACGTCATGCTTTGTTCGAGAAGTTTGAGGGGAAATTGTGGTTTATCGCTGCTTCTGGCATGCTCTTGATGAGGGTTTCCCACTGGAGATTTCGAGTCCTCTTTTGCTGTTGTTGCATTTGAGAGGGTCGTTTGGTGTGATGAGGCAGTTGGCAATTGAAGCCTCATCCTTAATTGAAGCCGAGTTGAACTTTTTTACAAGACGCGAGGATTTCAGAAATTGTTCTGTTCAAAATTGGTTCGAGCCTTACAGTGGGTAGTGCAACCTGGCCAATGGATGCTTCAGGAGCTGCAGAAAGTGACTGAACTTCTGATTGGTAATCGGGTGGGCAAATTGTTTAATTCGACCCGTTTGGTTTCATACTTATGGATAGTTCATGGTCCCTCTTCCTGAAGTTGAGGAAGTTCTTATTTCCTCCCACTAGAATCTAGTTCACATCATTTGCTACTCTGCCTTACGTCTAATGGTGCAAATGTACATTTTGCCTTCAGAATAACTACCAAAAGGTCAAAAGGAAAAAGGTAGCTAGTTTAGGGTAAGTCTTTTTCCTTCTCAATAGTGCATAATCATGATCCCAAAGATTATAGTAAATTATTAACGAAAAGTAGCTGTGTGCTATTTTCTAATTACTGAAAAAGCAGTTGTTAACTAGAATTAGTATAACGAGGCGAATTGTCTAGTTCCAATTAAAAGAGAAAAAGAAAACATTGGATCTTCTTATTGCTTCTTTCTACTGTATGATTGTGTACTTCATAACAGGAGATTTGCATAAAACTCACCAATTGGGGCTTGGTCGAGTATTTGTATCTGGCCGAGTGTTAGGAGCTCGGGCGATGATGGCAAATGGCATGGTCAAGTTCGAGCTTGGCTCGTTGTCTCAACATTTAAACATGCGTGAATGTTTGTCATCTCTTGTGAGATGCCAATTTGAATAATTCATTAGCATTTTTTTTATCCAATAGTAAATGAGGATGATCACGTTGCTTTTTTGAAAATTACGTTTCAATAGCTAATCCATCACATTCGCATCAATGTGATGTCTCCTTGGGCCTGAAAGGGCCCTTTCGGGCGTAATTTGGCAAGGCTATAAATTCTGGCCCGGCGTAGTTGATTCTGCGGCAGCCCTTTACGGCCCAATTCCCATCTCTCTCTTCCTTCCTTGTTTTGACTCCCGCCCGTTCCTCTTCCTCAACTTCCTCCGCGAATTCTCAGACTTCAGTGGATCTCCTCACTCCCGCTCTTCCCTTCTTCGTCTCGCTCTTCAGCTTTCCTCCGTTTTTTTTTTAGCTCTCTCCTTACTCCTCGCGATTTGTTCCACCACAGCTGGCGGCTGCTGTTTTTAGGCTGCTCGACGGGGTCACGGCGTGTGCTTCCGTTTTAGCTTCAACGCAATTAACCCTGGGCTTCTCAGGTTCGGCTCCCGTTTTGGCGTTGTTGGGTGGGCGAATTCGGTCTTGTGAGGTTTTGGCTCGATTTCTGATTGGCAGGTGAAGATGGGAGAGTGGTATCAGGAAAAGGATTTGCTGACAACGGTCGCGGAGGACTCGAAGGTGGGGTCCTTCATCGCTTCAGTTGGCAAGAGGCTGTGAACAATCTCTCCTGGGTATGGCTTCGATTCGAGAAAGTTATCTTTTTTCTTTATTCAGTGTGTTCGTTTCTTCAACGATGGCTTGTTGTGCTTGCCCTTTGAGTCATTGGCCTTATCTCCTTCTACTTCTTTAGCTTTTCCTAAATGTGCTACGCTTCCTTTTTCGCCATAGGAACCATTGTAATTGCCAATCTACTTCAAATTGCGTTCGATGGATAATTGGACGAATATAGAGATAAAAGTGGTTGAAAGTCTAAATGAGGAGGTGCCGTCGAACTAAGGAGTTGGTCTTTTACACAGAAATGAAGAGTGAATGATGGTGATGTGAGTGGAAATCTAGAGATGACCTAGTTGCAAGTAAAGAATCCAAGCCGGTATTAATTGAATGAAGGGATTTTATTTATAGGCGCATAGATTCCTTCCAACTTCTCAACCAAGCTGTTGCCTTTGCGAGATTTTTTCCATAACTAAACTGGACAGTCATCTACCCCGACCGTAAGTGTACCATGCTCCTGTATTGCCTTCTTGTTGCCCTTCTTTGTACACCAGTTAAAGTTTCCTTGAACAAAATTAACATGAATTGGAGGGGATGCCATGGATGCTAGATAGACTATCTCTGTCAGATGCAGAAATGCTTGATGCCCACTTGGAGTTGGCAGGTTTAGCCATTGCAGAATATTATCTAAATGTCATCAGGCATCTGAAAAGATCTTAGATTCCTGATGATGAGTCTCATAGTGTAATTTTACTGCTGACTCCTCTTCTTTTACTGACTGAGCATCCCCTGCAAGGAGAGATTTATTGGATACTGAAATATAGACTATAGGCGGAAAGTTTCTTACATTTTGTATTGCTTGAAGTTTTATTTATCTTCTTGTCATTACTAGGGGGCATTTCATCACATCATTTCGATTAATCAAGTTAGATGGTGGGAGTTTTAACTTTTGAATAGATATATCTTGAGCTATGCTACATATTTGTGTGACTATCTAGTCGAGAGGGATGGAGGGAGAAATTGGAGAAAGCAAAGAGACTAGGAGGGTCAGGGGAGCTGCATCCAAGTATGTTGGGTTCTTATATGACTTCATCTTGTGGTTATTCAAATTCGTAAGAACTTAAAATTAGATGCCTAGCCTTGGTAGTTCTTGATGTCTATTTTCACTGGAAAAATTTAGGGAGATCTTTTCTCTCAAAGCTTTGCTCATCGTATTGTCTTCTGGATATGGAGAATGTTTTGAGTGCACTATAGTACTTGAGCCAATACTTGAATGGTTTCTTTAAGATCCTAAGTTGTAAATACTATTGCACTTGTAATCCTCGCCTGAAGTGAGCTTTCGTGCATCCACCTCACCTTGAGATTCCATAATTGAACAACAAGATTTTTTTTTATGATATTAGATTGGAGGCTGCCAACAAGATATAGATTCCCTTGCTTTAGATGACCTACTAGCCCAAAGAAATCCCATATCAAGTGACTAATATCCCTCTCAGTTATTTCGTATAGTTGTGATGTTTTGCCTCACTTCATAAATTTTGATTAACATTTTGTTGGTTAATGTTTGTCCTCTATCTTTCCTATTCTTCTGTTAATTTTCTTGGGAACAAGATATAGATTCCCTTGCTAGGATCTTTCCTGCAATTGTACGTACAAGTTCTCCCAATTCTGTTCCATGACTGGAATAGGAAATACTTAAGAGCACTTCCACTAGATGAGGTTGACTCAAGTTTGGGTGGTTTGCTGGTCTTCAACTGTGGTTATTGTTGGTCCAACATTACTTTAAGTAAACACATGGTAACGGGGGTTGAAATTGGCAGGTTGATTGTCATTTCTCATTGGATTGGAAAGTCTCACATTCTGAAATATCAAATGCAATTCCTTGCACTTTTCTGCCTTGATATATCTTGTCAGTTCAATAAGATGTCTTACCCCTCATTATTGTCTCAGACAAATAATGCAGAGAATCAAGAGAATTACTACAGTTTGGGGGATTTGGGGGACACCAAATATTTGCAAGGGACACTTGTGAAGATATTTCAACAGATGAACGCAAGTATTAGCAAAAGAATTAAAAAATGAAATGTAATAGAATCTTGTTCGTGTATAGGAGTCCTTGAATGTATTGAGATGGAGAATGAGAAGCTTTGTAGCATTCCCCATACTGTAGTTCCTCCATTGTCAGTTAGTGGTAGGAACATTTTGACACTGTCATACTATCGAGCTAAGGATCAATTCTACCATGCCATCAATTGTATAGTTCTGAAGATCTTTTCTTAGAGCTTCTTACCATGTCCATTAGCAGTTTTAAATGTCTGGAAACTTACTGTTGCCCATACTCTTTCCTTTATGTATCAATGTTTGATAAAATTACCATTGTTAGTAACAAATTTATCTCGTAGGTGTATGGTGGAACTGAATTAATCCTATCCATGCTCCTTACAACATTTCCACTTAGAACCTACTATTAAGTTTACATGTGACAAGCATAGGTACATTGTGCTTCTTAATGGACCACTTCATGTTTGTTCCTACAGATTGAAGAGGTGCAAAACTATGCTTCAAAGAAGAATATTTTTTCAGTCGAAGAAGTAGAATACTGAAGTATTAGTTTTTCCTCTAAATTTTAAATCAATTGAGAGGACAAAGTTCGAAAAAGGATGAATCTATAGTCCCCAGACAAATTTGAAAAGAATAATCATCCCCTTATGGTAGGCGCATAGCAGTTTGAGTTACTGTTTGAGAACCGCCAAGTACAAGTTCATGATGGTATATACTACATGGGATCTTGTATAGCACGATACTGTAGAGCATTCATAGTTACATGATGCCATAGCCTCTTTAGGCACACAAGGTTCACTTCCCACCTGTGTTTTAGCATAACACATGCGTCATTCTTTTACTTTTACCCAACAAAGGTAGCAAAACATCACGTTGGTTATGGCCATATATTCAAGGAAAACCGGACTGAAATCAAGTTGATGTTTTTTCGGCAATAGTAAGTAGAGGTGTGGCTTGTGTTTTAGCTGCAAGAAAGCGGGCCCTGATCTATATACTGGATGAGGATGAAGATGGAATCTCTGATTCAGAATTGACTGTCTGTTCAAGAATTTGTGTGGTTATGCTTGTGTTGCTGCTGTAGGTGGACCTCTAATACTCGAAGCTGCAGACATCGGCGTGAGAAGCAATGCATGTGGGCTTTCTGACTGAAGCTCTTCGACTTCACCCTTCTTGGAGAAGTCTTAATCTATACCCGCCATGTGCCTTTTCTGCTAGGTGGGAATTCATCGAAGAAAAAAGTGGAGTGAAAAGGTAATGTTTTATCTATTGAGTTGGATAGAATTGACCGAAAGATGCTGGGTCTGGTGGTGCATCGCTGTAAGTTCTAAGACCTGCTCGATAATGCCAAGCTTTTGCTTCATCTCTATGTCTTCATTATTTTCATGTGTAAGAGAACCAAATGTTTGGTTTGGATTATCTATACTTTGGGTTGAATGGTTCGGCCAATGTACTCGACTAACGAACTCTACATTTGAATGTTGAAATCTCTCACCTGAGATTGACTCACTTCTTCACGTGTCATTGTTAAGCGATGCATCCAATCCAATGGACAAAATACATTCTTGTGTAGAACGTGACTAGCAAGATATATGGTTTCAAGGTAGCAATCAAGAACATTGGCTATATTCCAATCTTAGAGATTTGGAATCCTCAAATAAATGGTAGGTTTAAGGTAAAGGAGATTTTCCACCCAAAAAACAAACGTCATGAGATTATGTTCACAATATTGTTAATGGATTTTGTATCTTTAATAAAGATTATAATGTAGTCTTTTATTTAATGATGTATAAACATTCAAGAATTTAAAATTTTTTAATTGTATTTTATTTTCCTTGGAATTATTGCCAATCTGAAGGAGAAAGAATGTATGAATGTAATATGTGCTGACGTGACACTTCTTATGTTTATTATTTGTCATGATGATAGGTTTTTTTGTAAACTTTAGCTGAACTTATTATAAAATTAAATATTTTTTTTATTTATTGCCCCTCCAAATATTCACGTCTGCAATGTATTCTTCCCCTCTCTTCCTAAAAAGAAAAAATTTAATCTTACCCTATGCAAGTGCAGAAATATTGACGTCGAACATTAATTATAAGATGAGATAATATTATTACCAACAAAACAAATGGTTGGTATCAGGTCCATTGTCAATGCAAACCTCATATAAGTTTTAAATTCCATTAGCTGTTTTACACAAGATTGTTTTGGGGAAATTGCAATTAAAAGTTTCAAGAACCGAGAAAACAAGAAGAGATGGCCAGAAAAACAAATATGACTAGGGAAAACGAGGAGAAGCTTTACTATTGATAGGAAATGTCTAGACGACTTGTGTCTATTGCACCAAACACTGTTGGGTATAATTTACTTATGCTACTATATGGCGAATTACAGAAGGTGCATCGAATTAGGCTCATTTTGCACAATCACAACTTATAGAATATATCTATTCACGTATAATTTGCTTTGGATAGCATGTTCTTATAGATCACTACGATAGTTCAACTTTTATGACTTTGTGTTCAAATTGAAGTCCTATCTCATAAACTAAACCTTGATAAAATACGAGTGCTTGATGATAGCCCTTTTGCATTTGTATTGATAATCTATTAGATTACTGCTTTTGGTAGCGGTTTACAATAACCTAATCCTCTTGTTTGTTCATCCTCAGTTAAAACTATTTCTTAGTACTTTCAGATGCAAGTTCAATTTAAGGATAGTTGGAATAAATGTGACATGAGGCAACAGTTTGGGATTTTTAATGGCATCAAACCTAATATCAACCACAATCAAAATAAACAATGTTAGATGGATTATATGCCTCCTAATATCAAGAAAAAAACCAATTTAAAAGTAAACGATACGTGTTTTTCTATGATTGCAAAGGAGAGAGAACACAGTTCATTTGTAGAATAGGCCTTCTTCAAAATTCCAAATTGATTAAAACTCAATATTTTGATTTGATTTGTCAATTGACCAGCTCTACTCAGTTTTTAGACATGAGCAAGCCCCCATCATCGTTGCCTCATGGATGGGTTAACTAGAGGTCCAAAAATTCGCACTGGCCGAACCCAAAACTCAGTCGAGAAATAAGAACCCTAGATTCGGAGGCTCACCCTCCAGTTTTTAAAGGGATTGATGTCACCGGTGCAATCTTCTTTTGTAAAGATACTCCTTAGCTTCCGAGGATGCTTGGGAAATAAAGTCGGCTTCAAATTTCTTCATAGTTCATCGCAGGTTACAATATAACTTCCATTTTAATAAAATCTTCAAAATGTTACCTACATGACTACTTATCTTTGTGATATGAGCAGGGAAGCACCATGTGATGGACTAGTAGACTTAATAAGAACTAGGATGCGGTACATTCCTTACTAGGAGTGTCTCGCCGCAATTCTTCTTACGTTGTTTAACTCGTTGCGCTGCTAACAGGACCTCATTTTTAACAATAGTTAAAGACAACCTAGCTTTTTCAAAAGCTGTTCGGTAGGGTAGAACCAGTTGTGGCAAAGACTTGAGAGATTCCGATTCGCATCTTCCATTGATCTTGACGTTGATGACCATCTTCTCCAGGAGGAATGCATCTCTTGGTAAGAGCAAGATTGACAAGGCGAGCTTACATCCGTCATCGTTGAAAGAAGAAGCTTGGAACTCAACAATTTCCGTGCTCTTAAGATGGGGCACATAAAGTACTACGGTAGTTTGAATTCCTCTGCATTGCAAATATGGGGAATGGCCGGAGCAAACAAGGCCTGGACATTTATTGGTAACAAGACTTAGTGATTTGTCTAAAGTGCAATGAGGATAAGCATAGATATGAATGACAGTTTGCTGCTTCACTAGAGAATGATTCTATATGTTCAAGTTCGATATCCAATCACCCCAAATTGAAAAAGAAATGGCTTTGTTGAGTTCGAGCGTGGCTTATCGTCATGACATTTATGCAGGCATGAATATTTGCTCTCATAAGATTCCGTTGAATAGTTCATTAGGATATTTCTTTAATTCAAAAGTTTATGAGGATTATCGCATTACTTTTTCCAAATTACATTTCAATAATTAGTCCACCACACTTGCACCGACGTGAAAGTGATTTCCCACGAGTCTGGCGGGCGAGGATCCTTCAGCCTCCATGGGCCCAAAAGTGTTTGACAAAAATATATTTGTTATAAAGTCCGGCCCGGCCCAGCCCGGCCCATCCCAGCCCAGCCCATTTGATCCCGTGGCGACCCTTTAAAAAAAATCTCTCGCTCTCACCTTCTCTTCTTTTGGTCCCTCTTTTTCTGCCTGCAATCTTTCGCCGGGAATTCTCGCACTTCCAGTGGGGGGACCTCCTACATTCCTTTCTTTCGCTCTTCCATCCTTCGTCTCGCTCTTCAACTGCCTCCGTCGCTGTCCGTACCCTCCTCGCGGTTCGTTCCGGCAGAGCTGGTGGCTGCGGTTTTCGTTCGGACGAAGCAGGGGGTCGCCGGGCTGCTTCCGTTTCGGCTTCAAGTTCCGACGAACCGCTTTGGCTTCTCCGGTTCGGCTCCCGTTCGGGCGTTCTTTCTCGACCTCCTAATGGGCGGCGGCGATTCGATCTTTTTCCGATTAGTTTTTGTGAGGTTTCGGCTCGATTTCTTCCGATTGGCGGGTGAAGATGGCGGGAGTGGAATCCGGAGAAGGATTTGCCGGCCGGCCATGGTCACGGAGGACTTCGAAGGCGGTGGTGCTTCGTCGCTTCAGTTGGCCGTCGATTTTCTGGACCGTTGCGCGCCTGAGCTCAGTCCGTGGCTTCGCTTTGCTGTCGACGACCACGTCAAGGACCTCTCATTCGACGTGACTAAAGAGGCCGTGCGAGATGGCCGGCCATTTCGCGGTACCGCCGCTCCTTCATAAATGCTCTTAGCTGGTGAACCTGCATATGAGGCTCCGGAGCTTCTGGTTTAGTAGGAGTATTGCTTGGATTAATCTTAGGTCCCTGTCCATCTGTGACTCGGAGGTGACCGATGAGGTGATGCATGAGATGTTGAAGGGCAGCTGGATGCCGTGGTCTGAAGCAAAACATCAAGCTTTGTTCGAGAACTTTGAGGGAAATTGCGGTCCATAGCTGCTTTTGGTATGCACTTGATGAGGTTTTGTCCCTTGGAGATTTCGAGTCCTCTTTTGCTGTCCTGTCATTGCGTTTGAGAGGGTTTTTTGGTATGATGAGGCAGCTGGTAGCGGAAGTCTCATCCTTGATTGAAGCGGAGTTGAACTTTTTTTTATGAGAGGCGAGGATTTTGGAAGGCCAACTAATTGTTTTGTTCGAAATTGGTTTGAGTTTTACAGAGGGTATTGCAGCCTAGTTGAGGAGCTGCTTCAGAAGCTGCAGAATGTGACTAAGCTTTTGATTGGTAAATTGTGCCTTCGGGTGAGCAGATTGATTTTGATTTCAAATTTAACACCTTTGGTTCATACTTATGGATAATTCATTGTTCCCTTTCCTGGAGTTAAGGAAGTTCATTCCAAACTTCAGCACAAGGAATCTGGTTTACATCGTTTGCAACTCTGCTTGATGACAACTGGTGCAAATACCCATTGTGCCTTCAGAATAACTACCAAAAAGACCAAAGAAAGAGCAGCTGGTTTAGGTTAGTCTTTTTCCTGCTCAGTTTTGCATAAGCATGATTCCAAAGATCATGATAATTATTGATGGAAAGTAGTAGTGTCCTATTTTCTAAATACTGAAAAAGCAATTGTTGACTAGAATTAGTATATAAGATCTACTATTTCAACAATTGAAAGCTTTGGCATCGCTTAATTTGTCATATAGTCGGGAACCAAAATAGCTCTCAAAGCACATTCCTGCAGGGCTTTTGTAATCGTATTTGGAAGGAAGAGTAAATTATCTTATTCTTTTGCTTTTCAATTGTTGGATGTGCTTAGGTTTTATCACTTGCAGCAGAGGTACTATGCGTGCTATTTTCTTTGCCCAGTTGCAAGTCTCTAACTCTGCATGCACAAGTGGAGAAATGAGATTTTCCTAGTATAGCAAAATTGTACCTTGTAACAAGATGAATTGTCTAATTCCAGTTAAAAGAGAAAAAGAAAGACATTGGATCTCATTTTTTCACCCTACTGTATCATTGACGCACGTGCGTACCTTATAACAGGAGTTTAGCATAAAGCTCACCAACTAGGGCTCGGTCAAGTATTAATATTCGGCCAAGCGCTAGGAGTTTGGTCGGATGGTGATGGCAAATGGCTTGGTCGAATTCGAGCTTGGCCCGTCGTCTTGACATTTAAGCAGGCGTGCTTCCGTTTCAGCTTCAGTTTGACAAACCGCCTGGCTTCTCAAGCTCAGCTCCTGTTAGGCATTCTTTGGTGACCTAATGGGCAGGTCGATTCGGTTTTGTGAGGGGTTCGGTCAATTTCCAATTGGCAGGTGAAGATGGGGTGAGTGGAATCTGGAGAAGAATTTGCTGGCGATGGTCACAGAGCACTCAAAGGTGGGTGCTTTGGGTGCTTTGTTGCTTCAATTGGCAGAGGCTGTGGACAATCTCTCCTAGGTATTGCTTCGACTCGAGAAAGTTCTCCTTTTTCCTTTATTTAGTGTGTTCATTTCTTCTACGATGGCTTGCTGTGCTTGCTCTTTGAGTCATTGGCCTTATCTCGTTCTACTTCTTTCGCGTTTCCTAAACGTGCTTCCTTCTTCACCATAGGACCATTGTAATGCCAATCTAGTTCAAATTGCGTCCGATGGATAATTGGATGAATTTAGAGATAAAAGTGGTTGAAAGTCTAAATGAGGAGGCTTTGTCGAACTAAGGAGTTGGTCTTTTACACAAAAATGAAGAGTGAATGATGGTGATGTGAGTGGAAATCTAGAGATGACTTAGTTGCGAGTAAAGAATTCCAAGCTGGTATTAGTTGAATGAAGGGATTTTATTTATAGGCACATAGATTCCTATTAACTTCTCGACCAGGTTGTTGCCTTTGCGAGATTTTTTCCATAACCTAGCCGGTCAGTCATCTACCCCGACCGTAAGTGTACCATACTCCTGTATTGCCTTCTTGTTGCTTTTCTTCGTACGCCAGTTAAAGTGTCCATGAAAATAACTAACATGAATTGTAGGGGATGCCATGTATGCTAGATAAACTAGCTCTGTCAGATGCAGAAATGCTTGATTACCACTTGGAGTTGGCAGGTTTAGCCACTGCAGAATATTATCTAAATGTCATCAGGCATCTGAAAAGATCTTAGATTCTTGATATAGATTACATGAGTCAATCTGTCTTTCGCGGTCTGAACTTTGAACATGGAACAATATTCGTTTATTAATTAACTGTTAAGTAGATAGCCTCACCTAAGTGGTCACATGGAAATGTGAGTCATGAATAAAAAAATTAAATCTTTCGATTGTGGATCGTGATTTTCATCCAATGGAATCATAAAATCTGATATACTGTTTGAGATTGGTATTCCATGACATATGTAAATTAATTATTAGAGAATAACTAATCACAAAGATACTTCAAATTCAACTAATTTTATTATCTCCAGACATGGAATATTGCTACAAATTATTTTTCTTTTGCCCAATGAGTACCCATTTGACTGCAAGGACACAAAGATCTTATACATAGTATTGTAATTGGATTCCCATTCATAAAATTGAGTATCAGACAATCAAAACATCCACTAAGCCTGATGCAGCCAACAAAATCATGCAGGATGACTACCAAGTTTTTGGTGAAGATTGACTTTGAAACTCAAACAAGGATCAGGATTCTTCTTGAAGTTTAATCACTAAAATTATCAACTAGGATTTGAGTATTATTAGGATTTTACGAAATTTCCTTTTCTTTCTTTTTTTAAGCTTGCATAGTAGGATCTTACATATACTCCAATAATGTTTCTTGTTACTGAACTTGGCAAGTGTTTGCTTTGCAGATTGTGTGATGCAATTCATCTTTGGCATGATGCTTAAGAAACCCTGGGTGTGTTGCTTGGGCAATTTTGCGTGTGATGCTTAAATATTTGTTCTTTATTGTGGGACTCAGTCCTATATCAAAGCCGTGAAATGTTTTTGACGTTACATTATTTGATACATGCGTTAAATTATGAATCAGGAAATTGATTGACTCATATCTAATCAGTGAAATCAGCAGTGAGTTACTTTAATCACATAATGTTTTTGACGTTACATTGTTTGATACATGCGTTAAATTATGAATCAGGAAATTGATTGACTCATATCTAATCAGTGAAATCAGCAGGGAGTTACTTTAATCACATATCATACAGAATTAATATGCTCATTTAATAGATTTATATACTTTGGGAGTTGAATCTTATTGATGTGCTCAATTGCATTCTCGTGTAGGACAAGATTTTTACTTCGCTGCTAATGTTGTCATCGATGGTTGAGACTATTTCAATTGTCAACGACAAATTACAGGATAGTGTGTGCTGGGCTCCAGCTTGTGGTGAGAATCTACATCTATGGTCTAGGTGGAAGGTGTTGTACTGAAGCATTCATTCATGAGATGCTCATTTTCATGAAAATTAATAGCTTCTTTCAATTGTTATAAATTTGTTCAGTTCAGTCAAATTAGGAAGGTAATAATTTAGGTGACCCTTAAATGATGGGATTTGTGTGTGCCTCAATTATGCTTGTGGGTGGAAAAGTTTGTAAATAACTGGTTATGTTTTTATCAAGCCATAGCGGCTTGGTCATGAGTAGAATGGCTGAGTACATGGCTGAGGATGCTGCAATTCTGTTTCTTTGAGATTTCTACCAATTTATGACTAATCATCCACTTCTTGGATTGTAGTCAATCAATATAGATGGATCCGAAATCTGATTCAAATCTAATATAGCATTTATGGATCCACAAGAATTGCTAAGAAGAGAAGTTTATACATAATGAATGTTATTTACCAAAGTAGCTGTCTTTATGGAACTATAAATGTGCAAGGTGCTACTTTTGACATGCTAGTGCTTGCAGCAGTTATGCACACTGTGGTATAATCATTCTAACAGGGTATAAATATGAAGCAGAATGGAAAACTCTTGAGAAGCTTGAAGTATGGCAGTTGGGGTGTGTCTCAACTGGGAGGAGGATGGCCAAGTGAATGGAGTATGGCATCTTTCAACTTAAAAGTTGGTACGATTTTGTGATCTTTATTACCAATAGCATATATCTTATGGCTCACACCTTTCATAATGCTTCATTTGCAGTTAAGTAGTTATTTTAGTGTGGTGTTCTTAAATACTTCTTTTTCAAACTTAGAATCTTATTTCACAATCCAACAGCTTTAGTATGGGTTTATGGAAGATTTTTTGGATGCGTATGTTTGGCGTCATCTGTAACTTGTTGATTTATTTGACTCTTTTAGCTTTGATCTCATTTTTTTTCACCTTTTTATTTTCCAACTGGAAAGTAATTATTCATTTGTTTTATAGAATGCTTCTGGTAACTCTTTGGCATTTGAAGATCGCACTACTCAATAATTCCCTCCAGCTCCAGGAGTTCCTTGAATGCCTGGACTAGTACCCGGAGATGCTGGTTTAACAGACAAGGTTCAAGATTCATTTGTAGAGCTCTCAAATTCTTCAAAGCAATGTTTGCATAGCCTTTGCAGTGGAGATAAAGATGGTATATTTGGTGTCTTTCCAATCGAAAATATTGTCATTGTCATGTCTGTTCAAATCAACTATTTAGCTATATGGTCTATCATATTCAATAAATGAGTCCTTTCCTTGTTCTTGCTTCTCATACAGCAGTTTTTTTTAATAAAGGTATTTGATGGTAGACTGACAGCAAATCAGTGTTGCCTAGGAAGTAATGGGCTGGTTAAGTAAACAACTATTCCTAGGCGAGGTTATGCTTGTAAAAGTTCTAGATGTTTATGCTATTTCTTAGGTTAGATTTCACTTCTGTTGGTCACTTCAGAGATGACACTTCCAACTTCGATACTGAACACTTATCTAACGCTTTTTGTTGTTTGGCCTGAGGTTGGCTTGCCTTGCATACTTATTGCTCCTCTCCCGACTATTGGGATTCTACTCTATACTAGGAAGATTGAGAGAGCCTATGAAGATCTTCCCCTACCCAGCAAGTATAATTCAGGCCAAAGACATTGCAGAAGCCTTAGTCTGGACTTCATGAGAAAATTTACTTGAAGGCCATGATGTTTGTCAAACTTTTGCACGATATGATGTCGGAAAAACAAGTGTGAAAAAACGAACATCACAATTATAAACTTAAAGCAATATTTACGGCACTAAATAGCATGCATATAATGAATTAATAATATGATAAAAACGTAAAGTCATGACATTGCCTTTTAATAACAATACCATGTTGAATTTGATAAAATTGTGTTAGTTGTTATCGAGGTCAACTTTAATTTGATGATGGACTATTTTATATATTAATAGGCTGAATATGTTAGTATTGCAACAGTTGACATGGTAAATACACCTAATACTCTTCTATTAGAGTGGTAAAAATGCATAGGCTGATATATTACATTCATGTTTGGTGCCTCTTATATTGGACGCATTTTAGGCAAAGTATTCTCAACTTACGAGCTATAGTTGATTAGCTTTAGAGAATAATGCAATTAAGCCCTTGAATTGACGTGATAATTTAGCAATTATAAAGTATTGTAAATCAATAGTAAGAACAGGAGTGCTCGTGAAATGCAGAAGCACTCTTTTTTTTTTTTTTTATACACTTCACAATTTCAAGTATCGATGGTTTAGTTTGGATTGGTGGTATTTAAATAGCATTGATTATTCAAGTGGATATTGGAATAAAGTTTCTTTCTATTGAGCATACAAAATGCTTCACTTCTTGTACCAATCAAGTTGAATAACAATATTAATATGCTTAGATATATTTTGAGTGACTAGTAAAATCTATTTAACATATTTTCAAATATAGTTACCCTCATTATTTAATGGGAATAGATCTACATAAAATAAATTGTTGCATGAGAATAATATAGCTAGGTGTATTTTGGATGGTAAATAAAACCTATTATATATATATATATATATAAAACCTATTTTATATATATTTTTTTTTTTTGGTAAATAAAATGGTGGCTAAAGTACACAACTACTTTGGGGATTGAGCATCAAGGATTTCTTCCCTTCCAACAAGGGCTTTTTGCCAGGATTTGAACCCTTACCCATTGGCAGGTGAAGTCCGTGCGGGATTAGCATGCTACCACTAGACCAACCCTTTGTTGGTTTATTTTACATTTTCATTAAAATAGCTACCCTTATTATTTAAGAGGAACCGCATGCATTTATGTTAAAGTGTTATTTAAAATGCAGTTTAATATAAATGAATTAACATTTCACGTATTATTTCCATTCAATAATATAAATATTTGAATTAACACACATTACAATTTAGGTGTTGAAGGAATATTGCAAGTGCTAAAATAAACCAAGCAAAAAAAAATTGGAAAAATTGAACATTTTAATTTATTAATTTGGCTTTGGGTTGATTAAGAAATTGTGACATCAATAAATTTGAGTAAGTTCGTAATTAAGTAGAGAAAGAATTGGTGGGCTAGCCACTCCTTTGCAATAAGAAGTGGACAAAAACTTGGTAAAAAAGAGCAGTAGCCTCATGAAGGAAAAGGATTCTTGGGCCGAGCCACTGGGAGTGGGGTAGAAATAAACTCATCACATGCAATCTAATTACAAATATGCCCCTGGATGATAAAAAGAGGTGAAGCTCCTCCACTTTTTCTTTCCTCTTTTTATACGGTCCTAATTCTTTAAAAACTCTCAAATTTTATGTTCAATTTTAATTTTATCCCGATTTTTTTTTGTTTAAAAAACCCTCAACTTAAAACCAAATGCTATATCAACCCTCAATTTTTTTTCGTCTAAAAAAGTTTTTCAAATTTTATATTCATTCCCAAATTTTTTTGAATAGCAACAGAAACCTTGAGGACAAGATCAAGAGAGTAATTTCCATTTTGACAAGGGCGCAATCTCGACATTCAGAGGTCGAAATTAACGGCCAAAGAAGACAAGAAAATCTAGGCATGAAAAAGCAGAGGATTCTCGACCGAGTGGGTGGGGCATTTTTCCGCATACCATAATTGCCAAGGGGAGCTCGAAAAAGAAAAAAGATGGAGCTTTTCTTCCGGGCCAAGAAAAGGAGATAGAGAGAGAGGTTATGGTCGGCAAAAGAGAGATTTTACAAAGAAAAACTGATAAAGTGGCCAGCAATGTAAAAGAAAGAAAAGGAAGGACAGAGGAGGTGAAAAGAATAAATGAAGAGAGAGAGAGAGAGAGAGAGTTGTCAGGGCACGCGTGAGAAAACACAAGGAGCAAAAAGTTGCAATCTCATTGAAAATCTACTTTTGCAGTATCTGCATTTCCTTGAAAGTTCAGTTTTCCTGTGCATTGAAACTTCCACCGGTTGCAGGCGACGACCATAAATGCATGTCTAATGGTTCGGTCAATAAATTACTAATTTATATTCAGTTTGGCAAATTTAAATTATTGATGCATATCAACTAATTAGATTAGATAAATCAAATCAATAATATATATATATATATATATGAAGTAAAGTAAAAGTAAAAACATATTTTGATTTATTTATGAGATTTGAAGGAAAAATTAGGATGGAACCTGAGCAAAAAATCAATTATTTTCATTATGTTACAGTACTAAATGAATATATATTTATATATACACACATATTTATGCATGTTAATATTTTTTTTATGATCCTCAACACGCGTTGATAACATATTTTTTTAGAATAAGCTATCATTAATAATACAACATTTCACTATTAAAATGAAGATTATAGGTAACATATATCAGGCTCAAAGTAAGAGGGATAACTTTCTAAGTGTGATTTTTTTTTTTTTTTGACAACAACTTTCTAAGTGTGATAAAGAGCTGAAATATATTTAACCAAAAACACCTTTTCTGATGGAAAATAAATTAACAAAAGAAAGAGAAAAGTTGGACGGTGCAAGCGGTGGACTAAGAGTGCCCTGGTCATTGTCCTGACACTTTGTATGTTTTCATCTACTGTGAGCACTTGTGTGGAAAATATTGGACCAGACGAATCTCTGTTTCCACTTTTAATTTTCTGCAGCAAATCCATGTCACGGGCATGTGAGGGAAGCTGTTCAAAGGAACATGAAAGAGTCATCATGGAGTTGAAAAGTCTACTTGAAAAAGAAGTTAGATAAGAGGAAAGACAAAAAGTACGGAGTAGTTGTTTTCAAAGTGATCTCCACCTTCAAAGACGTGTAGTAAGGGCTATGAAAATATTTATCTTCGTACCGATTCCTATTCAACATTGATTGCTCTTTAATTAGTCCAAGAAATATTAAAATTTATCAATGGTCCATGCATCTGCATGTTTCTTCTCTAGATGGATTCAAGTCGTTGTCCATATCCTATTTTATATTTAGAAAAACTTCCCACTCTATTTGCCATCATATTCAATTACTAACAAAATTAAGGTAGATGCGTGTAAAAAAGTTATGTATCATTGGAAGTCCTTTTGGTCTATTCTTCATTATAGACTATATTTATTATGGGTCTAATTCAATGCCATTGGCTGCTTAATAGGATTAAGGTAAAATTTTAATTGGGATCAAGAGTTTAAATATATTCGACAAAGGTAATTTTTCTGATGAAAAATAAATTAAAAAAAGAAGAGGAAAGTTTTTATTTGGGTCCTAAACAGAAAGTTCAATGGTGCAGCAATTGTCTTGATGTATTTGTCAATTATGACCGTTTTCCAGGGATATCAATAAAGTGGTTCTCTTTTATTTTTTATTTTACTTTTTTTAATTGTTTTTACATCGAAAAACTTGCTCACACGTTATTTTCTTCCGGGCAGATCGCCTTGGATTCTCCTATCCATCAAAACTTCCCCACCGTGAAGGCAACGACTATAAATGCACCCCATCAAAACTTCCCCACCATGAAGGCAAAGACTATAAATGCACGGTCGGTGGTCCCAGTCAACGAATGAGTAATTGATATCTTTGAATTATTGCTACGTGCCAATTGATTGAATTAGATAAATCAAATCAATAAAGATATATATATATATATATATATATATATATAATAAAGTAAGAGCATAAGCGAAAAGGTATTTTGATTAATTTGTGAAATTTTAAGGGAAAATTAAGGCAGAACCATAGCAGAAGAAATTCTTCCTATTATGCTTGGGTACAAAATAAATATATATGGTATGTTGATAATTGCATGTGTTAACTCATTGAACTTATAAGTATTGAAATGAAGTTTATCGATTTAACATTATAATATTTAAAAGGCTTAAAGTGAGAGGGATTAAATTTTTAAGTGGGATCAAGAGCTTAAAAATATTCAATAAAAATACCATTTCCAGTGAAAAATAACTTAACAAAAGGAAAAGGAAAGTCCAGTGGTGCAAGCAATGGACTAAGTTCAACGAAGACTCGTCCCAAGTCTCTCTCCACTTTTCTTCTTCCCAACAAATCCATCGTTATATGGGTGTTGAAATTTTATTGGACCTTGTCTATTAAAATGTTATTTCATATCAACTCTTGTTTACTTCACAGCCTCACGATACCCTTACTTTCACAGCTTCACAACTTCAAAATTGAATTTCGCAATATAAATTTCATATAATTTTGTAATTTGTACTGTAATTCCAAAAACCACTCCAATTAGACGGACAAATGGCTTAAATCCTTATTCGGCACACCACGAATGGAAGTAAATCTAGGGGAGATCTGCATGCAAAACCCACTCTCTTTTCATTTTCATTTTTTCTTCTTTTTCCTTTCTTTTCATTTCTCTGTTGGTGCGTGCTCTCCCTTTTCCCTTTGCATCTCTTAAAAACCCTCAAATTGTAGGTTCTGTTTTAATTTTGTCCCAAACTTTTTTTTATCTCATAAAATCCTTAATTTTAGACTCAATGTTAAATCATCCCATAATTTTTTCGTCTTAAAAAATTTTGAACTTCATATTTAGTTTCATATTCGCCCCGAACAAGGGCAAGAACCTCAAGTAAAAAGAAGAGTGGTGGCCTCAAGTGAAGTAAGGACTGGTAGGACCCAGCCATCGGGCAAAGGGATAGATAGAAAAATAAATGCTATTTACTTTCATATCCGCCCCGTGATTAAAATGAGTGAAGCTCCTCGATTTTCTCTTCCCTTTTTTAAATGGGTCTGCTCTCCTAAAACCTCTTGAATTTTAAATCCAATTTTAATTCTACCCCAAAACTTTTTATCTAAAAAAAATCTTTAACTTTGGATTCAGTCGTAAATCTACTCCCAATTCTTTTCTCTGAAAAATTCAAAATTAATGTCCAATAAAAAATATGCCGACACTTTTTTATCTGAAAAAAAAATCAATAACCAATCTCAAATTTACCTCATTAATCCTACGCTAAACAATATTGTTACTTGTTTGACGTGGCATTAAAAAATCCACTTTTAAAAAAATGACATGGAAAATTATATCCAAAATGAAACTGTGTTTGATTAGAAAATTGGGAATCAGTCCACCTAGATTAGTTCACTAATCCAATTCACTAGCAAAAAAGGGCACACAAATATGTGATTGATTTAGATTATCTAGGGAAATGAATTTAATTTCTTCAAGGGTCGAAAGCATTTAATCAATCTAATGAATATGTTTTTGATTAGTTCTGTTGCTAAAAAATTAATTAGGATTAAAATCTAATTCACAAGAATATGATGATCAAAAGTTTACTTTCTTAGAACGTTTGTGCACATGATCACCATATAAGCGTGTACATAGGAGCTTGTACCCTTCTAGATCATCATTTTGTCCAAACACAGTAATAAAATCATCTTATAACATGCAAGAGCTTGACCATTTCATAATATTAAAGAAAATAAAGTCAAATTTTTATTGATATAAATATATATAAACTCAACATATTTGAAATTAAATACTTTATTCTAAAAATGATAATAATCCGAAAGATAAGACTACTTTTGATATATGTAGGTAAGGAAATAGCTCTATAAACTTTGTGGAATTTTTTGACCAAAAAAACTTTGTGGAGTTAGAATTATTTAAGTTTCTATGGTTAAAAAAGCTTTATTTAAGTTCTAAACATTATCTATTTATATAAATATAAAACTGAAAACTTGAGAATTTCTTGTGCTCTCTAAAAAAATTCACTATATCTTTATTGGGTTTGTTTGTTTCGCTAAAAGTATTTTACCAAAAAGCATTTTCCTGATTTTCAATCATTTAATTCTTTAAAAAAGATTTGATCAACGAAAACTATTTTATCGTCAACACAAATATTATGTATTAATTTAGAAAAACGAATTCCTCCTCCTCAGGTGAAAATACTTTCCCTTTTCACATTTTCTCACCTTTTTCTCTCTTACCTTCCACTTTTCCTCTCCGATTCTCTCGCTTTTCTTGAGGTACGCGGCTCTCTCCCTTCGATCTTTCGCTCATCTTCTTCGTCATTGAAGGTCCAGATCTTCTTCATCATTGAAGGTCTGGCACTTCTTCAACGACGCTCAACACGGTTCCAGGTTCTTTCGCTTTTTCTGAGGTACGCTGTTCGCTCTCCCTTCGATTTTTCGCTCGCCCTTCTTCTTCGGCTCTTCTTTACCGACGCTCATCTTCTTCACCGTTGCCGTCTCCTTCCCTTCCCTTCCCCCGCCGATTTCTTCGAAATTCCGCTCGTGGTTCCGAGAATCGTCCCCTTCCCCTCGTCGAAATCTCTCTTCCGTCCCGAAGTCTCGATTTTTCTTCTCGTCTTCTCGTTCGAATCGAATCGATTCGAACGTGGTCCGCCACAATGCAAGGGAGTGCGACGCTGCCCCTCCCGAGAACCCGGAGCCCCCGAGCCCGACCCGCGATTCCGCCACCGGCCAGGGCGGGGGTGGCGGCGGCGGTGGCGGTGGCGGTTCGGACGACGATTTATGCCTCGACGTGTCCAGGGAGAACCTGGAGTACCCGCTGCTGTCCCCGGCCTTGAACGGTTCCGCGGTGAAGGACCTGTATTTGTATAAGGAGTTCAGTTTGCTCCCGAAGTGGGTCGGGAGCTGCGGAGGCTGAAGACTCTGAGTTCGCTCTCTCCTTAGTAACTGTCGCTCTTCTTCGTGCCGCCTCTTCGGTCCAGCCCTGCTTGATCTTTTGGTGGCGATCTGTTCTAGAGTCCTTGCGCTTTTTATGGGTGATCGGCTGTGGAGACAGCTATTTCTGGATCCAAGAGTGATCTGGAGATCCCAAAAAAAAAAAAACGATCATCACGATTTCCTTTTGAGTTCGACCTGATTGTTTCTCGGCCTTTTGGTTCCATGGGTTCTGCGATCGCTATTCCTATTAGCTAATTCACTTGATGAATGGCCCGAAATGTAACCGGAAATCATGTCCATTTTCAGGAAAAAAAAAAAAACGTGTACGTTTCTTTTTCATTTTGCAAGTTCAAATTCTAGATTAACTAAACCAATCGAGAAAAATCCATTTATTAAGTATCATAGACTCAACAAATTAATTTGAAAATAAGAGGCACCAAATGTCATTTAATCATTTTTCAAATACAATCTAAATATCAGAAAATATTGTCAGTCAAAACTTTAGTTTTCCTGAAAAATGGTTTCCCAAAAAATATTTTCTAAAAATGTTACATTTTTATGAAACAAACACAACTATCATCCAATGCCATAAAAATACCTCCACGTGTCTTTCATAGTTTGTTAATGTTCTAGGACGAAGGAAAAAAGGTTCTGATTGCGGGGCTTGCATTCATGCCAAAAGTATTATTTTTTCACAAAAAGAAATAAGATTTAGGTAGTAGGCCTCATCTATTTTCTCTTTCTTCCCAGTTCTAGGCTAATCGTGAGGTTTCGTTTTTAGTGACCCATTTTATTAGATCAGGTAGGCTCTGACCCTGGCCCTGGTTCCAAAAATTAGTAATTAGTTTAGTTCTTGGTTCCAAAAATTAGTAATTAGTTCAGTTCTCGATTCGTGGATAGGATAAGACATGGAATCGACCATTCTAATTTATGGTATCATAATAGCAATTCTCTTTTATTTTTGGTTTTATTTTTTTCATCCCTGTGCACCGAAACTTGCTCACACGTTATCTTCTTCCCAAGTGGGATTGCCTTGGATTCTCCACTGCATTGAAACTTCCACCACACGAAGGCAATGCTTGAATTTTATTGGTGCATGCCAACCAGATAAATCAAATCAATAAAAAAAAAAATATGTACGATAAAGAAAAGCAAAAGCAAGAAGGCATTTGGATTTATTTATGAGATTTGAAGGATAAATTAAGGTTTGACAGAAAAAAAGAAGGGAAAATTAAGGTAGAACAAGAACCAAAAATACATTATTCTCATTGTGCTCGGTACAAAGTAAATAAGTATATATAGCAATTTGATAATATTTATGATCATTGACACACGTAAATAATACAATTTTTTTTAGAATAAGTGATTGTTGTAATACGACATTTCAATATTAAAATGAAGTTTATCAGTTTGATGGTATAATTTTTAAAAGGCTTAAAGTAAGAAGGGTAAATTCCATATGGGATTACGACCAAAAAAATTCGTAAGTGGAATCAAGAGCTGAAATATAATTTACAAAAATACATTCTCTTATGGAAAACAAATGAGAAAAAGAAAAGGATGGTTCGACGGTGCAAGCAATGGACTAAGCAGGGGACTCTTCACTGTCCCGACGCTTTGATGTTTTTATATATTCTGAGCACTCGTTTGGAAAATATCGGACAGACGAATCTCTCTCTCTCTCTCTCTCTCATCTTTCATCTTCTCCTGCAAGTCCCTGTCGCAGCCTCGTCATAAGTCTCTCTACGCTTTTCATCTTCCGAACGTATCCACTGCTTCATGTGTATTGAAATTTTAACAGACCATGATAGAAGAGGCAAGAAGGCATTTCCTGTTTTCTGAGGGTTCTGGTTCTTTTCTCCGTTTAGGGCTTGAAAGCTGAACTCAATGGCAGAGTCAGAGGCCGAAATGCATTGTCTCATTAAGAAGAGGAAAACTAATGCAAGTGGAAATGCAGAGGATGTTGATACAAGTGCATCTGGTTCGATGACTGTGCTGACACAAACTAATTTCGTTGGATCTAGTTCGTCTCCAACAGAAACTAACAATAGTGCATCGACTGGAAACTGCTACGAGGTGTTCTTGAGTTTCAGAGGCCCAGATATTCGACATGGCTTCGCTGATCACCTCTACCATGGGCTTCTCAATGCTGGAATTCATGCTTTCAGAGATGATGACGAGCTCCGCCAAGGCGAGAACATCAAACCAGAGCTTTTGGCAGCCATTAGGAACAGTAAAATCTCGATCCCCATTTTCTCTGTGAATTATGGTAGAAGTAGTTGGTGCCTGGATGAACTGGTTCAAATAATGGAGTGCAAGAATAATAACGGACAAATAGTGTTGCCTATATTCTACAAAGTGAAACCAGATGAAGTGCGATATCAAACCGGGGGGTTTGGAAAGGAATTTAATGCGCGTAAGGAGAGTTCACTTGGGAGGTCTTCTTTCAACCCAGCGATTTTGAAGAAATGGAAGCAAGCGCTCTTTGATGTCAGCAACTTGAAAGGATATGAAGCCGATGGGTAAAATTTCTCACCAAGGCATTCTCTACTTTCTCTTAATATATGCGGGTGTTTGCTGGTTGTTCTGATTCTCACCCGCTTCATTTTCGTTCTATGTATATAAACAGAAAGATCATGTTGGCAGTAAGATCCTGCGAAGCATGAGTTTGATAAATTATATATATATATATATATTTTTAGTTTTTTGCTTTAATGATATTGACAAATCTACTTATAGATTTTATTGGTATGATCCCATTCACTTGAATGATAAGATCTTTTGATTGAGTTTTTACTCTTACATCCAAAGATTTTGTAACATTGTGCCATTTTTTTTTTCATGTTTATAGTGTACGTCACACTAGTCATCGTCACAAACTTTTCTAATTACATATTTATTTGAGATTAATAGTACAACTTATTGGTGATTTTTATTTGGGGCTCGTAACATCATATACCATGCATAGTGATTGTCAAAGGCATAATTCTTTATCTTCCCAAGTTACGTTTATTAAATCATTAATATTGTTGACTAGTTGCTATTAAAATTATTTTACAAAACAAATGTTTCATTAGTTATATATGATGATGGAAAATATAAAAAAAAAAGAAGAAAAGGGGATTATTTATATTATATATTTGTTTGAATAACTTTCAATGCATTTCCTATCTTCAGCAAGTAATTTCTATCTCATACACCTAAATATATTGAATCAATGTTCTTATTTTGGGAAAAAAAATATTCTTCTACTTAGATCAATTAAAATCAAAGAACATGGTTTCTCAAAAGGAAAACAAAGTACAAGAACTTATCATCCCTAGAGGCAATGAAAACTGATAAGAACACCAATCTATAATGATAACACAAGTAGAAACTTGCAATTGTGTAGAATTGCACAAACAAGGAAAAATCCCCTTGATTGCATTCCAATTGTTCACAATATCACAATATGAATGGCTTTTTGATTGATAGTCTTGCACCAAAGGTTATGACTTGTTTATTGATTGATAGTTGACTCTCATACTAGGTTGGCTTATTGGATTTTTGATTATTTAAAGGCTCTAGAAAGTTTTCAAAGTTACATCCACGTCATTCCTAATATCTTTAACAAACAACAAGTCTAAAATTTGATTCAAATTCATAACATATACAATATTCAAGGTTTGTAAGTGATGCCCTCAAGTTTATTCTAGTTTAATAAATTATGTCGGAGTAATAGTGGAAGGGGGCACACCATGTGAAACAACCACAAGCATTTCTCAAACTTTATTCTTAGCATATAAGATAATATATGGAGATGTGACAAAAACGATTCTTAATTTTTTTTCAATTTATTCTGGATTCATTTATTACTTCTTTCTCAATAGATAAAATATATAAAATTATTGTTGCCACATATTTGAACTCTTGTCACATTTGACAGGTATGAAGCAAAGTTGGTGAAATCAATTGTCCAAAAAGTGTTGAGTGAACTGAAGAAAAAGTTTGAGTTGTTTATTTCTGAGAATATGGTTGGAATTGATAGTCATGTGAAGAACATTATGGAACTTCTGGATGATAAATCGCATGCCCTCCTATTTGTTGGCATCCATGGAATGGGAGGCATTGGTAAAACTACTCTTGCTAAAACCATTTACAACAAGCTATCCGATCAATTTGAGCATCGTAGCTTCATTGATGGTATAAGGGAATCATGGAAGCATAATGGTGTACATTACTTACAAAATCAGTTAATCTTTGATCTATCGAATCAAAAAAATGAAGTTCATGATAAGGGTAAAGAGATTAATTTCATCTCCTCCAGGTTTAAAGATAAAAAGGTCCTTCTTCTTCTTGATGATGTGGATGATGTTGATCAAGTGAAGTCTTTGGTTGGTAATCATGATTGGTTTTCTTTGGGAAGTAGGATCATTATTACTACCAGAAACAAGAGAATTCTTGAATTAGCTGGGGTGGACCACAACTATGACCTTACAGAATTGGATCCCGATCAATCTTTGATTTTATTTAGCAAACATGCGTTTCGAAAGGACTTTCCTCCAAGTGGATTTGAGTGCCTCACTCGTGAAGTTGTATCCACCGCCGGAGGACTTCCCTTATCCCTTAAGGTTTTAGGTTCATTATTTTGTGGAAAAGAATCAAAAGAATGGAGAGATATGATAAAAAAGTTAGAAAAGGTTCCTGATAAAAAAGTGCAAGAAAAGTTAAGGATAAGTTATGATGCATTAGACGATGGACAAAAACAAATATTTTTGGATATCGCTTGCTTTCTCATTGGCACTGATAGAAGAATCGCATTCTACATGTGGGAAGCTTGTGACTTTTTTCCAGGGGTGAATATTGAAGTATTGATATTTATGCCATTAATAAAAATTGGAGATGATCTTACGCTCCAAATGCATGACCAATTAAGAGATCTTGGTAGGGCAATTGTACGTGAAGAAAACCAGCAACAACCTTGGCACCGTAGCAGGTTATGGGACTCCAAGGAAGCCTTGACAGTGCTAAAGAGAAATAAGGTAACTGTTTCTCTTCTTTTGTTCCCTTTGTCCATGTTCTCTTGTTAGAGTAGTATTGGTAGTCAACTCAGTGCTTGCTCTAGTGAACAGAGAACTTTATGATATTAATATCCTTGTATCGTTTCATTGACATGATTAGAAAGTAGGAGGTCGGTTCTCTCTTAGTAAGTCTCGCAGCTTATCTAAGATATTTCTTAAGCAAGTGTATTTTACAAAGTCATCTCCAAGAATGATGTACTTTCAAATTTTTTAGATATTGATAGGGGTATTCTATATTGACAAAAATCTTGAATTTCTATATTGATTTAGTTGCGTCCTTGACACATGCAATAAATAACTTGACTATACTATTGTAAACCATAGCTACTCGGGATATATAAATCATATGTTAGAATTAATATAATAGGACTAATGATGCCCACGTTTCTCATGAAATTTTAGTCACTATTCCATAATAGAGAATGGAAGGGATACTTATTTTCTAAATTAAAGGTCAAGGAGATAAATACTCTAAAATTCTATTATGTATAATTAAGCATGAGATTGTATTTGCATTTGTGAATTAATCATGATTGCGACTCTACTCTTTTTAATCCATCATTTGGTTTGACTCTAGTTGTTGATCAAAAGACTCACACTTATTTACTGTCTCAACGTGCGCCGTACGTGTAATCACAAGTGCCAATTCATATATTAACAAGTTCGAAGCCGGTGTCCATTTATTATGTCTTTCGTACTACATGATAAAACAAACTAAACTAACAAAAGAAAAATGAATATGCTGTATATTTTATATACAAATATAATAGTATAACTAAATTTTACAACTACAAATGTACAGTTTGATATAATTATGTCAGTATTCTTCCATGATTCCATTTCGTTTTCCATCCATGGCATTATCGTAAGTTGAAATCAGAGTGGTTTTGCTAAAAATGATATAAGTTCTTCTAAAAATGATATAAGTTCTTTTCAGTTTATTCCAACATTGAATGAAAATATCCGAAGTTATTTTCATATATATTATCTAAAATACAAGCGGCTGAAAGAACCACAATATGCACCACTTCCAATTGAAAAACAAATGCCAAATATCCTTCTTTATTTTTGAAAAAGTACTGCTACCCTTGTTGGTCCCAAGGGACGAAGGAGGCTGGGTTAGCCACTCACAACTCTCAGCCTCTTCCTTTTACAATTATGCCGAACCTTTAGAAGGACCCTCCAGCGTAGGCTCGATCGAAATGCCACTTGGATCTATCAAGGAGATGAATTTCCTCCACATCCTTCTCAAGTGTTGCACCTATAGTACATTGTAGAAAGATTGCTTGTACAATACGTCCTATAACATGGCAAAGCGACGTGAGAGGTCACCCAATACTCTCCTTTGTTGAAGTGTTTATGAAAAAAATGCATGCCAAGTGCGAAGCAAGGACAAAGCACTAGCACGACTTACTAAATAAACGAAAAAATAAAAGACATTTAAAGCATAATTGAAACACACTCATAACTCACTCGTTGGATATTAATGAGTACACAGCCAAATAAAAGAAGTACGACTTTTTGCAATTGGGATAAATATTACACAAGTCGAAAAAAATCCTAAAAGGATCCAGCATTTTGAATGTGGAATGAAGATGACATTAGCTTTCAAACTCATCCTTTTACTAATGGGACAAAAATGACACCTGCCATCAATTCTGCCTATTTTCACTTTAAATCATCTCGAGTCATTCTACATAGCTCATTGTGCGGATATGCACAATGAACCATGTTAATCATGACTAAAACTTTTTTTTCTTTACAAAAAGCCAGGAATTTTGTAACAAATTGTTAACATGATTATAAAGTAAAACACAACATCCTTTTTGGTGTGGGTTGACATCAGTCACTGTGTACATTAGCACAATGAACAATGTAGGGCATCGGTGGCGATTTAACAGTTATAATAGATGAAATTTGTACTAGGTGTCAATTTTGTTCTACGGTTAAATAGTTGGGCTATCTTTATTGCGTTTGAAAGGTTATGTTATCTTTGTCGTAGATGCTGAAGGTTAGGCTTGATAGATGTTTGAAAGGTTTTGCGACTTTTGTCCAAGTACAAAAGGTTGGCTTATTTTCGGGATTCGGCCACACCGTAGCCATCGATTTTTTTAAGTTGAGAAGAGTTACACACCACACAAAGAAGTCTTGAAGATGGATTGGGCATTCTAATATTTTGAGAGGGAAGTATATTGGGGGGGGGAGTCCTGTTTAGCATAATAGTCTTTGGGGTACCATAATAATAGTAACATGTTAGCCACATATTCTTAAAGGAGTGAATCTCCAAATAATTTTTAATTATCTGTTATTTGTGTTTTTGTGACCTACAACCAACTGTTAATCTTACAGTTGATTAATAATAGTCACTTGAGCATTTCTTTGGGAGCAATGACAAATTTGAGTAGATTACTTATGTTGAAGATTTCTTTCTTTTTCATGGATTCCTTTTGAGTGTTGAGATCTAAATCCTTCCCAAATTTTTATGTTGTTCACATATGAGTATCAACGAAATCTTGTACAACATTGTGAAGTACAATAGCAAAATTTATGGTTCCAAGAAAATGACATGTGGAAGTCCGTGAACTTTATTGCTTCTTGACTTCTTATGCATAATTATTATTTTATTTTATTTGTGAAAGCTTGCTACAATTTGGTTCTCAAGAATAACTATTCTATTTCCATTCTATTTTGATGAAGCAATTATTCCTTCATTTGATTAAAAAACAGAGTAGAAATTACTATACTCTTAAAATCAGGAATAGTTATTCCTGTCGGGGCCAAGGAATAGCTATTCCATGTAGGCTTGTAGCCAAAAATAGCTTCAATTTTCTCATTTCTAAAAATGCTTTGCACTTTCCACAATTAATTTTTTTAATATTTTTATTATATTTGAGTAACTCAGTTATTTATGATTATGATTATATCAAATTGTAATTTATATTTAAACTAAAAATTACTAAGTTTAGAGATTATTAATATAGCTAATAAGTTATTTATGATTATGAATATATCATATAAAATTATGTGTCCGTTGCAATATATGTACATATTCAATCTCTTGTTTGATATATTAATTAGTAAAATCTTGAATTCTAGTTATGACTTTTTCATTTGATAAATGGCCCTCTTCACGGAATCTTTGTTTTTCTTTTAAGATGACTACTGCAATTTTTATGTTCTCATATTATGTTAAGTCAATACTTTTAATAAAAACCACTTCATATAGAGTTTTTTTTTTTTTTTTTCAGCCAGGTTACTTAACGCGCAATTTTCACGCTCTCATATTATGTAAAATTAATACTTTTAATAAAAACCACTTCTTATAATTTATTTTTTCAGCCTGGTTACTTAACAGGTACTCCCAAGATATTGGCAAGTAATAGACAAGCTGAAGCAGAGGACGAGATAGATTGCTCGCCGCAACTAATAAAAAAACCAAAAATAAATATCTCGCTCTTCCGTCAAAAGACAAAACATTGCTCAAATTCCAGAAAACTATGAAAAAACTCATGATGTACGATTGGGCGTGTCAACAAGTTTCAGGGATATACCACTGAAAAAAAGAAGAAGCCAAAGTGCATGCTCTTGAGAAAAAAACAAAAGATGAAGAGTAAAAGTTACACCAAACGAGTCTTTTTGATGGTTATTTTAATTATTAGAGTCGATGGCAAGAAATTAATTTTTTCATCAAAAACCGTTTGGCCAGGATGTCATGGCATCTTCATTTTCACCCTTCCGTTCTGACTTTTGGAGTAGTCGGAATGGTTATTTCCATTTTGAAGCGTCATGAATGCGTTGAAATAAAAAGGAGTTTTATTTCTAATTTTTTAACCCTTTTTTTTCTTTTTTCCTAGAAGTCTTCGTAATAACACCTAATCTGCGGTGGGGTAAGTTTTGCTCGCCGACTCGCTGTTTTCGAGGTTTTTCTCGCTTTTATTTATCCTTTCATCCATGTCAATTTCGCTTGTTCTCCAACGAAGGTACTTTTTTTTAGGTGTGTAAAATGCGTTTTGGGTTGTGGCGACGGTGAATTTGTCGTCGGAACATCTGTTTTTTTCCCCTTTTATCCGGTGGTGCATTGTGCAATTCTGATGTTATGATATATAAATCATAACTACTTAGGATATATAAATCATAGAATTATATTCTCTAGATGTTAAAATTGAGATAATAGGAATAATGGTGCCCGCATTTCTCATGAAATTTTAGTCATTATTCCATAGTGGAGAATGAAAGGGACACTAATTTTATGTAATATTACGTTAGGAATATCATTTACCAATATTCATAGACAAGGACTGATTTAAAACTTACCAAATAAGATAGGAACAGAAATTCCTTAAATATAATATATATGCATGTGTATACCTGTATAGTTATATCATCAAGCATACTTCACGCAATGACTATTAAAAGGAGAAATGTTTTACTTTTTCTTCATAAAAAGTCCGAGAGATACTATTTTGTATAATTTAGTATGTGATTGTAATTGCATTTGTGAAAGTTCAAGAGAAAAAGTATAATTCTATTAAAATTGACAAGTCAAATTTTGATTTTGCACTTTGCAATTTGATTAAATGCACGCATGTCTTAACTATTATGATAATGAAGCTACAGTACCAGAAAGAAGAAGATTACAAGTTGTAAAGTTTTTACTCTATACAAGCCATTACATCATAATTCCTTTTAAGATCTGATTACGTATGGCCAAATTTCGAAATGGAAGTTGACATCCTTCACTTTGTTAGCCTTTATGAATACTGTTTATTGGGCATAAAAAGAAAAATCATATCTACATATTGCTAGTCTCTTGAATGCATTAATGCACATCAATCACAAAATAAACAAATGATATTTGATTACTTTAGTTGGATATAGTACTAATGACTCTTGATTCTTGCTTATAGGGAACGGGCAAGATTGAGGGGATTAATCTTAGTAATAGCTTTGGCGGAATTTACACAGAAAAACAATTCAAGAATTTGACGAGTCTAAGATTCCTTCAATTAGATTTGGGGGCACATTTAAGTGGAGATTTTAAGGATTCAATGGAGGAGTTAAGATGGCTTCGATGGCCATATTGTCCCGCTAATTTCGAAGTAGACAATTTTTGCGTAAAGGAATTAGCTGTACTCGAATTGCGAGGAAGCGATATAAATGAGAAATGGGGAGGATGGAGTTTTTTCAAGGTAAGAATTAAAGTCTTTTTTTTCCTCTCCTTTTATGCTTTCTTTTGAATCATAATGACTCTACACTCACCCATCGACATTCATCATTGTTTTTTTATTTTTTTAGATGGCAAAGGAGCTTAAATATCTAGACCTTTTAGGCTGTGGTTCCTTGGAAAATACTGACTTCCTCTCAGCTTTTGAGAAGTTAGAGGTTCTCATCCTCAGTCATTGCTGGAGACTGAAGCGAATCGACGCTTCCATCGAAGACATGGAGGGCCTCCTTCCCTTGGAGCCGTGCTCGTCCTACGCGCCTCATCTCGCGGTAGGCGCCGACGCAGGCGCCGAACCCCCCGTTCCTCGTTTATGCCTTGGGGAGCTTCCAGCAGAAATAGGTAAATTAAAATCACTGCGACAACTCGATCTATCCCGTACTCCATCCCTTTCTGCATTACCAGATGACATAGGGTCTTTGGAGAATCTAGAGATTCTAGATATTTCTAACAGTGGTATAAAAGAATTACCCAATGGTATTAGGAGTCTGAGAAATCTCCGAGAGTTACGTGCTTCCGAGTGCGAAGATCTGAAATGGATACTAGTAGAAAGCATGGCTAATCTTTCTTCCCTACGACACCTCGATTTTAGACTCTGCAAGGAGCTCCAATCGCTGCCGGAGCTTCCTTCCGGCTTAACAGATTTGAGTGTCACTTGTCAAAGTCGCAAATTGCCTTCGCTTTCCCACCTAGCCCATCTCAAGGAACAAGTAGTTCACGGTTGCGATAATCTCCAGTGCATCCAGGAGCTTCCATCAACGCAATTAAAGAGTTCAAAATGCTCCCAACCTACGGAATCACCACAATCCCCGCCCTTCAAGTTGGAAGTCTTGGAACTCAGGAGATGTTTATCTATCGAAACACTGGACGTTTCACAGTTTGTCCATCTAAGGACATTATATGTCTGGCATAGTCCGAAGCTACTTGAAGTTCGAGGTCTTGACAAATTGATGTATTTGGAAAGCTTGACTATCGAATGTCTGAAGAAATTGAATGTTGACGAGTCCGACGAATTCTTCGATGGGTGCAACGCATTAGCCGAAATTCAAGGCCTTGATAGATCGGAGTTTTTGGAAAGGCTAGATATCAAACATTGTGCTTCAATTGGAAGGCTAGATCTTCCAAAGTCCGGGAGGCTGAAGGAATTAGAAGCTATAGGTTGTGAAAACTTAGCGGAAATTGAAGGCCTTGATAGGTCGGAGTATTTGGAAAGTTTAGATATCAGCTGGTGCACTTCAATTGGAAGGCTAGACCTTCCAAAATTCGGGATGCTGAAGAAATTAGAGGCTCTGCATTGCAAAAAATTAGCCGAAATTCAAGGGCTCGATAGTTTGGAGTATTTGGAAAGTCTAGATATCAATGATTGTGTTTCAATTGGAAGGCTCGATCTTCCAAAGTCCGGGAGGCTGAAGGAATTAAAAGCTCCAAGTTGTGAAAACTTAGCGGAAATTGAAGGCCTTGATAGGTCAGAGTATTTGGAAAGTTTAAATATCAGCTGGTGCACTTCAATTGGAAGGCTCGATCTTCCAAAGTCCGGGAGGCTGAAGGAATTAAAAGCTATACTTTGTGAAAACTTAGCGGAAATTGAAGGCCTTGATAGGTCAAAGTATTTGGAAAGTTTAGATATCTACCGGTGCACTTCAATTGGAAGGCTAGACCTTCCAAAATTCGGGATGCTGAAGAAATTAGAGGCTCAGCATTGCAAAAACTTAGCCGAAATTCAAGGGCTCGATAGTTTGGAGTATTTGGAAAGTCTAGATATCTCTAGGTGCACTTCGATTGGAAAGCTAGACCTTCAAAAATCCAGAAGTATGAAGACAGTAAACGTTGGTTGGTGCAAGAAATTAGCTGAAATTCATGGCCTCGATAGGTTGGAGTCCTTGGAAATACTAGAAATCTCTTGGTGCACTTCAATTGAAAGGCTACTCCTTCCAAAGTCCGGGAGTCTCGAAGAGATTAGAAGCTAGAGACCGCAAAAACTTGGTTGAAATTCGGGGCCTCGATAGGTTGGAGTTTTTGGAAGAACTGAATATCATTGGATGCAAGTCGCTCAAAACAATTCCGGAATTATCTGGAACGCAGATTTATCGATATTATCAGATTACATATGGCGAAGATTACGAACCATGTCCATACTGGACGGATGACTCGGATGAGGAATAGATTGGATGGATCCACATTTTCTATTGAAGGTATATAAAGCAGGTAATCAACCTATGCTTTTTTGAAATCTACTGCCCAATTTTCATTTGTATTTCCTGCTTGCAATATCTTTCAAGATTTATGATCTTGTCAGTATTATTTCCTGGTTGATAGTGTCGTCATTGTTTTCTTACTTGAACTCAAGGAATCCAAGGGAGATGTTCATGGAAGTTAATATGTGCTTTGACAAAATGGTTCTGCTTGTTATGCCAGTAGCAGAAATAAATGATAAGGCTTTCAAAGCGCATCATTTGACATTAGTTTTCAAGTAAGATCCTTCATCCTATGCAGAAAAATAGAGATTCTCGACATCTGATTGATTTTGGAATGCTGGAAGTGCTGAAAAACTGATGTGTACATGTTTTTGATAGCATGCCAAAAGTCATTGTATAGGTCGAAGAAAATGCTCGATGAAGGACCCTATATGGTGATCCTTCTAATGTGAGGTTTTAGTTTGCTCTACGCTCATCATGCATTTCATGACTGCATATTTCTAAGGTACACTTAAGAGTGAATTTCTATGCAAAAGGAATATGTTGATAGGGCATCCCTTACTCGCATATGCTACTCGACTTGTGATAAAATTTGTCCAATCATTGAGTTTCATGCATTTTGTCTCACGTAACTGTCTACATTTGTAGATTTAGATAATCGTCTCAATCTAGAAATGCCAAATGCAAGCACAAGCTCTTCTCCTAGTGGTGTGGCTGTGATGAACTAGCAAACAGGCGAAGCAAAAGCATCATGAATTATTTGGATCGATTGAGAAAATTGCAATTCGAATTTTTCTGACTATGGATCCATGTTCATTTGGTTTGAGTCCGGGTATACCTACTCCAAGGCTTCCAAAGAATGCATCTTGATGTTTGTAGAGTTGGTAAAGCCATCTGTCGTATACCTAAACTATTGAGCCGTGCAAGACATTAACTAGAATGTCTTTTGACATAATCAGGTGTACTTGTGAAATAATTACTTATATTGTGCATAAGCTTTTGTTAGTTCATTTACTTGCTGAAAAGAAAAACACAGGAATCATTTCCATAAGTTTCTTGAGGAAAATTTTCAGTATCCTATATTCCATTTGAAACTGTCTTGCATTAATTCTAATGCATGAATAGCACATAATGATAAGGAAAAAGAATCATACTATGTCCCACAAAGCAACCATCTTGAGTTAAATACACTATACTAATTTGATCAAAGCTTCTATGGTTGATGATGTTAGAAGCCCCATTAGTTGGTACCAAAGAGTTCAAAAAGAATATCGAGTTTGACTAAGTGGGTTCCCATAAACTTTGGAGCATTATTAGTAGTTTGTTGATGTTAGTTGCTGGATTGATTTCATCTTACTCACTTTGGTAGGATTCAGTTATTATTCCATTGCTTGATGTAAATGCTGAAATATCCAAGAGAGCTTTCACAAGGCACTTCTAAAACGAATGAAATCATAGAAGGATCGGGAACTCAATGTTTCTTGAGCTTCTCCAAACACCGACAATGCATCCTTGGAATGGTAAAAGGTTGTTTGCATGTGGTCATCCCATGATTCTTCTGGTTTTTATAAGCTCTATCCTTCACAGCCCTCTTTCAGCTGGCATCCTTGCGATTTGTTCTAGCACTGGTGCTGCGTTTTCGGCTACTCATGGAGCTTTAGCTATGGAGACCAGCAAAGGACCACTGTGGGTCATGCGTCCATTTCAGCTCTAGTTTGAAAAACCTCCAGCTTCTTAGGTTCAGCTCCTAGCATTCTTTTGCGACCTAATGGCTGGTTGACTCAATTGTTCCGACTTGGTTTTTGTGAAGTTTGCTCGATTTCTGACTGGCAAGTGAAGATGACGGAGGGAAATCCGGAGAAGTGTTGGCTGGTGATGGTCACAGAGGACTCAAAGTTGGTGCTTCATCGCTTCAATTGGCAGAGGCTGTGGAGAATCTCTTCTTGTAATTGCTTTGAAGTGAGAAAGTTGGTTAGCTTAATATTCCTTGGATACTGCAGAGTATGGTCAGCTTAGTTTTGCCTTCATGTACTCCAGCTGCTATTTTGGTAGGCCTTCACTGGGTTGTGCTATCCATTTGTGTGCTAGAGAATTCTAATACCATGGTGTAATGGAAGGTCATGCGTTAAAGGTCGGAATAATATGCTGTCAAGCCTAGTATTGTTTTCATGTGCTCTAGCAAAGTTGAATCATTCTTTAATCCAACATGACCAAATTACTTGCTAAACCGATGATATGCAACCGTAAATGACTCCTGGTTTTTGGGTTAGTTCTTCATTTCATGTCATCTTGCTACAGTCTCCATAAATACTTAGAGCACTTCAACTGGATAAGGTTGAATCAAGTTTGGGTGATTTGCTGGTCGTCAACTGTGGCTTTTGTTGGTCCAGGGCTATTTTAATTATCCACATGGTAACGAGTGTTAAATTGACGGGTTGATTGTTGTTTCTCATTGGATTGGAAGGTTCTCACTTTTTGAAAGATCAATTGTAATTTCTTGCTCTTTTTTGCCTTTGATGTATTCGCCAGTCGTCGGCAAGATGTCTTACATGCATTATTATGCCGTAGAATTACGCAACTTGGAGGATTTAGGGACAGTGAATATCGCAAAGGACACTTTTGAGGAATTTCAATAGATGGAACATAGGTATTGGCAAAAGAATTAGAAATGCCAAATGCAATATAATCTTGTTGGTGCATAGAAGTTGTTACCTGAATGTGTCGTTAATTGTTCTTTCATTGTAGATTCTTCTTATTAATGCTATATCTAGTTTTCAATGCATAGGTGTTCTTACAGATGCCACCTCTATGGGAGAAATATGAATTATGGGACAAAACATCGTTATCTGTTGTTTGAAATAATTGCTTTTTTCCCCCTTTCAAGTCTGGTCCTCATGCTGATATGTGTACCAAATGTGAAATTCTTGATCTCTTTGTATGCATAACAGGAGATTGAATATGATTACCTGGGTTCAAAATTGGTTTATGTGAACATCGCAATCTTTCACTTAAGAGCTTGTGCTTTTGTGTTACCCAACTCATCAGTTATTTGAGTTTGTTCGAAGATCTTTCTATCCATTTTCCTATTACCATGAAATTGTACAAATAATTTTCATTTCCTTGGCTAAGTAGCTTGAACTTTGAGACTGTCGAGAAGGAGAAAAAGAAAAGGAATTCTTTGGGGGTGGGGTGTTGTCTTTTGGATTTTGTAGTGAACAATGGTTTTTCACTTACCCTCTTCCTAATATTCTATGTTTCGTATTTGATCCCAAGTTGATTACTTGACCGTGTAATTGGAACTTAGGTGATTTTGTCGGGTTGGGCTTTCTGTCTAGCTTATGATAATTGTGTTTGGAAAAACAGTATCTCATTTTTCCAGATTAGTAGGAAATAATATTGCCACAGTTCCCTCCTACATCTGTTTTAGCATCCACCAGATACATTCCCATTTTGCTGTCCTTCTATGAGGTATATACCTTTAGTCTGAAACTACGATTTTCTCCGGAGATCTACATGTGCAGAGTACAACTGCTTTTTCTTGCTAATCATTTCTCTATATGACTCTGCAGGATCCTGTTACTTTGCTTCATCTAATCGAACTCGTGAAATTGGTTTTACAGATAATATCTCCTTCCAAATAGTCTTTTTTAGATGTTACAAATGGTATAGTAGTGGTGAGGTGATTTATAAATGATTCAAGCAATGTGAAGTAGGGAAGGCCTTTGGAATCAATCTTGTTGTACATCCCTTCTGGTTACTATTGTGTGGATTTGGCTCTATAAAAGGTGAAAGCTAGGTATTTCATACGTTAAATCCCCTATTTGCAGATGTGGCTAATATATTATGTTGGAAACAGTAACTTCAAATTGTTGTGTTGCTAAATAAGATGGATGACGCTTGTGAAAACTTGGGAGATGCCTAGATGATGATCTTGCAGACCAGTGACCTTCCATTTATGCATATTTCAGGAACCTCTTGTGCAATTAACTGAGAGTTGGACAAATTGAAGGTAACTTGTGGATCCGAGCTTGCATAATGATTCCTTACTTGTGAGAAGTATAGGATGCTCTTGAGTTCTATTTGTTCCTATACTTGTCAATTCCCTATTTAAGACATTGATGGAAAAAAGAAAAAAAAACTTGGGCATTGTGCTTTTCTTTTGAGTCTCGATTTCATAGTAGAAACAAAGAGTGGTCAACAACCGGTGGTATTGACCCCGTTGAACCAAGTAACCATGTGTACCTATCAATTGGTAACCCAGCAAGCTGTCAACTAGTCTAGACCAGTTCTAGGTCTTTCAAAAACTTTAAGGAAGAGTATTGAAGTTGGGTCGGGGTTTGGAACTCTAACCTCTTGTAACTAAAAGGCATGCCAACCATCTGCTCCGGTGTCTTCTTGCTTCATTTTGTGGTGGATTGCTTATTTATTGACCGTATTGGCTTAGTCTATTAAAAATTTGAACGATTCTATCGAGAACGGGAATCCTGTCTTTTGTGCTCAAGCAACTTTGCCGAGTGACCGGGGCTTCTTTTGTTCTGGACAGGTGTATTCTATTTGACAACTTTACATGCAATTGGCTCAACTGGTCGAACTGTTAGAACATGGTTCTACCAGTTTGACTGGTTAAACCACTAGTCCAGTTTTAAAAACGTTTATTCTTTTGTTCTTCCTATTATGTATCTGCTCTCCTCATCAACACGAGGAGTGGCAGCGTAGTTTCTCCACATAAATGCATATACATCCTATTTCATGCCTGCAATTTTAAAGGATGTTATACTTTCTGCCTTAACATAACTGCAAAAGTTTTTTGACAGTTGGAGCCTTGTACTTGAATGTATGTCAAGGAATGTGCATTTTATGACCCTAATGGGCTAATAGTGCCACTTTTGCTTCTATTTTGTGAGAACACTTTTGCTTGGTTGTCTCATTCTCACTTCCGAACACTAACCCCGGTGAAATTACACATCTTGGACTCTTACACCTAGAGATGGAGAATGAGAAGATTTGCTGCATTCCTCATACTGTAGTTCCTCGTTGTTTGTGGTAAAAAAATTTTACACCGCCGTACAATTGAGCTGAGGATCAAATTATTGCGATGTCATCAATTGTATACTCTGAAAACCATTTTCCTTGAGCTTCTTACCATGTCCATTTGCAGTTTGGATTTTTGGAAACTTATTGTTGCTCATAGTCTTTCCTTTCTGTATCATTGTTTGAAACTTGCTAGTATCAATAACAAATTTATTTCATTGACTAGGTGGTGGAGCTGAATTATCCTGTCCATGCTCCTTACTATATTCCCACTTTTACAACCTACTCTTAAGTTTAAATATGACTGGCGTAGGTACATTGTGCCTCTCTAATGGATAATTCCGTGTTTGTTCTGACGGTTGAAAACCTGCAAATTTATGCTCCAAATAATGTTTTTTTCCTTTGAAGAAGTAAAATACTAAAGTATTAGGTCTTCTTGTAAATTTTAGATCAATTGGGAGGTCAAAGTGCGAAAAAGATGAATCTTTAGTGGCCAGACAAATAAAGAAAGAATAATTATCTTCTTATGGTAGGTTCATTGCAGTCTGAGTTACTGACTAAGAACTAGTAGGTACATGTTCATGATGATAGATACTATTAGGGTCTTTGGTATAGAAAGATCGTAGAGCATTCATGGTTCACATGCATATGATAGCCTCTTCGGTACATAAGTTTTGCTCCCGCCTATGTTTTAGTGCGATGCAAGTATTGTACTTATTAATTTTACCCAAAGCAAAGGTATCAAAACATCGCATTAGTTATGGCCATATTATAGGACCATCGGAGTGAAATCAAGTTGAATTATTTATTCTTGGCTACAGCTAGTAGAGGTGTGGCTTGTGTTTTGGCTGCAAGAAAGCTGGCCCTGGTCTACATACTTGGACAAGATGAAGATGAAATCTCAGATTCAGAACAAACATCTATTGTGGGTGGACCTCTAATGCTGGGGACAGTCTCTCCTGGCAATTACTTCAAATTGAGAAAGCTCTCTCTTTTTTCTATTCAGTGTGTGAAGCGCTTGAATGTCTTCATTGAGAACATGATGTTGAACTGAGGAGTTGGCATTTTACAGAAAAAAACCTACTGTGAATGAAGGTGATCCGAGTGCAAATCTAGATTCTGTTCTAGTTTATGTGGTAGTGATTGTACTTGATGTTATGATTATATTATGGTTGTTTATGTGCACTAATATTTTTTTCATTGGTATCTAACTTAGTTTGGTCATAAGGGATATTACCATCATCCTTAAAAAGAAATGGATGGTTAAGGTGGAGCAATTTTGAGGCGTTTTCTTAGAAATGACTTTAAACTTTACATTGTGAAAGAACTTTCCCGCCGATAATTTTTAATGCTTGAGTTGACTTTCGAGAGTCGCCATTAGCTGAACAACATGATGCCTCATACTTGGAAGTCTGAATTATCTTGTTTATGCTTCAGATTTCTACTCAACCCGTAAGTATCATCCTATCTTTCAAGTAAAAAGTCTCTAAAAATCTGTGTAGTTCGGATGTTGAATGTTGTGAGGCAAATTTGTTGCAAAATTGTAAACACCGTCGCATGATTCACACGTCATTTTTGTTCTCGATCGCTTAAGGCCTCGCTTAATTTTAGAAAATGCCTTTAGTTTCCATTTTCATAGAAACTTTTTTCATTGTTTTGCTAACAAAATATTTGTTCAAGTGAAAATAATATCATTAGGGATAAAAATTGTTAGAATATGCTTGGGTTACATCACTTTCAAAAAATAGGCTTATTTTTTTTTTTCCAAATCTCCATGTTTGCTTTTGGAATGAGAATACTAAAAAGTCATCTTCAGTTTGTAATTTTGATTCTGAGAATAGTTTTCCTTTTATTCGTCGACTGCTTTCGGAGTGTTACCAAACTCATTTTCTAGTCTGTTTTAATTCTCAAATTGAAATCAGAATGGTCTTTTGAGAATCTTTATCAGCCGAATGCCTCCTTAGATTATCAATCTCTTTCCGTCTGCAGAAAAAATGGACTTCAAGTTGCTCAACAGGCTTTGAACATTGAAGATTTACTTCATTCATCCAGCCATCATTATCACTAATGCATAAGCAGTGGGCTGACGCCATAAACATATTTCATGAGGAAGTTTGATTTGCTGCAAAGCTTGTTAGTGACCATGGCAAGTAGTACTATTAATACAGAGCGGTAGATGGCGTTTCATTTTTCTTCATTGAACTGTTTTCGTTTGCTTAACTAGGTCTTGACTCTTTCCCTCAGGAGGAATTTTTCAGTCTATCTGTTTCGTGTTAATTCTCTGGGTGAAGTGGTATGACTAATTTTTTAAGCTCTGGTACTGCTATAGGACTTTGGCTTTTTTGGTTGGTTTTTATAATCATAGTTTGCTAGTTGGTTCAGTGATAGGGTATGAAGCGTGTATCAAAAGTTGTTTGTGATGCTGGAAAAGAACTTCTGCTGGTTGTCCTCAATCATCTACAGGTGCGCATTATTGTCTTTGCATTTGGCCTTTTTTCCAAATAATTAAATTTCATGCATCTCAATGAACAGTCTTGGAGGTGATCAGATAGAGATAGGAATTTGTTACAGGAAGTTATGCTATGCACATATTGAGACACGCCATAATTTTCAGAACATCCTAATGTTGATTCTTCATACAAACATATCATATGCAATGATTTGAATTAAAATCTGATTTAAGTCTGATTCAACAAGTTGGCAATATCTCCTATAAGCGTATAATGGAAATTTTAGGTCATTAATCATTGCTTTGAACTTGAACTTGATCTAAGTTTGAGCTTTGAGTGTACAGTACATGGAGATATGGATATATAATGTTTATACGTTCACATTATAATTAGCAGGTGTAGAGATATGTTCTCAATTTAAAAGGAAAGAGTTTATTGCCTTAGATCTTAGCATATATCTCCTCACAATTGCAAGTCAATTTTTGTTCCGAAAGAAACAGGGGAATTGAGTTAATCCCACTTGTTGTGCCGTAAAGGAATGCCCTACCATGCCCAAAGTTCTTGCCCAATAAAACTCTGATAACCCAAGATAACATAGCGCAAGCATAGGAAACTGTCCAAATTCTTGTTGAAGAACAATGAAGGAGGAGATGTTGTGCAGACTCTGCCTCTTTTTGCTGAGGAAACACCTGTTAACCAGTATTTGGCCTCATTTCTAAAATAAGGATTTGTTCTTAGGTTGCTTCCCAAGCAAAAAGAGAAACTCTAATTGGAATTCTCACTTTCCAAATCGATTTCTGAGGAAAATCTGTTTTGCCACGAATCTCCCTATCGAGCAGCTTGTAGTAACTTTACAGAAAAGATTCCATCTCTTTCGTTAAGCAACAGAAATCTTTGAATTGTGCAACACATAAAAGAAGGCAGGCAAAAGCTTCAAAGTCCTAATCTTGGGCTTGGCTCACGAACTCAATGTCCCAAATGATCATTTCGTTGTTTAAACGATAACAATCTGCTACCAAAGCTTTCTTGTTCCTTGACATTTCACCCAAATGCTTACACATACGACTCTAATATGTGAGAATCAAACTCCATTACTTGGGAGTGTATGTTTTGTAGTAAATGCGCACCAAATTGGAATAAGGTTCATTGAGAATCTCAGTAAACAGAATTTGATTTTTCAGAGAATGGTGTTGTGTGTGAAAGCATTTATGGGAAAATGTCGATCATCTCTTTCTTCTTTTTGACTTCGCTTGCAAGCTTTTACATCAAATCTTCAGCTTGTCTAAGGTGGTTTGGTTCTTGCAAAACATGCCATCCACTTTTTTGATTGTTGGAATACCTAATTAGGAGGATCAATTTCTATGAAGTTCTGAAGCACTGCACCTTTGTCTCATGGGGTGCCTTAGGAAAGAAAGCAACAAAATGTAGGGTCTGGAATCTTCGGTTGCTTCTGCGTTGTACCTTTTGACCAGCTTTGAGCATCATGTGCTGTTTCTGTATACTCTTCTAATGCTTCACTTTTGTTTGTTTTTCTTTTGTTTTGTTCTCATATATACTGATGTACTGGAACTTTTTCTTTCAACAAAATCCTTTATTATCTATAGAAAATATATTGCCAGTTTATTCCCTTGCCAGATCTCTCTCCATTTATGTGGGCATTTTTGTGTGTTGTGAACATGTGCTTGGGTGTGCACATGCATGCGATCATGTGCTTGCACAGGTGTGCACACATGTACACGCACGTTATAGGGCTGTTGTTAATTAGATCAGATTATGTGCTTCTCGTGGGTACAGTGACTCTCATGTACATGCTACATATTCTTCGTGATTACTAGTATAGTGAGAAATGACGTTTCCAGTTACATTCTTTAAGGTTATAGACTCCTGTTTCCTTTTTTTGGATAAGTCTATTAAAGAGCACCAAGAGCACCAAGGGGATGCCTCCTATTTACAAATTTTCACCTAAAAGCTCATATTTACCTTAAAAAAATTTTTTAAAAAAAGAAGACTTGGTGTCCAAAGCACTGCCACCACAATGTGAAAAAAAATAAGGTAGAAAGCCAAATATCTTTTACAGCACCTACAGAACTTTCCTCATTTTTAAAAGCCTGCCTATTTCTTTCTTACCAAGGCTTATGAACTCTCTTTAACTCCATAGTACTGCCGATCAATGCTTTTGGGCTCCTTTCTCCTTTTGTCTAATCAAAATGTGCATTCACAATGGTGTAGAATTTTGTGGAAAAATTGCCAAGCGATAAAAAGGTTAAGCTAAGAAATAAAGATGTGGTTTACTATTTAAATGTTATAGAACTCCGCCCCTCTTGTAAGCCGGGACTTCACCTTACATTGAAGTGTAAACATTTGATAGTTGGGGAGTTAAATAGGTAATAGGACTCTAGAGATGTGGTTTGATATTTAAATGTTGTAAAGAAGTTATCCTTCCCCAAGGTGTTGAATAGAAATGCGGTTTGATAATTGATTGTTGTAAAGAAGTTACCCTTCCCCAAGCTAACATCAAAAGGGCTAGGGCTTTTGTCTCCTTGAAAACAGTAGCATTTCCTGTCAATATTGTGCTTATAGCCCACAACCATCACATAAATGGCCTCTCTCTCTCTCTCTCTCTCTCTCTCTCTCTCTCTTAAAGCAACTTTGGGGCAGGACTTGATAATTTCACATGAACATTCCAAACTTCTAATCTACTTGCATGAATTGGATAGCAGACTAGGCTCCATTTCTTTATTGAATTTTCCAGTATATCTTTTATTTGGTGGAGACTCTAGAGTATGTTGTTTAGTTCAAACATGGTTTGCGGAAGATGAACATGGCTCGTAATGACCATTTACTGTGTAAAACATTTTCTTTTGTGAACTTTTAACTTCAATGGTTCCGGCAAGTAATGTATGTGGTCAATGCTATTTTTATCCCTCATCAAAGTGTGTCGGTTTTCTTAAGAGATGATATTTGACGTACAGGGTTAATTAATTGAAGTATTGTTATTTACTTAGCAGCCTGCTTTGTAGAAATCATTGGCTTTAGAATGGGTGAGCTCGGGGTCTTTCAAGATGGCGTTCTTGTTATCTAGGTATTGGTTCGGATGAGACACTGGCGGATAATGCAGTGGAAAAGGCTGGAATGTTGCTTGTAGAGGTTGAGTGAGGGTGCTCTCATCTGTTGTGAAGCCGGTACGCCTGTTACAATCTTTCTTGTGATTTCTCTACCTTTCTTGATATCTTCTATTTGCAACTATTGTAATATCTTACCCATCCACGCATGGCTGAGATGGTTGAGGGCTTGCCTTTCCTCTCTGGAGGTTCTGAGTTCGAACTCCCTGATCGGCTCCGTGATTGGATTGGGGGTCCATAGCAGTGGGTTGCTGTGCTAGTCTCCCCGGAGGTATAGTCGCAAATACTGAATCGGCATAAGCTGACAAGGGAAAGTGGATCCTCGGTCACCAAAAAAAAAAAACTATTGTAATATCTTGCCTGTCTCTCATCATGTATGGTATCATCTCTTTAGTGACACTAAATTACTAAATTTTAAACATGAAGTTGAACTATTTGTGGATAAGATATGATATGGGTTGCTTAGAATGACATATTGATGTAAGTTAAATAGCCTTTAATTATTTGAAAAATGAGCTTGTTATCAATATTGTAAAGGAGTCATCGTTAGACGATGGGCTTTACACGTGACTTGAACCTGTTCAACAAAGGTCCATTTAGTAACTGTTAAGGTTGTTACGGAATACTGACAATAGCACATTGTTGTTTTGTTGATATCGTCATGTTTTTGAAGCAGCAAAAAAGAGAAATTGACAACTTTTCTGTATCTTTGCTTCCCATGCCTCACACAACTTGGGGTTTGTACCTTCTCAATTCTCGCATGCTACCCTGAAGAAATGCAATTTTACTTGTTTCAAAATGAAAAAATCATAGCGTGACCACTAGAGCAAGGTCAAAATATTGGTAGGATCCTATGGAGTTCTTGAGCCTGTGGCATGCTTGTAGTATTTGCCTTAGGGATCGAAAGCGTATTGCATTGGTTAATAATGTGCATGCTGCTGAAGCTTTTGCTTTCGTCTCTCTTTCGTTTGCAAATTTCTTCAGCTGGCTTTTGAAATGTATAAAACAATCGATGTCGAGCCAAGTGATCAACTTTTAACATACAATAGGTTTGTCTAACTTTTGTCAAGGGGTCCTTCCTCATGGTGAATTCCTATATACTCTTTTGAGTTTGATGGTGAACTTTTTGTAGTGTTCTTGAAGTTTCTATATGATCAAGATGCCGCTATGCATCTCCCGGATCTTTCGAGGCTGATGAAGAAACTACCATTGATCCGTGAGTGATTTTCTCTACTTTTGGTCATGCTTTAAATATCGAATGATATGCTGTCGGCCTAGTATTATTTTCATGTGCTTTAGCGGCTGACTCATGCTTTGAGGCAATGTGACCAAATTAGTTGGCAAAGTTGTGAATATGAAATTGTAAATGACTCCTGGTTTGGGGGCTAGTTCTTCATTTCAGGTCATCTTGCTATCATCTTCACCTATATTCACTTTTTAATTAACGGACACCCACCAAAGCATGAAAGCTAGGATCATTCCCGCAATAATACCTACAGGTTCTCCCAATTCTGTTCCATAACTGGAACAGGAAATACTTGAGTGCACTTCCACTAGATGAGGTTGACTTAAGCTAGGGTGGTTTCTTTGGGCATGAATCGTGGTTATTGTTGGTCCACCACTACTTTAAGTAACCACATGGTAACAAGGGTCGAAATTGACCGGTTGATCATCGTTTCTCATTGGATTGGAAGGTCTCATATTCCGAAATATCAAATGCATTGCCTTGCGCTTTTCTGCCTTGATATATCTTGTCGATCGTTGAGATGTCTTGCCCTCGTTTTTATCTCGGACAAACAATGCGGGGAGTCGGAGAATTACTGCAGTTTGGAGGATTTGGGGGACAGAATATTTGCGAAGAACACTTGTGAAAGAATTTCAATAGATGGAACGCAGGTATTAGCAAAAGAATTAAAAAGCTAAAATGTAATGGAATCTTGTTCGTGAATAGGAGTTCTTGCTTGAATGTATTGTTTATTGCTCTTTCATTGTAAATTCTTCACATTAATCCTATATCTACTTTTTCCATGTATAATTGTTCTCACACATGCTACCTCAGTGGGAAAAATATGAACTACGGGATAAATCATTGCCGTTATTTGTTGTTTGAAGTGATTGCTTTTCTCCCTTTTGAGTCTGGTCCTCGTTGCTGATATGTGCACCAAATGTGAAATTGTGGATCAACAAGAGTTTGAGTATATTACCCGGGCTCGAAATTTGTTTATGTAAACATTGCAATCCTTTAATTAAAAGTTTGTGCTTTTGGTTTTACTTGACTCATCAATTATTTGAGCTCAAATATTCATTTTTCGTTTGGCTAATTCGGGACTTCGTTAATGGGTTTGTCTCGTGGATATTTCTATCCAAATGCTTATTAGCATAAAGTTGTCCTATATTTTTCATTTCCTTGTCTGAGTGGCCGGAACCTTTAGACTATAATGAGAGAAGGAGAGAAAGAAAAGGAAACCTTTGGGGGTTAGGGGTTGTCTTCTGGAGGTTGTCCTCAACAATGGCTTTTCACTTACCCTCTATCTAATAATCTAGTTTTTCATATTTGATCTCAGGTTTGATTACTTGACAGTGTATATGGAAGCTTTAGTTGGGTGATCTTATGGGATTGGGCTCTGTGTTTAGGTATGATCCTTGTGTGTGGAAATACTGTATTCCATGTTTCCTGATTAGAAACTAATTTGATAATCACATTTTGAAGGAAGCTGCCCAGATGCCTTTCTCTTTTATTTTGAAATAGATACTTTGTGAGAATTTATTGCTACAATTCCCTCTTACGTCAGTTTCAACATCCACCAGATATGTTCGCAATTCATGGTCCTTGTATAGGGTATATACCTTTAATTTGAAACTACAAAAATTATCTAGAGATCCACATGTGCAGAGTCCAACTGCTTTTTCATGCTAATCATTACTCGTATGTTATTGCGGGATGATTTTGAATTTGCTTCGATTATATTTCCTTCCAAATAACCGAGGAGTCTTTTTTAGATGTAACAAATCGTATAGCGGTAGTGAGTGGACTTAAGAATGTTTCAAGCAATGTGAAGAAGGGAAGATCTTTGGAAGGATCTTGTTGTGCATCTCTCTTGGTCTTTGTTGTGTGGATTAGGCTCTATTTGAGGTAAAAGCTTTGTATATCATATTTTGTAGCCAAAATTTGCAAATGTGGCTAATATATTCTGTTGGAAGGGAACATCAAATTATCATGTTGCTAAATAAGATGAATGATACTCATGAAAACTTGGTAGATGCCGGGATGATGATCCTGCAGGCTAGTGACCTTCCATTTGTGCATATTGCAGAACCACATATGCAAATAACCGGGATTTGTACCAATTGAAGGTAACTCTTGGATCCGGAGCTTGCATATTGTTTTCTTACTTGTGATATCTAGAGTTCTATTCTGATCATGACAATTCACTATTTAAGACATTGATGGCAAAAGGAAAAAAGTAGCATATTGTGCTTTTCTCGTTGACTCTGTTCATGTCGAGTTTTAAGAAGTGGCTCGGTTGGACGGGGAACTAGACCTGTCCGGTCCTGGTTTCCCAACAGAAATAGTATTGATCAAGAACCGGTGGTATTGATCCTCTTCAACCGATAACCAGGTGTACCTATCAACCGATACCCAAGCAAACCTATCAACTAGTCTCGGACCAGATCCGGGCCGTAAAAAAACTAAAAGGAGTAGTGCTGGAATTGGGTTGGGGTTTGGCACTCCAACCTCTTGTAACTAACAAGCATGCCAATCATTTGCTCCGGTGTTTTCTTGCTACAATTCGTGGTGGATAATTTATTTATTGACCATATTGGCCTAATCTAAAATTGAATAGGATGCTATAAGATGACATCAAGCGTGTGTAATCTATTAAGATGCTATGGTGTGTGCCGACTCACCGGGCTTCTTTTGTTCGAAAGTGTGTAATCTAATATACGCAGAGCATTCTATCGATGACATCACATGCAATCGGTTCGTCGGTCGAACCGGAAGAGCACGGTTCTACCGGTTGACCGATTGAACCACTTGTCCGGTTTTAAAATGTTTGTTTTTTTATCGTTCCTATTTATTATTTATCTGCTCTTCTCATCGCACGATTAGCAAGCAGCTTAGTTTTTCCTCCTATGTGCATAATGCATACAAATGTCATTACGTCCTTGCAATTTCAAAGGGTTTTTTATTTTCTGCCTTGCCATAACCGCAAAAAGTTCCAACATACCTTGACAAATTTGGAGCCTTGTATGTAGGTTAAGAAATGTGCCTTTGATGGCCCTAATGGGTTAGCAAGTGCCCTTTTTACTTCTATTTTGTTAGGATATTTTTGCTTGGTTGTATTGTTCTCACTTTTGAAACACTAATCCGGTGAAAGCGCACATCTAGGACCATATCTTACGCCTGGAGATGGAGAATGAGAAGCTTCGCAGCATTCCCCATACTGTAGTTCCTCTCTTGTCAGTTGGTGGTAAGAACATTTTTACACTGTCATGCCATCGAGCTAAGGATCAATTCATTGCTATGCCAATTGTATAGTTCTGAAGGTTTTTTCTTTGAGCTTCTTGCCTTGTCCATCTGCAGTTTTGGATGTCTAGAAACTTATTGTTGCCCATGCTCTTTCCTTAGGGATCAGTGTTTGATAAACTTGCCAGTGTCAGTAACAAATTTATCTCGTTGGCTGGGTGATGGAATTGAATTAATACTGTTCATGCTCCTTGCTACATTTTCACTTAGAATCTTCTATTAAGTTCAAATGTGACTGGCATAGGGACATTGTGCCTCTTCAATGGACCACTTCATGTTTGTTCCTATAGATTGAAGAAGTGCAAAAGTATGCTCCAAAGAAGAATATTTTTTAGTCAAAAGAAGTAAAAAAAAGAAAAAATTGAGGTATCGGGTTTTCCCCTAAATTTTAAATCAATTGAGAGGACAAAGCGCGAAATGATTTTATAGTCGCTAAACAAATACCAAAAGAATTATCATTCTCTTATGGTAGCTGCATAGCGGTCTCGAGTTGCTTGATCGAGAACCACTATTTACAAGTTCATGACCATAGATGCTACCGTGGTATCTAGTGTAGCAAGATACCGTAGAGCATTCGTAGTTACATGCATCGTAGTCTCTTTAGGCACACAAGGTTTGCTTCCCGCCTGTGTCTTATCATAATGCATGTGTTGTACTTATACTTTTACCCAACAAAGGTATCTAAACATCATGTTGGTTATGGCCATACATTCAAGGAACACCGGACTGAAATCAAGTTGATTTTTTTTTTTTTTTTTTGGGCAATGGCAAGTAGAGAAGTGGCTTGTGTTTTAGCTGCAAGAAAGTGGGCCCCGATCTACATACCGGACGAGTATGAAGAAGAAATCTCCGATTCAGAATGACTATCTGTTCAAGAGTTTGTGGTGGTTATGCTCATGTCGCTGCCGTGGGTGGACCTCTAATACTTGAAGCCGCAGACATCGGTGTAAGAAGCAATGCATGTGGGCTTTCGATGAAGCTCTTCGACTTCACCCTTTCGGAGAAGTCTTAATCTATACCCGCCATGTGCCTTTTCTCGCTAGGCGGTATTTGTCGATAGAAAAAGTGGAGTGAAAGGTAGCGATTATCTATTGAGTTGGATAGAATTGACCGAAAGATGCCGAATCATGGCTTCTATCTAGTGGTAATCGTCGTCATGGTATTGCTGTAAGCTCGAGACCGCTCGATAGTGCCAAGCTTTTGCTTCATCTGTATATGCTTACTATTTGCATATGTATGAGAACCAAATGTTTGGTTTGGATTATCTACGCTTTAGGTTGAATGGTTCAGGTAGTGTACTTAACTAACGAGCTCTGCTTTTGAATGTTGAAATCTCTCACCCGAAATTGACTCGCTTCTCCACGTGTCATTGTCATTGACTCACTTTGGATTGAATGGTTCAGGCAGTGTACTCAACTAAAGAACATACGCTATATTCCGATCTCAGATATTTGGAGCCCTCAAGTAGATGGCAGGTTTAAGATCATGAGATTCTGTCTACAATATCGTGAATGGACTTTGTATCCTTAATAAAGAGCATCATGGAGTCTTTTAAGTCAATGATGTACATTCGGGGAATCAATAATTCTTTAATTGTAGTATTCTTTCTCGGGAATTATTGCCAGTCTCCAGGAGAAAGTATGCATGAATGTAACATGTGCATTTGTGATACTTCTTTTCTTATGTTTATTATTTGCCGTGATGATAGCTCTTTTGGAACTTAAGTTGAATTTACTCTGAAATTAAATCCTCCTTTATTTATAGCCCTTCCAAATCTTTTACGTCTTCAATGTATTCTTCCGAATGCAAGTGCAGAAATGGTGACATTTAACATTAATTATTAAATGGGACAATAACATTATCAACAAAATAAATGATTGTTAACAGGTTCGCTGCCAGTGCAAATCGCATGTAAACTTTAAATTCCATGACCCGTTAAACACAAGCTCGTTTTGGAGAAATTGGCGTTAAAATTTTCGAGGACCAAGAATAGAAGGCTAGCTAAGGAAGAAGCTTTGCTATTAATAGGAAATGTCTAAGAAGACGACTTGTGTCTATTGCACCAGACACCATTGGCTAAACCTTCTATTAATAGCCATTGTAGAGCCTCATAAAATCTACTTCTGCCACTATTCTCAGTAATAATAGAACAAATGATTATTCGTAACTCAACATCATTATTAAACTAACTGCCCGAATGATTGGAGAATATCAAGGTAACTTAGCATCATGTCTTAATAACTAAGCATCATGTCTTAACAGTGAGTGTTCCGAAAAATAGCTTTATTGCCTGTGGATGGCGGCAAACTGGCAAGACTTAATACATGAGACTGATAAGAAAATTAGTCACTTAAGAAGGCAACAAAGCTGATCTATACACAAGCGAATAACCTTATTAATGATGATGGGTCAAATACATATAAGTACCTAATATGCCCTCATATTAGTTTAACCAAACCAATCTTCTTTTCTAATGTGATCTTCTAGTCACCTATTGATAAAAATGCATACAGAAACATGTTGCCGCCCGCTTATTACGTCTTTTCATATCTACTTAGTGGTAAAATTATCTTGTCAATATCCACTTGGCGTCACCTAAGTGAAAGTGAGTTTTAGCTATTCAAAATGTGGAAACACTTGACATCCTTTCAAGCCAAATGAGTATTGGATGCTCGGCACACAATGTTAGGGGAAATTACCAAGAAAGTCTTAAGCCTATTACGGTTGCATCAATTCAGTCATAAACTTTTAAATTTGGCTAATTGAGTTATAGACCTTTTGAGGATATGCCAATGTAATCCATTTAGTCAAATTTTGAGCAAAAATTGCCAATGTGGATAATGTTTACAGTTTTTTATTAATTTTTCTGACTTTTTTCTTTTCTTTCTATTTTTTTTCCTTCTTCTTTTTGCCAATGGATGGTTGCTAGCCACCTAGCCATAGGCCATGGCTGGCGAGGGTGAGTCACTATGGCAAATTCCGTGGTCTATGCCCATTGTAATACCCCATGGTATTGACAGCCGTATATACTCTAATCTTTTAATGTGTTTCATCTCAAACTTAGAATAGTTCCACAAGCATAGTGTGCCTATGAGAGAGGGGAGGGGGAAATTGTTTAAAAAGTCATAAACCTATTACATTTTGTCAATTAAGTCATAAATATTTTCCCGGGAAATTTTGACTAAAATTTGCTGATGTGGACGGTTGGCACTAACGTCACTTTTTAAATAATATTTTAATAATATTGAATTTTTTATGATTTTTTCTTTTCTTTTCTTTTTTTTTTTTTTTTTTTTTTGGGGGGTTTGGAGTTAGGCCGGCGAGGACCACGATGCCCTCGCCGCCCAAAGCGAGGGTGCGTGTGCCCTCAACCTAGGTCAGCTGGCCACCCTTGCCAAACTAACTCCAAAACCCAAAAATAAAAGCAAAAAAAGTAAAAAATGAAAAGAAAAGAAAAAAATCATAAAAAATTCAAAATATTATTTAAAAAGTGCCATGTCAGTGCCAACCGTGCACATTAGCAAATTCCTGTCAAAATTAATTGGATGAACTCAATTGGTAAAAAAATGAAAATGATTAAAATTCAATTGGTAAAATTGAAAAGTTTTTCATTAAATTGACAAAATTGCAGTAAGTTTAGGGCTTTTTGGACAATTTTCTTGAGAGGGAGTAGCAATGGAAGTCTTGATTTTAATTTGGTTAAACACATATATGCAACTCTCGTATGTTGAACTCCCTTGGTTTGGGTTATCGTGCTTGTAAGTTTGACAATCTCAACCAATATCTCCGATTTGTTCGATATCTTCCTATCCATCACCTTGGCGTGCTTTGTAGAATATGAAGTACATTTGGCAACTGCTATTCGATATACTACCGTGGCACACAACACGGGGAATCAACTCTAAAAGCGTCTTCAACTCTTCAACTCTTCATCTTGTGTCACAGTGGCTACTATTTTCACAATTTGTCCTTCGAAATCAATTCCTTAAAATCATTATAAGAGATCTAGCAATTTCCTTTAAGTACAAAATGAACCATGACACGTATATATTGTATTCTCCATATCATTAGAAAGAACATGGATATCTTTCTTGAAAGTAATTCCTTTAGATGAGTTGTAGATATCTCTCCGGAGAAAATGGGTTGGGGTTTGGAACTTCGACCTCTCGTAACTAATGTGCATGCCAACCATTTGCTCCGCGTGTCTTCTTGCTCCTTTTTGTGGCGAATATTTTATTTATTGACTATATTGGCTTATTAGTCTATAAGAAATTAAAACAATGCTTTTGAGAACCAGAATCCAGTCTTTTGTGGGCAAGCGGCTCTACTGAGTGACTGGGGCTCCTTTTGTTTTGAACATGCCTATTCTATCAAATAACGCCGCATGCAATCGGTTCAACTGGTTGAATTGGCAAAGTACGGTTCTCAAGTTTGACTGGTTGAACCACTAGTCTAGTTTTATAGACTTTTGTTCTTTTGTTCTTCCTATTTACTATGTATCTGCTCTCCTCATCAGCACAAGCGGCAGCAGCTTAGTTTTTCCTCCTATGTGCATATGCATGCCATTATATGCGTCCAATTTTAAACGATGTTTCACTTTCTCACTTACCATAACTTCAAAAGCTCCAGCATATCTTGACAGTTGGAGCCTTGTATGTATGTCAAGAAATGTGCATTTATGACCCTAATGCATTAGTAGTGCCACTTTTGCTTCTATTTTATGAGAACACTATTGCTCGGTTGTCTCATTCTCACTATCGAAACACTAACCCAGGGAAATTACAAATCTAGGACTTTATTTTACACCTAGAGATGGAGAATGAGAAGTTGGCAGCATTCCCATACTGCAATCCCCCCTTGTCAATTAGTGGTAAGAATTTTTCACAGTGCCCACACAATCGAGCTAAGGATCAATTCATTGCCATGCCATCAATCGTATACTCAAAAAACTACTTTCCTTGAGTTTCTTAGCATGTCCATTTGCAGTTTGGACGTTTGGTAACTTATTGTTGCTCATAGTCTTTCCTATTTGTATCATCTTTTGATAAACTTGCTAGTGCCAATATCAATTATATCTCATTGGTTGAGTGGTGGAACTGAATTAATCTTGTGCATGCACCGTATTAAGTTTCCACTTTACAAGCTATTCTTAAGTTTAAATATGATTGGCACAGGATCATTGTGCCTCTCTAATGGACCATTTCATCTTTGTTCCAACGGTTGGAAATGTCCAAATTTATGCTCCAAAGAAGAATATTTTTTTCATTTGAAGAAGTAAAATACTAAAGTATTAGGTTTTCCTATAAATTTTAGATCAATTAAAAGGTCAAAGTGCGAAAAAGTTGAATTATTAGTGGCCAGACAAACACAAAAAGAATAATTATTTTCTTATGTTAGGGTTCATTGCAATTTGATTTACTGACTAAGAACTGTTATGTACATGTTAATGATGATAGATACTATCAGCATTCATGGTTCACATGCGTACCATGGCCTCTTCAGGTACACATGTATTGCTTCCGCCTGTGTTTAAGCGTGATGCAAGTATTGTACTTATTACTTTTACCCAAAAGAGGTATCAAAGCATTGCATTAGTTATGGCCAAATAATAGAAACGTCGGAGTGAAATCAAGTTGATTCCTTTTTTGTGACAACAAGTAGAGGCGCCGCTTGTGTTTTGGCTGCAAGAAAACAGGCCCTGGTCTACATATTCGACGACGATGAAGGTGAAATCTCTGATTCAGAATGAACGTTTGTTTGTGAATGTGCGGTGGTAATGCTCATGCTACTCGTGGGTGGACCTCTAATACTCGAAGCTGCAGGAGACATCAGTGTGAGAAGCAATGCATGTGGACTTTCCGGCAAAAGCTCTTCGGCTCCACCCTTCCTCGAGAGTTTCAATTTATGCCTGCCATGAGCCTTTTCTGCTAGGCAGGCATTTATTGAAGAGAAAAAGCAGAGTGAAAGCTAACTACTTATCTATAGAGCTCGATGGAATCGACAGAGAAATATTGACCCATGGCTTCTATCCGGGGGGAAGTAACTATTTGCATTGTATTTCTGCAAGCTTTGACAACTATTCGATAGTGCCCAACTTTTGCTTCATGCGTATATGTTTATTATTTCCGCATATAAGAGCACCAATTGTCAGGTTTGGATTGTTTGTACTTTCGGGTTTGAATGGATTACATGGTGTAATCAACTGACGAACTTTGCATTTGAATGTTGAAATCTCTCACTTAAAATTGACTCACTTCTCCAAGCATCATTATTAAGTGATGCATCCAATCCAATGTACAAAATACACTCGTGTGAAAGAGTCAATCTCCAGGATTACTAGAATCAATATGGCTAGTTAGATATATAGTGCCAAGGTGGCATTAAAGAACAAATACTATCTTCCAATAATAGAGATTCAAAATCTACAATTAAATGGTAGGTTTAAGATTATGAGATTATATTTTGTACTCTTGACAAGAGTATCATGTAGCCAAAAAACTTAATGATATATAGATATACAGGAATCTAAAATTGCTTAATTTTATCATTCATTCTCTAGGATTTATTGCCTCTAGAGGAAAAACTTTTATAGATGTAATAGCTTCGTGTTCAATCATATGCACCAAGATGGTAATTGTATATATGATTGTATGCATGTAAAATGTGCATATGTGATATTTCTATTCTTCTGTTTATAAATTATCTTTATGAGAGCTTCTTTGTCGACTTTAGCCAAATCTATTATGAGATTAACTTGCTTTATTAATTTATTTCCAAATCTCCACATCATCAATGTATTCTTTCCTGATGCATAATAAGTGTAGAAATAGTGACAACGACAATTGATAATATGAAGAAACGATAAATATTACCAACAAAATAAATTATTGGTATTTGGTCCACTACGAGTGCAAACCACGTATTAAATCAAACTATGCACGAGCAGTCTTAGACGAGCTCATTTTGAAGAGACTACAATTAAAATTTTCAAGGACTAAGAAAACAAGAAGAGAAGGCTGGGATCACGAGTATTATTGGAGTATGGAGAGACGCTATACTATTGATAGGAAACTAATAGAAGGCGATTTGTGTCTATCACTCATAACACCTTTGGCAAAATCCTCTATCATAGCTGTCGTGTAGCCTTATAAAATTTGCTTCTACTACTGTTTAAGTAATTAAAGGAACTATGTTTGTAACTCAACATCATTATTAAACTAACAATCTAAACAAATGGAGGATATTGAGGGAACTTAGCATCATAATTTAATAGTGTATGCGTTCCAAAAAGCAACTGTATTGCCTATGGATATCAGCAAATAGGCAAGACTCAATACATAGCACTCGATCAACGTGGTTGTAATGCCGATGCAGAACAAGTGCATTATCTGAGCACACTCTTTGAATGATACACCTTGTGTTCCTTACACGTGAAAAATCATAGGACCTTTTGAAGAAAGATGTTGAAAGAACTAGAATAGAGAGATACCATCCGAAGAAAAATTAGTAAACAAAGCTATTCTGTCCTAAATGCTAATTCGTGCAAGAAATTAGCCGAAATTCAAGGCCTTGATAGGTTAGAGTATTTGTAATGGCTAAATATCAAAGAGTGCACTTCAATGTAAAGGCTATAGCTTCCAAAATCCAGAGTCTAATGATATCATTTGTTAATTAGTGCAAGAAATTAGCCAAAATTCAAGGCCTCAATAGGTTGGAGTTCTTGGAAAGACCGGATATCTCTAGGCGCACTTTAATTGAAAGGCTCCTCCTTCCAAATTCCAAGAGTCTGAAGATATTGAATGCTAATGAATGTGAAAAATTGATCGAAATTCAAGGTCTCGATAGGTTGGAGTTTTTGGAATATCTAAATATCATTGGATGCAAGCCACTCAAAACCATTCCAAAATTATCTAGATACGCTAATACAATTTGTATCATTTTTCTATCTTCAATCTCATATTATTGATAAATCCGAGTTCCACAAAGAGATGGTCAGAACTTGCGCTGGGATTTTTTTGTTTTCTTTCTTTCTTTTTTTTTTTTTTGCTTTCTGACATTTTGACTTTTTTCTTTTTCTTTGATGTTGTTCTTATTGATTTTGCCATTAGAGTGATGGAGGATTGTTGGCTGGGCCGTCTCTTTGTGGGCTTCAGCGAACATAACATCAAAGAAAAAGAAAAAATTCAAACAGTCAAAAAGCAAAAAGAGAGAGAGAGAGAGAGAGAGAGAGAGACAGCTCCTCGAGAAGAACGCACGAGAAGAAATAAAAAGGGGCAACGACTTTTTGGTCCATATTCAGAGGCCTAACATCCTTGGAATTGGCTCAATTTTCAGAATGTTGTTCGGAGATCTATGAGTTGATCAATTTTGTTCGTCGAAAGCTTTCTCCAAGTTGTCTCTTATTTCCTCCAATTGTGGTTAAAGTTTCATGTTCTATTTATATTAATCCACCTTAATAATGATCAAATATTGTTGTATTGTCAATGTTACTAAGTTTTTGAGTAGTTTGTGGTTTTTTCTCACATTGGATTTTCCACATAAAATTTTTGGTATTATTGTTGCCTTGTTTTTTTTAACATTTCAGTATTATATTTACTTATTTTGAGGTCCCAGTCCTGGAATACACAGCTAGTTGTTCTTTGGGGTTGAGTCCATTTTGGCTAGCTTAATTTTGGGGAAGAAATTGATTGTGGATTGGATTAGTTCTTAGTGAATTGTTACCTAATATACTATCGGACTATAAAATGTTTTTGGTGTGAAGAACAAGGTCACTAGAGCCCAATTGATACGCATTTGAGACCGTGCTTCTAGTGGGATATTAAAGCTCAATTGATATTGCTTTAGCTTTGTAACACATAATTAGCTCCAACAAAAGAAAAAAAAGACATAAATGGTCCATAAATTTTAGTCAAAGGTGCAATATCATTAATAAACTTTTGATTTTTTAATGTTTAATCTAAATCATAAGATATATAAAAATGTTCAATATCATCTCTCCATTAATTTAAATTTAATTAAATTTGCTTATATAGTTTCCAATTCATTATGAATTTGATCAATTTGATAACGGATGCATAAGAAAGGTGGCCACTATGGTTACAAGTTAACCCAACACTTTGGTAACCCAGCCCGTTTCGAAAATGCATACTTTTCTTCATGATAAATGAGCCTGGACAACAAGTTCCATCTTACATATGGCATGAGCTGAACTTGCTCAGCTCGCCCGTCAATCAAATGAGTCCACTTTCTCTCTAGTAATCATGTCCGTGTCTCTTATTTTTCTCTCTCGGCTGCTCCTCTTCTGCAATTTTCTCTGCATGATTTTCGAACTCTAGTGGACTTTCTTACTCTCTTGATCTTCCATTCCTCGACTCACTCTTCAGCTCTATTCTTTCCTAATTAGCCTCAAGCCTTACTTTTGGTTTTACGAGCTCTAACCTTCACAAGCTCTCTTTTCGTTCACATTTTTCATCGACACTTCTTTACACTCCTTGCAAATTGTTCTAGGCCTGGCGCTACGTTTTTCAACTGATCGCAGAGCTTTTTAGCTATGGAGGTTTATGAAGGACTGCAACGCATGCTTCCGTTTCAACTTCGGTTCAACAAACCAATGGCTTATCAAGTTCGGCTCTTGGTCGTCATTCTTTCATGAGTTAACGGGCGATCGACTCGGTTCCCACTCGGTTTGTGAAGTTTGCTCAATCTGCTCAATTTGAAAGGTTTGATGTCGGCAATAACAACCCTCTTTTGAAAGATATCCTCTGGCTTCCGAAAATGCTTAGGTAAAGTTAGCTTCAAGTTTCTTCAAGTTGCTCGATTAAGTGTAAGTGCTTAGGAATACAGCCACCTATCAAAATCTTCTCAATCACATCATTGCTCACCTTGACCTGGCGGATGGACAAGGACTTGAGCGAAGTCTAGCCGATCCTTGACCGTCTAGCTTTGATACCACTTATTGAGGGAAAAAGTATCGAAAAAGTCATAAATATATTGTATCGGTACCAATTCAGTTCTAAATCTTTCTATTGAATCAATTTGGCCTTAAACATTTTTCACATTGATACCAATTTAGTTCATCAAGCCAATTTAAGCTAGAAATTGTTGACATGAATGCCGATCAGGCAATGGGCACTAAAATGGACATTTTAAATAATTTTTTAATAATTTTTTGAATTTATTGATTTCTTTTTTTCTTTTTTTCCTTTCCCTTTTGTTTTCTCCAATGGCCATTGCCAATCATCAGCCACAGCCATGGTTGGCGAGGGTCGGCCTTATCAAGCCACGCTTGGGCGAGGGCAAACATTAGCCATGCCCTGCTAAGGCGAGGCCCCCCTCCCCGAATCTAGCAAGGCACTATGGGCAATCAAAGACTCATTTATAACATGCAACGAACTTTAGAAATTGACGATAAGTATGCCTAACATATACAAATAAATAAACATCTATCCACATCTCAATTTTGTAGGATAGACAATTTTCATCACATTAATGTCTAAGATCAATGTGACACATGAGTAGAGAAACATTGCCATTTATGTGAGTCCTGTAAGGGCATACACAATTACTTTTGAAAACATTCTTAGTAATTACATACACTCTCTTGCATCTAATTAAATAATTAAAATAGAATATAAAATATAGTTGATTAATAAAAGCCCTCAACCTTCTACCCACAAGACTGCACTAATAACTTGCCCTAATATCCATTGAACCATCCCCTTTAAAAGCATTTCCTTCCACTTTCCAATCCCATAAAAGTGTCACACCTATGCGTGAAGTCCATGAGAGCATGCAATCTAAAATAACTAAGGCCTGATGAACTAAACGATGAAATAGGCCAAAAGCATCAATGTGGGTCCAATAATTTTTTGCTAAATTTAGTCTAGATTCTTCTGTATAACTTTAAGTTTAACATGATTACCATCATTCAAAAAGTGTCTCTTACGGTTTATTTGTGTTTTTTGTTTCCTAATGCATGGGGAAAAACTAAAGAAAAAACAATTTACTATATCATAAAGTTGAAATATATCGGAAGACTAATTAGGAAGGAAAGTAAAATTAGTCATAGCAAAGCAAAAAAGGCAGCTATCATTAACCCATTAGTTGAAGGAACATGGAGGCTCTTGAGAGGCAACAATAATAATAGTGTACCTTCTTAACAGTACCATTCATAAGCTGGCTATTGGCATCAGAGCCATGCTTTTTATACGATAAAATGGTAAGGTGCTAGAATTTATTAGAAGTATTTTATATAAAAAATATATTAATCATTAAAAAAGGGGAAAATGGAAAAAAAAAAAGAAAAGTGGATGGGGCCGGGCCAGGGTTGGGCCTGCCTGGCCCCTCCTTTTCCTGTTTGCTTCCCCTTTCGGGACGGCCCGTTCTTCTTTTTTCCCTAGCCCGGCCTTCTTCTTTTTCTCTCTTCCTCCATTCCTTCTTTTCAGTGCTGAACCGGTTGAAGAGAGGACGGAGGACACGGGGAGCGTCTCATCGGAGTTGGCGGTCGGAGGCAGACCAGCACCGACGGCTTGCGTGGCAGGAAGCCATCCGCGCCGGCTAGAGAGCTTAAAAGGGAGGATTTTTGGAGAGAAATAGAGTGAGAGAGGGAGAGAGAGAAAGGGTGGAGAGACCGTGAGAGCAACCGAGAGAGAGCGAGAGTTTGAGAGCGAGGAGCCCTCCGGCGGTTCGGTCACGCCCGAACCCCGTCTGACGACTCCTGGCCGCATTCTCGAGCCGGGTAGGGACTCTCGGCCGACACCCCAGTTTGTGCCCCTGCCTTGCCCCGTTTCGGGCTCGCCGGACCAGGCTTCCTCGTTGTCCGGTTTGCCCGAGCAACGGCCCCATTCGTCTGTGCGCTGCTATTTTGGATCACTACTGCTTGTTGATTATTATTGCGAGTCCCGGCACGAGTTGGTACTCGGTTTTTCCCCCCTTTCAGCCAGCGCGCTTTAAACGTTCGATGAAATGCCTGAACCAAACCCCGTTCGGTTTAATCTCTACTCGAAGTTATCGAAAGTGGTCTGGACCGTTCGAGGCCGTTGCGGCCCGTTGGGTCATCTCTTACCTTATTTTTTGTATGATGAACGAACCCGGAGAAGAAGTCAAGCCCGACTTATGGCCCGGCTCGGCCCGTATCCTCTCTCTTCTTCCTCATTGTCTCTCTCCCGCCTGTTCTTCCTCTCCCGCAATCTTCTCTGCAAAATTCTCAGGCTCCAGTGCACTTGGTTACTCTCTCGCTCTTCTCTTCCAACAGGCTTTCTTCTAGGGTTTTCGGGCTCTCCCTCTCAGTTCGCATTTGCCACCGGACGCTTTGGCTGCTCCCCGATCTTTTTCGGCTATGGAGACCGACCAAGGGTCGCGGCACGTGCTTCCCTTTCAGCTTCAGTTTGACAAGCCGCTGGCTTCTCAGGTTCGGCTCCCGTTTCGACCTTCTTTTGCGACCTAATAATGGGCGGGTCGATTCGATTGTTTTCCCATTCGGTTTTGTGTGAGGTTTTGGCTCGATTTCTTCCGATTGGCAGGTGAAGATGGCGGAGTGGAATCCGGAGAAGGATTTGCTAGCGATGGTCACGGAGGACTCGAAGGTGGTGCTTCATCGCTTCAATTGGCAGAGGCTGTGGACAATCTCTCCTGGTAATTGCTTTGACTCCAGAAAGTTCTCCTCGTTTTATTTTTTATTTTTTATTCAACGTGTTCTTTTCTTCAACGATGGCTTGGTTTGTGCCCTTTGAGTCGTTGGCCTTATTCCCCCTTTGCTTTTCCTTAAATGTGCCACGATCCTTTTCCCCAAAAAAATCACTTCAATTGCCAATCCAGTTCAAATTGCGTTTGGTGGAGATTTGGTCAATATAGAGGTGTAGTGCTTGAAAGTCTAAATGAGGATGTGATGTTGAACAAAGGAGTTGGTGTTTTACATGAAAATGAAGAGTGAATGGTGGTAATGGGAGGGAAAATGTGGATATGACGTAGTTGCAAATAAAGAATCCCAAGCTGATACTAGTTGAATAAAGCGATTTTTATTTACAGACGCGACAGATTCCTATAAACTTCTAGATAATAGTGGTGCCTTAGGAGATTTCCATAACATAAGTGACAATCATTTAGACCAACCGGGAGTGTACCCGACTCTTGTACTGCTATCTTGTTGCCCTTTTCATGCTGCACCAGTCAAAGTGTTCATGAAGATAAAGAACTCAAATTGGAGGGGATGTTGTTTATGCTAGATAGACTAGTTATGTCAGATGTAGAAATGCTTGATGCCCACTTGGAGTTGGCAGGTTTAACCCCTGCAAAATACCATCTCAATGTCGTCACGCAGCTTTATAGTTTTCCTTCAATTTCTGTTGGTGACTCTCACGATGTAATATCACTTCTGGCTCTGCTTCTTCCTATTCTTCTACTGAGTGTTCCCTACAAGGAGAGATTTAGTTTAGGCTGGAAAGTCTTTCACATTTTGTAATGCTAAAATTTAGAGTCTAGTATGGAAAGTTTTGCACATTTTGCATTACTTGAAGTTAATTTATCTTCTTCTGATTACGAGGGGCATTTTGTTACATCAATTTAATTAATCAAGTTTGTTGTTGGGAATTTAACTTACTTGTGAATAGGATATATCTCAAGCTATGCTGCATACATGTATACATGGAGGGAGGAGTTGGAGAAAGCAAAGAGACTAGGAGGGTAGGGGGAGCTGCATCCAAGTATGTTAAGTTCTTATATGACTTTATCTTTTAGTAATTCGAATTCATAAGAGCTTAGGATTAGATGCCTAGCCTTGGTGGTTTTTTTAATCTATTCTCACTTGAAAAATTTAGATAGGAGGTAACATCTGAATGCTTCACGCATCGTATTGCCTTCTGGATATGAAGAACATGTTGTTGAGTGCTTCTTGAACTAATCCTTGAGCGGTTTCTGTTGAGATGTTAAGTTGTAGATACTTATATGCTAGTGCTTGCAGAAGTTATATGTACTGTGGTATATTTATTTCTAACTCGGTATAAATATTAAGCAGAATGGAAAACTGTTAAGAAGCTTGAAGTCCCATGCAGCAGCTGTGGTGTGTCTCAATTGGGAGGAGGATGCCCAAGTGAATAGAGTATGCATCTTTCAACTTAAGAAAGTTCATCTTACTTCTTGATCTTGACTCTTGACAGACAATATTTTATTGATCATACCTTTCATGTTCTATCTAATGCTTTGTTTGCAGTTAAGTAGTTATTTTAGGCTGATTTACTAAAATATTTCTTTTTTCAAACTTAGAATCATATTCAACAGCTTCAATATGTATCTATGGAAGGTTTTTTGAAAACTTATGTTTGGTGTCAGCTGTGAGTTGTTGATTTGCTGATTGTTGACTCCTTAACTTTAATCTCTTGTTATATATATATTATCCATTTTTTAATAGGACACTTCTGGCAACTCTTTGGCATTTGAAGATCGCACTACTCGTTTCTTCCCTCCAGCTCCGAGAGTTCCTCGCATGCCTGGACTAGTATCTGGAGAAACTGGTTTAACTGACGATGGTCAAGATTCATTCGTAGAGCTCTCAAATTCTTCAAAGCAATGTTTCAATATCCTTTGCAGTGGAGATAAAGATGGGGTTTTGTGCTTCAGTATATTTGGTGTCTTTCCAATCGGAAATGTTGTAAGCCTCCTGTCTGTTCAAATCAAGTATTTAGCAGTATAGTCTATCAGATTCAGTCAATGACTACTTTCCTTTCTCACTTGCATAGAGCAGTCTTTCTTAATAAATGGATCTGGTGGCAGAAATCAGTATTGCCTGAAAGTAATGGGCTGGTTAATTAAACAACCATACTAGGTGAAGTTATTCTTGTAAAACTTCTAGATTTCACTTCCATTGGTCACTTTAGAGATGACACCTCCGACTTCGATACAGCACGATTATCCAAAGCTTTGTTGTTTGCCCTGAGTGCTCCTTCTGTCTATACTGCAGTTGAAGTCTTCTGTCTATACTGCAGTTGAAGCACCTAAAGGAGAATTTGGGGTCTGTCTGGGTTAGCCTGCTGTGCAGACTTTCTGCTGTTGTTTTAGACTCTTGAGTATCTGCTCCTTTTTAGGGAGATTGAGAGAGCCTATACAACCGTCGGTTGGGGAAAGTGTTCTATGAGAGTGTATGCTTGTGTGTAGAAAATTCTCTCTGTTGGTGTGCAGCTATTAGAAGATTTAGAATTTTGGGTACTCTGAACTTTCGTGCATGTTTGGGTTTAGTACTGTTTCAACGTGAAAACATGATGAACTTCTCAACAGACATTTGATTAGTCTAGAAATGCATGCTGAAGAATTGTCCTAATCAGTATCATTTAGGTTCCTATCAGTTGTCTCTTTAGTAACATGGAGCCAGTCCTTATAGTTACAATTCCTTGTTGGGACTTTTCCAAATGTACTTCCTAGGGCCCACTGCCTTTCACCAGATCTATAAGTGTGGAGTATGGTTTCCTAATGGGAGGTTTTTCAGATCTATATACAAGTTTGTGAATTGTCAATGACGATTTGATCACAATTTCTTGACTCGGTTGACTACCTAAACAGGTAATTTTCACCTTAAGATGAGATATTTTAGATGGAAAATTAAACATGTTTGATGGGAAATCACTTGTTATGAAAATTGATGTAGCTCATTTAGCTCATTGTTGAGCTTCTGGGTTGTCTTTATATATATATGTGGACCTGCTAATTTAAAAGATGCCAGTGGCAGGAATACTAAGTTTTTGTGGAAACACAATGTAGAACTGCTAATTTAAAGCCTTCCAAGTTGCAATGTGATGTAGATATTCTGTAGTCTGGTGTTGAGGTAAGTGCATTTAAAGGCCTTCAGAAAAGTCAAATCAGTACCTATACTGCACTTGTGCTGTTGCCCATGAAGTTTACATTTTTTGATTAAGTTGTTGCTTCTCTCTGTTTTCTAGTTCCATCATTGACCTGACCTAAAAATGAAGGTTATGGTGCTTGGTTGATCTTTAAGTTGACCTTGTAGAAATAGCACAGTTCCACTCTCCACTAGTTATTTTAGTTTGGAAGCTTTTTTAACTCTCTGTTTCGACTTTATTTGTATAGTTGCTTTGTTATATTGAGTTCACTATTTTCAGTTCGATAATCAGTCGCTTATTGCTTCTTGCTATGTGATTGCCGTAATGCTTGGGAATGTGCACCAGAATATACATGAATGTGATATTCCTATGACAACCAAGGACAGAGACACTGTTTGCCGACTTCTGAATGCGTCTGTGAGGAAGGTACACTGACTAACATAGTTGCCTCTCAAGAGCCTCCATGTTTCTTCAACTAATGGATTAATGATAGGAGGCCTTTTTGCTCTGCTGGGACTAATTTTATTTTCCTTCCTAATTAGTCTTCCAATATATTGCAACTTCACGATATGTTAAATTGTCTTTTCTTTGGTTTTTCCCATGCATTAGGAAAAGAAAAATACAAAATAAACCTTAAGAGACACTTTTTGAACAATTGGTGATCAAGCTAAACTTAAAGTTAAACAAAGGAACCTAGACTAAATGAAACAAAAAATTACTGTGAATTGTGCATAGTTTCTTGCTCAAAATGCTTTGGTGACCAGCAAAGAATTTCATTCACTTTGTGACATTTAAGTTATAGTCATCAGATACATTGTCTTCTCATGAACACCTTATTGGAATTTGATATAGAAACTATCGAGTAAAAGCTCAGTGGTAACTAAACATGTTTCTATAAAAATGTCAAACAGCCTGACACAGAAAATGTCAAACAGCTTGGATAATATTTTATAGATGTAAGATGCAGACTTTTTTCTAAACTTCAAATGTACCTACTGTAAGTTTATTCCTGTGATTGGATTATTCCAGATATCATGTCGGATGTTTCACCAGAGCAAGCTAACTGCCATGTAATTGTTATCATTAGGTGGCGTTATCCAAGGATCTTTGTCATTTGATGGTTGCATGCTCAGGAGAACTTGTTGAAGACATTGTTGAATCAAGAGGGTGTCAAACAGTTGGAGATAGTACGCATGGCTTTCATTGCTTAGTGCTTGATACTTCAATATTCCAAAAGAGGTAAAATTGCACTTGCATTTAGTGTTATTCATATTTTAGGTGAAACTTCTCTTCTCTCTCTCTCTCCCTCCCTCTCTCTCTCTCTCTCTCTCTCTCTCTCTCTCTCTCTCTCTCTCTCTCTCTTTTAAGTTTGTGCAGCAGTAATTGGACTCCATATTATAATTATATTACAATTGTTCATGTGCACTGATATTTGTTTCAGAGGTATCAATTTTGTTTGGTTTTACAGAAAGTAAAACTCATATTAACTCAGGATATTATTGTCAACCTTAAAACGAAACTGATGGTTAACATGGAGCAATTTTGAGGCATTTTTCTTGGAATTTAACCTACACTTTGCATGATAGAAGAACTTTCCTTCTGATAATTTTAAATGCCCAAGTTGACGTTCAAGAGTCACCATAAGCTGAACTACATGATGCCTCATACTTCGTAGCCTGAATGATTTTTTTCATGCTTGATAAGGTTTTCACCCGACCTTCAAGTATCATACCATCTTTCCGTAGAAACCTCTAGAAATCAACGTAGTTCAAATGTTGAAAGTGGTGGGACAAAATTGCAGGAGTTACTCTTGCAAAATTTTGAACTTTGTTGCATGATTCACAGAACATTTTTGTTCTCTACAATTAGAGGCCTGCCAAGTTTTTGATAACATTTTTTGTTTTCGTTTTTATGGAAACTGTTTTCGATGTTTTATCACAGAAAACTTGTTTAATGATGTATGTCGTAAGGATGAGAATTGTCAGAATTTGCTCGTGTTCCATTGCAATAAGAAAAGAGGCTTAGTTATTCCAAATCTCCATGTTTGCACGTGGAATGTGAACGCTGAAAAGTTGTCTTCAGTTTCTAATTTCGATTTTAATAATAGTTTTCCTTTCAACTGTTTTCAAAGTGTTACCAAACACATTTTCTGGACCGTTTGCATTCTCAAATGAAATGAGAATAGATATCTGAGAATCTTTATCTGCCGAATGCCTCCTTAGATTCTCAATCTCTTCCTGTCTGCAGTAAAAATGAACTTCATCAAGTTGCTCAACAGGCTTCCAACATTGAAGATTTACTTCATGTCGTCCGGACATCATTATCAGTCATGCACAAGCAGTGGGCTGATGCCATGAACATATTTCATGAGAAGTTTGATTTGTTAACAAGCCTTATTAATGATCATGGTTAGTGGTCCTGTTAATACAAAGCAGTAGATGGCTTTTCATCGTTCTTCATTTAACTGTTCTTGTTTGCTTATCTAGGTCTTGACTCTTCTCCTCAGGAGGAATTTTTGATTCTTCTAGGTGGTGCTAGGACCAGTCCTGCAGTCCATCAGTTTCTTGTTAATTCTCTGGGTGAAGTGGTACGGCTGGTTTTTTTAAGTTCCGGTGTCGCTATAGGACTTCTGTTCTTTTTGGTTGGTTTTCATAATCTTAGTCTGCTAGTTTGTTCAATGATAGGGTATGAAGCGTGTATCAAAAGTTGTCTGTGGTGCTGGAAAAGAACTTCAGCTGGTTGTCCTCAATCATCTGCAGGTGCACGTTATTACCTTTGCATTTGGCCTTTCTCTGATAAATTATTGAGTTTTAAGCATCGCACAGAACAGTCTTAAATGGTGATCAGATAGATGTAGGAATTTGTTATAGTAAGTTACGCTTCACACATTTTGAGACACCATATCTTTCAGAACATGCTGATGTTGAATTCTTATATGAACCTATCATATGCAATGATATGGATTACCAACATTGAGTGGCTGGAAAGTGTGAGGTAAAATCTGATTTGATTCTGATTTAACAAGTTGGCAATCTCTACTATAAGCGTATAATAAAAATTATAGGTCATAATCATTGGTTTGAATATGAACTTGATCTGAGTTTGGGCTTTCAGAATACTGTAAATGGAGGTATGGGTATGGAAATTTTTATGCATTTATGTTATAATTAACAGGTATAGATATATGTTCTCTGTTTCAAAAGGAAAAAACTTTATTGCCCGCTTCAATCTTAATACATATCCCTCATAATTGCGGGAGTCAATCTTTATATTAATAAATCATATTCAACTCTTTTTACTTACTAATAGCCCTATTTGAGCCTAGGAGAAGTTAAGACTTATTTATACTACCAATTCCACTCGTTGGACTTGCTGTAGTAATTGAACTCTGCTTTCTTATGTTATTATTACTGTCAACAAGCTAAAATTGAGAATGAAAACTCAGTTATCAGAAGAAAATGAGCAGATAAAATAACTGGCGGGTGCTCAGATGATAGTGAATTGAGCCAACATTGAGCTCATCTGTGATGCTTAACCTTGGTTATGAGAGCCTCTGTCCACAACAATTTGTTCATGTACTTAGATGTGAGAATTCATTAGTTTATACTTTTTACCAACTTTTCCAATTAGGTTGCCATTTTTTTAACTAAGCACCATCTTTTGGCAGAGTAATGCTAAAGATGTTATGTCCTAGTAAATGAAAATGGTTTACTTACTCACATGTGAAATAGATTTGTATTAGATGTCTGTAATACACTTGCCTAAATGCTTGGATTTTACCACTTCAAACGAGTTTTGTATGCTGGTCTTTGTATCCGTAGTATTGTTCTGTTTTGGGAATGTGTCAGTATCTCTTTGGATCAAGAGTTTCTCTTGAGCTTTTTGGATCTTGACTTTAGGCTGTAGAGGCACCCTTTTGTCACGATAACTCATAAAAGGAACCGCAACTGTGAGTTAATGGAGCGTTTTTGTGCTCAATAAAAACATGCTACATGGATGATGGTTATGCTGATTAGCACAAAATCATATGTGAGATGTTAGTATTTGTACTTGAAACTACATGATTACATACAATGTTATGATATAAGATAGTTGGAATAACTTAAAAATCCTCAGAAAAGAATAAGTTTCTTTTAATAGATCAGAAGTTCATCCATAGGACACCAAGGGGAAAATTAAAGCCATGTACAGAACAACTCTCAAAACCAAAAGTGAGCTCAAATACAAGATACATCATCGACCATATTAATCAAGTCATTTACATCCATATGCAGTCTCCACTATACCAAAAGTGTACGAGTTTAAGCCAAATTTCAACAAATGGAAGATCTCTCTCCATCAAAAGCTCTCTTGTTAGCTCCTTCCAAATGAGCCTAAAAACAGATAGAGGAATTGAGTTAATCCTTCTTTTCTTGTGGCACTGTAAACGAATGTGCTGCCAAGCCCAGAGTTCTTGCTCCTAAAAGCTCCAATAACCCAAAGATAATTTGGTGCAAGCATAGGAAACTGTCCAAACCACTCTTGTCCATGAACAGTGAAGGAGGAGATGCTGCATGGATTCTGCCTCCTCCTTGCGGAGGAAACACCTATTAACCAGTATTTGCTTCTTTGTTGTAGGTTATCTAAAGTGAGGATTCATTCCCAAGTTGTTTTCCAGGCAAATAGATAAACTTTAATCAGAACCCTTACTTTCCAAACTCTAATCAGAACCCTCACTTTGCAAGTCACTTTTTGAGGAAAATCCATTCGACCACCGACTTCCTCCCTATTGAGCAGCTTGTAGTGAGACTTTACTGGAAAGATTCCATCTTTTTCATCTTCCACACAAATGCATCCTCAGGCTACGGAATTCTTGGAATAATATAATGCATAAAAAGAGATGTTAAAAAGTCCCAATCTTGGGCTTGTCTCACTAACTCAATATCCCAAATGATCATTTCCTTGCCTAGACATGCCATCCAGCTTTTTAGTTGTTGTAATGCCTATTTAGGAGGATCAATTTCTAAGAAGTCTTGTAGCACCACACCTTTATCGCATGTGGTGCCTTTGGAAGGAAAGCAACAAAATAGTAGAGTTTGAAATCTTGGGTAGTTTTGGTGGTGTACCTTTTAAATGGCTTTGAACATCATGTTCTGATTTCATATGGTCTTCTGATGTTTTATTTTTGTTTGTTTTTCTTTTGTTTTATTCTTGTATACTGATGCGTTAGAACTTTTTCTTTAATTAAAATCCTTTATCATCTATAAGAAAATATGTTGCCAATATCTTCTCTGCCAGATCTCTTTCCATACATGTGGGCAATTTTGTGTGTTGTTAACATGTGCATTGCCCAAGCACATGCATGCGATCATGTGCTTGCACAGGTGTCTGCACTTGCACATGCACACTGTAGGGCTGTTGCTAATTAGATCGGTTCCTTGCTTCTCCTGGGTTCAGGACTCTCTTGTACACTGCACGTTCTTGTTGATTATTACTACGGTGAGAAATAATGTTTCCTGTTAGTTTCTTTAAAGTTATAGACTCTCTTGTTTTTACTTTTTTGATATGTAATTCTATTGAAGAGCATCATGGGGTTCGTCTTATATACAAATTACCACCCATAAGCTTGTATTTATCTAAGATAATTCAAAAAAGGACTTACTGTCTAAAGAACTGCCCCCACAATGCCAAAAAAATATGGTGGTTATCCAAATATCTATCCTTTACAGCTCCTATATAATTTATTTCTTTTGTAGGAACCTGCCTATTTTTTTCTTTTGAAAGTTTATGAACTTTCTTTATCTCCATAGTCTGTCAATCAATGCTTTGGGGCTCCTTTCTCCTGTTGTTTACTCAAAATGTGCATTCACGACAGTGTAGAATTTTGTGGAACAATTGCCAAGTCATCTAAAAGATTACCTATCAAATAAAGATGTGGTACTTTATTACTATAATGCTCCCCCTCTCACGTAGGCTAAGACTTGGCCTTAGATTGAAGGATAGATATTTGATAATTGGGGAGGTAAATAGGTAGCAAGGTGAGTTTTAAGCCTGAAACCTCCTGCTCTAATTCCACATAAAATTTTGTGGGACCAAAACTAACTAATCAAAAAGTGTAAGCTATGGGATAGAGATGTAGTTTGATATTTGAATGTTGTAAAGAAGTTACCCTTGCCCAAGCTAACAGCACAAGGGCTGGGGCTTTGTCTCCTTAAAAACATCGGCAATTCCTGTCAGCTGTGTTTATAGCCCACAACTATCACATAAATAAGATCTCTCTCTCTCTCTCTCTCTCTCTCTCTCTCTCTGTGTGTCCTTCCTCTTCACACACACACAGCCACTTTGGGTAGGACTTGATCATTTCACACGAACATTCCAAACTTCCAGCCTGCTTGCATGAATTGGATGGTAGACTAGGCTCCATTTTCGGACTTGATCATTTCACACAAACATTCCAAACTTCCAGCCTGCTTGCATGAATTGGATGGCAGACTAGGCTCCATTTTATTAATGATTTTTCTTTGTCAGAGAATCTAGCGTATGCTGTGTAATTCAAACACAGTTTGCAGTTGAAAGATAAGGATGGCTTGTAATGGCCATTTGCTGCGTGAAACATTTTCTTTCATAAAATTTTAACATCGATGGTTCCTATTGCTGTTTAGCATTTAACTTATATGTTCGATGTTATCTTTATCCCTCATGAGTGTGTCAGTGTCCTTGATTAGAGAGGATATTCGACTTGTGGGGTTAACTAATTGACTTATTGTTATTTACATTGTTATTTACCTAGCAGCCTGCTGTAGAAATTATTGGCTTTAGAATGGGTGAGCTCAGGGGTCTTTCGAGATGGCGCTCTCGTTACCTGGGTATTGGTTTGGATGAGACACTGGTGGACAATGCAGTAGAAAAGGCTGGAATGCTGCTTGTACAGGTTGAGCGATTCATAAGGGTGCTCTCATCTGTTGTGCAGCAGGTAGCCTGTTACAATCTTTGTTATGATTTCTCTTCATTTCTTGATACCTTCTGTTTTCTACTATTTTCTAAAATCCTGCCCGTCTCTCATCGTGCATGTCTTTAGTCACACTAAATTCCTAAATTTTAAACATGGAGTTGAACTACTTGTGGATATAAGACACAAGATCTTGTGTGCTCAGAATGACATATTATTCTAAGTCGAATAGCATTATATATTTGAAATACGAGCTGTTTTGTTGGGATTTTGAAGAAGAGACTGTTAGCCAGGCATTTGCACATGACTTGAACCTGTTTAACAAAGTTCCATTTTGCACCTTTTAAGATCATGATGAAATACTGACAATATCACATTGTTGTTTGTTGATATCATCATGTATTTGAAGGGCCAGAGAGAAATTGCATGGCTTTTTTTTATCTTTGCTTCCTGCACCTTGACAACTTAGGGTTTGTTGATACCTTTTCAATTTCGCACATACTACACTGAAGACATGCATTCTTTCTTGTTTCAAAATGAAAATATTGCCAGTGTGACCACTGAAATCTAGAGAAGCTCGGAGTATTGAGCCAGCGGTGTAAGCATTTTATATTGGTTGATTATGTGCATGTTGCTGAAGCTTTTGGTTTTGGTTTTGGTTTTGTCTCTCTTTCAGTTTGCAAATTTCTTCAGCTGGCTTCTGAAATGTATAAAGCAACTTATGTCAGAGCCAAGCAATCAACTTTTAACATATAATAGGTTTGTCTGACTTTTGTCCATCAGGTTCAGTCCTTATGGTGAATCCCTATTTACTCTTATGAATTTCGACAGTGAACTTGTTGTCGTGGTCTTGAAGTTTCTGTATAATCAAGATCCTGTTATGCAGCTTCTGGATTTATCCGAGGCTGATGAAGAAATTGACATTGACTTGTAAGTGATTTCCTCTAACTTGTCCAGTTCCTAATTTTAAGTCATTTACAATATGGCACCCAGAACCCCTGAATCTTTAGTTAATACTTGTTCACACCTGATGGAGTCACCAAAGTGGACTGTTTGGCATTGCCATGTACGGAAAGCTTCCAATAGAAATGGCTTGTATACTCCTTGAAAGTTACTTTTTTTCCTGTCATTTCAGTCAACATTAACTTTACTTGGGCTGAGATGTGACATGTCATTATTGTTGACAGAATGGCTACCCATTGAATTAATAAATTTCTTCTCTTGTGAATTATCTGAAGTTTTGCTCCTACTTGGTGTTCTTAATGAATTTCATTCATATAATAAGAAAATGTTATTGCCTAGCCCTAGTTATGGAATCATATGTATCATTCAGACATGATGACTAATTTCATAATTTGACATAACCTTCTAATGCCGAGGGTGGAGCTAACCTTCTAATTCCAAGGGTGGGCCATCTCTTCATTCTTTGTAGCTGAAATTTGGTGAGGCAATGGCTTGAATACTGTGAAGTGTCGACAGCTTATTATTTCCTTCATGTACTCTAGCAGCAAATTTTTGTAGCCCTTCACTAGGTTGTGCTATCCATTTGTGTGCCAGAGGATTAGAATACCATGGTGTAATGGACCTTGGTCACGCTTTAAATGTCAGAGAGGTATCCTGTCAAGCCTAGTATTCTCTTCATGTGCTCTAGTGGCTCACTCCTGCTTTATTGCAATGTGACCAAATTAGTTGCTAAACTCAGGATATGAAATTGTAAATTACTCCTGTTTTGAGGGTTAGCTCTTCATTTTAAGTCATCTTGCTACTGTCTTCGTAATTACTTTTAAGAGCACAACGAGATGAGGTTGACTCAAGTTAGGGTGCTTTGCTGGGCTTCAACTGTGGTTATTTTTGGTCCAGCACTGTGCTGTTAACCACAGAGTAACGAGGATTGAAATTGACGGGTTGATTGTTGTTTCTCATTGGACTGGAAAGTCTTTTGAAAATCAAGTGTAATTTCATGCACTTTTCTGCCTTGATGTATGTCGTCAGGTCAGTAAGATGTTTTACACACATTATTGTTTCAGAGAAACAATGGAGAGAGTGAAAGAATTAGTACAATTTGGAGGATTTAAGGACAGCAAATGTTTGCGAAGGACACTTGCAAAGGAGTTTCAACTGATGGAATACAGGTATCAGCAAAAGAATTGGAAATTTGAAATTTAACAGAATCTTGTTTGTGCATGGAAGTTCTTCCTTGAATGTGTCTTGTTGCTCTTTCATTGTCAATTCTTTGTATTTATGCTATATCTAGATTTTCCATTACCATGTTTTTTTTTATGCATGCTACCTCAGTGGGAAATATATGAACTAAGGGATAAATCATTGCTGTCATCTGTTATTTGAAGTGATTGATTTTTTCCCTCCTCCAAGTCTGGTCCTCATTGCTGACAAGTGTACCAAATGTGAAATCCTTGATAGCTTTGTATGCATAACAGGAGTTTGAGTATGATGGTGCAGGTCCAAAATGGTTTTAGTAACAATGCAATCCTTCAATTAAAACCTTGTGCTTTGGTTTCACCCAACTCATCATTTAGTTGAGCTGAAATATTCATTTCTCATTTATCTAATTCAGGTATCTCGACAATTCATGTTACAATAAAATTGTACCCATCTTTTTAATTTGCTTGTCTGAGTGGCCAGAACCTTGAGACTATAATGAGAGAAGGAAGAAAAGGAAAGGAAACCTTTGGGGGTGGGGAGTTGTCTTCTGGAGGTTGTACTCAACAATGGTTTTTCACTTACCCTCTACCTAATAATCTAGTGTTTCTTATTCGATCTCATGTTGATTACTTGACAATGTACGTGGAAACTTAAGCTGGGTGATCTTATTGGATTGGGCTTTCTGATTAGCATACGATTATTGTGTGTGATAATGCCATATCTCATGTTTACTGATTAGGAATAATTTTAAATTTTTACAGTTTCAAGGAAGCTGCCCAGATGCCTTTTTCTACTATTTCAAAAAAGATATGTTGTAAGAATTTATTGCCTCTATTCCCTCTTACATCAGTTTCAGCATCCACCCAATACATTCCAATTTCACTGTCCTTCTATGAGGTATTTAACCTTAATCTGAACAATTTTATCCTGAGATCTGCATGTGCAGAGTACAACTGCTTTTTCATGCTAATCATTTCTTCGTATGGCTCTGCAGGATGCCTCTGAATTTGCTTCATCTAATCTGACTCAGGAAGTTGGGTTTACAGATTATATTTCCTTCCAAATACCCCACAAGTCTTTTTCAGATTTTACAAACTGTATAGCTGTAGTGAGGGGATTTATGAATGATTCAAGCAATGTGAAGCGGGGAAGACCTTTGGAAGCAATCTTGTTGTGCATCCCTTCTGGTTACCATTGTGTGGATTTGGCTCTATATAAGGTAAGAGCTCGGCATATCATACTTTAAGAATTTGTGGATGTGGCTAATATATTTTATTTTGAAACAGGAACTTCAAATCGTTATGTTGCTAAATAAGATAAATGATACTGGTGAAAACTTGGGAGATGCGTGGATGATGATCTTGCAGGCCAGTGACCTTCCATTTGTGCATATTTCAGGAACCACTCAGGCAAATAACTGGGAGTTGTACCAATTAAAGGTAACTCTTGGATCCTGAGCTTGCATATTGATTTCGTACTCGTGATACGTGTAGGATGCTGCTGAGTTCTGTTTGTTCTGATATGCCTCAGTTCACTTTTTAAAACATTGATGGCAAAAATAAAATTGCTTTTCAGTCGACTCCTGTTCTTTTCACTGTTTTAAGAACTGGCTCCGGTTGGATTGGGAACCAGACCTGTCCAGTCTGGTTTCACAGCAGAAACAGTAGTGGTCAAGAAGGTGTTATTGACCCTATTGTTATCAGGCGTAACTATCAACTGTTGACCCACAATCCTGTCAACTAGTTTGGACCAGTTCTGGGCATTCAAAAAGTTTAAAGGAAGAGTGTTGGGGTTGGGTTGGGGTTTGGAACCCCAACCTCTTGTAACTAACAAGCGTACCAACCATTCACTCCAGTGTCTTCTTGCTTCAGTTTGTTGGTGTATTATTATTCATTGACCTTATTGGCTTGTCTATTAGAAAATTAAATGATGTTCTTGAGAACTTGAATGCTGTCATTTGTGCTCAACGAGGCTCTGCCAACTCAGCCAGGCATCTGTTAATCTGAACACGTGTAATCTAATATATGTGGAGTATTCTATCAGATGACATCACATGCAATATGTTAAACCTGTTAAACTGGTGGAGCACAGTTCTACCAGTTTGACCGGTTGAACCACTTGTCCAGTTTAAAAAACACTAGGAATTTTATTCTTCCTATCTTTTATTTATATGCTTTCCTCATCAGCATGAGGAGCAGCAGCTTAGTTTTTCCTCCTATGTGCATGGACATGCTATTTAACACTTGGGAATTCTGAAGGATGTTTTACTTTCTGCCTTACCATAACTGTAAAAGTTCCAACTTATCTTGGCAGTTAAAGTCTTCAACTTGTATGTATGTTAAGAAATAGGCATGTGGTGTCCCTAATTGATTTTTTATTTTTTTGGTTAGAATGTCCCTAATAGATAAGAAGTGCCATTTTTGCTTCTATTTTGTGAGAACATTTTTTGCTTGGTTATCTTATTCTCACTCCTGAAGCACTAACCCAGTGAAACTATGCATGTAGGACTCTATATTACACCTAGATATGGAGAATGAGAAGATTCGCAGCATTCCCCATAATGTTGTTCCTCCCTTGTCAGTTAGTGGTAAGAATTTTTGACACCATCATACAACTGAGCTAAGGATTAAATCATTGTCATGCCATCAATTTTATAGTCCTGAATTTTTTTTCCTTGAGTTTCTTACCATGTCCATCTGCACTTTTGGATGTTTAGAAACTTATTGTTGCCCATACTATTTCCGTTGTGTATCAATGCTTGATAAACTTGCAAGTGTTAGCAACATTTCCATCTTGTTGACTAGGTAGTGGACTGAATAAATCCTGTCCATGCTCCTTACTACATTTCACTTAACAGCCTACTCTTAAGTTTGAAATATGACTGGCATAAGTACATTATGTCTCTTTAGTGGACCACTTCATGTTTGTTCCCACAGTTTGAAGAAGTGCAAACTTATGCTCCAAAGAAGAACAATTTTTTTTCAGTTGAAGAAGTAATATGCTAAAGTATCAGGTTTTCCCCTAAATTTAAATCAATTGAGAGGTCAAAGTGCAGAAAAGGTGAATCTTTAGAGGCCGCACAAGTATAGAGAATAATCTTCTTATGGTAGGTTCACTGCAGTCTAGTTACTGACTGAGAACCTGTACATGTTCATGATGATAGATACTATCATGGTAGCTAGTATAGCAAGATACTGTAGAGCATTCGTAGTTTACATGCATACCATAGCCTCCTTAGGCACCAAGGTTTGCTTACTGCCTGTGTTTTAGCATAATGCGTGTTGTACTTTTGCTTTTACCCAACAAAGGTATCTAAACATCATGTTAGTTATGGCCATATATTCAAGGAATGTTGGACTGAAATCAAGTTAATGTTTTTATGGCGACAGCAAGTAGAGGTGTGGCTTGTGTTTTAGCTGCAAGAAAGCGGGCCCTGGTCTACATACTGGACGAGGATGAAGACGAAATCTCTGATTCAGAATGACTGCTTGTTCAAGATTTTGTGGTGGTTATGCTTGTGTTGCTCCTGTGGGTGGACCTCTACTCTCCGAAGCTGCAGACATCGGTGTGAGAAGCAATGCTTTTGTGACTGAAGTTTTTCGGTTCTGCCCTTCTTGGAAAGTGTTAATTTATACTTGCCACGTGCCTTTCCTGCTTGGTGGGCATTTGTTGAAGAGAATTGGAGCAAAAGGTAACTATTTATCTAGAGCCATGGCTTCTATCTGGTGGCAATTGCCTTCATAGTATTGCTGCAAGCTTTGACACCCATTCGATAGTGCCAAGCTTGTGCTTTATCTGTATATGTTTATAACCCTCATATATAAGAGAAACAAATGCTTGGTTTGGATTATTTATACTTTGGGTTGAATGGTTCACTTGGTGTAATCGACCAACAAACTTTGCGTTTGAATGTTAAAATCTCACCTAAATTTGACTTGCTTCTCTATGTCAACGTTATTTGATGCAATCCATTTCAAAGCACAAAATACGGTTGTGTGGAAGGGCTACCCTCCGGGATCAATATAATCAACATGACCAGCCACTAAATATACAGTCGCAAGGTGGCTTTAAAGAGCATTTGACTATATTGCTGTATCAGAGATTCAGAATCCGCAAATGAACGGTAGGTTTAGGATGATGAGATTATGTCTACAATATCTTCAATGGACTTGTGTTTTCTTAACCAAGAGTATCGCGTAGCCATTGAATTTAATGATGTATAAACTTATAGGAATGTTCAATTTTTTAAGTAGTTCATGACGTAAAGGAGCTGTGGAATGACCCAGTAAATATGAAAGATCCAGATACTCAATCCTCTATCATAAGGACAAAATTCTAGTGCAGACCCAATATTAAATCAAACAGACCCCGTGCAGCTTTGCATCAAAGCTCGTTATAGAGAAATTCAAGTAAACCATTTCAAAGATTGAGAAAACAAGAAGAGAAGGCCAGGAAATTGAGTATGAGAGAACTTAGGGCGCGTTTGGTTTAGTGGTTTAAGCATATTGGGAAAATGTGAAGTAAGACTAAATTGCCAACGGTGCCACGTAAGATTGACGGCGCGACGTAGATAATTTTTAAAAATATTTTAATATTTTTTAATATTTTTTTTTCCTTTTTGGCTTTTTCCTTGGCCATTTCCGGTGGCCGGCCACCGGCCACAAGTGACGGCCGGCCACCGGCCAAAGCCCGCCGGTTGGCCTCGCCCACCAAAGGCGAGGCTTAGCCGGGCGACGGCGACGCCGAGTGACGCTTGACTGGGCGAGGGTCGGCCTTGCCAAATCTGGCGAGGGGAGCCCTCGCCTAGGCGAGCGTCGCTTGGCCGGGCCTCACCTATGGCGGGCGAGGCCAGCCCTAACCCCTGCGAGGGCCGGCCTCGCCAGATTTGGTGAGGGGAGCCCTCGCCCACGCGAGCATCACTCGGTCGGGCCTCGCCAGATCTGGCAAGGGGAGCCCTTGCCAAGGCTCACCCTCGCCCAAGCGAGCGTCGGCCTTGCCTAGACCAAATCTGGTGAGGCTGGCCCTCGCCCTTGGCGTCGGCTTGTGGTCGGTGACCAATCGTCGCCCGCCCGGCCAGCGGCGAGGCTGACGCTCGCCTGGGCAAGGGCGACCCTCGCAAGATCTGGCAAGGCCGGCCCTCACCGAGGCCAGGGCGGCCTCGCCCGGCCGAGCCTTGCCTATGGCGGGCGAGGCCAGTTGGTGAGGCTCGACCAACTGGGCTATGGCCGGTGGCCAGCCACCGGAAAAGGCAAGGAAAAAAAAGAGAGGAAAAAAACAGAATATATTTAAAAAAATCAAACAAATCAAAAAAAGTTTAAAATTATAAAAAATATTAAAATATTATTAAAAATTGTTCACATCAGCGCCAGCAGATCCTACGTGGCACCGCCGGCGTCCACATCAGCATTTTTTGGCCAAAATTAGTCGGATGGACTCAATTGACAAACCGACAAAAGGTTTAAGACTCAATTGACAAAACTGCAATAGGTTTAGGACTTTTTGGACAATTTTCCCTTTAGCTTAAGGGACTTTGGGTAGATGCAAATGCCTTTTGATAAATTATGTTGAGAGAAATGTCATTTGGTAAAAAACATATTTAAAAAATCAGAAATTTAAAACATGAGTAAGGGTATTTTTGAAGGAAAAAAATGAGTTTAAGCATTTGGCAAAATGCTGAAAGTTTAATGCTAGTCCCTACTAGTATTATGCTTTCAACTTTCCTATTGTTGGCTTTTACTTGAAAATTACTTTAAAATAATTGTTAAACGATTGAGCATTTTCCCAAGGGTTTTAGAGATTGAAAGCTCTTTGGGAATGTTAAACCAAACGCATCCTAAGGGTTGACAATGCATGCGTCATGGGAAAAGGCTGCATTGCCACTGGATAGCAGCAGTAGGCAAGACTTGTCACATGGGTCTCCATGGATTTGGTCGCAATTCTAATGCATAATAAGCGTATAATTCAAGTACACTCTTTGAATGGTATGACCTTGCATTTCTTACATGTGATACATCAGAGAACTTTCCTGAAGAAAGATGTCGAAAGAACTGAGGTAGAGAGACACTTTTCAACGAAAAAAAGTAGTCGCTTAAGAAGGCTTTCAACAAAGCTGCTCTATATACAGATGAAGAATATCACCAATGAAATAATACCACCATTTAAGAAAGAATTACCATCATTTCTATCAGGAATAGAATCATCTTCCCTAAAGCGAAGAAAGAACTATGAACAAGCCTGGACTTCGATAGTTGGTTGGTCTAACTCCACGAGTCTGACACCTGTCTTCCTGATGAAGTACCCCCACTGCAGCACCGCCTTTATCTTGAGCCAGCCAATAACGCCTCTACCGGTTCCCCTAACAAAACCATTATCGGATAACGGGGTCTCAGAGAACGGGTCATTACATGGTGTGTTCTCAGCAAACCATGATTGGATCTCTTCCATCACATGATCGCCTTCAAGAAGAGCATTATCATATCCTGCATTGTCCATTTGGCTCGAAGAACCAATCATTTGGCGACGTATGGCATTCTGTAAGTTGATACCAAGGGGCTGTGTTGGCAATCCGGCAGTAGTACTATCATGATATCCTGGAGGAATCTGAACATTCGAGCGGTCTGCAGACATGGGCTGATGTGCAGCAGGACGAAAATTTGGTAATTGAACCCGCAATGCCAAAGCCGTTGCACCATTGAGTCCTGAAGAAAGAACTAAACATTAACGCGGTTCGTAAACATAGGCCGACGTAAGCACAGGACTACGAGCCTATAAAAATTCTTGCAATGATTCATCATGAGCTTTTACTATTCTGGTATCACAGAAAGTGCTACTAGTTTTTTTTTTCCCTTACCCTGCACATCTCTTTAATTTTTCTTGCCCCTGATCTTTGCAATCTTAATGCGCTTCAATTGACAAGGCCCTTTCTAAAATGACAAAAATGCAAATATAAACACGTTGCTGTGTGCTCATTACATCTAGTCATATCTACCTAGTGGTAGCATTATCTTGTCAACATTCACTTAGCATCACCTAAGTGAAGGGTTCACGAGTATCCGCCCTCCCCATCCCCAATCCCCCACTCAAAAAAGGCACATGTTACCACCTAACTTTTTAGTTGCTTTTCAATTGCTTGGACGGATACATGCATACATACGTATATATGTATTGAATGAGGCTCATTTTGCAACAATCACAGCTGGACAAACGAACGTCTTTATATTAAGTGGAACCCAAAAGGATCAGTTACACAATGCTTTTATGTATAAAAGCTCAACAATCAAGTGGAAATTCCAATTTTCATTGTAATTTCACAGGCCACGTCTTTGTATGTGCTTAAAGGGAGAGACAGTATTGTGTTCTAGAGAACGTACCTTCAGCAGTGGAGCTCACATTTGCCGGAGGAGCTTCCAGACCAAACGGGGTAGGAAAGATTGGTGGAGCCAAATAACGTTGAACAGGGTTGCGCCTCATTGAATCAGAAAACGTCTCACCATTGAACTCTCTCACATCATTCCAGTTAGCCAAGGCCTTTTTCACAATTGCATCTCCATGTTCCTGGGAAAAACACACCTGGTATATTGCTTAAGCTGTACTAATGGAAGTATTTATCTCCATTATTGACAGGTAAACATTCTGGCTTCAAGCAACTACTTTTTTTGACAAGTAAAGTTGCATTCCAATGGATGAACTTGTATTCAGATTAAGTACGTGAGTGCAGCACAGAGAAAGAAGAACAATATTGAAAGAACCGCAATTTGCTTTATGCCTATATCTGCCCATTTCTTTACCACGTAAAGGTCAGGCGCTCAAAAGATGTAATTTAGAAAGTACATTCAAGGCAAGGCCCTCAGTGTAAAGATGCAAAGTTGATCGAGAAAGGACCAGAGAAGAAATAAAGCAGTCATCGATATGTATTGTGCAAGTAATTAAGATCTTGATGGTTATAAACTTGGAAAGTAATGGTCGCAACGGCAATGTGTTAATCGTTTAAACTATAATTTGTTGATGAGTGCCTCAGATTCTCATGGATGAAACCGAATAAAGTGCTGAAAGTGGTCTTTAACTTACTCAATATAGAGGGCCACTTAGATTTACAAGGTCACTAACCTTAACTTTGCTTCACAAAGAGCGCAAGCTCAAAATCACTCCATTAATAGAAAGTCTCTATTATGGATCTAAACATAGCATCTATTTTTTTTTTTTGTTCTCTCCACGGGAACTTCATTATACTTTTGTGATCGGAAAGAAAAAAACAAAAGAAAAGAAAAGCAAAGCCTCTAGATGTTCAATTAACACCTTGTTTCAGGTTTCCAAATCTCTATTCAATTCTAACACCTACTAAGCCACACAGCTACATGTGAACATCAAAATACTGATTACATAGAAAATATGGGACAACTAATTCGAATTCCCCAAGATGGGGTGTGGCGAGTGAACTGGCTTGACAAAATTGAGTAGGAACTCCTTGGTTACTTACCTTCTCTTGAGCAGAAAGTCGATGAGTAGCAAAATATTCCGTGTCTTTGACTAGGCCGATTGGTTGATCATCAGTGTTGAATACAGCACCATGCTTCGTCACGCCATCAGGATAGTCCAAGTAAAGTTTCCACTTTGTTTCGCAAGTCTTTGCATGGCGTATCAGGCTATCCCACTTCTTCTCTGTTATGCTCTTTCCGAGAATCTATGACGAGTGAACACACAGGACTTACATTCTTGGCAGTCAATCAAACCCTAATTGGGAATCATTAACTGAGTGCTTACCTCTCTCAATTTCTCGGGGTCCGTGAACAGTTGCAGTAGAAAGTCTTCCACTTTATATATTCCAGCATCACTCAGTTTTTGGTGAGATTTCCCACCTTTGGCAATGTTCTCCAACCTCCAAACCTCATCGTCAGATGCAGGTGGATGATGTTTCATGTATGCTGTAAAATGAAGATTAGATTAATTTGTAGAAGCAAACCTCTAGGAGGCTTGCAATCTCTCCCCTGAAACTGATCCAGAGTGTGGACATTTACCAATAACAAACAAACCGATAGCTTCTTACTTATCAGAATTTTTGTTCGAGTTGTAAAGGTCCACACGAAATGAAGCTCTAAATTAAAAAATTGAAGACTCTGGACGTCCAAAATCATGTTTATGTCCAGTCAAATAGGATAAGGTTTATATACTGTAGAAAGACAATGAAGGACCTACCTTCCCCTCTATTTTCCTTGACTTGGAAGGCATCTGTTTTGGCTACTCGGATTCGTGTATTCCCACAAAAACCCGTTGCCACCTTAAGCCCTATCCTGAATCTTTTACTCCTATTCCAACTGGAATTGTCAGTAAACATCAGTTCTCCTATCTCCCCAACACCTTCCTTGAGCTTCACTACGAGATCTCCAGCCAAAAGCGGCCTCTTTCCTTCACGTTGTTTAACCACGTGGCTGTCAAACTCTTCTTGGGTCCAGTTATCCTCATCGTCTTTGTTGAAGTCGCCTTCGAGCACGACGATGTCCAACTTAATGGAGGATTCCAGGCCTGATGTAACAACATCCCCTGTATTTGCATTGATCAAGGCAACGGAAATGTGAGCACCCCCCACTCCTTCTAGTTTCTATCCAGTAAATAGAGAATCTGACAGTTTGGTTTGAATTTGAAGCCGTAAGTCTCTCACATCATTCTCTCCCGTAAAATTAGCATTAGCCCTGCATTCTCTCCAGAAACCAACCATCAGAAATAGGAATGTGTATAAAAACGGAAAATTGGAAAAGTAACGACAAAGAGAGACAAAATACCCCAACATCTCACTTGGACAGGTCTTACTGCCGAGGAAACTACAAGGATAAATAGACCCGTCGTTTTATTTGTTTAATAATGCACAATTAAAAAAAATGAAGTAAAATAAAATAAAATGTTCCACTGGCAAGCTACAAGGATTATGTTCTAAATTGAGCGTTGACACTTTGGTGCACGACCGAGTCATTGTGGCATGACACTCACTGAGAGCTCAGACTGCCTGCTTGGGGTGGTAGTGGTAGGTCGGACCATTATTCCCCCAAACATCAACAATGCATAACCTGTCAACACTACACAGAAAGCCTTTCTCAACAGCATCACGAGGGAAGTGCATCCATACCTGGCACGTTGGGGAGAATGAATGTTTACAAGCTCCACTGCTTCCATCTGTTCAAAACCACCAACAGCAGAATTGCCAAAGTTGGAGACATCCAAAAAATGAAGCAGGAGGGATACAAAACCAATCCATTCCATCAAAAGGAGTTGGAAAACCTATGCTGTGGCTCTTTCCTAAAAACAACTTATCAAACACCTTATTGAGCTTAGTTCTTCATGCATATTTGAATTCACTGTCTTTTTTACCAAACAGCAGTTGTCTATAAAACTCATATGATCAATCCTAAGCATTTTCATTTTCCCCTTCCATTCCATGTCCATGAAAATTTTTTCATGTTCTTTAGAATGGTTATGATTTAGCTTTAGGTGATAAAGCCACAGTTGAAACTGTTATTGAGGAGAATGAATGGAGATGGCCTCCAGCAAGGTCTGATGATCTGCTTGAAACTCAGATGGCTTTGTGTGGGTTGATTGCTCCAAACTCTGGCTCTATAGACAGTGTGGTATTTACTGGATCATCTAGGGGCTCTTTCTCTATAAAGGAGAGTTGGAAGCTAGTGAGGACATGGGGGAACAAAGTGACTTGGCTTAGGCTTGTATGGTTTATGCCTAATATGACAAAACATGGGTTTAGAACCTGGCTAGTGAGTCGTAATAGGTTGCACAGAAGGATCTCCTGTGTCAAGATATAAGGCTTTCCTATTATAACAAGTTGTTCAAAAGGATCTCCTGTTCTTCCCGTTGAGCAGGGATGCAAGTTGGCCCTAGTAAGCTGACAGTACTGAGTGGAAGGTCCTCACTCAACGGATATAAGTTACTCTATGGATAACAGGTTGATCTTCCCCAAGAGTTCACATTGAGAAGAAGGTTTGGCACCTCAATTTTGTCTGCCCATGTGGGACATTATGCTGTAACAGACTTGTATGGAAATTAGGCCTTCCCATGTTTTTCTTTCCACAGGTTGCACAACAAAATGAATTTTTACTTATAGACAAAGGAGATCGTGTGAAGTTTGTGCTCGATGAATGCTGTTAAAACTGTCGGAATGAAACGATTAGTAAGTTCATTCTATCACTTCATGACATGCAGAGAAACAACTCATACCTTAAGTGTTGATGAAGATATGTCTGTGAAAAAGTAGAAATCTTATAAACTTGTTTATCTTACCAATCTCTGAAAATCATTCTCTGAGCGCATCTGTGGCACTATATCTTTGAGAGCATTCCAGATGCAACTACACCATAAAAATTGATACCATGAAAAACTGCTGTCTTGTGGACTTATTCGTAACAAAAAGACAGATAACCTTTGACATTTAAGTTACTTGTACAAATGAATGTCAGATCTAATTACTGTATAAACCATAAATGCCAGACTCATCAAATGCATTCCTTAATCTAACTCGACATAAAAAGTCAACATAAAACTGGAATACAAATTTATCCAGTACTTTGATAACAGAAGCAAATAATGTTGATTAGCTGCTATCTCCAAATGCACCGTCCTGTCAGTGATTTACAGAAAAAGGTATGCACAGGTATTACACTTTGCCGAACAGAAATTTGGATTTATGGCATTAATACTTTGATGAGACAATAGACATGGAAATTCTCCTGCAGAAATTAGTTCATGCAGATATGATACTGCCAACAAACCAAATGAAATATAATCACCTTTGAAAATATTCGGCCCAGTCAGATTTAGCACTCTCCAGCTCTTCTCGTAACTGTCCAGCAAAGAAAGCAAAAGCAAATGATTACATAAGCAAGAGCCATCTGTCACGTAATTGTCACGGGCCGAGAGTTTCCTTGGCCTCGGAAACGACCCGCGGGCGCCTAGCGAGCGGAATTCGCCAGGCCAGCCCTTTCTTTAGCTGTTCCACGAACGATACGGTGAATGATTCTTCGTGCGAGATCCTACCACGCCCAGCTTCGCTCGGGCGTCTAGTCCATCGAGTAAGGCAGCAGTTCTCTTTAGGGACGACAACTGGTTTCGGCCTGCCATGGCCTCGTCAGGAGAGCGGCATCAGCTCCCGACCAGTTTGTGCACGGGAGGCCTACCCCGTCTTCAGAGCTCCTAAGTGATATAATCCTTCTATCCTAGAACTCCTAGCACCAACCGTCCTGACGCCACTCCCACGGACCAGTTGTGTTCTACCCTTCTGCCTCACACTCTTCACCAGATAACCCCAAGCGCCACTCACAAGTGTCACGAGTACGGGAGGATTCACGGACCGTGACATTCTCCCCCACTCAATTCGCAACGCCCTCGTTGCGATCTCTGCTCTGTCGCTTCCTTGAGTAAGTTAACCATTGATGTGCCACTTTTGGGAATTCACATCGAACGGTCACGCTCGCCCAACAAAACAGGTCTTGCTCCATTGGTGGCCTCTTTTGATCTCAGCCGCTCGGCCCTTTAGTCACCTGCGCTTTTGGCAAGTGTGGCATTTTTCGCCAACCGCATCTTTTGGCAGCACCATTTCAGCCTAATCAGCATCTTGACCCCAGCAGACCAATGGAGGTTCTTTTCTTGTTGAAAACGCGGCAGTAGACCTCTTCTTCGTATTCACCGATCGATCCAGGAACGTTATCCCCATTCAGCAAGGGTTCGGTTCTTCTCTAACTCGCATTCCGCTCGACGAGAAGCCGACTCGCCCCGGCACCCATCCACCAGGACTTATCTGCTTGACCCGCACTTGAGCGAGGAGTCCGATTCTCCGACTTGCTCACTCGCTTACTGGAGGAATTCCTGCTCTGATACCACTTGTCACGGGCCGAGAGTTTCCTTGGCCTCGGAAACGACCCGCGGGCGCCTAGCGAGCGGAATTCGCCAGGCCAGCCCTTTCTTTAGCTGTTCCACGAACGATACGGTGAATGATTCTTCGTGCGAGATCCTACCACGCCCAGCTTCGCTCGGGCGTCTGGTCCATCGAGTAAGGCAGCAGTTCTCTTTAGGGACGACAACTGGTTTCGGCCTGCCATGGCCTCGTCAGGAGAGCGGCATCAGCTCCCGACCAGTTTGTGCACGGGAGGCCTACCCCGTCTTCAGAGCTCCTAAGTGATATAATCCTTCTATCCTAGAACTCCTAGCACCAACCGTCCTGACGCCACTCCCACGGACCAGTTGTGTTCTACCCTTCTGCCTCACACTCTTCACCAGATAACCCCAAGCGCCACTCACAAGTGTCACGAGTACGGGAGGATTCACGGACCGTGACATAATCATCACATTCAAGTTTCACATCACAGGTATCTTCATTTTCCTCCTCCTACGTTCAAAGGGTCATTGACCACATTTTCCAGGATTCAAGGCGACAGTTATGTCCAGGGCACTTCATCGAAAATTTGTATCTTTTTGTGAACCATACTGCCCAACACAACATGAAAAGCCTAAAGCATGTGTTTAGTGCAATTGCTTCCCAGGAAAATCCTAGAACATTCAGCAGGTCATTTTTACCACTCAAGCAATAATTCTCTATACATCTCTTGGCAATTTCTCACGCGGATTACTGTCCAGAAACTGGCCGGAATGTCAGAAATGCATCTAACCACTTCTAATCGAAGAAACAGGAATTGAAATATAATAAGGGCTGTACTTTGCATGTCCAACTTGGCTACTTCACTCATCTTACCATACTCCGCAGATCCTCCTTTGTCAAACAGCAAGTCAAACAGCAACTCAGCACAGGATTCATTTCATACCCGTTCCATGCTTGACTGCATGAACATCAGCACAAAAGTACAAGCGAGATAGGATATTTAGATGACAGGATAGCAAATTAACCTGGTAACGATAACAGCTCACTTGCTAGATAAATGATTTTAACAGAATTCAGCTCAAATAAGGAGGAAGTACTGCAATTGGCCAACATAAATTCACAAAACAGATTTGAGACGATGACATCCGAGGTCATTAGTACTTCGCATTAAAACAACAGCACAAACCCATAAATAAAGAACTGAACGAAAGTGATTTTGAACGGTCATGAGGCAAAAGCTTATCGATGGCGGGCTTTCACCATGTCTCTCATGTCAAGAATCTTCAACTCAAGACCCCTTCATTGAATCTCCCTCAAGTACAGCTAAAACTAACGCAAGATCATCAAACAACGAATCAAGCATTGAAACGTTAAGAGGGAAGAGCGAGCTTACTCGATTGGAGGCAAGCATGGCCTCTTGGGTTGACTTGGTTGACCTGAAGAAGAAGAGGGAGGCAAAGCTCTCTTTGGCTTCCACATGGCTTTTCCCTTCTCCTTTCTGGAGCTCAACGAGAAGCAAGAGAATGTCTGGTTACTGAAAAAGCGCAGCAGAGAGCAGAGAGCAGAGAGAGAGAGAGAGAGAGAGAGAGAGAGAGAGAGAGAGAATCAGCCTGCTGTAGAAATTATTGGCTTTAGAATGGGTGAGCTCAGGGGTCTTTCAAGATGGCACTCTTGTTACCTGGGTATTGGTTTGGATGAGACACTGGTGGACAATGCAGTAGAAAAGGCTGGAATGCTGCTTGTACAGGTTGAGCGATTCATAAGGGTGCTCTCATCTGTTGTGCAGCAGGTAGCCTGTTAAAATCTTTGTTATGATTTCTCTACGTTTCTTGATACCTTCTGTTTGCTACTCTTTTCCAAAATCTTGCCTGTCTCTCATCGTGCATATCTTTAGTCATGCTAAATTCCTAAATTTTAAACATGGAGTTGAACTACTTGTGGATATAAGACACAAGATCTTGTGTGCTCAGAATGACATATTATTCTAAGCCGAATAACATTTAATATTTGAAATACAAGCGTTTTCGTTGAGAATTTGAGGAAGATATTGTTAGCTGGGCATTTGCACATGACTTGAACCTGTTTAACAAAGTTTCATCTCACACCTTTTAAGATCATGATGAAATACTGACAATATCACATTGTTATTTGTTGATATATATCATCGTGTATTTGAAGGACCAAAGAGAAATTGCATGACTTTTTTATCTTTGCTTACGGCACCTTGACAACTTAGGGTTTGTTGATACCTTTTCAATTTCGCACATGCTATGCTGGAGACATCCATTCTTTCTTGTTTTAAAATGAAAATATTGCCAGTGTGACCACTGAAATCTAGACAAGCTCAGAATATTGGTAGGATCCTAAATTCTTGAGCCAGCGGTGTAAGCATTTTTTATTGGTTGATAATGTGCATGTTGCTGAAGCTTTTGGTTTTGGTTTTGGTTTTGTGTCTCTTTCAGTTTGCAAATTTCTTCAGCTGGCTTCTGAAATGTATAAAGCAACTTATGTCAGAGCCAAGTGATCAACTTTTAACATACAATAGGTTTGTCTAACTTTTGTCCATCAGGTTCAGTCCTTATGGTGAATCCCTATTTACTCTTATGAATTTCTACAGTGAACTTGTTGTCGTGTTCTTGAAGTTTCTGTATGATCAAGATCCTGTTATGCAGCTTCTGGATCTATCCGAGGCTGATGAAGAAATTGACATTGATTTGTAAGTGATTTCCTCCAACTTGTCCAGTTCCTAATTCTAAGTCATTTACAATATGGCACACAGAACACCTGAATCTTTAGTTAATATGTGTTCATACCTGATGGAGTCACCAAGTGGACTGTTTGGCATTGCCATGTACAGAAAGCTTCCAGTAGAAATGGCTTGTATACTCCCTGAAAGTTAATTATTTTCCCTCATTTCAGTCGACATTAACTTTACTTGGGCTGAGATGTGACATGTCATTATTTTTGATAGAATGGCTACCCATTGAATTAATAAATTTCTTCTCTTGTGCATCATCTGAAGTTTTGCTCCTCCTTGGTGTTCTTAATGAATTTCATTCATCTTATAAGAAAATGTTATTGCCTGGCCCTAGTTATGGAATCATATGTATCATTCAGACATGATGACTGGATTCATAATTTGACATAACCTTCTAATTCCAAGTGTGGGCCATCTCTTCATTCGTTGTATCTGAAATTTGGTGAGGCAATGGCTTGGATACTGTGAAGTGTCGACAGCTTAGTATTGCCTCCATGTACTCTAGCAGCAAATTTTGGTGGCCCTTCACTAGGTTGTGCTATCCATTTGTGTGCCAGAGGATTAAAATATCATGGCGTAATGGACCTTGGTCACGCTTTAAATGTCAGAGCGGTATCCTGTCAGGCCTAGTATTCTTTTCATGCACTCTAGTGGCTCACTCATGCCTTTTTGCAATGCGACCAAATTAGTTGCTAAACTCAGAATATTGAAATCGTAAATGACTCCTGGTTTGAGGGTTAGTTCTTCATTTTAAGTCATCTTGCTACCGTCCTCCTAAATACTTCTAAGAGCACAAGAGATGAGGTTGACTCAAGTTAGGGTGCTTTGCTGGGCTTCGACTGTGGTCATTCTTGGTCCAGCATATGTTGCTAATGACAGGGTAACGAGGATTGAAATTGACGGGTTGATTGTCGTTTCTCATTGGACTGGAAAGTCTTTTGAAAATCAAATGTAGTTTCATGCGCTTGTCTGCCTTGATGTTTGATGTCAGGTCAATAAGATGTTTTACACATTATTGTTTCAGAGAAACTATGAAGAGAGTCAAAAAATTAGTGCAATTTGGAGGATTTGGGGACGGCAAATATTTGAGAAGGACACTTGCAAAGGAGTTTCAACAGATGGAACACAGGTATCAGCAAAAGAATTGAATGAAATTTAATAGAATCTTGTTCATGCATGGAAGTTCTTACTTGAATGTGTCTTGTTGCTCTTTCATTGTCGATTCTTTGTATTTATGCTATATCTAGATTTTCCATTCACTAGTGTTTTTCCGCATGCTACCTCAGTGGGGAATATATGAACGCTGGGATAAATCGTTGCTGTCATCTGTCATTTGAAGTGATTGATTTTTTCCCTCCTCCAAGTCTGGTCCTCATTGCTGACAAGTGTACCGAATATGAAATTCTCGATCTCTTTGTATGCATAACAGAGGTTTGAGTATGATGGTCCGGCTCCAAAATGGTTTACATAAACATTGCAATCCTTCACTTAAAACCTTGTGCTTTGGTTTCACCCAAGTCATCGTTTAATTGAGCTGAAATATTCATTTCTCATTTGGCTAATTTAGGTATCTTGATAATGTCATTTGTCAGTAGATCTTTCTATCCAAATTCCTGTTACAATAAAATTGTAGCTATATTTTATATTTCCTTGTCTGAGTGGCCAGAACCTTGAGACTATAATGAGAGAAGGAAAAAAGGAAACCCTCGGGGGTGGGGGGTTGTCTTCTGAAGGTTGTACTCAACAATGGTTTTTTACTTACCCTCTACCTAATAATCTAGTGTTTCGTATTCAATCTCAGGTTGATTACTTGACAATGTACATGGAAACTTAAGCTGGGTGATCTTATTGGATTGGGCTTTCTGATTAGTTTATGATTATTGTGTGTGATAATGCCGTATCTCATGTTTACTGATTAGGAATAAATTTAAATTTTTACAGTTTCAAGGAAGCTGCCCCGATGCCTTTTTCTACCATTTAAAAAAAGATATGTTGTAAGAATTTATTGCCTCTATTCCGTCTTACATCAGTTTCAGCATCCACCCGATACATTCCAAGTTCACTGTCCTCCTATGAGGTATTTACCCTTAATCTGAATCCACAATTTTATCCGGAGATCTGCATGGGCAGAGTACAACTGCTTTTTCATGCTAATCGTTTCTTCATATGGCTTTGCAGGATGCCTTTGAATTTGCTTCATCTAATCTGACTCATGAAGTTGGGTTTACAGACTATATTTCCTTCCAATTACCTGACGAGTCTTTTTTAGATGTTACAAACTGTATAGCTGTAGTGAGGGGATCTATGAATGATTCAAGCAATGTGAAGCAGGGAAAACCTTTGGAAGCCATCTTGTTGTGCATCCCTTCTGGTTACCATTGTGTGGATTTGGCTCTATATAAGTTAAAAGCCTGGCATATATTGCTTTAAGAATTTGTGGATGTGGCTAATATATTTTATTTTGAAACAGGACCATCAAATTGTTATGTTGCTAAATAAGATGAATGATACTGGTGAAAATTTGGGAGATGCCTGGATGATGATCTTGCAGGCCAGTGACCTTCCATTTGTGCACATTTCAGGAACCACTCGAGCATATAACTGGGAGTTGTACCAAGTAAAGGTAACTCTTGGATCCTAAGCTTGCATATTGATTTCGTACTCGTGATACGTATAGGACGCTGTTTGTTCTGATACGCATCAGTTCACTATTTAAAACATTGATGGCAAAAAGAAAATTGCTTTTCAGTTGACTCCTGTTCTTTTCAGTGTTTTAAGAACCGGCTCTGGTTGGATCAGGAACCAGACCTGTCCAGTCTGGTTTCACAGCAGAAACAGTAGTGGTCAAGAACTGGTGGTATTGACCCTATTGTTATCAGGCGTAACTGTCAACTGTTGACCCACAATCCTGTCAATTAGTTTGGACCAGTTCTGGGCATTCAAAATGTTTAAAGGAAGAGTGTTGGAGTTGGGTTGGGGTTTGGAACTCCAACCTCTTGTAACTACCAAGCGTACCAACCATTCACTCCAGTGTCTTCTTGCTTCAATTTGGTGGTGCATTATTATCCATTGACCTTATTGGTTTAATCTATTAGAAAATTAAATGATGTTCTTGAGAACTTGAATGCTGTCATTTGTGCTCAATGAGGCTCTGCTGACTCACCCAGGCATCTATTAATCTGAACACGTGTAATCTAAAATATGTGGAGTATTCTATCACATGCAATATGTTAAACCCATTAAACTGGTAGAACACAGTTCTACCAGTTTGACCAGTTGAACCACTTGTCCGGTTTCAAAAACACTAGGAATTTTATTTTTCCTATATTTTATTTATATGCTTTCCTCATCAGCATGAGAAGCAGCAGCTTAGTTTTTCCTCCTATGTGCATGGACATGCTATTTCACGCTTGGGAACTCTGAAGGGTGTTTTACTTTCTGCCTTACTATAACTGCAAAAGTTCCAACTTATCTTGGCAGTTAAAGCCTTCTACATGTATGTTGGTTAAAAAGTAGGCATGTGGTGTCCCTAATTGATTTTTTATTTTTTTGGTCAGAATGTCCCTAATAGGTAAGAAGTGCCATTTTTGCTTCTATTTTGTGAGATCATTTTTTGCTTGGTTATCTTATTCTCACTCCTGAAACATTAACACAGTGAAACTACGCATGTAGGACTCTATATTACACCTAGATGTGGAGAATGAGAAGATTCGCAGCATTCCTCATACTGTTGTTCCTCCCTTCTCAGTTAGTGGTAAGAATTTTTGACACCATCATACAACTGAGCTAAGGATTAAACCATTGTCATGCCATCAATTTTATAGTCCTGAATTTTTTTTCCTTGAGTTTCTTACCATGTCCATCTGCATTTTTGGATGTTTGGAAACTTATTGTTGCCCATACTATTTCCCTTGTGTATGCTTGATAAACTTGTGAGTGTTTGCAACAATTCCATCTTGTTGACTAGGTAGTGGACTGAATAAATCCTGTCCATGCTCCTTACTACATTTTCACTTAACAGCCTACTCATAAGTTTACATATGACTGGTTATGACTGGCTTAAGTACAATATGTCTCTTTAATGGACCACTTCATGTTTGTTCCCACAGTTTGAAGAAGTGCAAACTTATGCTCCAAAGAAGAATATTTTTTCAGTTGAAGAAGTAATATACTAATGTATCAGGTTTTCCTCTAAATTTAAATGAATTGAGAGGTCAAAGTGCAAAAAAGGTGAATCTTTAGAGGCCACACAAGTACAGAGAATAATCTTCTTATTGTAGGTTCACTGCGGTCTAGTTACTGACTGAGAACCTGTACATGTTCATGATGATAGATACTATCATGATATCTACTGTAGCAAGATACTGTAGAGCATTCATAGTTTACATGCATACCATAGCCTCCCTGGGCAGCAAGGTTTGCTTCCCCGCCTGTGTTTTAGCATAATGCATGTGTTGTACTTTTGCTTTTACCCAACAAAGGTATCTAAACATCACGTTAGTCATGGCCATATATTCAAGAAACGTTGGACTGAAATCAAGTTAATGTTTTTATGGCGACAGCAAGTAGAGGTGTGGCTTGTGTTTTAGCTGCAAGAAAACGGGCCCTGGTCTACATACTGGACGAGGATGAAGATGAAATCTCTGATTCAGAATGACCGTCTGTTCAAGATTTTGTGGTGGTTATGCTCGTGTTGCTCCTGTGGGTGGACCTCTGCTCTCCGAAGCTGCAGACATCAGTGTGAGAAGCAATGCATTTTGGCTTTTGTGACTGAAGCTTTTTGGCTCCATCCTTGGAGAGTCTTAATTTATACCTCCCATGTGCCTTTTCTGCTAGGTGGGCATTTGTTGAAGAGAATTGGAGTAAAAGGTAACTATTTGTCTATTAATTAGAGCCATGGCTTCAATGTGGTGGCAATCGTCTCCGTGGTATTGCTGCAAGATTTGAGACCCATTCGACAGTACCAAGCTTATGCTTCATCTGTTATAAACAATAACTTTCATGTATAAGAGAACAAATTGCTTGGTGTAGATTATTTATACTTTGGGTTGAGTGGTTCACTCAGTGTAATCGACCATCGAACTTTGCAATGGAGTGTTGAAATCTCTCACCTAAATTTAACTTGCTTCTACACGTCACCATTAAGTGATGCATCCAATTCGATGCACAAAAAACCTTCTTGCGTGGAAGGGCTGCCCTCTGGGATCAATATAATCAACATGACTAGCTGCTAGATATATAGTTTCAAGGTGGTTTTAAAGGACATTGATCATATTCCAGTCCTAGAGCTTCGGAAGCTGCAAAAAAAATGGTAGGTTTAGGGTTATGAGATTATGTCTACAATATTTTCAATGGACTTGCGTTTTCTTAACCAAGAATATCACTTAGCCAATAAATTTAATGATGTATGAACATGCAGGAATGTTCAGTTGTTTAAATGGTTCAGGAAGTGGAGGAATTGTGGAATGACACACTAAAGATGGAAGATCTCGATACTTAATCCTATTTTATAAGGTTACAATTCCAGTGCAGAACCAACATTAAATTAAACTAACCCTGAGCTGCTTTGCCTAAAAGCTCGTTATAGTAAAAACATTTGAGGACCGAGAAAACAAGAAGAGAAGGCCGGGAAAATGGGTACGAGGGAACTTAGCATCAAAGCTTGACAGTGTATGCGTTCCAGAAAAGAGCTGCATTGCCACTGGAGAGCAGCAGTAGGCAGGACTTATTACATGGCACTCCTTGGATTTGGTTGCAGATCTAATGCATAATAAGCGCAGAATCCAAGTACACCCTTTGAATGATATAACCTTGCGTTCCTTACATGTGATATATAAGAGAACTTTTCTGAAGAAAGATGGGGAAAGAATTGAGGTAGAGAGACACTATGATGAAACAATTAGTCGCTTAAGAAGGCGTTCGACATAGATGTTCTATATACAGATGAATATATAGAATCAATGAAATATTACCACCATTTAAGAAAAAATTACCATCAATTCTATCAGAAGTAAACGGAGAATCATCTTTCCCTAAAGCGACATAAGAACTACGAACAAGCCTGGACTTGGATCGGTGGTTGGTCTAACTCCACAAGTCTGACACCTCTCTTCCTGATGAAGAACCCCCACTGCAACACTGCTTTTATCTTGAGCCAGCCAATAACACCTCTGCCGGTACCTCCAACATAACCATTATCAAGTAATGGGTTATCAGCCGACCATTGCTTCCAACTATCATCTGAATGATTTGATTGGATATCTTCCATCACGCCATTGCCTTCGGGAGGAGCGAGTGTCCTAGAGAACGGGTCATTACATGGTGTGTTGTTTTCTCCAACATAACCATTATCAAGTAATGGGTTATCAGCCAACCATTGCTTCCAACTATCATCTGAATGACTTGATTGGATATCTTCCATCACGTCATTGCCTTTGGGAGGAGCGAGTGTCCTAGAGAACGGGTCATTACATGGTGTGTTGTTTTCTCTCACATGAATGCCTTCAGGAAGAACATCATCATATCCTGTATAGTCCATTCCGCTCGAAGAACCAATCATTTTGCTATGCATGGAATTCTGTAAATTGAGACCATGAGACTGTGTTGGCAATCCGGCAGTAGTACTATCATGATATCCTGGAGGAATTTGAACATTCGAGCAGCCTGCAGCCATGAACTGATGTGCAGCAAGACGAAAATTTTCATCAACTAAAATCTTCATGGAGGTTCCAGAATTGGTATTTTGTGACTGAACTGGTAATGCCAAAGCCATTGCACCATTAAGTCCTGAAGAAGGAACTAAAACATTAATATGGTTCATAAACATAGGCCGATGTAAGCACAGATCTATGAGCTATTCTGATATCGTGGAAAGTGCTGCGAGTTTTTTTTTCCCTCCTTACCCTGCACATCTCTTTAATTTTTCTTGCCTCTGATCTTTGTAATCTTTACATGCTTCAATTGACAAGGCCCTTTCTAAAACAACCGCAGTCACCACTTGATAAAAATACACATATAAAAACATCGTGTGCTCATTACATCTATTCATATCTACCTAATCATAGCAATATCTTGTCAATATCCACTTAGTATCACCTAAGTGAAGGTGTTCATGAGTATCTACCCTCACCCTTCCCCTCCCCCAATCCCCCACTCAAAAAAGGCACCCGTTACCAACTAATTTTTTAGTTGCTTTTGAATAGCTTGGACAGAACACATACATGCATACGTACATATGTACATATATTGGCCAAAATGGATAGATTGCATTTAATGAGGCCCATGTCACAATAATCACAGCTGGACAAACAAACGTCTTTATATGATTTGGAGCCCAGAATCATAAGGATCAGGTACACGATGCTTTTATATAGTCAAGCTTAAAAATCAAGTGGAAAGTCCTATTTTCATCGTAATTTCACAGGCCACATCTTTGTATATGCTTAAAGGGAGAGACAGTTTTGTGCTCTCTGGCACGTACCTTCAGCAGCGGAGCCCGCATTTGCCAGAGGAGCTTCCGGACCAACTGGAGCAGCAACAATTGGTGGAGCCAAATAACGTTGAACATGGTTGCGATTTTCAGTTTGTCCACCAAAGACTGAAGATGAATATGAGCTTGAGCTATTCTTCTGCATTGAATCAGAAAATGTCTCACCATTGAACTCTCTCACATCATTCCAGTTAGCCAAGGTGTTGGAATAGGAAATCTTCTAGAATTTCTCCTTGATTATATTACGTGATTATATTACGTGATATTATGTGATGTGATTTTATTTTGTTAGCTGTAAATCAGATATTGATAGAGATTAGAGGATACTTAGGATTTTTACCTAAATAGGTTTCTTACCTAATTTAGGTTCTCTGTTCATGTATTTATATTCATTGTAATCACTCTATGAGAAATAAGAAAACAGATTCTTTTCTTCATGGTATCAGAGCCTAAAGGTTCCTTACCTATTCATCTCGAGTAATTTTTCTTTTCGTTCGATCGCTATGTCGGACGTATCATCAACCACCCAGTCTAACCCCCCATCACTTCTCACAAAGTCCACTGAGCCTCATCCCATTCAGATCACTTCCATAAAGCTGAATGGTGATAATTTTTTCCGGTGGTCTCAATCCGTTCGAATGTATATACGAGGTAGAGGAAAAATTGGCTATCTGACTGGAGATAATGCAGAACCAGCAACAGATGACCCCACTTGGGCTGTCTGGGATGCAGAGAATTCAGCAATTATGACATGGCTGACCAACTCCATGGAAGAAGATATTGGTGCAAATTATCTGGGTTATTATACAGCAAAGGAACTCTGGGATGCGGTGTGTGAGATGTATTCAGATTTGGGTAATCAATCTCAAATCTATGAGTTAACCTTGAAGCTGGGAAAGATGCGACAAGGAGAGGAAACTGTCACAAAATACTTTCACTCTTTGAAACGTTTGTGGCAGGAGTTGGATGTATTCAATGATCATGAGTGGACGTGTATTGAAGATGGTAATCGATACAGGAAAATTGTAGAAGCAGAACGTATTTACGCTTTCCTAGCAGGGCTTAGAGATGAGTTTGATGAGGTACGCGGCAGAATACTTGGGAAGCAGCCTCTTCCACCTATTGGAGAGGTCTTCTCAGAGGTTCGGAGAGAAGAAAGTAGACGAGGCATAATGCTGGGCAAGTCAGCTACCAGCGGAAAGGATGGATCATCGGAAGGTTCAGCATTGACTATATTCGAAGACAAGAAGGGCCATGTTCCTGCAACAATAGTCTCCGAGGCAAATGTAAGCAAGATCCCCATTAATTTGCGTAGATCAGATGGGAAACCTCGTATTTGGTGTGATTTCTGCAACAAACCCCGTCATACACGGGAGACCTGTTGGAGGATTCATGGCCGTCCAGCTTCTACAACTAGTGAGGCAAGGGGACCAACTTCATTCAGCCGTGATAATAAGTCTTCTCAGCGTATGCCTCCTACAGCTAATGAGGCCACCGCATTCCCTTTCAGCAAAGAACAACTAAACCATCTTCTGCAACTTCTTCAGGCTGGGTCTGTATCGGGTAATCCTACTGCTTCGATTGCCCACCAAGGTAGAAATCTAAATGCCCTCTCTTGCTGTTCACAATCTGTACCTTGGATCATTGATTCAGGGGCATCCGATCATATGACTAATATTCCATATTTGTTCAAATCTTATATTCCTTGCCCTGGCAACCAAAAAATTCGGATTGCCGACGGGAGTTTTTCATCTATTGCAGGCAAAGGATTAGTTCCACTTTCTAATTCTATTAAACTTCATAATGTACTGCATGTTCCTAAGTTAGCTTGCAGCCTCTTGTCTGTTAGTAAACTTTCTAAAGAGTCTAATTGCCGTGTTGTCTTTTTTGCTTCCCATTGTGAGTTTCAGGATCAGATCTCGGGGAAGACGATTGGCAATGCTAGGATGAGGGATGGTCTCTACTATTTTGAAGAGTTTGTTTCGATAAAAAAGCGGGCGTATGGAACTTTCAGTTCTTCCCCTGTTCAAGAACAAATAATGGTTTGGCACCATAGATTAGGCCATCCTAGTTTTGGATATTTGAAACATTTGTTTTCTCATTTGTTCAAAGATGTGGATGTTTCTTCACTACATTGTGACAATTGTGTTTTTTCCAAAAGTCATCGTACTCATTATAATCCAAAACAATATCGTGCATCATCCCCTTTTTACTTAATTCATAGTGATGTTTGGGGTCCTTCACCCATACCAACAAAAACCGGAAAACGATGGTTTGTTACTTTTTTTTTTTTTTTTTTTGATGACCCAGGGAACCTCCGAACGCCGCTTCGCGGGGAGAGTAAACCCTGGAGCGCCGGGGGCCCCCACCGCTGACCCCCAAGCGCAGGTAAGACGCGCGTTATGCATTGAAGCATCGCTTCCACGGAGGTTCGAACCCTTCCCCCTGCGTTTGGGGTACCAAGCCCTAACCAACGCTTCCACCGCGGGCGGTGGTGATGGTTTGTTACTTTTATAGATGATCATACCCGTTTATGTTGGACATACTTGATGAGCGCCAAGTCTGAAGTTGAGTCCTTGTTCAAAAATTTTTATCAAATGGTTATGACTCAATTCCGTACTACTATTAGTATTCTTCGTACTGATAATGGTACTGAATATTATAACCAGTTTTTTGGGGAGTTTTTTGACAGAAAAAGGCATCCTTCACCAGTCAACTTGCCGAACTACACCCCAACAGAATGGCATTGCTGAACGCAAAAATCGCCATCTCCTTGAAGTATCGCGTGCCCTCTGTTTTTCGATGCATGTACCTAAATACTTATGGGGGGAAGCTGTGCTAACAGCATCTTATCTAATTAATAGGTTGCCTACTCGGGTATTAAACTACACTACTCCCTTAAATTGTTTCAAAAAAGTGTACCCCACAGCGCGTATTTTTTCTGATATTCCTCTAAGGGTGTTTGGTTGCACTACATTTGTCCATCTCCCAATTCAGTGTCGATGCAAATTAGACCCTCGGGCTGAAAAGTGTGTGTTTATAGGGTATGCACCTAATCAAAGAGGTTACAAGTGTTACAATCCGCATACTGGTAAAACTCATATCACTATGGATGTAACCTTTATTGAGTCACAACCGTTTTTTTCTTCTAACAAATCTCTTCAGGGGGAGAATGGTGAAGTTAGTGAAGAGATTAAATCTCCTGTCCTTCCTACTCCTTTGTTTGAATCTTCGAAAACAACTCGGCCGAATCTTGATGTGTCAAGGATAGGGGGAGAAAAAGTTCAAGATCACAATGTGATCAACAAGCCTGAGCTTCAGGTTTATACTAGAAGAAAAACTCTTCAAAATGTTGCAGATCAGAATTTTGTCTTGGATCAACAAACGTCTGCAACCCCGAGAGATGATCTCTTGCCTTCGTCATCAGGTGATCCTAGTAGTACTCATTTTCCCTCTATTCCTGTCTTAAATTCTGATACTAATGCTTCTAATCTTGATATGCCTATAGCTCTTAGAAAAGGAGTTAGATCATGTACTCAGCATCCTATATCAAAACATGTGTCATTCCAAAAGTTGTCTCATCATCATAGAGCATTTGTGTCAAATCTGTCTCACATATCTATTCCTAGAAATATACATGAAGCTTTGAAGGATTCAAAGTGGAAGATGGCAGTTGAGGATGAAATGCTTGCACTTAAAAAGAATGGCACATGGGAATTGGTTGATGCACCAGAAGGAAAAAAGATTGTTGGCTGTAAATGGGTATTTACTGTAAAATGTAAACCTGATGGGAGTGTTGAGCGATATAAAGCAAGGCTGGTGGCAAAGGGGTTCACTCAGACTTATGGAGTGGACTATCAGGAGACTTTTGCTCCAGTTGCCAAGATAAATTCTGTTCGAATTTTACTATCTTTGGCTGCTGCATTTGATTGGCCCTTACATTAGTTAGACGTGAAGAATGCATTCTTGAATGGTGACTTGGAGGAGGAAGTGTTTATGAGTTTACCACCAGGTTTTGTAGAGACTGAAGGCAAAGTTTGCAGATTAAAAAAGTCGCTGTATGGACTTAAACAATCTCCAAGAGCGTGGTTTGAACGGTTCGGGAAGGTGGTTAAAAGGTTTGGCTATCACCAAAGTCAAGGAGACCACACTCTATTCTATAAACACTCAAAGGAAGGTAAGCGTGCAATTCTAATTGTCTATGTTGATGATATAATATTGACTGGTGATGACAAAATCGAGTTGGAAAGCTTGCGAGAGAAGCTGGCTGAGGAGTTTGAGGTTAAGGATTTGGGTGTCTTGAAATATTTTCTTGGAATAGAATTTGCAAGATCCAAGAAGGGCATTTTTATAAACCAACGCAAGTATGTTCTTGATCTGCTCAAAGAGACAGGTCTATTAGGATGTAAAGCGGCAGAGACCCCCGTGGAACCAAATATGAAGCTTGAACTTGCCAAGGCTGAAGAAGTGATAGACCGAGAAAGGTATCAAAGGCTTGTTGGTCGACTTATTTATTTATCTCATACTCGACCTGATATATCGTTTGCTGTAAGTATGGTCAGCCAGTTCATGCACTCACCAGGGCCAAGGCATTTTGAAGCAGTATATAGAATTCTACGCTACTTGAAGGGAAGTCCTGGTAAGGGTCTAATGTTTGAAAAACATGGACATCTGGAAATTGAAGTGTTCACCGATGCAGATTGGGCTGGAAGCAATATGGATAGGAGATCTACTTCAGGCTACTGCACATTTGTTGGTGGTAATTTAGTCACTTGGAAGAGTAAAAAACAGAGTGTGGTGGCAAGAAGCAGTGCTGAAGCTGAATTTCGGTCAGTAGCACATGGTGTATGCGAAGTTATGTGGATTAAAGGTATTTTGGATGAACTACAGATTCCAAGTTCCATACCACTGAAAGTGTATTGCGACAATAAGGCAGCAATCGCAATTGCTCATAATCCCGTGTTACATGAACGGACAAAGCATGTGGAAGTTGATAAACACTTCACCAAAGAAAAACTTGATAGTGGACTAATTTGTATGCCGTATATTTCAAGTGATGATCAGGCTGCGGACATTCTGACCAAGGGATTGCATAAAAAGCAATTCGTTCATCTAGTGAACAAGCTGTCTATGGAAGACATCTTCAAGCCAGCTTGAGGGGGAGTGTTGGAATAGGAAATCTTCTAGAATTTCTCCTTGATTATATTACGTGATTATATTACGTGATATTATGTGATGTGATTTTATTTTGTTAGCTGTAAATCAGATATTGATAGAGATTAGAGGATACTTAGGATTTTTACCTAAATAGGTTTCTTACCTAATTTAGGTTCTCTGTTCATGTATTTATATTCATTGTAATCACTCTATGAGAAATAAGAAAACAGATTCTTTTCTTCACAAGGCCTTCATCACGATTGCATCTCCATGTTCCTGGAACAAAAACAATTGGTATATTGCTCAAGCTGGACTAATGGAAGTATTTATTTCCACTATTGACAGGTAAATATTCTGGCTTCAAGCAACTTCTTTTTTCACGAGTAATGTTGCATTCCAATGGATGAACTTGTATTCAGATAAAGCACGTAAGAGCAGCACAGGGAAAGAAGAATAAAAATAATATTGAAAGAACCTCAATTCACTTTACACCCATATCCGCCCATTTCTCCACCAAACATCAGGTGCTCGGAAGATGTAATAAGAGTACAATCAAGGCAAGGGTCCTCAGGGTAAAGATGCAAAGTTGATTGAGAAAGGGCTAGTGAAGAAATAAAACAAGCATCAACTCGTTCGACTGCTGAAGTGTAAATCGTTCAAACTATAAGATCTTCATATTTAAACTTGGAAGTAACATGAGCAACATGAATGAGTTAATTGTTCAAACTACATTATGATGATTGGTGCCTCAGATTCTAATGGATGAAACCAAATCAACTGCTGAAAGTGGTCTCCAACTTACTCCTGTTTTTGTTATAATTTTAAGCACGGAGTACAGAAGGCCACTTAGATTTAGAAGGTCACTATCCTCAATTTTGCATAGCAAAGAGCGAAAGCTCAAAATCACTCCATTAATAAAAAGTCTCCATTATGGATCTAAACAAAGCATCTAGATTTTCTTTCTATTCTCTCCACAGGCACTACCTATTACTTTTTCTGATAAAAAAAAAAAATGCATCTAGATGTCGAACGCACTCCTCTTTTCAAGTGTCCATATCAGGCTTGACAAAACTCAGTTGGAACTCAGTTACTTACCTTCTCTTGGGCAGAAAGTCGTTGAGTAGCAAAAGATACTCTGTCTTTGATTAGGCCGACCAGTTGACCATTGGTGTTGAATACAGCACCATGCTTCCTCATGCCATCAAAATAGGATGAATAAAGTTTCCAATTTGTTTTGCAAGTCTTTGCATGATCTACGAGGATATCCCAGTTCTTCGGTATTACGCTCTTTCCGAGAATCTATGATGAAAGAAGACACAAGACTTATAATCTTGGTAGTCAATCAAACCCTAAGTAAGAATCATTAACTAAGTGCTTACCTCTCTCAGTTTCTGGGAGTCCGTAAACAGTTGCAGTAGAAAGTCCTCCACCCTATTTATTCCAGCTTCACTCAGTTTTTGGTGAGACTTCCCATCTTTCGCAATCTTCTCCAACCTCCAGACCTCATCATCAGATGCAGGTGGATGATGTTTCCTGTATGCTGTAAAATGAAAAGAACATCTATAGTAAGGTCCCAGAAAGCAAACTTCTTACAGGCGTGTACAAACTCTCTACTGTAACTGATCCAAAGTGTCAACAATTGCTAATAACAAAGAAGGCAATCGTTTCTTAATTATCAGAATTTTTGTTCAAGATGTAAAGGTCGGCACTAAATGAGGCATTCAATTATAAAATTTAAGACTATGGATGTCCAAAACCATGTATGGTTAGTCAAAAAGGACAAGGTTTATATACTGTAAAGTATGAAGGACCTACATTCTCCTCTCTGTTCCTTGACAGGGAAGGCATCTGTTATTCCTTCTTGGATTCGTGTATTGCAACAATAACCTGATGCCACCAGAAGCCCTATTCTGAAACTTTTACTCCTATTCCAGCTGGAATTGTCGGTAAATATCAACTCTCCAAGCTGCCCAACACCTTCCTTGAGCATCACTTGGAGATTTCCTGTCAAAAGAGGCCTCTTTCCTTCACGTTCTTTAACCATGTAGTTCTCAAACTCTTCTTGGGTCCAGTTTTCTTCATCATCTTTGTTGAAGTCACCTTCAAGAACGATGACGTCCAACTTAATGGAGGATTCGGGGCCAGATGTAACAACACCCCCTGTTTTCGCATCAATCAAGGCAACGTAAATGCTAGCTCCCCCCTCTCCTTCTAGTTTCTTTCCAGTAAATAGAGGAAGTGACAGTTTGGTTTGAACTTGAAGCTGTAAGCTTCTTGCTTCATTCTTTGCCACAGCATTAGCCCTGCATTCTCCCCAGAAAACAACTATTAGAAATAGGAACTTGCATAGAAGCGGAAAATTGGAAAAGTGACAATAAAGAGAGATAAACTACCAAACACCTCACTTGGACAAGTTACTGCCGAGGAAACTACAAATACATAGACCCATTGTCTTGATAGTTTAATAATGCAAATTATTGAAAAAGAAGTAGCATAAAATAAAGTGCTCCACTGCTCTCTAGCTACAAAACTTATGTTCTAAATTGGAGCATTGACACTTTGGCGCACAACCGAGTCATTGTGGTCTGATGCTCACCGAAATCTAACTGCCTGCTTTGGGGTGGTAGTAGTAGGTCAGACCATTATTCACCCAAGACATCAACAATGCGTTACTGGTCAATACTACACAGAAAGCCTTTCTCAATGGCATTACAGGGGAAGTGCATTCATACCTTCTGAGGTGGAAAGAGTGAATGTTAGCTGGCTCCACTTTTTCCTTCTGTTCAAGACCGCCAACAGCAGAATTGCCAAAGGTGGAGACGTCAGAAAAATGAATACAAAACCAATCCATTCCACCAAAGGGAGTAGAAAAACCTATTTTATCATTCCTAACTACTTATCGAACACCTTAGTGAGCTAAGTTCTTCAGGTACATTTGAAATCACAGTGTTTACCAAACATCAGTTCTGTATGTGGCTCATATGAACAATCCTAAGCATTTTCATTTTTTGCCTTTCATTTCATGTCAATGCAAAAATTTACATGTGCTTCAGAACGGCTATGATTCTGCTCTTGGTGATAAAATCACCGTTGCAGATGTTACAAAGGAAATTAAAGGGGATGGCCTCCAGCTAGGTCTGATGATCTGCTTGAAACTCATGGCATTGTGTGGGTTGATTGCTCCAAACTCTGGCTCTCTAGACAAAGTGGTATTTACTGGATCATTTAGGGCTTCTTTCACTATAAAGGAGGCTGGGAAGTAGTGAGGGAATGTGGGATATAAGTGAGTAGGTTTTGGCTGTATGGTTTAAGCCTAATGTGCCAAATTATGGTTTTATAACTTGGTTGGTGATTCACAATAGGTTGCACACATTGGATAGGATGAAAACTTGGTGTGATATCAATAGCACTTCTGTGCTATGCAGACAATATGAAGAATCTAAAATTGCACTTTTTCTTTTAGTGTGCTTTCTCAAAGCAGATTATCAGAACAAGTTTTACAGCTCCTCTCATGTCCTAGATCTGCAAGTGACGGGAAGGATGGATGTACTTGAGCCTTGAAGAACATGAAGGGGAAAGTTTGAAGGCATTAGTGAGGAAATTAGCCTAGACTGCAACAATTTATCATCTTCTGCAGAGGGCGAAACTTAGCAAAGCATGAAAAATGTATACGTCAAGCTTGCTGTGTCCTTGATGCAGTTGTGTTTTTGTCTTTGTAAATGTCTCTTTAGAAACTATAATTCATCAAGGAATTAAGACAGTTACTGCTGATGTTAAGTGTTTTGAGTAGAAATGGGCAAGTTCATGTTGACTAACTTGACTGTAATCTGGTGGCATGGTTTTGAGTTTTTTTTTTTTTTTTTTCTGGGTAGTATTTTGGTGTTGTCACCGGTAGTGTAGATGCGAAAGATTATTGATGTCATGTTGTGATCTGGCGCGTGGTGTCATTAGGTTGAAAGTCAACTGATGAATTCATTTCAAGTTATAAGGCTTCCCTACTATAATAGGTTGTGCAAAAGGATCTACCATTCTTCCAGTCGAGCAGGGAAAAAAGTTGGCCCTAGGGCCCTCACTCAAATAATAAAAGTTACTCTAGGAATAAAAGGCTAATGTTCTCCAAGATTTCGCATTAACAAGAAGGTTTGGCACCTTGATGTCGGCTGTATATGGTGGAAAACGTGCAAAATTTGGGCAAAGTTTGTGCAAGTTCAAGCTCAATGAATGTTCCTCTAAATGAATTAGCTAGCAATGGACTTGTTGGTCAATAAGTTCATTTGGTCACTTCATGACATGCAGATAAACAACTCATATCCGATGTGTTGACAAAGATATGTCTGAGCCAAACTGGAAAACTCTGTTTATCTTACCAGTTTCTTAGAAGCATTCTCCATTGAGTGCATCTCTTGCACTATTTCTTCAACAGCATTCCTGAAGAAACTACACCATAAGAATTGACAACGTGAACAAACTACTGTCTCGTGGACTTAATCGTAGTAAATAGACAAAGATCCATATGTAACATTTTAGTTAAGAGTACACATGAATGTTGCACCTAATAACAGTATAAAAAGATAGATTCCAGACTCAAATGCATTCTTTTAATCTAAGGGAATATATAAAGTCAATGTAGAGATGGAATACATATTTATATGCAGTACATTGATAGCAGAAGCAACTACAGTGAGTTAGCAGCTATCTCCGAATGCACTGCCCTTTCAGTGATCAACAAATGAAATGTTTGTGTAGGTATTACGCTTTTTCAAAAAGAGTCTTGGATTGATGGCATATGATGTCAATGATATCTTTAGCTGACAAGACAATGCACATGGAAATTCACTAGAGGAATCAGTTCATGCAGATAAGATATTGCCAACAAACCAAATGAAATATATTCACCTTTGAAAATATTTGGCCCAGTCAGACTTAGCACGCTCCAGCTCTTCTCTAAACTGTCCAGCAAAGAAGCAAAAGTGAAGAATTACATAAGCAAGAGCCATCTGTCACGTAGTCATCACATTCAAGGTTCACATCACAGGTATCTTCACTTTCCTCCTCCTCCATACAAACAGTCATTGACCACATTTTCCAGGTTTCAAAGCGACAGTTATGTCCAGGGCACTTCATTGAAAATTTGTATCTTTTTGTGATCCATACTGCCCAATGCAACGTGAAAAGCCTAAAGCATGTTCTTAGTGCAATTGCTTCACAGGAAAATCCTAGAACTTTCAGCGGGTCATATTTACCACTCAAGAAAAAATTCTCTATACATCTCATGGCAATTTCTCATGCGTCTAACCACTTCTAATTGAAGAGATCAGGAATTGAAATATAATAAGGACTGTATTTTGCATGTCCAACTTAGCTAGTTTACTCATCTTACCATATTCCGCAGATCCTCCTTTGTCAAACAGCAAGTCAAACAGCAACTCGGCACAGGATTCATTTCGGACCCATTCCATGCTCGACTGCATGAACATCAGCACAAAATTACAAGCGAGATAGGATATTTTAGACAACAGGATAGCAAAGTAACCTGGTAACGATAACAGCTCACTTGCTAGATAAATGATTCTAGCAGAATTCAGCTCGAATAAGGAGGAAGTACAGCGAGTGGCCAATGCGAAATCACCAAACAGATTCGAGACGACGACATTCGAGGTCTTTAGTACTTCGCATCTGAGCAACAGCACAAACCCACCAACAAAGAACTGAACGAAAGCGATTTAGGACGGTCATGAGGCAAAAGCTTATCGATGGCGGGCTTTCACCATATCTCTCATTTCAAGAATCGTCAACTCAAGAACCCTTCACTGAATCTCCCTCAAGTAAAGCTAAAACTAACGCAAGATCATCAAACAGTGAACCAAGCATCGAAACGTTAGGAGGGTAGGGCGAGTTTACTCGATCGGAGGGACGCATAGCCTCTTGGGTTGACTTGGTTGACCTGAAGAAGAAGAAGAGGGAGGCAAAGCTCTCTTTGGCTTCCACATGGCTTCTCCCTTCTCGTTTCTGGAGCTCAACGAGAAGCAAGAGAATGTCTGGTTACTGAAAAAGCGCAGCACAGAGAGAGAGAGAGAGAGAGAGAGAGAGAGAGAATCAGCAGTTCATCAACGAACTCAAGCTCCTGTAACGAGTGCGTCTCTTTTTTTTATATGTCTGCAGCACATCATTTTCCGCGAAATGTGACCATGCATTTCCCCGAAACGTTGCCGATTTATATTTTATTTATTTATTTAAATTTTCTCCGATTTTAGCAATTTGCTCCCTTATCCATATAAAATTGCGTCGACTTTTTTTTTTTTTTATCATCTTCTTTTTCCGGCTTTAGCCAATTAAATAATTAAGCTATTTTTGCCTTCAGCGTGAGTTTGAGGTAAATCTATTCTACCCAATCTTTTATCAATGAGGGACACGCTTGAAATTATGTTAAAGATAGGTGTACTAGAAATTTTAAAACTTATTGTGACTGTATAATTTTTTTATTATTTGGTAACTGAGGACTCCGCCTTGACCCGCCACACTCGGTGGCGCCGTCGGGCCTGACTTCTATACCTTGGGAGAGACTAGTACATGACTTCAACACCATAACCCCCCACTTACAACGCTTCAGTAACTGCGAGTTTCAAACCCTCGACTTCGACGATGAAGGAAAGACTCTAATCCAGCGCAACTATCTACGGTTGGATTTGTGAATGTATAAATGAGTTATAAAGTTGCCAAAAAAAAAATGTAATCAAACTTTAAAACTTGTCAAATTAATGCAATTAGGTCATTCAGTTATCTATGAAAATTAAAAATGCTGACATGTCATTTTTTTTTATTTTCTTTCTCCTACGTGACATTTTTTTAATTATTTTTTAACAGATCTTACTTAAATTAGATTAAAAATAAATAAATGCTAAGGTTTTATTTAAAAAAAAAAGAGCCCGAGCTCATAAAAAAAAAAATCAAAAAATGGACCATAGGGTCCTCGCCGATGGGTTGTGGTCGCCGCGATCGTTGTAAAAAATCAGCACTGGAGTGATCATGCATACCCTCCAAAAGCTCCTCATCATCTTGCGGCAATGCCCTCTTCCTCAACATAAATGAAGGAGGACATCTGCACTCTAATGGAGAAATGAACATTGCTGATAATTCTGTCAACTGAAGATGTTCCTCCTCCATGAAGTGCCCCATTTCTTTCCTTCTGGATGAAATAAATTGCTGCCCCAGCCTATAAAACAAACTCAGCCAGCCTCAGCGAACTCCGGCCCTACGAAGGTGCTTTTCTTTTACCCCTTTTAATTTAAAATCTAATGTAAGTAAGATTTGAGGAAGAAAATAATAGTGATGTCACATCAGCATTTTTCGTGATGGAGTTAATAGCACTTGATTGCATTAATTTAACAGGCTTTAAGATTTGATTGTATTTTTTTAAAGTCTTATGACTAAATTGCATTTTTATAATAAGTTTTAGAAGTTTTTTTTTTTTTTGGGTAAAGGAAGTTTTAGAAGTTGCAATGCACTTAATCTAATATCGATTAAAAAAAATTCCATCGATCACTTCCAATCACGTGCTTTCTCTTGTATGTGGCCAATTTTATTATAATAATGAAAAAAATGAAAATAATAATAATAAGAGTTAATATCACAAAAAATTTCAAACTAATACATATATGATATATTTACCCTTCATACTTTCCGTTAAATTTTACCATCAAATTACTGAGGTGGATAATACATTACAATTAACAGGTGTACCAATTTAAGGTTTTACTATCCATTTGTCATGTATATATCAGTTTGAGTTTTTTTTTTTGTCGTATTAATCAAATTTAGTAGAAATTAATATATGGTAAATTTATTATAAATGTACTAATTTTGGATTAAATTCATTACATATATATCAATTTTGAGTTTTTTTATCAAAAATTAATTTTTTGATAAATTTATTGTAGATATAGCAGTTAAAATTTTTTGCAATAAAAATTTAATTTAAAATAATTTTATCATATCTATTAGTTTGGGGTTTTCCTAATATTAACCCTAATAATAATAAGACAAAGAACGCGTTTGGATTAGTATAAGGAGGTGGAGTTATAAATTAAAGATTTGCAAACCTAACCGAGGGAAGTGGCGATTTTGTCGACGCCAAAGGCTGCTTGGCTTTATGGTGTACGTGGCCAATCTTGCAGTTCAAGCTTCATCCTCTTGACGCGTTTACGTAACACGGTGACGTCAGCAGGTGATGCGAAAATATTTCAACAAAGTCCCAAAATTTATTCAAAATTGAAATTGAGCCCATCATCAAATAGAAGATGTGCTTACGAGGACTATTACTAGGAATTTTGCCCGGAGGACTTCCTTCTATAATGGTACTCTAATATTTTATTTATTTTGTCTCTTTTTCAAAAAGAGAAAATTATAAAATTTCTTTTTCGATAATATAAATTTATTAATGCACTCTTGACCCACGTAAACAAACAAGGGCAATTTCAAGCAGCTATACAAGGGAGGCCATTCGACTTATTTTTTTTTTTTTTTTTTTTTTTAAAAAGTCGAGGGAGGCTAAAGTTAAAACTGGACAAAATCTAGAGTTTAGGCTGCTATGGATGCTATTGCTTTAATATTTTATAAGTCATCTTTTCTCTTTGGTCGGCTTTTCAAGGTTGACTATTCTTCTCATCTCGTGAAAAATGTGCGCGCGCGAATGACACCTACTCCGAATCCAACCTTAAAGTTTAGGGAATGACCGAATATTCCCTATAAAATAAAGGACAAAACCTCCAACCGATAATAGCTATCATATGAAAGTGATAAACCTTTCACCGAATGATTATAATAACAAAGTTCGGAGTGCCGTGAATTAATGAAAATGAGAGTTTTATGACTCGTATAATAGCCCTTACTCAAGTAATCTAAATTATTTCTACCCATAAAAAAAAAAAAAAAAAGTAATCTAAATTAGGGTCCCACGCTATTTTAGATTGCTCTTTACGTGGTGCAGTTAAGTTTCCTTATTCATGACTTGAAACAATATTGAAAGGGGCGAGTAAAGCCTTGACCGGGGAAGTGACAATCACCACTTCTATGGAATTGAGTAGTGAATGAAGCAAATTTTGCATCAAATATGTGGCATGCCAAGTTAGCAAAAGTATCACATTTAAATTGCATGGAACACTGCGGCCACACTTCAGTAAGTGATGCTGTCTAGAGAACTACATCCATTCTAGTTAAACCCTAGAAATCATATCTATCATAGTTAAGCCCTAGAATAGAGCTGATTAGCAAATATATATCACCTCTAAATAGATAAGTCGATCATGTGCATCAATTAAATATCAATACATAATATCCAACATGATTTGAAATGATTCACTCATATGATCATTTTCGATGTATATCCAAAATAACACCACCTTGAAATGTCTGGCCAATACCGGATCCAATATTATAAATATAACATGCCTCAATAATTTTGCCATTCAGTAACAATGCGATGCAAGTTTCATCCCCTTTTCAGAAATTTGCACCCTCACAAATAGCGGCTAAACTCACTTGGGCCAAGAAACCCGTTTAGTATTGAATTTACGAAATTGCCCTTCGATACTCGATTTTAGGTCCATGGGCCCAAAAAGTACCCCCAATGGTCCCACAATTACATAAAGCCTTGAAACATCCACCAAAAAAAAAAAAAAGCTCAATTTTTGCAGAAAATACATCCATTTTCCATAAAACAGATAGAAATTAGATTCTTGTTTCCTAACTTCGATCGTGCTAGTTTATTTTCTTCAATAATCTCACCATCCTTTAAAAGGCTGCCGCTTATAATTTCATACGACCAATATTATCGGATCAACTAGATAAATTGTGGATGTCTATATATTCATTGTTCAGTAACATTCGCATTCCTAATCATTTCGAAAAAGTAGCAGAAATATTCAATATTTCCGAAAATCATGAAGAATTTACTTATATATTTCATGAGCTTGATAAAAGAAGATAAAGTCACGGAGGGATCTAGAGCAGTAAACCTACATACCTAGCATTTTCAATATTATTTGGAAGTGCGATAATCCAGCCGTTGATCACTTATTTGAGTCGTCCCATGCCTAATCCTGAAGTCATTCTTCTACATTTATTTTAGCAATCGATGCTTCCTTTTATTAAATTCTTTTCTAATTTAATACTTTTTTTTATTTTTCATATATACATGGTCTTTTTTTTTTATATAAAGTTTTAATTGAATATTACATTTCCATGAATATCTTGATTTTTTTTATTATCGATTAATCAATTAAGTTGTTATTACTAAATACATCGTTACCACAACTTGGAATTAAATGTGAAAGTCAAATGTAGTTGAAATCTCACTCCCCATAAGCGAAATTTTTGGCACCTTCACTCACCGTACTGTTAGATAATATAATTTGATAATAAGTGAAGCATCATGACATCGTAAAATTATGTGTAGTAATCCTGAATTGTCGTGGTAGTATTCTGAATGCCTAGCTTGCAAAATTTTCTGGAGGCAACTCTATGGGATTTTATGACCATATAATATACGCTATAAGCGTCGTTGAATTTTTGTTCTTTTTAAGCAATAGTAAGATCTGAGTAAGGAGGGGGAAGAGAGTTGAATTAGTGCGATATTATTGATCTGTAAGTCAAATTTCATCATTTGATTGACCTGTTTCACATGTAGTGGTCAGAATGCCGAATTGTATGAACCATGGCATTGACGGGAAAATTAAAAAAAAAAAAAAACCTAAATCTATTACATTTATGCTAATTTAATCACGAACCTTTCAATGTGTTAATTAATGTGTTAATTAAGTCCTAAACCTTTTTCACATTTGGCCCAAATGATAGCCCTACCCAATATTTTCTCATATTTTCTCTGTCTATTTGGCTAGATGCAAATTTGAGTCCCAAAGTAGATCGCCGCGGCACTTGTCACCTCACCTCTTTCCTCAACCCCCTCTTGTCACCCTGGTTTTTTGCCAGGATTAGTTGTGATTCAGCCCTAAGTCGAGACACTATAATGTTTCATTCGACGATAGAAACACGCTGACTCAAAACCTCATCAGTATTATTACATAGTTTGAGCATCTTTTCGCTCATCCTATTAGTACCAGGTGCGTTGCCTCAGAGACGCGCGGAACGTTCATCCTCGTGCTGATCACGCATGTTCCTGGTCCAATTCTAGTTTTATACTGAATATCTGCTAATCGTTAGGAGTCTTGGATGAAGGGTTTATGTCTCCCACAGTCTCTACACTCGACTTGATTGGGGTTGTCGGGTTGGTTTCGACAGGAGCGCACGTGATCACAGGGGGATAGAACACGAAAGAAAAGGAAACACTTCCACCACTAATCATTGAACAGTAACGACAGCAATAATAGTGATAAATGGGATCAATAAATCTATAAATTAAGAGGGGTTCCGTCATCACTACCATCACCATCTATTGTCATAGTTGTCTCTCGTTCACAAAAAAAAAAAAAAAAAAAAAAAAAAAAAAACGGGCATAAAAATGCAAAAGAGAAAACGAGAAATATTTTAGTTGGCAGGGTTGCCGCCGAGGGCCTTGACGGCAGTTGCTTTGAGGGCCTTGACATCCACGGATGTGCCTAAAATGGTATCTCTTGGCAATAATATCAAATTTGTAGTTGCTAGTGCCCCTACAAATGGTCCAAACTAGAAGATCCACTGCCCATGAACATCCACGTTCATAGACATCAATCGATACTAGCCTAAAATCATTATCTCTTGGCAATAATATCAAATTCCAAATGCGTACATAACATCTTTGATCAAAGAGGGTCATCAAATCAAAGGAACCAAAGTTCTCACTACCATAAATGCAAACGATTCGCATGTTTTTATTTATCTCCTAGTGTGTTATTCATGTAGTAAATCTTGATTTAAGAAAGTAGAGAGAGTAACTAAATTTAAAAGAGCTGATGAAAAAGTTTATTAGTTTAAGAAGGCCTTTCAACAAATATGTTCTATACACGAATGGATAAATGAACACAGATGAGTAACTCATATGCCCTCATCTAAGAAAAGAATACCAAGAATTCTATCAGTAAAAGGATAATCATCTTACCTAGTACAACATTAAGGACAAATCAAATCAAGCCTAGATAATTGATTGGAAATCTTCATAGAACAGAGCAAAACGCAATAGCCTAGAGTAGAGCAAGTAGGTAAGGCAGGCTAACCTCAGGCCAAACAAAAATAAGATAATTGTTATGTATCCAATTTAGAAGGGTGTCATCTCTGAAGTGACCAACGGATGTGAAATCTAGCCTGGGAAATGGCATGAACATCTGAAACTTTCACAAGCATTCCTGGTATAATTGTTTACTTAATCAGCCCATTACTTTCCAGGCAATACTGACTTACTAAGAAAAAGTGATGAATGAGAAGCCAGAACAAGGAAAGAATGAATTGTCGGCTGTATCCAATTTACCATACTCCTAAATATTTGATTTCAACACACGGGATGCTTATGATATGTCCGATTGAAAAGACACCAAATATACTGAAGCACAAATGCCCATCGTTGAAGAAACCAACACATTGAATGAATGAATGAATGAATAGATAAATAAATAAATAAATAAAAGAAGTTCTCTAGTCTTAGCTATACTCAGGAGAGATTTTTTACAGCCTCCGCCAAATGAAGCGAAGAAGCGACCACATTCGAGTCCTCTGTGACTATCGCTAGCAAATCCTTCTCTGGATTCCACTCCGTCATCTTCACCTGCCAATTGGAAGAAATCGAACCAAAACCTCACAAAACCGAGTCGGAACAATCGAGTTGACCCACCCATTAGATCACGAAAGAACGCCGAATGGAAGCAGAACCTGAGAAGCCAAAGCAGTTTGTCGAACTGAAGCTGAAACAGAAGCACACGCCACCAGCAGCCGAAAATGCAGCCACCAGATATGCTGTAACAAAACGCGAGGAGGGCATAGAAGCGTTAGTGGGAAATGCAAACCCATGGTGAGCTTGTGAAGGATGGAGCTTCAATGGAGGGAGGCTTGTGAGGTCCAGCGGAGTCTGAGAATTCGCGGAGAAAAGTTGCAGATATGAGGAAGAAAGAAAATTGGGCTATATTTCGGACTTAATTCCACCGTTCCTAGTACCTCTAACAGAACCATCATCATCGTATCGTGGGATCTGACAAGTCATCACATTCCAAAATGTCATCTAAATAAATTGCTGGGGAATCTCCCATCATGGGATTGCCTTCAGGATGAGGAAGTGGACTCCAAGACTGGAAGCTTGATGTCGAGGCACAGGGCAGTTCAGAGTCGAGGACACTCCCGATCACTGTATGGTCCGTTTGGCTCGAAGAATGGTACGCATCGCTCCACATGGCATTTTGGAAATCATTACCGTGAAACTGCATTGGCGATCCGGCAGTAGGGATACCATCGTCTCCTCGAGAATTTAGAATATTCCAGGGAACTAATTTTTAAATCCCCATTGCAATTAGCAATTACTAATTTAGCAAAAGAGAGGGTTGGATGAAGGGGAACGGAGGAAAAGACCGGCCCTCCGCAACGCCACCTCGTCCCCGTGTGGGGCCTCACCCCACCGGACACGTCATCATCATTTTAGCCTTTTCTTGCCTTTTCACCCCCTCATCTCATCTCCGAGGCCTAGCTCCCTATTCCCAGAACTCCCACCTTCAATGACTTTTCATGGTGCATCTTCATGCTGTCTAAAGCTTCACCGAACCAGGAGGAAACATTCAAAATCTCACGCTCAAAAGTACTCCTATACCACTGTTACTCATTCCCGCTCTTCGCCGAACCACCGTCTCCTACCATCGGCTAACCATTGCGCTGGCCATTGCATCCACAAAAAGTAAGGAACAAAAGTGGAGATAGAATTGGATAAACCAACCGGAATATTCAAGCTCAAAAATTAACCCTCGGACCGTCAAGTTTTGAGTGGCTCCTCATCGATGACCACCATTGAAGGCAGCAAGAAAGCCTAGTTTATCAGTGGTGTAAGTAGGTTACGATGGGCACTTGCAACCGGCGATTGGAACCTTTACAACTATCTACGAACAGAACAACAACCAGCGAGGGAGTCTTCGAACGAGATCTAGGCTCTTTGGTTTTCACGATGGGAAGGCAGGGAGCAATAATGGAGCAAGAAAGGGTGGCTCGGGAATAGCGAGGGCAACTGGCTTGGCAACTGGATGGAGTCGAGAGGAGTGATGGAGAGGCTCATCGAAGTGATGGCGTGGGTTTCAATCGTCGGAATGGGCAGCAGCGACTATTGCTCCAACTCCTCAAGAGAATGAAGTCCAAGAACAATGGATGCAACTTGCGATGATGAGGATGAAGTCGGATGTGATGGGGCGACGGTGAAGGTGTATACACAGCGCTCAGGAGAGTCAATCCTCCTTATTTTTCTCTCTTTTCTCCCTTTTTTTTTTTTTTTTTTTTTAACTTGTGGCACCTCCCTCTTGAACATAAAAAGAAGCCAAAAGAAGAAGAAAAAAAAGGACCCCTTCCAAGATGAGAAAAGAACAGATTTTATTCTCCAACAGAGTTTTGTGTAATTGGGCCATGTGACGCAATCTTGAAAGGTGTGAGCTCAAATTCCATGATAACAAATATGGTGTTCTAACGGTTAATCGATTCTTGAAATTGATATTTCTTTGATTTGATTGTAGATACTTAAATTTCATTACTTCTAAATCAAATGTCTAAAAAAATTAAAGACTATTGAAATAATTTTTTTTTTCAGTCAAAGGTAAATTCTCGATTTGACCAAAAAATGGATTTTAAGCCATTTCTATGAAAACTTGAAATCTAAACGCCTATTCCCGCACGCTTATGTTAAATTAACACCTATTGCAATTAAAGTACTACTGATACAAATCTAATTTTTTTCAAGTTAAGAAATGAGTGTCGCCACGATCAGGATCTTGAATCTTGAATTTTTCTAACTTTAACCATTGAGATTATTTGGATGTCAATAGTAATATATAAAAAAAAAGTTCTAATAATTGTTGATATTTTCTGAAAAATTTTGGCAACTTACCAAAATGCTACCAACCGAATAAGTTATCGATCAAAATTTAGTTGTCAACTAGTTTTGATATTTACCAATGCTATTTGTACTTTACCTGCACCGAACAATGTTCGGATTTTTGCTTAGTAGAATCTTCCTGGACCTCTTTTCATGGTATCTTCCTAAGCCAAGCAAATGCAATTCTCAACTTTGATTCGATTTGTTTTCCACTTTCAAAATGTTACGAATACCTCTAATTTTTTCAATAGGAAGGACAAATCAACCTATTCCACCCATATTAAAAAATTCGATATTCATGAAGATCGAATTTCCAAGTTTTGCATTAGAGAAAGTATTTGGTTAGCATTTTTTGTTTTGCATAACAAACAAAATGTCGGATATTGACTATACAAGTTATTCAGGCATCTAAAGGGACCTACTAAGAGCTCGGCCAATACTTAATGACTATCATGTGGTTAACAGGCGGCATGGCCAGTCTCCCAGTCCTCTCCACATAGCTCCACCAAAGACCCACAATACCTCCTAATGCGTCTCTAACTTATTTTAATTTTTGGGCTCCGACATAAATTCGATTTGGCTAGAACTTGAGCCATAAGCTCCATAACCTTAACTAGTAGAATCATGGAGTCGCCATCTAAATGGAGACACACAATGTGTATGCCAGTAGCCTTGCATTTGGGAGGATGGTGAGGTGAGGAAAGTTTCTGTCGTTGCATTCTTTTCAGCCAATTTGAAAATAGAGAACAACATGTCCATGAGAGTGGTGAGATTTATGAATTGCTTGGGTTGTCATTTCTTGCATTCAAGCTAATGTAATTCAAGATATTGAAGCATTCATCAACAATTTTTCAAGCTCATGAAATGTCATACTTGATCATGAATGTAATTTAAGCTAAAGAATTATCTCATAAAAGTTAGTTATGATTAATTTTTATTTTATCTGTTTTTTTATTGATATTTGTAAAGTTTTGCTAGTTATTTATCTCTATCACTACATAAGTGGAGCCCTCAAGCGTGATATCACAAATCAAGCGGAATCAAGCAAACATTTTCTTTCACGGGCTCAAGCTCGCTTATGTACGCCTACTCAATCTTGTTCATACTCGATTATAATATGAATGATGATTTTTTCAGATGTCGGACAAGCTTTGGATTAAAAAAATACAGGTTCGGTACTGGGCAATTCATGACGTGCGAGGCCCATCATCATGGGCTCGTAGATGCATTAAAAAGCGCGGGAAAGTGGTTGCCACTCCATCGAGCGACACGTGTCTCTATACGGGAAGCCAGAAACTTAAGTCCGAGTGAAATGAACCCTCAAATCGGAGGAGGCTCTCCTTCCGGTTCCTCCGTTCGATCGTCCATCCCCACATGGCGAAGACGAAGCGATCGCCGACCTCCTCCTCCTCCTCCCGTCGATGCGAAACCCTAGGCGACGATGCCGATCGCACCAGCCACCATGCCCCCGACTCGGTGATCCACCACATCTTCTCGTCTCTCGACCTCGCACGCATTGTCCGCACGTGCGTCCTTGTCGAAGCGGTGGCGATCCGTCTGGACTGCCGCCCCGGACCTCGTCTTCTCCTTCCCCTGGCTGAACGCCTCCCCTTCCGTGGACGGCGTCTTGATCCTCTAGGCGTCGCCCAAGGTGAGGAAGTTCCACATCGACGCCGATTTTCTCGACCGTTGCACGCCTGAGCTCAGTCCGTGGCTGCGCTTTGCGGTCGACCGCCGTGCCGAGGACCTCTCAGTTGATGCGACTAAGAGGTTGTGCGAGATGGCCGGCCATTTCGCAGTACGGCGGCTCCTTTTATGGATGCTCTTCGTCGGTGAATCTGCACTCAGGGCTCTGTTGCTTCTCGTTGAGTAGAAGTATCGCTTGGATTAATCTTTAGGTACCTGTCCATCTGTGACTCGGAGGTGATGCATGAGATGTCGAATGGCAGCCCTGTTCTCGAGGACCTTAGTTTGGAAGGATGCTACGGTTTAAAGCGAACCATCGAGGTTTGTTCGAGAACTTTGAGGGAAATTGCGGTCAATGGCTGCTTTCGTTATGCACTTGATGAGGGTTTCCACTTGGAGATTTCAAGTCCTCTGTTGCTATTTGAGAGGATTTTCTGGTATTATGAGGCGGCTGGTAACGGAAGTCTCAATCCTTGATTGAAGTGGAGTCGAACTTTTCTTCACAAGAGGTGAGGATTTTGGAAGGCCATCTGATTGTTTTGTTCAAAATCGGTTCGAGTCTTACAGAGGGTATTGCAACCTGGTTGAGGGACTGCTTCCGAAGCTGCAGAACGCGACTAAGCTTTTGATTGGTAGTTGGTGCCTTCAGGTGAGCAGATTGTTTTTGATTTCAAATTTAACTCGTTTGGTTCATACCTATGGATAATTCATTGTCCCCTCTTCCCCGAGTTAAGGAAATTCATTCCAAACTTCAGCACAAGGAATCTGGTTTGCATCGTTTGCTACTCTGCCTGATGACCACTCGTGCAAATGCACATCGTGCCTTTAGAATAATTGCTGAAAAACCAAAGAAAAGGCAGCTGGTTTAGGGTCATTCTTTTTCCTGCTCAGTAGTGCATAACTATCATTCCAAAGATCATAGTAAATTATTAATGAAAAGTTGCTGTGTCCTGTTTTTGAAAGACTGAAAAAGCAGTTGTTGACTAGAATTAGTACTCAATTTGTCATATAGGTGGGAACCAAAAGTGTTCTCAAAGCATACACTTGCTGGGTTTTTTAAACTGTATTCGGAAGGAAGAGTAAATTATCTTATTCTTTTGCCTTTCAATTTTTGAATGTGCTTAGGTTTTATCACTTGCGGCAGAGGTACAAGGTGTGCCATTTTCTTTGCCCAATTGCAAGTTCTGACTCTGCATGCACGTTGGCCTTATTCCCCATTTGCTTTTCGTTAAATGTGCTACGGTCCTTTTCTCCAAATAAATCACTTCAATTGCCAATCCAGTTCAAATTGCATTTGATGGAGAGTTGGTGAATATAGAGGTTAACTGCTTGGAATTCTAAATGAGAACATGACATCAAACTAAGGAGTTGGTGTTTTACACAAATGAAGAGTGACTGATGGTAATGGGAGGGAAAATTTGTAGATGACATAGTTAGAAATAAAGAATCCCAAGCTGATACTAGTTGAATGAAGTGATTTTAATTTACAGGCGTGATAGATTTCTATCAACTTCTAGACAAGATTGGTGCCTTTGGAGATTTCCATAACATAACTGACAATCATCTAGACCAACTGGAAGTGTACCCTACTCCTGTAATGCCATCTTTTTGCCCTTTCCAGTACACCAGTCAAAGTGTTCATGAAGATAAAGAACTTGAATTGGAGGGGATGTCATTTATGCTAGATAGACTAGTTATGTCCAATGTAGAAATGCTTGATGCCCACTTGGAGTTGGCAGGTTTAACCCCTGCAAAATACAATCTCAATGCCGTCGGGCATCTATATAGTTTTCCTTTAATTTCTGTTAGTGACTCTCACGATGTAATTTTACTTTTGGCTCCGCTCTTCCTCTTTTTGTACTGATTGAGCGTAATATTACTTCTGGCTCCTCTTCTTCCTCTTCTTGTACAGATTGAGCATTCCCTACAAGGATTTCTCACATTCTGTATTGTTTAAATTTTGAGTCTAGTCTGGAAAGTTTCGCACATTTTGTATAACTTGAAGTTAATTTATCTTCTTCCGATTACAAAGGGGCATCTCGTCACATCATTTTGATTAATCAAAGTTTGTTGTTGGGAATTTAACTTACTTGTGAATAGGATATATCTCAAGCTATGCTGCATACATGTATACATGGTGGGAGGAGTTGGAGAAAGCAAAAAGACTAGGAGGGTAGGCGGAGCTGTATGTTAAGTTCTTGTACGACTTTGTCTTTTGGTAATTCAAATTCGTAAGAGCTTGGGATCAGATGCCTAGCCTTGGTAGTTCTTGTAATCTATTCTCACTGGGAACATTAGAGAGGAGTTATATTTTCTCCAGAAACATCTGAATGCTGCATGCATTATGTTGCCTTCTTGATATGAAAAACATGTCGTTGAGTGCTTCTTGAACCAATCCTTGTGTGGTTTCTGTTGAGATAAGTTGTAGATACTTGTACACTTATGATCCTTGCTTGACGTATGCTTTCATGGTTACACTCCACCTCGAGGTTCCAAAGCTGAACAATAAGATTCGTTCCTGGATAGAGATAATGGATTGAAGGCTGCCAAAAAGATCTAGATTCCCTAGCTTTAGATGATCTACTAGCCCAAAGAAATCCCATGTCAAGCTACCAATATCCCTGTCAGATATAATGTGTACTGTTATGATGTTTGCCTTACTTCCCAAATATTGATTATCATTTTCTCGGTTTATGTGTGTTCTCTGTCTTTCCTCTTAGTCTTAAATTTTCTCGAAACGTTTGGATTCCCAAAGTTCTGATTTTGAACCTTTCGTATTTTGAACTTTTGATTCCCAAAGTTCTGCTTTTGAACCTTCCGTATTTTGAAAACTTTTGATTTCCAACGGTTTCGAGGCTCTTCTTGATGACGCCTTTCCTCGACTTTTTAACAAAAATACGCTCAATTTCTGACGTGTCGCCAAATCACGGCCGACCATCGCGTTGACTTTCTAAACCACCCCCCCTCTCAAACGGGCGGACGATCCGGATCCGCTACGCAAGCATCGCGGACCGCCCCAGGCCGCCCACTCGCCAGTCTCCCTTTTGAAAAAGATCAGAATCCCCTACGCGCGAGTCCAGGCCCCCCCCCCAACTCCCTTCGTGCGCGCCACGTGGTCGGCCGTGACGTCAACGCCCGATCTCACGGACGACGGAGATCCCCCCGAGCTCGAACGAACATCGCGCGCGCACGCCGACGTCCGACGCACGAAACCGCGTGGCGACAGGTGGATCGAGCGTGGCGGTCAGATGATGGGGGGCCGTTGACCGTCAGCTGGAGAGGGAGGGGCGGAATTTACCCTTTTGCCCCCCACCGGTCCGGGAAAATAGGGGAAATTCCGGATTTTTTTTCCTTTCCAAAGTAGGAAATAGCCGTTGCGGGCGATGACGTCAGCGGCGGGGTCGAGGTGTCCCCCGCTGGCGTAATTAAGACGGAGCTTCTCCTTAATTCCTCCGATACGCGCCACGTCAGCGACTTTTTTTTTTTTTTTAAGGCAGACGGTGTTCTTGTGGCTATTAGAAATTGTTGGGGAAAGAGCAATCTTATCCGGAACAAAATTGACTCTTCATCCTTTTTCTCCTTATTTAATTTCTTGGATTTAAATCTAATTGACTCTGACTTATAAGCAATGCGGATGTTGATTTTCCGGCGAAATTTCTGGAAATTTTCAACAAAAATGTTTGCAGATTAGTTTTTTTAATTATAATCTTAGATGCACTGAAAATATTTTTCTCTCTTCCCCCTCTTTTTTTAACTTGTGGCGCCTCCCTCTTGAACGTAAAAAGAAGCCAAAGAAAAAGAAGAAAAATGACCCCTTCCAAGATGAGAAAAGAACAGATTTTATTCTCCAACAGAGTTTTGTGTAATTGCGCCATGTGACACAATCTTGAAAGGTGTGAGCTCAAACTCCACGATAACAAAGATGGTGCTCTGACTGCTGATTGATTCTTGAGATTGATATTTCTTTGATTTGATTGTAGGTACTTAAATTTTGCTATTTCTAAATCAAATGTCTAAAAAAAAATTAAAGACTATTGAAATAATAATTTTTTTTTAGTCAAAGGTAGATTCTTTGATTTGACCAAAAAAAGGATCTTCAGCCAATTCTATGAAAACTTGAAATCTAAAAGCCTATTTCTACATGCTTATGTTGAATTAACACCTATATGCAATTAAAGTACTACTGATACTAATCTAATTTTTACCGAGTTAAGAAATGAGTCTTCACCGCGATCGGGATCTTGAATCTCGAATTTTTCTAACTTTAACCATTAGGATTATTTGGATGTCGATAGTAATATATATAAAAAAAAAAAAAAATCTAATAACCGTTGGTATTTTCTTAAAAATTTTGGTAACTTACCAAAATGCTACCGACCGAATAAGTTATCGGGCAAAATTTAGTTATCAACTGGTTTTGATATTTACCAATGCTATTTGTACTTTACCTGCACCAAACAATGTTCGGAATTTTGCCCAATAGAATCTTCTTTTATGGTATGGACCTCTTTTAATGGTATCTTCCTAAGCTAAGCAGATGCCATTTTCAGCTTGGTTCAATTTGTTTTCCACTTTCAAAATGTTACGAATACCTCTAATTTTTTTCAATACGAAGGACAAATCAACCTATTCCACCCAAATTAAAAAATTCAATATTCAGTTTTGCATTGGAGAACATATTTGGTTAGTATTTTTTGTTTTGCGTAACAAACAAAATGTCAAATATTGACTATACAAGTTATTTGGGCATATGAAGGGACTGGTTGAGAGCTCGACCAATACCCATGACTATTATGTGGCCAGCAAGCGGCACGGCCCAGTGTCCCAATCCTCTCCACATAGCGCTGGCAAAGACCCACAATACCTCCCAACACGTCTCTAACTCATTTTAATTTTTGGGCTCCAACATAAATTCGATTTGGCTAGAACTCGAGCCATAAGCTCAATAACCTTAATTAGTAGAATCATGGAGTCGCCATCTAAATGGAGACACACAAAGTGGATGCCACTAGCCTTGCCTTTGGGAGGGTGGTGAGGTGAGGAAAGTTTCTCTGGTTGCATTCTTTTCAGCCAATTTGAAAATAAGAGAACAACATGTCCACGAGAGTGGTGAGATTTATGAATTGCTTGGGTGGTCATTTCTTGCATTCAAGCCAATGTAATTCAAGATATTGAAGCATTCATCGACAATTTTTCAAAGCTCATGAATGTAATTTAAGCTAAAGAATTATCTCATAAAAGTTAGTTATGATTAATTTTTATTTTATATATTTTTATTGATATTTGTAAAGTTTCTCTAGTTATTTATATCTATAGACTATAACTACTTAAGTGGAGCCCTCGAGCGTGATATCACAAATCACGTGAAATCAAGCTAACATTTTCTTTCTAGGGCTCAAACTCGCTTATGTACGCCTACTTGATCTTGTTCATACTCGATTGTTATATGAATGACGATTTTTTCAGATGTCGGACAAGCTTGGATTAAAAAAATTAAGGTTCGGTACTCGGCAATTCAAGACGTGCGAGGCCCATCATCATGGGCTCGTAGATGTATTAAAAGGCGCAGGAAAGTGGTTGCCTCTCCATCGAGCGACACGTGTCTCTGTACGGGAAGCCAGAAACTTAAGTCCGAGTGAAATGAACCCTCAAATCGGAGGAGTCTCTTCTTCCGGTTCCCTTCGATCGTCGATCCCCACATGGCGAAGACGAAGCGATCGCCGACCTCCTACTCCTCCTCTCGTCGATGCGAAACCCTAGGCGACGATGCCGATCGCACCAGCCACCTTGCCCCCGACTCGGTGATCCACCACATCTTCTCGTCCCTCGGCCTCGCACGCATTGTCCGCACGTGCGTTTTTGTCGAAGCGGTGGCGATCCGTCTGGACCGCCGCCCGCGGACCTTGTCTTCTCCTTCCCCTGGCGGAACGCCTCCCAGTCCGTGGACGGCGTCTTGATCCTCTAGGCGTCGCCCAAGGTGAGGAAGTTCCACATCGACGCCGATTTTCTCGACCGTTGCGCGCCTGAGCTCAGTCCGTGGCTTCGCTTTGCTGTCGACCGCCGTGTCGAGGACCTCTCAGTCGATGCGACTAAGAGGTTGTGCGAGATGGCCGGCCATTTTGCAGTACGGCGGCTCCTTTTATGGATGCTCTTCGTTGGTTTTGTACTCGGGGCTCTGTTGCTTCTCGTTGAGTAGAAGTATCGCTTGGATTAATGTTAGGTCCCTGTCCATCTGTGACTCGGAGGTGATGCATGAGATGTCGAATGGCTGCCTGTTCTCGAGTACCTTAGTTTGGAAGGATGCTACGGTTTAAAGCGAACCATCAAGGTTTGTTCGAGAACTTTGAGGGAAATTGCGGTCAATGGCTGCTTTCGGTATGCACTTGATGAGGGTTTCCCCTTGGAGATTTCAAGTCCTCTGTTGCTGTTTGAGAGGATTTTCTGGTATGATGAGGCAGCTGGTAACGGAAGTCTCAATCCTTGATTGAAGCAGAGTCGAACTTTTTTATGAGAGGCGAGGATTTTGGAAGGCCAACTGATTGTTTTGTTCAAGATTGGTTAGAGTCTTACAGAGGGTATTGCAACCTGGTTGAGGGACTGCTTCAGAAGCTGCAGAACGCGACCAAGCTTTTGATTGGTAGTTGGTGCCTTCAGGTGAGCAGATTGTTTTTGGTTTCATATTTAACTCGTTTGGTTCATACCTATGGATAATTCATTCTTCCCTCTTCCTCGAGTTAAGGAAATTCATTCCAAACTTCAGCACAAGGAATCTGGTTTGCATCGTTTGCTACTCTGCCTGATGACCACTGGTGCAAATACACATCGTACCTTTAGAATAACTGCTGAAAAACCAAAGAAAAGGCCGCTGGTTTAGGGTCATTCTTTTTCCTGCTCGGTAGTGCATAACTATCATTCCAAAGATCATAGTAAATTATTAATGAAAAGTTGCTGTGTCCTGTTTTTTAAAGACTGAAAAAGCAGTTGTTGACTAGAATTAGTATATTAAGGTTGTTCATGTGCACTGATATTTGTTTCGGTGGTATCTAACTTTGTTTGGTCATAAGGAAAGTGAAATGCTTATTAACTCAGGATATTATCATCATCCTTCAAAAAGAAATGGATAGTTAAGGTAGAGCAATTTTCGGGGCAATTTTCTTAGAAATAACCTTTTTTTTTGGTAAGGAGTTTTCTTAGAAATAACTTTGAAATTTACATGATGGAAGAACTTTCCTGCTGATAATTTTTAATGCTTGAGTTGACTTTAGAGAGTTGCCATAAGCTGAACAACACGATGCCTCATGCTTCGAAGCCAACCTGTAATTTTCATACTAGCTTTCAGTAAAAACCTCTAGAAATCTATTTAGTTCAGAAGTTGAAAGTTGTGAGGCAAATTTGTTGCAAAATTGTAGACATCATCGCATGCTTCACATGTCGTTTTTGTTCTCGACTTTTTAAGGCCTACTTAGTTTTAGAAAGCACCTTTAGTTTCCATTTTCATAGAAACTGTTTTCGATTTTTTTTGACAAAATATTTTTTCAGCGAAAATAATACATGTCATTGGGGATGAAAATTCTGAGAATATGCTCTGGTTGCATCCGAAAACAGGCTTAGTTATTCCAAGTATCCATGTTTGCAGTGGAATGAGAATACTAAAATGTCAACTTCAGTTTGTGATTTGATTTTGAGAGTAGTTTTCCTTTTATTCATCAATTGCTTTCAGAGTGTCACCCAACGCATTTGCTGGTCTGTTTTAATTCTCAAATTGAAATCAGAACGGACTTTTGAGAATCTTTATCAACCGAATGCCTCCTCAGATTATCAATCTCTTTATGTCTACAGAAAAAATGAACTCCATCAAATCGCTCAACAAGCTTTGAACGTTGAACATTTTACTTCGTGTCATCTGGACATTTTCAGTCATGCATAAGCAGTGGGCTGATGCCTTTAACATACTTCATGAGAGGTTTGATTTCCTGTCAAACCTCGTTAGTGACCATGGCAAGTGGTACTATTAATACAGAGCAGTAGATGGCGTTTCAATTTTCTTCATTTAACTGTTTTCGTTTGCTTATCTATGTCTCGACTCTTCTTCTCAGGAGGAATTTTTGACTCTTCTTGATGGTGCTAGTACCACTCCTGCACTCCATCAATTTCTTGTTAATTCTCTGGGTGAAGTGGTATGGCTTATTTTTTAAGCTCTGATGCTGCTATAGGACCTTGGCTTTTTCAATTGGTTTTTAAAATCTTAGTCTGCTAGTTTGTTTAGTGATAGCATATGAAGCGTGTATCAATAGTTGTTTGTGGTGCTGGAAAAGAACTTCTGCTGGTTGTCCTCAATCATCTGCAGGTACACGATATTATCTTTGCATTTGGCCTTTTTCCCAAATAATTAAGTTTCATGCATCTCAGAGAACAGTCCTGGAGGTGATTAGACAGAGATAAGAATTTGTTACAGTAAATTATGCTTTGCACATCTGGAGACATGCCATATTTTTCAGAACATCCTGATGTTGATTCTTCATATGAACATATCAATACCATGATATGAATTGCCAAATTTAAGTGGCTGGAAAGGGCACAGTAAAATCTGATTTGAGTCTGATTTAACAAGTTGGCAATCTCTCCTATATACGTATAATGAAAATTGTTGGTCATAAATCATTGGTTCGAAACTTGAACTTGATCTAAGTTTGAGCTTTAAGTGTACTGTACATGGAGATTTAGATATAGAATGTTTAATTTATTCACATTATAATTAGCAGGTGTAGAGATATGTTCTCAATTTAAAAGGAAAGAGTTTACTGCCCGTTTCGGTCTTAGCATATATCCCCTCTTAACTGCAAGAGTCAATTTTTGTACCAGAGAATCATATTCAACTCGTTTTACCTACTGATATTACTATTAGAGCCTTGGGGAAGTTAGACTTGTTTATATTACCAAATTCCACTCATTGAACTCAATGTAGTAACTGAAACTCTTCTTTCCTGTGTTATGTTTAAGGTCAACAAGCTAAGGATGAGAATGAAAACTTAGAAATTTGAAGAAAATGAGCAGAAAACTAACTGGTGGGTGCTCGGATGACAGTGAATTAAGCCTACATGGATCTAATTTGTGATGCTTAACAACAGTTATGAGAGCCTCTATTCGCAATCATTTGTTTAGCACTTAGATGTGAGAATTGATTATTTTATATTATTATTTTGTAGCATATCTTTAGATCATGATTTTTGATATACCACCTCTTTTTTGGCAAAATAATGATGAGGATGTTAAGCCCTAGTATTGAAATTGCTTTTACTAAGTCGCATGCCAGATGGATTCGTATTAGCTGTTTGTGACCTTATGCATTATACTCGCTTTTTTCCTCTTCAAATCAGTTTTGTATACTTCTCTTAGTCCCTTGTATTGCTCCTTTTTTGGTAGTGTGTTGGTAGGTAGCTCTTTGGATCCAAAGTTTCTCTTGAACTTTTTTGATCTTGACTTTCAGTAGTAGTGGCACCCTTTTATCACAATGATCTTACTCGCAAAAGGAATTACAACTATTAGTTAATAGAGTGTTTTTGCCCATGTGGGTGATGGTTATGCTAATTAGCACAAAATCATATGTGAGATGTTGATGTTAGTACTTGAAACTATATGATGAGATAACATGTGTTGGAACAAAGGGTAATTTGAATAACTTAAAATCCTCAGGAAAGTGTTTGTTATGTTTCTTTTTATAGATTATATATTTCACCTGTAGGGCACCAAGGGGGTGCAACCCATATACAAAAGGAGCCCAAAAAACTAAAGCCATATACAAATCAAGTCCCAAAACCAAATGGGAGTTCAAATACCAGATAAATCATTGACTAATCAACCAAGGCATTTACATCTATATGCAAGTTTGCACTATACCAAAAGTGTGTGACTTTAAGCCAACTTTCAATAAAATAGAATGGAAGATTTCTCTCCATCGGAAGCTCTCTTGTTCTGCTCCTTCCAAATCATCCAAAAGACACAGGGGAATTGATTTAATCCTAATTGTTGTGCTGTAAACGAATGCCCTACCATGCCCAAAGTTCTTGCTCAATAAAACGTCTAATAACCCAAGATAACATGGTGCATGCATAGGAAACGGTCCAAACCATTCTTGTCCAAGAACAAAATGAAGGAGGAGATGCCACACGCACTATCTCCTCTTGCTGAGGAGACACCTATTAACCAGTACTTTGCCTCATTTCTAAAGTAAGGATTTGTTCCCAGGTTGCTTCCCAAGCAAAAAGAGAAACTCTATTGGAATCCTCACTTTCCAAATCGATTTCTAATGAAAATCTGTTCTTTTCACAAATCTCCCTATCGAGCAGCTTGTAGTAAGACTTTACAGAAAAGATTCCATCTCTTCCCTTGTTCCAGGCAAAAGCATCCCTAAAAGCATCAGAAATCTTCGAACTCCTAACCTTGGGCTTGGCCCACAAAGTCCATGTCGCAAATGATCATTTCGTTGTTTGAATGATAACAATCTGCAACCAAAGCTTCCTTGTTCCTTGACATTTCACCCAAATGCTTACACATACAACGCCAATATGTGAGAATCAAATTCCATTACTTGGGAGTGTAAGTTTCATAATAAATGCACACCAAATTGGAATGAGATCTTACAATTGAGAATCTCAGGAAATGGAATTTGATTTTTCATAGAATGGAGTTGTGTGTGAAAACTTTTAAAGGAAAATGTTGATCATCTCTTTTTTCTTTTTGACTTCGCTTCCAAGCTTTTACATCAAATCTTTGGCTTGTCTAAGGTAGTTTGGTTCTTGCCAAATGTTTTGGCATCCAGTTTCTTAAACTGTTGGCATGCCTAATTAGGAGGATCAATTTCTAAGAAGTTCTGAAGTGCGGCACCTTTGTCTCATGGGATGCCTTAGGAAAGAAAGCAACAAAATGTAGGGTTTGGAATCTTTGGTTGCTTCTGTGTTGGCACCTTTTAACCGGCTTTCAGAATCATATTCTGATTCTATATATCTTCTAATGCTTCATTTTTGTTTGTTTTTCTTTTGTTTTGTTCTCTTATATACCGATGTACTGGAACTTTTTCTCTCAACAAAATCCTCTATTATCTAGAGAAAATATATTGCCAGTTTATTCCCCTGCCAGATCTCTCTCCATTTATATGGGCATTTTTGTGTGTTGTGAACATGTGCTTCGGTGTGCACATGCATGCGATCATGTGCTTACATAGGTGTGCACACATGTACATTCACACTATAGGGCTGTTGTTAATTGGATCAGATCCTGTGCTTCTCCTGGGTACAGCGACTCTCATGTGCATGCTACATATTTTTCTTGATTACTACTATAGTGAGAAATGACGTTTCTAGTTACATATTTCAAGGTTATACTCTGCTGTTTTATATTTTGATTAGTGAGTCTATTAAAAAGCACCAAGGGGATGCCTCCTATTTACTAATTACCACCTATAAGCACATATTTACCTTAAAAATTAAAAAAAGACTTGGTGTCCAAAGAACTGCCACCACAATGTGAAAAAAATAAGGGAGTAAGCCAATATCTTTTACAGCACCTATAGAGCTTTCCTCACTTTTAAAAGCCTGCCTATTTCTTTCTTGCCAAGGCTTATGAACTCTCTTTAACTCTATGGTACTGCCAATCAATGCTTTAGGGCTTCTTTCTCCTTTTGTCTATTCAATTTGTGCATTCATGACGGTGTAGAATTTTGTGGAAAAATTGACAAGTGATAAAAAGATTAAGCTATGAAATAAAGATGTGGCTTACTGTTTAAATGCTCTTTTGTAAGCTGGGACTTTTCTTTAGATTGAAGTGTAAACATTTGATAATTGGGGAGGTAAATTAGTAGCAGGGAGAGTTTTGAATCAAGTACCTCCTGTAGAGATGCAGTTTGATATTTGAATGTTGTAAAGAAGTTACCCTTCCTGAAGCTGTTGGATAGAGATGCGGTTTGATATTTGAATATTGTAAAGAAGTTAACCTTACCCAAGCTAACAGCAGAAGGGCTAGGGGCTATCTCCTTGAACACACTAGTATTTCCTGTCAATATTGTGCTTACAGCTCACAACTATCACATAAATGCCCTCCCCCCCCCTCTCTCTCTCTCTCTCTCTCTCTCTCTCTCTCTCACAGCGACTTTGGGCAGGACTTGATAATTCGCATGAACATTCCAAACTTTCTATCCTGCTTGCATGAATTGGATAGTAGACTAGGCTCCATTTCTTTAATGAATTTTCCAGTATAACTTTTATTTGTCAGAGACTCTAGAGTATGTCGTTTAGTTCAAACACAGTGTGCAGAAAATGAAGATGGGTTGTAATAACCATTTACTGTGTAAAACATTTTCTTTCATAAACTTTTAACTTTGATGGTTCAGCAGATAAATGCTATTTTTATCCCTCACGAGTGTGTGTCAGTTTTCTCAATAAGAGATGATATTTGACATATGGGGTTAAGATACTTAAGTATTGTTATTTACATAACAGCCTACTGTAGAAATTATTGGCTTTAGAATGGGTGAGCTCAGGGGTCTTTCAAGATGGCGTTTTCATTACCTAGGTATTGGTTTGGATGAGACTCTGGTGGATAATAGGCTGGAATGCTGCATGTAAAGGTTGAGCAATTCATAAGGGTGCTCTCATATGTCATGAAGCCGGTATGCCTGTTACAATCTTTCTTGTGATTTCTCTACCTTTCTAGATATCTTCTGTTTGCAACCATTGTAATATCTTGCCTGTCTCTCATCATGTGTGGTATCATTTCTTTAGTGACACTAAATTACTAAATTTTAGACATGAAGTTGAACTATTTTTGGATAAGACACGATAAGGGTTGCTTAGAATGACATATATACCTTTAATCTAAAACTACATATATTATCCAGAGATCCACATGTGCATAGTACAAATGCTTTTTGATGCTAATCATTCTCTGTCTGGCTCTGCAGGATGACTTTGAATTTGCTTCAGATTATATTTCCTTCCAAATACCTGACGATTCTTTTGTAGATGTAATGAATTGTATAGCGTTAGTGAGGGGACTGACGAATGAATGTGAAGCATGGAAGACCTTTGGAAGGATCTTGTTGTGCATCCCTCCTGGTCACTGTTTTGTGGATTTGGCTCTATTTGAGGTAAGAACTTGGTATATCATATTTTAAAGCCCAAATTTGCAAATGTGGCTAATACATTCTGTTGTAAACAGGACGATCAAATTGTTATGTTGCTAAATAAGATGAATGATATTTGTGAAGGCTTGGGAGACGCCGGAATGATGATCTTGCAGGCAGTGACCTTCCATTTGTGCATATTGCAGGAACCAATTGTACAAATAACTGAGAGTTGTACCAATTGAAGGTAACTCATGGATTCGGAGCTTGCATATTGATTTCTTACTCATGGTATCCTGGGTTCTATTCTGATCATGTCAATTCACAATTTAAGACATTTATGGCAAAAGGAAAAACCTAGCATATTCTGCTTTTCTGTTGACTCCTGTTCTTTTCAGGATTTTAGGAAGTGCTTCCAGTTGGATGGGAAACCAGGCCTGTCCAGTTAAATTTCCCAGCAGAAATAGTATTGGTCAAGAACTGGTGGTATTTACTCTGTTTAACCAATAACCAGGTGTCCCTGTCAACTGGTACCCAGCAAACCTATCAAAAAGTCTGGACTAGTTTTGGACCTTAAAAAAAATTGAAGGAGGAGTGCTGGAGTTGGCTTTGGGTTTGGAACTCCAACTTCTTGTAATTAACAAGTGTGCCAACCATTTGCTCCGGTGTCTTCTTTCTTCAATTTGTGGTGGATAATTTAATTATTGACCATATTGGCCTAATCTATTAGATAACTGAACAGGATGCTATTAAGATGACATTGAGCGTGTGTAATATACTAAAATGCTATGGTGTCTGCCAACTCAATGGGCTTCTTTGTTCGCTTGCCGACTCACTGGGCTTCTTTTGTTCTAAACATGTGTAATCTAATATTTGCAGTGTTCCATCAGATGACATCACATTCTATAGTTTTACCAGTTCAACCAATTGAACCACTGGTCTGGTTTTAAAAACGTTTGTTCTTTTATTGTTCCTATCTATTATTTATTTGCTCTCCTCATTGGCACGAGTAGCAACAGCTTTGTTTTTCCTCCTGTGTGCACAATGCATATACATGCCATTACATGCTTATGATTTCAAAGGATGTTTTGCTTTCTGCCTTACAGCTACAGTAAAAGTTCCAACATATCTTGATAGCTGGAGTCTTGTACTTGTATATAGGTTAAGAAATGTTCATTTGATGGCCCTAATGGGTTAAGTTTTGTGTGGACATTTGCTTGGTTATATTCTCACTTTTGAAACACTAACCAGTGAAACTACACATCTAGGATTCTATCTTACATCTGGAGATGGAGAATAAAAAGCTTTGCAGCATTCCTCATGTTGTAGTTACTCCCTTGTCAGTTAGTGGTAGGAACATTTTGACAGTCATACAATCAAGCTAAGGATCAATTCATTGTGATGCCATAAATTGTATAGTGCTGAAGATTTTTTTCTTTGAGCTTCTTACCATGTCCATTTGCTATTCTGGAAACTTATTGTTGCCCCATACTCTTTCCTTTGTGTATCAATGTTTGATAAACTTGCCAATGTCAGTAACAAATTTATCTTGTTGGCTGGGTGCTGGAATTGAATTAATTGGTAACTTCATAATTAAGTAGAGAGAAGAGTAGCGGGCCTAGCGGCTCTTTCGCAATAAGAAATTGACAAAAACTCGATGGAGCAGAGCAGTAGCCTCATATTAAGGAAGGACTTGGGCCTAGCCACTAGGAGTGGGGGTAGAGATAAAATTATCATATGCTATCTAATTACAAACATGTCACCGGATGATAAAAACAGATGAAGCTTGTCAACTTTCTCTTGCTCTTTTTATATGGTCCTAATTCCTTAAAAACTCAAATTTTAGTTTCAATCTTAATTTTATCCTGACTTTTTATTGGTTTCAGAAAACCCTCAACTTTAAACCCCCAATTTTCTTGTCTACAAATTTTTCTCAAATTTTATATCTAGTCAAGAGAGAGCAATTTTCATCTTGACAAGGGGCAATCTCACCGTTCAGATACCGGAATTCATGGGCAAAGGAGTCAAGAAAATCTTTTTTTTCGGTCGGAGTGTCGGTCAAGAGAGGATTCTCACCCAGGTGGGGTGGGCGATTTTTCAACATGCAATAATTGCAGAGAGAGAGAGACAGAGAGACAGAGAGTCATGGTCGGCAGAAAGAGAAAGCTCCAAACTGAGAAAGGGGTCCATAAAAGAAAAGAAAGAAAAAGAAGAACAGAGGTGGTGAAAAGAAAAAATGAAGAGAGAGAATTGTCGGGGCATGCGTGAGGAAAGGACAGAAAGCAAAAGGTTGCAATTTCACCGAAAGTTTACTCTACTTTCGTAGCATGTACGTTTCCTGCGAGTTTACTTTTTCTTTTGCACTGTAATTTCCAAGAATTTTACTCCTCATAGTTAAATTTCTTCATAATTTTAGTTCAAACCTAAAACGAAATCAAGTTCAGCATAGTTTTGAAGTTGAACGACTTTTTGTTCAAAACCGGAGTAAGAAAAACCATTTTATCTTTAACGAAAATGGCGTGCAAAGTTGGGAACTCTTTTAATGAAAAAGAGTAACTATTTTCATGGGTCACCCTATGGAGGAAATTTACTTTTCAACAAAATGACTTTCATGGCTCAATGAATTACTCCCAAAGCAATTATTCAAAGTTATCCAAAATATTATTTGAAATGTTAGGGGTGATAGATTCTCAATTCCATCTATGACCAAGGATGGGATTGAACAGTTTAGGGATCGGCAATTGGACCAAACTAGTTTGGTCGAATGAAATTGATCATTTAGCAACAAATATTTAAAATTTGAAAAATTAAAAGAAATATTAGAGTTGTTATTATTTCAGAATTAAAAAAAATGTTTTTTTAATGAAAAAGAGTCAGCCTGATATGGTTCCCTTCGGAACGTGGAATCAGACCAAAAATCACTAGTTCCATTTTTATAGAATGGAGAACTAGACCAATGTTCTTGAAAATCGGACCAAAATCGAATTTCACAACGCCACAATGCCCTTACTGCCACAGCTTAAAATGCCGAAATTGAATTTCACAACTCAAATTTTACATAATTTTTGAATTTATACTCTAATGTTGAAAATCACTTCAATTAGACAAATAAATGACTTAAATTTTTATAAGGTAATAACAAATCAAAATAAATCTGACTTGACGAAGACCCGCCATGCCTAAGCAAAACCTTCTTTCTCTTTTCCTTTCTTTTATCTTCTTTCCATTTTTTCCCTTTCTTTTCGTTTCTGTCCTGGTGTGGTGCATGCTCTCCTTTTTCCCTTTCAATCTCTCCTTTTTCTTTTCCCTTTCTTTTCGTTTCTATCGTGGTGCGTGCTCTCCCTTTTCCCTTTCTATCACTTCTTTTTTCTTTTTCTCTTTTTCTAAAGCCCACTTTTCGACCAAGTAAAAAAGAATGGCAGAATATTAGGGCAATCACCAAACTAAACCAAGAAAAAACATTTGTCGAGAAAATTTTTAAATTTTGATTTATTAATTTGGCTTTGGGTTTATGACAAAAAAATGGTTTTGAGTTAATTAAAATATTGTGAAATAAATAAATAAATTTGACTAAATGAAATCAATAATTTTTTTTTTGTCAGAAGAAATCAATAACTTGACATTCGAAAGTTCATCACACATACACTAGTACCCGAATATGCTAGTTTAATTGACAATGGTTCATTTGTAGAGCTCTCAAATTCTTCGAAGCAATGTTTCTATATCCTTTGCAGTGGAGATAAAGATGAGCTAGGGTTGGTCAACTTTAAAGAACAATGTAGTTAAGCTCTTGAAATTAAAGTGATAATTTTGCACTTTTAAGGTATTGTAAATTAATACCATAAAAAATAGTCATCGTGATATACGCGAGCACTCATTTCTTTTTGTTTTGTTTTTTCACACTCCACAATTTCAGGTAGTGACCTTTTAGTTTGGATTTTTTTTTTTTTTAATACCCAAGGAACCCCGTACAGCCAGTAGCCGGCGGGTAAAGCCTAGAGCGACGCTAGGGGAGGACCCACCACCCCGACATCGCACTTAAGACCCCGTGTGGTCAGCGGGATTCGACCCCCTCCACTTTCGTTAGTTTCATTGGAGAGCCTTATCCAACTGGGCCACCATAGGCGGTGATTTTTAGTTTGGATTGTTGGTATATAAATAGCATTGGTAATACTTTCAGCTTGCATTCTAACATGCGGATAGTGGATATTAGAATAAACTTCTCTCTATTGTAAAACAAAGTAATTAATGCATTGGATTTTTTACATTTCACTCAATTCTTGACACAAATCTTTTAACTGGAGTGGAATCAATGTTTGAAGAGCTTTGTTTTGTCGAGTACCTACATGATAAAAAATGCACTAAATGGTATCTTAGAAGATGGACTCACTATTGAACATTCAAATTGCTTCACATCTTGCACCAACCAAGTTGAATAGCAATATTAATATGCTTAGATATATTTTAAGTGGTAAGTAAAACCTATTTAACACATTTGTAAAAGATAGTTACGCCCCGTTATTTAATAGTAATAGATCATTGTTAAATAAGAATAATATACTTTTGGGTGGTAAGTAAAACCTATTTAACATTTTTATTAACATAGCTATCTCTTGTATAAAGTTATATTTAATCTAAAATGAGTTAAGACTGAATGTTTCAACTCCATTAAATAATATAAATATTTGAATTAACACATACGACATTTTATATAGGTGTTTAAGGAAGATTGCAATCACTTGAACCTTCCAAGAAAAACATTAGCCAGAAAAAATTGAGTCAATTTGGCTTTGGGTTGATCGAAAAATTGTGATATCAATAAATTTGATTAAATGATTAATCGATAATTTCATAATTAACTAGGAGAAGAGTGGTGGCCCAGCCACTCATTCGACATAAGAAATGACAAAAAGCAAGAACTGGTGGGACCCAGCCATCAACAGAGGAGAAAGAAAATTATTACATGCCATCTAATTACAAATCTGCCTATGGATTCTCAAAACCGGTGAAGCTTTGCTTCCCTCTGTCTATACAGTCCTAGTTACCTAAAGGCCCACAAATTTTAGGTTCAATTTTGATTTTATCCCAAACTTTTTTGTCTCAAAGAACCCTCAACTTTAATCCCAATGCTACATGGGCCCCAATTTTTTTCATCTAAAAAGAATTTTCAAACTTTATGTGTAGTTTCAAATGAATCTCAAATAATCACAAGTACCTTGAGGACACGGTCAAGAGAGCAATTTCCATCTTGACAAGGGGGGTAATCTCCGCATTGAGGGACCGGAATTCACGGCCAAAGAAGACAAGAAAATATGGGCATAGAAAAAGCAAAGGGTTCTCGGCCAAGTGGGGTGGGCAATTTTTCAGCATGCGATCATTGTCAAGAGAGGACGAAAAAGTACGACAGAGCTTTTCGTCACGGTCAAGAAATGGAGATACAGAGAGAGGCTTATGGTCGGCAAAAGAGAGAAAAGCTTTTATGAAGAAAAACTGAGAAAGTGGTCCGCAAAAGAAACGAAAGAAAAAAGAACGTAGGAGGTGAAAATAAGAAAAATGAAGAAAGAGACGGAATTATGGGGGCACGCGTGGAGAAAGGACAGAGTAAAAAGTTGCAATTTTACCGAAAGATTGTTAATCTACTTTTATAGCATCCACGTTTCCTTGAAGTTTACTTTTCCTGTGCATTGAAATTTCCACCACACCAAGGCAACGACCATTAATGCATATTTATTGGTCCCGGCCAATGAATTACTAATTTACATCTAGTTCAGCAAATTTAGATTATAAGAGCGTGTCAACTGGTTGGATTAGATTAATCAAATCAATGAATATATATAATAAAGTAAAAATAAAAGCAAAAGCAAAAAGGCATTTTGATTTATTTACAAGACTTAAAGGAGAAATTAAGATAGGAACTAAGCAAAAAAAAAAAAAAATTGTTCTCATCAGGTTCATAATTTTTTATGATCCGCAACACCCGTTGATAACATAATTTTTCAGAATAAATTATCGCTAATATATCATTTCAGTATTAAACTGAATTTTATCGATTTGACTGTATAATATTTAACGGACTTAAGGCAAAAGGGGTAAATTCCTAAGTGAGATTAGGAGCTTAAATATATTTAACAAAAAACACTTTTTCCGATGGAAAATAAATCAACAAAGAAAGAGGAAAGTTCAAAGGTGCAAGCAGCTGACTGACCAAGCGTGCCCTCTTCAATGTATTGACGCCTTGCGTGTTTTTATCATTTACTGAGCACCTGTCTGGAAATTATTGAAAAGGACGAATCTCTCTGTCTCTCTCATCCACTTGTCATTTTCTCTTGCAAATCCATGTCAAGTCTCATCCCAAGTCTCTGTCCACTTTTCCTCTTCCGAGTCCCAACAAATGCACCGTTCCATGCGTATAATCTTTGGATTCTCTTGTTCACTGAGATTTCAGCCGCGTGAAGGCAACAACTCTAAGCACGTGGTCGACAAAGCTTGACTTATTGGTGCGAGTTCTGATTGCCAACTGGTTCCATTGCATAAATCAAACCACAAGAAAGTGGGCAACAAGAAGGCATTTTCTATTTCTTGAGACACATTCTATTTTGAGTGATCAATAAAACCTATTTAACATATTTATAAAGATAGTTACCCCTCATTATTTAATAGAAATAGATCTATATAAAATATATTGTTGGATGCGAATAAAATGCCTAGGTGTATTCTGTGTGGTAAGTAAAACCTATTTACATTTTCATTAACATAGCTACCCCTAATTATTTAAGAGGAATCGCATACATTATGTTAAAGTATTATTTAAAATATTGAACTAACACTGCACGTATTAGTTCTATTCAATAATATAAATATTTGAATTAACATACATTGAAGGAAGATTGCAACCGCTAAACTAAACCAACAAAAAAAAATTGGAAATAATTTATGAATTTGGCTTTGGGTTGATTGAGAAATTGTGACATCAATAAATTTGATTAAATGATTAATTGGTAACTTCATAATTAGTTGGAATGAGCGACAGTCTCAAGTTAAGGAAGGACTCGTGGGGCCCAGCCATCGGGAGTGGCAGTAGAAATAAAATTATGATATGCTATCTAATTACAAATATGCCCCTCGGATGATGAGAACAGGTGAAGCTCCTCCACTTTCTCTTCCTCCTTTTTTTTTTTTGGTAAGGTTCTCCTCCTGCTTTTACACTGTCCTAATTCCTTAAAAATCCTAAAATTTTAGGTTTAATTTTAATTTTATCCTAATTTTTTTTGTTTCAAAAAACCTTCAACCTTAAACCAAATGCTGCGTCAACCCTCAACATTTTTGCCTAAAAGAATTTTCTGAATTTTATATCCAGTGCCAAATATGTTCCAAATAACAACAAAAAATTCTTGACTATTAGGTCAGGAGAGAGCAATTTTCATCTTGACAAGGAGGCAATCTCGGCATTCAAGATTGAAATTCACGGCCAAATAGACAAGAAAATCTGGGCATGAAAAAGCAAAGGATTCTCGGCCGGGTGGGTGGGGCATTTTTCTGCATGCAATAATTGCCACGGGGAGCTTGAAAAAGAAAAAAAATGGAGCCAGGAAGAAAGAAATGTGCAAAGGAACTAGAAAGAGTCATCGTGGAGATGAAAAGTCTACCAGAAAAGAAAAATTAGACAAGAGGAAAGACAAAAAATGCGGAGATTGATATGTTCAAAGTGTTCTCTACCTTTAAAAGATATATATCAAGGGTTATAGAAATATCTACCTCGATACTGATTCTTAATCAACATTGGCTACTCTTTGATTAGTCCAAGAAATAATAAAATTATCAGTGATCCATGCATTGCACGTTTCTTTTCCAGATGGATTGCAAGTCACTATCCATGTCCTATCTTCTATTTAGAAAATCTTCCCACTATATCTGCCATCATATTCAATTAATAGCAAAACTAAGGTAGATATGTGTAAAAAATTATGTGTCATTGAAAATCATTTCAATCAATTCTTCATTGGGTCTAATTTCATGCTATTGGCTGCTTTTTGGTTTGTCCAAGAAACAATAAAGGGAGAAATGCAAGGAGTCCTAAAAGTGCAACCTTTGCCTGCTTCCTCTAAGGAGGAGTTAGGATATCAAGTCACTAGAGTTTTCCTCTTTACTTTCTTTGGGATTATAATCATTTGAAGTCTTTATATATATAGTAGATTTAAGAGATAGTTGATAATGCAAGATTTCAATAGTGAAATGAAATTCATCAACTTGATATGGTAATACTTAACAAGTTCAAGGTAAAAGCTTTTAACTGGGATCAAGAGTTCAAATATATTCAACAAAAGTAACTTTTATGATGAAAAATATATTAAAAAGAGAAAAGGAAAGTTCAATGGTGCAGCAATTGTCCCGACGCCTTGTATGTATTCATCAACTATGACCACTTTCCACGGAACCATTAAAGTAGTTGTCTTTTATTTTTGGTTTTATGTTTTTCCATTGCTTTTGAATCAAAACTTGCTCACATGTTAGTTTCTTCTTGGACAAGGATCACCTCGGATTCTCCTGTCCATTGAAACTTCCCTCACGTGAAGGCAATGACTATACATGCATGGCCAGTGGTCCAGTCAATGAATTACTAATTTTTAACTAGCTCGGTAAGTTTTAATTATCGATGCATGCTAACTAGTTGGATTAGATAAGTCCAATCAATAAAGAAATATATATAAATAATAAAATAAAGCAAAAGCAAAAAAGGCATGGTGACTTTTGAGATTTAAGGAGAAATTAAGGTTCAACAAAAAAAGAAGAAGAGAAATTAAGGCAAATTAGAGCCAAAAAGACATTCTTCTCGTTGTGCTCGGGTACAAATTAATATATATATATATATATATATATCATTTGATAATTTGTTATTATCATTAATAATATAACATTTTAGTATTAAAATGAAGTCTATCAATTTAACGGTACAATATTTAAAAGGCTCAAAGCAAGACCACCAAATTTTTTTTTTTTAAGTGGAATCAAGAGCTTAAATATATTAAAAAAATATTTTTTTCTGATGGAAAATAAATTAACAAAAGAAAAAGGACAGGTGCAAGCGGTGGACAAAGCAGTGGAATAAGCGTGCCCTCTTCCCTGTCGCGGCGCTCCGATGTTTTTATCTGCTCCTTGTCTAGAGTATATTGATCGGACGACTCTCTCTCTCTCTCCCACTTTCCATCTTCTCCCGCGAGTTCATGTCACAGTCTCGTCATAAGTCTCTCTGCACTTTTCACCTTCCCAACAAATCCTCCGCTTTACGTGTATTGAAATTTTAGCAGACCACAATAGAATAGGCAACAAGAAGGCATTTCCTGTTTTCTAAGAGGCACTCTTGTTTTTTCTTCGTCGGGCTTGAAAGCAAAAATCAAGGGCGGATCAGAGCGAAGACGAAATGGATCGCCTCATTTATGGGTATTCTTTCGCCGAGCTCGTGGCACCGATCCTCCTCCTCGGGCTTACGTTATATTTACTCTATAAGAAGAAAGCTAGTGTGCGTGGAAATGCAGATGATGCTGATACTGGCACATATGATTCGATGATTGTGCCGACAGATACTAATTCCGTTAGATCTAGTTCGTCTCCGACAGAAACTAACAACAATGCGTCTAGTTCTTTGACGGTGTCAACTGGAAACCACTACGAGGCGTTCTTGAGCTTCAGAGGCCTAGATACTCGACATGGCTTCGCCGATCACCTCTACCATGGGCTCCGCAGAGCCGGAATTCACACTTTCAGAGACGATGACGAGCTTCAACAAGGCGAGGACATCAGACCAGAGCTTATGGCAGCCATCACAAATAGTAAGGTCCTGATCCCCATTTTCTCTGTGAATTATGGTACAAGTAGTTGGTGCCTGGATGAGCTGGTTCAAATAATGGAGCGCACGAATAATAACGAGCAGAAGGTGCTGCCTATATTCTACAAAGTTAAACCAGCTGATGTGGGACATCAAATCGGGAGTTTTGGAAAGGCATTTCACGAGCGTGAGAAGCGTTTGCTTAAGAGGTCTTCTTTCAACCCAGCAATTTTGGAGAAATGGAAGCAAGCACTCCTTGAAGTCAGCAACTTGAAAGGACATGAAGCCGATGGGTAAATTTTCTCACCAAGGCATTCTCTACTTTCTTTTAATATGTGCGGGTGTTTACTGATTGCTCTAATTCTCAACCGCTTCGTTTTCGTTCTATATATATAAACATAAAGATCATGTTGACAGTAGGATCCTGCGAAGGATGAGTTCTATAAATTATTAGTTTCTTTTTTTTTTTAGTTTTTTGCTTTAATGATATTGACAAATCTACTTATAGATTTTATTGGTATGATCCCATTCACTTGAATGATAAGATTTTTTGATTGAGTTTTTACTCTTATATACAAAGATTTTGTGACATTGTGCCATTTTTTATTTTTTTTCATGTTTATAGTGTATGTCACACTAGTCATCGTGACAAACTTTTCTAATTTCATATTGGAGATTAATAGTACAACTTATTGGTGATTTTTATTTAGAGCTCGTGACATCATATACCGTGCATAGTGATTGTCGAAGGCATAGTTCTTTATCTTCCCAAGTTACATTTATTGAATCATTAATATTGTTGACTAGTTGCTATAAAATTATTTTACAAAAGATGTTTCATTAGTTATATATGATGATGGAAAATATAAAAAAAGGAAAAGGGGATTATTTATATTATATATTTGTTTGAATAATTTTCAATGCATTTCCTATCTTCAGCAAGTAATTTCTATCTCATACACCTAAATATATTGAATCAACGATGTTATTTTGGGAAAAAATTATTCTTCTACTTAGATCAATTAGAATCAAAGAACATAGTTACTCAAAAGGAAAACCAAGTACAAGAACTTATCATCCCTAGAAGCAATAAAAACTGATAAGAACACAAATCTATAATGATAACGCCAGTAGAAACTTGCAATCGTGTAGAATTGCGCAAACAAGGGGAAATCCCCTCGATTGCATTCAAGTTGTTCACAATATCACAATCTAGACGGCTTTTTGAATTGGTATTAGAGGAGTTGAAATCGTCTCGCACCAAAGTTATGACTTGTTTATTGATTGATTGTTGACTCTCATATTAGGTTGGCTTATTGGATTTTTGATTATTGAAAGGCTCTAGAAAGTTTTCAAGTTATGTCCACGTCATCCCTAAGATCTTTAACAAACAACAAGTCTAAAATTTGGTTCAAGTCCATAATGTATAAAATATTCAAGGTTCATAAGTGATGCCCTCAAGTTTCTTCTATAATAAATTATGTAATAGTGGAAGGGGGCATGCTATGTGAAACAACCACAAGCATTTCTCAAACTTTATTCTTAGCATACATGGAGGTGTGACAAAAATGATTAGATTTTTTCAATTCGTCCTAGATTCGTTCATTAGTACGTTCTCAGTAGATAATCAATATAAAATTATTGTTGCCACATATTTGAACTCTTGTCACATTTGACAGGTCTGAAGTAGAGTTGGTGAAATCGGTTGTCCAAAAAGTGTTGAATGAACTGAAGAAAAAGTTTGAGTTGATTATTTCTAAGAATTTGGTTGGAATCGATAGTCATGTGAAGAGCGTCATGGAATTTCTGGATGATAAATCTCATGCCCTCCTATTTGTTGGCATCCATGGAATGGGAGGCATTGGTAAAACTACTCTTGCTAAAACCATTTACAACAAGCTATCCAATCAATTTGAGCATCGTAGCTTCATTGCTAATATAAGGGAATCATGGAAGCGTGGTGCTCATGACTTACAGAATCAATTAATCAATGATATATCGAATCAAAAAAATGAAGTTCGTAATAAGGATGAAGGGATTAATTTCATCTCCTCTAGGTTTAAAGATAAAAAGGTCCTTCTTCTTCTTGATGATGTGGATGAGGTCGATCAAGTGAAGTGTTTGGCTGGTAATCATGATTGGTTTTCTTTGGGAAGTAGGATCATTATTACTACCAGAAACAAGAGGATTCTTGAAGAAGTTGGGGTGGACTATCCTTATGACCATAAGGAAATGGATAAGGATCAATCTTTGATTCTATTTAGCAAACATGCGTTTCGAAGGGACTCTCCTCCGAGGGAATTTAAGGACCTCACTCATGAAGTTGTATCGATCGCAGCAGGACTTCCTTTATCCCTTGAGATTTTTGGTTCATTATTGTGTGGAAAAGAGTCAAAACAGTGGAGAGAAACGATAAAGAAGTTAAAAAAAGTCCCAAATAGACAAGTGCAGGAAAAGTTAAGAATAAGTTATGAAGCATTAGATTATGGACAAAAACAAATTTTTTTGGATATCGCCTGCTTTTTCATTGGCATAGAAAAGACAATTCCATTCTACATGTGGGACGCTTGTGATTTTTTCCCGGGAGAGGGAATTGAAGTATTGATATTCATGTCATTAATAAAAGTTGAAAGTGATGATATGCTTAGAATGCATGACCGATTTAGAATGCATGACCAATTGAGAGATCTAGGGAGGGAAATAGTTCGTGAGGAAAACCAACTAAAGCCTTGGTGCCGTAGCAGGTTATGGGACTATGAGGAAGTTGAAAAAGTGCTAAAGGAAAGTAAGGTAACCGTTTCGTTTCTTTTTCTCATTTAGTCCATGTTTTACGATTAATAGTAATATTGGTCCACTACTTAGTGCTTGCTCTAGTGCACTATGAACCTTCACTATTATTGCCCCCGAATGTTTTATTGACATGATTAGAAAGTAGGGAGGTTGCTCCCTTTTAGAAAGTATTTCCTTTTATGGTTTTTCTCTCATATATTAATATCTTATATACACACACGCATATTAAATATCTTGTTTGATTTATTAGTTAGTAAAATCTCATATTTCACGTATCACTTTTCACTTGATAAATGGCCCTTCGCTGAGAATCTTTGTTTTCTTTTGAGATGACTATCGTGATTTTCACGTTCTCTATTATGTTGAATCAATATTTTTGATAAAAACCATTTTATATAGAGATTTTTTTTTTCAGCCAGGTTACTTAACAAGTACTCCCAAGATACCTTTAGACAAAATCCAATTGTCCTTCTTTGTCATTGGCAAGAAATAGACAGGCTGAAGCAGAGGGCGAGATAGATTGCTCGCCGCAACTAACGAAAAAAACCAAAAGTGAATATCTTGCTCTTCCGTCAAAAGAGATAACATCGCTCAAATTTCAGAAAACTATGAAAAAACTCATGTACGATTGGGCGTGTCAACAAGTTTCAGGGATATACCACTAAAAAAATAGCCAAAGTGCATGCTCTTGAGAAAAAAAAAAAAAAACAAAAGATGAAGAATAAAAGTTTCTCCAAACAAGTCTTTTCGATGGTTATTTCAATTATTTGAGTTGATGGCGAGAAATTAATTTTTTCATCAAAAAGAGTTCGACCGGGATCTCATGGCCTCTTCATTTTCCCCTTTCCGTTCTGACTTTTGGAGTAGTCGGAACGGTTATTTCCATTTTGAAGCGTCATGAATGCGTCGAAATAAAAAGGAATTTTATTTCTAACTTTTTAACCCTTTTTTTTTTCTTTTTTCCTAGAAGTCTTCGTAATAACACCTAATCTGTGGTGGGGTAAGTTTTGCTCGCTGACTCGCTGCTTCCGAGGTTTTTCTCGCTTTTATTTATCCTTTCATCCATGCCAATTTCGCTTGTTCTCCAACGAAGATACTTTTTTCTAGGTGTGTAAAATGCGTTTTGGGCTGTGGCGACGGTGAATTTGTCGTCGGAACGTCTGTTTTTCCCCCTTTTCTCTGGTGATGCATTGTGCAATTCTGATGTTAAGATGTATAAAACATAATTACTTAGGATATATAAATCATAGAATTATATTCTCTAGATGTTAAAATTAAGATAATAGGACTAACGATACTCGCATTTCTCATGAAATTTTAGTCATTATTCCATAGTGGAGAATGAAAGGGACACTTTTTATGTAATATTACGTTAGGAATTCCATTTACCAATATTCATAGGATAAGGACTGATTTAAAACTTACCAAATAAGATAGGAACAGAAATTCCTTAAATATAATATATATGCATGTGTATACATGTATATGCATATCATCAAGCGTACTTCACGCAATGACTATTAAAAAGAGAAATGTTTTACTTTTTCTTCATAAAAAGTCCGGGAGATAATTACTTAAATTCTATTTTGTATAATTTAGCATGTGATTGTAATTGCATTTGTGAAAGTTCAAGAGAAAAAGTATAAATCTATTAAAATTGACAAGCCAAATTTTGATTTTGCACTTTGCAATTTGATTAAATGCACGCATGTCTTAACTATTATGATAATGAAGCTACAGTACCGGAAAGAAGAAGATTACAAGTTGTAAAGTTTTTACTCTATACAAGCCATTACATCATAATTCCTTTTAAGATCTGATTACGTATGGCCAAATTTTGAAATGGAAGTTGACATCCTTCACTTTGTTAGCCTTTATAAATACTGTTTATTGGGCATAAAAAGAAAAATCATATCTACATATTGCTAGTCTCTTGAATGCATTAATGCACATCAATCACAAAATGAACAAATGATATTTGATTACTTTAGTTGGATATAGTACTAATGACTCTTGATTCTTGCTTATAGGGAACGGGCAAGATTGAGGGGATTATTCTTAGTAAAGGCACTGGCAGAATTTACGCAGAAAAACAATTCGAGAATTTGACGAGTCTAAGATTCCTTCAATTATATGGGGCACATTTAAGTGGAGATTTTAAGGACTTAATGGAGGAGTTAAAATGGCTTCGATGGCAACAATGTCCAGTGAATTTCGAAGTAAACAATTTTTGCGTAAAGGAATTAGCTGTACTCGAATTGCAACAAAGCGCAATAAATGAGAAATGGGGAGGATGGAGTTTTTTCAAGGTAAGAATTAAAGTCTTTTTTTTCCTCTCCTTTTATGCTTTCTTTTGAATCATAATGACTCTACACTCGCCCATCGACATTCATTATTGTTTTTTTTTTAGATGGCAGAGAAGCTTAAATATCTAGACCTTTCGAATTGTCATTCCTTGGAAAATACTGATTTCCTCTCAGCTTTTGAGAAGTTAGAGGTTCTCATCCTCCATGGGTGTCGGAGATTGAAGCGAATCGACGCTTCCATTGAAGACACGGAGGGCCTCCTTCGCTTGGAGCTGTGCTCGTCCTACGCGCTTCATCTCGCGGGAGGCGCCGACGCAGGTGCCGAACGCTCCGTTCCTCGTTTCTGCCTTAGGGAGCTTCCAGCAGAAATAGGTAAATTAAAATCACTGCGACAACTCGATCTATCCGGTACTCCATCCCTTTCTGCATTACCAAATAGCATAGGGTCTTTGGAGAATCTAGAGATTCTAGAAATTTCTCACAGTGGTATAGAAGAATTACCCAATGGTATTGGGAGTCTGAGAAAGCTCCGAGAGTTAATTGCTTACAATTGCAGAGATCTGAAATGGATAATAGTAGAAAGCATGGCTAATCTTTCTTCCCTACGACGCCTTGATTTTAGATACTGCGACAAGCTCCAATCGCTGCCGGAGCTTCCTTCCGGCTTAACAGATTTGGGTGTCACTTGTCAAAGTCGCAAATTGCCTTCGCTTTCCCACCTAGCCCATCTCAAGGAACTAGTAGTTCACTGTTGCGATAATCTCCAGTGCATCCAGGAGCTTCCATCAACGCAATTAAAGAGTTCAAAATGCTCCCAACCGACGGACATTGAAGAATCGGAATCACCACAATCCCTAAACACGCCCTTCAAGTTGGAAGTCTTGGACGTCTCTAACTGTGAATCTATCAAAATGCTGGACGTTTCACAGTTTGTCCATCTAAGGACATTAGATGTCTGCGATAGTCCGAAGCTACTTGAAGTTCGAGGTCTTGACAAATTGATGTATTTGGAAAGCTTGACTATCGAATCCCGGAATTCAATCAAACGGTTGGACCTTCCAAAATTCGGGTGTCTGAAGAAATTGCATGTTGACGAGTCCGTCGAAGAATTCGACGGGTACAAGACATTAGCCGAAATTCAAGGCCTTGATAGATCGGAGTCTTTGGAATGGCTAGTTATTTATTATTGTGTTTTAATTGGAAGGCTAGATCTTCCAAAGTCCGGGAGGCTGAAGGAATTAGAAGCTATAGGTTGTGAAAACTTAGCGGAAATTGAAGGCCTTGATAGGTCGGAGTATTTGGAAAGTTTATATATCCAGTGTTGCACTTCAATTGGAAGGCTAGACCTTCCAAAATTCGGGATGCTGAAGAAATTAGTGGCTCAGCATTGCAAAAACTTAGCCGAAATTCAAGGGCTCGATAGTTTGGAGTATTTGGAAAGTCTAGATATCTCTAGGTGCACTTTGATTGGAAGGCTAGACCTTCCAAAATCCGGAAGTATGAAGACAGTAAATGTTGGTTGGTGCAAGAAATTAGCTGAAATTCATGGCCTCGATAGGTTGGAGTCCTTGGAAATACTAGAAATCTCTTGGTGCACTTCAATTGAAAGGCTACTCCTTCCAAAGTCCGGGAGTCTGAAGAGATTAGAAGCTAGAGACTGCAAAAAATTGGTTGAAATTCAGGGCCTCGATAGGTTGGAGTTTTTGGAAGAACTGAATATCATTGGATGCAAGTCGCTCAAAACAATTCCGGAATTATCTGGAACGCAGATTTATCGATATTATCAGATTACAAGTGGCAGATATTTCGAACCATGTCCATACCGTACGGATGACTCGGATGAGGAATAGACCGGAAGGATCCACATTTTCTATTGAAGGTATATAAAGCAGGTAATCAACCTATGCTTTTTGAAATCTACGCCCAATTTTCATTTGTATTTCCTGCTTGCAATATCTTTCAAGATTTATGATCTTGTCATTATTATTTCCTGGTTGATAGTGTCGCCATTGTTTTCTTACTTGAACTCAAGGAATCCAAGGGAGATGTTCATGGAAGTTAATATGTGCTTTGACAAAATGGTTCTCGCTTGTTATGCCGTAGCGGAAATAGATGAAAAGGCTTTCAAAGCGCATCATTTGACATTAGTTTTCAAGTAAGATCCTTCATCCTATGCAGAAAAATAGAGATTCTTGACATTTGATTGATTTTGGAATGCTGGAAGTACTGAAAAACCGACGTGTACGGGTTTTTGATAGCATGCCAAAGGTCATTGTATAGGTTGAAGAAAATGCTCGATGAAGGACCCTATATGGTGATCCTTCTAATGTGAGGTTTTAGTTTGCTCTACGCTTATCATGCGTTCATTACCGCATATTTCTAAGGTACACTTAAGAGTGAATTTCCATGCAAAAGGAATATGTTGATAGGGCATCCCTTACTCGCATATGCTACCGACTTGTGATAAAATTTGTCCAATCATTGAGTTTCATGCATTTTTTCTCACGTAACTGTCTACATTTGTAGATTTAGATAATCGTCTCAATCTAGAAATGCCAAATGCAAGCACAAGCTCTTCTCCTAGTGGTGTGGTCTGTGATGAACTAGCAAACAGGCGAAGCAAAAGCATCATGAATTATTTGGATCGATTGAGAAAATTGCAATTCGAATTTTTCTGACTATGGATCCATGTTCATTTGGTTTGAGTCCGGGTATACCTACTCCAAGGCTTCCAAAGAAGGCCTCTTGATGTTTGTAGAGTTGGTAAAGCCATCTGTCGTATACCTAAACTATTGAGCCGGGCAAGACATTAACTAGAATGTCTTTTGACATAATCAGGTGTACTTGTGAAATAATTACTTATATTGTGCATAAGCTTTTGTTAGTTCATTTACTTGCTGAAAAGAAAAACACAGGAATCATTTCCATAAGTTTCTTGAGGAAAATTTTCAGTATCCTATATTCCATTTGAAAACTGTCTTGCATTAATTCTAATGCATGAATAGCACATAATGATAAGGAAAAAGAATCATACTATGTCCCACCAAGCAACCATCTTGAGTTAAATACACTATACTAATTTGATCAAAGCTTCTATGGTTGATGATGTTAGAAGCCCCATTAGTTGGTACCAAAGAGTTCAAAAAGAATATCGAGTTTGACTAAGTGGGTTCCCATAAACTTTGGAGCATTATTAGTAGTTTGTTGATGTTAGTTGCTGGATTGATTTCATCTTACTCACTGGTAGGATTCAGTTATTATTCCATTGCTTGATGTAAACGCTGAAATATCCAAGAGAGCTTTCACAAGGCACTTCTAAAACGAATGAAATCATAGAAGGATCAGGAACTCAATGTTTCTTGAGCTTCTCCAAACACTGACAATGCATCCTAGGAATGGTAAAAGGTTGTTTGCATGTGGTCATCCCATGATTCTTCTGGTTTTTATAAGCTCTATCCTTCACAGGCCCTCTTTCGGCGGCATCCTTGCGATTTGTTCTAGCACTGGTGCTGCGTTTTCGGCTACTCATGGAGCTTTAGCTATGGAGACCAGCAAAGGACCACTGTGGGTCATGCGTCCATTTCAGCTCTAGTTTGAAAAACCTCCAGCTTCTTAGGTTCAGCTCCTAGCATTCTTTTGCGACCTAATGGCTGGTTGACTCAATTGTTCCGACTTGGTTTTGTGAAGTTTGCTCGATTTCTAATTGGCAAGTGAAGATGACGGAGGGAAATCCGGAGAAGTGTTGGCTGGTGATGGTCACAGAGGACTCAAAGTTGGTGCTTCATCGCTTCAATTGGCAGAGGCTGTGGAGAATCTCTTCTTGTAATTGCTTTGAAGTGAGAAAGTTGGTTAGCTTAATATTCCTTGAATTGGATACGGAGTATGGTCAGCTTAGTTTTGCCTTCATGTACTCCAGTTTGCTATTTTGGTAGGCCTTCACCGGGTTGTGCTATCCATTTGTGTGCTAGAGAATTCTAATACCATGGTGTAATGGAAGGTCATGCGTTAAAGGTCGGAATAATATGCTGTCAAGCCTAGTATTGTTTTCATGTGCTCTAGCAGTTGAATCATTCTTTAATCCAACATGACCAAATTACTTGCTAAACTGATGATATGCAACTGTAAATGACTCCTGGTTTTTGGGTTAGTTCTTCATTTCATGTCATCTTGCTACAGTCTCCATAAATACTTAGAGCACTTCAACTGGATAAGGTTGAATCAAGTTTGGGTGATTTGCTGGTCGTCAACTGTGGCTTTTGTTGGTCCAGCGCTATTTTAATTATCCACATGGTAACGAGTGTTAAATTGACGGGTTGATTGTTGTTTCTCATTGGATTGGAAGGTTCTCACTTTTTGAAAGATCAATTGTAATTTCTTGCTCTTTTTTGCCTTTGATGTATTCTCGTCAAAGTCGTCGCAAGATGTCTTACATGCATTATTATGCCGTAGAATTACCGCAACTTGGAGGATTTAGGGACAAGTGAATATCGCAAAGGACACTTTTGAGGATTTTCAATAGATGGAACATAGGTATTGGCAAAAGAATTAGAAATGCCAAATGCAATATAATCTTGTTGGTGCATAGAAGTTGTTACCTGAATGTGTCGTTAATTGTTCTTTCGTTGTAGATTCTTCTTATTAATGCTATATCTAGTTTTCAATGCATAGGTGTTCTTACAAATGCCACCTCTATGGGAGAAATATGAATTATGGGACAAAACATCGTTGTTATCTCGTTGTTTGAAATAATTGCTTTTTTCCCCCTTTCAAGTCCGGTCCTCATGCCGATATGTGTACCAAATGTGAAATTCTGGATCTCTTTGTAAGCATAACAGGAGTTTGAATCTGATTACCTGGGTTCAAAATTGGTTTATGTGAACATCGCAATCTTTCACTTAAGAGCTTGTGCTTTTGTGTTACCCAACTCATCGGTTATTTGAGTTTGTTCGAAGATCTTTCTATCCATTTTCCTATTACCATGAAATTGTACAAATAATTTTCATTTCCTTGGCTGAGTACCTTGAACTTTGAGACTGTCGAGAAGGAGAAAAAGAAAAGGAATTCTTTGGGGGTGGGGTGTTGTCTTTTGGATTTTGTAGTCAACAATGGTTTTTCACTTACCCTCTTCCTAATATTCTATGTTTCGTATTTGATCCCAAGTTGATTACTTGACCGTGTAATTGGAACTTAGGTGATTTTGTCGGGTTGGGCTTTCTGTTTAGCTTATGATAATTGTGTTTGGAAAAACAGTATCTCATTTTTCCAGATTAGTAGGAAATAATATTGCCACAGTTCCTTCCTACATCTGTTTTAGCATCCACCAGATACATTCCCATATGAGGTATATACCTTTAGTCTGAAACTACGATTTTCTCCGGAGATCTACATGTGCAGAGTACAACTGCTTTTTCTTGGTAATCATTTCTCTATATGACTCTGCAGGATGCCTGTTACTTTGCTTCATCTAATCGAACTTGTGAAATTTTGTTTTACAGATTATATCTCCTTCCAAATAGTCTTTTTTAGATGTTACAAACGGTATAGTAGTGGTGAGGTGATTTATAAATGATTCAAGCAATGTGAAGTAGGGAAGGCCTTTGGAATCGATCTTGTTGTACATCCCTTCTGGTTACTATTGTGTGGATTTGGCTCTATAAAAGGTGAAAGCTAGGTATTTCATACGTTAAATCCCTTATTTGCAGATGTGGCTAATAAATTATGTTGGAAACAGCAACTTCAAATTGTTGTGTTGCTAAATAAGATGGATGACGCTTGTGAAAACTTGGGAGATGCCTAGATGATGATCTTGCGGACAGTGACCTTCCATTTATGCATATTTCGGGAACCTCTTGTGCAATTAAGCGAGAGTTGGACCAATTGAAGGTAACTTGTGGATCCGAGCTTGCATAATGATTCCTTACTTGTGAGAAGTATAGGATGCTCTTGAGTTCTATTTGTTCCTATACTTGTCAATTCCCTATTTAAGACATTGATGGAAAAAAGAAAAAAACTTGGGCATTGTGCTTTTCTTTCGAGTCTGGTTTCATAGTAGAAACAATAGTGGTCAACAACCGGTGGTATTGACCCCGTTGAACCAAGTAACCATGTGTACCTATCAATTGGTAACCCAGCAAGCTTTGTCAACTAGTCTAGACCAGTTCTAGGTCTTTCAAAAACTTTAAGGAAGAGTCTTGAAGTTGGGTTGGGGTTTGGAACTCTAACCTCTTGTAACTAAAAGGCATGCCAACCATCTGCTCCGGTGTCTTCTTGCTTCATTTTGTGGTGGATTGCTTATTTATTGACCATATTGGCTTAGTCTATTAAAAATTTGAACAATTCTATTGAGAACGGGAATCCTGTCTTTTGTGCTCAAGCAACTTTGCCGAGTGACCGGGGCTTCTTTTGTTCTGGACAGGTGTATTCTACTTGACAACTTTACATGCAATTGGCTCAACGGTCGAATGTTAGAACATGGTTCTACCGGTTTGACTGGTTGAACCACTAGTCCGGTTTTAAAAACGTTTATTCTTTTGTTCTTCCTATTATGTATCTGCTCTCCTCATCAACACGAGGAGTGGCAGCTTAGTTTCTCCACATAAATGCATATACATCCTATTTCATGCCTGCAATTTTAAAGGATGTTATACTTTCTGCCTTAACATAACTGCAAAAGTTTTGTTGACAGTTGGAGCCTTGTACTTGAATATATGTCAAGGAATGTGCATTTTATGACCCTAATGGGCTAATAGTGCCACTTTTGCTTCTATTTTGTGAGAACACTTTTGCTTGGTTGTCTCATTCTCACTTCCAGAACACTAACCCAGTGAAATTACACATCTTGGACTCTTACACCTAGAGATGGAGAATGAGAAGATTTGCTGCATTCCCCATACTGTAGTTCCTCGTTGTTTGTGGTAAAATTTTTTTACACCGCCGTACAATTGAGCTGAGGATCAAATTATTGCGATGCCATCAATTGTATACTCTAAAAACCATTTTCCTTGAGCTTCTTACCATGTCCATTTGCAGTTTGGATTTTTGGAAACTTATTGTTGCTCATAATCTTTCCTTTCTGTATCATTGTTTGAAACTTGCTAGTATCAATAACAAATTTATTTCATTGACTAGGTGGTGGAGCTGAATTATCCTGTCCATGCTCCTTACTAAATTCCCACTTTTACAACCTACTCTTAAGTTTAAATATGACTGGCGTAGGTACATTGTGCCTCTCTAATGGATAATTTCGTGTTTGTTCTGATGGTTGAAAACCTGCAAATTTATGCTCCAAATAATGTTTTTTTCCTTTGAAGAAGTAAAATACTAAAGTATTAGGTCTTCCTGTAAATTTTAGATCAATTGGGAGGTCAAAGTGCGAAAAAGATGAATCTTTAGTGGCCAGACAAATAAAGAAAGAATAATTATCTTCTTATGGTAGGTTCATTGCGTCGAGTTATCGACTAGGAACTAGTAGGTACATGTTCATGATGATAGATACTATTAGGGTCTTTAGTATAGAAAGATACTGTAGAGCATTCATGATTCACATGCATACGATAGCCTCTTCAAGTACATAAGTTTTGCTCCTGCCTATGTTTTAGTGCGATGTAAGTATTGTACTTATTAATTTTACCCAGCAAAGGTATCAAAACATTGCATTAGTTATGGCCATATTATAGGACCGTTGGAGTGAAATCAAGTTGAATTATTTATTCTTGGCTACAGCTAGTAGAGGTGTGGCTTGTGTTTTGGCTGCAAGAAAGCTGGCCCTGGTCTACATACTTGGACGAGATGAAGATGAAATCTCGAGTCGAACAAACATCTATTGTGGGTGGACCTCTAATCGGGGACGGTCTCTCCGGCAATTGCTTCAAATTGAGAAAGCTCTCTCTTTTTTCTATTCGGTGTGTGAAGCGCTTGAATGTCTTCATTGAGAACATGATGTTGAACTGAGGAGTTGGCATTTTACAGAAAAAAAACCTACTGTGAATGAAGGTGATCCGAGTGCAAATCTAGATTCTGTTCTAGTTTATGTGGTAGTGATTGTACTTGATGTTACGATTATATTATGGTTGTTTATGTGCACTTATATTTTTTTCATTGGTATCTAACTTAGTTTGGTCATAAGGGATATTACCATCATCCTTAAAAAGAAATGGATGGTTAAGGTGGAGCAATTTTGAGGCAGTTTTCTTAGAAATGACTTTAAACTTTACATTGTGAAAGAACTTTCCTGCCGATAATTTTTAATGCTTGAGTTGACTTTCGAGAGTCGCCATTAGCTGAACAACAAGATGCCTCATACTTGGAAGTCTGAATTATCTTGTTTATGCTTGATTTCTACTCAACCGGTAAGTATCATCCTATCTTTCGTAAAAAGTCTCCAAAAATCTGTGTAGTTCGGATGTTGAATGTTGTGAGGCAAATTCGTTGCAAAATTGTAAACACCGTCGCATGATTCACACGTCATTTTTGTTCTCGATCGCTTAAGGCACGCTTAATTTTAGAAAATGCCTTTAGTTTCCATTTTCATAGAAATTTTTTTCAATGTTTTGCTAACAAAATATTTGTTCAGTGAAAATAATATCATTAGGGATAAAAATTGTTAGAATATGCTTGGGTTACATCACTTTCAAAAAATATGCTTATTATTTTTTTCCAAATCTCCATGTTTGCTTTTGGATGAGAATACTAAAAAGTCATCTTCAGTTTGTAATTTTGATTCTGAGAATAGTTTTCCTTTTATTCGTCGACTGCTTTCGGAGTGTTACCAAACTCATTTTCTGGTCTGTTTTAATTCTCAAATTGTAATCAGAACGGTCTTTTGAGAATCTTTATCAGCCGAATGCCTCCTTAGATTATCAACCTCTTTCCGTCTGTAGAAAAAATGGACTTCAAGTTGCTCAACAGGCTTTGAACATTGAAGATTTACTTCATTCATCCAGCCATCATTATCACTAATGCATAAGCAGTGGGCTGACGCCATAAATATATTTCATGAGGAAGTTTGATTTGCTGCAAAGCTTGTTAGTGACCATGGCAAGTAGTACTATTAATACAGAGCGGTAGATGGCGTTTCATTTTTCTTCGTTGAACTGTTTTCGTTTGCTTATCTAGGTCTTGACTCTTTCCCTCAGGAGGAATTTTTCAGTATCTGTTTCGTGTTAATTCTCTGGGTGAAGTGGTACGGCTAATTTTTTAAGCTTTGGTACTGCTATAGGACTTTGGCTTTTTTGGTTGGTTTTTATAATCATAGTTTGCTAGTTGGTTCAGTGATAGGGTATGAAGCGTGTATCAAAAGTTGTTTGTGATGCTGGAAAAGAACTTCTGCTGGTTGTCCTCAATCATCTACAGGTGCGCATTATTGTCTTTGCATTTGGCCTTTTTCCCAAATAATTAAATTTCACGCATCTCAATGAATAGTCTTGGAGGTGATAAGATAGAGATAGGAATTTGTTACAGGAAGTTATGCTATGCACATATTGAGACACGCCATAATTTTCAGAACATCCTGATGTTGATTCTTCATACGAACATATCATATGCAATGATCTGAATTAAAATCTGATTTGAGTCTCGATTCAACAAGTTGGCAATATCTCCTATAAGCGTATAATGGAAATTTTAGGTCATTAATCATTGCTTTGAACTTGAACTTGATCTAAGTTTGAGCTTTGAGTGTCTTGTACATGGAGATATGGATATATAATGTTTATACGTTCACATTATAATTAGCAGGTGTAGAGATATGTTCTCAATTTAAAAGGAAAGAGTTTATTGCCTTAGATCTTAGCATATATCTCCTCACAATTGCAAGTCAATTTTTGTACTGAAAGAAACAGGGGAATTGAGTTAATCCCACTTGTTGTGCTGTAAAGGAATGCCCTGCCATGCCCAAAGTTCTTGCCCAATAAAACTCTGATAACCCAAGATAACATAGCGCAAGGATAGGAAACTGTCCAAATTCTTGTCGAAGAACAATGAAGGAGGAGATCTTTGTGCGGACTCGCCTCTTTTGCTGAGGAAACACCGTTAACCAGTATTTTGCCTCATTTCTAAAGTAAGGATTTGTTCTCGGGTTGCTTCCCAAGCAAAAAGAGAAACTCTAATTGGAATTCTCACTTTCCAAATCGATTTCGAGGAAAATCTGTTTTGCCACGAATCTCCCTATCGAGCAGCTTGTAGTAACTTTACAGAAAAGATTCCATCTCTTCTGTTAAGCAACAGAAATCTTTGAATTATGCAACACATAAAAGAAGGCAGGCAAAAGCTTCAAAGTCCTAATCTTGGGCTTGGCTCACGAACTCAATGTCCCAAATGATCATTTCGTTGTTTAAATGATAACAAGCTGCTACCAAAGCTTCCTTGTTCCTTGACATTTCACCCAAATGCTTACACATACGACTCTAATATGTGAGAATCAAACTCCATTACTTGGGAGTGTATGTTTTGTAGTAAATGCACACCAAATTGGAATAAGGTTCTTATGATTGAGAATCTCGGTAAACAGAATTTGATTTTTCAGAGAATGGTGTTGTGTGTGAAAGCATTTGTGGGAAAATGTCGATCATCTCTTTCTTCTTTCGACTTCGCTTGCAAGCTTTTACATCAAATCTTCAGCTTGTCTAAGGTGGTTTGGTTCTTGCAAAACATGCCATCCACTTTTTTGATTGTTGGAATACCTAATTAGGAGGATCAATTTCTAAGAAGTTCAAGCACGCACCTTTGTCTCATGGGGTGCCTTAGGAAAGAAAGAAACAAAATGTAGGGTCCGGAATCTTCGGTTGCTTCGCGTTGTACCTTTTGACCAGCTTTGAGCATCATGTGCTGTTTCGTATACTCTTCTAATGCTTCACTTTTGTTTGTTTTTCTTTTGTTTTGTTCTCATATATCCGATGTCTTGGAACTTTTTCTTTCAACAAAATCCTTTATTATCTATAGAAAATATATTGCCGGTTTATTCCCTTGCCAGATCTCTCTCCATTTATGTGGGCATTTTTGTGTGTTGTGAACATGTGCTTGGGTGTGCACATGCATGCGATCATGTGCTTGCACAGGTGTGCACACATGTACACGCACGTTATAGGGCTGTTGTTAATTAGATCAGATTTTGTGCTTCTTGTGGGTACAGTGACTCTCATGTACATGCTACATATTCTTCGTGATTACTAGTATAGTGAGAAATGACGTTTCCAGTTACATTCTTTAAGGTTATGCACTCCTGTTTCCTTTTTTTGGATAAGTCTATTAAAGAGCACCAAGAGCACCAAGGGGATGCCTCCTATTTACAAATTTCCACCTAAAAGCTCATATTTACCTTAAAAATTAAAAAGAAAAAAGAAAAAGACTTGGTGTCCAAAGCACTGCCACCACAATGTGAAAAAAAATGAGGTAGAAAGCCAAATATCTTTTACAGCACCTACATAACTTTCCTCATTTTTAAAAGCCTGCCTATTTCTTTCTTACCAAGGCTTATGAACTCTCTTTAACTCCATAGTACTGCCGATCAATGCTTTTGGGCTCCTTTCTCCTTTTGTCTAATCAAAATGTGCATTCACGATGGTGTAGAATTTTGTGGAAAAATTGCCAAGCGATAAAAAGGTTAAGCTAAGAAATAAAGATGTGGTTTACTATTTAAATGTTATAGAACTCCGCCCCTCTTGTAAGCTGGGACTTCACCTTACATTGAAGTGTAAACATTTGATAGTTGGGGAGTTAAATAGGTAATAGGACTCTAGAGATGTGGTTTGATATTTAAATGTTGTAAAGAAGTTATCCTTCCCCAAGGTGTTGAATGGAAATGCGGTTTGATATTTGATTGTTGTAAAGAAGTTACCCTTCCCCAAGCTAACATCGAAAGGGCTAGGGCTTTTGTCTCCTTGAAAACAATAGCATTTCCTGTCAATATTGTGCTTATAGCCCACAACCATCACATAAATGGCCTCTCTCTCTCTCTCTCTCTCTCTCTCTCTCAAAGCAACTTTGGGGCAGGACTTGATAATTTCACATGAACATTCCAAACTTCTAATGCTTGCATGAATTGGATAGCGAGACTAGGCTCCATTTCTTTATTGAATTTTCCAGTATATCTTTTATTTGGTGGAGACTCTAGAGTATGTTGTTTAGTTCAAACATAGTTTGCAGAAGATGAACATGGCTCATAATGACCATTTACTGTGTAAAACATTTTCTTTTGTGAACTTTTAACTTCAATGGTTCCAGCAAGTAATGTATGTGGTCAAATGCTATTTTTATCCCTCATCAGTGTGTCAGTTTTCTTAAGAGATGATATTTGACGTACAGGGTTAATTAAATGAAGTATTGTTATTTACGTAGCAGCCTGCTGTAGAAATCATTGGCTTTAGAATGGGTGAGCTCAGGGGTCTTTCAAGATGGCGTTCTTGTTATCTAGGTATTGGTTCAGATGAGACACTGGCGGATAATGCAGTGGAAAAGGCTGGAATGTTGCTTGTACAGGTTGAGTGAGGGTCCTCTCATCTGTTATGAAGCCGGTACGCCTGTCACAATCTTTCTTGTGATTTCTCTACCTTTCTTGATATCTTCTATTTGCAACTATTGTAATATCTTACCCATCCACGCATGGCTGAGATGGTTGAGGGCTTGCCTTTCCTCTTTGGAGGTTTCGAGTTCGAACTCCCCGATCGGCTCGTGATTGGAGTGGGGGTTCATAGCGGTGGGTTCTTTGTGCTAGTCTCCCCGGAGGTATAGTCGCAAATACCGAATCGGCGTAAGCTGACAAGGGAAAGTGGATCCACAGTCACCCAAAAAAAAAAACTATTGTAATATCTTGCCTGTCTCTCATCATGTATGGTATCATGTCTTTAGTGACACTAAATTACTAAATTTTAAACATGAAGTTGAACTATTTGTGGATAAGATATGATATGGGTTGCTTAGAATGACATATTGATGTAAGTTAAATAGCCTTTAATTATTTGAAAAATGAGCTTGTTATCAATATTGTAAAGGAGTCATCGTTAGACGATGGGCTTTACACGTGACTTGAACCTGTTCAACAAAGGTCCATTTAGTAAGCTTGTTAAGGTTGTTACGGAATACCGACAATAGCACATTGTTGTTTTGTTGATATGGTCATGTTTTTGAAGCAGCAAAAAAGAGAAATTGACAACTTTTACGTATCTTTGCTTCCCATGCCTCACACAACTTGGGGTTTGTACCTTCTCAATTCTCGCATGCTACCCCGAAGAAATGCAATTTTACTTGTTTCAAAATGAAAAAATCATAGTGTGACCACTAGAGCAAGGTCAAAATATTGGTAGGATCCTATGGAGTTCTTGAGCCCGTGGCATGCTTGTAGTATTTGCCTTAGGGATCGAAAGCATATTGCATTGGTTAATAATGTGCATGTTGCTGAAGCTTTTGCTTTCGTCTCTCTTTCGGTTTGCAAATTTCTTCAGCTGGCTTTTGAAATGGATAAAACAATCGATGTCGAGCCAAGTGATCAACTTTTAACATACAATAGGTTTGTCTAACGTTTGTCAAGCGGGGTCCTTCCTCATGGTGAATTCCTATATACTCTTTTGAGTTTGATGGTGAACTTTTTGTAGTGTTCTTGAAGTTTCTATATGATCAAGATGCCACTATGCATCTCCTGGATCTTTCCGAGGCTGATGAAGAAACTACCATTGATCCGTGAGTGATTTTCTCTACTTTTGGTCATGCTTTAAATATCGAATGATATGCTGTCAGGCCTAGTATTATTTTCATGTGCTTTAGCGGGTGACTCATGCTTTGAGGCAATGTGACCAAATTAGTTGGCAAAGTTGTGAATATGAAATTGTAAATGACTCCTGGTTTGGGGGCTAGTTCTTCATTTCAGGTCATCTTGCTATCATCTTCACCTATATTCATTTTTTAATTAACGGGCACCCACTTAAGCATGAAAGCTAGGATCATTCCCGCAATAATACCTACAGGTTCTCCCAATTCTGTTCCATAACTGGAACAGGAAATACTTGAGTGCACTTCCACTAGATGAGGTTGACTTAAGCTAGGGTGGTTTCTTTGGGCTGCAACTGTGGTTATTGTTGGTCCACCACTACTTTAAGTAACCACATGGTAACAAGGGTCGAAATTGACCGGTTGATCATCGTTTCTCATTGGATTGGAAGGTCTCATATTCCAAAATATCAAATGCATTTCCTTGCGCTTTTCGCCTTGATATATCTTGTCGGATCGGTGAGATGTCTTGCCCTCATTTTTATCTCGGACAAACAATGCAGGGAGTCGGAGAATTTTGCGGTTTGGAGGATTTGGGGGACACAGAATATTTGCGAAGGACACTTGTGAAAGAATTTCAATAGATGGAACGCAGGTATTAGCAAAAGAATTAAAAAGCTAAAATGTAATGGAATCTTGTTCATGAATAGGAGTTCTTGCTTGAATGTATTGTTTATTGCTCTTTCATTGTAAATTCTTCACATTAATCCTATATCTACTTTTTCCATTTATTATTGTTCTCACACATGCTACCTCGGTGGGAAAAATATGAACTACGGGATAAATCATTGCCGTTATTTGTTGTTTGAAGTGATTGCTTTTCTCCCTTTTGAGTCGGTCCTCGTTCTTTGATATATGCACCAAATGTGAAATTGTGGATCAACAAGAGTTTGAGTATATTACCTGGGCTCGAAATTTGTTTATGTAAACATTGTAATCCTTTAATAAAAGTTTGTGCTTTTGGTTTTACTTGACTCATCAATTATTTGAGCTTAAATATTCATTTTTCGTTTGGCTAATTCAGGACTTCTGTTAATGGGTTTGTCTGTGGATATTTCTATCCAAATGCTTATTAGCATAAAGTTGTCCTATATTTTTCATTTCCTTGTCTGAGTGGCCGGAACCTTTAGACTATAATGAGAGAAGGAGAGAAAGAAAAGGAAACCTTTGGGGGTTAGGGGTTGTCTTCGGAGGTTGTCCTCAACAATGGCTTTTCACTTACCCTCTATCTAATAATCTAGTTTTTCATATTTGATCTCGGGTTTGATTACTTGGAGTGTATATGGAAGCTTTAGTTGGGTGATCTTATGGGATTGGGCTCGTGTTTAGGTATGATCCTTGTGTGTGGAAATACCGTATTCCATGTTTCCGATTAGAAACTAATTTGATAATCACATTTTCAAGGAAGCTGCCCGAGATGCCTTTCTCTTCTATTTTGAAATAGATACTTTGTGAGAATTTATTGCTACAATTCCCTCTTACGTCGGTTTCAACATCCACCAGATATGTTCGCAATTCATGGTCCTTGTATAGGGTATATACCTTTAATTTGAAACTACAAAAATTATCCGAGAGATCCACATGTGCGAGTCCAACTGCTTTTTCATGCTAATCATTACTCGTATGTTATTGCGGGATGATTTTGAATTTGCTTCAGATTATATTTCCTTCCAAATAAGCGAGGAGTCTTTTTTAGATGTAACAAATCGTATAGCGGTAGTGAGTGGACTTAAGAATGTTTCAAGTAATGTGAAGAAGGGAAGATCTTTGGAAGGATCTTGTTGTGCATCTCTCTTGGTCACTGTTGTGTGGATTAGGCTCTATTTGAGGTAAAAGCTTTGTATATCATATTTTATAGCCAAAATTTGCAAATGTGGCTAATATATTCTGTTGGAAGCAGGAACATCAAATTATCATGTTGCTAAATAAGATGAATGATACTCATGAAAACTTGGTAAATGCCGGGATGATGATCCTGCAGGCTAGTGACCTTCCATTTGTGCATATTGCAGAACCACATATGCAAATAACCGGGATTTGTACCAATTGAAGGTAACTCTTGGATCCGGAGCTTGGATCCGGAGCTTGCATATTGTTTTCTTACTTGTGATATGTAGAGTTCTATTCTGATCATGACAATTCACTATTTAAGACATTGATGGCAAAAGGAAAAAAGTAGCATATTGTGCTTTTCTGTTGACTCCTGTTCATGTCGGTGTTTTAAGAAGTGGCTCTGGTTGGACGGGAACTAGACCTGTCCGGTCTGGTTTCCCAACAGAAATAGTATCGATCAAGAACCGGTGGTATTGATCCTCTTCAACCGATAACCAGGTGTACCTATCAAGCGATACCCAAAGAAACTCCGTCAACTAGTCTAGACCAGATCTGGGCCGTAAAAAAACTAAAAGGAGTAGTGCTGGAATTGGGTTGGGGTTTGGCACTCTAACCTCTTGTAACTAACAAGCATGCCAATCATTTGCTCTGGTGTTTTCTTGCCACAATTCGTGGTGGATAATTTATTTATTGACCATATTGGCCTAATCTAAAATTGAACAGGATGCTATAAGATGACATCAAGCGTGTGTAATCTATTAAGATGCTATGGTGTGTGCCGACTCACTGGGCTTCTTTTGTTCTGAAAGTGTGTAATCTATTATACGCAGAGCATTCTATCGAGATGACATCACATGCAATCGTTCGGTCGGTCGAACGGAAGAGCACGGTTCTACCAGTTCGATCGATTGAACCACTTGTCTCGGTTTTAAAATGTTTGTTTTTTTATCGTTCCTATTTATTATTTATCTGCTCTTCTCATCGCACGATTAGCAGCAGCTTAGTTTTTCCTCCTATGTGCATAATGCATACAAATGTCATTACGTCCTTGCAATTTCAAAGGGTGTTTTATTTTCTCGCCTTGCCATAACGCAAAAAGTTCCAACATACCTTGACAAACTGGAGCCTTGTATGTAGGTTAAGAAATGTGCCTTTGATGGCCCTAATGGGTTAGCAAGTGCCCTTTTTACTTCTATTTTGTTAGGATATTTTTGCTTGGTTGTATTGTTCTCACTTTTGAAACACTAATCTAGTGAAAGCGCACATCTAGGACCATATCTTACGCTGGAGATGGAGAATGAGAAGCTTTGCAGCATTCCCCATACCGTAGTTCCTCTCTTGTCGGTTGGTGGTAAGAACATTTTTAAACTGTCATGCCATCGAGCTAAGGATCAATTCATTGCTATGCCAATTGTATAGTTCGAAGGTTTTTTCTTTGAGCTTCTTGCCTTGTCCATTTGCGTTTTGGATGTCGGAAACATATTGTTGCCCATGCTCTTTCCTTAGGGATCAGTGTTTGATAAACTTGCCAGTGTCAGTAACAAATTTATCTCGTTGGCTGGGTGATGGAATTGAATTAATCCTGTTCATGCTCCTTGCTACATTTTCACTTAGAACCTTCTATTAAGTTCAAATGTGACTGGCATAGGGACATTGTGCCTCTTTAATGGACCACTTCATGTTTGTTCCTATAGATTGAAGAAGTGCGAAAGTATGCTCCAAAGAAGAATATTTTTTAGTCAAAAGAAGTAAAAAAAAAAGAAAAAATTGTGGTATCGGGTTTTCCCCTAAATTTTAAATCAATTGAGAGGACAAAGCGCAAAATGATTTTATAGTCGCTAAACAAATACCAAAAGAATTATCATTCTCTTATGGTAGCTGCATAGCGGTCGAGTTCTCGATCGAGAAGCACTATTTACAAGTTCATGACCATAGATGCTACCGTGGTATCTAGTGTAGCAAGATGCGTAGAGCATTCGTAGTTACATGCATGCCGTAGTCTCTTTAGGCACACAAGGTTTGCTTCCCGCTCGTGTCTTATCATAATGCATGTGTTGTACTTATACTTTTACCCAACAAAGGTATCTAAACATCATGTTGGTTATGGCCATACATTCAAGGAACACCGACTCGAAATCAAGTTGATTTTTTTTTTTTTTTTTGGGCAATGGCAAGTAGAGAAGTGGCTTGTGTTTTAGCTGCAAGAAAGTGGGCCCCGATCTACACATGCGGGACGAGTATGAAGAAGAAATCTCGATTCGAATGACTATCTGTTCAAGAGTTTGTGGTGGTTATGCTCATGTCGCTTCGTGGGTGGACCTCTAATACTTGAAGCTGAGACATCGTGTAAGAAGCAATGCATGTGGGCTTTCGATGAAGCTCTTCGACTTCACCCTTTCTCGGAGAAGTCTTAATCTATACCGCCATGTGCCTTTTACGCTAGGTGGTATTTGTCGATAGAAAAAGTGGAGTGAAAGGTATCGATTATCTATTGAGTTGGATAGAATTGACCGAAAGATGCTGAATCATGGCTTCTATCTAGTGGTAACGTCGTCATGGTATTGCTTTGTAAGCTCGAGACCTTTCGATAGTGCCAAGCTTTTGCTTCATCTCGTATATGCTTACTATTTGCATGTGTATGAGAACCAAATGTTTGGTTTGGATTATCTACGCTTTAGGTTGAATGGTTCAGGTAGTGTACTTGACTAACGAGCTCTACTTTTGTATGTTAAAATCTCTCACCCGAAAATGACTGGCTTCTCCACGTCATTGTCATTGACTCACTTTGGATTGAATGGTTCAGGCAGTGTACTCAACTAAAGAACATACACTATATTTCGATCTCAGATATTTGGAGCCCTCAAGTAGATGGCAGGTTTAAGATCATGAGATTCTGTCTACAATATCGTGAATGGACTTTGTATCCTCAATAAAGAGCATCATGGAGTCTTTTAATTCAATGATGTACATTCAGGAATCAATAATTCTTTAATTGTAGTATTCTTTCTCTGGGAATTATTGCCGGTCTCCAGGAGAAAGTATGCATGAATGTAACATGTGCATTTGTGATACTTCTTTTCTTATGTTTATTATTTGCCGTGATGATAGCTCTTTTGGAACTTAAGCTGAATTTACTCTGAAATTAAATCCTCCTTTATTTATAGCCCTTCCAAATCTTTTACGTCTTCAATGTATTCTTCCGAATGCAAGTGCAGAAATAGTGACATTTAACATTAATTATTAGATGGGACAATAACATTATCAACAAAATAAATGATTGTTAACAAGTTCGTTGCCAGTGCAAATCGCATGTAAACTTTAAATTCCATGACCCGTTAAACACAAGCTCGTTTTGGAGAAATTGGCGTTAAAATTTTCGTGGACCAAGAATAGAAGGCTAGGAAAAGAAGTACGGCTAAGGAAGAAGCTTTGCTATTAATAGGAAATGTCTAAGAAGACGACTTGTGTCTATTGCACCAGACACCATTGGCTAAACCTTCTATTAATAGCCATTGTAGAGCCTCATAAAATCTACTTCTGCCACTATTCTCAGTAATAATAGAACAAATGATTATTTGTAACTCAACATCATTATTAAGCTAACTGCCCGAATGATTGGAGAATATCAAGGTAACTTAGCATCATGTCTTAACAACTAAGCATCATGTCTTAACAGTGAGTGTTCCGAAAAATAGCTTTATTGCCTGTGGATGGCAGCAAACTGGCAAGACTTAATACATGAGACTGATAAGAAAATTAGTCGCTTAAGAAGGCAACAAAGCTAATCTATACACAAGCGAATAACCTTATTAATGATGACGGGTCAAATACAGATAAGTACCTAATATGCCCTCATATTAGTTTAACCAAACCAATCTTTTTTTCTAATGTGATCTTCCAGTCACCTATTGATAAAAATGCATACAACAACATGTTGCCGCCTGCTTATTACGTCTTTTCATATCTACTTAGTGGTAAAATTATCTTGTCAATATCCACTTGGCATCACCTAAGTGAAAGTGAGTTTTAGCTATTCAAAATGTGGAAACACTTGACATCCTTTCAAGCCAAATGAGTATTGGATGCTCGGCACACAATGTTAGGGGAAATTACCAAGAAAGTCTTAAGCCTATTGCGGTTGCATCAATTCAATCATAAACTTTTAAATTTGGCTAATTGAGTTCTAGACCTTTTGAGGATATGCCAATGTAATCCATTTAGTCAAATTTTGAGCAAAAATTGCCAATGTGATAATGTTTGCAATTTTTTATTAATTTTTCTGACTTTTTTCTTTTCTTTCTATTTTTTTTTCCTTCTTCTTTTTGCCAATGGATGGTTGCTAGCCACGTAGCCATAGGCCATGGCTGGCGAGGGTGAGTCATTATGGCAAATTCCGTGGTCTATGCCCATTGTAATACCCCATGGTATTGACAGCCGTACATACTCTAATCTTATAATGTGTTTCACCTCAAACTTAGAATAGTTCCACAAGCATAGTGTGGCTATGAGAGAGGGGAGGGGAAAATTGTTTAAAAAGTCATAAACCTATTACATTTTTGTCAATTGAGTCATAAACATTTTTACATTTTGCCAATTGAATCTATCCGAGCAATTTTGACTAAAATTTGCTGATGTGGACGGTTGGCACTAACGTCACTTTTTAAATAATATTTTAATAATATTGAATTTGTTATGATTTTTTCTTTTCTTTTCTTTTCTTTTTTACTTTTTTTTTTTGGGGTTTGGAGTTAGGCCAGCGAGGACCACGATGCCCTCGCCGGCCAAAGCGAGGGCGCGTGTGCCCTCAACCTAGGTCAACTGGCCACCCTTGCCAAACTAACTCCAAAACCCAAAAAATAAAAGCAAAAAAAAGTAAAAAAAAATGAAAAGAAAAGAAAAAAATCATAAAAAATTCAAAATATTATTTAAAAAGTGCCATGTCGGTGCCAACCGTCCACATTAGCAAATTCCTGTCAAAATTGATTGGATGAACTCAATTGGTAAAAAATGAAAATGATTAAAATTCAATTGGTAAAATTGAAAAGTTTTTCATTAAATTGACAAAATTACAATAAGTTTAGGGCTTTTTGGACAATTTTCTTGAGAGGGAGTAGCAATGGAAGTCCTACTTTTAATTTGGTTAAACACATATATGCAACTCTCGTATGTTGAACTCCCTCGGTTTGGGTTATCGTGCTTGTAAGTTTGACGATCTCGACCAATATCTCCGATTTGTTCGATATCTTCCTATCCATCGCCTTGGCGTGCTTTGTAGAATATGAAGTACATTTGGCGATTGCTATTTGATATACTACCGTGGCACACCACACAGGGAATCAACTCTAAAAGCGTCTTCAACTCTTCAGCTCTTCATCTCGTGTCACAGTGGCTACTATTTTCACAATTTGTCCCTTGAAATCAATTCTTTAAAACCGTGTGGGGGCGCACCACTTGAGCAGGCAATTGAAGAAGCATCTTCAAGTACATACAGCCCCCCTTCCTCACGTCCTCTACCAATCGTCTTCTTCGTAGCTAGATCCGGGAAAATACAAGAATCAGGATAGAAAGTTACTGAACACTGAAAGTTTTTTGTTAACTTACTAACAGACATGAGGTTACATGGAAATTGTGGAAGATAAAGCATTGAGGACAATGGCAATGAAGGAATTGGATTAACTGTGCCAATTCCTTTAACATGTGTAGGTGATCCATTAGCTAGAGTAACTATGGACGAAGACAGAGAAAGAGAGGAAAATATACCTGAAAGACCTGACATGTGATTGGAAGCCCCTGAATCAATGATCCAAGGACGAGAAGCAAATGAAAGGCATGCAGTAACATTACCTGTCTATGCCAAAGTAGCAGTGGAAGAAACATGCTGTGAGATTTGAGACTGTTTGTACCGATCATATTCCTCACCAGACATAACCACCACCTTGCCTTCAGATGACTGTGGAGTAGAGTCAATATTAGACGCCATATTAGCGAACTGGTGCTACTGCCCTGGTCTCCCATGTAGCTTGTAACAAAATTTTTGAATATGACCAGGTTTGCCACAATAATGACAAACTTGTGTAGTCCCTGAATTATCAGTAGATATGGGGAATTGTCCAAAAGGATGCTGTTGACCTTGACCTCTTCCTATTCCTATGCCTCGGCCTCCTCCTCAGACACCACGCCCACTATGTATGCCACGGGTTCCTCCATCACTCCTATTACCACTACCAGTTCGAGTCTGGGACACAAGAGTTGAACTCCCCACCATAGATGTAGTATCCTGAGAAGACTCACGAGATACTCGAAGAACTCGAGCAAACGTATCTGTGAGTGACGCGATATTCTCTCCTCCAAGAATCTGAGACCTAACAGTTTCATACTCAGAACCAAGACATCCTAAGAATCCCATTACAGTCAATTGTTCCCTCTGACGTTGCATTTGTTGAACATCAGCTGAAATAGGGAGAACAGCATTCAACTCCTCATACAATCTCTTAAAGTCTGCAAAGCACTGGGTAATAGGGCGTCCCTTCCTTTCAAATCGATAAAACTCCTGCGATAGCTCATAAATCCATGACAAATTATCTTGGCCAGAATATAACACATTCAAATACTCCCATAGTTCTCTGACTGTATCAATATGAGTTACCAAGTCAACTACATTACTCTCCATAGAATTCAGCATTTGGCCAAGAATACGTGCATCAACACCATCCCAAGTTACATCATCTCTGAGCTTAAACTCTGTTCAGTGTCTATGTTGATTTCTGCTTGTCAAAGTAAGCTTCACGATTTTTTTCCATTGGTGGAAGTTAGCACTACCTGCGAGCTTCCTATTAGTAATTCGATTAGACGAAGAGGAAATCACCTCAATCATCACAATATTATTCTTCTCATGATCTACTTCAATTGTACTCTTCGAGTGATTGCCCATTTTCCAGATAATAATAAGCAAACTCTGACCTTAGTTTTCGTCAAACAATTCAGCCTCAGTAATTTAATAACCCAATATTAGCACACAAGATCTCCACAACCCACATAAAATAATAGAGACTGCCTGTCACACCCTGAACCTCGAGCGCGCCAACATCCCACCATGGTCATTCAAATGCGACGTTCCCAGGTTAAGTCGCCGACCCAATCAAATCTTTAATGCACATGCGGAAGCATATTATAAAACCCCTGACAATAAGATACGGGATAGAAAAGCAGGAAACAAAATCACAACATAACACTTTCATAATTCAATAAAATTACAAACAGAGGTCTACGGCCAACAGTCTACAAAAGACCGGCTCTTAAAAAGGAATTGTCCTACGATCTACAAGTCGGATACATTCTCCAATCCTTATAACTTCACCTCTGCAACTCATCAAGGCCAACCAAAGCCGTCGGGCCGCTCCGTCCACCAAAGACCTGAAATTTTAATCCCCAAACCAGGATGAGACAATGTTTCAGCAAGTTCAACCCCCTAAACCCCTATTAGAAAGAAAATACGCCCCGGGTGGCCTAGCAACATCACACAGAAGACTTACCTCGCATTAGCCTTCATCTGCAGGTTAGCACAATTTATATAATTCAACCACGTACAATTATGATAACCAAACAACTATGGCACAATCACATAATCAGAACAATTCAATCACTTGGATTGTCTCAGCGATCAATCGACTTGGCCGATTACATGTCATTCTAGCAAATCAATCATTGCTCTCAATCACGGCCCCACTCGGCCAATTTTAGAATTAGTGACATCACGGCCCCACTCGGCACAACCTTTAAAAGGTGGTAGATTACGGCCCGGCTGGGTGTGACCTCTAATAGGTGGCATATCACGACCTCACTAGGTGCGACATTTATCAGGTGGCAATTCACGGCCCACTGGGCGCGACCTTTATCAGGTGGCAATTCACAGCCCCACTGGGTGCGACCTTTATCAGGTAGCACATCACGGCCCCACTGGGTGCGACCTTTATCAGGTGGCATATCACGGCCCCACTGGGCGCGACCTTTATCAGGTGACAATTCACGGCCCCACTGGGCGTGACCTTTATCAGGTGGCGTATCATGGCCCCACTAGGTGCAACCTCTAATAGGTGGCATATCACGGCCAATCGCCCATCAATTTCCACACTTAGGATTTTATAAATAATCTCTATATATCGCAATCACACTCAATTTGCCACAACCAATCATCAATATCAAATTCTAAATGTACAGCAGCGATCGGCACGAAATTCTGAGAGTTTAGAGTCCTAACAAAATTTTCGGAATTTATTAAATAATTAAATTTATTCCAAAAATAATTAAATAATAATATTCATATTTTTCACGATCCACACTCAATTTATAACATCCAATCATCAATTTCAAAATCCGACTACACAGCAGCGATCGACACGAAATTATGAGCAACCGGGTCAAAAATAATTTTTCCGTTTTTTTTAAATAATAATATTTTAATAATTTCGGAATTAATATAATATTATAAATTTCCAGAATTTCAAAACAATTAAATAATTCAAAACTAAAACCCTATTATGTCACATCAAGGTTTTATATTAAAAATAAACATACTTAACTTTAAACTAAACACACTTTAACTTAATTAAACATCTTAATATAATCCTCAACCAAATAAACTCTAACCACTTAAACTTACTTAACTTAGACTAAGCACACTTAGGGCATCATTAACCGTCTAATCAAGGTTTAGTGAGCTAAACTCACCGGATTAGCGAGCCGAGCGAACCAAAACGACGAGGACGATGTGAGGATCGACTTTCCTCAAGGAGGGCCAAGCATCCGGGCTCGGGAAGGCGGCCAAAACGGGCCAAACATGGGCTGCCATACCCATTTCTAAACCTTCTGCTCGCTGCTGGTTGGGGGCGGATCCGGCGCCGGTTCGGGCGGAGGAACGGTGGAGAAGGACTTGCGGGGCTTAGACAGGCGAGTCGGCGGCCCAGCGAGGCCTCACAGTGGTCGGAGGTGGGTTGGACGAGCTGAACAGCTCGCTGGAACGGCGAGCTGGGCGAGAGGGAGGCCGGGATGACGGCTAGGACGGCGGTGACGCGCTGGAGGCGCACGAGCGGCGGACGGCGCGCGAGGGGGTGCGCGACGGCGGTCCGGCTAGACCGTGGGTTGCTTCGGCGTCTTCAGATCTGCCGGTGCGTCGAGCTGCAGCGGAGATGGAGGAGAGAGGGCGACGGTGAGTGGATGCGCGGCTATGCGCGCAAACTGCAGCAACAACGACGGCACCGGCGGCGAGCGACGAGCGACGAAGGAGGCGGACGGCGAAGGACTGCTTCGGCTTCTTCCTCTGCAAATTTTCTGGTCTTTCGCACAAAGAACATGGAGGAGAAACCCACGGAAGGGAGAGAGGAAGGAGAGAGAAGGAGAGAGAAGGAAGGGGCCATTTTCTTTTCTTTTTCCTTTTCTTTAATCCAACAAATGGCCCACCATGACATCACGTGATGATGTCATACTCCACCATCTCCCACAACCTTATTCCAATGGGTTCACTTGCAATTTCTGCCGGGGTCCAATTCTTTGTACAATAACTTTTTCAATTTCACTCGATTCTCTTCTAATTGAATTAAATTAAAGTCCATAAAATTAATTCAATGTCACCACACTTCAATTCACATCTTCACTTGTCTATATAATCAACTTAAGTCCCAAAAGTACGACCAAAAGCGGGCTTACTAATTTCTCGAGCCAAATTAGCCATTTTCTGATTTAATTGCCGAAAAACTCGGTTTGCATGAAAAATATTTCGAAGATGAATCAATGATCCTAAAAATGATTTGTGACACACCAAGACTTCCAATTTCTGAATTCGATATCAATTCTACGGTTAATTTCACTTTGGCACGATACTAGCGCGGCCCAACCTACCGGGTAGCCTTTAGAAATTTTCATGCATTCGACCTGTGGTTGATCATCTCAAGCCACAATGTACGTCTTGAAACATTGACGACTTTCGGTTGTCGGAGTAATCTCAAGGTTTCAAATACGAACACAGGGTACCCAATCGATAGAAAAATCAGTCTAGTGTCTATCGACAAGGATTATGCGATCCGGTGGAATCACCCACACTCGATCACATGACTCTATCGAGTAGACCTATCTCCGATCTCTAATCGATTTTTAATTGTGCCGTAATAACCCTTGCAGATTAGCTCGGTCGAAAGATCGCTTCCTGGTCAAATTCTCGAGTCTGATGCATTAGAAACTTTTAACGGCTTTATCCGATAGACTAGTTTTCACATGAGTGGCCGACTCAAAGAAAATGACTATATGCATGCCAACGAAATGCCCATCTCAATTTATTGAAAATAGAATTGGAAAATCGGGATGTCACACTGCCACCAATTCACAAACTCTCAAATTAACAAATTTATAATTCGAAAATGGTCAGTAAACTTCCCGGCCATCAAAGATGAAGCAACATAGGCCATAGAAACTCCAGCAGATCAATGTAAAGGATAGAAAAAAAAAAAAAAGAATTTCTCCTTTCAGTCACAAAGAAAACACCTCAAAGTCCTTTTCCTGCAAGTGTGCACCAAAATCAGCGACCTGTGAACCAAAATCAGCCTCAGTCTTGTAAACTGAAGGTTCGTAAATCAGCGACCTGCGTGGGGGCACCAGTGTGTGTGCTTTGCACCAAAATCCACGCTCACCGCACCAGTGCCTGTGCTTTGCGCTCCATTATATGTTGTCTGTCCTCATGCGTATCAAGCAAGTCAAAACCAAAATCTGCCCAGCAATCTGCATGAGATGTGATGGAGCTGTGCGACCAAAATTAGCGACCCAGCGAGCGGTGTGGGTCATGCGATGGAGCCGCAAGATGGTGTCGCACCAGCTGCGCGAGCCGCATAGGTCGCACAAGTCGTGCAGGTGCGCGAGCTGCGCAAACCGTGTGAGGGAGCCGCACGAAAGGTCAAGAAAGAATCGTGCAAGAAGGAGAGAAAGAAGGAGACACTCAACAGTGACAAGCCACCGCGGTGACGGCTGACTATTCCGGCGAGTCGACAGCGGCAAGTGGCTACTCTGTTGACTAGGGTTAATCCCTAGGCTCTGATACCATGTGAGGAAAGCGTACTTTGTATTAATCAATAAAGTTAAATATATATACATCAAAATAAACCCTAAAAGTGGTAAAGACCCATTTACCCTTATTACTTCTAATTACCCTTCTTACTTCTAACACTATCAAATAGCGCCACATGCAATCGATTCAACTGGTTGAATTGGCAAAGTACGGTTCTCAAGTTTGACTAATTGAACCACTAGTATGGTTTTATAGACTTTTGTTCTTTTGTTCTTCCTATTTACTATGTATCTGCTCTCCTCATCAGCACAAGCGGCAGCAGCTTAGTTTTTCCTCCTATGTGCATATGCATGCCATTATATGCGTCCAATTTTCAACGATGTTTCACTTTCTCACTTACCATAACTTCAAAAGCTCTAGCATATCTCGACAGTTGGAACCTTGTATGTATGTCAAGAAATGTGCATTTGATGACCCTAATGCATTCGTAGTGCCACTTTTGCTTCTATTTTATGAGAACACTATTGCTCGGTTGTCTCATTCTCACTATCGAAACACTAACCCAGGGAAATTACACATCTAGGACTTTATTTTACACCTAGAGATGGAGAATGAGAAGTTGGCGGCACTCCCATACTGCAATCCCCCCTTGTCAATTAGTGGTAAGAATTTTTTACAGTGCCCACACAATCGAGCTAAGGATCAATTCATTGCCATGCCATCAATCGTATACTCAAAAAACTACTTTTCTTGAGTTTCTTAGCATGTCCATTTGCAGTTTGGACGTTTGGTAACTTATTGTTGCCCATAGTCTTTCCTAGTTGTATCATCTTTTGATAAACTTGCTAGTGTCAGTAACAAGTATATCTCATTGGCTGGGTGGTGGGACTGAATTAATCTTATGCATGCACCGTATTAAGTTTCCACTTTACAAGCTATTCTTAAGTTTAAATATGATTGGCGCAGGATCATTATGCCTCTCTAATGGACCATTTCATCTTTGTTCCAACGGTTGGAAATGTCCAAATTTATGCTCCAAAGAAGAATATTTTTTCATTTGAAGAAGTAAAATACTAAAGTATTAGGTTTTCCTATAAATTTTAGATCAATTAAAAGGTCAAAGTGCGAAAAAGATGAATTATTAGTGGCGAGACAAACACAAAAAGAATAATTATTTTCTTATGTTAGGGTTCGTTGCGGTTTGATTTGCGACTAAGAACTCGTTATGTACATATTAATGATGATAGATACTATCAGCATTCATGGTTCACATGCGTACCATGGCCTCTTCAGGTACGCATGTATTGCTTCCGCTTGTGTTTTAGCGTGATGCAAGTATTGTACTTATTACTTTTACCCAAAAGAGGTATCAAAGCATTGCATTAGTTATGGCCAAATAATAAAAACGTCAGAGTGAATCAAGTTGATTCCTTTTTTGCGACAGCAAGTAGAGGCGCCGCTTGTGTTTTGGCTGCAAGAAAACAGGCCCTAGTCTACATATTCGACAATGATGAAGGTGAAATCTCTGATTCAAAATGAACGTTTGTTTGTGAATGTGCGGTGGTAATGCTCATGTTGCTCGTGGGTGGACCTCTAATACTCGAAGCTGCAGGAGACATCAGTGTGAGAAGCAATGCATGTGGACTTTCTGGCTAAAGCTCTTCGGCTCCACCCTTCCTGGAGAGTTTCAATTTATGCCTGCCATGAGCCTTTTTTGCTAGGCAGGCATTTATTGAAGAGAAAAAGCAGAGTGAAAGCTAACTACTTATCTATAGAGTTAGATGGAATCGACAGAGAAATACTGACCCATGGCTTCTATCTGGGGGGAAGTAACTGTTTGCATTGTATTTCTGCAAGCTTTGACAACTATTCGATAGTGCCCAACTTTTGCTTCATGCGTATATGTTTATTATTTCCGCATATAAGGGCACCAATTGTCAGGTTTGGATTGTTTGTACTTTCGGGTTGAATGGATTACATGGTGTAATCAACTGACGAACTTTGCATTTGAATGTTGAAATCTCTCACTTAAAATTGACTCACTTCTCCAAGCATCATTATTAAGTGATGCATCCAATCCAATGTACAAAATACAAAATACACTTGTGTGAAAGAGTCAATCTCCAGGATTACTAGAATCAATATTGCTAGTTAGATATATAGTGCCAAGGTGGCATTAAAGAACAAATACTATCTTCCAATAATAGAGATTCGAAATCTACAATTAAATGGTAAGTTTAAGATTATGAGATTATATTTTGTACTCTTGACAAGAGTATCATGTAGCCAAAAAACTTAATAATATATAGATATACGGGAATCTACAATCGCTTAATTTTATCATTCATTCTCTAGGATTTATTGCCAATCTAGAGGAAAAACTTTTATAGATGTAATAGCTTTGTGTACGATCATATGCACCAAGATGGTAATCGTATATATGATTGTATGCATGTAAAATGTGCATATGTGATATTTCTATTCTTCTGTTTATAAATTATCTTTATGAGAGCTTCTTTGTTGACTTTAGCCAAATCTACTATGAGATTAACTTGCTTTATTAATTTATTTCCAAATCTCCACATCATCAATGTATTCTTTCCCGATGCATAATAAGTGTAGAAATAGTGACAACGACAATTGATAATATGACAAAACGATATAAATTATTGGTATTTGGTCCACTACGAGTGCAAACCACATATTAAATCAAACTATGCACGAGCAGTCTCAGACGAGCTCATTTTGAAGAGACTACAGTTAAAATTTTCAAGGACTGAGAAAACAAGAAGAGAAGGCTGGGATCACGAGTATTACTGGAGTATGGAGAGACGCTATACTATCGATAGGAAACTAATAGAAGGCGATTTGTGTCTATCACTCATAACACCTTTGGCAAAATCCTCTATCATAGCCGTCGTGTAGCCTTATAAAATTTGCTTCTACTACTGTTTAAGTAATTATAGAACTATGTTTGTGACTCAACATCATTATTAAACTAACAATCTAAACGAATGGAGGATATTGAGGGAACTTAGCATCATAATTTAATAGTGTATGCGTTCCAAAAAGCAAATGTATTGCCTATGGACATCAACAAATAGGCAAGACTCAATACATAGCACTCGATCAACATGGTTGTAATGCCGATGCAGAACAAGTGCATTATCTGAACACACTCTTTGAATGATACACCTTGTGTTCCTTACATGTGAAAAATCATAGGACCTTTTGAAGAAAGATGTTGAAAGAACCAGAATAGAGAGATACCATCTGAAGAAAAATTAGTAAACAAAGCTATTATGTCCTTATATTAAATGCTAATTCGTGCAAGAAATTAGACGAAATTCAAGGCCTTGATAGGTTAGAGTATTTGTAATGGCTAAATATCAAAGAGTGCACTTCAATGTAAAGGCTATAGCTTCCAAAATCCGGAGTCTAATGATATCATTTGTTAATTAGTGCAAGAAATTAGCCAAAATTCAAGGCCTCAATAGGTTGGAGTTCTTGGAAAGACCGGATATCTCTAAGCGCACTTCAATTGAAAGGCTCCTCCTTCCAAATTCCAAGAGTTTGAAGATATTGAATGCTAATGAATGTGAAAAATTGATCGAAATTCAAGGCCTCGATAGGTTGGAGTTTTTGGAATATCTAAATATCATTGGATGCAAGCCATTCAAAAATTATCTAGATACGCTAATACAATTTGTATCATTTTTCTATCTTCAATCTCATATTATTGATAAATCCGAGTTCCACAAAGAGATGGCCACAACTTTGCTTTGGGATTTTTTTTTTTTTTTTTTTTTTGCTTTCTCGACTTTTTGACTTTTTTCTTTTTCTTTGATGTTGTTCCTATTGATTTTGCCATTAGAGTGATGGAGGATTGTTGGCTGGGCCGTCTCTTTGTGGGGTTCTGCGAACATAACATCAAAGAAAAAGAAAAAAATTCAAAAAGTCAAAAAGCAAAAAAAAAAAAAAAAGAGAGAAAAAGAGAGAGAGGGGTTGTTTGTGGAGTGAAGGGAAGGGAGAGAGAGACAGCTCCTCGAGAAGAACGCACGAGAAGAAGATAAAAAGGGGCAACGACTTTTTGGTCCATATTCAAAGGCCTAACATCCTTGGAATTGGCTCAATTTTCAGAATGTTGTTCGGAGATCTATAAGTTGATCAATTTTGTTAGTCGAAAGCTTTCTCCAAGTTGTCTCTCATTTTCTCCAATTGTGGTTAAGGTTTCATGTTCTATTTGTATTAATCCACCTTAATAATGATCAAATATTGTTGTATTGTCAATGTTACTAAGTTTTTGAGTAGTTCGTGGTTTTTTCTCGCATTGGATTTTCCACATACAATTTTTGGTATTATTGTTGCCTTGTTTTTTTAACATTTCAGTATTATATTTACTTATTTTGAGGTCACAGTCCTGGAATACACAGCTAGTTGTTGTTGGGGTTGAGTCCATTTTGGCTAGCTTAATTTTGGGGAAGAAATTGATTGTGGATTGGATTAGTTCTTAGTGAATTGTTACCGAATATACTATCGGAGTATAAAATGTTTATGGTGTGAAGAACAAGGTCACTAGAGCCCAATTGATACGCATTTGAGACCGTGCTTCTAGTGGGATACTAAAGTTCAATTGATATTGCTTTAGCTTTGTAACACATAATTAGCTCCACCAAAAGAAAAAAAGACATAAATGGTCCAAAAATTTTAGTCAAAGGTGCAATATCATTAATAAACTTTTGATTTTTTAATGTTTAATCTAAATCATAAGATATATAAAAATGTTCAATATCATCTCTCCATTAATTTAAATTTAATGAAATTTGCTTATATAGTTTCCAATTCATTATGATTTTGATCAATTTGATAACGGATGCATAAGAAATGTGGCCACTATGGTTACAAGTTAACCCAACTCTTTGGTAACCTAGCCCGTTTCGAAAATGCGTACTTTTCTTCACGATAAATGAGCCTGGACAACAAGTTCTATATGACATATGGCATGAGCCGAACCGTCTCAGCTCGCCCGTCAATCAAATGAGTCCGCTTTCGCTCTAGTAATCATGTCCGTGTCTCTTATTTTTCTCTCTCGGCTGCTCCTCTTCTGCAATTTTCTCTGCACGATTTTCGGACTCTAGTGGACTTTCTTGCTCTCTTGATCTTCCATTCCTCGACTCACTCTTTAGCTCTATTCTTTCCTAATTAGCCTCAAGCCTTACTTTTGGTTTTACGAGCTCTAACCTTCACAAGCTCTCTTTCAGTTCACATTTTCAATCGACACTTCTTTACACTCCTTGCAAATTGTTCTAGGCCTCGCGCTACGTTTTTCAACTGATCGCAGAGCTTTTTAGCGATGGAGGTTTATGAAGGACTGCAACGCATGCTTCCGTCTCAACTTCAGTTCAACAAACCAATGGCTTATCAAGTTCAGCTCTTGGTCGTCATTCTTTCATGAGTTAACGGGTGATCGACTCGGTTCCCACTCAGTTTTGTGAAGTTTGCTCAATCAGCTCAATTTGAAAGGTTTGATGTCGGCAATAACAACCCTCTTTTTGAAAGATATCCTCTGGCGTCCCAAAATGCTTAGGTAAAGTTAGCTTCAAGTTTCTTCAAGTTTCTCGATTAAGTGTAAGTGCTTAGAAATATAGCCACCTATCAAAATCTTCTCATCACATCATTGCTCACCTTGACCAAGCAGATGGACAAGGACTTGAGCGAAGTCTAGTCGATCCTTGATTGTTTAGCTTTGATACCACTTATTGAGGGAAAAAGTATCAAAAAAGTCCTAAATATATTGCATTAATATCAATTCAGTTCTAAACCTTTCTATGGGACCAATTTAGGCTTAAACCTTTTTCACATTAGTACCAATTCAATTCATCAAGCCAATTTAAGCTAGAAATTACCGACATGGATGTCGATCAGGCAATTGGCACTGAGATGGACATTTTTAATAATATTTTAATAATTTTTTTGAATTGATTGATTTCTTTTTTCTTTTTTTTTCCTTTCCCTTTGTTTTCTCCGGTGGCCATTACTAGTCATCGGCCACAACCATGGGCAGTGAGGGTCGGTCTTGTCAAGCCACGCTTGGGCGAGGGTGAGCGTAGCCGTGCGTTGCTAAGGCGAGGCCTCCCTTACCAAATCTGACAAGGCCAACTGAGGCATTTTGAGTAAGAAACTATGGATAATTAAAGACTCATTGATAACATGCAACAAATTTTAGAAAATGACAAACATATACAAATAAAATAAACATCTATCCACAGCTCAATTTTGTAGGATAGACAATTTTCATCACATTATTGTATAAAATCAATGTGACACATGAGTAGAGGAACATTGCCATTTATGTGAGTCCAGCAAAAGCATACATAGTTACCTTTGAAAACATTCTTAGTAAATACATTTACTAGGGGTGTGCAACCGGACCGGGTATACCTGGTTCTCGAACCTGCCCACCAGGAAAATAGGGTCGGAAACTGGTTCCCATTGAAACCGATCCGAGAACCGGTTCCCAAAATTCGGAACCGGTTTAAATTAGTTCGAGAACAGGTTCCAAGTGATTACCCATCCGAAAATTGATTCCTGGACCGGTTTTGGAATTGGTTCTTAGATTGGTTTTGTAAGTAGAGGTCCAAAACCTTTTTTTTTTCTCCTGATTTCTATTTTTACTCCCATAATCACACGATATTTTTCCTCTTGGCTCTCTCAAACATGCACGGCACTCCTCCTTTGTCATTCCTCTTTCTCACTTGCTTCCCTCCCTCACCGGCTCTCTCTCACACCGTCTAATGAACGGACAGTGTTCGTCGCCCCCAAATTCTTGTGTATTACATGGATTGGCTCGCTTTTTCTTTTGTAAGAGGAGTTATGCTTACATATATGAGTAGCTTCATGTAGTAGTTGTGGGAATAAGACTAATATTAGACCCATGTTTGTTGCTAATTCTTTGCCTTATTATTTTATTTATTATAATTAGCCCTATGGATCCTTAATTTTTTGTTTAGTCAAAAAGTTCATGTATTAAATTATTACCAGTGCTTAATGTTTCAATATAGGATCATGTTATTTTCTTGCTTATTAATATAAAATTTGAAGTCGTATAAGATATCGGGAGATTGCAAAACATGTTCTAGTGGAAATAGGGTTGACCTTATAATCGAATCCAAAAAACGGGATGGGTCGGGTATAGGATTTAATACAAACAGGGTCGGATATAAGATCCAGAAATGGGACCGGTTATAACAAGGTCGGGTATAGGGTCCAGGTCTAGACCCTACCCACCCTAGACCCGATCACCCCTAACATTTACCCTCTTGTTTCTAATTAAATAATTAAAATAGAATATAAAATATGGTTGATCAATTAAAGCCCTCAACCTTCTACCCACAAGACTGCACTAATAACTAGCCCTAATATCCATTGAATCACCCCTTTAAAAGCATTTCCTTCCGCTTTCCAATCCCATAAAAGTGTCACACCAATGTGTGAAGTCCATGACAGCATGCAATCTAAAATAACTAAGGCATGATAAACTAAACGCTGAAATAGGCCAAAAGCATCAACGTGGGTCCAATAATTTTTGTTAAATTTAGTCTAAATTCTTTTGTATAACTTTAAGTTTAACATGATCACCATCATTCAAAAAGTGTCTCTTAAGGTTTACTTGTATTTTTCATTTCCTAATGCATGGAAAAAAACTAAAGAAAAGACAATTTTCCATATCACGAAGTTGAAACATATTGGAAGACTAATTAGGAAGGAAAGTAAAATTAGTCATATCAGAGCAAAAAAGGCCAACTATCATTAACCCATTAGTTGAAGGAACATGGAGGCTCTTGAGAGACGACAATGGTCATAGTGTACCTTCTTGATAGAAGCATTCATAAGTCGGCAATTGGCATTAGAGCAATGCTTTATATACGATAAAATTGTAAGGTGCTAGAATTTATTAAAATTATTTATATAAAAAATATATTAATAATTAAAAAAAGGGAAAATGGAAAAAAAGTGGAGGGGGCCGGGCCAGGGTTGGGCCTGCCTGGCCCCTCCTTTTCCAGTTTGCTTCCCCCTATCGGGCCAGCCCGTTCTTCTTTTTTTCCCTAGTTCGGCCTTCTTCTTTTTCTCTCTTCCTCCCTTCCTTTTTCTTTGGTCCTGAGCTGGTTGAAGAGAGGACGGAGGTCCGCAACGCGAGGACAGAGGATAGAGACGCGAGGACAAGCCGAGCGTCTCACCGGAGTTGGTGGTCGGAGGCAGACCGGCAGCGACAGCCCGCGTGGCAGGAAGCCATGCGCGCCGGCTAGAGAGCTTAAAAGGGAGGATTTTTGGAGAGGAATAGAGTGAGAGAGGGAGAGCGGAATTAGAGAAAGGGTGGAGAGACCGTGAGAGCAACCGAGAGAGAGCGAGAGAGAGAGTTTGAGAGCGAGGAGCCCTCCGACGACTCCGGGCAGCGCTCTCGAGACCGCGGCTCGCGTTCCCCGCGCCCAAGTCTCCGGTAGGTCAGGTTTCTTTTTGTTTCGATTTTTCGCGGGACGAGCCGTTTTTCGAGAATCCCGGCTCAGAGGCGTGCGAGGCGACCGGACGTGGTACGATCTATCGAACTCGCCCTCCATTCGGCTTGGAGCCGTTGATTATTATTATTGCGAGTCCCAGCGCGCGTTGGTGGTCGGTTTTTCTCCCTTTTAGCCAGCGCGCTTCAAACGTTCGATGAAATGCCTGAACCAAACCCCGTTCGGTTTAATCTCAACTCTCGAGTTATCGAGAGTGGTCCAGACCGTTTGAGGCCGTAGCGGCCCGTTGGGTCATCTCTTACGTTATTTTTCGTATGATGAACGAGCCCGGAGAATAAGTTAAGCCCGACTTATGGCCCAATCCGGCCCGGCTCGGCCCGTATCCTCTCTCTTTTCTTCCTCATTGCCTCTCTCCCGCCTGTTCTTCCTCTCCCGCAATCTTCTCTGCAAAATTCTCAGGCTCCAGTGCACTTGGTTACTCTCTCACTCTTCTCTTCCAACAAGCTTTCTTCTAGGGTTTTTGGGCTCTACCCTCCGCCATTGGCTCTCCCTCTCAGTTCGCATTTGCCACCGGACGCTTTGGCTGCTCCCCGATCTTTTTCCGCTATGGAGACCGACCAAGGGTCGCGGCACGTGCTTCCCTTTCAGCTTCAGTTCGACAAGCCGCTGGCTTCTCAGGTTCGGCTCCCGTTTCGGCCTTCTTTTGCGACCTAATAATGGGCGGGTCTATTCGATTGTTTTCCCATTCGGTTTTGTGTGAGGTTTAGGCTCGATTTCTTGCGATTGGCAGGTGAAGATGGCGGAGTGGAATCCGGAGAAGGATTTGCTGGCGATGGTCACGGAGGACTCGAAGGTGGTGCTTCATCGCTTCAATTGGCAGAGGCTGTGGACAATCTCTCCAGGTAATTGCTTCGACTCCATAAAGTTCTCCTCGTTTTATTTTTTATTTTTTATTCAGCGTGTTCTTTTCTTCAACGATGGCTTGGTGCGTGCCCTTTGAGTCGTTGGCCTTATTCCCCCTTTGCTTTTCCTTAAATGTGCCACGATCCTTTTCCCCAAAAAAATCACTTCAATTGCCAATCCAGTTCAAATTGCGTTTGATGGAGATTTGGTCAATATAGAGGTGTAGTGCTTGAAAGTCTAAATGAGGATGTGATGTCGAACAAAGGAGTTGGTGTTTTACATGAAAATGAAGAGTGAATGATGGTAATGGGAGGGAAAATGTGGATATGACGTAGTTGCAAATAAAGAATCCCAAGCTGATACTAGTTGAATAAAGCGATATTTATTTACAGACGCGACAGATTCCTATAAACTTCTAGACAAGATTGGTGCCTTGGGAGATTTCCATAACATAACTGACAATCATCTAGACCAACTGGAAGTGTAGCCTACTGCTATATTGCTATCTTGTTGCCCTTTTCTGTACACCAAAGTGTTCATGAAGATAAATGACTCGAATTGGAGTGGATGTCGTTTAAGCTAGATAGACTAGTTATGTCAGATGTAGAAATGCTTGATGCCCACTTGGAGTTGGCAGGTTTAACCCCTGCAAAATACCATCTCAATATCGTCAGGCAGCTATATAGTTTTCCTTCAATTTCTGTTGGTGACTCTCACGATGTAATATTACTTCTGGCTCCTCTTCTTCCTCTTCTTGTACTAATTGAGTGTTCCCTACAAGGAGAGATTTAGTATAGGCTGGAAAGCTTTTCACATTTTGTAACGCTAAAATGTCAAGTCTAGTATGAAAAGTTTCGCACATTTTGTATTACTTGAAGTTAATTTATCTTCTTCTGATTACAGAGGGCATTTCGTCACATCTTTTTGATTAATCAAGTTTGTTGTTGGGAATTTAACTTACTTGTGAATAGGATATATCTCAAGCTATGCTGCATACATGTATACATAGAGGGAGGAGTTGGAGAAAGCAAAGAGACTAGAAGGGTAGGGGGAGCTGCATCCAAGTATGTTAAGTTCTTATATGACTTTATCTTTTAGTAATTCGAATTCATAAGAGCTTAGGATTAGATGCCTAGCCTTGGTGGTTTTTTTTTTGGTAAGAGCCTTGGTGGTTTTTTTAATCTATTCTCACTTGAAAAATTTAGATAGGAGGTAACATCTGAATGCTTCACGCATCATATTGCCTTCTGGATATGAAGAACATGTTGTTGAGTGCTTCTTGAACTAATCCTTGAGCAGTTTCTGTTGAGATGTTAAGTTGTAGATACTTGTACACTCATGATCCTTCCTTGAAGTATGCTTTCATTGATCCACTCCACCTTGAGGTTCCAAAGCTGAGCAATAAGATTTGTTTTTGGACTGAGATAATGGATTGAAGGCTGCCAAAAAGACATAAATTCCCTAGCTTTAGATGATCTACTAGCCCAAAGAAATTATGTCAAGCTACCAATATCCCTTTCGGATATACTGTGTACTGTTATGATGTTTGCATCACTTCCCAGATTTTATTTATCATTTTCTCGGTTTTTGTGTGTTCTCTGTCTTTCCTTTTTGTCTATTAATTTATGGTGAACAAATTATTCATCCTCTCTCTTTCTAATTTTTTTTTCTTTTTTTTGGTTGTTGTTGTTGTTGTTTATGAAATCACTTTTCTTTGCACATTCCATTGTATGTCGTTATACTGGATTATCTTAATTATTCTAATGTACTCCAGGTAAATGTATAACATCATTATGCTGGCGTCCTGATGGCAAAGTTGTTGTCTTGGGACTAGAAGATGGTACAGTTTCACTGCATGATGTTGAAGTAAGTTTTCTACGTTATTACTTTAATGTTACCCTCACAACTTCTCAACTGGGAATCTTCCTGCAACAATCCCATTTCATCAGAATGTGTTCTCCTCTAATCTCTCTTGCGAAAGATTCTGAATTGCTCAAAAGCTGCATGATGCATTGCAAGCAGCAAGCTTGCTCAACAAACATATAGCTGCTAATGGAGATGGCAATCCATGCTTACGAGTCCTGTCTGCCAATGTCAAATTAACAGTGGACTACTAGATATGTCAATCTGAGCATGAAAAGCTTAATAGATCTCATTAGAACACTCTTTTTGAACATGCCCTCTTTTTTATATAGGTCAACAAACGACGAGAGATGAATAACCCATTTAACTAATTAAAGTGAATGGTTCATTCCAATCCAAGCATTACTGACACAGCATTTATAACTTGTACAATACATGCAATATGCATATCTTCGTCAATGTCATATAATTTTTAAAAAGAATACCGTAAACTTACAAAGTCCTCGGTTTAGATGATATCTTGTGTCTTATATATATCAATTTAACTAACTAGATTGAATGGTTCATTCCAATCCAAACATGACCGAGACAGCATATAGAAGCAGTCATCCATGACACGTTCATTTTCATCAAATTAATAGTTTCTTTCTATTATTTAAAGTGACATATGTCCAGTTCAGTCATATTAGGAAGGTAATAATTTGGGTGATTCCTAAATGACAGAATTTGTATGTGCCTCAATTATGCTTGTGGGTGGAAAAGTTCATAGATTACTGGTTATGTCATTAAGCTAGCTGTTTGGTCATGGATACAATTGCTCAGAACTTGGCTGATGCTGCTGCCAAAAAGTTTCTTTAAGATGTCTACCAATTTACTAATCATTATCCACTTCATGGATTATGTTTTGCTCTGAAGAACCTACTTTTACATATGAATGTTATCTTAGCAATCTAGCTGTCTTTATGGAACCGTGGATATGCATTGTGCTGCTTTTTATATGCTAGTGCTTGCAGCAGTTATACGTACTGTGGTATATTGGTTTCTAACTTGGTATAAATATTAAGCAGAATGGAAAACTGTTAAGAAGCTTGAAGTCCCATGCGGCAGCTGTGGTGTGTCTCAAGTGGGAGGAGGATGCCCAAGTGAATAGAGTATGCATCTTTCAACTTAAAAAAATTCATCTTACTTCTTGATGTTGACTCTTGACAGACATTATTTTATTGTTCATACCTTTCATGTTCTATCTAATGCTTTGTTTGCAGTTAAGTAGTTATTTAGGCTGATTTACTAAATATTTCTTTTTTCAAACTTAGAATCATATTCAACAGCTTCAATATGTATCTATGGAAGGTTTTTTGAAAACTTATGTTTGGTGTCAGCTGTGAGTTGTTGATTTGCTGGTTGTTGACTCCTTAACTATATATATCTTCTTCTTCTTGTTTTTTCCCCGTTGGAATGATAATTATCCATTTTTTAATAGGACACTTCTGGCAACTCTTTGGCATTTGAAGATCGCACTACTCGTTTCTTCCCTCCAGCTCCAAGAGTTCCTCGCATGCCTGGACTAGTATCTGGAGAAACTGGTTTAACTGATGATGGTCAAGATTCATTTGTAGAGCTCTCAAATTCCTCAAAGCAATGTTTCAATATCCTTTGCAGTGGAGATAAAGATGGGGTTTTGTGCTTCAGTATATTTGGTGTCTTTCCAATCGGAAATGTTGTAAGCCTCCTGTCTGTTCAGATCAAGTATTTAGCAGTATAGTCTATCAGATTCAGTCAATGACTACTTTCCTTTCTCGCTTGCATAAAGCAGTCTTTCTTAATAAATGGATCTGATGGCAGAAATCAGTATTGCCTGAAAGTAATGGGCTGGTTAATTAAACAACTATACTAAGTGAAGTTATTCTTGTGAAACTTCTAAATTTCACTTCCATTGGTCACTTTAGAGATGACACTTCCAACTTTGATACAGCACAATTATCCAAAGCTTTTGTTGTTTGCCCTGAGTGCTCCTTCTGTCTATACTGCAGTTGAAGCACCTAAAGGAGAATTTGGGGTCTGTCTGGGTTAGCCTGCTATGCAGACTTTCTGCTGTTGTTTTAGACTCTTGAGTATCTGCTCCTTTTTAGGGAGATTGAGAGAGCCTATACAACTGTCGGTTGGGGAAAGTGTTCTATGAGAGTGTATGCTTGTGTGTAGAAAATTCTCTCTGTGGGTGTGCAGCTATTAGAAGATTTAGACTTTTGGGTACTCTGAACTTTCGTGCATGTTTGGGTTTAGTACTGTTTCAACGTGAAAACATGATGAACTTCTCAACAGACATTTGATTAGTCTAGAAATGCATGCTGAAGAATTGTCCTAATCAGTATCATTTAGGTTCCTATCAGTTGTCTCTTTAGTAACATGGAGCCAGTCCTTATAGTTACAATTCCTTGTTGGGACTTTCCCAAATGTACTTCCTAGGGCCCACTGCCTTTCACCAGATCTATAAGTGTGTGTATGGTTTCCTAATGGGAGGTTTTTCAGATCTATATACAAGTTTGTGAATTGTCAATGACGATTTGATCACAATTTCTTGACTCAGTTGACTACCTAAACAGGTAATTTTCACCTTAAGATGAGATATTTTAGATGGAAAATTAAACATGTTTGATGGGAAATTACTTGTTATGAAAATTGATGTAGCTCATTTAGCTCATTGTCAAGCTTCTGGGTTGTCTTTTTTTATTATATATATAATGTGTTTAATTTAAAAGATGCCAGTGGCAGGAATACTAAGTTTCTGTGGAACCACAATGTAGAACTGCTAATTTAAGGCCTTCCAAGTTGCAATGTGATTTAGATATTCTGTAGTCTGGTGTTGAGGTAAGTGCTTTTAAAGGCCTTCAGAAAAGTCAAATCAGTACCTCTACTGCACTTGTGCTGTTGCCCATGAAGTTCACATTTTTTGCTTAACTTGTTGCTTCTCTCTGTTTTCTAGTTCCATAATTGACCTTACCTAAAAATGAATGTTATGGTGCTTGGTTGATCTTTAAGTTGACCTTGTAGAAATAGCACAGTTCCACTCTCCACTAGTTATTTTAGTTTGGAAGCTTTTTAAACTCTCTGTTTCGACTTTATTTGTATAGTTGCTTTGTTATATTGAGTTCGCTATTTTCAGTTCGATAATCAGTCGCTTATTGCTTCTTGCTATGTGATTGCCGTAATGCATGGGAATGTGCACCAGAATATACATGAATGTGATATTCCTATGACAACCAAGGACAGAGACACCGTTTGCCGACTTCTAAATGCGTCTGTGAGGAAGGTACACTGACTAACATAGTTGCCTCTCAAGAGCCTCCATGTTTCTTCAACTGATGGGTTAATGATAGGAGGCCTTTTTGCTCTGCTGGGACTAATTTTATTTTCCTTCCTAATTAGTCTTCCAATAAATTGCAACTTCACGAAATGTTAAATTGTCTTTTCTTTGGTTTTTCCCATGCATTAGGAAAAGAAAAATACAAAATAAACCTTAAGAGACACTTTTTGAACAATTGGTGATCAAGCTAAACTTAAAGTTAAACAAAGGAACCTAGACTAAATGAAACAAAAAATTACTGTGAATTGTGCATAGTTTCTTGCTCAAAATGCTTTGGTGACCAGCAAAGAATTTCATTCACTTTGTGACATTTAAGTTATAGTCATCAGATACATTGTCTTCTCATGAACACCTTATTGGAATTTGATAGAGAAACTATTGAGTAAAAGCTCAGTGGTAACTAAACATGTTTCTATAAAAATGTCAAACAGCCCGACACAGAAAATGTCAAACAGCTTGGATAATATTTTATAGATGTAAGATGCAGACTTTTTTCTAAACTTCAAATGTACCTACTGTAAGTTTATTCCTGTGATTGGATTATTCCAGATATCATGTCGGATGTTTCACCAGAGCAAGCTAACTGCCATGTAATTGTTATCATTAGGTGGCTTTATCCAAGGATCTTTGTCATTTGATGGTTGCATGCTCAGGAGAACTTGTTGAAGACATTGTTGAACCAAGAGGGTGTCAAACAGTTGGAGATAGTACGCATGGCCATGGCTTTCATTGCTTAGTGCTTGATACTTCAATATTCCAAAAGAGGTAAAATTGCACTTGCATTTAGTGTTATTCATATTTTAGGTGAAACTTCTCTTCTCTCTCTCTCTCTCTCTCTCTCTCTCTTAAGTTTGTGCAGCAGTAATTGGACTCCATATTATAATTATATTACAATTGTTCATGTGCACTGATCTTTGTTTCAGAGGTATCAATTTTGTTTGGTTTTACAGAAAGTAAAACTCATATTAACTCAGGATATTATTGTCAACCTTAAAACGAAACTGATGGTTAACATGGAGCAATTTTGAGGTATTTTTCTTGGAATTTAACCTACACTTTGCATGATAGAAGAACTTTCCTTCTGATAATTTTAAATACCCAAGTTGACGTTCAAGAGTCACCATAAGCTGAACAACATGATGCCTCATACTTTGAAGCCTGAATGATTTTTTCATGCTTGATAAGGTTTTCACCTGACCTTCAAGTATCATACCATCTTTCTGTAGAAACCTCTAGAAATCAACGTAGTTCAAATGTTGAAAGTGGTGGGACAAAATTGCAGGAGTTACTCTTGCAAAATTTTGAACTTTGTTGCATGATTCACAGAACATTTTTGTTCTCTACAATTAGAGGCCTGCCAAGTTTTTGATAACATTTTTGTTTTCGTTTTTATGGAAACTGTTTTCGATGTTTTATCACAGAAAACTTGTTTAATGATGTATGTCGTAAGGATGAGAATTGTCAGAATTTGCTCGTGTTCCATCGCAATAAGAAAAGAGGCTTAGTTATTCCAAATCTCCATGTTTGCACGTGGAATGTGAACGCTGAAAAGTTGTTTTTAGTTTCTAATTTCGATTTTAATAATAGTTTTCCTTTCAACTGTTTTCGAAGTGTTACCAAACACATTTTCTGGACTGTTTGCATTCTCAAATGAAATGAGAATAGATATCTGAGAATCTTTATCTGCCGAATGCCTCCTTAGATTCTCATTCTCTTCCTGTCTGCAGTAAAAATGAACTTCATCAAGTTGCTCAACAGGCTTCCAACATTGAAGATTTACTTCATGTCATCCAGACATCATTATCAGTCATGCACAAGCAGTGGGCTGATGCCATGAACATATTTCATGAGAAGTTTGATTTGTTAACAAGCCTTATTAATGATCATGGTTAGTGGTCCTGTTAATACAAAGCAGGAGATGGCTTTTCATTGTTCTTCATTTAACTGTTCTTGTTTGCTTATCTAGGTCTTGACTCTTCTCCTCAGGAGGAATTTTTGAGTCTTCTAGGTGGTGCTAGGACCAGTCCTGCAGTCCATCAGTTTCTTGTTAATTCTCTGGGTGAAGTGGTACGGCTGGTTTTTTTAAGTTGCGGTGTCGCTATAGGACTTCTGTTCTTTTTGGTTGGTTTTCATAATCTTAGTCTGCTAGTTTGTTCAATGATAGGGTATGAAGCGTGTATCAAAAGTTGTCTGTGGTGCTGGAAAAGAACTTCAGCTGGTTGTCCTCAATCATCTGCAGGTGCATGTTATTACCTTTGCATTTGGCCTTTCTCTGATAAATTATTGAGTTTTAAGCATCGCACAGAACAGTCTTAAATGGTGATCAGATAGATGTAGGAATTTGTTATAGTAAGTTACGCTTCACACATTTTGAGACACCATATCTTTCAGAACATCCTGATGTTGAATTCTTATATGAACCTAATATATGCAATGATATGGATTACCAACATTGAGTGGCTGGAAAGTGTGAGGTAAAATCTGATTTGATTCTGATTTAACAAGTTGGCAATCTCTACCATAAGTGTATAATAAAATTTATAGGTCATAATCATTGGTTTGAATATGAACTTGATCTGAGTTTGGGCTTTCAGAGTACTGTAAATGGAGGTATGGGTATGGAAATTTTTATGCATTTATGTTATAATTAACAGGTATAGATATATGTTCTCTGTTTCAAAAGGAAAAAACTTTATTGCCCACTTCAATCTTAATACATATCCCTCATAATTGCGGGAGTCAATCTTTATATTAATAAATCATATTCAACTCTTTTTACTTACTAATAGCCCTATTTGAGCCTAGGAGAAGTTAAGACTTATTTATACTACCAATTCCACTCATTGGACTTGCTGTAGTAATTGAACTCTGCTTTCTTATGTTATTATTACTGTCAACAAGCTAAAATTGAGAATGAAAACTCAGTTATCAGAAGAAAATGAGCAGATAAAATAAATGGTGGGTGCTCAGATGATAGTGAATTGAGCCAACATTGAGCTCATCTGTGATGCTTAACCTTGGTTATGAGAGCCTCTGTCCACAACAATTTGTTCATGTACTTAGATGTGAGAATTCATTAGTTTATATTTTTTACCAACTTTTCCAATTAGGTTGCCATTTTTTTAACTAAGCACCATCTTTTGGCAGAGTAATGCTAAAGATGTTATGTCCTAGTAAATGAAAATGGTTTACTTACTCACATGTGAAATAGCTTTGTATTAGATGTCTGTAATACACTTGCCTAAATGCTTGGATTTTACCACTTCAAACGAGTTTTGTATGCTGGTCTTTGTATCCGTAGTATTGTTCCGTTTTGGGAATGTGTTGGTATCTCTTTGGATCCAGATTTTCTCTTGAGCATTTTGGATCTTGACTTTAGGTTGTAGAGGCACCCTTTTGTCACGATAACTCATAAAAGGAACTGCAACTGTGAGTTAATGGAGTGTTTTTGTGCTCAATAAAAACATGCTACATGGATGATGGTTATGCTGATTAGCACAAAATCATATGTGAGATGTTAGTATTTGTACTTGAAACTACATGATTACATACAATGTTATGATATAAGATAGTTGGAATAACTTAAAAATCCTCAGAAAAGAATAAGTTCCTTTTAATAGATCAAAAGTTCAACCATAGGACACCAAGGGGTTGCAAACCCATATAAGATTAGAGCCCAAAAATTAAAGCCATGTACAGAACAACTCTCAAAACCAAAAGTGAGCTCAAATACAAGATACATCATCGACCATATTAATCAAGTCATTTACATCCATATGCAGTCTCCACTATACCAAAAGTGTACGACTTTAAGCCAAATTTCAACAAATGGAAGATCTCTCTCCATCAAAAGCTCTCTTGTTTAGCTCCTTCCAAATGAGCCTAAAAACAGATAGAGGAATTGAGTTAATCCTTCTTTTCTTGGGGCACTGTAAACGAATGCGCTGCCAAGCCCAGAGTTCTTGCTCCTAAAAGCTCCAATAACCCAAAGATAATTTGGTGCAAGCATAGGAAACTGTCCAAACCACTCTTGTCCATGAACAGTGAAGGAGGAGATACTGCATGGATTCTGCCTCCTCCTTGCGGAGGAAACACCTATTAACCAGTAATTGCTTCTTTGTTGTAGGTTATCTAAAGTGAGGATTCATTCCCGAGTTGTTTTCCAGGCAAATAGATAAACTTTAATCAGAACCCTTACTTTCCAAACTCTAATCAGAACCCTCACTTTCCAAGTCACTTTTTGAGGAAAATCCATTCTACCACCAACTTCCTCCCTATTGAGCAGCTTGTAGTGAGACTTTACTGGAAAGATTCCATCTTTTTCATCGTTCCACACAAATGCATCCTCATAGGCAACGGAATTCTTGGAATAATATAATACATTAAAAGAGATGTTAAAAACTCCCAATCTTGGGCTTGACTCACAAACTCAATATCCCAAATGATCATTTCCTTGCCTAGACATGCCATCCAGCTTTTTAGTTGTTGTAATGCCTCTTTAGGAGGATCAATTTCTAAGAAGTCTTGTAGCACCACACCTTTATTGCATGTGATGCCTTTGGAAGGAAAGCAACAAAATAGTAGAGTTTGAAATCTTGGGTAGTTTTGGTGGTGTACCTTTTAAATGGCTTTGGACATCATGTTCTGATTTCATATGGTCTTCTGATGTTTTATTTTTGTTTGTTTTTCTTTTGTTTTATTCTTGTATCCTGATGCGTTAGAACTTTTTCTTTAATTAAAATCCTTTATCATCTATAAGAAAATATATCGTCAATATCTTCTCTGCCAGATCTCTTTCCATACATGTGGGCAATTTTGTGTGTTGTTAACATGTGCATTGCCCAAGCACATGCATGCGATCATGTGCTTGCACAGGTGTCTGCACTTGCACATGCACACTGTAGGGCTGTTGCTAATTAGATCGGTTCCTTGCTTCTCCTGGGTTCAGGACTCTCTTGTACACTGCACATTCTTGTTGATTATTACTATGGTGAGAAATAATGTTTCCTGTTAGTTTCTTTAAAGTTATAGACTCTCTTCTTTTTACTTTTTTGATATGTAATTCTATTGAAGAGCATCGTGAGGTTCGTCTTATATACAAATTACCACCCATAAGCTTGTATTTATCTAAGATAATTCAAAAAAGGACTTACTGTCTAAAGAACTGCCCCCACAATGCCAAAAAAATATGGTGGTTATCCAAATATCTATCCTTTACAGCTCCTATATAATTTATTTCTTTTGTAGGAAACTGCCTATTTTTTTCTTTTGAAAGTTTATGAACTTCCTTTATCTCCATGGTCTGTCAATCAATGCTTTGGGGCTCCTTTCTCCTGTTGTTTACTCAAAATGTGCATTCACGACAGTGTAGAATTTTGTGGAACAATTGCCAAGTCATCTAAAAGATTACCTATCAAATAAAGATGTGGTACTTAATTACTATAATGCTCCCCCTCTCACGTAGGCTAAGACTTGGCCTTAGATTGAAGGATAGATATTTGATAATTGGGGAGGTAAATAGGTAGCAAGGTGAGTTTTAAGCCTGAAACCTCCTGCTCTAATTCCACATAAAATTTTGTGGGACCAAAACTAACTAATCAAAAAGTGTAAGCTATGGGATAGAGATGTAGTTTGATATTTGAATGTTGTAAAGAAGTTACTCTTGCCCAAGCTAACAGCACGAGGGCTGGGGCTTTGTCTCCTTAAAAACATCAGCAATTCCTGTCAGCTGTGTTTATAGCCCACAACTATCACATAAATAAGATCTCTCTCTCTCTCTCTCTCTCTCTCTCTCTGTCCTTCCCCTTCACACACACACAGCCACTTTGGGCAGGACTTGATCATTTCACACGAACATTCCAAATTTCCAGCCTGCTTGCATGAATTGGATGGTAGACTAGGATCCATTTTTGGACTTGATCATTTCACACAAACATTCCAAACTTCCAGCCTGCTTGCATGAATTGGATGGCAGACTAGGCTCCATTTTCTTAATGTTTTTTCTTTGTCAGAGAATCTAGCATATGCTGTGTAATTCAAACACAGTTTGCAGTTGAAAGATAAGGATGGCTTGTAATGGCCATTTGCTGCGTGAAACATTTTCTTTCATAAAATTTTAACATTGATGGTTCCTATTGCTGTTTAGCATTTAACTTATATGTTCGATGTTATCTTTATCCCTCATGAGTTTGTCAGTTTCCTTGATTAGAGAGGATATTCGACTTGTGGGGTTAACTAATTGACTTATTGTTATTTACATTGTTATTTACCTAGCAGCCTGCTGTAGAAATTATTGGCTTTAGAATGGGTGAGCTCAGGGGTCTTTCGAGATGGCGCTCTCGTTACCTGGGTATTGGTTTGGATGAGACACTGGTGGACAATGCAGTAGAAAAGGCTGGAATGCTGCTTGTACAGGTTGAGCGATTCATAAGGGTGCTCTCATCTGTTGTGCAGCAGGTAGCCTGTTACAATCTTTGTTATGATTTCTCTTCATTTCTTGATACCTCCTGTTTTCTACTATTTTCTAAAATCCTGCCCGTCTCTCATCGTGCATGTCTTTAGTCACACTAAATTCCTAAATTTTAAACATGGAGTTGAACTACTTGTGGATATAAGACACAAGATCTTGTGTGCTCAGAATGACATATTATTCTAAGTCGAATAGCATTATATATTTGAAATACGAGCTGTTTTGTTGGGATTTTGAAGAAGAGACTGTTAGCCAGGCATTTGCACATGACTTGAACCTGTTTAACAAAGTTCCATTTTGCACCTTTTAAGATCATGATGAAATACTGACAATATCACATTGTTGTTTGTTGATATCATCATGTATTTGAAGGGCCAGAGAGAAATTGCATGGCTTTTTTTTTTTTATCTTTGCTTCCTGCACCTTGACAACTTAGGGTTTGTTGATACCTTTTCAATTTCGCACATACTACACTGAAGACATGCATTCTTTCTTGTTTCAAAATGAAAATATTGCCAGTGTGACCACTGAAATCTAGAGAAGCTCGGAATATTGAGCCAGCAGTGTAAGCATTTTATATTGGTTGATTATGTGCATGTTGCTGAAGCTTTTGGTTTTGGTTTTGGTTTTGTCTCTCTTTCAGTTTGCAAATTTCTTCAGCTGGCTTCTGAAATGTATAAAGCAACTTATGTCAGAGCCAAGCGATCAACTTTTAACATACAATAGGTTTGTCTGACTTTTGTCCATCAGGTTCAGTCCTTATGGTGAATCCCTATTTACTCTTATGAATTTCGACAGTGAACTTGTTGTCGTGTTCTTGAAGTTTCTGTATGATCAAGATCCTGTTATGCAGCTTCTGGATTTATCCGAGGCTGATGAAGAAATTGACATTGATTTGTAAGTGATTTCCTCTAACTTGTCCAGTTCCTAATTTTAAGTCATTTACAATATGGCACCCAGAACCCCTGAATCTTTAGTTAATACTTGTTCACACCTGATGGAGTCACCAAGTGGACTGTTTGGCATTGCCATGAACGGAAAGCTTCCAGTAGAAATGGCTTGTGTACTCCTTGAAAGTTACTTTTTTTCCTGTCATTTCAGTCAACATTAACTTTACTTGGGCTGAGATGTGACATGTCATTATTGTTGACAGAATGGCTACCCATTGAATTAATAAATTTCTTCTCTTGTGAATTATCTGAAGTTTTGCTCCTACTTGGTGTTCTTAATGAATTTCATTCATATAATAAGAAAATGTTATTGCCTAGCCCTAGTTATGGAATCATATGTATCATTCAGACATGATGACTAATTTCATAATTTGACATAACCTTCTAATGCTGAGGGTGGGGCTAACCTTCTAATTCCAAGGGTGGGCCATCTCTTCATTCTTTGTGGCTGAAATTTGGTGAGGCAATGGCTTGAATACTGTGAAGTGTTGACAGCTTATTATTTCCTTCATGTACTCTAGCAGCAAATTTTTGTTGCCCTTCACTAGGTTGTGCTATCCATTTGTGTGCCAGAGGATTAGAATACCATGGTGTAATGGACCTTGGTCACGCTTTAAATGTCAGAGAGGTATCCTGTCAAGCCTAGTATTCTTTTCATGTGCTCTAGTGGCTCACTCCTGCTTTATTGCAATGTGACCAAATTAGTTGCTAAACTCAGGATGTGAAATTGCAAATTACTCCTGTTTTGAGGGTTAGTTCTTCATTTTAAGTCATCTTGCTACTGTCTTCATAATTACTTTTAAGAGCACAACGAGATGAGGTTGACTCAAGTTAGGGTGCTTTGCTGGGCTTCAACTGTGGTTATTTTTGGTCCAGCACTGTGTTGTTAACCACAGAGTAACGAGGATTGAAATTGATGGGTTGATTGTTGTTTCTCATTGGACTGGAAAGTCTTTTGAAAATCAAGTGTAATTTCATGCACTTTTCTGCCTTGATGTATGATGTCAGGTCAGTAAGATGTTTTACACACATTATTGTTTCAGAGAAACAATGGAGAGAGTGAAAGAATTAGTACAATTTGGAGGATTTAAGGACAGCAAATGTTTGCGAAGGACACTTGCAAAGGAGTTTCAACTGATGGAATACAGGTATCAGCAAAAGAATTGGAAATTTGAAATTTAACAGAATCTTGTTCGTGCATGGAAGTTCTTCCTTGAATGTGTCTTGTTGCTCTTTCATTGTCAATTCTTTGTATTTATGCTATATCTAGATTTTCCATTACCATTTTTTTTTTATGCATGCTACCTCAGTGGGAAATATATGAACTCCGGGATAAATCATTGCTGCCATCTATCATTTGAAGTGATTGATTTTTTCCCTCCTCCAAGTCTGGTCCTCATTGCTGACAAGTGTACCAAATGTGAAATCCTTGATAGCTTTGTATGCATAACAGGAGTTTGAGTATGATGGTGCAGGTCCAAAATGGTTTTAGTAAACATTGCAATCCTTCAATTAAAACCTTGTGCTTTGGTTTCACCCAACTCATCATTTAGTTGAGCTGAAATATTCATTTCTCATTTATCTAATTCAGGTATCTCGACAATTCATGTTACAATAAAATTGTACCCATCTTTTTAATTTGCTTGTCTGAGCGGCCAGAACCTTGAGACTATAATGAGAGAAGAAAAGGAAAGGAAACCTTTGGGGGTGGGGAGTTGTCTTCTGGAGGTTGTACTCAACAATGGTTTTTCACTTACCCTCTACCTAATAATCTAGTGTTTCTTATTCGATCTCATGTTGATTACTTGACAATGTACATGGAAACTTAAGCTGGGTGATCTTATTGGGTTGGGCTTTCTGATTAGCATATGATTATTGTGTGTGATAATGCCATATCTCATGTTTACTGATTAGGAATAATTTTAAATTTTTACAGTTTCAAGGAAGCTGCCTAGATGCCTTTTTCTACTATTTCAAAAAAGATATGTTTTAAGAATTTATTGCCTCTATTCCCTCTTACATCAGTTTCAGCATCCACCCAATACATTCCAATTTCACTGTCCTTCTATGAGGTATTTACCCTTAATCTGAACAATTTTATCCTGAGATCTGCATGTGCAGAGTACAACTGCTTTTTCATACTAATCATTTCTTTGTATGGCTCTGCAGGATGCCTCTGAATTTGCTTCATCTAATCTGACTCAGGAAGTTGGGTTTACAGATTATATTTCCTTCCAAATACCCGACGAGTCTTTTTCAGATTTTACAAACTGTATAGCTGTAGTGAGGGGATTTATGACTGATTCAAGCAATGTGAAGCGGGGAAGACCTTTGGAAGCAATCTTATTGTGCATCCCTTCTGGTTACCATTGTGTGGATTTGGCTCTATATAAGGTAAGAGCTCGGCATATCATACTTTAAGAATTTGTGGATGTGGCTAATATATTTTATTTTGAAACAGGAACTTCAAATTGTTATGTTGCTAAATAAGATAAATGATACTGGTGAAAACTTGGGAGATGCCTGGATAATGATCTTGCAGGCCAGTGACCTTCCATTTGTGCATATTTCAGGAACCACTCAGGCAAATAACTGGGAGTTGTACCAATTAAAGGTAACTCTTGGATCCTGAGCTTGCATATTGATTCCATACTTGTGATACGTATAGGATGCTGCTGAGTTCTGTTTGTTCTGATATGCCTCAGTTCACTTTTTAAAACATTGATAGCAAAAATAAAATTACTTTTCAGTCGACTCCTGTTCTTTTCACTGTTTTATGAACTGGCTCCGGTTGGATTGGGAACCAGACCTGTCCAGTCTGGTTTCACAGCATAAACAGTAGTGGTCAAGAACTGGTGTTATTGACCCTATTGTTATCAGGCGTAACTGTCAACTGTTGACCCACAATCCTGTCAACTAGTTTGGACCAGTTCTGGGCATTCAAAAAGTTTAAAGGAAGAGTGTTGGGGTTGGGTTGGGGTTTGGAACTCCAACCTCTTGTAACTAACAAGCATACCAACCATTCACTCCAGTGTCTTCTTGCTTCAATTTGTTGGTGTATTATTATTCATTGACCTTATTGGCTTAATCTATTAGAAAATTAAATGATGTTCTTGAGAACTTGAATGCTGTCATTTGTGCTCAACGAGGCTCTGCCGACTCAACCAGGCATCTGTTAATCTGAACACATGTAATCTAATATATGTGGAGTATTCTATCAGATGACATCACATGCAATATGTAAACCTGTTAAACTGGTGGAGCACAGTTCTACCAGTTTGACCGGTTGAACCACTTGTCCAGTTTAAAAAACACTAGGAATTTTATTCTTCCTATCTTTTATTCATATGCTTTCCTCATCAGCATGAGGAGCAGCAGCTTAGTTTTTCCTCCTATGTGCATGGACATGCTATTTAACACTTGGGAATTCTGAAGGATGTTTTACTTTCTGCCTTACCATAACTGCAAAAGTTCCAACTTTTCTTGGCAGTTAAAGTCTTCCAACTTGTATGTATGTTAAGAAATAGGCATGTGGTGTCCCTAATTGATTTTTTTATTTTTTTGGTCAGAATGTCCCTAATAGATAAGAAGTGCCATTTTTGCTTCTATTTTGTGAGAACATTTTTTGCTTGGTTATCTTATTCTCACTCCTGAAGCACTAACCCAGTGAAACTATGCATGTAGGACTCTATATTACACCTAGATATGGAGAATGAGAAGATTCGCAGCATTCCCCATAATGTTGTTCCTCCCTTGTCAGTTAGTGGTAAGAATTTTTGACACCATCATACAACTGAGCTAAGGATTAAATCATTGTCATGCCATCAATTTTATAGTCCTGAATTTTTTTTCCTTGAGCTTCTTACCATGTCCATCTGCATTTTTGGATGTTTGGAAACTTATTGTTGCCCATACTATTTCCTTTGTGTATCAATGCTTGATAAACTTGCAAGTGTTAGCAACAATTCCATCTTGTTGACTAGGTAGTGGACTGAATAAATCCTGTCCATGCTCCTTACTACATTTCACTTAACAGCCTACTCTTAAGTTTGAAATATGACTGGCATAAGTACATTATGTCTCTTTAATGGACCACTTCATGTTTGTTCCCACAGTTTGAAGAAGTGCAAACTTATGCTCCAAACTTATGCTCCAAAGAAGAACAATTTTTTTTCAGTTGAAGAAGTAATATACTAAAGTATCAGGTTTTCCCCTAAATTTAAATCAATTGAGAGGTCAAAGTGCAGAAAAGGCGAATCTTTAGAGGCCACACAAGTACAGAGAATAATCTTCTTATGGTAGGTTCACCGCAGTCTAGTTACTGACTGAGAACCTGTACATGTTCATGATGATAGATACTATCATGGTAGCTAGTATAGCAAGATACTGTAGAGCATTCGTAGTTTACATGCATACCATAGCTTCCTTAGGCACCAAGGTTTGCTTACCGCCTGTGTTTTAGCATAATGCGTGTTGTACTTTTGCTTTTACCCAACAAAGGTATCTAAACATCACATTAGTTATGGCCATATATTCAAGGAACGTTGGACTGAAATCAAGTTCATGTTTTTATGGCGACAGCAAGTAGAGGTGTGGCTTGTGTTTTAGCTGCAAGAAAGCGGGCCCTGGTCTACATACTGGACGAGGATGAAGACGAAATCTCTGATTCAGAATGACTGCCTGTTCAAGATTTTGTGGTGGTTATGCTTGTGTTGCTCTTGTGGGTGGACCTCTACTCTCCGAAGCTGCAGACATCGGTGTGAGAAGCAATGCTTTCGTGACTGAAGTTTTTCGGTTCCGCCCTTCTTGGAAAGTGTTAATTTATACTTGCCACGTGCCTTTCCTGCTTTGTGGGCATTTGTTGAAGAGAAAATTGGAGCAAAAGTTAACTATTTATCTATTTAGAGCCATGGCTTCTATCTGGTGGCAATTGCCTTCATAGTATTGCTGCAAGCTTTGAGACCCATTCGATAGTGCCAAGCTCGTGCTTCATCTGTATATGTTTATAACCCTCATATATAAGAGAAACAAATGCTTGGTTTAGATTATTTATACTTTGGGTTGAATGGTTCACTTGGTGTAATTGACCAACGAACTTTGCTTTTGAATGTTAAAGTCTCTCAACTAAATTTGACTTGCTTCTCTATGTCAACGTTAAGGGATGCATCCAATTCAAAGCACAAAATACGTTTGTGTGGAAGGGCTACCCTCCGGGATCAATATAATCAACACGACCAGCCACTAAATATACAGTTGCAAGGTGGCTTTAAAGAGCATTTGACTATATTGCTGTATCGGAGATTCGGAATCCGCAAATGAACGGTAGGTTTAGGATGATGAGACTATGTCTACAATATCTTCAATGGACTTGTGTTTTCTTAACCAAGAGTATCACGTAGCCATTGAATTTAATGATGTATAAACTTATAGGAATGTTCAATTTTTTAAGTAGTGCATGACGTAAAGGAACTGTAGAATGACCCAGTAAATTTGAAAGATCTAGATACTCAATCCTCTATCATAAGGACAAAATTCTAGTGCCGACCCAATATTAAATCAAACAGACCCTGAGGTGCTTTGCATCGAAGCTCGTTATAGAGAAATTTAAGTAAACCATTTCAAAGACCGAGAAAACAAGAAGAGAAGGCCAGGAAAACAGGTACAAGAGAACTTAGGGTGCCTTTGGTTTAGTGGTTTAAGCCTATTGGGAAAATGTAAAGAAATTTAGCCTAAAAGATTTTGGGTAAATGCAAATGTTTTTTAATAAATTATACTTTGAGAAGTAATTTTGAAAGAAATGTCATTTGGTAAAAAAACATATTTGAAAATCGGAAATTTTGAAGAATGAGTAAAGGTAGTTTTTGAGGAAAAAAAAATGAGTTTTAGTATTTGGCCAAATGCTGAAAGCTTAATGCTAGTTCTTATTAATATTGGGTTTTTAGCTTTGTTAATGCTGGCTTTTTATTTGAAAGTTACTTTAAAATAATTGTTAAATGATTGAGCATTTTCTCAAGGATTTTGGAGACTGAAGGCTGTTTGGGAATGTTAAACCAAACGCATCTTAAGGGTTGACAATGCATGCGTTCTAGGAAAAGGCTGCATTGCCACTAGACAGCAGCAGTAGGCAAGACTTGTCACATGGGTCTCCATGGATTTGGTCGCAATTCTAATGCATAATAAGCGTAGAATTCAAGTACACTCTTTGAATGGTATGACGTTGCATTCCTTACATGTGATACATCAGAGAACTTTCCTAAAGAAAGATGTCGAAAGAACTAAGGTAGAGAGACACTTTTCAATGAAAAAAAGTAGTCGCTTAAGAAGGCTTTCGACAAAGCTGTTCTATATACAGATGAAGAATATCAGCAATGAAATAATACCACCATTTAAGAAAGAATTACCATAATTTCTATCAGGAATAGAATCATCTTCCCTAAAGCGAAGAAAGAACTATGAACAAGCCCGGACTTCGATAGTTGGTTGGTCTAACTCCACGAGTCTGACACCTCTCTTCCTGATGAAGTACCCCCACTGCAGCACCACCTTTATCTTGAGCCAGCCAATGACAACTCTGCCGGTTCCCCTAACAAAACCATTACCGGATAACGGGGTCTCAGAGAACGGATCATTACATGGTGGGTTTTCAGCAAACCATTTCTCCAAAGCATCTAAATCAATTGATTGGATTCCTTCCATCACATGAGAGCCTTCAAGAAAAACATTATCATATCCTGTATTGTCCATTTGGCTCGAAGAACCGATCATTTGGGGACGTATGGCATTCTGTAAATTGATACCAAGGGGCTGTGTTGGCAATCCGGCAGTAGTACCATCACAATATGCTGGAGGAATCTGCAAGCGGTCTGCAGACATGGGCTGATGTGCAACAGGACGAAAATTTGGTGATTGAACCCGCAATGCCAAAGCCGTTGCACCATTGAGTCCTGGAGAAAGAACTAAACATTAACGCGGTTCGTAAACATAGGCCGACGTAAGCACAGGTCTACGAGCCTATAAAAGTTCTTGCAATGATTCATCATGAGCTTTTACTATTCTGGTATCACAGAAAGTGCTACTAGTTTTTTTTTTTACCCTTACCCTGCACATCTCTTTAATTTTTCTTGCCCCTGATCTTTGTAATCTTAACGTGCTTCAATTGACACGGCCCTTTCTAAAATGACAAAAATGCATATATAAACATGTTGCCATGTGCTCATTACATCTAGTCATATCTACCTAGTGGTAGCATTATCTTGTCAACATTCACTTAGCGTCACCTAAGTGAAGGGTTCACGAGTATCCGCCCTCCCCATCCCCAATCCCCCACTCAAAAAAGGCACATGTTACCACCTAACTTTTTAGTTGCTTTTCAATTGCTTGGACGGAACACATACATGCATACATACGTATATATGTATTGAATGAGGCTCATTTTGCATCAATCACAGCTGGACAAACGAACGTCTTTATATTAAGTGGAACCCAAAAGGATCAGTTACACAATGCTTTAATATATAAAAGCTCAACAATCAAGTGGAAATTCCAATTTTCATTGAAATTTCACAGGCCACGTCTTTGTATGTGCTTAAAGGGAGAGACAGTATTTTGTTCTAGAGAACGTACCTTCAGCAGTGGAGCTCACATTTGCCGGAGGAGCTTCCAGACCAAACGGGGCAGGAAAGATTGGTGGAGCCAAATAACGTTGAACAGGGTTGCGCCTCATTGAATTAGAGAACGTCTCACCATTATACTCTCTCACATCATTCCAGTTAGCCAAGGCCTTTTTCACAATTGCATCTCCATGTTCCTGGGAAAAACACACCTGGTATATTGCTTAAGCTGTACTAATGGAAGTATTTATCTCCATTATTGACAGGTAAACATTCTGGCTTCAAGCAACTACATTTTTTGACAAGTAAAGTTGCATTCCAATGGATGAACTTGTATTCAGATTAAGTACGTGAGTGCAGCACAGAGAAAGAAGAACAATATTGAAAGAACCGCAATTTGCTTTATGCCTATATCTGCCCATTTCTCTACCACGTAAAGGTCAGGAGCTCAAAAGATGTAATTTTAGAGTACATTCAAGGCAAGGCCCTCAATGTAAAGATGCAAAGTTGATCGAGAAAGGACCAGAGAAGAAATAAAGCAGTCATCGATATGTATTGTGCAAGTAATTAAGATCTTGATGATTATAAACTTGGAAAGTAATGGTCGCAACGGGAATGTGTTAATCGTTTAAACTATAATTTGTTGATGAGTGCCTCAGATTCTCATGGATGAAACCGAATAAAGTGCTGAAAGTGGTCTTTAACTTACTCAATATAGAAGGCCACTTAGATTTACAAGGTCACTAACCTTAACTTTGCTTCACAAAGAGCGCAAGCTCAAAATCACTCCATTAATAGAAAGTCTATTATGGATCTAAACATAGCATCTATATTTTTTTTTTATTCTCTCCACGGGAGCTTCATTATACTTTTGTGATCGGAAAGAAAAAAACAAAAGAAAAGAAAAGCAAAGCAAAGCCTCTAGATGTTCAATTAACTCCTTGTTTCAGGTTTCCAAATCTCTATTCAATTCTAACACCTACTAAGCCACACAGCTACATGTGAACATCAAAATACTGATTACATAGAAAATATGGGACAACTAATTCGAATTCCCCAAGATGGGGTGTGGCGAGTGAACTGGCTTGACAAAATTGAGTAGGAACTCCTTGGTTACTTACCTTCTCTTGAGCAGAAAGTCGATGAGTAGCAAAATATTCCGTGTCTTTGACTAGGCCGATTGGTTGATTATCAGTGTTGAATACAGCACCATGCTTCGTCATGCCATCAGGATAGTCCAAGTAAAGTTTCCACTTTGTTTTGCAAGTCTTTGCATGGCGTATCAGGCTATCCCACTTCTTCTCTGTTATGCTCTTTCCGAGAATCTATGATGAGTGAACACACAGGACTTACATTCTTGGCAGTCAATCAAACCCTAATTGGGAATTATTAACTGAGTGCTTACCTCTCTCAATTTCTCGGGGTCTGTGAACAGTTGCAGTAGAAAGTCTTCCACTTTATATATTCCAGCATCACTCAGTTTTTGGTGAGATTTCCCACCTTTGGCAATGTTCTCCAACCTCCAAACCTCATCGTCAGATGCAGGTGGATGATGTTTCATGTATGCTGTAAAATGAAGAGCACATATACAATTAGGTCCGGGCACTATTAGATAATTTGCAGAAGCAAACCACTAGGAGGCTTGCAATCTTTCCCCTGAAACTGATTTAGAGTGTGGACATTTACCAATAACAAACAAACCGATTGCTTCTTATTTATCAGAATTTTTGTTCGAGTTGTAAAGGTCCACACAAAATGAAGCTCTAAATTAAAAAATGAAGACTGTGGACGTCCAAAATCATGTTTATGTTCAGTCAAATAGGATAAGGTTTATATACTGTAGAAAGACTATGAAGGACCTACCTTCCCCTCTATTTTCCTTGACTCGGAAGGCATCTGTTTTGGCTTCTCGGATTCGTGTATTCCCACAAAAACCCGTTGCCACCTTAAGCCCTATCCTGAATCTTTTACTCCTATTCCAACTGGAATTGTCAGTAAACATCAGTTCTCCTATCTCCCCAACACCTTCCTTGAGCTTCACTACGAGATCTCCAGCCAAAAGCGGCCTCTTTCCTTCACGTTGTTTAACCACGTGGCTCTCAAACTCTTCTTGGGTCCAGTTATCCTCATCATCTTTGTTGAAGTCACCTTCGAGCGCGACGACGTCCAACTTAATGGAGGATTCCAGGCCTGATCTAACAACATACCCTGTATTTGCATTGATCAAGGCAATGGAAATGTGAGCACCCCCCACTCCTTCTAGTTTCTGTCCAGTAAATAGAGAATCTGACAGTTTGGTTTGAATTTGAAGCCGTAAGTCTCTCACATCATTCTCTCCCGTAGAATTAGCATTAGCCCTGCATTCTCTCCAGAAAACAACCATCAGAAATAGGAATGTGTATAAAAAACGGAAAATTGGAAAAGTAACGACAAAGGGAGACAAAATACCCAACATCTCACTTGGACAGGTCTTACTGCTGAGGAAACTACAAGGATAAATAGACCCGTTGTTTTATTTGTTTAATAATGCACATTTTTTAAAAATGAAGTAAAATAAAACAAAATGTTCCACTGCTCACAAGCTACAAGATTATGTTCCAAAATGAGCGTTGACACTTTGGTGCATGACCGAGTCATTGTGGCCTGACACTCACTGAGAGCTCAGACTGCCTGCTTGGGGTGGTAGTGGTAGGTCGGACCATTATTCCCCAAAACATCAACAATGCATAACCTGTCAACACTACACAGAAAGCCTTTCTCAACAGCATCATGAGGGAAGTGCATTCATACCTTGCACGTTGGGGAGAATGAATGTTTCCAAGCTCCACTGCTTCCATCTGTTCAAAACCACCAACGGCAGAATTGCCAAAGTTCGAGACATCAAGAAAATGAAGCAGAAGGGATACAAAACCAATCCATTCCATCAAAAGGAGTTGGAAAACCTATTCTGTGGCTCTTTCCTAAAAACAACTTATCAAACACCTTATTGAGCTAAATTCTTCATGCATTTTTGAATTCACTGTCTTTTACCAAACAGCAGTTGTCTATAAAACTCATATGATCAATCCTAAGCATTTTCATTTTCCCCTTCCATTCCATGTCCACGAAAAAAAA